>BSBM01000577.1:16435000-17777500 GCA_027924585.1 Larix kaempferi
TAAAGAAAATGAATCTGTGCTTCCAAAAAGGATGAAAAGTACACGATTTCCTTCCGTGATTCTCCTTCCGGACTTAAAATTTTTTTTCTTTGAACAGATATAAAATATTATTTTGTATCAATATAGAGAAGGTGCAAGGAGTTAAAGCTTAGACAATAGCAAAAGGAATAGGCATTTCTGCTTCCAGACAGACCATTGTATTTACAATATCCATATGTATAGATTGGCTATACATGTCTGACTAAAAATACATACAATCTGCTTTTTTTTTGCAGCTCATCTATTTATTGAATATATGACAGCTAGAAGGAGACTGCCTTCTACTTACCAAAAAAGAACTTTCTGCAACATGCCCATACCTCTGAGCCGCTTAACCTGAGTTTCAAAATTAGAGGCATTGAAATCAGTCCCTCTACCAATCTTCATGTCTCAATCAGCATCCTGGACTATATCATAAAAATACAAAAATAATCTGACTGTGATAATTGACTTGACCTAAAACGATTATCAAAGATTCTGTATACCTCCTTGCCTCTCTAAAGAAACTATAGCAGTTCCTTTTACTGATACAATCAAAAGAAACTGCTTGGAATCTAACAAGGCTGTGAATATGGTCTAAATTCATACTAAAGTTGTGACTCTTGCTTAGAAAGACCCAGGGTGCAACAAAAGATCTTTGCAAAAAATTCATAAATGATACTAGAATATGATAATTTAATGCTCTTTTGCAATGCAGCTGTCTCTTGCAAAAACCAGTCGCAAATCTTTGTCTTCTACACCAACCAAGATCGCCGTCTTCTGCATAATACTTATGTTCTTACTTTCCTTCTCTGCTGGTTCTCAGTCTTTCTACTCATTGACATCACTCTCGGCTTTTAATTTTTTGTAACAACATGTTTTAGTTTCAATTATCAATTGCTTTTGATGTTAATATTTTCCTTTTTTCAATGTACAGGAAACAAAGTTCAGTACGCTTGTCATTACAATGACCATGATCATTTCAACCGATACCTTGTAAAGAACATATGCAGTTTTCAAAAATATTTATGTACATTTGCAAAAAAACTTTATTGAAGAAAAACTTTATTGAAATTTTGTTTCTTTTGATCTAATCAATGTAATTATGCACGCACCATGATTCACTGCCATGGTTTTGTACTTATATATATAGAACAACAGTCTATGCGTCTGATATATTGACAACTTATGTTGTCGTCATTTTGATAAAAAACTATAAATATATATACAGAGACACAACTTTATTTGAATGCTTGTTCAGGTCTACATACTTGTCTTAAGATTACAATTCTGCTCTTTCATATTATATATTTTCCAGGCATTTGATTATTGCACTCATATATTTTGCAAAAGTTTTAGAATCTGAGTTATGTTGTTTGATATTGTATAAAATTATATTCTATTAAACTCAATGTCCTTTCCTAGGCATAGATATCAATATATGTACAGACCTCTTACAAATGTGAATGATGTTCATCTTTTTTGCACTGCTTCTTGTTGAAACACAAACAAACCCAAAACACTTATATATATTCTTCATTTTTTAGATGTCATTTACTACATCCGTCACAATAGCTTCATAGCATTTTTTGCAAATGTCACTATCTTTTTCATTTGCAATTGCAAGGCCATGGTCATTGAAAGCTAAAATACATACATAGTTTTCATGCTTTGGCAACTGACGTTTCCTTTTTGAATATTTGAAAACAATCCACCTATAAGATTTTGTAATCTTATTCATAACTTGCAAGTATTACTAGATACATGGCTTTCCAACATTTCAAATTGCAATATATCGGTCATTTGTATGGTGGCTAGCTACAGTCTTTGTAGATGATTTTGATTGGTCTGGTTTATGCTCTGTTGTTTCCTGTTTTCAAGTTCAATAACCTTGCAACACACTTCGTTTCTGTAGAATTGCTTTTCAAATCATGTTTGCTTTTTAGTGCCTTTGTTGTTTCAATAAAAGCATTGTAATTGTTTTCAGTGCTTCCATATGCTAAAACATGGTTTATATTGTTTCTAACATTCAAAATGCACTCACACCACACAAACAATTGATTTTGAATGCTTTATGTTCAAATACACAGCACATGTTACTTAAATTGAACTTTTTTTGAAAAAATCAATACAAATTCTCTTGCATTGTTTAAATGATACTGACATTTGCTTCTATTTTTTAGCTCAGCAGTGTATATGCCAGCGATTTTGAACTGCATTAATGTCATTGCTTCTTTGGTCAAATATAAGTAGGTTGGAATCATTTCATTTGCAAAATGACAGTGCAATCTATGCTAAATGTCTGTTACTGCATTTTATGCGCTTTGCATTTTATTTTTCAACATGCATTAAATTGATACAGCTTCAGGCTCCCATTCCATGCAGATTGAATAACATTTACATGTCTGAATATGAAATAAATTTTGAAACTAGGGCACACAACTATGATGCTTTCGACTCAGGTTCTAAGAACAAAGAAATTTCTATGTCTTAGTCATCGCTTTCCCTTCATATATGAAAACCAATTTTAGATGCAATGCCTCTCTCTCCCAAGAGTGTGTTACAAAGATCCATGCATAATCCTAATTCCAAGCCTTCCCACAACAATAGTATTGTTGAGGATTTAGCTATGGAACTATGACCCATGTCTGCTTTAGAGCTTTTTTATAGTTTCCCAATCAAATGCAAAGCTTTTACCTTAGTCACAAGCATGTTTGATTTAGTCTAATGCACACTTTACTAATTTCAATGTAGAGAATCATAAGCCATGACTCCCTCACGTTGGAGAAATTTAGGTTCTCCAGAGATTGTTTCATCTCCCACCATGTTAACTGCATTTGACGATTGATCCTTTAGACCTTATCCAACCATACTCTCATTCCTATTGAACTGAACGTAATACAGTCTTAGTAGAAGTCAAGGTTATTGATGTTAGTTTATACTACAATGTTCTATTACCATGCAATTGTACATATCCCACGCTCATCGTGTTCTGCTTGGTCTTTCAATCCATTTTCTTCCCTCACTAGGGACAAATCGTCATCATCAACCAACTATCATATTGTTGGTCCGATCTAGCTGCCATCTGAGGAACAAATCTTCTAATGTTGGACAATTCTGCAATGGCACATAAAAATATGGGTGTAGAACTGTATTCCATATCGACGCGAACCTTTGGTCTCCGTTTGCTTGTATCTTTTATTGAATCTAGTCCGTCATATCTGATTTTCATAATCGCAATAGATTCTAGTGATTTGTCATCATGTAAGAGTTTCAAGACACCATGCTCAGTTTTATTTAAAATGACCTATTTCAACAACAATTCCTGAATCTTACCCAATTTTTGTGCTTCGTTAGAAGACAAGAATATGTTGGAGAAATAATGCTATTGTTTTTAGATGAGATTACTTATCAATGAATTTAATTACCTACTTAAGAGCATGATCAAGTCACTCCTGCCTGGGGAGAACTCAACCAATTTACCTTGTCCAATTGCGCCTTTAGCTCTCCAGCCTCCTAAGTCTGCCTGGATATGCTCTTTCCCTTTAACCGGGCCATTTTTAAACCCATGAATATATTTCAGAGGCCATGCAAGAATGCGCATCATATATCATATTTCCTCCTTCAGCAAATTAAGTAAGTTGGAAACTAAGAAAAAGAATTTGTTTATCTCTCGATACTTCTATTGCTATTGAAATTTTCTTTTGTCTAATGAAGTGTATATAGAAGGAAACATGGCCAACATTTCGAAGACCATGTGTATTGATATTTCTAAGACAGTTGATGTCGTACAAAACATTATGATTGGAATAGATTCTTCTCTTGAAGAAGTTGTTATAAAGTCTATAATTTAATTTTGAATTGATACATTCTACCAATATCATCCTTCATACAATTTGATTAGAACAAAACATAAATTAACTTAATGCTTTTTTCTGAGATTAATTTAATTTCTTAAACTTAAACTTAAATTAATCTCTTAAACTTAAGTTTGAATTCTTTTCTGACATTAATTTCAAGCTTGTTCTTAGCAATGATCTCTGGCTCATGGGATTGAGAAGATTCAGCCTTAAGCAGGATCTGTATTGAGGTTAATCTCACTGAACCATTACCAACTTCAATCAATATTAATGCAACTGGAATCTCTCACAACCAAGAATTGGATCATGAGAGAATAACTCTCTATGGTAAAATGATCATAAAGCATAAGCATGTGCAAAGTGCATTTGTTATTCAGGACACCTAGAATGAAAATGTCCAATGCTGATAAAAGTACTACTAATTCATGTTTCTGTAAACATATAACTGTAACCGTTGCATAGAAAATTTTTATTGCAACAATTCCAATCAGAGAAGCTAGAGGATACCCATCTTTTGAAACTTAAATTGCCTAACGAGATAATGGTAAAGTTTTAGGAGTAGTAGATTGATTTGAATAGTTTTGAATGTTAAAAACATCTATCACTGCCTATTTAATACTTGTACATTTCTCATATTCAGAAAGCTCAATATCACAGATATTTTTTAAATGCTTTCATTGCTTTTCAATCATGTGCAATGATCCCTCCAACTAAATCTACAATGGTACAATAATTCTTCCATTGCTTTTTTAGTATGCTACATATGACAAATACATTTTGATCTTGTTGGTTGTTTTTTTTTTAAGCCATACGTCAGGATATTGAAAATTATCTCTTTGTCATTTCTATTGTCTATAGAGAAGAATGCATTAAAAAATTAGGAAGCTCATAGTGAATTTCCCTAGAAATTTAGTTTTTGGTTGTCACATCAACCAATTGTCCTTATGGTGATTGTCTTATAATGATATAGAATTCTGACACAGCTACGGTAGCATGCTAGATTTTTCATGAAGCTCCAAAATGAAAAAAAACTAAGCTGAATTGAAATCATATCAAAACAAAAATTGTTGCTAAAAATTATTGAAATGCAATGCTTGTTGGATTTGACTTTTATTCATTTTTCAACAAATATTGAATGAAATGGTTTTTTAAAATGAATATAGTAGCATTTTCTGTTATTTGTAAAATATGCATCTAAACAATGACTAAATTATTATTTTTTATTATTATACTTTAGAAAAATGATGCTTATATTACTAGGACAAATGCAAATGTTTTCTTTTCCAAGAATACATAAGATGACACAATTATAAAAGAATAGTCATTTGTCTACCTGCCAATGTAAGAGTTGTAGCAAATATCTTAAATATTTAATCTTCTATGGCATTGTTAAAGACTCTATTATTATTGATAGAAATAAAATACTGTAATAGCCCAAGGTAAAAAAAATTCCTCTTTGTCCAATGCTAATAAAATAAGATAAAAAAAAAATTAACATCGCATGTTTAATGTCAAAAAAAAAAATTAAAGAAAGAATGCATGCTTAAAAACAAAGAGCATAGAATTATCCTAACACTTAAGCAGTTTTAATCCTTGGTCAAGTTTAACAGATTCTACATTGACAAATATATATTCTACTTCAACAATCTCTGATGTTCTTCATCAGAATCATGTATAGATACTAATGCTTTTTTTCAAAATAAGCATTTGCTTCACCTGTTACATGTTCTTCTTCAATGATACCAGCTTCTTGCCCCCACTACTTGTCATTCTTCAATAACTAGAAATTGTTATTCACCCTTTTTTGGTTATGTTCTAAGGTATTGAAATGACTTTCTCATCTAAATTTATCAAACACATTTTTTGCAAATGCTCTTTTTTTTTCCCGGATTCCGACTCTTGCACTAGTTCTATGTCATAAGATGGAACCTTGTTTCTTTTTCTCCATTGTATAGTTCATCTTCTCACAAAATTGGGTTCTTTTTTCTTCTCTAATTTACTTTGATCTTCTTAATGTCTCCTTCCTTTTCCCTTCCTTCGAGCCTGCTTTTTTGCTATTTGAAAAGGACAAAATGTCATCAACAATTTTATAGCAACTTTTCCAATGCAATTCCAAATTTTCATACTCCAAAATTTTAACCTGACTAAAGTCATTACAAAACAACATCAATTTTGATATTAATCCCTTGATAGTGTCAATTTTCCTGCATATTATCATGCAAAAGAACATCCCACACTGTACAATATCACCTGCCAAAATGTTAGCACCTCATATGCTTATCAATACTCTACAACAACCCATACCATGATCAAATAAGCAGGTTAGGAAACTTCACTTAAAGAACAATTCATTAACATTTTTCGATGCTAGGTTAAAGGCAAAATGACATAACTTGTGCCATTGTTTCAGCCTTTCGCTTCCTTGAATTTTGATCAATGAAGCCAATAAAAATCTCTTCTAATTGCCATAGAATGCTTGACAATGGTTCCAATATCATTGAACCTCATATGAAGAACATAATTTGATATCCCATTCAAACTTTAACAAACTTGAAACTGTTCAAGATTTTAAAATTGATAAAATTTGCAGGACATCTACAACAAGCATTAACTAAAGATAAGAAAAAAATTCTCATTACAGATAATAAATGAATTTAATCATGTTTCCAATAGGTCATTGCCAAAATCACAAAAACCAAACCCAATGACTTTGTCAATTAAAATCTTCTCCTCTATTTGTTTTAGAAAGAGAAACTTTTTAAACTATCACCACTCCATTGAAATCAACTTTGATTATTACAATGCAATCCTTATAAGACTCTGGCCAAAGATGATTTCTTCTATTCAGTAACAACAAAAATTCATAGATTTTATGCTAATTCCAACATGATTATGATTTTGGCATTGACAATGTCAAGCAAAAAGAAAAAAGCTCCAACATAGAAACCACTAAAGAATTAACAATAGCGGAAGATAACGTTCATGACTTATAATCACATGCTACTATTGCCAATGATACAACATCTATTAAAGCAATAAACAATCCTCCATAAAATATTTTGTGTGTTACATTTGTCTATACAAGTACCAATTTACATGAAATTTTATTTCTTTCTCAATCAATATTCAATATTAAAACTATTGTAACCAATCTTCCACTGTACAATCTGTCACTCTTCATGTTCCGCTTTCATATCTTTTTATATCCACAATAGGAACAATTATTAAACACATTGCCCGACAGTTTGTACAATTTATTTATATTTCTTCTACTACTAGTTTATGTTATAGAAATCCAATTGTGTTGTATCTATTGCAGCTGTTTCCTATCTTATAACCCACTCTAAACCTTACATCCTCCACCTAATTCTATTTAGATTTATGGTAAGACATATTATGAACATAGCTCAAAAGCATCTCAAGAAGAAAATGAATTTCTATATGCCTAAAATCCCATAAGTGATATCATTTATGTCTAAAGATTTCACTTATCACATATTTCAGCTACTGATAATGACGTCTACATGCCTAACATGAATAAATATAAGTTATTGAAACTGTTGTTACTATAGCACTCCAATTGATAAATCTATTTGCTAAATTGCTCCTAATTCCTTATGCATAAGCTTCAGATAATGATGTCTATATACCTGACATGGATGAATCTAAGCAACTGAAACTATGCTTAATGTAGCAATCTATTTAAGGTAATGAACTATGATTCGCTAAAATGGATCAATCTAAGCAAATGAAACTATCGTTCCTTGCAAGCAATACAAATTGCTTTCTTCTGTACTAGCCAAAACAATGTGATTTCACATCTTTGGCTTTAACAGTACATTCATTTATACAATACCTATATTTTCCCCACTTTAAATACTTTATGCTTATATCTTTAACACTCCACCAATCATATGTTTTTGTCGGGGACATTGCCACCTCGTAGCTCTTGTTTATTTAATTTCATATTATACTTATTATTATTATTATTTATTTACTATACATACATTCAACCCATCTAAAAGACAAAAACTAATCTTTACAATAATTTTTTTTTAATTCACAATACATATATATATTAATATTTTATAAAAAATCAATTATCATTAGAATATCGTGGTTGCTTAAATTTTATTTGCTAATGGATTTCATATGAGAGGTCCACGAGGCTCTAGATAATCTGAATTAAATCCTTAGGTCTAAAACAAGGCTGGTAGGGATTGTGGACGTGACAGCTATCAATGAGTCGAGGCTGGTCACCAAATTTTCTTCCTCCGACTGTCTTTAAAGGTGTATATTCCAATTTCCAACACAATCCCCATTAAATACAGTACTCCTGAAAAGCAAAAATGTTTGTCACCGTGGCACTTTAAAGAAAACTCAGGGAAATTCATTAACAATATGCTCAAACAAGAGCAAACGATTATCTTATTATTCTTTAAAGTAAATTTAAGGAATCTGATGTGGCAGAATATACCAATCAATTATTTATTTTATAAAAATGTAATAACAAAATAGATTACTAAGTGGTTAGCCTTTATGAATATAGGAGAGAGAGTAATATGTATTACAATATCAAAATACATATTTATCATTTAATTTTTTATTAAATAAAATATTAAAATCTTTTTTATTTTTATTTTTTTAATTTAATTTAGTGTGAAATGTATAATAAATATTATTAAATATTTAAAACTATTTTAATTTTAAAAAAATTAATTCATTTTAAAAATGAAAGGCATGACATCTCATTATTTTTGATGATTTTTTTATAGAATTAAGGTTGTGTTAATTCTAAATTGCTTGTGCATTTTTTTTAATATAATTTTATGCGTTGTGTTTTTTTATTATTATACATTTTTAGGTTTATGATAATTATAATGTTATATTTTATAATTTTTCGAAACTAAAATGTATATGTATTTAAATAAATTATATAAATATATGTGATCATTAACAATTATTTAAATCAATTTTGATATATAAAAATTAAAAAAAAAAAATTTATTTTAATTAACCAAGTAAATTCTATGTAATGTTGCTACTCTTCAAAACTTATTTAGAAATATGGTTGATGAACATAATGAACACAACTACCAATGTAATGACATTAAATAAGATAAAAGACATCCTTATACCATGTGTGGTAGTTGAACAAAAGGGTTGTTGGGACAAGTGTGCATATGCTTTCCGGATTGGATTGATACTACTCTATCGGATGGATTTCTCCACTGGCACAAGATTCATAAGGACTTTGTCCCTCTTGCTTGTTTTGTCTTTTGGGAATCCTGGAAAGCCAGGAACTTATCTATTTTTGAAAATATACTGTCCAATTCTCGGTGGATCGCAGGCAAGGCTTTGGCTTCGTTTCACAATTTTGATGCAGTGTCACAGGTCACTGGTTCGAAATGCAGGCTTCTTGGATTTTTGGATCGTAGTTTGATCCCTCCTCTGTTCCCTTGTCCTTTCGGTTCATTTGTGGGGCTGGTGCACACTTGGTCCTGGATGATCATTGTCACTATTACATTTGGTTAAATTGCGGTCCTGGTACAAATGCCAAAGGTGAGGTTTGTGCAGTTTGGTTACTTCTCTATTTTTCCAAACTCTATCACCTTTCACTGCTTCATGTAGCCAGTGACTCTTTGACGGTTGTCAAGTGGATTAATGGACTCGGGTCGTTGGATGTGCTTTCTCTCTCTTCATGGTTGAAAAAGATATCTCATCTTTTATTGGCCCATAGGGAGACAAATTTTCACCATTTTTCTCGTATCCACAACAGGGTGGCGGATGCTCTCTCAAAGCGTGCCCTTTTTGCGGTGGAAGGCCGGATTTTCTTTGAATACTGGGTTGATGGCCTTGTTACAGAGGCCAACTCCATTTTGCTTTATGACGCTTGACGGCTCGGCTTGTTAGGCTTCTCCTGGCTATTTAGCCGGCCTTTTTTTACGGGGAGCGGTTTCTTTTTCCCTGTTTGTTTTTAACTTATGTTGGCTGGGGCTGTGGAATCTTCACTGTTTTTTTAGGCAGATGTATTATTTTTGCTGTTTTCTGTCATGAGATGGAGCTCTGTTTTATTGCCCCGATGGGCTTTTTTCTTGTATTATGTGCCCTGGTGGGTGTCGAGCTGGAGCTCTTTTTCTTTACTAGTCAACGGGTGGTTTTTTCATGTCCTGGTGGGTTCCTTTCCATCAGCCATTGATGGTAGTAGTTGTATGGTTTTATTTATTATACTTAATACTAAAGTATAGCCTCTTTCAAAGTGAAAAAACATGTAAGACATTTGTTTAAATCTAAAAATAATTTAGAAGCGTGGCATTGTTGTTGTTGTTTTTTTTTTTTTTTGAATCAAATAGTACATGATAAGATCGTAAGAAGATCAAAATAACACTATCTATCCATGATACTCCGAATGGACCAATGTTCAGAAAATACCCCCGAAACAAAAAAGCAAATTATTACAACATCCCTAAATCCAAAAAGGAGTACCAATGGACGCTAATCTAGAAAATACATATTGCCAGAATCTATCAACTGATTTTCCAAATACTCGTCCCACATCAAGTAGCCAACATCTCCATCCAATGCTTCTTTTGATAGCAAATCAACCTGTGAGTTATGTTCTCGGAAAATATGGTTCAAAGTCATAAAGATAAAAATACTGAGTTCAAATTTTTGAAGGAATGATTATAATAAATAAATAAATGTATTAAATATTTTATAATTATTTTAATATGTATAATAATATTTTTTATATTTTTATTTTTAGTAAAGAGTACTTTATTATATGGTGAAGTGGTTTTATGAATTTCAATGAAAGCATGATATTTGTTTTCTTTTCATTTCATTGTTTTCCTATTGAAGTTCATCTATATCTCATTGTTGACTTTTGAGTTCTTTTTTTTGTATTAGTTTATGAAGTTCATGTTCACATTGTTGCTATCGACTTGATCATTGTCATCAAGTCCTTACGAGGCCATGATCATTATAATGTATTGAGGGATAATATGGGTTCAATTAATGGAAGGGTTAAGGGTGTCGTATTCAAGTGTTTCTTTTATAGCTATGCTAATGGAGCACTCAACTATTCACCGCCATGTTTTTTTGTTGTAGGTATTTTTTGGATTGTAGTAATAACAACAAGGGGATCACTTACACTTTTTGTGGAAATTGTGATGGAAATTGAAGTTTACTCGATTAAGCTTCTCCAATTCAATAGCTTGTTGGTCCTATTTAATAATTGATTTTTTGACATTTTATTATAAAGTGGCCTCCAAAACCTTATGACTTGTCCCATATGATTATTCATTTCATATATATTAGAAAGCTTAACCTTCAAATTACCTCATGAAAAAAATTCCCTTTACAACTTTTTTTTCTCTTTTTCCGTAGAATATCTCGCAATACATTTTACTAATAATAGAATGTACCACATTCTTCATGGTCATAAGCCCCTTTTACATAAACAAAAAAGGTCTAATATCATATTCTATTTAATACATTTTATAAATTTATTATTGTCAAATAATTTTTTAAAACTATAATTCTAAAGCAAGGACTAGCTGCTTTGCAGCTATTTTGCTTGTTTTTTTTTCTCGCCAAAAAAAAGCATACTATTGATATTCAATGCTGAATCAAATAGTACATGATAAGATCAAAAGATGATCAGAAGTAACACAGTTGCCACTATTCAGTGAAAACCTCCCTCATACAGTCTATCAAAATATTACAGCAACCCAAATCCTAACTAGAGTAGCTTTTGAAAGCTAATCCAGAAAATACATATGGCCAGAATCAATCCTCTCATCAGCATAGTACTCATCCTAGTCTAAGTAGCCAACATCACTATCCAATGCCGCTTTTTACAGCAAATCAGCCTGGGAGTTACTTGTTTACTATACATACATTCAACACTTTGAAATACAAAAACTAATTCGCCAATAAAACTTCAAAACTGAAACTAATCGGCCAATAAAACTTCAAAACTGCACTCCAACTTAATGTAATGTATATGGGCCATAAATTCTTTTCGACGACACTAGTGAATACGACCTGGGAAGATATATAAGGTGGAAGGAAGACATGATGGTCTTCCATCACACATTTTCCACCAAACTCCAAACCCATGACACGTAAACTGAAAAGGTCGGGCATGAACATGGAAGCTAAGGCATCTCCCATCCATTAAAATATCAAGGCTACTCCAAAATATTATACGTCCAAAAGATTTCTCTGTCAGTTGCTTCCTCCTGAGGTATGCAAGATCAAGGTACCCAGAACTATCTTTCACTGCAGTCCTCACATGGGTATGATCCAGAGTGGGTCCAGTATTTGAAAGTCCAAAGTCTGCTACCTGCCTTTGACATAAAATTCTCATCCAACAAAATATTGGTGGTCTTCACGTCACGGTGAATGATACCTTCAGCTGCTCTAGTATGGAGGCAATGGAGACCCCTGGCTGCTCCTATACATACCTCGAGCCTCTGTTTCCATGGCAATGGAGGAATATTTGATCCATATAAATGATTTCGAAGAGTCTCATTATCCATGTATTCATAGACCATAATCATTTCAGAACGCTCCTCATAGTAACCAATCAAAGATACAGGATGTTGATGGCAAAGCTTTGACAATCTCAATTTCTATCTTGAATTCAGTGAGACCATGTTCAGACCTGGGATTACCTCGCTTTACAACCACTTTAAAGTACCATCTTCCAAGCTTCTAGATGTCCCTGATAAACCTTTCCAAAGCCACCAACATCAAGAAGCAAACTCTTATCAATTTTGTTTGTAGCTTGCTGTATCTCAGCAAATGTAAGTACCGGCCTAGGTTTGAGGGTACTGAGGAAACATAGCTCCTAGAACTACTCTTGTGAGATATCGTGGAAACTTTCCTGCTCATGCTATATGAATTGCATCCATACAAAGGAAGCGGAAACCAAGCAGGATGAGAATACTTTGATTTTGACTTTGGATTACAAAATAGGTAATAGATAGTTGTCAACAGCCCAAGGAGAAATCCCACAACTAATCCTACGATAGGACCTCTCTTTCTATGGCTTTTGGATGCACCAGGAATGACACCATTAACATAATAAGGACAGTCCAGACTTCCTACATCATTGCTCATCTTCAAAATATTCGGGCCATTAATCATGGCACTGGGATTAACATTATCCAAATTTGAAGGGATAACAATGACATATATGTTTTTTGAGCCAGACGAACCATTCACCACAAAATCTGTGTAATATGGAGTAGACAAGGCCCCTGTCTTCTGGGAAATATCTAGATCACTGATGGCAGTTTGGCTATTGATATTGACATCAAATCTAAACTCATTGAGAGATGAACTCACAATATCACATAAGTGCAAATGAACAAAATAGCGAAAATCCATATCCATAGAAAATATCCAAGTGATGTTGAAATTGGGGTTGGATACATTTGCATTTAACATATCTTATGTAGTTTATGTAGTTGTATGGACAGAGTTAGGGGCAACCTCTGCCGTGTCTATTGTAGTGTATTGACATTGAAGGTATCAACACTGACAGATTTAGCAGGATCCCTAGAGGCCAAATAATTTTGATCAGGTACTCAAGTTCTATTGTTCTACCAAGAGTGTCATTTGTAGGCGTGACCAATTTACCCCCAACATTGATCCTATATGTTGTCTCCAAAGCATATCCAGATATCCCAACAAAAGGAGCAATAAGAGACAAAGTCACAGGCTAGTTAGACATCAACTCATCTAGAACTGAAACAACCTAAATGCTATTTATAAATGCAAGTGATTTGCCCATAGGATAAAAGTTCAATGTTAGGCTATCTGAAGTCACATTGATCAAGTACTCCTTGAATGAACACAAAGTGTCCTTTGCATCTGTGTTGATGCTGAAATTGTGAAAGAGAACAAATTGATTTCGTGTAACAGAAAATATTGCATATTTAAGACAAATGACAAATGACAAGCAAACATTTACTCTTAACCAGAAAAACTAGTTTAAATCATGCTATATTTGCAATCAAATTGTTGTTTATGCTATTTGGAAAGACTGGAACTAATGTTGGTGCTACAAAATAAAATTGTGGCTTTATTGGTGCCTTCTCATATTTTCCTATGATAAAAGACTCAATGTCTAAGCATATCTTTCTTCTCATTTAAAAAAAATCACAGAAGTAAATTGTCTTCCTTAAAAAAAGAGCAATAATTAAGATAAGTTTAAGGGTATGAAATAAGAAACTAAAAGTATAAAGTAATGCATCATGTCAAAGTTTCTTTCATGAGATCTCATATTTTCCGAAGCCATCTCAGCGCGATTTGCACTTCTTTGTCAAGAGCTCGAGCATATTATGTTTTTCTACAACAACTTTTTGGATTGGAATTGCAAATATAATCATATGAGAAAGTCAAGTAGGTCATGAAGAATACCTTATGTCATTAGTAGGTCATGAAGAACATAAGCATTTGGATGCATACTACAGCCTAGGCATGCATCTTTCCAATTCTAACAAAAACAGGAAAAATCATTGAAATCACAGGCTCTATAACTTCCATATGGAGATAGTTTTGGGAAACCTGATTACATGGGGTTGTCACCTATGTGAAATACTTCGGCATTGTAACTCTGGATTACACAAGGCATGCATTTAATCAAGTTCAACATGCATTTCTAAAGTGGGTTAGCTTTCTAGAAATAGCTATTTTGTACCAAATTTACATTTTGAGCAATTAATGAAGTTTATGAGCCTTGGGAATGCTAGATAAGCATTGGAGAAAATCTTTCATGGATGGTAGAGCACCCAACTTGCTTCATAACCCTTCATAAGTGCTTTCACAATGCAAAGACTACATTTTCTCAGATTTTGCATATATTTGGCTTGGAAAATTATTAGTTAAATATTCTTGTAATAAACTAAACCAATATTAATTTGCAATGTCCAGCAAGGCTCTATTTTGAATTTACATATTGTTAAATGAATGAAGTTCAAGTGCTTTGGTTACCATGTGTTGAACCAACTTTCAAGCACTTTGTTTAAAATTTAAATATGATGAAAATCATGAGAAAGGTGCTTTGGGTCCTTTATTGAGGATATGTGTGATGCCTTTAGCCCTGGCTGTAAATGCCTGTGAGAGTGTACAACTGCAGGTTTATACCATGATGTTAGATGTAATTAGTTCCATAGGTTTTAAATCCTCCACAATATAGGAAACATAGCTGTTGTTGTGAACTTCTGGTGTGTTGAATTTAATTGCAGTGTTGTTGAGTTTTGTTTCCCCTGTGCATTCTAATTTGTAAGTCGTAGGCACTGCATTAATATGTTACAAATATTTTGAACTGCCTAAGTTCCTGTCTCATCTGATCATCCTTCTGTAAAATTTGTTGCCATAAAAAAGCTATTCAATTCAGGCTAATTCCTGGTGGTTGTGCAGACCTTTGTTGTGTGGACTACTTTGCTTTGGACTGGCACGTCCATGAAAGCACACGTGTCCAATTATGGATTCCATTTTAATTTTTAAGAAATTGGACATTGAATAGGCAGGTTTGAGACCTTAAACAATATTAGAACCAAAATACAATAAAGGAAGTAGTCATATACATATATGTTTGCAAATAAATTCTTCAAGATTGGCAGTAATGAGGATAAACATGAACAGTGAACCTCATTCTCAAGAAAGCACAAACTATTTGCTACTGCAATATGCTGGATTAATGGATGGACTGACAGAGCATCAGAAAATAGTACCGATGTCCTCATCCAAGCACTGCATGTCAATTGTATGCTTTGGGCTCTCTTACATTAACAAAAATGTCACAAGATATGCACCTACAGGATACCGTATACTCCATTTAAGTGTTGCATCTTATCCAAACTAAGGTTTCTTACCCATAAAACTGCTCCATAATAGCAAACTTCATAATATCTTTCATGCTAGTGATTGCGTCCATATGGAAAGGATTGACCCCACTCTTTAGTGTGTAGTAAGACAACTGCAGGCCCATTGTTAGTTAGTGTGTAGTAAGACAACTACAGGCTCATTGTTAGTAGGCAAAAATGTACCCGTAGATTTAGCATGCTTGGGAGGTCTAAAGACAACCCTTAATTGACGCTAAACGCAACTAACATGGGCAGTAATGTGCAGGAAAGGATACATTTATGTAACAACAATGATAATTCCGTAGCAAAGAATCGAACACCAACTTTTACACAGTCAATGAATTTTGCAAATTAGATCCTATGAGCATAGCATCCCAAGCCTATGGAGAGACGTCTCACTTCAAGGATCTTTCTTGTAGTAGCAATCATTATTTTCGAGTGATCTTGCAAATAAGTGATGCAGTGATGCTAGGTGCATAACGCAAAGTGTCCTAATTCATTTTGCTAAAAAAAATTCTAGTTGCAACAACTTGTCATTCAGTCAATCCCAACATACTCCTCTAGCTTGTGCCCAAATAGTGGATCTTGTTATAAATGATGCAATAATTGTTTCCTTATATACCTCATCTCTATGTTTCCTTGTGAGTATTCAGTCTATGTTTCCTTTTCACTTCTTTGTAGTTTGCATGCAACACTCACACTAAGGAGCTCTTTGAGAATTTCAAGTTAATAAAATAACATTTTTTTTATCTCATTGTGTTCAAAGTCAACATATTGTTGGATCTTAACCCTCCAGTAGTGTAGGCATAGTAGGGGGTTAATGGGCATGTAATAACATATGGGGTAATATCATGCATTCCAAAGCATCTAGATGCCAATTAAATTTTTATTTTTATTTATCCAAGGAAAACCTCATGGCTTCCCAGAACTCAACTGGATTTGAACCTATGACCTATAGCCTCCGCATTGGAAAAATGCATTGGGCTGATGGTTCAACTGATTGAGCCAGCCCTTCGAGTTATATATATGCCAATTACGTTAGAGGGAACCTGTGCATTCTAAAAAGTTTCAAGCATAAAACCCGTTTGAACATTGTACTAGAAATTTCCTTATCATTTCAGAACTTCTAGAATTGCCTAGAACCACTTCCAATAACATAGTGGATTTCCTTCCAATTTATGTCTAAATGGTGCAATATATGCAATTCTGATGTTTTAGTTCGAACCTGAAATGATATGATTTTGGCTTTTCTTTTGCATATGGTGGAAAAAATCCAAGATTCAATGAAAAAATTGTTCTTCGTTTGATTGAAAGCCTTCGTGAAATAAATATTTTGGTTTGGAATAGCAACACTGTAACAACTGATGATCTCACTGGCAGTGGCACGTATGTAGTGTTTAACATGATTGCCAACATTCTACCTAGTTTATCATCTTGTTTTTGTTCTGCCTTCTCAATTCACATTCAATATTGAGTTGCAAGGCATATACGAGGAAAAAATCTTCTAATATATATCTAAATTGGCCATAGTTCTGCTAGAGAAGGCACTCTCAAGCTGGTGTGATGATTCAACATGGTCAATGCAGACAAAAATAGGAAATTAAGTGGTATATGCTTGGATCCGCCTATTCAACGTTGGACGATGTACAATTATGATTTTATATTTAAAATATGCATATAGTTGGTATGCAATGCATCTAGAGAATTAAATATTTGCACCTGTTGCTTTTGTTCTGTAGCACTGACTTCTGCTATTTTCTAAACTTGTTTTTGGGCATTTGGTATGTTTATAACATATATGGTGGGCAGGTGAGGTTCATCCTTCACTACGCAAACGCTGGTGTATGTGAAAATTCAGACTTTTCGCTTGTTCCATTTACTACTTTTTTCATCTAAAACATTTTTTTATATTTTATAATAAGGTGATCTCATTTCTTTTCAACAGAAAATTAAAGTGCAATATCATCCTTCAACTCCTCCAAATACATGACAAATGCCATCCAATGGTCCATATGCACCACCAATAGGATACACAACACATCAACAACAATCTTCTTTCTATCCTGGACATCCACCAATGTCGAGTTATAAAACACCACCAACTACTGCATATCCTCAGCCTCTAAGTAATGCGTATCCTCCTCCAGCTTACTACCCTCTGGCAAGTGCTGAATACCTGCCTTCTCCATATGGAATTACTCCATCAACATACCCTCCAGCCGGGTATCCTCCACCAGGACCACATGGAACATATCCGGCACAGCCTTACCCAAGTAGTTCTTGTTACTGTGCTTTATACTATGTTATTGTTAATTGTAAGTAATTTCTACAACTTTAGTGTCATATAGGGAGTAAAGATGGGTAATTGTTCTTAATGAGGAATAAAGTTAAAATCTTGGAATCTTGTAGGATATTATCGAGGACCATAAGCACCTTTGTTCCTTTTATGGATTGCTTGGGGGTGCATGGTTGGGGTAAGGTGTTTGTTATCAATACCTAATTTGTTTTTCATTTATAGAAATTGGATTGTGTTGGGAGTAGCTTATGCCAGATCTTATATCTATTACATGAATTGCATAAATAAGCACAATGATATGCAGAAGATAACCACTGACGATTATTTGCTCTGAAACAAACCCCCCACACACCAGGGGAACCCTAAACCCATTGAACCAGCCAACAACACCATACCCTAAAACCCCATCTGTAGTTCTTGATAGAGAGAAAATGCATGAATTAAAGAGGAAATATTAATGTCTTGCATTGGGTGGTGACAACCTGATTGGGGTTCTACGAAAATCTTTTGATGTAATCATTGCATAACTTAGAGAACTTGTCCTAAAATGCAACAGATGTTACCGCATTCAGTTTTGACACCTATGTGTTCCAAAGTCTGTTTGCACAATGGTGTGAAACTAACAGTGTTGAACTACCAACGAGATCAGGCTCTAGCAGATCTAGAAAGGCATATGGATCTATTCTCGAAAACTTTGGTGACCGAGCAAATGTAAATGTTCTTATACAAAAGTTGTCAAGTGGGACTCTTGAGGACCAAAGAGTAGCATTTGATGAACTATGTCTTCTAGAAAAAAAATATGCAGATAATAGGATTTGTATTGCAGAGGCTGGGGCCATTCCTTTTCTAGTTAATCTATTGTCCACATCAGATGCTAGAACACAAGAGCAGGTTGTGACAACTCTTCTGAATGTTTCCATTTATGTGAAATTGTAAATTGTACACATGCACTTCCTCAAACAGAGAAAAGATTTGTGCAAGGAATCAATTGGCCGGATGTAGAGCAATTTTGAGCCTCTATTATTGACTAGGGTAACATAACTCTATCACTTTATATAAGTCTGACTATGCATTCTAATGAATTTATTTATTAAATAGCTTAAGCTCTGAGTCACATCCATGTCCTTTGCATGTTACTCAATCTGGTATGTTTGATAGTTCGAAAGAAATATAAAGCATCTAATACTCATTTCATCCATGCATGTGCTAGAAACCCCATTATAACTAACTTCTCATGTATTGGCAAAATGATATAAAGACTTCATACAATATACTATAAAATATTGTATATAGAAATATATTGAATGGACAAAGCAAAGTGATATGGACTCTTATCCATATCAAGATATCAAGATAAAGAGCAACAACAGTGGAAGGATGCCTCCTCCTGCCTCTCAACTCACCCTCCATCTCAACGGCATACTTTTCAAGTATGACACAAAGCCTTCCTAGGTACGTCTCAATTTGTTAAGGTATGCAGTTTTCGGATTCCGATGGATGATTGATACTTGTTGTTTCATCAATTTAACCTACACCTCATTACAAATCACAATAAACGAAAACCTATGCCTACTCAAGGGCTTATAATTGATTGTAAGTTGTTCATTTCACTATATTATTCATTTTTTAATGTCATTTAGATTAATTGAAAAATACATGTACATCTTTAAGATGCTTAACATAATAGTAAATGAGCATATATTACACTCTAATGGACCTTTTCTAATCGGATTGGGATTTTAAAATTAAGGGAATTTCAAGGATGCACCGTGAATGAAAGTAATTTTTTTCAGTTGCTGCAACATCTTGTTATATTTATGTTCTTGCATTTCCCCTTGGCTAAAATGTTGCTGGATGAATGCTATACCGATGAATCACATGACCCCCTAGTCTTAATTTTCATCTTGATATATGTCTTGTTGATATCCCAACAACTGTACTAATCGTTATCTTGAGACTGAGTGTTATGTTATGAAGAGATTGAATGCAATTTTTCTTTCAAATGGATGTATGTAAACTTACACCATACCATGGATTCATTGATGGTCAATAAATCCATGGATGGACACTAATTTCATGGAAGGTTAACACAATAATTTTACTATGTGCAGGTTGCTTTCAGAACTGGTGATTTCAAGCAGCAAGTCATTTTTATTGGGGGTATTACTGATGGCCTTTTGGAAACAGAGTATGTCATACATACATATGTATATGCTTTTATTTTCTAGTAAATTCTTGACACGCATACTTCTGATGTGTTGCTTTGTATCCATCCCTTACCTTCTTGGTTCTATTTTGAGATTATAATGTGTTTGTGTACACACCAAGAATCACATCAATCACGAAAAATACTGAGGATTGGGAAAACATTGAAAACAATGAAAGGAGGTAGAATTGAATGAGCGATGATCTAATGTTCAAGAACTTTGGGAATAGGCAGCCCTCAGCTTGCACAACTTGGTACCTTCCTCTTCCATGCCAGCATGCTGCAATGTCCCAAACACCCAAAGAGATGAAACAAGCGGAATGAAAATATGAACTGAATGAAACTGACGCCCACTAACTGTTGCATAACCCCTATCTACACTGATTTAACCTTAACTAAAATCTCACTCATTTACAAAAGATGTATCTTCTCTTGTCGTTTGGTGAATCTAAAAAACTTACTTTTTGCTCATGTGGTACACCCAAGGTTCCCATTTTACATAGAATATCCATGACACCAAATCAGAGAACTATCCATTTTGCTACTTTAGAAGAATCAAATCATAAAAATTAAATAACCAACCTAAGGAAACGACAGTGAAAACAAAGAAACACATGTTTATAATGTTCGACCATCAATCTGCAGGGAAGAAAGGCATATAGTCTTACATAATTTAAAATGTCAAAATCCATTTGGTATAACTTTCACAACTTTATAAATATTTGATTTACTGCCCCAAAACTAAAACTAATCGAAAGCCAATTCAATTTGAACACCTAGGCAAAAACAATATTTCCGAAGGAGGGACTAAAAAAGCCATTGTAAATTTGTATATGTGCAAAAATATTTCAGTTTGAATCCATTGAAGCTCTCGGTTGCATTTTTACCCAATTCAGTTTATTCCCGTTGTGATATGGGTTGCTTAGACATTTGGCATGAATCTCTGCAAGTGCATTCTATAGACCTGTCAAGTCAAGCGATCTTTTCTCTTTTCTACCTGGTGTATTTCCCTTTGTCACAGGTTAAGGTGGCCCTCACAAGAAACATCAAAAGGGAATTTGGCCTATAAGAAATTATAGTGAAATGATCCACAGGTCTTCAAAATGTAGAGAGGTTCACCCATTTACAAGCAACTTTTAATCATAGGCCTTTTTCGTTTCAACGTAGTATCGCGTAGACACACGTAAGCAAATACCATAATCATTAACACAGTATTGACCGACTCACTGAGGAAATACAACCACAAAGGATTATGAATTCTATGTTATATGATTAGTGCTCTCAACATTGGCCGAAGTTGATTTCTGACTATCCTGCATTTGTATTCTCACCACGAATCCATCCATGCCATTTTCATCAATTCAAGGTAAAAAATAAATTAAGTTGGAGGGAGTTTAGTTTACAGTCAAATTACTATCATGTAATGCCGGCTCCAACAAAGAGTGAATTATGAAATACCCAGCTGGGAATTGATCCATCTTTAGAAGGTGTGCAGACAATATTTTGAATTGGACCGTAAAATTAGAAGCTTTGGACAATTGATCATACTTATACTCATTTCCAGTATCTATTTTTGGCTAAATCCTAACCAAAAAAATGAAATCTAAAAGTGATTTTGTACACCCAAGGTTCCCTTTTGCTACTTTATAAGATTCAAATCATAAAAATTAAAGAACCAACATACGGAAAGGAAAATGCAAACAAAGAAACACATGTTTATAATGTTCGACCATCAATTTGCAGAGAAGAAAAGCATATAGTCTTACATATTGAAAATGTCAAAATCCATTTGGCATCTTGTGTTGAAAATGGAATGTTACATGAATCCACTTCCGTCAAAATCCACTTGTTGCAAGTTTCCTTCCTAAGGGGCTGCCGCAACTAAACAAGCTTTGGCACTGGTAGAATCCTTTTTTTAAAACGGATGAGGGATTTGAGACGAGCATTCTCACCTCTCAACCTGTAAGTTCAAATGTCCTAGGCAGCTTGCGCATTTAGCTTTCCCATTGCTTCAATGTGTGGGGTGAAATGCAAAGCATGATAGTGCACTCGTCAACGCAACTTCTGGATATCCAGGGGTAAGTTATTATTTTCAAGGCAAGAATCTAATTTTGCAGCTCGAATCACCTGCAAAACTAAATAGTTTATGTGTATTCATTAAATAGAAAGACACATAAATTAGTCAAAAAACTTTAAAAACATAGATTTAAAGAAGCATGTTGAAGAAAGATTCCACTTGAACAATCAATTTTCCACAGTCAATAATTGTTGCTTACATTATACTCCTACCACAAAGGAGCTATCTCCTCCTGATAGTACTCCACACCAGCATCATAAATGTTTTACTCCTCTGGTTAAAAATGCAAACTCCTTCGGAAGTTGCTTCATAATTTCGACGTCATCCACCAAAGTATTTATAAAATACTCCTCATCAAAAACATCAAAAAAATTGCTGCAACATTTCAATTTTCCAACATTCCAAATTGTAAGACCAAAAGGAACTTGTAGAGGCACACCATAGAGCTGCCTTTCACGAATTATATTAAAATATTTTACAGAGATAAAAACAGTATCCTCACCTTGAGTTCTACCATAATGATCCTTTTCCCAGCTCTACAATTACTAATGTAGCATTGATAATGCGGGTAACTGCAACCATGTCACATATCGGCAATTCAAGTCAAGAAATGAACACTGCCATAATGCAAATTTTTGAGGATTTGATTCTTGAAAAATTAAGGAAGGTAAATATTTCAGTTTTAAATGGACAAAGAGCATCTGAAAATAAACATCAATAACAGGAATGGATTGACGAAAAATCTAATCCGCCTGTGACGGTCCTCTCACTGAAAGAGGAGCTGGGTCATTATGGAACATGGTTGAAGACAATAAGATCTTGTTGTGGAATGAGGCAAGTGATACAGAGTTTCAGGAAGAGGCCGTAAATTAAAAAAGAAACATCTCAGAGAATATTTCCCCTCTATTAGATCCATAAAAAGCATGTTTATAGTCTGGTTGGAAAGAACCGAGAGAAAAAAAACTAAAAAAAAAAGAAATTCTGCAATTCTACTACAAAATTGGGCTCCCCCTATTGTAAGTTGAGTTTCCAATGGCCCCTAGATGATTGGGGGTTCATTATTAACGTGACTCCCCACACTATTGGTCTCGAACATGGGACCTATACCATATGAAAAACTATGCCCCCATCATTTGTAAAATCCTCAAACTAACCATTTGGGTTAAAAGAGAAATCAAGAAAAAAGGAGACCTTATATGCAGGCCCTGATACCCAAATAATCGAAACCCTTGACAACCAATCCTCTGAATCGACTAAACAATCAATCTACTAATTACAGAGACTTTATTCCTCTAAATCTCCTTGTGAGTTTGGGTGTTTAGGGGGCCATGCCCTCTCTGTCTTCTAACATATATAAAGTTTTGTACATCACTCTTCTCTAACAAATGGCGAATCAGCTCCCACGCAGCTCCATTACAGGAAAAATGCGATAAACTACTCTAAAATGCTACATCAGAGACAAAACCCTCGAATAAAACTCCAAGCTTAGGCCAAATATCCAAAAGGAAACATACTTCATGCTGTGGTCGAATATCTAGGTAAAAAACCCTCCCTCAAACCAAATTCCAAGCTCGTAGAACTGAACATCATGAATTTTCTGATTACGACGAAGGCGAGGCAGTGCTTATCCATTAACTAGTGAGACAACGATTGGAGTCCCATGTAAGTGTCGGCCATGTAGGGACCTGTATCGTGCAACGTTGATGATGAATGATGAGGTTATCTTTCATAATGTTGATCTCTCGCTGGATCATGTGCATCGAGACTCTCCATCTTGGGACTGAGCCACTACAGGAAGGCTTTGCATACGGTTCATCTCGTCTCCACTAGGTATACCATGTATTACAAGGTCTCCAAAAATTGAACACAGGATGTGTAACTTCATGACCACGCTATATGTGGGCGACCTAGCAATAATATTGGAAGGAATGTGTATTTTTACATCGGAAATATTAAACTCCATTAAAAATCAACCAGAAATGGTAAATAAAAATCACCCGGAAATAGTGAATTTGACGTGATGCACGTGGCGAAATTCGATTCGTTTGATAGACGAGGAATCTCGCTACAGTGCTGAGAAATAGTTTCTCATTGAGAAACGCCTACGGCGTAATTACTTAGTCTATTTGGTAATGAAAAGACATATCCAATTTCTTAATGTTTTGACGACTCTCATGAGCACAAAGGTTAAACCAATTTCTTAATATTTTGACTCTCGTGGGCACAAAGGTTAAACCAATTTCTTAATATTTTGACGACTCTCGTGGGCACTAAGGTTAAACCAACATTTACAAGTGCACGTAAAGAAAGTTACACATCACACATTACCATACCTTTCAGATAGGTTTATCCAACGACCAATTATGAAAGTTACATATGGCACACAATTATTCAAAGTTTACCATACATTATGATAGGTTTATTGATTGAAAAAAAAGGTTTATCCAACGAACAATCATGATTTTATTTTTTTGCCACAATCGTGCATGTAGCATGTAATAATTTAAACAAAGTCATGTAATCATCTCCATATATACAAATATCACAAGTTGCACACACAACTATAAACATCTAGTAATGAAATAACTAACCCACCGTAGATATGACTTTCAACCTACCTAAGCGAAGAATCACGATCATTTGCTTTACAAAATAAAAATATTATGAAAATAATTCAAAAAATACATACCCCATTATGACTAGATTACCCAATTTGAATTTGTTCTTCTCTGTTGGAAATCTATGTGTTGGCTACCTAGTTTTCTGAGTTTGTTGTCCACTCAGAGACTGCAGCAGCCATGGGTTTGTATGAATTGCCCCCTTCTTCCAACGTATACATGTCCACGTCTTTCAATTCTCTCGTTCTCACCGCTACCCTAGTCATGCCACCTTCTCCTTCCATTAGCTCCCTAACAACTCTCTCCACTTCTTCTCTTCTTACTAATTCATCGCTTTCCATCTTTGTTGCGATCACCATTTTAAATTCATTAACCAGGAGAAGCTTGTTCATCCTATGTTATGCAAAAAGAGTCCAACAGATCATCGACACTCCATGTGAGAGGCTCTCCAGCGTAGAGTTCCAGCCGCAGTGAGAAAGGAAACCCCCGGTGGATGGATGAGAGAGAACAAAAATCTGAGGCACCCATGCAGCAACAACAAGTCCTCGGTCCCTATGTAAACTCTCAAATCCCTTAAGTAAGAGTTGGGATGATCCACCCAGCAGTTGGAATTATTGTCGGATGCCAACATCAACTTCGACTTCGACAAGTTCATTTACTTCGACAAGTTCAATGACTTCGACTAGTCATAGACTTCAACATGTATTGTCGACTTGTGACTGATGAACTACGACATATAAGTTGTCTCTTTGTATTTCATTCGACCGTAACGATTGAACTTTTGCAACCGTTCTAACTTCTCTTATAACTAAACGTAACGGGCATACAACCCAAGCATCTCAGCACTCTATTTAAGCATGTAAAATATCGTAGTATACAACAAGCAATAGAGAAGAATCAAGATCAGTTCGCATTCTTGCATATTTTCTATGTGTGTATGTTTATGTGTGTAGTGTATTCCTACTTTACGTATTCTTATGCTTCCACCATAACAGTGCCGATTCATTCAGTCGAATCGTTGTTCCTGTTGTGCACATGGGTGTGTACGGATCATTGGTATCAAAGCTTAGATTTGTTCGTGCTTAATTTGTGTGTAAACACTTCCATCGAAGTTACCTGACTTATGCATGTTCAAACACGCTCGCAAACTCAACAATCCAAGCAGACACTACCTTCAGAGATGGCAAGAGAAGCAGACAATCAACATGCAATTGACGAGAAAGAGCAACTCATAAAGCAAGCGTTGGCTCGACAACGAACTGAAATGTTTGCCCAGTTCAATGAGATTCTCACGCGATTTGTTTCGACATCAGGAGGAATTCCGACAAGATCTAACTCCGACAAAATCAGTCCATTCAAGGTGCAAATGAATTTGGACATACCAAATCTAGAAGGCAATATTGACATGGAATCCGTTGACAATTAGGTACAACAATTGGAATCCTATTACTCTGTGAATCAACTCTCAGAAATTGAAAAGATCACCATTGCATCCTTAAAGATGTCAACATCTGTGCACTGCTGGTGGGAGAACTTATCGACAAAGATGGATAAAAGTGGAAACCCCATAGAGACATGGGAGAAATTTGTTGAATATGTCCGAAAGGAGTTCTACTTGCCCAAGTACATTGAACAATAGTATAAGAATTGGCAGCAGCTAAAGCAATGGAAATACCACTCCGTACAGAGTTACACCGTCGAGTTCTATCGACTAATGGCTAGACTTGGCATTCAAGAAGAAGAGAAATTGCTTATTCTGAAGTACATCAACGGATTGTCCTTATACATTCAGCAGGATATGGAATTTCTGACTGTCAATATGCTTGCGGATGCATTCCACTATGCCAGTAATATTGAAGCCAAACATAAAGGAAAAGCATGCTTCGCGACCAAGCCGACAGGATGACCACCCGACAAGAAGGAACCAGTCGACTTCGACAAGTCAATATCTCCTCAGCCAACTCCACCAAAGCAAGATCATGGCAAAAATCATTCTCAGAGATACAAAAGGGAACGTAGCAAACAACCTCCTACCAGGAAATGGTGTGATTACCACAATTCATCATGGCATGATACATCTGAATGCAAATCTTGGAAGACATTTTTGACAAAAGTGTCGACATCCGACTTGTTCAAGAAAACTCTAGTAGAAACTGACCCAGAAGAAACGACCCTTTTGACATCGACATCGACCACTCCAGTAGCATCGACTATTGTCGACGAGGAGGAACGAGAGCACCTATTCCATACACAGATATGGGTTCAAAACAATCCATTGCATCTGATTATGGATAATGGTAGCCAGAAGAACTTTGTTTCTGAAGATTTCGTGAAGAAACTAGGTCTTGTTACCACTCCACATCCTCATCCTTATAACATCAGTTGGATGAAGGATGGAGAAGAACTAAGGATCACCCGACTGTAGCTAGGGTTTTACCCCTAGCTTGTGCAAATGAGAACCTACTAAGGAGAATGGACTCCTTAGTAGCAGTTCAGTAAATGTAAATTAAAATGCTAAAACATAAATAAAAATTACTCTAAACATGTGCATGATACATAAAAAATAAGATGTAAAGAATGGCTTTTGTATTAATTTTACCTCCAATGTGGAGGTTGGTGAAGCTCTTGCAATGCTCCAAGAGGGTTGCTCCAAGCTCCAACTTGCTCCTTCTCTTTCTCCAATGGTGGGAATGGGCCAAAAGGGGATCTCAAGGTGAAAGTAGCTCAAGGGTGAGCTAGGGTTTCAAGAGAGATTTTGGCAGAGTAAGGGTGCTTATGACTGTGGATATGAAATGAGGGGTCTCCATCACCTATTTATAGTTTTTTGGTGGTGGAGTGCTGGCCCATGGTTTTGGGAACCATATGGTTTAGGGTAGCTGTATAGGGTTTTTTCCTCCTTTTCCTCATTATTTTATATTTTTTATTCCCTTTTTAGAGGGATTTTGCTATTTTAGAGGAATTTTGGATATTTTTGGAGGAAAAAGGGGTTTTTTAGCCTTTTTAAGGCTTTTTTGATGGTTTTGTGGCCTTTTGGAGGCTTTTTAGTGGGATTTTCAAGGTTTTTAAGGGAAATATGGTAGGAAAATGGACAAATGAGCCATGTAATGGGGTAGATGAGGTAGTGAACACTTTTTGGGTGTTAACAGATTGCCCCCTGATGTGTGAGGGTAGGAGCTCATCGTATGGCCGATGGACATCATAAGTCATATATGGTTTTCCGGGGGTGTGGAGAAGAGAAGAAACAAACTGAAGCCCGGAAACAACGATCCTGAACAAACTACAAGAACTAAAAGTACATAACCTCAATAATGGATGAGGAATCATCTAATCATATGGACGAGGCGGGCATTCCCATGCTCGTATCAAGATATAATAACAATGGGGTCCAAAATATGGGGACCTGAAATATACATAACCTCAAATACTGAATGAGGAAGAATCTCAATATATGGACGAGGCGGGAATACCTATGCTCGTATCAAGATACATAAAAATAACCGTCAGGCCCGACAAAGGGGTACCTGTAAGATACATAGAGAACCATTGTGTACATCATAAGAGTGCAGAGGGGACACAAATCTGGGACATACTGCTGGGCTGACCATGTCTGGGCTGAAGAAATGATACACTGGAATGACAACAATGCTACTGAATGTGGTACCAAAGGAACTGATGAGCTTCTGGATCAGAGTGACAAGGGGTACACTTGTAATGGTACACTGAACTGGAATTGATCTGGGACTGAACTGGGTACTCAAGGAAGCATGTAACTGGATGGCTTCCGAATACAATCGCCAACGCAGCCCGGACATCCACGGGAACATATAACTGGGTGTTCCGAAGTGACTCACCAGTGTGCTAGAGTCAGGGGAAATCTGGGGTCTTCGATAAAGAATAGTAGGTATGTAAATCCTGCGCGATTCTCAACGATGCGATCAAGGTGCTGAAGTCGAGCATGTGAGAAACAACCATTCGGAGAGGCAATGATGACTCCTCTCAAAATGGTCCGTAGGCACTCACCACAAATGGTGATGGGTCCAAGGCGCAGGGGCCTCTGGGTCTATCCTCTGGAATAGAGGGGCTGTTGTCGACAGAGGGAGACCTGCAACTATCAAGGCAATGATGTTTCCTTGACAGGAGCACGAGGTGGAGAACCGAAATGTGATAGTACTGATGGTAGGACTGACAAACTGGGGGGACAACTGGGCAAGTAGAGTGGGTGGACTCAAACTTCCTTTGTTCAGAGTATGATAACGGGGATGATCGGGCATCATATGAAACTGATTGATGGGAAAGGGATCATAGCTGCATTGGATCTGGGAGGGGGACTGGGCTGAGGGAGACTCAAGCTGGGGTAAAATGGCAGGAGACTGCAGAATACTCTGAATAAAGGCGACCTGATTGGGGGTGCTGCCGAGATGATCGATCAGAGTGCCAGGAGGCATGGGGGGGGGGACTTATTCATGGGTTAAGGAACTAGAAGAAGTGTGTGTAAAATGGTACTGTCGTGTGGATTTAGACGAGCCCAGGACAGTTCATGCTCGTGATTGCTTTCAATTTTAAGGAGTCTGAAAGCGATAAGAAGACTCTGAAATGATGGAATGGCACTATCGTGTGGATTTTACGAGCCCAGGATAGTTGATGCTCGTGGTTGCTTTCAATTTTAGAGAGTCTAAAAGCAAATAAGAAGACTCCAGGGGGTTGCTTTTTCATGTGTTAGTCTCCAAGGCCCAAAGAAGCATAAAAGGATGCAATGAAGAAATCTTCTAGCCGGTGTGACTAGAGTATTCCTTTTTCGTAATTAGTCTACCAGGTCCGGAAAAGGGTTAAACTTATCTAGATAGACGCCCTTTCAGGTACTTTAACGAGCATGAAAGGAAGCAAGATTTCTCAGCGATCTTTTCATTGTTTTAGGAGTCAGAAAAGAGCTTAACAGAAACTCCCTAAGTGCCTTTTTCGTAAAGGACTTGTCCGGCCCGAAAAAGGGATAAAATTATACTAAACAAAAGGAATGGCCAGGCAAGGAGGAAGTGTTCAATCAAGGAACATGTATGATGACCAAGAACAAGGGTGGGGGGGAACACTGGTGGGCCTCCTTGCGGGGTGAATGAAATGGTGGCAAAATAACGAAACATTTGCAGTATGACAGGAGTGGATGGCTCATGTGAAAGTGTGGAACAATCCGATGGCGGCCGATGTGGCGCGCAAATCGAGGCAGCAAGGTGTCGGGACACAATGTTGAAATTGTACCAAGCGAGAGCGAGAAATGATCTCAAGCATCATCACGAGCTCAAAAAAATGAATACGACAATATAAAATATGCGAAAAACAGAGAACGACCGATGTGGCACGCAAACCGAGGCGACGGGAGGCGTTTTGGAAAAAAGACCTGAAAAATCTGGGGGTGAGAGCGAGAAATGATCTCAAGCATCGTCATCGGCTCGGAAAAATGACTCCGATGATATAAAATATGGGAAAAACAGAGAATAGCCGATGGGGCACGTAAACCGAGGCGACTAGTGATGTCTAAAAAATGTGCAAAAAATGACAGGGAAAAAATAATGCAACGAGGTGATCAGCAGGATGGTCTCGTCGTGCTGATTCCAATGGTGGAAACGGTTCGAAAAACGGACTCTGTATGGGTTCATAACGGCCAAAACAAGAAAAAGTCAACGGACTATAAATAGTGAGTGGGTCCAACATGACAAGTGGCAGTTGTACTACTTAACTTTGACTAGTGATCAGAGTGGACCAGAGGTGAGGTGGCATTTCTGGACGATCCGACTGGACAATTTCAGATCCGGGAGATACAGGTATTCCGTTAAACTCATACCTACACGTTTTTTGGGTTCGGGGGGTAGGTAGTGGGTCCCAGGGTTTATTTGTACGGTCCACATGGGGTGGACCGTGGGTTTTCAGGAGGAAGCCGCGGTCGGGGACCACGGGTTCCACGGTGGATGTCGCGCATGGAGACCGTGGGGTCCGACGCGAAAGACACGGTCTGGGACCGTGTGTTCCGAGGCTGAACACGCGGTTTGGTACCGCGTGTTCGGGACTGACAATTGCGGTTTTGGACCGCGACTGTGGGTCAAACAGCCGCGGTCGGAAACCGCGGTAAGGGGGCCTGAAGTCGCATTTTGGAGCGAGCTGTTAGGACTTCTGGACTTCCCAGGGGGGCAAGGTTTATTTCTTTGACATGAGTCTGATGAGTTTGCCTTGCGTGTTTGATAGGATGCCGCAGGTTCTGTGGAGAGAGCGGGAGATTCCAGATGAGATCGTGGCCGTCGTCCGAGGGGAGCGCCATGTGCGATCGATGCTGGGACTATGTGGACTACTAAAGTTCGCCTAGGTACCCATGATGCGGTCAGCAGCGTTGCTACTGAACCGACTGATTAGTTTCTGGGAGCCGGACATACATGCCTTCAGAGTGCAGGGTGAGAGGGTGGACCTCACCCTGATAGATGTATACTTCCTGATGGGGTTGCCCTGTCTAGGTAGGGTGGCAGACACGCAGCCGCAGGTATCCGCGGACATAGATATCGAGGACATGCTGCAGCGGTACTGTGGTCCAGAGGCTAGGGTGCATAGGAATGCACTTCTGGTGAGAGACCTACAGGAGCCAGCAGTACAGGCCATGGTGGCATGCGTGGTTCGCGTCTTGGGGTCCCAGTCGCCGGAGAAGGTGTCTGGGGGCCAAATGCAACTGGTGGAGCGTGTAATGGATGGGGTGTATTACGTGTGGGGCCAGAGGTACCCGACCTGCGTTCAGCGGCAGCTGACAGCAGTGAAGGAATCTGGCAAGGGGTTTTGCTATGGTTCTTTCTTGTGTGCATTTTTTATGGAGAGGGTGCCCACACTGCGGCCGCGGGTGCCGATTAAAGCAGGAGGTTTGAGGGAGCCGCGGATGGTGCGGTGGGGTGAGATGATGCGCCGCCGTGGCGGCGGCGATGTGGGTAGATACTTTACGCAGGAGTTGTACCTGCAGTGGCTCCAAATACCATTGACACTGGATGACTACCCGTATAGGGACATGGACTACATCGGAGATCCAGAGGTGCCACGGGCACCAGGACAGGCATGGGGACCCGTTTTGCTTGCATGTTATGGATGTCAAGTTTTATATATGATAGTTGATTGATATATTGTTATTGACCAATGGGTGATCTGCAGATGTGGGACCGAGGCCACCGCTAGGGCATGTGGCACGGAGGGGGATTGTGGCCGTTCTAGCTCTGCCTGGGCAGGGGGAGGTGCATCGCCGGGATGCGGAGGGGATGCTAGAGTCCGTACGGGCACTGCTAGACCGTTTGCTGGTGGGGGTGACCGACGAGGGGTGGCGGGACGTCGATCCGGACGTGGTTCCCATGAGGGCACCCTGAGAGTTTAGATCCATTGCGATCCGGGTGGCTATCTTGACGGACAGGGCACGGGCACATGAGCCCGTAGGGGATGAGGACTTATCGGAGGAGGAGCGAGGGGAGGACTCAGAGGCAGCCGATGCAGGTAGTGATGCAGGGTATGACTCCCTTAGGGAGTGCAAGGGACTCCCCCCGAGTTTTGTAGCTACGACATGTATTTTATGAGGCTTTAGGGATGTATAGACATTTTTTGTATAGCTGAGTACAGGGGTACTCAGGACATGTATAGCCCTGTGACACGTATTTTTTGATATATATATATGCACGTGGATGCACCTTTTTGTGATGTTGTTTTAGTTGTATGCATGTGGATGCGCTTTATGATGTGTGATATGTTTGTGTTGCACGTGGATGCAAGTAGTCTAGGATGTTGGGCACATGGATGCCCCTTGTGTATTGTATGTAATGCGACATGATGTATGCATGACTTAGGCACGTGGATGCCCCTATGGATACAAATGTGGTTTATGGTTTATGTACATGGATTCAAATGTTGATGCAATGCAGTCTTTTTGGGTTTTTATATATTTGTATGAGATGCTATGAGCTGATAATGTATGATGGAGGTTTTTACATGGTGTGATTGATATGCCAATCTAGGATGTTGTTGGCCATTTGGTCCGCGACACTATTCTGAGCTCTTGGGACATGGGTGAATGTTATGGATTCAAACTGTTGGCTGAGTTTTTTTGTGCGCAGGAATTTTGTAAAGAGGCAGGGATCACGCACCTCGTAGCAGTTGTTGAGCTGGGAGACAAGTAGCTGGGAGTCGAGGAACACATGAAGGTGACGTATGCCCAGCTGGAGGGCGGCAGTTAGGAGACTGGTCACGGCATCATACTCCGCCTGGTTATTGGTAGCAGCACCTATGCAGATTCCATCAAGGTGAATCATTTCATGGGAAGGGGAATATAGAACCCACGCTGCAGAAGCCAGGTTGGGAGACCAGCGGCTTGCTCCATCGGCGAAGCCAGTGTAATAAGGTGAAAAATGGTCCATCTGTGGTCATGCAAAAATGAAGAATGTAAGATCGTGGTAAAAAAGGTGAAAAACAAAAAGGAGAGCAAACTGTACAATGTGGACCAATGAGGCTGCGAGTTATTTAGGGATAAAAGCGTTTGAGATACAACCCATTACGAGGGTTGCGCAAAGGGTGACCTTCGGAGTCAGCTAAAATGTATGCCCCCTTGCTGAGACAAGTCTGCATGATGTAAGGGCCTTGCCACATGGATTCGAACTTCCCTTTGTCGGTTTTGTCATGGGCTTGGTCATAGGCGAGTACAAGGTCCCCTTCGTGGAAAGTTCGAGGGTGTACGTGTTTATTGTAACCAGCTTTGGAGCAGTTCTTGGCAGCTTCAATGGTCTGGAGAGTAGCACGACGGTCTTCATCGGCTTGTTTGAGGGATAGCAGACGTTGCTCAAGTGGGGAGGTATCGGGGAGAAGCTCAACGACGATATGTAAGGCAGGTATCTGACATTCAATGGGTAGGACAAACTCGACGCCGTGAACTAAGTGAAACGGGGTAAAACCAGTGGTGGTTTTAGTGGATGTACGGTAAACCCTTAAGGCGGGGAAGAGCATATGGTTCCAATTGGACTTATGTCGGTTAACAGTGCGTTGGAGGATGGTCTTTAAGATTTTGTTAATGGCCTCTATTTGGCCGTTCCCTTGGGGGTAGTAAGCAGAGGAGAACTGATGTTCGAATTTGAGGAGGGTGGATAACTTGCGCCAAATGGAATCTTCGAAGTGTGAACCATGGTCTGAGACCAATTGTTTAGGAACCCCGAATCTAGTGATAACGTGGTTAAAAAAGAAATGGGCAGCGGTGTCAGCGGTACAGTTGAAGGTAGGCATGGCTTCGGCCCATTTGGTGAAGTAATCGACGGCGACAATGATGTATTTATGGCCGTTAGCAGATGGGGGTCTACACTCCATGAAGTCGATGGCCCACTTACAAAAGGGACCAGCGGTGACGACTGGGTGTAAAGGAGCCGGAGGTGTCCGGGCCTTGGGGCGAAAAGTTGGCAGTTGTGGCAATGCTTGACCGAAGTGATGCAGTCGGTGAAAAGTGTGGGCCAGAAGTATCCGGTGCGGACGACCTTTTGGGCAGTGGCCATCCCGGAGAAATGGCCGCCACAGGCACCGTTATGACAGTCATTAAGGACGTGTTTAGCTTCCTCGTGTGTAAGGCAATGACGAAAAATTGTGTCAACCCCTCGCCGGTAAAGGACATCGCCTAAGGGGAGATATCGAGAGGCCTGGTGACGGATGCGACGACGTCCATTACGGGTGACTTTGGGTCTGAACTTCTGCGTGCGCAGGTATAACAAAATATCACCGTACCATGGGTCGTCAGACGAGATAGTGAACAAGTGATTGTCGGGTAACTCATCGGAGATTTGTGGGGCCGGGAGAAGGGAAGGGAGATTAGTGATGAGCTGGGCAAGCGCAAGGGATTTAGTGCTCTTAGGTGTTCGAAAAGTGAGGTCATATTCCTAGAGGATAATGACCCATTTAGCAACACGACCTTGCAATAGTCACCGGTTTAGGAGATAGACCATGGGGTTGGAGTTGGCAACGACTGTGGTATGACTAAGTAAGATGTAGTGTCGCAGTTTTTGGACGGAAAAGACCACAGCTAGGGCTAGTCTATCCTCATATGGGTAACGTAGGAGTGGACCAGACAAGGTCTGGCTGACGTAGTAAATGACATGCTCTTGGTGAGAGACGTCTTCTTGAACCAAGACTCCGGACACAGCATGCTCAGATGCCGAGACGTAGAGGATGAAGTCTTGAGAAAAATCCGGAGGGGAGATCAAGGGGGCTTGTGTGAGAGATTTCTTGAGGGCTCCGAATGCGGCTTCTACTTGCTCATCCTAGACAAAGGGTACATGGGTACAGAGCAGGCGCAAGAAACCATGAACGGTAGTGGTGTAATCAGGGATGAAGCGTAGAAGGAAATTGGATCGCCCCTGTAGACTTTGGAGCTGCCGGAGCGTGCGAGGAGAGGGAAGGTCTAATATGGCTTGGAATTTCAGGGGATCAACAGTAATTCCTTTCTGGGAAACAATAAAACCCAACAATCGGCCTACCGGAACGCAAAAGACACACTTGTGTGGGTTCAAGCGGATTTGATATTTGCGACAACGCAGAAAAACTTGTCGAAGGTCGTTAAGGTGGTCTGATCGTTTCCGGGAACGAGCTATAAGGTCATTAAGGTAGACTAGCAAGATATGGACCAAGTCATGAAAGCAATAGGTCATGGCCCGCTGGAAGGTGGCACCAGCATTTTTGAGTCCAAAAGGCATGACGCGATAACAAAAGGTGCCCCATGGGGTAGTAAAGGCAGTTTTGTACTGATCCTCCTTCCGGATCTGGATCTGATTGTATCCAGAAAAACCATCCATGAACGAGAGGACTTCATGCCCCGCACACGCATTGATGAGCTGGTCAATAAATGGCGTGGGGAAATTATCTTTGGGACAGGCGTGGTTTAAATCTCGGAAGTCAGTGCATACTCTAAAGGTGCCTTGTTTTATGTTAACGGGAACGAGGTTTGAAACCCAGGTGGTATAAGCAATAGGATAAATAAATCCCGCCTTGCGAAGTTTCTCAATCTCTGCTTTGATAGTTGGGAGCTTTGAGGGATGAATGGGACACTGTTTCTGACGAACGGGGGGTACATCAGGCCATGTGTCAATGTGGTGTTCTATAATGGCGGGGTCGAGACCGGGCATCTCAGTATAGGACCAGGCAAAGACATCACAGAATTCCTGGAAGAGTTTTTTGTACTCCTCCATTTATTGTTCACTGCAGGAGGCTCCTAAGGCAATGCATTCATTGATGCCAGGTGGGTCAGAGATATCTATGTGGATGACGGGTGAAATATTGGCCATGTTACCTTCCTCAAAGGCAGCCGAAGCAGGAATAGGGTCCTTAAACCAGTCGACCTTGGTGGGAAGGAAGTCTTTGGATTCAACCGCAAATTGGGTAGCGGTGCTAGAGGAAGATGCTTCTGGGAGGAAGTACGAACGATGGTGCATGTCATCCCAGGGATACTCCGGGGCAGTGAGTGCCTCAAGAATATCCTCATCAGTACGAAAAGTTTGGGCCGTCAAATCAGTTGACGCGGGAATGGTAGTTGAAGAGATCATGTAAATGGTGTTGACCTCCCCGGATTGGGGGTGAGATCGGGGGGTGAATCTCTTCAATGGTGGGTGGTGCCGTCTCAAGATCCAGATTGTTCATCTCATAGAGAGCTGCTTTGTAATCGGGGAGATCGGGACAGTGATGTGAGTAATGCCCGTAAATACCGCATATGGCACAGGGGTGGTTAGTGCGTGGTGATTTGTCGCGAGCCTTAGGGGTGGGATCTAGTTTGACAACCGAGAAACTGGGGTCATCATCAAGCGTCTGCATGTGTTCTTGTAATGCAGGTAACTGTGGACATTGGTGAGTCGCATGGCCTAACTCGTCACACAACGAGCATTTGGGAGGAGCACGAAACACGGGGGGGTTTTTGACTGTCTTGGGAGGTGGTACAACAGTGTAAGGTTGGGGTCCTCTGCCCCCAGTGGGTTTGGGAGGAGGAGGAGGATTCATGGAGGACGACGGGGTAGAGACACCGGGGGGTGGCTGAGTGGTAGTATCCATGGGTTGCACCGGTTGGAGGACGACGCTTGGTAATCCCAAGGTTAGCCCAGGGAGGCTGAGGGTAGCCATAACCGGGGCGCTTACTAATCCCGATGGAGGGACTAGGAAGGGGATTGTATGGATAGGTGTAACATCAATGTGGCTAGGTACCAATGGTGGTTTAGGCAACAAGGGTGGTTGATTGTTAGGTGTTTGGTTATTGTGGGACAGGGTACATAAGTCAGACACTTCGGGCATAGATGACGAGGGAGGAATGGATTGGAAGGTGGATGTCATCGGCGGGTCTGAGTAAACTCCAGGTCCCAAGGAGGAAACAAATGAGGTAGCGGCCCCACTAACCGGTTGTTCAACCATGGGGAGAACATTTTCAGGTGCAGCGGGGGCATTGGGATCATAGTAAGTGAGTTGGTCGATCTTGACCACATGTCCGTCATGGGGGAACATCATGGTGCGAAAAACAGAGGAGGCTACTGCCCGCATAGCATACATGTAGCTGCGATCAAGTAAGAGGTTGTAATCAAGCTGGGCGTTGATGACCTTTATGTCGATGAGGATGGTTTTTCCACCTAACTGGATGGGGACATTGGCTAGGAGACCTTGGGGCTGAGCCGAACGACCTTCGTAGGCGCGTAATGCAGTGGTGGACTGCTGAAGGGTAGGGGATCCCAAATTCTGCCATACAAATGTAGACATAACGCATGTGGAGGCACCTTCATCGATGATGCACCGATGGATGACAAGATTCCGAACGGAAACAGAAACTTGGAATGCTAAGGTGGAAGGCAGGCGCGGTTCGGATTGGTCCAAATCAAATGCCATCAAATTCGAATCATTCGGGTCAATAGCCCCAATGGCTGAGAGTAAAGTCTTGCACTGGGAAGGGCAGTTCTTCAAGACTTCTAACGTAGACATGGCTGCGGGAGATTGGGCTAAGTCGTCTACAATGTTGTAGTTTGACGCAGCGCGCGCATTGGGGTTATTGTTGATACGGCGAAGTGGGAAACGAGGTGCTTTGGAAGCGCCATCTATTGGAGGGGGAGGTATACGTAACGCTTGATCAGTGGGATGAGTGTTAGTGGTTTTATCGACGGGAGGGGCTTCAGAGGTGGAGCCGTATTGGTTCCGACGAGTCTGGAGGTTGACATCATCAACAAGTGGTGGGTACCTGAGTCAAACATGGGTTGATTAGGGGCGGCGTATGTGATCTGTTGTTGTTGTGGTAGCGCGTTGGCTTGAGGGGGAGTCAACGGCTGAGTGTTCACTATGCCTTGGTTTGGTAAGGGGTTTTGCAGCACCAAAGGTGGCTGCTGAGGTTGCGGGGGGTTGGGTGGTGCTTGAGGAGCCGCATGCCCTTGGCGGTGGGCATCATCAACCCAAAGCTGCCGAGCTCGCTCTAAGTGTGGGAAAGCATGTGTGTAGTGGCCATAGACCCCGCAAATAGAACAAGGATGGTTGGTTTGCAAGTTGGGGTTTTTAGCTTGCTTGGGCGGTGCGATCAGGGTTTTGGTTAGCGGGGGCCGCATTATTGTTGTCTGGGGGATTAGGCGGTTGACCACCTTGGTCTGTAGGTTGGTTTTTCCCATGATTACAACCCTTGTTGCGGTTTTGTTGGCCCTGGTTGCGCTGGTTGTTCTGGTTTTGCTACTGATTTTGTTGGGCGTACACTTGCCCTTGGGAAGCAGGTGGGTTTTGGGGTTGTGCAGGTGCGGGAGCAGGTTGCGGTGGATGATATGTAGGTGGAGGCTGCGCAGGTGCGACACCTTGAGGAGGTTGCTGATATGTCTGTGGAGCAGGTTGTGGGTTTGCCGCAGGGGCTGCCTGGGGCGGGTAATAAGCTGGTTGGGATTGGGAAGGCGCAGGAGTTGGTGCAGCTTGCTGATGGTAATAAGCGGGTTGGGCCTGAGACGGCGCAGGAGCTGGTGTAGCCTGCTGGGTGTAATAGGGTTGAGGTGCGACCGGGGGGGGGGGGGGTAAGAGGGGGGCCGCATGACCAAAGCACTGAGGTGGACAGGTGGGTCCATGGGAATGATGGTGATGTGTCATAGGAGCATACGAGTTGGTAGCCCCAGACTGTAAGGTAGCCCGCGAAAGGTCGCGGCCCGGGGTAGGACGTGCTATGGAAAAGGGTTGGGGATGCGAAGAAACACGGCCAATGATGCCGTCTGCAGCATGGGATGCCCCCGGCTCATCGTGCTGGGAGGACTCGCTGCGAGGGGCGTCAGGTATAGTGGTATAGAGATAATCCGACTGGGCATAAATGAGGTCGAATTGCTGGTCCTTAAGGATGGCCTCTTCTTCAGACTGGGGTCTTTCTGATGCCACATCCTTAGCAATGACAGGGAGAAGGGATTTGAGGAACCAATCTAGGAAGATACGGTCGTCTAATTTGATCTTGCATAAGCTACGACGTCGACGCCACTCATGAATGTGGTCCATGATGTGGGTAGCCGTGTTTTGTATGCAAGATAGGAGGATCTCAATGCCCGCGTCATAGCAGACAGGTAACTGGAAGAACTGCAGGAAGGTCGAGGCAAGGGAAGCAAAGGTGGCATGGGTCCCCTGGGGTTGCTTGATATACCACTTGGCTGCAGAGCTAGTGAAGGTGCGCTGTAACAGACGGAGGTGAATAGAGTCATCCACTATGGAGTTGGAGGAACACCATAGATGGAAGGACATGATGTGGTTTTGTGGGTCCTCACCTGCCTTGCCCTCGAACTTAGGGATGTCAGAGGGGATCTTGGTGGGCATGTGAGGCCACGCAGGGTCATGTCAAATAGGGTCATTGGTCAATCTAGCTAGGTCGGGCAGGTTGAGGCTAGCCATGAATGGAAAACTGGAAGAAGGATGTGACATAGGAGTGGGTTGGACCAAGTTGGGGCCAATGCCCCCAAGTGGAGGGACAAGGTTTGGGATGTTGCCCCCAAGTGGGGGAACTAAGGTGGTATAGGATGGTCCTGCACCACCATGGGTAGTGTGAGCCACTGATGGAGTGGGGATAGGTATTCCAGCTATGGGAATAGGTGTAGTGAGGGGAACGGTAGATGTGGGCCCCATGGAGGGCATACCCACAGCGGGAGTGGTAACTGGTGTAGTGGTGGATGGGCCACCAATGGTCCCTACAACGAAAGGAGTGGAAGTCGCGCCAGCCATGGGGCTAGTAGGGGCAGTGTAAATGGGGTTCTCAGACTCTTCTTCAGAATCAGAGGTAAAGTAAGGGGCGTCAATATCTGGTGACGGAGTCCTATGCCATTGATGAGTGGAGTCAAGTGACAAGGCTCTAGATCTGTGATGAGTGGTATCAAGTGATGATGATCGAAGTCTATGATGGGCGGTGTCAAGTGAACCGTGCTATGGGGGCTCGCCCCTGAGGCGCCGAGAATGTCTCGGGGACTCAATGGTGACAGATGGTGTCAAATCGTTGGGGATTGTGGTGAGTGAGAAAACAACTCAAAAAATCCTAATGCAATCGAGTGTGCAGAAGGAGAGCTCAAAAAACAAGGCACTCAGGCCAACAACCAACTCAAAACACCTACTGTAACAGCTGTGCTACAATAAGTGGAGTACCAACAAAATGGTCAGAATACCAACAAGCAGCAGGTTTCCTAAAAATAAAAAATGGTGGACTCACTAGACCAAAAGGAGGTAAGGGAGCATGCAAACACCTAACTAAAAGTATTCTGACTCAACTAGACATATCCTCTGCAAGGTGATGAAATCCAAGTCAGACAATATGAATAGGAAAGCCAACTAGCTAAGATGTCCCCCTACCGAGAGGGACACCGGGTAGTCAATCCTAGAAGAATGGCAACTAAGATACCCCATTCATGACACGTCCAGAAAGGTGAATATGCCGTTTGGTCCTTTTACCGCAATACCCCTATACAGGGATATCCCGAGAAATGCGAAAGGTAGCCCTTCGGTTACTGAATGGAGTGCGGTATTCCACTCAGGCCTCCGGAACCAGTCTCGCGACTTCAACCCTCCTAGGGGAGAGGCCCTCTGGTAAACTGGTTGTGACCATGCCAAAAAGTACTAGGGGATTTTGGTTCCCTAATTGGACAACAGCTATGTCTCAAGTGTAAATAACCAAGGGGTGTTATTTGGAAGCCTATCCCCCCAATCCTACCTAACTACAAAGATTCTTTTGTGTTCCCCAAGTGGGGTTAGAATATTGGTTGAGTTAAGTAGTTTTTAAGGTTCACTTGAATTATGTGACAGAGTGTGTGCTCGTGAGGTGATGAACCCAAAATAAAAGTGCCACAAGGGGGGCAACTTTCTAATTAACAATACTGAAAGTTAACATGCAAAATTTTCTGAATTAAAATACTAAAATTTTAAAAAGATTCTGTAAAGGGTACAGAAATTATGTTGCAGAAAAGGCTGTAGGGAAGGATGGCTGCAGGTAGGACAGATGGCTGTGCAGATGCAGAAAATATTGCAGCAAAAGGGGGTTGGGTTCAAAACTGGAAAAAATGCAGAAATCAGACCGCGGGTCTGTGGCGAAACTGAGCAGTCGGACCGCGGGTTTGAGGGAAACAGGCACGGACAGGATGCGGGTTTTTGGCAGACAGACACCGTCGGGACGCAGCAAAGGGGCTGAAAGCTGCAGTCAGGACGTGGGAAAAATGCCAAAAGGCGTCGGCGGGTTGCGGGAAACTGGCCGAAAGCCGCAAGAGGGACGCAGGAAAGAGGGTAATAGCCGCAGTCAGACCGTCCCAAACAGGCTAATAGCCGCGACTGGATCGCAGGTAACAGACTGAAAATGGATGGCAGGTCGCCGGAAACAGTCTGAGAGCCGCGGTCAGGTCGCAGGTAAGTTCCTGAAAGATGCGGTCGGAACGCGACTATGGGGGGAAAAAATGCAGTATACGGTGGCCGAAAGGGACAGCCGAACAGAAAAAAATATTTAAAAATCGTAACCAGAAATTCAAACCTAGGGGAGTCGCCAAAACTGTAGCTTGGGTTTTACCCCTAGCTTGTGCAAATGAGCACCTACTAAGGAGAATGGACTCCTTAGTAGCAGTTCAGTAAATGTAAATTAAAATGCTAAAATAGAAATAAAAATGACTCTAAACATGTGCATGAAACATAAAAAATAAGATGTAAAGAATGGCTTTTGTATTAATTTTACCTCCAATGTGGAGGTTGGTGAAGCTCTTGCAATGCTCCAAGAGGGTTGCTCCAAGCTCCAACTTGCTCCTTCTCTTTCTCCAATGGTGGGAATGGGCCAAAAGGGGCTCTCAAGGTGAAAGTAGCTCAAGGGTGAGCTAGGGTTTCAAGAGAGATTTTGGCAGAGTAAGGGTGCTTATGACTGTGGATATGAAATGAGGGGTCTCCATCACCTATTTATAGTTTTTTGGTGGTGGAGTGCTGGCCCATGGTTTTGGGAACCATATGGTTTAGGGTAGCTGTATAGGGTTTTTTCCTCCTTTTCCTCATTATTTTATATTTTTTATTCCCTTTTTAGAGGGATTTTGCTATTTTTGAGGAATTTTGGATATTTTTGGAGGAAAAAGGGGTTTTTTAGCCTTTTTAAGGCTTTTTTGATGGTTTTGTGGCCTTTTGGAGGCTTTTTAGTGGGATTTTCAGGGTTTTTAAGGGAAATATGGTAGGAAAATCGATAAATGAGCCATGTAATGGGGTAGATGAGGTAGTGAACACTTTTTGGGTGTTAACACCGACAGCGCAAACTCACCTACTTCATTAAGCCTTTTGAAGATGAAGTACTCTGCGACGTGGCACCACTCTCTGTAGCCGATGCCTTATTTGGGAAACCTTACTTATGGGATCGACATGGAAGTTACCAACCACGACCTCAAAAGGTGGTTGTCAGAATTCACAACCATTGGTACGACATACCAGAGCAACGACCTACACCAACGATTGTAATGATATCTGCTAAACAGATGAAGAAGCTCGTCAACCATGCTCAGAAGTTCGCATTAATCATGATCAAGCCGCAACACTCCAGGAAGACTGCAACAACCAGTCGACTCACTGACTAGTGCAGCTCCCAACAAAAGCAGCAGATCGAAAATATTCTTGATGAGTATCGGAACCTATTCCAAGGGCTAGATGGAGTACCTCTACATTTCCAGGTAAAACACTCTATTGAACTTGCTCTCGGTTCTTCATTACCTAACGCATCTGTTTACAAAAGATCCATTATCGAAAATGAAGAGATTCGCAAACAAATTCAAGATTTGATCAACAAAGGTCATATCCGACCCAGCTCCTCTCCTTGTGGAAGTCCAGTCGTCCTTGTTCCAAAGAAAGACGGGACTTGGCGCATGTGCATCGAATATCGGGCCCTCAATAAAATTTTGGTAAAGAATAAATACCCTCTTGTAGCTAGGGTTTTACCCCTAGCTTGTGCCAATGAGCACCTACTAAGGAGAATGGACTCCTTAGTAGCAGTTCAGTAAATGTAAATAATTAAGCTAAAACAGAAATTAAATTACTTCTAAAACATGCATGAAACATAAACAACAAATTTAAATAAATGGCTTTTTGTATTGATATTACCTTCAATGTGAAGGTTTGATGAAGCCCTTTGCAGTGTCCAAGAGGATGCTCCAAGCTTCAATATGCTCCTTCTCCTTCTCCAATGGTGGGAATGGGCCAAAAGTGGCTCTCAAGGTGAAAGTAGTTCAATGGTGAACTAGGGTTTCGAGAGAGATTTTGGCAGAGTAAGGGTGCTTGTGATTGTGGATATGGAATAAGGGATCTCCATCACCTATTTATAGTTTTTTGGTGGTGGAGTGCTGACCCATGGTTTTGGGAAACACATGGTTTTGTGCAGCTGTATAGGGTTTTTTCCTCCTCTTCCTCATTATTTTATATTTTTTATTCCCTTTTTAGGGGGTTTTTGCTATTTTTGAGGAATTTTGGATATTTTTGGAGGAAAAAGGGGTTTTTTAGCCTTTTGGAGGCATTTTGAGGGTTTTGTGGCCTTTTGGAGGCATTTTAGGCCTTTTGGAGGCCTTTTAATGGGATTTTTTGGGATTTTAAGGAAAATATGGTAGAAAAATGGACAAATGAGCCATATAATGTGGTAGATGAGGTAGTGAACACTTTTTGGGTGTTAACAGATTGCCCCCTGATGTGCGAGGGCAGGAGCTCATCGTATGGCCGATGGACATCATAAGTCATGAATGGTTTTCCTGGGATGTGGAGAGAAGAGAAGAAACAAACTGAAGCCCGGAACAACGATCCCGAACAACTGCAAGAACTAAAAGTACATAACCTCAATAATGGATGAGGAATCATCTGATCATATGGACGAGGCGGGCATTCCCATGCTCGTATCAGGATATAACATAATAACAACAATGGGGTCCAAAAATAGGGACATGAAATATACATGACCTCAAATACTGACTGAGGAAGAATCTCAATATATGGACGAGGCGGGCATACCCATGCTCGTATTAAGATATATAAACAGAACTGTGAGGCCCGAAAAGGGGGACCTGTAAGATACATGACCACTGTGTACATCATAAGAGTCCAGAGGGGACACAAATCTGGGACATACTGCTGAGCGAATCATGTGTGAACTGCAGAACTGGTGCACTGGAACAATCAACAGTGCTACTGAGTGTGGTACCAAAGGAACTGATGAGCTGCTGGATCATAGTGACTGGGGTCATACTCTCCATGGTACACTGGACTGGAACTGAAAAGGGTACTCAAGGAAGCAGAGAACTGGATGGCTTCCGAATACAAACGCCAACGCAGCCCGAAAATCCATGGGAACGTACAACTGGGCGTTCCAAAATGACTCACCAATGTGCTAGAGTCGGGGGAAATCCGGGGTCTTCGACTAAAAACTGATGGGATATAATCCTACGTGATCCTCAACGATGCGATCAAAGTGCTGAAGTCGAGCATGTGAGGAACAACCACTCGGAGAGGCAATGACGACTCCTCTCAGAATGATCCGTAGGCACTTACCACAGATGGTGATAAGTCCAAGGCGTAGGGACCTCTGGGCCTATCCTCTGGAATAGAGGAGCTGTCGTCGACAGAGGGAGACCTGCAACTATCAAGGCAATGATGTTTCCTTGACAGGAGCGTGAGGTGAAGAACCGTAATGTGATAGTACTGATGGCAGGACTGACCGAACTGTGGGGGGACAACTGGGCAAGTAGAGTGGGTGGACTCAAACTTCCTTTGTTCAGAGTATGATAATGGGAATGATCTGGCAGCATATGAAACTAACTGAGGGGAAAGGGATCATAGCTGTAATGGATCTGGGAGGATAGCTGGGCTGAGGGAGACTCAAGCTGGTATAAAATGGCAGGAGACTGCAGAGTACTCTGAACAAAGGCGACCTGATTGGGGGTGCTGCCGAGATGATCGATCCTAGTGCCAGGAGGCACAGGAGGGTACTTCTTCATGGGTTAGGGAACTAGAAGAAGCTTGTGTATAAAATGATACTGTCATGTGGATTTTACGAGCCCAGGACAGTTCATGCTCGTGGTTGCTTTCAATTTTAAGGAGTCTAAAAGCGATAAGAAGACTCTGAAGTAATGGAATGGTACTGTCGTGTGGATTTTACGAGCCCAGGACAGTGCATGCTCGTGGTTGCTTTCAATTTTAGAGAGTCTGAAAGCAGGTAAGAAGACTCCAGGGGGTTGCTTTTTCGTAGATTTAGTCTCCAAGGCCCAAAGAAGCATAAAAGGATGCAATGAAGAACTCTTCTAGCCGGTGTGACTAGAGTATTCCTTTTTCGTAATTAGTCTACCAGGTCCGGAAAAGGGTTAAACTTATACCAGATAGACGCCCTTTCAGGTACTTTAACGAGCATGAAAGGAAGCAAGATTGCTCGGTGATCTTTTCATTCTTTTAGGAGTCAGAAAAGAGCTTAACGGAAACTCCCTAAGTGCCTTTTTTCGTAAAGGACTTGTCCGGCCCGAAAAAGGGATAAAATTATACTGAACAAAAGGAATGGCCAGGCAAGGAGGAAGTGTTCAATTAAGGATCAGTAATGATGATCAAGAACGAGGGTAGGGGGGAACACTGGTGGGCCTCCTTGCGGGGTAGATGAAAAGGTGGCAAAATAACGAAACATTTGCAGTATGACAGGAGTGAATGGCTCATGTATAAATGTGAAACAATCCGATAGCGACCGATGTGGCGTGCAAACCGAGGCAACAAGGTGTCGGGACACAATGTGGAAATTGTACCAAGTGAGAGCGAGAAATGATCTCAAGCATCATCACGAGCTCGGAAAAATGAATCCGGCGATATAAAGCGTGTCAAAAACGGGTAACGACCGATGTGGCACGCACACCGAGGTGACGAGGGCGTTGTGGAAAAAATACCCTAAAAATCTGGGGGTGAGAGCGAGAAATGATCTCAAGCATCATCACGGGAACGGAAATATGAATCCGGTGGTGCAAATGGTGCAAAAAAATGGAGGGCATAATACTAGGTGTATCATGATGGCCCGTGGGGGCAGAATACTAGGTGTATCAAATCAAAGCTACAAGTGATATGTGACCTCAAAAATGGTTGAGATCACAAGTGTGAAAAAGTGAGCAGGGTTAATGACTTGCCCCCATGCTATGTGCATGGGGTTTGTTATTATGGATCACATATGTGTGGGTTTGAACAATGGGAGCATTGACGTGCTGAGATAGATGTGATGGGGAAGGTTCAAAATGATTGATCATGCCCCCTATCCCAGGGTCGAGGGAATCTATTATGCCCCTTGACTCAGAGGTGTCAAGGTGGTGCTCTATGATGGCGGGGTCAAGACCGGGCACTTTGGTATAGGACCAGGCAAAGACATCACGGAATTCTTGGAAGAGTTTATGTAGTCTTCAATCTCTTGTTTACTGCAGAATGCTCCTAAAGTGATGAGTTCAGGGGCACGTCCTGGGGCAGCGATATCAACTTGGATGACAGGTGAGATGTTGGCCATGTTACCTTCCTCGAAGGCATCAAGAGCAGGAATGGGGTCCTTAAACCAGTCGACCTTGGTGGGAAGGAAGTCTTTGGACTCAACTGTGAATTGGGTAGCTGTGCTAGAGGAGGATTCTTCTGGGATGAAATAGGAACGGTGGTGCATATCATCCCAGGGATAATCGGGAGCGGTAAGGGCCTCAAGAATCTCCTCGTCGGTACGGAAAGTTTGCGTCGTCAAATCGGTTGACGAGGGGGGAGTGGTGGAAGAAATCATATAGATGGTATTAATCTCTCCAGAAGGTGAAGAGTCTGGGGGGTAGATCTCCTCAATGGTAGGTGGTGCCGTCTCAAGATCCAGATTGTTCATCTCATAGAGAGCCGCTCTATAATCCGAGAGATCAGGACAATGATGGGAGTAATGCCCGTAAACACCGCATATGGCGCAGGAGTGGTTGGTACGTAGGGACTTATCTTTAGGCTTGGGAGTGGGGTTGAGTTCGACAACAGGGATGTTAGGGTCATCGTCGAGCATCTGCATGTGTTTCTGTAGGGCTGGTAACTGAGGGCATTGGTGAGTGGCATGGCCCAACTCGTCACACAGCGAGCATTTGGGAGGAGCACGAAACACTGGAGGGTTTTTGACTGTCTTGGGAGGTGGGACAGCAGTGTAAGGTTGTGGACCTCTGCCCCCAGTGGGTTTGGGAGGAGGAGGGGGAGTTGTGGAGGACGAAGGGGTGGAGACACCAGGAGGTGGCTGAGAGGTAGTAGCCATGGGTTGCACCGGTTGGAGGATGACGTCTGGTGTCGGCGGGCGAACGGGAGGCGAAAGATACCATACAGGTAATCCTAAAGTTAACCCAGGGAGACTAATGGTAGCCATGACCGGGGCGCTTACTACTCCCGATGGAGGGACTAGGAAGGGGATCGTATGGATCGGTGTACATCCAATGTGGCTAGGTACCAATGGTGGTTTAGGCAACAAGGGTGGTTGATTATTAGGTGGTAGGTTGTCGTGGGACAAGGTACATAAGTCAGACACTTCCGGCGTAGATGACGGCGGAGGAATGGATTGAAAGGTGGAGGTCATCGGCGCGTTTGAGTAGACTCCAGGCCCCGTAGAGGAAACAAACGAGGTGGTGGCACGAGAAACAGGTTGTTCAACCATGGGGAGAACATTTTCAGGTGCCGCAGGAGCACTGGGATCATAGTAGGTGAGCTGGTCAACCTTAACCACGCGTCCCTCATGGGGGAACATCATGGTGCGAAAGACGGAAGAGGCAACCGCCCGCATGGCATACATATAACTGCGGCCAAGTAAAAGGTTATAGTCCAATTGGGCGTTGATTACCTCAATGTCAATGAGTACAGTTTTGCCACCTAACTGGACGGGGACATTGGCCAGGAGTCCTTGGGGCTGAGCCGAACGACCGTCGTAGGCGCGTAATGAAGTGGTGGACTGCTGGAGAGGAGGGGATCCCAGCTTCTGCCATACGATTGTAGACATAACGCATGTGGAGGCACCCTCATCGATGATGCACCGATGGATAACAAGATTCCGAACGGAGACAGTAACTTGGAATGCTAAGCTGGAAGGTAGGTGTGGTTCAGACTGGTCTAAATCAAATGCCATCAAATTCGAATCATTTGGGTCAATCCCCCCAATGGCGGAAAGTAAAGTCTTGCGCTGGGAAGGGCAGTTCTTCAAGACCTCTAACGTAGACATGGCTGCGGGAGATTGAGCTAGGTCGTCTACAATGTTATAGTTTGACGCAGCGCGCGCATTGGGGTTATTGTTGATACGGCGAAGTGGGAAACGAGGGGCTTTGGAAGCGCCATCTAGTGGCGGTGGAGGTATACGTAATGCCTGATCGGTGGGATTAGCGTTAGTAGGTTTATCCGTGGGAGTGGCTTCAGAGGTGGAGCCATATTGGTTCCGACGGGTCTGGAGATTGACGTCAGCAGATGACATCATCAACAAGTGGTGGGTTCCTGAGTCAAACATGGGTTGATCAGGAGCAGCGTACGTGATTTGCTGTTGTTGGGGCGCGTTGGCTTGAGGGGGAGCCAACGGCTGAGTGTTCACGATGCCTTGGGTTGGTAAGGGGTTTTGCAGCACCAAAGGGGGTTGTTGAGGTTGGGGGGGGTTGGGCGGTGCTTGGGGAGCCGCATGCCCTTGGCGATGGGCCTCGTCAACCCAGAGTTGCCGAGCTCGCTCTAAGTGTGGGCAAGCATGTGTGTAGTGGCCATAGACCCCGCAAATAGAACAAGGATGGTTTGTTCGCAAATTGGGGTTTTTAGCCTGCTTAGGTGGGCGATCAGGGTTTTGATTAGCGGGGGCCGCGTTGTTGTTGTCGGGGGGATTAGCCAGTTGACCAGCTTGGTCTGCAGGTTGGTTGTTCCCACGATTACGGCCCTTGCCGCGGTTCTGTTGGCCCTGGTTGCGTTGGTTGTTCTGGTTTTGCTGCGGGTTTTGTTGGGCGTAAACTTGCCCTTGAGCAGCAGGTGGGTTTTGAGGTTGTGCAGGAGTGGGAGCAGGCTGCGGTGGATGGTATGTAGGTTGAGGCTGAGCAGGTGCAGCAACCTGAGGGGGTTGCTGATATGGCTGCGGAGCGGGTTGTGGGTGTGCCGCAGGGGCTGCCTGTGGCGGATAATAAGCGGGTTGGGCTTGTGAAGGCGTAGGAGCTGGGGCAGCCTGCTGATGGTAGTAAGGCTGAGGTGCGACTGGGGGAGCATAAGCAGGAGTCACATAACCGAAGCACTGAGGTGGACATGAGGGTCCATGGTGATGTGTCATGGGAGCATACGAGTTGGTTGCTCCAGACTGTGAGGTAGCCCGCGAAAGGTCGGGGCCAGAGGTAGGACGTGCAATAGAAAATGGTTGAGGATGCGAAGAAACACGACCGATGATGCCGTCTGCGGCGTGGGATGCCCCCGGCGCATCGTGATGGGAGGACTCGCCGTGAGGGGCGTCAGGTATAATGGTATAAAGGTAACCCGACTGGGCGTAAATGAGGTTGAACTGCTGTGCCTTAAGGATGGCCTCTTCTTCAGACTGGGGTCTTTCTGAAGCTACATCCTTAGCGATAACAGGAAGAAGGGACTTGAGGAACCAATCTAGGAAGATACGGTCGTCTAGTTTGATCTTGCATAAGCTACGGCGTCGACGCCACTCATGGATGTGGTCCGTGATATGGGTAGCCGTGTTTTGTCTACAAGATAGAAGGATCTCAATGCCCGCGTCATAGCGGACAGGCAACTGGAAGAACTGCAGGAATGTCGAAGCAAGGGAAGCAAAGGTGGCATGGGTCCCATGAGGTTGCTCGATATACCATTTGGTTGCAGAGCCAGTGAAGGTGCGCTGTAAGAGACGGAGGCGAACAGAGTCATCCACTATGGAGTTAGAGGAACACCATAGGTGGAAAGACATGATATGGTTTTGTGGGTCCTCACCGGCCTTACCCTCGAACTTAGGGATGTCCGAGGGAAGCTTGGTAGGCATATGAGGCCATGCAGTGTCGTGTCGAATAGGGTCGTTGGTCAATCTGGCCAGGTCAGGTAGGTTGAGGCTAGCCATGAATGGCAAACTGGAAGAAGGATGTGACACAGTAGTGGGTTGGACCAAGTTGGGGTCAGTGCCCCCAAGTGGAGGGACAAGATTTGGGGTGGTGCCCCCAAGTGGGGGAACTGAGGTAGTGGAGGATGGTCCAGCACCACCATAGGTAGTGTGAGCCACTGATGTAGTGGGGATAGGTATTCCCATTGCGGGAATAGGTACCGTGAGGGGTACGGTAGATGAGGGTCCCATGGAGGGCATACCCAAAACAGGTGCAGTAACTGGTGTAGTGGTGGATGTGCCACCAATGGTCCCTATAACAAACGGAGTGGAAGTCGTGCCAGCCATGGGGCTAGTGGGGGCCGTGTAAATAGGGTTCTCAGACTCTTCGTCAGAATCGGAGGTAAAGTAAGGGGCGTCACTATGTGGTGACGGAGTCCTACGTCGCTGACGAGTGGAGTCAAGTGATAAGGCTCTAGATCTATGATGAGTGGTATCAACGGATAATGATCGGAATCTATGACGTGTGGTGTCAAGAGAACCGTGCTGTGGGGGCTCGCCCCTGAGGCGCCGAGAATGTCTCGGGGACTCAATGGTGACAGATGGTGTCTAATCTCTGTGGGTTGAGGTGAGTATAAAAACAACTCAAAAAGGCCTAAAGTAACCGAGTGTGCAGAAGGAGAGCTAAAAAAAAAAAAAAAAAAGGCACTCAGGCCAACAACCAACTCAAAACACCCACTGCAACAGCTGTACTACAATAGGTGGAGTGTCAACAAAGATGGTCAGAATACCAACAAGCAGCAGGTTTCCTAAAAAGAAAAAATGGTGGACTCACTAGACCAAAGGGAGGTAAAGGAGCATGCAAACACCTAACTAAAAGTATTATGACTCAACTAAACATATCCTCTGCAAGGTGATGAAATCCAAGTCAGACAATATGAGTAGGAAAGCCAAGTGGCTATGATATCCCCCTACCGGGAGGGACACCGGGTAGTCAATCCTAGAAGAATGGCAACTAAGATACCCCGTTCATGACACGTCCAGAAAGGTGAATCTTCCGTTTAGTTCGTTGACCGCAATACCCCTATACAGGGATATCCCGCGAACCGCGAAAGGTAGCCCTTCGGTTACTGAATGGAGTGCGGTATTCCACTCAGGCCTCCGGAACCAGTCTCCCGACTTCAACCCTCCTAAGGGAGAGGCCCTCTGATAAACTGGTCGTGACCGTGCCAAAAAGTACTAGGGGATTTTGGTTCCCTATTTGGACAACAACTATGTCTCAAGTGAAATAACCGAGGGGTGTTATTGGAAGCCTATCCCCCCGATCCTACCTAACTACAATGATTCTTTTGTGTTCCCCAAGTGGGGTTAGAATGTTGGTTCAATTAGGTACTTTTTAAGGCTCACTTGATTTATGTGACAGAGTGTGTGCTCGTGAGGTGATGAACCCAAAATAGAAGTGCCACAAGGGGGGCAACTTCTAACTATCAATAATGCTGAAATTGAAACTTTTAACTTGCAAAATTTTCTGAATTAAAAATACTGAAATTTTAAAAAGATTCTGTAAAGGGAACAGAAATTATGTTGCAGAAGGGCTGTAAGGAAGTGAGCTGCAGGTAAGACAGGGGGCTGTTCAGATGCAGAAAATATTGCAGTAAAAGGGGCTGGGTTCAAAACAGGAAAAATGCAGAAATCAGACCGCAGGTCTGTGGCGAAACAGAACATGCAGACCGCGGGTTTGAGGGAAACAGTGGCGGTCAGGTCGCGGCTTTCGAGCCAACAGACGCAGTCGGGACGCAGAAAATAGGGAAAAAGACGCAGTCGGGTCGCGGCAAAAGGGCTAACAGACGCAGTCGGGACGCACGAAAGAGGCAGATAGCCGCAGTCGGGACGCGGGAAAATGGCCGACAGGCGCAGTCAGATCGTGGCAAACAGGCTGATTAGCCACGGTCGGATCGCAGGTAACAGACTTGAATCCCCCGGAAGGGCGTCGGAAGCAGTCTGAGAGCCGCGGTCGGATCGCAGGTAAAGGCCTGAAAGGCACGGTCGGGACGCGACTGCAGAGGGAAAAGACGCGGTATGCGGCGGCCGAAAGGGACAGCCGAAAAGAAAAAATTAAAAACGGAAACCAGAAATTCAAAACCCAGTGGAGTCACCAAAACTGTAGCTAGGGTTTTACCCCTAGCTTGTGCCAATGAGCACCTACTAAGGAGAATGGACTCCTTAGTAGCAGTTCAGTAAATGTAAATAATTAAGCTAAAACAGAAATTAAATTACTTCTAAAACATGCATGAAACATAAACAACAAATTTAAATAAATGGCTTTTTGTATTGATATTACCTTCAATGTGAAGGTTTGATGAAGCCCTTTGCAGTGTCCAAGAGGATGCTCCAAGCTTCAATATGCTCCTTCTCCTTCTCCAATGGTGGGAATGGGCCAAAAGTGGCTCTCAAGGTGAAAGTAGTTCAATGGTGAACTAGGGTTTCGAGAGAGATTTTGGCAGAGTAAGGGTGCTTGTGATTGTGGATATGGAATAAGGGATCTCCATCACCTATTTATAGTTTTTTGGTGGTGGAGTGCTGACCCATGGTTTTGTGCAGCTGTATAGGGTTTTTTCCTCCTTTTCCTCATTATTTTAAATTTTTTATTCCCTTTTTAGGGGGTTTTTGCTATTTTTGAGGAATTTTGGATATTTTTGGAGGAAAAAGGGGTTTTTTAGCCTTTTGGAGGCATTTTGAGGGTTTTGTGGCCTTTTGGAGGCATTTTAGGCCTTTTGGAGGCCTTTTAATGGGATTTTTTGGGATTTTAAGGGAAATATGGTAGAAAAATGGACAAATGAGCCATATAATGTGGTAGATGAGGTAGTGAACACTTTTTGGGTGTTAACACCTCTATCACGGATAGATGAGCTCATTGACTGTCTGAAATGTGCTAAATTCTTTACTAAGCTCGACCTCAAGTCGGGATATCATCAGATTCCAATCGATCTCGCAGATGTATGGAAAACTGCTTTCAAGACCAAGGAAGGATTGTTTGAGTGGTTAGTCATGCCTTTCGGCTTAACCAGTGCACCTGCGACATTCATGCAGTATATGGATAACATTCTTTGACCTTTCATCAGCAAATGGGTCGTTGTCTATCTCGGTGATATATTGATTTTCAGTCGATCATGGGAAGAACATGTCAGACAACTTCGACAAGTCCTCGACACTCTCTGACAACATCGACTCTACTTGAACATGGGAAAATGTTCCTTTACGATGAGCAACATCAAATATTTGGGGTATGTAATTGACTCTACAGGAATTCATGTCGATCCAGACAAAGTGAAAATCCTTAAATATTGGCCCATTCCTCAAAGCATTCATGAACTAAGAAGTTTTCTTAGTTTGGTAAATTTTCATCGATGATTCATACTCGACTTCAGTCACATAGCCTGGCCTTTGAATCAATTGACCAGGGGAAATGGGAAAACTATCTTCAAATGGACATCGACACAACAAGAAGCTTTCGAACAACTTAAACAAAAGCTTTGTACTGCAACAATACTTGTGTTACCTTATTTGCATCATCCCTTTGAGATTGAGACAGACACATCGGACTATGCCTTGGGCACAGTGATCACTCAGTTTGGTCACCCAGTCGCTTTTCATTACAAAACTTTTAATGACATTGTTAGAAGATATACGACGTATGAAAAAGAACTGCACGACATTGTTCAAGATATTAAGCAATGGAGACATTATATCCTTGGCAAGGAGACGACCTTTCTCACTTACCACAAGCCTTTATAGTTTTCCCCATCCTAGTCGAAGTTACAAACAACTTAACAACTCAAGTGGATTAATTACCTGCAACAATTTCAGTTGGTAATTATGTATTGGAAAGGTAAATCCAATGTCGCTGTCGATTGTCTAAGTCGACCACCCATTACTCTCCTTCTTACAGTGATGAGTATGCAGGGTTATGACACCACCACTTGGCCTCAGTTGTATCAAGAAGACACTGACTTTTCATCAGTATATCGACAACTTTAGACCGATAAGTCATCGACCTCCGACTATTTCTTGAAAGACACCTTGCTATACAAGCTTGGACAACTTTGTGTACCGATAGGTGAGCATCGACAACAACTCATTTGGGACGCACGCTACAACAAGACTGTAGGACACTTTGGAGTAGCAAAGACCCTTGCTATTCTCCAAAAGTATTTCTTTTGGCCTTCACTTAAAACTGACGTCAACAAGTACATTCGATCATGAGTGGTTTGTGCCATTGCTAAACCGCCTAATCGACGATAGGGATTGTGCACACCTTTACCAGTTCCTATTCGACCATGGGAATATATTTATATAGAATACTTGACAGGATATCCTACTACCAAACATCAGCATGACGCAATCTTAGTAGTAGTCGAAATATTTTCCAAGATATCCATTCTCATTCCATGCAAGAATACCACGACAATGCAACAAACCGCTCAACTCTTCTTTGAACATGTTTGGAAACATTATGGGTTATCGACAACCATTATTTCTGACATAGAAACCAGATTTGTCAACATCTTTTGGAAGACTCTCTGGAAACATATCGACATAATACTTTCCTTATCGACAACTTTCCATCCTCAGACAGATGGACAAACGAAAGTTGTGAATCACTTGGTAGTACAACTACTTCGTATGTACAATCACAAGCATCGACAAATTTGGGATGAAATCCTCCCATATATACAACACAACTACAATCTTGCTTAGCAAAGCTCTACGGGAAAGAGTCCATTTGATATTTGTTATGGATTTCAACCCTTAGCGCCTATTGACTTGATTATTTCCTTGACACAGTCGAACGACACCGACTATAACAAGCGAGAAGTTGACAAAGCATTGAAGTTTCGAGATCAAATATGCGACATCCAGATGTAAGAAAAGGAAATGCTGCAACGAGCTAATGCGAAAGCTAAGGCCCAACACGATAAGCATCGTATCCCTCATTCATTTCAAATTGGGAATCAGGTCTGGTTGCATCTCAAGAATGAATGCTTTACTGGTCCATATAAGAAACTAAAGCCTTTGCGATATGGTCCATACAGTATTCTTGAGCATATTTGAGAAAACGCTTTCCATCTCGACATTCTTTCATGCATGGGTCTGCATCTAGTATTTAATGTGGATCTACTTCGACCATACCATGCACCACTATTGGAACAAAATAACTTGCAGACAACAGAACCCGAAGACATCCATCCAGATGTTCATTAGCCTCTTCCTTGTGACACCATTGTAGGACGATGAGTACGTCGTACAAGGACAAACACAATTCCCTTGTTTCAGGTGGCCAAAGCCGAACATATCCCAGCACAAGGAAAATGGTACTCTGCTACTGAACTGACCAACAAGTTTCCTCGTATGTACGATCAAACAATGGGGACCATTGTTTCTTAAGGAAGGAGGTATGATCCACCCAACAGTTGGAATTATTGTCGGAATCCAACATCGACTTCGACTTCGACAAGTTCATCTACTTCGACAAGTTCAACGACTTCGACCAGTCATCGACTTCGACATGCATTGTCGACTTACGACTGATGAACTACGACATATTGTCTCTCTGTCTTCCAGTCGACCGTAATGGTTGAACTTCTGAAACCGTTCTAACTTCTCTTGTAACTGAACGTAACGGGAAGACAACCCAAGCGTCTCAACACTCTATTTAAGCATGTAAAATATTGTAATATACAAAAAGCAATAGAGAAGAATCAAGATCGATTTGCATTCTTGCATATTGTCTCTGTGTGTATGTTTATGCATGCAATGTATTCCTGCTTTGCTTATTCTTATGCTTCCGCCATAACAGTGCCAATTCATTGAGTCGAACTGTTGTCCCCGTCGTGCACTTGGGCGCATACTGATCATGGGAAAGATATGTTTCCTCGATGGACAAAAATTTTCTTGATGCTGCACCCCAGGAAGCAATGTCCACTTCCTTCTAGTCCAACTGTGATTTCGATCACATGTTCCTTCCGCAGGGTGGGCGGTTCCATAAGGCTCACACTACCTTACTGACACTTGTGTCAACCAGCATAGTAGGCATGTAGCTTGCCACGCTCTCTGCATGCACATGCAGTGCATCTATTGTAATCTATGAAGTATGCACAATGCAGTCAATTTAAAAATGTTGACAACATCGCGTCGCCCCCTCTCGGGGCACCAATTTCAAGAGTTACATCATCATTCCAAAGCCAATTATATTTAAGATAAATAGATTTTCATAAAAATTAGTTTAATAAAAAAAATTGTAACTATATAAAACTCTATAGATCATAAAAAATTAAAATGTTGTAGGGGTGGATTAATAGGGGGTGAGCGATCCATATATATCCTGTTGCGCAGGACATAATAACACACATGTAATACATTGAGAACATTACTTGCATTTTATTAACTTTCTTACCTAAATTACTTCCATAATCTCTTAATAAGAATGTTGTGAGGTAAATTCACACATTAATGACATACATGTAATACATTAATAACAAGAGCCACATGCGGCAATGTCAGTGACGGAGCATGGAAACAAAGTTTGCAAAAGCATGCTTTTGCAAGCGCAAATGATAACTTCACTTTCCAGCTAGAAGGACAATGCAGACGGGATGAAACAAGCCATAGCATGAGCAGAAGGATGAAACAAGCTAGAGCATGATCAAAAGGACAATGTAGGCGGGATGGTGGGGTGGGGGAAGAAGCACATGTTGTCTGGAAAAGTAAGGATGGAAAGGGAAAGAACATAGGGATTTTTTGGGAGTAAAGCATTTAAGAACACAAAACTAGTGTTAGTGTGCTTGTGGTATGGAAAATGCATTAGCTTGAACGCAAATGCTATGTGAGGAATCTATAGCCATGGAAATAGTACGATGGCTTCTATACAATAGCAGTAGAAATCCTAGAACATTGGTACCTTTGAAAACACTGCAAGCAGGTAGATGCGTGAATTTGAAGAGGATACAAGGGTTGGAGTAGTGTACAAGGCTTGGGATGCTATGTGTTTTGGGTTGTTGTGAGTCAAAAAAACTGCCCAGTATGGAAACATTGGCATCTTTGGAAGAGTTGTGGGTAGGTGAATGTGTGAAGTAGAAGAGGATAGAGGGGTTGGAACATTGTACAAAGCTTCGATTTATGTATGTTGATGGGTGCTCTAATTTAAAAGAGCTTCCAAGTATGGAAACATTGGTATCTTTGGAGGAGTTGTGGGTAGGTGAATTTGTGAAGGTGAAGAGGATACAGGGGTTGGTGCATTGTACAAAGCTTTGGTTGTTGTGTGTTGATGGGTGCGGTGAGTTAGATCATTGATTTATGTGGCTTAAGGTGTTGGACATTGTTGTACATGGTTGGAGATGCTCATTCTCTTTGTTTGGTGATGCTTAATATGTACGTAGGTTGGAGATGCTTAATGTATATGGAGTAATGAATGATTGAAGCGAAATACACAAGAAGCATTTTTCTAACGAGGAAGGAAAAACATTTTTCTAATAAAATATTTCAATTATAGCCTTGAGATCATTGTTGATCATCTATAATGCATTTTTATTTCAATTATAGCCTTGAGATTGTTGTTGATAATCTATAATGCATATTTTTATATTTTGTCTAGATTTCTATGTTGTGATAATAAATTTATTATCTATGCATTTATGTTGAAATATTTCACGTGAATGTTTATAAAGACATTCACGAAATGGGATATGTAAATCTAATCTTCAAACTATATGTAAACTTTAAATTTTAATGTGACAATGACATTAAGAGAAGGTTTTATTGAAGGACATCACAAATGACAAGAACTGACATTGTCAATGACACTAAATAACAGTACGAGGGAGAGGAGATTATAATTGAAAACACACATCCTCTACACACATGCTATTACTGTTTCTAGCATTGAACAAAAATTTAAATTAAACAAAAAATAATTAGAAGAACCCAATCAAAACAGTTCCATAATTCGGAGTGTATACCTTAGCAATGTGAAGATGGTAATGAAGGTATCAGGGTGTCCACCAATGCCGAGAGGGGATGAATCATCGATCTTGGCATTGTGAAGATGGTAGTGTGGTTCCATGCAAACTTTTAAAAGCCACCTGAGGACTCCAATAACAAACATGGTCACAAGATCATCACTATTGAAGTCCCGACAAGCATTGGCAAAGGGTGATGGAACAATGCTTGGATTTATTGAATAGTTATTCTTGGGTTAGTGTCTTAGTTTGATGAATGAAAATATTATAGATTCATTTTTCATGTGATTGGAATTATGTTGGAAACAGGTAGCTCTCAGATCATGTGAGACAAAGCACTATGTGGAGGTACATTTCTTTGCAAACGGCCGAATCAGAGTGTTTCCTGTAATGGCATTTGCATTCTTCTGTTAAAGGCCACACTATTTTATTCTGCTTATTAACCTCATTCGAATATAGTGGATCGATTAATTATGCTAGACGGTGGATACTCAAGATATGCGCGTGATTTAATAATGAGTTAATGTCACCACTCCATAATCTCCAAATAAAAGTGTTTTTATGTAAATCCACACAGTAACAACAATAATAACTGTTTTTATGTAAATCCATAATCTCCAAATAAAAGTGTTTTTATGTAAATCCACACAGTAATATTAACTTTATCAAATAACATGGTAAAGAATTAATATTAGTACTCCATAATCTCCTAATAAGAGCGTTCTCATGTAAATTTACACATTAATAACACACATGTAATACATTGATAATATCTTGCGTTATTTTAATTTTCTCAAGCAAATCCACATAGAGTTGTTGACGCTTGGAAATGTCCTTGTGTCGATAGTAGGGGTTCTCCTTGCTAGAAAGTCCCAATTAGACCTTAAACCATTTGGAATAGGGAACCCATATGAATTCTAGGCCAGCCACCATTCACTGGTTTGGGGTTTCGCTAGTTGTGGCCCGGTCCACGTTTTAGGGTTTTTATTTAAGGGGATGAAATGCAGTATGTTTTAACCTACTATGCAGTCCTAAATTACCTTAACTTATCCTATCTAGGAGTGAAATTAAAGGAGCGTGCAATAAATGATATTGAGATAGATATTCTTGAACATATAACTACAATACCATAAATGTACAACAATCACATGACGATATAAGCCATTGAAGGAGTCACAACATTAGAACATTATGCATTTACAGCTCATAGAAAGAAAGGACACCATGGAAATGCATACACGATAGAAAATAGAATATTGTAAGAATAATATAACAGAAATCAAAACATTCTTACTTCATATGGGCGAAAGACGAAACAAGAAGCAATTCCATAATATTCATCTTCAACACAGTCACAATTCCATGCAAAAATTGAGTCTAGTGGCCTTTGTACTCATCCACATAAATAATTCTTACAATAGAATGAGCGTTAAAATCTCCCTAGCCAAAAGTCCCATTTCTCTCTCCCCCTCTCTCTTTTAGAACTTTTTACAAAGTAACTTCTAAGTGACTGTTCAACTTCCAAAGTCAGTTATGACCTTTGGGTTCCTTGAGCACTTGTCACTTTAAGTCGACATTCTCTCTTAAACGAAATAAAAGTAAAATTTAAAATACATAATTCTAAGAGGGAGCATTTCCTTGTTATAAATTGATCGCATAGTTCACAGTCATATGAAATAACATTTAGTTGATTGAGCTCAAGTAAAAGTAGTGAAAATTCATGAGTTATTGCTTCCCTAACTACTGATATCAACCCTTTAGTGATGGTGGTATGGCATATAGTCATGAACTGGATCTTTCACATGGGTGTCCCAACCTGATACTACAATGCTTGCGTAGTGACCTGAGATGTACTTCTAACTATTTCGATGTATTCATCTCTGATTGTTCTCAATTCCGCTAAGCACTGGTCCTTGGGGATAGGTTCTTAAAGGGTCCCTAGATGTTGTAACTTACACTTTCCCAACACTTTCTCTATGGTAGTGTGTATACTTTGGCATTTATTCAACGAAGTAGTAACATCCTTTTGCAGCGTTACTCCAACCTTTTGACAGTTGTCTAGAGTGGCATAGTCCAATTAAGTTTCTTCCAAAGTCCTTTTAGGCAAGTTGGGTGGGATTATTGTGTTTCGTCGTTGTCGGACTACTATGCTCTTCAACTTGATTTTGACCTCCATGAATTTAAGATTATGTCCTTGAGCTCTTTCAACTACAACCTTGAGTTTAGTCACGGCCTTATGAACCTCATAGAGTTGTTCTGTAACTAGCTCCTATGCATGGAAATATTCATCTTGCAGTGTAATAGCACAAGCGTGGAACTTTGATAGACTATGTTTTTCTTCTCTCGATATTTCTGCCTCTGACGCCAGTGCATCCTTTTCATGATGCAAGCTCTCTATCCATGTCGTCGTGGCCAAATTCTTAGCTTCAATATACTCTATTTGAGAGGTTATTTCATCCTTGTCCTTCTGCAACTCTTGTGATGATATCTCTAGAAGGCTCTTTTCCGCTGGAAGAGCATCATAATCATGTTTTAATTCGAGTCCCTCTCTCCTATCTTCAAGAATATGATCTTCTAGAAGGTCGATCTTTCTTCTAGCTTGGATCAACTCTCTGGTTAGTTTATGTATGTTATATTCAGTTTCCATAGTTGCAGCTACATTAACAGATGCCATAAATTCTGGTGCTTTGTAAGTGTGTTCAAACACTGGGGTCTCCATAGTGAAATTCATTTCAGGATGTGCATGGAGCCTAACCTTCTTATGTGTCCTTTGTATGATCCGTTTCTTTTTTTAGTCAAAGAAAAAGGAACTTAGTTTGGCCATTGGATCTTCTTTTGACGGAATATACGTAGTAATACCAAGCTCCTTCAGAGGGAAGTGTCCTCCGATGAATGGGATAAAAGAACTAGTAGCATGTGTCTCTATTTCCATGTCTTGTGGCTCATTGCCATATACTTCCTCATACTGCTTTTTCTCTTCCTCTATTTTTTTCATAGCTTCTTCTTATGCTTTTAGCTCTTCTTCTTACTTTTGAGCCTCTTCTTCTTTCTTACAATCCTCTTCTTGCTCTTTTTTAGATTTTTGTTGTAGCTCTGCTGGCTTATCCTTTCCCTCTTGTTCCTTCATTGCTAGAGATTTTGTCTCGGTCTTCTTTTGTAACTCGATCCAGTGAGCCTCTGCTTCTTATTGCTTCTTTGCATGAGCTTCTACCTCGGTCTTCTTTTGTAACTTAGTCTGGTGAGCTTCTACCTCAACTTTATTTTTCTTGTCTACTTTGACAATAGTTGTTTCCTTCTCACATAGGATTTGTTGTTCTTTGTCTCATGACCACTCTCAGGTTGTTTCTGCCTATTTGGTAGAGGTAGCATTTTTCATACCTTTTCCCTTCTTAGTTATTTTAGCCAAGTCCGCAAGGGTTTGAGTCCACCTGTATACTTCTTCATCTGCACAAAACTTGTCTGCATATGGCCAGTGGAACTTGACAATCATGCAATGATTTGCCACCGTTCCCCGACAGTCATTTCTTTGGAACTGTTATTGGCCAAAGTGGAAAATTTCTAAGTCTTTCGTTAATTCCACAACTTCCTTCACCTTAGAGATCTTGTATGCTCCAACTACTATCCGTAGGGGCAACCATGATGCCTTTTTAGTGTTGGCCATAGCAGCTATGATCCCATGTAAAATGTATGCCGTGCAATTTCTCTGAGGACCATATGGTTCGTGACGTACTTGGGAAAAATGTGTGGAGCCTTTGATCCTCCATAAATCCATAAGTAGGTTCCTTCGTTGGTCAAGTACAAGTCTCCCAACTTGGTAATTGTTTTGACTGTGATATATGACATGCACTTGGTCGGTTCCTTATAAACGATTGTGTAGAGGGGCATAAGGAATTCCTCACAAATCTGTTTATAATAGCTAACATGTTTATGCACCCACAAATCTTGGCAATAAACATGTATAGGTGGGTCTAGGGGGATCCATTCCCATCCCATGTCGGGAATGTTGTTGAGAATACAAACTCCATCCTGTAGATATGAATACATATGGAAATTAGACTAGTGCATGAGAAGACCATCCCGTGCCTTCTGAATTGCATCTTCCTTGTTGGCAAGGATGATAGCTTCCCAGTTGAATCTTGTGGTGTGCATAATGACATGATACAATAGAGGGGTCCATTCCAACTTAAAATGGAGTGTGTATGTTGTCCCATATAGTCTACTTAATAGGGCCATGGCTATTCGATAGGGTTGTTTCAATGACTTGGTCTCATATTCGGGCCACTTTCTCTTTGACATAATTATTTCCCTAGAATCCATGCTTGCTTAATAAAGGCTATATAATTGAGCTTTAATGACCTAACCCACCCAGTTTTCATGTTAATCTTGGCCACATGGAACTTATAGGATTTATCTAAGGTGGACGGTTGAAAGGTGGCAAAACTTTGGCTTGCGGCATTTTTTAGGATACATGATGTGGAATCAATATGGGGAATCGACCAACCTATCACTTGTGCACATGGGAATACTTCAGATCTTGTTGCTGCCTTGTGTAACCCTGATCGCTTGATGTTTTGGTAGATTAAAATCTCCTCTACACTAGCTGACTGATACTCCTCCGCTTTGAAAAACGGATTCAACTCCCCCCATCGATATTCTGGTTCAACTCTAGTTGTACTTCTGGTGTCATCATATTGGATTCGAAGGGATATTTCTTCTACCATTTTGTCGCTTGAAGATACTTCTTGCACAATCTTGCACTATTTTCTGGTCCTTCAGCAAGACATGGATCAATCTTGCAAGCCATTAGAGAAAAACTCACAAGCAAAACAAATTTATTTATGTACAAGTAATTTGCTTAGATAACATCTAGTTGATATATCTTTTCATCATTCGACCATTGATAGGAAGGAGATCCACATCCACTTCCATATTTATCAATCAATATGTACTAGTGCATAGTTTTTCAACCACCTCATAAGGGCCAAGACACCATTTTTGGAACTTAGTTTGCTTCCCCTTAGGTTCATTGAGCTTATCCCATTTTAGCACTAGGTCCCTTATCTCATATGCTTTGCAGCTTTCCAAATGTTTGCTTAACCAAATTTTGACTATTTTTTGGTGATTAGCCTTTTCCCTTTTCTATTATAACTGTAGTAAGAGGTTGATTTGACATTGGATGGTTGGACAATTTTGTCCTTGAGCAGATTCAGTTAATTGGGGAGAGGGTAAGAGGATGTTGGGAAGTAATATGGCTTCTTTCCCATAGACCATAAACTATGGGTATGTTCCTAATGTAGCTTTGGGTGTCACCCTATCGACCAATATAGATTTGGGTAATGCATTACGCTAGTTTCTTTCATGATCCAATACACTCCTTTTTAGGATCTTAATAATGTTCTTGTTAGTGGATTTAGATATGTCATTTCCCTAAGGATAGTAATTGGCTAAGTAACATAGGATGATCCCATTTTCTAATGGAAATTTAGTTAATTTCAATGAAGAATGTAACACCCCTAAAACTGTTGATATTTGGTTGAGCTTTGATCTTTAATTATTTTAGATGCATAAACTTGAAACAATGAGACAATTCAATCACATGAAATTCATACAATCATAACACAAGATATACCTCGGGGAAAATCCTCACAAAAATGAGAACATAAACCCTAGCAACTCTTCTCAGTATAATATAATGGATAGCAAAGAATGTCCTTCTTTTACAACATAGCAGATTGCTTCAAAAGATAAGAGATTGCCAAATACTCTTGGTGAAGATACGGAAGCAATAGAGAAGATAGATAAGTCAGATGTGTTTTCCAATGTTCCCAACACATCAATAATAAGCAAGAAAAATACCCCGCACAAAGAGAAGCACATTTCCTTTAATGGAGAATAGAATTCGCTTCACATTGGATTCATCAATCCCATATAACATATTTATACATTCTTCTCTTCTAACTTCAGGATGAACTCGCCCTCAAACTGGCTGTATCAATCTTGCATGCAAAAGTGCGCCTCGCTTCTCATGCAGTGCTTTATCTCACTGAGCTGTCACTTAGGATGAACTTGCCTCTTAACTGAAAGCTTTCCCACTTAGTTAGGTGGATAACTTAAGTGTCGACATGCAAATTTCGCAACTCATGTGTCGTCTTTTAGTTTAACATAAGTGTCGTTATGCAATAACACTTAGTTAACTATATCTTCTTTGTTGTCACTTAGTTAATTGAAATCATGCTGACTGATTTACTTGAAGTGACCACTGTGAGTTCTTTAGCTAACTGATGCATATATTTAACAGATTCTTTAACCAAAGCATTGATTGAGGCATACATTGATACTTAATTGAAGCTTTAACAATTCGAGTTCTCTTTAATTAGCAAAAGTGTCTACATGGGCAATTTCGAATTCTCTTGACCTCTATGCTCTATCTTTTATTTCTTTATCTCTTACTGCATGGTCAATGTGTGCTAACTTTAATTATCCATCACATTACATTATACTAAGAAGAATTATCGGATGATGTAATCATATTATATTATTCTGGACCAAATGATCATATGCTAAAGTAATTCACTTTAAAGGTGATCAATCTCTAAATGAGACTTAATACCAATCTGGTGATCATGGTTAATAATACATCATACAACATTAAATGCTTTTAACAAGTAAAGCATGACATTTATACGGAAGGTCCACCTCTATACAGGAGGTCCATCCCATGGATACCTTTATACGGAAGGTTCACATGAGAATCATTACTTGAGACACAAGTCTGGAGCCTTGTCCAACAAGACTTTACAACATCATTACTTTGATAAATTACCTCTATACGGGAGGAATTATTGGCACGGGATAGATCCGCAGGAAGCGTGGAAGCCGACAGGCGCGAAATCCAAATCCCGCGAAAGAAGGAATCATTGCGACGTCCAAGGAAGCACAATAATAGTTTAGAATACTTAATTACTAAGTCAGTCAAATGGACCATTTTGTAATAGGATAGAAGCATATAAATAGAAGTGTATTGTAAGCCTAAGGGAGAGGAATCCTAACTGGGACCTATTCGGCATCCACGGTGTTATGTTTTGACTGTTTGTGCGATGGGTTTTTCCGTAGTATTTAATGAATGCATGGAGATGTTTGGTTATGAGGTCTATCTTCTGTCTTTTACAATGATGAACAATTGTGTATGTTTATGATATTGTGGATTGGTGATGCTTAAAGATGATTAAGTAGGATGAGTTTGTTAATATGAATGGTTGATGATAAGTTTGCGAATTGCTTCTGATGCGAATGATAAGTGAATAGTTGATCATAGAATTAGTTATCTCTGGTTCGTGCGATAGTGTGGATTTTAGGTGTAAGAGCATATCCTCCTCGTCACTGCAGAAGCTTGGCTCCTGCAACACCCTTATCCGCCTCGGGTGAGACCTCACCTGCTTCGCAGGTGTTGCTGGGAAGGGTAACTCCTTTCCGGGCCGGCGAATAAGGGGTTGTTGGTGTTGTTTACGACAGTGTGAACCCCTGTCGAAAGACCCCGTGTCAACAGGAATAACCTTTACACGAAAGGCAATCAAAGTGCTCACCTCTATATAGGAGGATCAATCTTGGTTGCACAAGATTGGTTTGGAGAATGTCTCCTGTTGTTATACACTTAACAAAAACTAATTAGTGAATTAGAATTATTAATCCCTCATTAACTACTAATAAAGTATTAATAAAATGGGAATTAATTAAAAAAATAAATATTAATAAAGTTAAGTTAATACTAATAAAGCAAATTATCAATTAATCTAGGTTAAGATAATTATTCTTGATTAAATAAAGTAGGGTGCATGAAAGCCATGTGGTCCTCATGCATAATTCACTCTAATTAAATTAAAATTTGAATTTCCTGCATAAATAGGGGAATTGGGGGTCCTTTTCTTGTCCTTTTGTAATACCCCCTTTTGACCCTTAGGATATATTGGCTTTTAATCTAAATATTGTATACATGTGATGTATGTTTTCTTAGCGTGGAGCTTAGAGTCAAGGCCCCGCTAGCGGATGCTCATATTTTATTAACAAAAGGGCAAGTATTTGATACTATGTTATCCATGTGTTATTAAGCCATGGAAGTTGTAAAAATGATGTAAATAAACATCATGCAATAAAATACCAAACAATGGCTATGTAAGCAACTAATAAGAGGGGCCCATGTGTATCCACTAGGGAGTGGTGAGGGAGATTGTGGGGTCGAACCATATGCTTCCAAATGTCATCTTGTGAACGCATTTGACTTTCCTTACTGACATTTAATTTTGTTGTAAGGAAGTAGTTGAGGAAATCAGTCCATGGCTTCAATGGAGCATGGGAAACCCATAAATTCGTATGGCAGGGTATGGGCTTTGTTTCCTTGACCCACAAGTCACTCTACCTCATGGGAATTCGTTCTTCCTCATTCTCATTCCATTTTGGAACATCTAAGCTTCGGTTTTCATCCATTACACATTGCCAATAGTGAGATAAACTAGAAATCGCAACTATGAGAAAAGCCACGTTTTGAAGTGCCAAAAACGCCCATAAACTTGTGTGGACAGTGAAATCCAATGGGGGATCCATAGACCTGAACCTTGGGGCGAATTTGAGAGTGTTAGATGCTCGAAAATCCATAGGAAAACCCAGATTTTATAGCCTGAAAATCCAATTACGGGACAAATTTATTTGGTGACAGAATTGAGAGAATCCAAGCACGGATGATAGAGAAGAAGAAAGAACAGAGGTTGGAAATGATAATAAAACCAACTGTGTGTTGGCTTAGCATGACTTTTTTGGTGTGAAACCATGGCTGTGAGTGAGCCTACTTAGTTCCTCCTTGGTGGATACACATCCCAGCTCGGGGGTGGTCTCTCAACTGAAAGAATATAGGATGGATAGGGACCTATGGTTGGGTGGAACGTTTCTCTCACATAGCCAGTTGTTTGGACAACTTTATCATAAAGATAAGCGTTCCTTGTGGTTAAATTATGATAATTCTGTGTTCTATTCTGAATGTTTAATTATTCATGTTAATTGAATGAAATGATTATCTCAAGTTAGTTGGCATGAATCCTGTGCATAGCTTGAGAATGGGATTGATTATTGTATGATTGTTTCATTATTCTTCTTGGGAGAAATAGGCTAATGCATTCCCTTCTACGTGTGTGTTATTATGTTTAGTTCCGCTATGTATATTTTAATTATACAATTATTTTTAATTGTGAATTCCTTCATATGGCTGTGGGGGAGAATTAGACACCTCCACATTGCATTCATGTTCCCCCTGTGGGTCGGGATGACGGGAGGGGATGTGACAGAGTGGTATCATAACCCATGTTACAGCACTGGGGCTGCTTGGGCCGAACTATGAGTTTATAGGAAGATACCAGAATGTTTAAAGAGGTATTGAGGCATTTTGGTCGACATTTTGATTGGAAAAATGACAAAATTAGAGTTCTTAGGTGTGGTAGGGGATCACACCATTGCATAGATCTCTCCAATAGATTTCCAATGGTACCAAATTTTCCCAATTTGGACTTGGGATGAGAAAGTTACGGGCCTAAAAAGTTATGCGGTTTGGCTTCTGCATTGCGGAAGTGACATTTTCGGTGGTCGAAAATTAGCGTTCCACTATTCCGAGTTCCGCAGTACTGATTGCGGATTTTGGATTGCATAAGTGACATTTTTGGAGGTTTGAAAATTGGCGTTCCGCAATTCTGAGTTCTGTAGTACGGATTGTGGATTGCGGATTGAGGAAGTGACATTTTTGGAGGTTCAAAAATTGACGTTCTGCAATTTCGAGTTCCGCAATACGGATTGCGGAAGTGACATTTTTGGAGGTTTGAAAATTGGTGTTCCGCAATTCCGAGTTCTGCAGTACAGATTGCGGAAGTGACATTTTCGAAGGTTCGAAAATTGACGTTCCGCAATTCTGAGTTTTGCAGTACGGATTGTGGATTGCGGAAGTGGCATTTTCTGAAGTTGAAAATTTGGCATTCTGCATTTCCAACTTCCGCATTGCAGGTTGCGGGTTGCGGATTGTGGAAGTTGCAGATTGCGGATTGCGGAAGGTGCGGGTTGCGGATTGTGGGTAAAAAAAAAATGAAAAAAAATATAGAGCCTGAAACTCGATTTTTGGATAGAAGGAGCATGCGAAATCAGAATTGGATGAGTCCTGTGTTGTTCTGAGGCCATTAACGAAGGCCATGAAAGAACCAACGAGGGTCTCGAGCCCGTTATGCTCCAATTTGACACAAAATTGGAATTAATGGCTTTCACAAATTGATGTCCCGAAGCTTGGAAGGAGGTCGGATTGAGCTGAAATCAATATGGAGTGAGCATGGAGCAGGCACAGTGTTAATTTTAGAATCTTGGAGCCAAACTCCAAAGGATGTGGATTTGAGGTGTGCGAGAAGGCCAAAAAACACTATTATGGGCCATGTTTTCGGAATTTTGAAAATCTTGCAGGGCATGGAAGTGACCCAAAATGTCGGATTCAAGAAATATACTGAACTTGAAATTTCATCTTCTCATTAAAACAGACAGTTTCCGTTAGACAAAGATTTCCTAGAAATGCACAGTTTGGAAGATGGCCATTTTTGGCCAAAATTTTGAAATTTTAGAAAAAGTGGAAAGTTAAAAATAGTCAAACCCATAATTTATAGAAGTTGACTGGTATATCAGAACAGGGATCCGAAAGTTTCTGAGTGTTCCTTGTTATATGGACTAACTTCGCCCAGTAGAAAAAATTTCATGATTCTTCATATATTTTCTTTTACAAGTGGTTGAAGTTGGCATTTCGGAATAAAATACAGCTATGTAAAAAGTGGAGAATTTTGGTAAAAATTGTTATTTTTGAGGTAATGTGATTTCCACACACGAAGTTGGAATGAAGCACGTGGATAGACATTGAAAATCTTATCCAACAGGAAACAGTGGCACATCACCAATTTTGAATGAGGTTTTCATATATCATAGATATTTAGAGCAGAAAAGTACCAGTGACTATTTTGACAAAAAAAATTGTTGTCAATGTAGGCAATTTCCAGAATTGCATGCCTAGAAAGTAGCAAGTAGGAATATTATGAATGAGTATATGTATTGAATTGATGCTTGGTGAGAAAATCATAACTAATGATTCCTTGTGTGTTTGCTAGAGGCCATGAAATCAGATCAACTATGATGTGGAAGAGGAATCCCATGCGACGATGAGGGAGTGGAAAGGGAAAATTCCTTAACCCCTGTTTTGCTACTATATTTATATTTTATGAGCTTGATGTATAGAAAATTTATGGCATGAATATGCATTGGTTGGCATATTAATTAACATTGCACAGTGCATGAGCAGATGTTTGTGCACACATATGATATTCCATATTGGTAAAAGTAGTGAGGTTTTACATATGCAATGAACCATTAATGGTAAATATTGTGGTTGATAATCACTATTGGTGTTGGTATTGGTTGTAGGACCAAAGACAACATAAGAATGGCTAAAGATGTTGATGAAGTTGTTGCATGTGACCAACAACCTTATGAAGAAAATGTTAGGGCAACGAATCCATGAGCAAGGGGTTGGTGGAAGAATTTTGTAATCCTCTGTAGGATACCAACTGATCAGGTAACATCAAAGGTGTAAATGGGATCCATGCAGGTAATGGTTTAATTATGATGATTGCATAAGTGTTGAAAGGGGATTGGGTAAGAATCCCTTGAACCATATTTAATGATCATAAAATGGTATGCCCATAAGGTTGAATGCATTCATGTGAATGCCATACTACCATAGTATGGTGGAGTATGGAGTGGTGAAGGCAAGAGGCCTCATACCATGTGACTGTTTAGAAATTTAGATTGCATTCATATAAAATATATCATGCCATGTGTATGTTGGTTATGAGTTCAATAACCAAATCAAGTGAGGACTGGTGGTCCTGATTATAGTAATGCATGCTATATAAGATAGTCATGGATAATGCCATAATGTGGTTGGAATGACAATGCTATGGTACTTAACAAGTATACCATGAACTCTCTATTGGTGTTAATTTTGGATAAAACATCTTTGCCAACAACCAAGGAGAAAGGAAACCCCTGATGTGTTGTTTGGGTGGAAAAGGAAGGCATCCATATAAGTTAACCAAGTGAATTTGGGAGATGGCTGGGTATGGTGTCGAAGCATTAGCTAGAATTTCCAACTTACCATAATAAGAAACCTGTGTAGGCACCAAGATGTCTTAGGTCAATGTTGTAGTGCATTGGGCGCATTGAGTAAATGCACATTAAAAGATTTTGCAAATCTTGTAGTTATGCATTGAGTGAATGCATATGAAAAGTTTGAGTAAGTGTTGTGAATGTGCATGCATGTGTGTAGTTACACCCGATGAGATGCATTATGTGCATGCATGATTGTGATATATGTATATGGTTCATTACAATTAAAAAATATATGAAATGATGAATTAATGATATTTCTAAGATCATTTCATGAGCCGCTATGAATGCAGGGGAATGATTGCATGAAGGTAGTCATGTTTGATGGGCTTCCAGAGTGCTCTGTTGGAAGGACATAGTTGTATAAATGATATGGCTATGAATTAATGAGCATTTAAAAGCCTTACGTTAATTGCATAGATGGTGGAATGGTGTCTTGTAATTTTATTGTGATAAGGGTGCATATAACATAAGCCTATACATTTCATTGCATTTGAAATGTTAATAGTTGAGAGTGTTTGAATTATGGAGTGTTATAATTCCGAAGATCACTTTAATGACTGTTGTAAAGGTTGCAATAAAAATATTATATGCATGAACACTCACAATTTTTTTGGCTGATTGGAGAGACAGGACACAATAAAGGCTAAAAGTTAACATGTGCAATAACCAAACATTATGGGGAGGATCTCACATGTGTGAAATCTGATTTCTATAAGAAAACATATTTGAAAATTTTGATTTAGAGCTTATGAGAAGGAATCTCATGGTTGCAAACTCTAAGTTCTGTTAGAAGGAAGAATTGTAAATTACAGATTTGTAAATCTCAGATTTGGAATTTTGCTAATAAATGACTAATGACTATTTGGTTTATATGAATTGGGTCAGGAGGACATGTTGTAAGTGGATGTTCATGTATGGCAGTAGACATAAGACCATAATGGGAGAAGTGATGCCACTTACAAGAGACAAACAGTATGAGGATATCCCATCTGCACTGCACGTTGGTAAACCATGTGAGTGAGATGGTAAAATTATGCCAAGAGGGCATATGTGGGATATGGAACGTGAAAAGGATTGGGGTGGCACATCGAGGGAATATTAACTCAGAGAAGGGAGTCCCTATTCCTCATTAATGAAGAGAGGCTACATCTGCAAATGGATAAGTGTTTTGTGACCCTAGCTAAGAATATGCATGTCTAATTGTTAGAGTCAATATGCAGAGCATGTTTTGATTTTATTTCCATTACGGCAGACTGCTTGAGTATGAGTAGGGCGTACATGGCTCACATCGGAAAGGGGTGCACACTTTTTTGATGTCGAGTTATGATAGGATTGTCAATATTGACTACACCCTAAGGGAATGGATGCATTCTTGGTGTTTCAATGTTGGATAGTGAATGCTATGAAATACGTTTACAGTTTTAGAGAAACAATATTAATGAGCTTACTTATCCATCTGGTGTTGTCAGCTTGAACAGATGCAATTTGGTGTTGCAAAGGTTGTTGTGTGTGTGAAGGTGTGGTGATATTGATGAAGGCATAAAATCTCTATTGGGTCAACAATAAGGTGGAGTATCGAGACCGACTGAAAAACTTGAGATGCATATGGCTCCATAGTAGAGTCTTGACCTAGAAATGGTTGTGGTGCAGTTTCCTTCCATTGGCTGATGACCCAGATAGATGTGCTGGCTTGGAAATGGAGAGGGAAAGACATGTATGGGACTGGTTTGGAACCACCAATGCTTGGTAAATCCAGAGAGTAAACTGATTGGGAATTAACTACTTGATGTTGTGGAGCAACATGTGTGCTGGCCAAACATCCACCCCACATGTGATCCAAGGCTTGTAAAGCAGAGAAAGAAACCTGTGGAGTAGAGAGGAAATGTCCAATACAGATAAGTATTTAATTTTCATTCATGTCTTATATTGGATAATGAAAATTTCATGAACAAGTATTATGACAACCAAGCTGATACAATATTGTTTCTATGATTGGAAACTTTGGTCATTGCAGGAGAGCAAGAAATATGAAGGCATCCGAAGGATGCATTTGGACATGTGATTGTCCTAGAAATCTCTGTATGAGCAGCAATGAAAGATGGTGCTAGTGGACTTGTGTGGGTCCTAGCAGCCAAGAGTTTTGTAGACAAACCATGTGGAAAGATTCCCTGGTTGAGAGGTCTTGGATAGACCTTAGACACTAAGTGTCATAGTCAAGAAAGGGAAAGTCAAGCATTCACATGGAAGTGAAAGAGGCTAAGGAGCATGGAACCATAGTGGTGGTGTGGCTCAATATTGGAGCAAGATTAAGAGGGGAAAACCCTTACTCTCTTCTTTCCTTTTTATTTATGCATTTAGAAAACAGAAAATTGTTGAATGCATGTTATGGATGAAAGTAGAGTGTGTTTATTTGCTTGAAATAAATTGGGAATGCTGAAGTAGATAGTTCCCTGTGAAAGGATGGACATGAATGAGCTCATGTGCCTGTTGGGAAAGCATGAAAAGCGTGAAAGTCTCATGGATAAAGCATGGACTACCCATGTCAATTGGGCAATTAATTGACTGATTTTAATGTTTATATTATGCTTGGCCTAATAGAAATTGCAATGATGTATTTCATAGGTGAGAAGTGGAAGTTAATTGGTTGCAACTGTTACAAAAACAATGGTACTAGCGAGCAAAGAGTGGGCTGCTGTGTACATTGGCCATGGCAACAAACCAAAAGCTAATGGATTTGGATGAAAATATTCTTCAAACAATTTCCAAGACCTAAGAAAATCTTGGAGAATTGCTCAAGCTACAAAAGAAACAGAATAAGATGATCCATAAGGTTTTGCGGGACTCTGTTTGTATGCAAAGTCAGGTAAAAATAATTCCGGAAACAATCAACCGAGGAAAGGACAACGGATCAATGAGGAGGCATTCATCCAATCAGTCCACTAAGAAACGTTCCAGGTGAGAAGAATCAAAGGAAATTGAGTAGGAAAAGATAAAGCAACCAGTGAAATGTTGTAAATGTGGAGGAAATCATTACCGCCGCAACTGCCCAACAAAGGAACATCAAGAGGGTAGCAACCATCAAGAACAGCTTGTGGAAGCCAAAGGACTTGGTCCTGAAAGTTCAAAATAAAAGATAGAATGCAGGGCAGACCTGCAAAATTTATGAAAATTTTGGACATGTGTAAATTGTATATGTATTCCTAAGTATTGGAACACCGAGGAAGGTGTTATTATAAGGGGGAAGGGATTGTAATATCTCCATTTTGACCCTTAGGATATATTGGATTTTAATGTAAATATTGTATACATGTGATGTATGTTTTCCTAGCGTGGAGCTCAAGGTCAAGGCCCCACTAGTGGATGTTCATATTTTATTAACAAAAGGGAAAGTATTTGATACTATGTTATCCATGTGCTATTAAGCCATGGAAATTGTAAAAATGATGTAAATAAACATCATGCAATAAAATACCAAAAAATGGCTATGGAAGCAACTAATAAGAGGGGTCCATGTGTATCCACTAGGGAGTGGTGAGGGAGATTGTGGGGTCGAACCATATGCTGCCAAATGTCATCTTGTGAACCCATTTGATTTTTGTTGGTGACATTTAATTCTGTTGTAAGGAAGTAGTTTAGGAATTCAGTCCATGGCTTCAATGGAGCATGGGAAGCCCATAAATTCGTATGGCAGGGTTTGGGCTCTATTTCCTTGACCCACAACTCACTCTACCTCATGGGAATTCGTTTTTCCTCATTCTCATTCCATTGTGGAACATCTAAGCTTTAGTTTTCATCCATTACACATTGACAGGAGTGATAAAAACCAGAAATCGCAACTCTGAGAAAAACCACGTTTTGAAGTGCCAAAAACGCCCAGAACCATAGACCTGAACCTTGGGGTGAATTTGAGAGTGTTAGATGCTCATAAATCCATAGGAAAACCTAGATTTTATAGCCCGAAAATCCAATTACGGGACAAAGTTATTTGGTGACAGAATTGAGAGAATCCAAGCACAGATGATAGAGAAGAAGAAAGAATAGAGGTTGGAAAAGCTTGATAAAACCAATTGTGTGTTGGATTACCATGACTCTATTGGTGTGAAACCATGGCTGTGAGTGAGCCTGCCTAGTTCCTCCTTGATGGATACACATCCCAGCTCAGGTGTGGTCTCTCAATTGAAAGAATATAGGCTGGACATGGACCTATGGTTGGGTGGAACGTTGCTCTCCAATAGCCAGTTGTTTGGACAACTTCATCATAAAGATAAGTGTTCTCTGTGGTTAAAGTATGATCATTCCGTGTTCTGTTCTGAATGTTTAATTATTCATGTTAATTGAATTAAATGATTATCTTAAGTTATTTGGCATGCAACATGTGCATAGCATGAGAATGGGATTGATTATTGTATGATTGTTTCATTATTCTGCCTGGGAGAAATAGGTTGATGCATTCCCTTTTGCGTGTGTGTTATTATGTTTAGTTCCGATGTGTATATTTTAATTATACATTTATTTTTAATTGTGAATTCCGTCATACGGCTGTGGGGGAGAATTAGACACCCCCACATTGCATTCATGTTCCCTCTGCGGGTCAGGACAACGGGAGGGGATGTGACATCTTTGTTTGGGGAGGTTTTGGTGTAAGTTGCTTAGCCATGCTATATTTTTTTTGAGAGGGTTCTATGGGAAAGGTGGACATGGAGATTTGGAGGATGAGGGTATGATCCTAGTTATGATAGTGTTGGTTGGATTGGTATTGCTGAGTGAGGGCTCGAGGGCTCTCAGTCTATGACAAAGAGGTTGGTTGGGAGGAGAGTGGTTCCCCACATGTGGTTTCCTAGTTGGTGCCATTCAGAGGAACCTATGTGCTTCTATGGTATACCGATAAGTGCGAGTTCTAACAGGTACATATTCTTTCTCATCCTATTAATTATTTTGAAAATAGATCCATAATTTGGTTTACAAATTACGTAAAAATTTACTTGTGTTATACTCATAATATATGAATAAGATAGTTTACGATAATGATTTATTTTATTGTTTTAATCAAATTTACTTTGTTTCCATACGACTTAGTTTACATAATCAAATTTATGTAACAATAAACTAGCACCTACCAAGAAATACCATCCGACCTCAAGTTCATCTATTCACGTGCCTCATATGTCAAAAATATTCGCCCATGGTACTAAATTTGAGACCCATTCCTACTTGTTTTGTTTCATGACCTCACAGAGGATAAGGACGAGGTCAGAATACTGAGACATCATCTATACATGGTAAGCACGCTATTAAGTATATAACTCTGACATTACCTTGCTCACTTTTAAGGATCTTGCTTATGCAAGGAGTACTGCCCCGAGATGCAGCATGGAAAGCACTGGACTTTGTCACTTGCCAGCCATCATGGGCCATATTTCTCGGGTCCTAGCACAATAGGCCAGTGTTTTGGGTGAATTACACCCTGATCCAATAGCTCTTGTACTTGTTTCTTGATTTACCCACCACCCACAACAAATTGTTGATGCATGTCGATGTTGGGAAGTGCCACATCTTCTTACAACAACATCTCATGTTGTATTTCTCTCTCCAGAGGCCTTTGGTTTTTGAAACACTTCATTAAAAAACAAAAGTAATGTGATGTTTTTGTGTCCTCATTTATTTGTCTGACAAGCATGTGTGTAGATGATTGACCGAGGGAAAATATCAATGTCTCCTGTATTTATACAGGGTTGGAAATCACTTAGATGGATCGATATATAGTTACACCACCCCTACCCCAACCAACACACTCAAATCTATTCTAATTCAAATGGACTACTTTTAATAGAGGGTTGAACCAAGACAACATATCTTAGTCATCTTCCATGAAAAACAAATTATAGTATTGAGTTGTGAAAGTAAACTATTACTTGGACATGCAAACTTATTCAAACAAGTGCTTAATTTTAGAGTTCTCCCCATATTTTTGATGATAGCTATCTCATGTATCATGGCCAAAATTAGAATCTCTCACTATTGCAAATTTCCTCAGGCTAGTTACAAAATATAGGTGTCACCAAGGTTTAAGGCTTAGATTACTGGCAAAACATCATCATGCACATATAAGAGGAAAATAGCATCACAAAGGACACTTCTTGCTTTTCAATTTATATCCAATTTTCATATATACATGGATTTTATTTGTTTAAATTTGAGACTTAAGGATGCAAGTAGTTGGTGGGGAACTTCTTAATTCAAAGGCTTGCTATCGTAACAGGCTATGAACTCATGAATTTAACTGAAAACTCAAAGCCCATACCTAGAAGAACTAGACAACTCAATTATGCCGTGTGCTTGCATGAGATATCCCTCAAATGAGACTAGGATGAAATACGAGGGTAGAACGAGGCCAAGGGGATGCATGCCAAATAATTAGTTTTGAAAGAATCTTTTAGGGTTTTGGGACAACAACTTGGGGCTAAGTTTTGAATCAATGCAAGTTCAAATAAACAATGGAACCATATGGAACTCGATGATGCTATGGGTAAGAGGGCTTTAGGTCACAATGTGTTGGACAACTATACCTAGCACCCCTATTGTTGTGAGTAGTCATTTGAGACTAAAAATGACGGTTTAGCCCTAAATGGCTACATAAGACTTCCAATTTTTCCCTAAATTGTTCTAAGGGGTATTCTATTAATAGAACCGATAAAAACGATGCCTAATACCATAATTGTTATAACCAAGAAGGTAAAAAGGAACGTACCTCAACAAGAAAGTAGAAATCCAGGTGGTGGGGTGTGAATGGTTGATCCTCTCTCCTCACCTCTGGCAAGCTCAACAACCGCTAACATCTTTTCGACGTGAAAAACACAAGTGGAGAACTCATAAAGGGGATTTCTATTTATAGTAGATCCCTAACTATTTTTGTTCATTGGCGACCGCCTTTTGGCATTTTATTTTGGGTTCTATTTTAGTGGAGACAAACTTTTATTGTCACAGATATCAACGTCTTTTTCATTTTATCACCACAGGCTGGGATGTACTTTTCTTTTCCTCATTGCATATTCTCATGTCCTCATTGTGGTGGAGTTTACCCTTTTGTGCCTCAAGTTCGTGGTCATTGTTGCAGTGGAGTTCAGATGTGCGACAATCTTCTAATAAGTGTGTTCTTATGTAAATCCATACATTAATAACAAATAGTGTTATCAATGTGTTAATATGCATGATATTAATGTGTGGAGTTACATGAGAACACTCTTATTAGCAGATTATGGAGTATGGTATTAATTCATTACCATGCTCGCGAGAAAGTTAATATAATGTAAGTATGAATAATATATAATTGAAATTATGGAATAATAATAATAGGTGCATGTTAGTTTGGCATGGATTTACATTATTTTTAAATAATATGGTGGAGAGTATAGAATGTTTTGTAATGAATAACAATACTTATTTTAATAATGTAGTGGAGAATATGGAATTTATTCATGTATTATTAAATACTTGAGAATATGGAATTATAGAATTTCTTTGTATGTCAAGTTTTGCATTCTAAAAAAAAGTTTGCACCTTAAGGGATTTGATCTATCTCATAACTCAATAAATTTAAGGTTTAGATGGATCTATGTTCGTTACATTCCAAGTGGGACAAATGTGTCATCTCTAAGAGTGGTCATGGCAGCTAAAAAATTAAATAACAAAACTAATAATGCTTCATGGTTAACCTAATAATCAAATTAAAGAAAATTAAATTCGATATTAATAAAAATATCTACATTAAAATAAATCATATCAACCAACTCTCGGATCCAGGTGTTCAATGGTGATGTGACCACCTTGCCCACTCCATTCCGTGGGGAAAGGACACCTATAAGGGCGTACGGGCTAGGTGGCCAGGTGCATGAGATAAGAGATCTGGCCTTCTCCTAATGAGATGACTCGAGTTGTGAATGGACAATCAACATTCATACCAGATCCGTGGGTGGAAAGAGGAGCATGAGATCATGATGGTTTACAAATTTATGATGCAGAGAAGTCTAAAGGCTCGTCTCATTATAGCAACGTCGATGGAGAAGATGGGGGCGAACGTTGAGATGATGCCTCACTCGCATCGATTTGTGATAGTTTCTGGGAATGATGGGTTTTACTTGCTTGTATTCTACAATGATGTTGTTCGGGTTTTGGTTGTGTATTTACAACTAGTAGCCATGGTTCTGGATCACTATATTACTAGTGGAATCTCTCTGCATTGTGAGGGAGTGAAGAAATCCATCACGCGATCACACCTGCGGCTAGTTTGGGATGGTGGTGGCCTAGAACAGGCGTATTTTTGAGTCATGGTGTGACCAATGAAATCCAACAGTGGTGGTCATGGGAAACAAGGTTCGCATATGCCTTAGGTTCAATGAGAAATTGCAGAGGCTAAGGAGGTCTTCTTCCAAGTTGTCTCTAATGAAAATCAATAGGTACTAGGCACTATAGAGCATAGAGTCAAACAAGAACAACTGCAACTGGAAGTAGAGGATTCACAGGATGCTGGCTCCTCGTGGTCATAGGATACAAAAATGCCTAGATTATGTTGCTATACTGGAAAATAAAAACTCTCTTGGGGAATGAGTTATGGATAGTCAGGGGGGAACAGAGATGCTAAGGAAAATGGAGGAGATCCAATAGTTAAGCAAGGGTCAGATTCACAAGATAAACTCCAATCTAGGCCTCATAGCCTCAATAATGAAGGATTTGGCAAATCAAATCAACACCCTAGCAAAGACAACTAGGAGTATGGTGTTCAAGCCCAAGACTTTTGAATGGTATCCCAACAAGCCCCCTCTAGCTTCAGAGGTGCATGATATCTCAATTCCCGATGATGCTTAGGTTGGTTGTCCAATTCTTACCTTTTTGTCCAATAGAGATGATGTTGTTTGGTTTATTTTTTTGCATGCCTTAATGACTTGCCCTTATATATCAAGGTTCAAAATTGTCTCAGTTATGTTTTTTCATGGGTCCTTGGGATCTTTGGTGACAAATTCTACTGGCTGGCCTGGTTTCCCTTAGGGAAGACTAGCCATATGACTGTTATGAATATTTTTCTGAAGTAATATAATGGTAGAGAGCTTACAAAAAAAATCATATCGATAAAAAATAACATACTTTAAGGAGATTATGGATAAGGAAATAGATTCCACATACCACAATGAGATTTACAATTTACATGAAAAGTAAGTATGGCATGCAATGTTATTAATGTGTGAAAAATTACTTGAAAAGTAAATAATGCAAGTAGTGTTATCAATGTGTTAACATGCTTGTTATTAATGTGTGGACTTACATGAAAAGATTGTTAGTGTTGGTATTTTCCAATGCAACCAACCTGTGTGTGTTTTAAGCTTACATAGGTGTTCTTATCTAACCATTTGTTCTTAGATACCGTTGGGCCTCTTCCATTACTATAAATGTAAGACCTTCACATGTAATTTTATCATCGGAGATCAATAGACTATTTTGGTTTTGTTTTAGTTTGAGGCTTATTCACGATCCAGGTTGATCTTGAATTTCTACATGGTATCAGAGCAAGCATTTCCTTCCATGTTGTTTTTTATTTGCCATCGAAGCACTATTTTTGTGATCTAGAGATTGCTGATGGAAAATAAATTAGAGGTCTCATTTCTGGAAACAGTCTGGGAAGATCATCGGGATTGGTTTAGGGGTCATTCTTCTATTGATACAAATTATGTTTTATTTATATACCCATGTGTGAAAGAAGCAATGTTCTTGAGTTCCTATTTCTTGTCTCTACATGGTATCAGGAGAACTGCTAAAGCTCCTACCATTTTAGTAGCAGTCTGCTCTTCTTTAAGTGGGAAATTGTGGCACTCAAAACATAACACCATGGGGGTGGCATCTCTCTCTAGGTTTGGTTGTATTTCCTACACTTTTGATGATATTTGGAGGGATATTCCTTCCTAAAATCCCAACAGTATAATAGAACGTGGTCATTTGGATAAGGCCGTGCTATCCTACAAAAAACTAGGGGCATGAATTGAGAGGAGGGTTTCAATATTTGTGATGATGGGCGCTTGATGTTGCTGCTTAGGATGGTGGGGGTTCTAGTTCTTTGAACCATTTATGCATGTGGACGGATTTGTATTTGATGGTGGAGATCAAGGATCTATTCCCTTGGTTGTCTTCTTTTGCAATCAATAAACTCTTATTTCCAAGGAGTTTGTATTTTGGAGTTGTTTTGGCATAGTTGTTATTTTCCCAAATTTATTGTAAGTGGTTGATGGTGGTGATTTTTCCATAACTTTGCAGTGAAGTCTCTATTTTTTGTACCAACTAAGGCCTTGCAAAGAGAATTCCACTCTCTTTCAAATGAGTAGTTGCACGCTACCTTAATTAGTCTCTTTGATATTGTTTTTCTCATAAGCTCAATCAATATATGTTGATTCCTCTATTGTAAATGGGCACCCAACATGGACTTGTTTGTCAGGACCCATATCAAGGATTGTTGTCCATGATGGTTTTACGGTACCTCTCATTCTGCACCTTTGAGTAGTGGATCGCGTGACACTCTTGCATATTGTTTTAGAGTGTCACCAGGAGTTTTCCCCCATGGATTGTATTGCCTTGGTTTATGGTCTCTTCGAGCTCACCACTTTGGAGTTTTTCTTGCTTAGGTTGTTTGGAAACTTTTCCACCTTTAGCTTGTACCTCTGTACTTTCACCATCATCCGTGACATCCATTGCCATCATCTTGTCCACCTAGTTTAGCATTGTGGTGGGGTGGTATGCAATGCTTCCTCGGGTGATTTTTTATTCACCATTTTGATCGAGTGTCTTTGGAGTGAGCTTTGTACACAACACTGAATCCTATATCAACTCAACAATTGCAATAGCTAGTGACCCATGCACTCTAGCGAAATGGATTAGCGTCCATAGGGACGCTCAATATATGATTTTTTCTCGATTTCAAATGAGTACCTAATCATGCCTTTTGTGTTGGGACTCAATTTTAGAGGATCAGTTTATTTTGGTGGTGTGAATTTCAGATCTCATTGCCTCAACACTTTGGAATGTGCATTTTTCAACATTGGTGATTGACTCTCTTTTGGAGAGGAGTTTTTATCCTACGGGTTTTTCTCCTTTTCTCATCTTATGAGAATTTGTACATGGGTACCTCTTCATGCCTCGTTGTCAGGACCCATCTTTTGTTTTTTTTGTTTCCTCCTTACGTTTCAGTTACAGGGAAGAGTTTGTGTTGGTGTTTTCCAATGCAACCAGCCTATGTGAGTTGTAAGCTTACGTAGGCATTCTTGTATGCCCAACTGCTCTTAGCTACCATTGGGCCTCTTCCATTACTATAAATGGAAGACCTTCTCATGTAATTTTATCATCAGAGATCAATAGATTATTTTTGTTTTGTTTTAGTATGAGGCTCATTCATGATCCGGGTTGATCCTAGATTCCATATTGATCCCAAATTTATACACACTGTTATTAGGAGATTAGGGATTAGTGATATTAATTACATTACCATGCTCTATGTGGATTTACATAAGTTAGTTAATCTAATGCAAGTATGGATAATAGAGTTGAGATCATGGACTCTCATCAATAAATAAAGTCCATACTTGATATCAATGTATTATTGTTGGTATTATGGAATTTATCTCTTTGTTATCAATATAATTGAAATTATGTAGTTTCTTCCTCTAAAGATTATTGAATTTTAATATAATGCAACTATGATTAATATAATTGAAATGCAATTTCTTACAATGAATAGTAATAGGTGCTTGTCATTTTAGTATTGATTTACATGAAAATGACACAAGTTTGAATAATATAGTTGAGAGTATAGAATTGCTTGTAATGAATAATAGTACATACTTTTTAGCAATGTAGTTGAGACTATGGAATTTCTTCCCTTATTATTAATATAATTGATAACGTAATTTCTTCTTGTGTTATATATATATAGGCGAGAATACAAGACTCTTAATATAAATGCAAGTATGATTATGTAATATAAATACTATATTTGAGATGGGATGCCATCCCTATAGGAATAAACTTTTTATTTTATACTTTTAAAAGGGTTTGCACTTATAGTGATTTGATAGCTTTATGTGACCATGTCACGTAAAATAGTGAAATAACAAAAAAAATAAAATACTTCATGGTTAACCTAATAATCAAACCAAACAAAATTAAATTAAATAGAAATAAAAATATCTACATCAAAACAAATCATATCAATCAAAATAAAATTCTTTAGAAAGATACATACCATATTAAATTTACATGAAAAGTAAATATTGCATGAAATGTTATTAAATTGTGAATATTTACTTCACAAGTAAATAACCCAAGTAGTGTTATCTATATGTTAACATGTTAACCCGAGTAGTGTTATCTAGTGTTATCTATATCGCTGGAGCTTTCTCACCAAAGCAACCGATATGTCAGAACTAAGTTCTGATGTTTAATATTTATAACAATATTGCTCCTGTAGGGAAAATTTTGAGTTTTTCCACATTGTGGATGGTTAATATTATTGTTGCTTGGAACCACAATTTGTTTAAAGTTTACAGCGTTTTTTTTCTTTAATGGCCGTCGAGAGGAAGGAGATAAATTAGTTGGTCGTCGAGTTCTTATCTTCTTGGATTAGTCGAAATCTGAACTGTATGTATTGCACAGGACTGAAGAGAAGTGGTAGGAGCTGCAGGCTAAGGTGGGTTGTACATACACAGGACTGAAGAGAAGTGGCAGTAGCTGCAGGTTAACACCCCATGGCCCGATCTCAAGTGCGAGGAGATCACACCTGAAGAAGAACGTTTGATTATTGAATTCCATGGTCATTGGGGCAACAGGCATAGAGTGTATACTCATCATAAAATACCATTTGTGGTCTTAGTCAGGAGCGTCTATTTCATCGGTGTTGAATTAGTGTTTTCACTTTCTTGGAGTTTCGATGCAGCGACCTGTTTAATCTCGGACTTCCTGCTGGAGAGGCGTCAGTCAGTAAGGAACCTGGGATATCTCTAAGACTGACGGTTCTCATGAGACAGTTTTTGCCTATGTTTGAGCCCGGGTCGAACTGAACAAGTCTTTTCAGTTCTCTTTAGGTCAGCGCTTCTAATCAAGTTCTCTACCATCTTTCGTTTGTCCAAAATATCAAATAATCGGCAATACATTATATAGTTGGGTCTCTGAGCCTTTCTAAATATATGCAAATTCAAATGGTTGGGTCTCTGAGCCTTTCTAAATATATGCAAATTCAAACGGTCAGGTGATCTCATATTGCACGAAGTTTACCTGGAAGGATGGTCAAGAATTACTGCATCCCAGCTTCATCTCAGAGACCGGCCGAACTTCACAGTGCAGAGCCTTCGACTAGCTTCCCAACGCAAGATACTAAGCATATAGTTGTTCAAAAAAAACCCAAAACCATGTCAAGATGATTTTTCGCCGAGGATAATTCGAAAGTAGAGAAGCGTATCATGATTCTAGGTTGCAGGGAGAAATTCATGGTCCTCAAATCAGTGATGAATGGATAACCAAGCGTAGCTTTGCAGGAATATCTGAAAGGATCATACAACTAGCTGTTTGAGAATAGCTTGTCTTACAATCTTTCAATGGGTTCTCTTGGAAATCTGCAATATATGGTGGCTTCCTTGGAGGACTTTTTAAAGAGCGAGGGTTACTTGAATCGTTATTCTAATGTATTATGGAGCATGGATGATCGTGAGTGGTAGGCGGTCTTCATTTATATATATTCTTTATTAAAGTTTCAATTCATTTCACTTTCACATTCATTTGGTTGGATTTTGGGTGTCTTCTTTCAACTAGTTTATTTCTAAGGGGAATTGAACTCGAGTAGCTTTGCTAAAAAGACCCACACTTAACTGAATGAACCAGCAAAAATTGACAAAATTACATTGAACATAGATCGAACACTCAAATAATGTTAATTCATTACCATGCTATGAGTGAATTTATATGAAAAAGTTAATATAAAGTATGAGTAACACATTTGAGATTTTGAAATCTCATGGTTAAATAAAATTATCTACTTGATATTAATATAATATAGTTCGTATTATGGAATTTATTTCTTCATTATTAATATAGTTGATATTATGGAGTATCTTCCAAGGAAGAATATGACATTTTAATACAATGCAATTATGAAAAAATTCTTGCAATGAATAATAATATGTGCAAGTCATTTTGACATGGTTTTACATTAAAATAATATAAATTTGAATAATATAGTTGAGAATATAATTTTTCTTTCATTTTTATCACGAAAAAAAACACCGTTTTTATATTAATAAAACCACATTGTTTAGTTGGCCCTAGGCCATACATATGCGAGCACACATACTCATCATCTGATATATCATCGTGCAAATGTTTGAAACTTAAACAAACACACACACACACACACACACACACACACACACATATAGTTTGTCAAAAAAATCCAAAAAACAAAATAAAAACATAATCTTTACATCATGTAGCTTAACTAGGAAAAGGACTCAGATCCAATTCATTAACAATCTCCTCATTACCTTCCCATTGAGTCCAATAACCTTCTACAATCATTAATCCTTGTTTATAAAGCTGATCAACAATCATATTTATTTCCCTGTAGATGTGTTAGTAAGTTACATCTCTTGAATGAAGTTGTTGATTCTAATGATATCTTCATAGATTGGCTTCAACAAGATGTTCTTAGGAGGTTTCCTGAGCTTTAACCAATCAATTACTAGCTTTGAATCACCAAAAATATAGAGTTTCTTTACACCTTTTGATTGAGCCAATATCATTACAAGCTTAATGGCCATCAATTCAACTTTATTATTGGAGGAAGCCCCCAAACCAACCGCAAACTTAATCAACTGAGTATCTGAAAAATAAATATGTCCACCTGCTCCCCCCTGACTTGGTCTACCTTATGAAGCCCCATCAAAGTAGGCCCAAGAACTAGATTTGTTTATGTTCTCTTGAGTAATGATCCTCTACTTCTTAATATCTGAATTTTGAGGGAAAATCTCCAAAATGGAAAGACTTTTAGTTGCATAGATCTGTGGAGGGGCATAAAAATCATGGAAGATAACTTTCTTCCTGGCTATCCAGGCACCCCAAATCAGTAGAGCTGGTAAATACATAAACTCTGAGTAATCTGCATTATTTGTCCATGAATGAAGAGTTTCTTGCAGGCCCAATCCTTCGTAATGAAATATTTTACCAGTGACATGTGATATATGTTGCCACATACAAGTCATATAACCACAAGAAATACAATTATGCTTTATACTTTCTGCATCATCATTACATAGGGGACACCTACTTGGTCCACAGACAATTTTTTTAATCAAATTATCCCAAATAGGCACCTTGCCTTCAAGATCAAGCTATAAAAACAATTTATTCTTGAGGGGGCATTGAAGCTTCTAGATTAATTAAGACCACCAAGCAGGCTGTGGGACATCATCCTCCTCCCTAATCACTCTATAGCCCAAATTTGGAGCATAGATGCTCCCAGTGTCATTCCTCACCCAAAGCAAGGTATCCTCCTTAAGCTTCAGATGTATATGATTGTTTTTAAGGAGTTTGATATATTTATTCCATAACAAATCCCAGCTCCTTAGTAGTAATCCAAGCTTGACCTATAGGATTTGTGTTTTCATGATCCTGAATATGGTGTAAAAAAAGAATACCCTTGCCCACCAATGAGTCAATCATACCATCAAGACCATGGGTCTTGACCTATCTTCACCTTCCTTCCATTCCCAATGTCCCAGGAAATTCAATCACCAATGACCCCAAAAGCTGTCACTATGGCTTTTCAAAAGATAGAAACATTCTTTCAGATAGAATATAAAATTTCTTGCAACTAATAGTAATATTTTTTTTTAGTAATGTAGTTGAAACTAGAGAATTTCTTACTTATTATTAATATAATTGAAAGTATAATTATGGTATTTCTTCTTATGTTATATATATGTGTGTGTGTGTGGGAACTTCAAGAAGATCAATATTTCGGGGTTTAGTGATATTGTTTAGGGAAGTTAAGTTTCTCAGTTTAGAGTTGTAAATGAGTTTAAGGTTAGCCAAATTGTTGGCTAGAACTCCTCCCAAGCTAGATGCCATTACTACTGATAGGATTAGATAGGATGCTATTCTCAATGAGTTTGCGGAAGAGACGGGATTAAATGCTACCTCATGTATCATTAATGGAAAGATTAGTTTGGAGGTACCTGCCATTTCCTTGGGAAAGGTAATTGAACCTTCTCGAAATGATCCGGGGGAAAGCCCTAGTTCCTTACCCTTTCCTTTGCACCTCAAGCAGAAGCAGGTGCACTGTGTCAAAATGAAGGCTAAAAACCCTCTATTGGTCTTGGGCGAGGATGTTTCTTTGAATGAAGTTATTTTAACAGCAGAATTGACTTTAGTGGGAAGGTTTACAGGATGCAAGGTAGGTGAATCTGGCTTAAAGTGTTGGGCATTGGCTTCTTGGAAAGATCTCATCGATTTCAAACCTAGGGTTTTAATTTTACCTAGAGGCTGGATAGCATTCTGTTTCTGCTCTGTGAAGGATGCGTCAGCCATTCTTTCATGTGTTTGGAAATGGGACTCAGCCGCCCTCCTCCTAAAATGGCGGAATCCGCTTTTTGACACTAGGATAGAAAGAAATGATTTAGTGCTAGTGTGGGTTAAACTTCCACATTTTCTTTCAAATTATGGTCCAGGGATATTTTCAAGGAAGTGGGAAATTCTCTTGGTCATTTCGAAGAGGAAGACCTTTCTTTTGAAGTTACAGGGGTTATGTGTATTGGAAAAATACTTGTTACTATTTATTTCAGGGAGGGCTTGGCGGAAGCTATTGAGATGGTTCAGAACAATAAGAGTTTTTTACAGCCGCTGGACTACCTTGGCATACCTTTTAAATGAAATAGATCCCATTCTCATGGCCATGTGGCATAGAATTGTCAATTATCCTTTAAAATGAAGATTTGGACAAAGTCAGTATGGAAGGCAAAAACCCTATCGGTTATGGTTGTCTCTCCTCTCTGGGTCACTGAAGATTTGGATGGGATGTCTCTGGAGACTGAAAGCGCACTCCCTTCGGTGGAGGGTCCGTCTACACAACCTGCATGTAAGTTTTATGTTGGCCCAAATTGTGAGCCTCTCTTAAGGGTTTTCAATAGACAATTTTCAAGTAGCCTTAGTCCCGTTTCTGTAGGGAAGAACATGGTTCGGGATGAAGATCCCTTGTCATTTGGAGTTTCTGATTCTCCTTTATACTCTTATTTTGCTAAACCCTGATTTATCTAAAGAAGCTTCTAAGTTTTATTGGGATATTCCACTTATAGAAGTTGTTATCAGCCCCGAGGAGAGTCTGTCTTTTTCCCCTGAATGTGTTTTCCCTGATATGAAGTATTCTTTTGCACATGATGCCAAACGTGGCTATTTTCTAAGATCTCGGAAGGGAGACCCAGAGCCTCATCCCGAGGGGTTTTTGGGTAGTTCTTGGTTATTTAATTCCATAATTAAGAAATCAAAGGGTAAAAGATCCTTCTTCAAACAAGACTAGGAAGAGGCAGAGAGGGATGTTTTTGTAGGAAGACAAGCAGTTCACTAGGGCGCTTAGAGAAGCAGAGGCCTCGTGCAGGGTTATCTAATGGTGATCTAATGCTGGTCATGAATCTTAAAATACTCATAGAATCTAAGAACCCTGAGGTGGTTTTTATTCAAGAAACTATGAGTTTGGGGGAAGGTTTAATAACAGACTTAAAGAAGATTTTACCTCTCTAGGAGTTTGAATCTGTTGATGCAAGGGGTCGTTCAGGTGGAATCATTACAGGTTGGTATAGAACTAAATTGGATTTCAACTATGCCTGGGGCATTGACTATGGCTTAGGCATAAGCCTTTACTCATAGTCTGGGTGGAAATTTTATGTTTGTTAATCTTTATGGTCCTTATTGTGATCGGGTGAAGTATTGGGACTCTTTGTTCTCCAAATCATTTATTGCCTCACATAATTTAATTATGGGAGGCGATTTGAACTTATCTCCGGGGTAGTCTGAAGTCTGGGGCCCAAATGCATTACCTGAAATTTTATCAGATTATTTTCAAGGGAATATGGAGGCCTACAACCTTTTGGACATCGCACATGTCATCTTTAATCCAACCTGGACTAACAAGAGGAATGGTAGGGTCTGTATTGCGAAAATAATTGATAGGTTCCTTGTAGTAGTTCATATGATGGAAATCAAACGTAGCCTTAGACAGTGGGTGGATATTGGAGGATATTCAGATCATCTTCCAGTCTTTCTTGAAATTGTGGGAGTCAGTAAGAAACCACCCTGTCCCTTTAAGCTTAATACTAACTGGATGAAAGATATTGATTTCCTTAAGCTTCTGAAAACCGAATGTATCCATTTTGATGGGGATTTCTCTTTGTTAGTTTCCTGTAAATTTCTATAAATATGAAAATTGCTAAGAATTTCTCGGTAAAGTGGTCCATTAATAAGAAAAAGAAGGATGACATCCTTCTCTTACAGTTAGATAGGGATCTGGGAGATTTATATAGTGAAGAAGGGTTTGGATATCTAACAAAGAGAAAAAAGGAAGTTGTTGTTTCTTTGGAGTCTAAACGTAAAAAGATCCTTGCTGACAGAGAAGTTGAACAGAGATTAAAAAGTAGGGATTTATGGATGGCTAATGGAGATGAAAATACAATTTTTTTCCCACCATTATGCTAGTCACAGGAAAAATTCTAATTCTATCTGGAAAATTTCTTCGGATGAAGGGGAGGAGGTAGAAGGGTTTGAAGATATTTCCAAAGCTGGCATCAATAATTTTTAGTCTTTATTCAAAGCTGAAGAAGAAGTTCCTATTGCTAAGGTGTTAAAGATTGCCCAGGCGTATCCTAGTACTGTCTCTGAGGAGGATAATATCATGCTTTTGGAAGAAGTTTATCTAAATGAATTACATAAGATTTTATTGTTGCTTAAAAACACAAAATCCTGGAACATGATGGGCTTCTTGTGGAATTTTTCCTTGGCCTTTTTGATGTTTTTGCTCAAGATTTATTACTTGTGATTGAAGAATCCAGGCTAAGTGGGAAAATCTCAGCTTTGTTTAATTCAAAATTTTTAGCACTTATTCCTAAGACAGACTCTCCTAGTCTTTTTGAGGACTTTAGACCAATTTACTTGTGTAATTGCATTTACAAAATAATTGCAAAAGTGATCTCCACAAGAATCAAAATTGTGCTATTTAATACCATCTTAGAAGAACGGTTTGGATTCCTTCCGGGAAGGAAAATCCATGAGGTAATAAGCATAACTCAGGAGGGGCTACATACCATTAAATTAAAGAAGATGAAGGCAGTGGTACTAAAGATTGATCTTTCAAAAGCATATGATAGGGTTAGTTGGGTGTACTTGAGAACTATTCTCTCCCATATGGGTTTTGGAGTGTCCTTTATTACTTTGGTTATGGGATATCTATCCTCTGTATCCTTTGATATCTTAATAAATGGTTCTACCTTAGCTTTCTTCAGACTTGGAAGAGGTCTTAGACAAGGATTCCCTTTAGCACCCCTTTTGTTTCTGTTTTTTTTTTTTTAAGAGAAACAGTTTAGGAGATTTTGATTATATAAAAAATAAATTACAGTGTTCAGAGGAAAGATTGTTCCCAGAAAAGGATTGCGTCCATGAATCCTTGTTCGTTATTTAAAATTCTATAACTATCATGAAACTTTCCTAATCTATGGAGACTGTATCTCCTTACAAATTGTCCAAGAAGGAAGAGACAGAAGTAAAACATTGCTGAGATAGATGGTTTATCTTACTGCCCAGAAGGATTTATGGATTACATCCGCTTTTGACACAATGGCACAAAATTGTTCCTAAACTAGATTTCGCAAAGTCCTGAAAAACTATCATATATTTAGAGCTGGGTGATGCTATAAAACTTAGACAATAGAAAACCATTACAAAAAACCAGAATTCAGAATAACCAAAGAACATAAAAATTAAAGCTGGCGACGAGGCTCCGTTTTCCTGAGGAAATTACCAGCCAATGGTTCATCATTTCTTCCTGCTGCTGAGCCCCTACTCGCTTGCATATCCGAGAAATTTTTCCCGATTTCATCTCTTAGGATAACAATTTTCCCTTCCACTTCAATTACATTTCTGTTGACATCATCAATTTTGGAGTCCATATTGGCAGTGCAAGAAGAAATGTTATCAATGGTTTCAGCCAGACTGGAAACCCTCCCATTCAATTGGATGTTGCTATTTCTGACCTCTGAATGTGTGGCTTGGGAAAGGGAGAAGAGGCGAGTGATAGCCCTCTTTATCTCTAAATTTTCATTGCGAAGCAAGTGAACCTGGTCTTCCATACCTTTAATGTAATTTTTGAACTCAACACAAATGATATGACTGTCAAACATCTGGGGAGAGCCGAAGCTTTCATACTATTCCTTTGCCGATGGATAAAACAACTTATTTTCCATTCCTAGGAAATCAAAATAAAAAGGAGCGTGGAGAGTAAAGATAGAGCTTACCAAGGAGTCTTCTTCCTGCACAGTCTCCGTGATGCCTTCTTTCACAGAGTGAGCCTTCCATGTTTCCCATCTTGAGACTCCCCTGTGTTTCGTTAAGGGATTCCTGCACTGCAAGCCAGACGGGGAAGGAGCCGAAACACAGTCTAGGGAAAAGGACTGAGCAGGGATGTAATCACCCATTACACGAACTATCCAACATAGGTGCCTCCTCTCCAGATGCCGAGCAGATAATCTACCGGAGTTAATGCATTTTCCACTCCAAACATGAGAATTAATACCAACACAGACCCATAAATCCGCCGTATAGATTCGGTGCATGGAGACCATCTGTCTCACACGCGAGGCACGCCCCTTTTCATCAATTGAAGTGTGGGGAGAGATCCAATATTGGTAATCGAAAAAAGTCTTAACATTAATACATCCCAACTAGAAGTAAAGTTCAGAGTTAAAACTAGAAGAAAGATTTGAAAGCAAACACCAACTAGAAGGAGAGCATCCTCATTATTCCATGGATTTCGAGGACCAGCATATCTTTTAAAGAGGGACTCTGTATTAGGGGATCCAGTTTCTTTCATAGGCCTTTTGATCACAAACTATGATGCCTCAATTTAGACATGCTCCTTTATTGGCCATTATATCCACTTGCTGATTATTTGATCTCAGCACATGGAGGAAATTTATTGCTTTGAATTCATTAACAATGCACTTGGGGAGATAATGCATCTTAGTGGACGGATTCTTACGATTCTTCGACAGATTCCTCACTTCTCTTGTGACCATTAGAGAGTCACCAAAAACCACCAATTCCTCAATGCCAATATTTCTTGCTAACTCTAGTCCTTTGGTTAAGGCTAGCCATTCAACACCATTGTTTGACTTTCTACCAATTCCCTATGCATACTCCTTCTGCTTGTTCCCCTCAGAATCATAAATGACTCCACCCGCACCTGCCAGCCCATGGTTTCCTTTCGAGGCTCCGTCGAAGAACAAAGAACTGCAACCAAGATTCTTCCACCAACTTTGAAAGTCTATTGAGCTCATTCTTAATTTCCAATTCGATGATCTAGGTCTTTTAGAAGGTTTGATCCAGATGAGAGAGGAGGGGGGCACAAGAAATTCATATGCCCAAACTCTTTCCTCTGTCGACAGGGGCTCCTTATTTATGTTGAACATCCCCCTCGTGGATAAAGCCTCCACCCAGAGGGCCTTTGCAGAAGCGAGAACTTTTCCCGGGCTTGTATTTTTTTCTTCAAAGATCTCTTTATTTCTCGCTGTCCAGATCTTCCACCAAATGTATTTTGGGAGAGCTTCCCGGGCTCTTGCGAAATCTGGTTTCTGGGAGAGGGAACCTTGATAGTAGTATTTCCAATAAGCAAAGAGATCATTCCAATTTGTTGGCAGGATCAAATTAAAATGCAGGTCTTGAAAAGCACAAAACCATACATCTTGAGAAAACTTACATTCTAGAAAGAGGTGTTCAAGAGATTCTTCCACTTCTTTGCAAAGGATACAATGCAAGGGTCCTTCCATTCCTCTTTTCCTCAGATTCTCCATTGTTAACGTTTTGCGATGTGCTAGGATCCAAAAGAAAGCATTGATTTTTGGCAGGCCGTCCCTACACCAAATGTTGTTCCATTTTGTGTCCTTATTGTTGTTGTTCTTAAAACCAAAGACTAAGCGATAACTGTACCATGTCCAATTTTATAGCCATACCATATTGCTTTCTTTCCATGCTGGAGTAGATGGCTTCCTGGACAATGATGATATTGTTGAGAATTTGACGCCCTGCTACAAAGCCACCTTGTGAGTTCGAGATGAGATGGGCCATGATGTTCTTCATTATAGTGGCCAAAATTTTCGAGAGAATCTTATACGAAGTGTTGCACAAAGATATTGGCCTAAATTGATCAATCGAAAGAGGGATCCTTTCTTTCAGAATCAAGGCCAGAAAGGAGGAATTAGTGGCCCCACCAATCTTATCTTTTTTCCTTGTACAATTTAGAATTCTTTTAAGATCTTCTTTTATAATGTCCCACGCTGCTCTATAGAATTTTACGGTGAAACTGTCTGGACTAGATGCCTTATCAATGTGCAAGGACCATATTGCTTCTTTTATCTCGTATTCCAGAATTGGTTTTGATAACCCTCTATTATTGAGATCGAAAATAAGAGGGGGGTGTTATCACCAAACTTGTAGTTTTCCCTAGATATGGATCCAAGATGGATGGCAGAGGGGATGGGAAACCAAAGAGGTGCAACTAAGATAGCCTCAACTCCCAATGGATGGCTGTCATGCCAATCGAGGCAATCTTCACTTTATGTTATCTATCCCAAGACAATAAAGGGGTAGACCCAGATCTACTCCCGATAAGAGAGATCAGACCAAAACACCAGATCAAATCAAATATGGATGAAGTACGTAAAGTGTATGGTAAACCCTAGATCTATGGATGAAGTCACAAGATGAGTAATGGGTTGGATCAAGAGGTTTAAGTAATGTAGATTTGGTCCAACTTGGTTATGTGAGTGACTTAGGAGATTTAAAACAAGATCAAGGATCAGGGTACCAGTTAAAGATGAGAAAATCCATTGCCTTGGGAACCGTGTCCAATGTAGGGTAGTTAAGGACCAAATTGGGACTAACCAGTACCAAAGATAGGCTTGATGAGTGGATATGACAATGTATAGGTGTTCAAGCAATTAAGACAAATACCAAACCACAAGCAAACTCAACAAACCAGAAAAGTCGTGAGGGCTTGGAGAAAGATCAGTGCCTTGGAAAGTGGGCCAAATGGAGTCGAATGTCCACCAAACTGTAGATCAAGGATGTTGAGGTGTGAAGCTAGGTGGATCTTGAAAATTAGGCTCATCCAATGGCTAGATCTCAGTAGATTTGAGATCTAAGATGTATCACTAAGTGACCCAAGTGGGGCTCAACCCTCAAAATGAGGAATGGGGCCCACAAGGTGAAAATCACTAAAGTGACACACTAGGGGTAGGTTATCAGTAGTGTAGATTAAGGATCAAGTGGGATCTCACCTACCTAGGTGCTATATCATACCAAACTCACCTGTCCAAGAAGTGCAACCTCACTTGGAGAGGCTAATTTGCCTCGGGAAATGGGTCTAATGAAGGCTAATCCACACCAAACTACAGATCCAAATTGCCATGGATGCTATAGAGGTGGGTTTTAAATTTTTTACCCAAAATCCAATTAGATATTGCTAGATCTGAGAAATTGTAAAATGAGGGTTTGAAATATGAGGGTTTTAACAATGAAGTAACTATTCCAATGGATTGGAACCAAGACAAGAAGAAAAAACCTGTGGATCTTACTTGGATAACCTTGTAGATTCCTTGATGATGATGATCTATGCAAACTCAATCAATTTGGAGCGATTTGAAGTAGTTTTCTATGAAGTCGATTTGCCCAAGGAAGCCAATGCGCCCTCCCTCCTGCACAATAAACATCAACAATATCAGATTTACTACATCAAGAGAATAAGACTATTGCTACAAAAGAAATAACAAGAGAATAGCATAGATCACAATGATACTAATGATAAACCCTTGATACAAGCGAATGCCAAGCCAAGCGAGTTGAGGAAGCCCTGCAAAAACGCCCAAGATGAATTCGCCCTCCCGTAGACAAGACAAAGTTTCCACGAAAAATAGATCTTCCAACAAATTCCCAAATGTTAGGATACAATAGACTTTCCAATCACCATCTAAGAACACCAGATGCAAAGGAGACCACAAGAATTTCCACATAAAAGTTTTTCTATATCAAGATTCCAAAAGCCAAAGACCCCCTTTACAATGAGAATTTCTCTCCTTTAAATAGGATGAAAAGAGGTCATAGTCCTAACCACTTTTTGAATGAGTGGCTAAGATTAAAAGATCAAAAGATCTAATCAATGGTTGAGATGAGCTCAACAATACAATACATGGATCACTAATAAAATAATACATCAAATGGAACAAATCGTCCTAGGAGAGGGGGGTCCCACCAAAATAAATGATAAAACAATAGATCTAGCTCATGGTGGGTCCAAGGGGTGATTATCAACACCCTTGGTCAATCCCCATGGCACAATATCCAAAAATAATCATGCTAGACACCAAATCGTGCCTCTCTGGGAAAGTCGTGAGCCTTTGGAGGCTCTAGAAAATCATATAAAATGCCAAATGTGATGGGTGTGGGTCCCACTAAAGGATGAAACTGCTAGAGGTGTGGAAGAAATCCCACTCATCATCACAAGTCATCCCATGCCATAAATTTGCCTCAGTATCCCAAATCGAATCCTTCAATAGCCATTTTCACCATTTTTGGACTGCCTCGAGAAGTGTGAAACTTCCCAAACTGCCTCTTGGAGTGCCTGCGCTGTCAAGGTGAGGCCACCAGGCTCTCTGGGAGGGGGGGTAATATGGTAATAATAAGTGGCTGGATCACCCCCTCCATGCAAAACTCCCTAGGTGAACCAATCAAATCTCTTCTCTGTTCTGACAAGGCCTCTGATAGGCCAAAACTGCACTAGGATAGCAAACTGAGTCTAATAATCACTGTAACTGCCCAGAACTGAAAACAAACTATCCCATTGGACGCAAAAGGTCCAAATCCATTTAAGATGTGTACTCATACACCATATAGACCTTTGCATGGGCAAAAATAAATACTCATCATATCCGACAGATCAAATAATAATAATCTGTAAAAGTGCTGAAAAGCACAAATCATTATCATAAGCCTGAAACCACTGCATAGAACCACCATGGTGACCTATACCAAACCAAATATCATATACCTATATCATCTGAGGTCTGTCATCTTATGTCCTGTGGTTTACTTTTGGTCAAACTGAGTTTGACCAAGTCAACATGACCAAAATATAACTCAAACTGTCATCATACTGCTGCAAGGTTGTAAAGGTTAAAACATGCTTTACAATCCATTCAAATAGAAATTATAACAAAAAGTAATCATTACCGGCGATCTAAATCCAAATATATAAAGTCATTAATTATTATTATTACTTAGACCAGACTTTCAAGACCATACTCACTTCATAGTTGTGATCAATTTGCTAGTGAAGGGTGGAGGCTGAGAATAAAATGGCTAGGTCAAGGGATGACTTACTGACTTAACATTGTGACACTTTGGATATGGAAAAGGGAATACACACCATAGCATATACCGGACAAGCAATAACACAGGGAATGGCGGTGTCTCACAAATGGGTAAATTGTTCAAAGAGTGTTTATTCACCTTGTAATACCCCAATTTTGACCCTTGTGATTTATTGGCTTTTATGTAACTATTATATACATGCGATGTATGTTTCCCTAGCGTGGAGCTCAAGGCCAAGGCCCCACTAGTGTATGTTCGTATTTTATTTAGAATAGACAAGCATTTCACATTTTGTTACCCATGTGCTATTAAGCCATGAGCTATTGTAAATTGATGTAAATATTTAATATTGAAATAAAATACCCAAAAACTGGCTATGGGAGCAACGAATGAGAAGGGGCCATGTGTATCCACTAGGGAGTGGTGAGGGGGCTGTGGGGATGAACCATATGCTGCCAAATGTCATTGTGAGAACCCATTCGACTTTCCTTGATGACATTTATTTATGTTGTAAGGAAGTAGTTGAAGATTTTAATTCATGGCTTCAATGGAGCATGGGCAGCCCAGAAATTCGTATGGCAGAGTATGGGCTCTGTTTTCTTATACCACAAGTCACTCTACCTCATGGTGGTTGCTTCATTCTCATTCCCATTCTAGTGTGGAGGAACCCAACATCAATTTTCATCCAAAAATGAATTCCCAGCAGTGAGCAAAACCAGAAATCGCAACTTTGCAAGAACCCACGTTTGGAAGAGCCAGTAACGCCCAGATTTGGCATTTGACAGTAAAATCCAATGGGTAATCCATAGATATGAACCTTGGGGCGAATTTGAGAGTATTAGATACCCCAAAATCCATTGGAAAACCCAGTTATTATAGCCTAGAAAACCAGTGACGGGATTGAGTTATTTGATGAACAAAATTGTGAGAAATCCAAGTGTGAATGACTGAGCAGAGGTTGGGTTTGCTTGATAAACCCAGTGAAGGATAGAATCTCAAGAATTAGCAGCTGGACCTTTCTATACCCATCCTGAAGAGCACTGGAGGGAAGGGACGCCCGAGGGACTGTGCAACAGAGAAGGGACCTTCCTTGTGTTGGGTGTGGTAGGTAATGTGGGTGCCTTGACTATTGAATTCCTTTGAGATGCCTGTAGCTCTGTGGATGAGCTCACTAGCTTAGCATTGCCCTCCTTTGTCTATTGTATGCTTGATAAACCCAACTGTGAGTTGGCTCAGCATAACTATTGAGTGAAACCAGGCTGTGAGTGAGCCTGTTTAGTTCCTCCTTAGTGGATACACAACCCAGCTCGAGGGTGATCTCTCAGCTGAAAGAATACAAGATGGACAGAGATCTATGGTTGGGTGGAACGTTGATCTCACATAGCCAGTTGTTTGGATAGCTTCATCTTCAAGATAAGTGTTTCTGTGATTTATATTATATGCATTTTGTGTTATGTAATGTGTTAATTCAGAATGGTAATTATTCATGTTAATGAAATTGATATGAAGCCCGTGCATAGCATTGGAATGGAATTGAATCCCTGGGTGTTGAATCATCATATGCCTGTGTTAGATATGACGATGCATTACTATTTGTGTGCTTGCAAATATGTTTATTTCCGATGTGTTTATTTGAAGTATGAGCCTGCACACAGAAGATTTTAATTATTATGAATTTATGAGTAATGTATGGGGCTGGGATTGTCAAATAAGCCCAGTAAGTTGGTCACGTTTCCATTCCTGGCATTGGATAGATGGACGGGAACGTGACACACCTTAGCAGATGCTCACAATCCATAATGCAAATGAGGCCATCAATGTTTTTGATATAGAGTTTAAGTTCCATTGCTTTTTGGGCCTTTAGTTTCCATAGCCTTTGATCTATGTGTGTTTATAAACACATTGCATAGATTTACATTTCATTATGTTAGTTTTTCAGAATTTACTTCAATTTGATCTACGATCTTAACTGAGAGAACAACATGTACAACATATCTACAACATATCAATCATGGACATAATAATGCAAGCACACAAGAGACAATAGACACACATAGTTTCACTGGGGAAAACCATAAAGGTGAAAAACCCCACAACTTCCTCAGAGATAGATAGAGCAATGATACAACCCAAGCATAAGAGATATACTCGTAGCAGCAGCTTCTCCTCCTCCACTAGTGTGCCACTCTCCAATGAGAGTAAGAGTGAGAATGTGAATGATCAAATAGAGTGCCTCCCGCACTCTATTTATACTTGACTTGAATTGCCTAATAACCTTTACTAGGTCGGCCTTAACTTAACCACATAACATAATGCTGACAGGGCCGACACCCAATAGGGTGGTCTAATAACCCTTTAACCCACATGAATTATACAGGGCCGACCCCAACAAGGTGGTCTAATAACCCATCAAGTACGACACTTACAATATAAATGACGACACTTCCTTATAGAGGAATAATAACATCTCTATAGGAATACAAACACTTCCGTATAGAGGAATAATAACATCTCTATAGGAACACAATATACATATATGAAATACATTCCAAAGTTACAAATACATCAACACTCCCTCTTAACTAGGAAGGTATTTCTCGACAAAGGTCTTCTAGCACAAGTCTTCTTCTCTGGATCATCGTCACTGGATCATTGACATCGAATCATCGTCATCGTCACTGCTGCTGCTATCTCAATCAATCTCCGTTCTACTTGTCATAGGAAGTTCTACAGATCCAGTCCTTTTTCATACTGGATGTAGGCCCACCACCTGTAGGTCTTCATCATCTGTGCGAACAGTCTGATAGAGGAGGTCTCTCAGGACTGATTTATGTGCTGATGCAATACCTAACAAGAGCATCCCAGGAAGATTTATGTGCCTAAGCACGACAAGATCTCCCAGGACTGATTACATGCATCTCCTTCACAATACCTTTAAAGAGAATCCCAGGAACATTTATGTGCCGCAGCACGACCGACAAGATCTCTAAAGAGCATCCCAGGACTTATTACGAGCACATAGCTCAACCTCTCGGATCTCCAGGACTGATTACATGTGAATAGACAATACCTTTAAAGAGCATCCTAGGAACATTTATGTGCCGCAACACGACTGACAATATCTCTAAAGAGCATCCCAAGACTTATTACGAGCACACAGCTGAACCTCTCGGATCTCCAGGACTGATTACATGTCTCCATAGCAATACCTCATCCCAGGATTGATTACGAGCACACAGCTCAACCTATCGGATCTCCGAGGACTGATTACATGCTACTTGCACAACCTGCCACATATAATCTCTAACCTCCAAGTATCAACCTGATACTCATGATCCATCTGATCATCATCGCACGAAGCATCATCCTGATGCTCATGATCATACTGATCATCATCACACAGTACATCATCCAGAGTGTCATCCTGATACTCATCATACGTGATCATCCTGATCATCGTCACTGCACCATCCTAATGCATATCATCTAGAGCATCGTCCTGATACTCATCATACGTGATCATCCTGATCATCGTCACTACATCGTCCTGATGCATATCATCTAGAGCATCGTCCTGATACTCACCATACGTGATCATCCTGATCATCGTCACTGCATCATCTTGATGCATATCACCTGGAGCAACATCCTGAAGCTCATCATCTATGATCATCCTGATCATACAATGCATCCACCTGATGCATATCATTTGGAGCAACATCCTGAAGCTCATCATCCATGATCATCCTGATCATACAGTGCATCCACCTGATGCATACATAGTATCTACCTGATACGTATCATCATACATGATCTATCTGATCATACAATGTATCCACCTAATACATAAACAAATACATGATCCACCTGATCATATAATGTATCCACCTAATACATATCAACATACATGATCTACCTGATCATACAATGTATCCGCCTGATACATATCATGCATCTACCTGATGCGTATCACATACATGATCCAACTGATCATATCAAGCATCCAACATGATGCATATACAGAGCAGTAACTAGAGCATCGTCCCAATACTCATCACACAACGCTTATATCCATAGCCATGGGAAGGATCCTCCTCTCACCATGCTTGGAATGGCTCCTGCAAATGTGTCCATCACTTCTTCCTCAAAGTGTCGTCAATCTGAAGAACACCAAGCCTCTCTCTGAAGTACTTAAACTTCACTCTGGCTAGTGGTTTCGTCAGCACATCTGCAACCTACTCATCCGTCGCAACATACAGGAGTTTCACTGCTACTCTCTGCACCATATCCCTGATATAGTGATATTTGATCTCAATGTGCTTCGAACTGTCATGGAACACTGGGTTCTCAGAAAGCTTCACACAACTTTGGTTGTCACAAAAGATACCAGTAGCATCCAACGTGAGATCAAATAACTCTGACAATAGCTTCCTTAGCCATACTTCCTCACAATTAGCTGAACAAGCTGCAACATACTCTGCCTCAGCTGTACTCAGTGCTATGCAGGACTCCTTCCTGCTAAACCAAGAGACACACCCGATCCCATACTGAAGCAACACCCATATGTGCTCTTCCTGTCTGTAGCACCGCTTGCCCAGTCTGAATCAACATAACCCTGCAGGTTAAAATTTTTATCCGCATCATACTTGAGCCCATAATCAATTGTACCCTTCAGGTACCTCAGAATATGCTTTACGTCAACCAGGTGAACACCTCTGGGATCCGTAAGGAACTGGCTCAATGTGTTCACTGCAAAGAAAATATCTGGTCTCGTGTTCGTCAAGTACATCAAGGACCCAATCATCTGACGATACATCATGACATCAATAGGCTTAGATGAAGCATCCCACAGAAGCTTCAGGTTCGATGCCATAGGTGTGGCCATGGCCTTGCAGTCCATCATCCTGAACCTCTTCAGGATCTCTATTGCATACTTCCCTTGTCCAAGGAAGATTCCATCTATACTCTGCCACACCTCCATGCCTAGAAAGTAGTGCATCATACCCAAGTCCTTTATCTCAAACTCGGCAACAAGCTTCCTCTTTGTGTCGGCAATTAATCTATCCTCACCTGTAACAAACAGGTCATCCACATACAATAGTAGTATCAATGGATTGCCTTCCACAACCTTGTAGTAAAGGTTGAAATCCGCTTTACTCGTAGTAAATCCCAAACTGGATAGGAAGCTGTCTATTCTACCGTACCAGGTCCTGGGTTCCTGTTTTAAATCATACAGGGCTTTCTTTAGTTTACACACATGAGTCCCTTTGTCATGTGTCTCAAAACCGAGTGGTTGCTCCACATATACTTCCTCTTCGACTACACCATTCAAGAAAGCTGTCTTGGCATCCATCTGGTGTATCTTCCATTTCATCACTGCAGTCAGGTCCCAGGGGGTTTTCTATACGGTCCACGTGGGGTGGACCTCGGGTTTGTGGGGTGGAACTGCGGTCGAGGACCGCGGGTTCCGGGTTTGATCACGCGGATGGGGACTGCGAGTTCTAGGTTGGAATACGCAGTCCTGTACTGCGAGTTCCGAGGCTGGATTCGCGGTTCGGGACCGCGAGTTCAACTCCTACAGGCGCGGTCCCAGACCGCGACTGTAGCCCTGACAGCTGCGGTTTGAGACCGCGGTAAGGGGCCCTAAAGCCGCATTTAGGATTGAGCTTTAGGGTTTCCTGGGGGGGGGGAAGGGTTAGTTCCTTGACATGGGTCTGATGAGTGTGCATTGTGTGATTGACAGGATGCCGTTAGTGCTGTGGCGAGAGCGGGAGGTACCAGATGACATAGTGGATGTCATCCGGAGGGATCGGCATGTGCGGTCTACGTTGGGGTTGTGCGGGCTACTGAAGTTCGCATAGGTGCCCATGATGCATTCAGCAACGCTACTGCTGAATAGGTTAGTGAGCTTTTGGGAGCCTGACATACATGCGTTCAGGGTGCAGGGGGATAGGGTGGGTCTCACCCTCGCAGATGTATATTTCTTGACGGGGTTTCCTTGTCTAGGTAGGGTGGCTGATACGCAGCCACGAGTATCTGCCGACGTGGATATCGAGGATATGTTGGAGCGGTACTACGGTCTGGAGGCTAAGGTGCAGAGGAATGCACTCTAGGTTGTGGACCTGCGGGAGCCATCAGTACGGGTGATCGCGGTGTGCATGGTTCAGGTTTTGGGGGTCCCAGTCGCCTGAGAGGGTGTCAGGGGGCCAGATGCAGCTGGTGGAGTGGGTGCTAGATGGTGTATACTATGACTGGGGCCAGATGTTCCTCACTTGTGTTCAGCGGCAGCTGACCTCGGTGAAGGAATCTGGCAAGGGATCCTGTTATGGATCATTTCTTTGTGCCTTCTTCATGGAGAGGGTACCTACACTGCGGCCGCGGGTGCCGATCAGAGCAGCAGGACCTATGGAGCCGCGCATGGTGCGGTGGGGAGAGATGATGCACCAACGGGGGTGGCAGTGAGGTTGGTAGGTACTTCACCTAGGAGCTCTACCTACAGTGGTTGCAGATGCCGCTGACGCTGGATGATTATCCATACAGAGAGATGGACTACACAGGAGATCCGGAGGCACCACGGCCTCCAAGGCAGGCGTGGGGACCAGATGGTATGTATTGATTTGCTTGATTGTTTGTTGATGTCAGGTTTGGAGTATGATGGGTTTGAGATATTGATATGCTGTTACTGACTGATGTATGATCTGTAGATGTTGGCCCGAGACCACCACTAGGACATGTAGCTTGCAGGGGGCATGTGGCGATACCAGCCCTGCCGGGCCGAGGGGAGGTGCGTCGACGGGACGCTGAGGGGACTCTGGATGCTGTACGGATGCTTCTCGATCGTTTGCTGGTTGGAGTGACTGATGATGGGTGGCGGGACTTGGATCCGGAGGTGATTCAGGACTGTATGGGGGCACCACGGGATTTTCGATCGATCGCGATCCGGGTGGTCATTTTGGCGGATAGGGGTCGGGCACAGGAGCTTGCAGGGGATGAGGAGTTGCCGAAGGAGGAGCGGGGTGAGGACTTGGAGGCAGCTGATGCAGGAAGTGACGGAGGGTATGACTCTTAGTAGGGAGTACAGAGGACTCCCCCACGATTTTGTAGTTACGACATGTATTCTATGAGGCTTATTGATGTATAGATATTTTTTGTATAGCTGAGTATGGGGGTACTTAGGACATGTGTAGCCCATTGATGTTTATTTTTTGATATATATATATGCACATGGATGCACCTTTTTGCGATGATGATTTAGTGTACGCACGTGGATGCGCTTATGGTTTGTTATATGTTTTTACTACACGTGGATGCAAGTAGTGTAGGATGATGGGCATGTGGATGCCCCTTGTGTATTTTATGTTATGGATTGCATATGGATGCAACATTATGTATGTAGGATAGGCACGTGGATGCCCCTGTATAGTGATGTGTTTATGTTATTGTACATGGATGCAAATATTTATGTGATGATAGGCACGTGGATGCCCCTTGTTGTAAATGCAATCTTTTTGGGGTTTTATATATTTTTGATGAGATGATATGGGATGATGATGCATGATGGATGTTTTACATGGTGTGATTGATATGCCAATCGAGAATGTTGTTAGCCATTTGATCTGCGACACTATTTTGAGCTCTGGGGACATGGGTGAATGTTATGGATTCAAATTGTCGGCTGAGTTGTTTTGTGCGCAGGAATTTTCTAAAGAGGCAGGGATCACGCACCTGGTAGCAGTTGTTGAGCTGGGAGACAAGTAGCTAGAATTCAAGGAACACATGAAGGTGACATATGCCCATCTGAAGGGAAATGGTCAGGAGACCGGTCACAGCATCATACTCTGCCTGGTTATTGGTAGCAGCGCCTATACATATTCCGTCAAGGTGAATCAACTCATGTGAAGGGGAATATAAGACCCATGCTGCAGAAGCCAGGTTTGGAGACCAGCGGCTTGCTTCATCAGCGAAGCCAATGTAATGATGTGGAAGATGGTCCATCTGTGATCATGCAAAAATGATGAATGTAATGTTACGATAAAAAAGGTGAAAAACAAAAAGAAAGCAAACTATACAATACAGACCAATGGGGCCGCGGGTTTGTTTTAAGGATAAAAGCGTTTAAGATACAACCCATTACGAGGGTTGCGCAAAGGGTGACCTTCTGAGTCAGTTAAAATGTATGCCCCATTTTCGAGGCAGGTCTGCACGATGTAAGGGCCTTGCCACATGGATTCAAACTTTCCTTTACCAGTCTTGTCGTGGGCTTGGTCATAGGCAAGGACGAGGTCCCCTTCACGAAAAGTTCAAGGGTGGACATGTTTGTCATAACCAGCTTTGGAGCGGTTCTTGGCAGCTTCAATGGTCTGGAGGGTGGCACAACGGTCTTCTTCAGCTTGTTCTAGTGATAGCAGATGTTGCTTGAGTGGGGAGGTGTTTGGGAGAAGCTCGATGAGGATGTGTAAGGCAGGTATCTGACACTCGATGGGGAGGACAGACTCTACACTGTGAACTAAATGAAACGGGGTAAAACTGGTGGCAGTCTTGGTTGATGTACGGTAAGCCCATAATGCGAGGAAAAGCATGTGATTCCAATTGGACTTATGCCGGTCAACAGTGCGTTGGAGGATGGTTTTTAAAATTTTGTTAATGGCCTCTACTTGGCCATTCCCTTGGGGGTAGTAAGCAGAGGAATACTGATGTTCGAACTTCAGGAGGGTGGATAACTCGCGCCAAATGGAATCTTCAAAATGTGAACCATGGTCTGAGACCAGTTATTTGGGGACCCCGAATCGTGCGATAACATGGTTAAAAAAGAAACGGGCAGCGGGTGTCAGCTTTACAATTGAAGGTGGGCATGGCTTCAGCCCATTTGGTGAAGTAGTCGACGACGACGATGATGTACTTATGGCCGTTTGCAGATGAGGGTTTACATTCCATGAAGTCGATGGCCCATTTACAAAAGGGACCAACGGTGACGACTGGGTGTAACAGAGCGGGTGGTGTCCGAGCCTTAGGGGCAAAAAGTTGGCAATTATGGCAATGTTTGACTGCTGTGATGCAGTCGGTAAAGAGTGTGGGCCAGAAGTATTCGACGCAGATGACCTTTTGGGTGGTGGCCATTCCAGAGAAATGTCTGCCGCAGGCACCGCTATGACAGTCATTGAGGACTTGTTCGGATTCCTTGTGTGTAAGACAACGAAGGAGAATCGTGTCAACCCCTCGCTGGTAAAGGACATTGCCCAAGAGGAGATATCGAGAGGCCTGGTGACGGATACGACGACATCCATCACGATTTATGTTGGGTCAAAACTTTTGTGTGCGAAGGTATAACAAAATATCACCGTACCATGGGTCATCAGACGAGATGATGAACAAGTGATTGTCGTGTAACTCATTGGAGATTTGTGGGGACGGCAAGAGGGATGGGAGATCGGTGATGAGATGGGCAAGCGCGAGGGCTTTAGTGCTCTTAGGGGTTGTGAAAGTGAGGTCATATTCTTGGAGGATAATTACCCATTTAGCAACGCGACCTTGCAGAAGGCGCCGGTTCAAGAGATAGACCATGGGGTTGGAGTCGGTGACAACTGTGGTCTGACTGAGTAAAATGTAATGTCGTAATTTTTGGACGGAAAAGACCACTGCAAGGGCTAGTCTTTCCTCATACGGGTAACGTAGGGGTGGTCCAGACAAGGTCTAGCTAACGTAATAAATGACATGCTCCTAGCGAGCATCGTCTTCTTGAACAAGGACTCCGGACACGGCATAATTGGATGCCGAGATGTACAGGATGAAGTCTTGAGAGAAATCCGGGGGGGAGATCAGAGGAGCTTGTGTGAGAGCTTTCTTAAGGGTTTCGAATGCAGCTTGCGCCTGGTCATCCCAAACAAAGGGTATGTGGGTACGAAGCAGGCGTAAGAAACCATGAATGGTGGTGGCATAATCAGGAACGAAGCGTCGAAGAAAATTGGATCTCCCCTGCAGACTCTGGAGCTACCGGAGCGTGCGAGGAGCGGGAAGGTCTATGATGGCTTGGACTTTCAGGGGATCAATAGCGATTCCTTTATGGGAAACAATGAAACCCAACAACCGGCCTGCCGGAACGCAAAAGACACACTTGTGTGGGTTCAAGCGGATTTGATATTTGCGACAATGCAAAAAGATTTGCCGGAGGTCGTTAAGGTGGTCTGATCATTTCCGGGACTGATCTGTAAGGTCGTCTAGATAGACTAAGGTCATGGCCTGCTGGAAGGTGGCACCAGCATTTTTGAGGCCGAAAGGCATGACGCGATAGGCAAAGGTACCCCACGGGGTGGTAAAGGCAGTCTTGTACTGATCCTCCTTGCAGATCTGAATCTGGTTGTATCCGAAAAAACCGTCCATGAAAGATAGGACTTCATGCCCTGCACATGCATCGATGAGTTGGTCAATAAATGGCGTGGGGAAGTTATCTTTGGGACAGGCTCGATTTAAATTGCGGAAGTCAGTACATACTCTGATGGTGCCTTGTTTCTTGTTAACAGGGACGGGGTTAGAAACCCAAGTGGTATATGCAATAGGATAAATGAATCCTGCTTTGCGAAGTTTCTCAATCTCTGCTTTAACGACGGGGAGCTTTGAGGGATGAATGGGGCGCTGTTTCTGGCGAGCGGGGGGGTACATCTAGCCATGTGTCGATGTGGTGTTCTATAATAGCGGGGTCAAGACCAGGCATTTCAGTATAGGACCAGGCAAAGACATCACAGAACTCTTGTAAAAGTTTTTTGTACTCTCCGATCTCATACTCACTGCAGGAGGCTCTTAATGTAATGATTTCAAGAGCACCAGGTGGGTCAGAGATATCAATGTGGATGACGGGTGAGATGTTGGCCATGTTACCCTCCTCAAAGGCATCAAGAGCGGGAATGGGATCCTTAAACCAGTCGACTTTGGTGGGGAGGAAATCTTTGGACTCAACCGCAAATTGGGTGGCTATGGTGGAGGACTCTTCTGGGAGGAAGTAGGAACGATGGTGCATGTCTTCCTAGGGGTAATCCGGGGCAGTGAGAGCCTCTAGAATCTCCTCATCATTGCGGAAACTTTGAGTTGTCAAATCGGTTGACGAGGGAGTGGTAGTAGAAGAGATCATATAGATGGTATCAATCTCGTCGGATGAGGGTGATACTGGGGGGTGGATCTCCTCAATTGTGGGGGGGTACCGTCTCAAGGTCCAAATTATTGGTCTCGTAGAGAGATGCTCTGTAATCTGGGAGATCAAGACAGTGATGTGAGTAATGGCCGTAAACACCGCATATTGCACAAGGGTGGTTGGTACGCAGTGATTTATCACGAGGCTTAGGGGTTGGATCTTGTTGGACAACCGGGATGTTGGGGTAGTCATCAAGCATTTGCATGTGTTCCTGTAATGCAGGTAATTGTGGACATTGATGAGTCGGATGGCCTAACTCATCACACAACTAGAATTTGGGAGGAGCACGAAACATGGGGGGGTTTTTAACTATTTTGGGCGGGGGTATAGCAGTGTATGGTTGTGGGCCTCTGCCCCCAGTGTGCTTGATAAGAGGGGGTGGATTCGTAGACGATGAAGGGGGTAGTGACACTGGGAGGTGGTTGACTAGTAGTGGTGATGGGTTGCACCGGTTGAAGGATGACATTTGGTGTTGGTGGGGGTACGGGAGGAGAAATATACCACATGGGTAGTCCTAAGGTTAACCCAGGGAGGCTGAGAGTATCCATAACCGGGGCGCTTACTACTCCTGAGGGAGGGAATAGGAAGGGGATTGTGTGGATGGGTGTAACACCAATATGACTAGGTACCAATGGTGGTTTGGGTAACAAGGGCGGTTGATTGTTGGGTGTTTGTGCATTGTGGGAAAGGGTAGATAGGTCAGATATTTCGGTCGCTGGTGATGGGGGTGGAATGGATTGGAATGTTGAGGTCATCGGTGTATCTGAGTAAACTTTGGGTCCCACGGAGGAAACCAATGAGGTAGTTGCACCACAAACAAGTTGTTAAACCATGGGGAGAACATTTTCGGGTGCAGCGGGGGAATTGGGATCGTAATAGGTGAGTTGATTGACCTTGACCACGCGTCCGTCATGGGGGAACATCATGGTACGAAAAACGGATGGGGCAACCGCCCGCATGGCATACATGTAGCTGCGGCCAAGTAAGAGGTTATAATCAAGTTGGGCGTTGATGACCTCTATGTCAATGACCACTATTTTACTAGCCAACTGGACGGGGACATTAGCTAAGAGACCTTGGGGTTGAGCCAAACGACCGTCGTAGGTGCGCAACGCAATGGTGGACTGCTGGAGAGTAGGGGATCCCAACTTCTTCCAAACGAATGTGGACATAATGCATGTAGAGGCACCTTCATCGATAATGCACCGATGGATGACAAGATTCCGAATGGATACAGAAACTTGGAACGCTAAAGTGGAAGGCAGGCGTGGTTCGAATTGGTCCAAATTGAAGGCCATCAGTCGTGAATCATTTGGGTCAATAGCACCAATGGCGGAGAGCAAAGTCTTGCGCTGTGAAGGACAATTTTTTAAGACCTCTAACGCAGACATGGCTGCGGGGGACTGGGCTAAGTCATCTACAATGTTGTAATTAGACGCAGCGTGAGCATTGGAATTATTGTTAATGCGACGAAGTGGGAAGCGAGGGGCTTTGGAGGCGCCATCTAGTGGAGTCGGAGGTATACGTAACGACTGATCAGTGGGATGAGAGTTAGTGTTTTTGTCGGCAAAAGGGGCTTCAGGGGTGGAGCCATATTGGTTCTGACGGGTTTGAAGGTTGACATCGGCAGATGACATCATTAACAAGTGATGGGTACCTGAGTCTAACATGGGTTGATCAGGAGCGGCATAAGTGATTTGCTGTTGTGGTGGCGCGTTTCCTTGAGGGGGAACCAACGGCTGAGTGTTCACTACGCCTTGGGTCGGTAAAGGGTTTTGTAGCACCAAGGGTTGATGCTGAGGTGGTGGGGGGTTGGGTGGTGCCTGAGGATCCGCGTGCCCTTGGCGGTGGGAATCATCGGTCCAGAGTTTCCGAGCTCGCTCCAAATGTGGGCAAGCATGTGTGTAGTGGCCATAGACCCCGCAAATAGAACAAGGATGGTTTGTTCGCAAATTAGGATTTTTGGCTTGTTTGGGTGGCCGGTTAGGGTTCTGGTTGGCAGGTGCCGCGTTATTGTTGTTTGGGGGATTGGGAGGTTGACCGCCTTGGTCTAGAGGGGGGTTGTTCCCACGGTTATGGCCTTTGTCGCGGTTTTGCTGGCCCTGTTGGCATTGGTTATTTTGGTTCTGCTGCGGATTCTGTTGGGCATATACTTGCCCTTGGGCAGCAGGTGGGTTCTGGGGTTGTGCAGGTGCGGGAGCAGGCTGCGATGGATAATAAGTAGGTGGAGGCGGTGCAGGTGCTGAACCTTGTGGGGGTTGCTGATATGTCTGCGGAATCGGTTGTGGGTTTGCCGCAGGGGTTGCCTGTGGTGGGTAATAAGCAGGTTGGGATTGAGAGGATATAGGAGCTGGTGCATCCTGTGGGTGGTAATATGGCTGAGGTGCGACCGGGGGGGGGGGGGGGGGGGGCGTAAGCGGGGGATGCATGACCAAAGCACTGAGGTGGACATGAGGGTTCGTGGGAATGGTGGTGATGTGCCATGGGAGCATACGAATTGGTTGCTCCAGACTGAGATGTGGCTCGCGAAAGGTTGGGGCCATGGCTAGGGTGTGCTATGAAAAAGTGTTGGTTATGTGAGGCTATACGGCCAATGATGCCATCTGCGGCATGGGATGCCCCCGGTGCATCGTGTCGGGAGGAATCGCCGCGGGGGGCGTCAGGTATGATGGAATATAGATAACCAGACTAGGCATAAATAAGGTCAAATTGCTGGGCTTTGAGGCTGGCCTCTTCTTCGGACTGGGGTCGCTCGGATGCCACATCCTTGGCAATGACAGGAAGGAGAGATTTTAGAAACCAATCTAAGAATATACGGTCATCTAACTTGATTTTGCAGAGGCTACGACGTCAATGCCACTCATGAATGTGGTCGGTGATGTGGGCAGCCGTGTTCTGTCTGCAAGACAGTAGGATCTCAACTCTCGCGTCATAGTGGATAGGTAACTGAAAGAACTGCAGGAAAGTCGAGGCAAGGGAAGTAAAGGTGGCATGGGTCCCATGGGGCCGCTCGATGTACCACTTAGCTGCAGAGCCAGTGAGGGTGCACTGTAACAGACAGAGGCGGACAGAGTCATCCACTATGGAGTTGGAGGAACACCATAGATGGAAGGACATAATATGGTTCTGGGGGTCTTCACCTGCCTTACCCTCAATCTTAGGGATGTCGGAGGGGAGCTTGGTGGGCATGTGAGGCCACACAGGGTCGTGTCTGATGGGATCGTTAGTTAGTCTGGCCATGTCAGGAAGGTTGAGACTAGCCATGAATGGAAAACTAGTAGAAGGATGTGACATACTAGGGGTTGTGACCATGTTGGGGCCAATGCCCCCGAGTGGAGGGGCTAGGTTTGGGATGTTGCCCCCAGGTGGAGGAACGAATGTGGTATGGGACGGTCCTACACCGCCAAGGGTAGTGTGAGTCATTTGTGGAGTTGGGATAGGTATGCTAGCTATTGGAATGGGTATAGTGATCGGAATGGTAGATGTGGGCCCCATCGAGGGCATACCCAAAGCAGGTGTGGTAGCTGGTGTGGTGGTGGATGCTCCACCAATGGTCGCTACAAAGAAAGGGTTGGAAGCCATGCCAGCCATGGGGCTGGTTGGAGCAGTGTAAGTGGGGTTCTTGGACTCTTCCTCAGAATCAGAGGTAAAATAAGGGGCATCTAGATCGGGTGACGGAGTTCTATGCTGTTGACGAGTGGAGTCAAGTGACAAAGCTCGAGATCTATGATGAGTGGTATCAAGTGATGAAGATCTACGTCTATGACGGGTGATGTCAAGTGAACCGTGTTGTGGGGGCTCGCCCCGGAGGCACCGAGAATGTCTCGGGGACTCAATGGTGCCAAATGGTGTCAAGTATCTGGGGGATGTGTTGAGTGAAAAACAACTCAAAAACCCTAATGCAACCGAGTGTGCAGAAGGAGAGCGCAAAAAATATGGCACTCAGGCCAACAACCAACTCAAAACACTTACTGTAACAGCTGTGCTACAATAAGTGGAGTATCAACAGAAATGGTCAGAATACCAACAAGCAGCAGGTTTCCTAGAAAAATAAAAATAGTGGAATCGCTAGACCAAAGGGAGGTAAGGGAGCATGCAAACACCTAGCTAAATAGTATTCTGACTCAACCAGACATATCCTCTGCAAGGTGATGAAATCCAAGTCAGACAATATGGATAGTAGAGCCAAGTGGCTAAAGATATCCCCCTACCAGGAGGGACACCGGGTAGTCAATCTTAGAATAAAAGCAGCTAAGATACCCCGTTCATGACATGTTTGGTTGGGTGAATCTGCAGTTTGGTTCTATCGCCGCTGTACTCCCATACGGGTAGTACACCAAGAAATACGAAAGGTATCCTTCGGTTACTGAATGGATTGCGGTATTCCACTCAGGCTTCCGGAACCAGTCTGGCTACTTCAACCCTCCTAGGGGAGAGGCCTTCCTGATAAATTGGTTTTAAACCGTGTCAAAAAGTACTAGGGGATTTTGGTTCCCTAATGGACAACAGCTATGTCTCAAGTGTAAGCGATCGAGGGGTGTTATTTGGATGCCTATCCCCCCGATCCTACCTCACTACAAGATTCTTATGTGTTCCCCAAGTGGGGTTAGAATGTTGGTTGTGTTAAGTAGTATTTTAGGGCTCACTTGAATTAGGTGACTGAGTGTGTACGTGTGAGATGATGAACCCAAGTAAAAGTGCCACGGGGTGGGCAACTTTCTAACTAAAAATAATAATGCAGAAATTAAACTTTGAAATGCAAAATTTTCTCTTTTCAATTAAAATGCTGATTTTTTTTTTTTAAATATTCTGTAAATGGAACAGAAATAATACTGCAGAAAAAAGGCTGTAGGGAAGTATTGCTGCAGATAGGACAGATGGCTGTGCAGGTGCAGAAAATATTGCAACAAAGTGCTGGGTTCAAACAGGGAAAAAGTGCAGAAAACAGACCGCGGGTCTTGTTAGGAATTATGATCCAAAAATGTAATAAATAGAAGTTTAGTTTAATAAATGTAAAAGGGCATCTACACACTCACGTGATTATGTGAGGTGTCCCTTAGTTAGTTTTGGTAACGATAAATTAGTTGTTACTCTTTGGATATTTAAATCCATCGAGTTTTCCATGTGAGGTAATCTTTCGGGATTTAGCCCTCACATCTCTGTGATGTAATTATTTTCCTTCTTCCTTAATAAAGTTATGTGTCTGAGGACACTTTGTCAAAGTGGTATCAGAGCACGCGGTTGAAGCTTGGTCTGGTTGGAACCTGGTTGGAAGGTGCTAAAGGTTGTTTGAAGAAGGTGACTTTCAAGGTTTTGGAATAGCGAAATTTTAACCGTAAGTTAATGCTTCCTATTCTTTTGGGCTAAAAAGAATCTCTGCAGAAATTTTTTTTTTGCACTCTCAATTTTTTTTTACTTGGAGAGAGTAAAATATTATTATTTTAAGGCACGCGGTTATTTAAAATTTTTGTGGAAGAGAATTTAAAAAAAAAGAAGGAAGAGCTTGCATAATCTTTTTCAAACAGCGATTCCACGGCTTCAAGCTCTCAGAGCCATAAACTCGAAACTTTGGTTTCCTTTTTGGCCTCATGGATTTTTTTGTTCCCCATGCATCAACAATTCGAATTTAATGTTTCTGACGGGCTTGACAATGGGTTGCTCTAAAGGTTGAGCGTCCTCTTCCATGACTAGGGTTTCGACGCCCTTGCCATAGACTTCTTCTGCGGTGGGATAGTATTTATTTGTAGTTCTCTCCGACGGATTTGCTGAAACGTCCAAATAAATGCTGAGATCTAAATATACCCTAGCAATTCTCTCAATCAGATTTGTATACGCGCCAATTTCTCTTGGACAAGAGAGAAGATCGACGGATTCTCCAGAACCCAAATAGACACAAATTCCTCTCCATAACAAGGCTGTCTCCGTCGTCTTCTTATTCTTTGTCTGATTACGATATATTTGTTTGCACTTTGAACGTTCCAGAGGATGGATTTTCGCAGAGCAGGTTGTGGAGGAAGGACCGCACATGGTCATCTGGTTATCTGAGCCTGATCGTGGAGGAAGGACCGCGCACCGGAAGCCAGCGTGAAGCCTGTGTGAAGCCCATGAAAAAGATCCAGCCACCACCGAGTCTGCAGGAGAGAGCCGGTTCATGCTAGAGTTCGCGAGACTGTTTATGTTTCGGTTGGGGAGAAGCCATCCTACGTATAGAGACAGCTCCGTTGGAGAGTGAGGAAGCCGACCAGCCAATCCTGTGGTGGTCGCCCGTCTAAGTGCACAATCTTGTATAATTTAAGCACAATTTTGTATAATTTTTTCACTTGTCTTCTGCAAATACCATTTGGCCTTCCATGTCGACGTCCTCATCATCGTCGGGGCCTTGATTGTGGTGGTCGAGGGGACTATGGGTGAGAGCGACCAAGTGCCCGTCTTTTTTATGTTCAACATGGACGACAGTCTGTATGACGAATTCGGAAACTACATTGGTCCAGAGATAAGGTAATATTTTGAAAAGTGAATAAGTTTTTTTGGAAAGATAAGGTATTTTCATATTCATTTTTATTTTTGGAGATTTTTTATATTAAGAAGAAAAAGGTGGAGATATAAAATTTAAAAAAAAAAAGAAGAAGTTATTTTTGAAGTTGATGGGATTGGATCTTGTGACCTCCCACTCAACAATATTGTATCTTTCCAATTCACTTATAAAGACTTGTTATTTTTTTGGAGTAATAAGGTGTAATTTTTTTGGGCATTGGAGTAATAAGGAGTTTTGTTGGTGTCATAAGGAGTACTTGTATTTTCACTCAAGGTTTGATTAGAGCAAAGTGAAGCTCTATCAAATTATTTTCTTGAGGCTATAAGTGGGTCAAGGCCAAGCCCCTATAGCTTTCTTTTGCATGGTGTGTGGTGTTTCTTGCAGCATTTCTTTCATGGTGACTCTTGTTGATGAGTAATTTTCTTTTCATATTGGTGGTGATATTTTTGCATAAAATCTTCCATTGATGATATAAGGTGATTTATTCTGGTGACATAAGGTGCTTTCTTTTTTAATTCTTGGAGCTATAAGATTTGCATAATACACATCTTCTGGAGTTACAAGGTGTTTATTATTTTTTTACAATGTCTAAAGTTATAAGTCTTTTTAATGAATCTGACAAGTTGGAAGGATCGAAAAATTATAAAGTTTGGAGTCGTCATATTCAAAGCACTCTTATTTACAATGAATTGTGGAAGGGTGTCTGTAATGCTAAGCCTACCAAACCAACTAATCATGATCAGCTTGCAAAGTGGGAACTAAAAGATGAAAAGGCCTTAGCATTGATTCACAGTACTGTTTCTGATGATATTTATGTGCATATTGAAAATAGTTCCGATGCGTGGTCAACTTGGAAGACATTGAAAGATTTATTTGATTCTCAGAGTGAAGCTAAGAAAATTGATCTTCAATTGAAGTTGTTTCAACAAAAATTGTCTTCAGGAGGTGATGTCATGGAGTACATTTCTAGATTAAAAAATAACAAACAAGAAATTTCAAGAGCTGGTTTTGATAAAATTGAGGACAGCATGATGGTGACCATTTTGATCGCAGGATTGCCTGAGACATATAAGCATTTTTTGGAAACTTTACAAATTACAAATAAATTGGATAAAATTTCTTTTGATGAACTAAGTGAATTACTTGCTACACATGAAAAAAAATTTTGGTCAAACAAAGCAAGCAGGAGAAGATGTTTTGGTTGCAAGTACTAGCAAACAGTCTCCAGGTAATCATCAAAAAGGCCATGATCAGAAAGCTTTTCAAAATTCAAATAGAGGTCGTGGTCAGGGTTTTGGAAGAGGAAGAGGTCGCGGAAGAGGAAGAGGAAGAAATCAAGGAAGAGGTTCTAAAGAATTTGAAAGTACACAGTCACAGTTTTCTGGAAGAGGAAGAGGTTCAGGAAACCAACAGGTCTATGGAAGAGGAAGAGCTAATAAACATGTCATATGTTTTCGTTGTAATAGAGTTGGACATTATGCTTCAGACTGTAGAGTTTCATTTGAAAAAATTCTAAAAGAAAGAGAATCTAAAGAATCTTCATCAGCGGCACATTATGCTCATGCAGACGATAGTGAAAATTGTGAATATGTCTTTACAGCACTTGGACAATCAGAATCAATGGATTTTGTTCAAGTTCATCAGTTGGAATCAGTGAATTTTGTTCAGTCTTCTTATTGTTTCAAAAATGATTTTGAAGATGCTTGGATTATGGATACAGGGGCTACTCAGCATATGACATATAGGAAAGATTTATTTTGGAGTTATGAAGATTGTCATTTAAATTCAATTTTTCTTGCAAATGATTCTATTCATTTACCACAAGGAAAAGGAACAGTTAAGGTTGATTTGCCTGGAATTGGAGAAAGATTGATTTCTAATGTTTGGTATGTGCCTACATTTAAGAAAAATTTGTTGTCTTTAGTTGTCATTCGCCAATTAGGACATCAAATTGTAATGGAAGGTGGTATCCTTTTTGTTAATTCAACAAAGGATGCATACAAAACAGTTATGACAGGTTATGAATACGGAAAGCTTCTTAGGATGAAGGGAACAGTCATTCCTAGATCAAAGGAACGTTTGAAGGAATTTGCAGGTTTAGTTGAAACTGATGTTTCACCTATCCGATTGTGGCACATTCGTTTTGGGCACTTGAATGTTGATAGTCTTGTACAGCTTCAAAAACAAGGAATGGTAAAGGGGTTGCCTACTTTTCGGAAGGAAAATGCAAAGTGTGAAGCTTGCATTTATGGCAAATAGAGAAGGATAGCTTTTTCAAAAAGCACTTGGAGAGCAACAAGGAGATTACAGCTTATTCATAGTGATGTTTGTGGTCCTTTGGAAACTTCACTTGGTGGTTGTAAATATTTTTTGTTGTTTATTGATGATTTTAGCAGAATGGTTTGGGTGTATTTTTTGAAGGAAAAATCAGAAGTGTTTGAAAAGTTTCAGTCATTTCAAAATTTGGTTGAAACAACAACAAAGGAAAAGATTGCTACTTTGAGAACTGATAATGGTGGTGAGTTTACATCAAATCATTTTTTGACTTATTGTCAGGAAAAAGGGATTAAAAGACAGCTGACCAATTTTTATACTCCACAGCAAAATGGAGTATAAGAAAGGATGAATCAGACTTTATTGGGCATGGCTAGAGCAATGTTATTTCTCAAAGGGTTGAAATCATGTTATTGGGCAGAAGCAGTTCATACAACAGTTTATTTGAGGAATAGATCTCCTTCATCATCACTTGATGGAATAACTCCTTTTGAGGCTTGGTATGGATTCAAACCTATGGTCAAACATTTGATAGTTTTTGGTTCAGTTTGTTATGCACTTGTCCCAAAAGAAAAACAAAAGAAGTTAGAGTCTAGAAGTGTTAAGTGCATGTTGATTGGTTATTCTCATGAAAAAAAGGGGTATAGGCTTCTGTCAGATGGAAAGTTTATTGTCAGCAGGGATGTGATTTTTGATGAAACTGAAAGTTTAAGTGTAGAAGAGGTTGAAAAACAACTTAGTCACTTAGAGGAAAAAGTAACTAAGGAACAATTAAGGATGCAACACTTAAATAAGACAAGGAATGAACAATGGTTTGATCTCACTTCAGAAGTACAGGATGATGAACAGGTTGAAGATACTTTGAATTCTTCACAAGTTAACTTGGATGATTCAAATCAAGTTAACATTGAAAAGAAGAAACCAAAATGGGCAACTAAGTTACTTCAGGATGTTAAGTCTGATGAAAAAGGCAAAACAGGTACAAGGAGTTCTAATACGGGTTCAGAAAATTTTGCTCTTTCAGTTGTTGAACCAACTACTTTTAATGAAGCAGTTGAGTATGATGAATGGAAAATGGCCATGCAAAGTGAGTATGATGCAGTAATGAAGAATCAGACTTGGAAAATAGTTGATTGTCCACATGATGTTAAACCCATTGGTTGTACGTGGGTTTACAGAATTAAGTACAAAGCAAATGGAGATATTGATAAATATAAGGCAAGATTGGTGGCAAAGGGTTTTGCTCAGAAAGAAGGGATTGATTATGAAGAAACTTTTGCTCCAACAGCGAAATGGAATACTATCAGGATTGTGCTAGCTTTAGCTGCACAAAATGGATGGAAAGTGCATCAAATGGATGTAAAAAGTGCATTTCTAAACGGTGATCTACAAGAGGATGTTTATATGACTCAACCTCCTGGTTTTGAGGTTCCAGGGAAAGAAAATCAAGTTTGTAAACTAGTTAAGGCATTGTATAGATTGAAACAGGCTCCCAGAGCTTGGTATGCAAAAATGGATGCCTACCTACAGAAAGTTGGTTTTCTTCGTAGTGAGTCAGATGATACTTTGTATGTTTGAATCCAGGAAAACAACTTAGTCATCTTGGTTATGTATGTTGATGATTTGCTCATAACAGGTAACAATAATGATCATATATTTCAGGTTAAGAAAGAACTTCAAACAGGTTTTGAAATGACATACTTGGGTTTACTTCATTACTATCTTGGAGTTGAAGTAAAGCAGCAGGAAGGGAGTATATTTATTTCTCAAGCTAAGTACATATCTGGATTATTGAAGAAGTTTGGAATGGAGGAATGTAAACCAACGATTACTCCCATGGAGCAAAATTTAAAACTTTTTAAGTTTGAAGGGGGGGAACTTGTAAATTGTACTGGATATAGACAGTTAATTGGATGTTTCATTTACTTGATGAATACTCGTCCTGATCTATCTTATGCAGTTAGCATACTTTCTAGATATATGCAGGAACCTAGAGAAAGTCATTGGAATGCAGCAAAAAGGGTGTTAAGGTATCTTCAAGGAACAAAGGATTTTGGACTTGAGTTTAAAAGAAACAAAAATTTCAAGCTTGTTGGCTATTCAGATGCGGATTTTGCTAGAGATGTTGATGACAGGGCATCTACTTCAGGTTACTTAATGAATATGGGATCAACTGCAGTGGCATGGAGTTGTAAAAAGCAGGATACAATTGCAAATTCTACAGCAGAAGCAGAATATATTTCAGCTTGGGAAGCTGCTTGTGAGATAGTTTGGTTAAGAAGGATTTTGCAAGACCTCAAAGTTGATCAGAAAGAAGCAACTTTATTATTTATTGATAATCAGTCAGCAATCAAGTTAGCCAAAAATACTGTTTTTCATTCAAAAACTAAGCATGTGGATACTAAGTATCATTACATTCGGGCTCTCGTCGTCAAACAAATCATCAAGCCAAAGTATTGTCCATCAGAAGATCAAACTGCAGATATTTTTACAAAATCTCTTGGAAGGGTCAAATTTGATAAGTTTAGAAATGAACTTGGTATTTGTTCAAAAGAATTTTTGGATCAAAGGGGGGATTGTTAGGAATTATGATCCAAAAATGTAATAAATAGAAGTTTAGTTTAATAAATGTAAAAGGGCATCTACACACTCACGTGATTATGTGAGGTGTCCCTTAGTTAGTTTTGGTAACGGTAAATTAGTTGTTACTCTTTGGATATTTAAATCCATCGAGTTTTCCATGTGAGGTAATCTTTCGGGATTTAGCCCTCACATCTCTGTGATGTAATTATTTTTCTTCTTCATTAATAAAGTTATGTGTCTGAGGACACTTTGTCAGGTCTGTGGCAAATCTGCGCGGTAGGAACACGGGAAACAGGTCAACAGTCACGGGAAGATTGCGGGAATTTGGCTGAAAGACGCAGGCGGACCGCGGAAAAAAGGTCGAAAGTCGCAGGCGGATAGCAGGAAAATGGATGAAAGCCGCAGGAGGACCTCGGGAACAATGCCGAAAGATGCAGTCCGATAGCAGGAAAATGGCTGAAAACCGCAGGCGCACCGCGGGAAAAAGACCGAAAGACGCAGGCGGATAGCAGGAAAATGGCTGAAAGCCGTAGGAGGACCGTGGGAAAAGGGGCGAAACTCGCAGGAAGATAGCAGAAAAATGGCTGAAAGCCACAGGAAGACCGCGATAAAAGGGCCGAAAGTTGTAGACGGATAGCAGGAAAATGGTTGCAAGCCGCAGGCGGCCCGCGGGAAAATCGGTGAACAACCACGGTCGGACCGCACGAACAGGATGAGAGCCGCGGTCAGATCGCAGGTAACAGACTGAAAACCGCCAGTAGGTCGCCGGAAACAGTCCGAGAGCCGCGGTCGGATCACAGGTAACAGTTTGAAAGACGCAGTCGAATCGCAACTGCGGGGACTAAAGACACGGTTTACGGCAGCCGAAAGGGACAGCCGAAAGGAAAAAAACAAAAAAAAACATTGCAGAAAATTAAAAATGTTTAAGACTATAACCAGAAATTCAAAGGAACACTAGGGGAGTCGCCAAAACTGTAGCTAGAGTTTTCACCCTAGCTTGTGCAAATGAGCACCTACTAAGGAGAAGGGCCTCCTTAGTAGCAGTTCAGAAAATAGTAAATAAAAGCAGTAAAACAGTATAAAAATTAACCTAGCATGAGCATTAACATAAATAATAAAACATGAAAAGATGGCAAAAGATTTCTCTTTTTGTATTAAAAGTTACCTCAGGTGTAGAGGTTGGTGGAGCCTTTGCAGCAGTCCAAGAGGGTTGCTTCCAAGCTCCAGTGTTGTTCCTTTCTCCTTCTCCAAAGGGTTTTGGAAATTGGCCAAAGGGGCACTCAAATGTGAAAATAGCTCAAAAGGGTGAGGTAGGGTTTCAGGAGTGATTTTGGCAGAGTAAGGATATGGATGACTGTGGATGAAAAATGGGGAGCCTCCATCACCTATTTATAGGTTTTTAGTGGTGGAGTGCTGACCCATGGTTTTGGGCACCATATGGTTTACGTCAGCTGTATAGGGTTTTTGCTTCCTTTTTTCCTTCTTTTTTCTCTTTTTTGTATTTTTTATTCCATTTTTAGAGGGTTTTTGCTATTTTTGGAGGAATTTAACTTATTTTGGGGAAAAAAATGGGTTTTTGGCCTTTTGGAGGCTTTTTTAATGGTTTTTTGGCTTTTGGAGGTTTTTTAATGGGTTTTTAAGGTTTTGGAGGCAAATATGGTAGGAAATATGGACAAATGAGTCATGTAATGGGGTAGATGAGGTAGTGAGCACTTTTTGGGTGTTAACATATGTGATCCATGAAAATGGATGAATATTTGTCTTCATGTCACCATGGTCATATGTTCTTGAACTAGAACATGATTTGTCTTTCTTGATGTACCTTTCATGTTAGCGGACAACATCAACCTCATACAACACCACAATGCATTAGTACAATCGTAAGTGTCAAAATCCTAATCAATGAATATCTGCATTCATAATTTTATTAAGGTGATACGACAAGTCTAAATTTAATCAAGATTGTACTAACGTTAATGAAGACAAACATATCATAAACTTAATCATGAACAGATTTCGAAACATACTTGTAAGTCATACCTGCCGAGATTGCTTGTAATCTTCTTATGTAAGGCTTTAGCCTCATCTCCCTCTGAAAGAAGAACTTCTTCACTTATGCAGGTGACCAATCCATTCTCTTCTAGGATTAACCCAATCCACTTGAATTGCATAAACTGGATCTGGAGTTGGATTAGGGCTTGTCAAAGAAACCCTAAAAATTCAAACTTTAAATTTCAAACTTTTGAAGGGATAGAAAGATGTGCCTTGATGCGTTGATAAACCTGGTATACTCAGAATTTGAAAACTCCAAAGTTTCACCCCTCAAATTTGCTTTTCAATCTTCTAGATTCATTGGGAGGACCCTGAATTAGGGTTTGAGTTTCCTCGAGATTCACCCAACCAAATAGTTTTATCCAAAGCTCTAAACTTCAATTTTTCCAAGGAGCTTCCAGCTATGGTCACAGATTTCAAAAATTCTCATTTTTGTAAAAGCCCTAATTTTTTACTTTTCTGATCAAAGTCTCGAACTAGGGTTTGATCAAGCCCGACCTTCTGCCCAACCAAAAAATTCGATCTTGGTCTCTAAATTTCGATTTTGATGAGGAGAATCCAGCCGTGGTCTCCGATTACAAAAATTCCAACTTTCTTTGAAACCCTAAATTCCCGGAGCCATGAATGAAGGTGCTCAAAATCCAATTCTATTTTGATAGAAATATGCACTTGATTGTTTCTAGTGTAACTTTGAAATTTCAGATCTACAGGGTCTGAAAATTCTTTCTGTGGTAGCTTGACCTATTATCTTTCCAACCCCATAGGTATGACTTCAAATGGATTCTCTGAGAGAGAGTTATGCCAAGTGTCGCAACGTGACCTGTTTATGGGATAAAACAAGAGATCAAATTGTACAGAGTGCCACGTGTCACTGGTCCAATTTCGTCCTCTGAAAATCGTACCCGTGAAAGTACAGTATGTTCCCTACCTACCACTTTTTACGAAATTTCATTTGGAGCTTTGTAGCCCAATTTGTGACATTTTTTCGTAGGTCACCGGTTTATGACTGAGATATGGAAGAGGCATAAACTCTATATTGTACAGATCATAAATCTGAAAGTACAACGAATTAGAGTCTCTCCTTTGGACACAAGGTACATGGGTATCTTATATTCGACCTGTAAGATTTTTAGATCTTGAAACCTCGCCGAAATGAATTTATAGCGAAAGTGCTACAATGACTGGTTTTTGCTATATCAAGCCCTAGCTTCGCAAGTGCAATAAGTGTCATAAATTCCATACTATGCCTTCTTTCAGGTTAGCTCTGACACCATGTTAGTTTTTCAGAATTTACTTCAATCTGATCTAGGATCTTAACTGAGAGAACAACATGTACAACATATCTACAACATATCAATCATGGACATAATAATGCAAGCACACAAGAGACAATAGACACACAAAGTTTCACTGGGGAAAACCATAAAGGTGAAAAACCCCACAACTTCCTCAAAGATAGATAGATAAATGATACAACCCAATAATGAGAGATATACTCCTAACAACAACTTCTCCTCCTCCACTAGTGCGCCACTCTCCAATGAGAGTAAGAGTGAGAATGTGAATGATCAAATAGAGTGCCTCCCGCACTCTATTTATACTTGACTTGACTTGCTTAATAACCATTACTAGGTCGGCCTTAACTTAACCACATAACATAATCCTAACAGGGCTGACCCCCAATAGGGTGGTCTAATAACCCTTTAACCCACATGACTTATATAAGGCCGACCCCAACAAGGTGGTCTAATAACCCATCAAGATAAGTTACGACACTTACAATATAAATGACGACACTTCCGTATAGAGGAATAATAACATCTCTATAGGAATACAAACACTTCCATATAGAGGAATAATAACATCTGTATAGGAATACAAACACTTCCGTATAGAGGAATAATAACATCTCTATAGGAATACAATATACATATATGAAATACATTCCAAAGTTACAAATACATCAACACATTAGGCTTGTTGCTGCAGGTGTGTTTTTAAGGCACTTGTTTACCTGAGTACTTCTAGGTGTGTCTTTAGACAACTTGTTTACCTAGGTATTTACATTTCACAATAGATATAACATTTGATATTTCTTTTCCAGGTTCATTTGGATTTTCACAATATATATAACATTTTATTTTCACAATTTTGCATTTATGGCAATACTATCTATTTCAGGTTTAGCCAACAACATCTTTAGTGACTAGGGGGACTCCATGAGGAAGTCCAACTCACCAAAAGTAAGTTTTCTCACCAACTCAGAGCCGAGACACAAAAAACAAGGAAGCTTATCCAATACAGAGGCTACAGTGGGGAAAGGTCCTCCATGCCACTAGTCAAGTGGTAAGTCAAGGTAGATAACAAATATGGGTAGGTAATGGATGGATGAAGACAGTGAGTAATGAAACCAACACTAGCAAGCCAAAGTATGGTGGGAATGATCACCTCTAATCTCCCTAAGGAGGATAAAACCGATGAGTATAGGTCAAGAAATTCTAAGTATGAGTATGGACAATATGATAATAATATATAAGTACAACCAGGTCCACATATCTATATGATCGCCAAATCATGATACTAAATGCTAAGACATGCTACAAGAATGAATATAAAAGAACTATAACCAAAACACCAAAGTATACCTGTTGAGTCATATACCTAAATGCTCATCATCTGAACCAACATCTATCCTCTGAAACTGTTGTTGTAACTCTGGGTAATACTGACTGCTCTGTATAAATGGCTAAATGGCTACATCGGTCATCTCTTTGAGTGTCCTGAAACTCAGTCATGGCATGGGGCATAATACTGCTTTCCATAATCTAATAGTGATCTATAGTAAATGCTCATCTCAACATCTTAATGCAAGGGAACTGGCTGAATTGTAATGGAATCTGAAAAATAATGTGTGGTAGCCCGACTACTATATATGTGATAACAGGGGGATTTCAGAAAGGAGATCAGCTTGAGCTTCAGGGTTAGCCTCATCGTTGTCAGAATAGATCTCATGAAAGTGATGGAAGATGTGATTCTTAATATCTTCCTGCCCAACAATATTAATCCCATTTTTGTCTTTCAACTCCTTTATCGCACTAAAGCTTATCCTTGCCTTAGTTTGTTTATGAAAATACTCTGTGTTACTATCTCCCCCTTTCAGCCACAGCTGACTGGATTTCAATCTCCATTCTTCTTCCTCCCGTCTTGCTGCATTTATTATCTTCCTATTCAACTCCTTTTCCCGAATCAGACACAAAGTAGTCACTTCTTCCTTTTCCATGCTGGATTGAAGAGAGGCTAGATCATTTTGGAGATGATTTTTAAAAAAACTTGGACTCTTAAAAATGGCTTGAGCCTAGCTCTTAATTGCTTAACGCACAGATCTTAATTTAGATTCCCAAATGTAGCCAGGAGACCTAAAGCAATTAAGGTTCCATGCATTTTGGATTATTTCAAGAAATTTTGTGTCTTGTAACCAGAAGCAACGAACATGATCTGGATGCGAGGAGCAGCAGCACGCTTGAAAAAGATCGCGTCGCTAGACTCAAAAGCAGGAGGAGGGGGGGAGGCATGCATGCCACTAGATCCCGGAATGCCTCATCAAGAAGGCGCCTCCGATCCTCCAGACTCGGATCTAGATGAGTATCCATGTGAAGAGAACAACCCTCGAAGAGGAGTGCAGAGATCACTGAACCCTAGCAGAGCATACACTACTATGTAGCTATGGTTTTGTCAGCAAAAACAATAATCGGCTTTGGAATTCCCTTTTATTTTTGATTGTAGTAGAAGTTTTTGGAAGGATTTTAAATGCTACTAAATTTTGTTAGGATATTTAGACACTTAGGAGTTAGTTAAGATCAACTTGTGTAATATATCCATTAGGGATAGTGTGTTTCTTTAGTATGCATTAGTATGCATTTGTAAATAGTTAATCCGACGGTCACGATATGTTCCCGACATAGAGTGATCCGACGACTCAAATTCTCTTAGATCAAACCTAACCTCTATCTGTGGCTTAACACCCGATTGGTCCATGATTTCTATTTAAAGAGCATGGAGGGTCATTGTTTAGTTGATCGATTATGAGAAGCTCATTTGTAACTTTCTTTCTTTGCATAATAAATTGTCCCGTAGAAGCTATTTGGCCGGGGCCGTGGAGTGTTTCCCTCAAGAGGGTTTAAACCACGTCAAAACATCGGTGTGTTGATCTGTGATCTGTTTGTGTGAAGTGGTTGCTCTTGGTGTTCGGTCCTTTGGTAGTACCCTGTGTACTCGAACATGGTATCAGAGCTTTTATGAAGTGCCGCTTTTGGTTATGATCTAGATCTTGAACTGCTGTTGCTGAAACTTAAAAGGGTTTCTAGTTCTGGTATTTTTGTGCATTTCTGAGCTGTGGGAGGTGTTCCATTGCGTCCGGAGCATCATTTCCATTGGGAAATAGTTTTCGTTTGATCGAAAACGGTTTCCGGTTGCTCCAGAAACGCGTATTTAATGTTACAATGATGCATTTTTTTATTTTCTTTTTTTAAAAGGAAAAAATCTCATATTTCATCATTTTTTACTGTTAAATTTTTTTTTTGGGTTCGGATGGTTGCTTTCTCGTCTGCGTATGCTCTTTGTCGTGCACCTTGAGCGATCTCGGAAAATCAGAAACAGAACGAGAAAGGTTTTTTCTCGACTGCATATGCTCTTTGCCGTGCACCTTGCGCGATTTCGGCAAATCAGAAACAGAGAGAAAACGTAGACTTTCAGGGCAAGCTAACAAGATCTAACTCCACAAGTGTGGAATTTTTTTTTTGTTTCGATTTGTGGTGTGTTTTGCAGGAAAAAGGGCAAGCACGCAAACCGAGCAAGAAGAGTAAAAAAAAAAAGAAGAAGCCCCCTTTCTCATTCCCATATTTTACATACCTTTTAATCTAGCTCACTTGGTTCAAAGTTGCTTTATTCCTTAATAGGTCTTGAGTTCAAGTCTTAGGAAGTTACTTTTAAAAGAAAAAGTGCATGCAATTTCTATTTTCAAGTTATTTTATTGTAAAAGTGCATCTCACTTAAATAATAAAAAATAAAAATACAAGTGAGTCACTTAAGTTTTTATTATTATTGTTGCACTATTTAAAAGTAATATCATTGTAAAAGTGAAATCACTTATTTTACAAAAGTGTTTCACTTAAAACAACTTTCTTGTAAAGTGATTGTCATAAGGTTCATCTTGGGAAGAGGGGGGTTCTTTTTTTTTGCTGGACATTCTCTAGCTGCCACGTCACTATTGGGGACATCTTCAACAGTTTCTTTGTTCAATCATAACTTCATCATACAGAGTCAATTTTCAGTGCCGTTTTGTTTGAAACCGCCTATTTTTTCGAGCTCTTCACATCCAGACTATTGGTTTTTGCTTTTACAGCCATTAATTTACAAATATGGCTGCCCCTTGTGATATTCTACTTAACAGTTCCAACTATTTCTCATGGAAATCTCGTATGGAGGATGTTCTACGAAGTAGGGGACTTTTCAGAATTACCCCAGGGAAAGAAACAACACCCACCGATGATGATAAGAAAATAAAATGGGAAAATATATGTGATGAAGCTTGTGGATTGATTGGGATGTCAATCTCTACTGATTTGCGATTCCACATATCTGGAATTGATGAACCTAATGCTGCTTGGGACAAGTTGGAATCTGTGTTTGGTAAACACAATGAAATTCGAGGTCACCAACTCGAAAATGAGTTGATTTCTTTAAATCCAAGTGACTTTTCATGCATTCAAGATTATTTATCTAAGTACAAAACTCTTAAACTCTTATGTGCAGAATGTAAGATTGAGAGGGAAGACAAACAATGCATTTATTATATTCTTTCCAAACTTGGACCTGCATATTCTGTTTTTGTATATACATTTTACTCCATGAAAGCATCCTTGAATGCAGCTAGCTATCAAGAGCCTAGTCTTGAATCCTTTTGTGATTCCTTGATTAGAGAACAAGATAAACTCATTCATCTTGGAATAATCAACAATGCAGATACATCTGGGAAAGCCTTATTGTCCCAACAGAAAGAAAAGTCCAAGCCTCCCAAGAAACAAAATTTTTGCAATAATAAGTCAAACAAGGGTCCCAAACCCTCTCAGTCAGCTCCTTCTTTAAAAAATGATAAAGGATCCAAGCCAAAAGGCAAGAAGACTGAGCATCATTGCAACTATTGCGGGAAAGATAATCATGATGAATCTAAGTGTTTCAAGAAGATGGCAGCCTTGGAAGCAGCAATGAAGAAGCACCACATCAGCCTAGATTCGTCTTCAGAATCTGCCTCTCATGGACATGCACTTTGTGCTTCTGGTTATTCTTATATTACATTTTCTTCTTCTACTTCAAATGAATGGCTCATTGATTCTGGAGCATCTTATCATATGGCTAAGGATCAAGCCATATTTTCTACTATGCATGAATGTAACACCAAACAAATATTTGTTGGTGATGATAGATCTCTAAGTGTTGTAGGAGCTGGAACAGTTCCAGTAGATAATGGTCATTTTAGTGATGTACTATGTGTTCCAAGAATTTCTTGCAATTTGTTATCAGTCTATCAGATCACTCATTTTGGTGAAGGTAAAACTGTGACCTTTACACCTCACCAAGTTGTAATCAAGGATTTTAAAGATCCTCAACAGGTCCTAGCTACCGAAATTGTTGATGATATTACCAGGTTGTACAAGTTTAACAACTTTGGGTCATCATCTTTCCTTTCTGTTTTTGTTGCTCATAGTGATAACTTGAGCAAACTTTGGCATGAGCGATTTGGTCACTTAAATTATCGCTCATTGCAACAACTATGTAAAGAAAATATGGTGACAGGTCTTCCGATGGTATCTTGCAGGGATGGTGTTTGCTCCGGTTGTGTACTCGAAAAACATCATCGGGACAGTTTTGACAAACGTGCCTCTTGGCACGCCTCGGTTCCCTTGGAGCTTGTGCATAGTGACTTGTGTGGTCCTCTTCCATCTGCTTCCTTTTCTGGTTTCAAATATTTCTTAACTTTCATTGATGATTACACCAGACACACTTGGGTTTATTTCCTAAAACTTAAGAGCGAAGTATTTAACATGTTCTTGGCCTACAAGGCCCTTGTGGAAAAACAATCTGGTCATCAAATTATTAAGTTAAGATCTGGAAATGGAGGAGAATATGTTAACAATAAGTTCACTACTTTCTGCACTGAACAAGGCATCCAACAACAGCACACTGTTCCATATACACCACAACAAAATGGTGTAGCTGAGCGGAAGAACCACACTTTAAAAGAAATGGCTAATTGTATGATCCAATCTAAGGGACTAAGTCTTCAATTTTGGACTGAAGCCATTAATTGTGCAAATTACATAGTTAATCGCACCCCCACTAAAGTATTACAAGGTATAACACCGGAAGAAGCATGGAGTAAAACTAAGCCTGATGTAAGTCACTTCCATGTGTTTGGCAGTGAATGTTATACCTCAATATTACACATTACATATTAGTGTCGCATCCTTGCATTACCGACCTAAACGACAGTTTCCCTTAAAGATCATCTGAACATCCAGAGTAAAAACCATTGACTGAATACTGAAAGCAAAACCTTTTTCTGCCATCTTCCAGCCCAACTTAGCCCTGTTTGTGAGCACTGCCGCTCCTTGCACATCTACAAGGGCGCGGTAGTTAGCACTACCGCGCGTTGCTCCTTCTCTGGGGCGCGGTACTACCGCGTTATGCTCAGTTATAGGGGCGCGGTAGTCTGAAATTAGCCTTTTTGCCTTGGATTTTGGGATTTCGACCTTCGAGGAGATTTTGTTGGGATTACCACCTTTGGTTCGATCCTAACTCCTTCTTTGTTTAGCTGGCCTGATCCACTAAACCCTCCATAGATCCACACTTCTCTCTTGTTGGTTAGCCTTCCCATGTGCTATAAGAGAGAAGCTTTCCATGGGCCAAAGGGAGGACTTTTGGGGCATCAAACCTATGATCTTGCAGCCTTGTGGAGATAGCTAGAGGAAGCACTTGGAGCTGGAGGATTAGCTTGGACATCAAGCAACCTTTGTAAGCACTCTTCAAGTTGATAATAAAGATAACTTGTCTTGTTTTCCCAAATCATTTGTGTTAATTCTGTTTTAATGATATGATTTGTATCTTTCATAGATTTAGATCCTAACTGATGTTTTCAGATTGCTAGAGAATAGTACATGCTTGTGTTTTGGTTCCATTGTTAACAGGCTTACTTGTGAGGACTTGGAACTTGGAGCAAATATCAAAGACAAGCATTTGGACATAAGGTCAATTAAACTCTTTCTATTCTCTCCAACATTTTAATTCTGAGATGTTTGTTAGATCTAGGGATTCAAGGTTGCATTTGTTTTGTCTGTTCTTAGCCTAGAGTTAGTTAAAGTCTACTTTAGCCTAAGGGAATTTTGACTTATCCGTAGGGCAGAATTCCACATAACAGTGAAGCATGGGCTCACATTCCGGATGAAAAACGGAAAGCATTGCAGCCTAAAAGTGAAAAGTGCATATTTGTTGGATATTCTGAAGATGTAAAAGGTTATAGACTTGTTCAACCACATTCTCATGATATAATAATTATAAGAGATGTTAAATTTGATGAAAATCTCTTGGCCTGCGAACCTAACTCGGTGATTGTGCCATCTTTGTCCTGCGAGCCTGATTCGGCGTTTGTGCCTTCTTCTTCTTCTTCCAGCTTCCTTGATAGGTTTCCAACTCTAGTTTCTGATGATGACAGTGAGGATGAAAATCCACCTCCGCCTGCTCATGTTCATCCAGTTGCAGCAGCACAAGTGCTTCCTCGATGGGTCCGTTCAACATGTGAAGCAGCTGGTGATCTTGCCGGTGATCCTAGAGATCAACGTCGAACATGTTCTCAGTTTCAGCGAGCCTCTTCTCTTTTGGCTCAAGTTTTTAAGAATCATGATCCAAAATTTTTTGCAGAAGCTTCAAAGAATCCAGATTGGGATGTAGCCATGGATGAAGAGTATCGTTCCCTAATGGTGAACGATACTTGGGATCTTGTACCTCTTCCAAAAGGAAGAAAACTTGTCAGATGTAAATGGGTCTACAGAACTAAGTATGCATCAGATGGAAGTGTTGAAAGAATTAAGGCAAGGTTAGTTGCCAAAGGTTTTTCCCAAGTTGAAGGGATTGACTACAATGAAACCTTTACTCCCGTCGCAAAAATGAACTCCATCCGCCTTGTTCTTTCCCTTGCATCCTTACACAACTGGGAAGTCCATCAAATGGATGTCAAGTCTGCCTTGTTACATGGTGATTTACAGGAGGAAATTTACATGGAACAACCTTCTGGCTATGTTCAGAATAACTCTAGCCTTGTCTGCCGCCTTAAGAAATCCTTATATGGCCTTAAGCAATCTCCTAGAGCTTGGTATGCCAAAATGGATAACTTTCTCCTTGACACTGATTCTTCTAGATGCCATTCTGACCCCAATGTCTATACCAAGAAAGTAGGAAACCATCTCATCATACTTGTTTTATATGTTGATGACGTTATTCTTACTGGTAGTGACCCTAAGCTTATAACCCATGTGAAATCCAGTCTTAAACAAAATTTTGAAATGTCAGACTTAGGACATTTGCATTATTTTCTTGGTCTCCAAGTCCTGCAAACCAAAGAAGGAATCTTTCTTTCTCAGTCTAAGTATGCTTGTGACCTTCTTCGTCGCTTTCACATGGAAGATTGTACACCAGCCCCTTCTCCCTTCCAGTCTGGAGTCAAACTTTCTGCCACTTGTACTTCACCTGAAGTCGATGCCACCTTGTATTGTCAGGTTGTTGGTAGTCTCTTATACTTGACTCATTCCCGTCCTGACCTTTCCTTTGCCGTTGGTCGTGTTGCCTGTTATATGCAGACACCTCATGAAAGTCACTGGAAAGCAGCTAAAAGAATACTTCAATATATTCGAGGTACAGTTCAGTTTGGGATTCATTACAGTACAGGGGGGAAACCGTTGTTGGTTGGTTTCACTGATTCAGATTGGGCCGACGATCTTGATGATCGAAAGTCTACTGCTGGTTATGTTTTCAGTCTGGGATCTGGACCTATTACTTGGGCTTGTAAGAAACAACAAGCTCTTGCTCTTTCTTCAGCAGAGGCAGAATATCGAGCAGCAGTTAATGCCAGTCAAGAACCTTTAGGGCTTCGACAGATCCTTTCAGAGTTTGGATTCGAGCAGCAGCAACCTACTCCACTTTGGTGCGACAATCAAAGTGCCATCAAGCTTGCCAAAGATCCAGTTCTACATCAACGCAGCAAACACATTGAGCTACATATGCACTTCATCTGAAATCTTGTTCATGATCGTGTTCTTGAAGTGCTCTTTTTCCCTACATATGATCAAGTTGCAGACATCTTCACCAAGTCTCTTACAAAAGCGAAGTTTTCTAAACTTCGATCTATGTTAGGAGTTCAGGAACTTGTCATTAAGGGGGGATAGGCTCTAATGCCTCCTTCCTTCTCCTAATAGTGTCACTTTTGTAAATCCTTCAATCCTATCCCAAGTTGTTCTTAAGGGGGGATGTTAGGATATTTAGACACTTAGGAGTTAGTTAAGATCAACTTGTGTAATATATCCGTTAGGGATAGTGTGTTTCTTTAGTATGCATTTGTAAATACTTAATCCGACGGTCACGATATGTTCCCGACATAGTGTAATGTCCCCTCCTACCATACCAACAGGATATAGAGGACGTGGTGCTCAATCCCGGCAATTAGCCCCATAACAATTTAACCAAGCATTCACACAGTATAAAAATTCATATGGGAATGTAAATTTATAAGGAAACACAGCGGAATTAAATTCATTTAACACATCCACATACATTCATAAAATTCATCAAATGATAATTGCAAATTTAACACAAGAGAATACTTATCTCAATAAGGTAGTCCCAAGCAACTGGCTATGAAACTGCAACGTTCCACCCAACCATAGGCCAGTTGTGCTTATCAACCTCTTGATACAACTGCCACCCCCGAGCTGGGCATGATCTCTACAATGAACCAGGGAACAACAAACTCACACACAGCCAAGCATACACCAAGATGAGCCAAGCCAATCTGCAATTGGGTTTATCAGGCTGCTAGGACATGGAAGGGAAGAATTGCTAAGCTAGTGAGCTCAACCACAGAGCTATGGGTACCCCTCCCAGATCTATTCAGCTTGGCACTCACAATGCCTACACACCCAATTACAAGGAAGTATTCTCTTCACTGCCACACAGTCCCTCAAGCCATACCTTCCTTTCTAGTGCTCTCAGGGTGTGCATAGAAAAGTAGCTAGCCCTCTTGATCTTCTTGAGAGGTTACTCCCTACACTAGGTTTATCAAGCCCATTCTGTCCACTACCATTCCAGTTTCTTGCTCATAGGTTCACAAAAAAACAAGGATGCACATAACAGCAAAACTACACTTGCTGAGCATGAAGAAAACGTTTTCCACAGTGGAATGCATGAGATGGGGTTTCAACTAACTCAGAAAAACGTGGGAACCCACAAAAACGAAATGGGAAGTTGGGGAACAACCCAGGGAAGCCAAATCCATTTTAGAAAAACGTCCTTGGACATTCGGGGGCAAAAACGACCTCCATACAGTCCCCAAATCGTGGCCCTTCTCTCCCAAGCTACTGTATATGCAAAAACGAACTCCCAGGCATGGAAAAATGCAGGATTTGGATGAAAAGCGTGTAGGGAAAGACCCAGCTAGCTCCCACTGCGTGAATGAGTGAAGACTGACCATTCAGAATGGCTTTGGGCACCATTTCGTGGGTGTTTTCTTGCCCAAGGAGACAAAACACGAATTTCCAGGTTGATGGCTTGCCCATGCACGAAATTGGCTGCCATACTTCTTCATTTCCAAGGCATTAACTGCCTTAACCAATTTCTTGGAAGAATTAAATGATTGGGTGCATGAGACAAAATGGGTAGTTGGTGGTTTATGGGTTTCCTCATTGACACATGGATTAATACCATTGGCTCAAGGGTTTGAATAATTTCCCTCCCTTTTCCTTGTAGAGTCATGCCCCATCTCTTTTGTTGCATTGCATAGCCGGTTGTGGGTTTTTCATTAAAAATTCGTAATTACATGATGTCTTATATACATTGTGCCTGTCTAGCACAAGAACCATAGGCATCTATTTTTAATTGCCGATACATGAAACACTAAATCAACGGTGGGGCCTTGGCCTTGAGCTCATCACCATGATTAAATTACAATATTCACATCATTTACGATTTAATACAAAGGGGGTCAAAATGGGGACATTACACATAGAGTGATCCGACGACTCAACTTCTCTTAGATCAAACCTAACCTTGATCTGTGGCTTAACACCCGATTGGTCCATGATCTCTATTTAAAGAGCATGGAGGGTCATTGTTTAGTTAATCGATTATGAGAAGCTCATTTGTAACTTTCTTTCTTTGCATAATAAATTGTCCCGTAGAAGCTATTTGGCCGGGGCCATGGAGTGTTTCCCTCAAGAGGGTTTAAACCACGTCAAAACATCGGTGTGTTGATCTGTGATCTGTTTGTGTGAAGTGGTTTCTCTTGGTGTTCGGTCCTTTGGTAGTACCTTGTGTACCCGAACACATAGCAGAGCATACACTACTATGTAGCTATGGTTTTGTCGGCAAAAACAATAATTGGCTTTGGACTTCCCTTTTGTTTATGATTGTAGTAGAAGTTTTTGGAAGGATTTTAAATGCTGCTAAATTTTCAGGTCTGTTTAAAGGTTTATGCAATGGAGGGAATCTCAACATAACCCATCTTCTCTTTGTTGATGATATTCTTATCTTCATAGATGGATCAAGTAGGGACATGTTGAAGTTACATGAACTCTTATCCCTTTTCTTTATGGCTTCAAGGATGCAGGTAAATTTTGGAAAGTCTACGCTATCAAGGACTGGCATAGAGGAAAATGATATGGCTTACTTTACATCACTGCTACCTTTTAAAAGAACCCTTTTAGAAGATGGACTTAAATATCTGGGTTACAGGTTAAAGCCCTACTCTTACAGGATAAGGGATTGGGATTGGTTGATATCAAAATGTGAGAACAAAATCCCTAGTTGGACTCACAGGTGGCTTTCAAAAGGGGGCAGAGTAATTTTGGTAAAGGATGTTTTAGAGGCGATACCAGTCTACTGGATGAACACTTGGATTCCTCAAGGGGTTCTTGAGAGAATTAGAAATCTTTGCTACAGATTCCTCTGGTCTGGAAGTAAAGAGAAGCATGTAATGGTATGGATTTGTTGTAAAGAATTAACCCTTCCAAAGTACATCGGAGGTTGGGGCTTCAAAATATCTGAAAAAAATTGCTTCTGCTTTGGCCACCAAGAATATTTGGAGATTACTCATAGGAACTGGACTTTGGATAAAGATTATTATTCATAAATATATTCTACCTCTATCAATTGATGATTGGATATGCAGTCCTTTAAAATCCATGTTCAATGTTTCTAAAAATTGGAAAGCTGCAGTTAAATACTTTTATGTGATTGGTAGAGGTCTCACCTGGAAGGTTGGAAATGGGTCAAAATTGCGATTGGGTGAAGATCCTTGAGTGGGTAGTGGGATTAGACACCTACTACCTGTTCACATGATTACACATCTTAGAGAAAGGGAGTTTTTCTTTTTGCGCAGCATAGTGGACCATACAACCACTACGCTTTTTGGACAAGGCTGGATGAAGGTGGAGAATTTAGGATTTCAAGGAGAAGAAAGAGGACGATGGAATGATTTTCTCTCTAAACTTGTAAATAGTAACATCAGAATCCATTTAGAAGAAGACCTTTTGTCTTGTATATATTAACCAAGAGGTATTTATACACCAAAAAATGGTTATGACACTCTTATGATTGTTGATGAAAGGGCCTGTTGGTGGTGGGAACCTATATGGAGATTCAACTGTCCATTGAAAGAAAAGCTCTTTATGTGGTTTTTACTTGTAAATAAAGCTTTGACCTAGGATATTTTACAGAGGAAAAATAGATCAGGTCCAGGGCGTTGTTACTTATGCAAAGTAGATGTAGAAACCAATCATCATTTGATAGTTGAATGCTCTTATTCGATAAATGTATGGAAAGAGTTATCACACAGTCTAAACATAGATTTGGTTTGGCAGGGGACTTCTGTGGAGGATTGCTTAAAAAATTGGATCACTAATCAAGTTTATGCAAATTATAGAGCTTTTCCTTTAATTGCAGCATAGGGATTTGGCTAGCAAGAAATAAATGCTGCTTTGATGAAAAGTTTATTCCTCCTTTTCAATGTGCTGCACAGAGTTTGGGTATGCTTAGTTACTTCCCGTAGGCCCAAAAGAAGGTCTAGATAAGACATGTGGTGGAAGAAGAGATAGATAGAAAGAATCCATGGGATTTTTTCGATGGAGAAATGCAGGGTGAGGGTTTGGACTGTGGTGCAGGGGGAGTACTTTACTTTTCTGAAACACATTGGATAAAGTTTATGGCCAGATTGGGTTCATGATCCAATAATTTTGCAAAACTTAGTGCTTTGCGTCTATTACTATTGCTGGAAGTGGAAAAGAATATTGATTTCTTGCAGGTTTTTGGAGACTCCCTCTCAGTATTAAACTGGATCAATGGAGAAAACCTTATACACAATATGATTTTGGAACCTCTCTTACAGGAGGCTCAAAGAATGAAAGAGGCTTTATGGGTCTCTATCAAACATGTTTAGAGAGAAATGAATGTTATATCAGATGAATTAGCTTCAGAAGGGATACTATTATAGGCTGGTGTCTGGCATATATTCGAATCCATAAATGGGATCATACAACACTCCATTCATCGCCCTTTTCTCGAGGTATATGATTGATTTCCTGCGATAATGGGTACTCTCGTGAAGACAATGATGAGTAATGGAAGATGTTTTTGGTAAGAAGCCAGAGCATTTCTCAGTTTCAATTTTGAGTTTATAAATGACTAGTGTATAGGTTTTGACCATAGATCTGAACCTGAAAGGATTACATAATACTTGATCCTGAAAGGTTGAGCTTACAAAGATGGAATCCAATGTGCAGAGCTATGGCAACTTTTGTATGAAATCGTTTTATTCTGTTTGAGACAATATTAGTGGCAAAATAAAATTACAGTCAAAGAATATTTAATGAAAAATGTATTGAAAATTATTAGCCTTTATGACCAGAACTGAAGGATATACCTTAGAAAGGTAATGAAGAATGTAACTTTTTTCTTTCGAAATATAGTTATGGTTTTTTTGTGTGATATATGTGTGTGTATGTGAAAATGGGGAATTATAATATAATGCATTAGGAATGATATGTATACGTAATTAATATGTAGCTTTACATGCATAATATGAATACTATATTTGGGATTATAGGAGAAAAAATTTGCACAAGGGATTTAATCCTTGTAGTAAGATATGTTTATTGGTTTTATTAAACTTATTAATATACTAGCATAGATCCATCTAAAAGGGGATCTACCAAGCCCGAGATGGATCAAAACTGTCAGAGGTGCCAATTCCCTTTTAGACTAGAAATGTTGACGAAGTGTGTAATGCAATGCTTATGGTTTTACTTTATCTCATTTATGTAGTTTTATATATTTGGAATCTGATATGAGCCGACATGTTATTTTTATAATTTTTTTATTTATTTTTATAAAAGACATGTGTCATTTATAGGATGAGCACGGAAGGAGTTACACATCTCCCCCTACTGAGCTATAGAATGCGCCTCTTCGACGCAATAACTAGGATTAATTAAAGACGGTTTGAGATAATTGAAATTTCTAGCATATTAAGTGAAATTTTAATTGGTTTAAATAATATTTATTAATAGATAATTAAAGTTAAGTTTTTTAGTGTCATGGGTGTTTCCATATAAAGAATTTATTATCATTTAATTTAAGGTTATTTCGTTAATATAGTTTTTTTAAACAGAAACAGGTAAGGAGTTTTATATTAACAAAGGCTGTGCACAGCCATTCAATACATTTGCAAAATTTCATACTCTGCATCTAACAAGGGAAAATTGCAGAGGTTTTTAAAGTCTGACCTCTGGAATTTTTTACTGTCAAAGTTCATAAGAAGACTGCAGTTACTGGTGGGGTAAACCCTTACAAACTGGTTACATAATTTAAGGCAAAAAAATATTCAAAATAAACAGCTGGGAGAAACCTGCATCAGGTAAATGCCATTATCCATAGTTCTGCTGGTTGACTGAAGCCGCCTCTGCCATTTCCAGGTTCGCCGTTGGAGCCTCCTGTGCATAGCTGCACTGCGTTTTGCTAACGAGAACATAAATATCATTTTTCACACTGTCAATCTTCCCCATGAGCTCAATTACGTTCCTGTCGATATCCTCCATTCGCGATTCCAAGCAGGAGAGCCTGGAGTGGATGTATTTGTCCTCCACCACGAGTTCATCAATTTTATTATCAGTATTGCACACTGCAGAGTAGGTTCTGGACAGGTAGACTTTAATGTCGGAGGTGAGACGGCTCAAGGTGACAATCTCCTGCCTGACCCCATCCATCTCGTTTGCAGCCGGGAGATTTCCTGCAGACAACACTGCGGGTTCCTGGAGATTGAGATTATGCAGAGCAGGGCCGAGGGCGTCGAATGGAGGGATGGCCATAATGCAAATGCATTCAACAACCGTCGCCTGGGGAGTTAAGTGCTCGGGCGTGAGAGCAGTACCCGGCACGTGATGGAGGGTACGTGGAGGGAGGTGGGGAGCACGAGTCATGCGATGGCGGTGGAGAGGGAGGCCAAAACAATGGACGCCGTGGGAGCTTGGTGGGGTGGGTTTATACCAAGAGCTAACAAGCCTATAGCAATTCCAAGGTGGAGAGGGGTTAAGCCAAGAGCTAACATGCCTATAACAGTTCCTAGGTGGAGAGGGATTAAACCATAAGTTCATTAAGGAATAAAGTGATAGGATGAAACATTGTTTAGGATAGTATGCCCCAATTCCAACTTGACTCCTTTGTTGGCAAGAGTATCGGCATTGCCGTTGAGATCCCTTAGCACATGAAAGTAGAGTGTGTCCTTTAGGAGGGTGAGGCGTTTTATTCTTTTCTGTATTCTCCGGTTTTTGTCTATCTTTAAGGGGGTGCCATTATTCATTGTCTGTATAACATGCTTGGAGTCCCCAAAAACTTGAAGGCAATTCATGTTGAAGGTGACTGCTAATTCTAGAGAGTAGAACAGGGCAAGCCATTCTGCTTGATTGTTGGTGCTAATTCCAAGTCCCCAAGAGAAATCCACTAATTTATTTCCTCCGGGATCAAAGATGACCCCCCCCGCACCTGCCGCCCCCGTCGTTAATATAGTTATGAACATTATATTTGGGATTATAAGAGCAAAACTTTTGCAGTAAGATATGTTGATTGGTTGTATTAAACTTATTGACATATAACTAGGATTAATTAAGGTGGGTTTGAGATAATCAAAATTTCTAGCATATAATTTGACTTTAATTATAATTTAGATGGTTTAAATAAGATTTATTAACAGATAACTAAAATTAAGGTTTTTGAGTGTCACGGGTGTTTCAATACAAGCAATTTATCATCGTTTACTTTAAGGTTTATTTTGTTAATAATTTTTTAAAAATATATCTTGGAGTTTATTTAATATTTGTTTAAATTAATGTGGGATAATTAATGTATATTTAGGGATTGATTATAACTTGCAATCATGGGATTTATTATGGGATTTATTGTGGTAAATATTCTGTATTTTCTTATGGCTCAAAGTCTTTATAACAATATACTCATTATGAGTTGAACATGTTACTTATTGAAATAAAACCTAGATGGTGAGGATAACATTTCATCCCACAATCAATAGGGATAGACCCAATTAATATGATTTATTATCATATAATTAGAACCAGTTTCAATTAATTAATATTTATTAATATGCAATTGAGATTTAATAAGGACTTGTTTAAGTTAAGATTTTCATAATGATAATTAAAATTTAATTACATAAAAAAGAATGAAATAAGCAAACTCTTCCATACCAAAATACATGTAATTAAGACCAAGGTTGATTCTCTAATTGAATTTGGTTCACATGCCACTTTATATCATAGGAAATGGGAATTAAGTTGGGTTGGAAGTATGTGACCATCCTTTCCCTACCCATTCTAATGGGTAAATAAGCATGTAGAGTTGAGAATTACTAAGCAATGAAAAATCATGTTTCCCATTAATGCAAACTACATTAATGTAGTGGAGGTAGATGATGTGCCATTCAATGTTTGGAATCCCTTGCATGTACATTAGGGATAATATATTCATCGAGGATTAAATCACCCTCATTTAGTTAAGGATGGAAATCCTTCTCCATTAATATGCACAAGGATAGATCCAAGATCTCGTTGAGTGCCAAAAGAATGCTCTACTCTTCTTGAGATAAAATCACAAGGACATGTATTAGTAGATGTGAAGGCATCTATAAAGGGAAATATAAAAGATTAAAAAAAACAATTTGAGAAGCTTATGTCGACATACAAAGAAGTTTTCTAAGATCCTAAAGGGATACCACTTAAGAGGGAAGTGAAGCATGAGATATAGTTGTTCCTAAATCTTCATTGTGAAACATGTGACTATATACACAATTTATACTAGAAGTATATGAAGTAAAGAAGAAATTGTAGCAATTGATGGAGCATGGAGTCATACAACCAAGTACCTCACCTTGAGGGTCATCTATCATCATATCGCCCAATAAGGATGGGACTTGGATAATGTATATAAACTATATATATCTAAATGAGATTATTGTCAAGAATCAATGCCCTCTTCCTCAGATCGATGACTTGTTGGATCAATTGTAGTAGCCAAGTACTTCACCAAATTGGATCTCAATTTGAAATTCCATAGGGTGTAAGTCAAAGAAAAGAAACTTGGGAGAATCCATTTAATACAAGGGAAATTATGTATGAGTGGTTGGTAGTGCCTTTTGGTTTGCATAACACACCAACTACTTTTATGTCTTTGATGAATGGTGTATCACAACCTTATCTAAAGTCATTTGTAATATTGTACAAGGGTGATATTGAATCTTCATCCCCACTTAGGAAGAACATGTCTCACATTTGATGCATGTGATAAAGACACTAAGGGAACATGAATTGCTAGTGAGCCTCAAGAAATGTGAGTTTGTCTAGTAATCTATGTTGTACTTGTGGTGTGTGATTGGTGGAGGAGAACTCAAGATTTATCTTATGAATTAGATGGAGACCATCATTAAATGACCAAATAATACCAATTTTACTAGAGAGAAAATATTTTTGGGGGATTCCCAAACTCGTGGAAGTTCATATATTATTTTTTCGGATGTGGCTACTCCACTTTATGTTTTTTTTTTATAACAATAACGGATAACGAGCTTTTATATAAAAAGAGGAACAAGTTTACAAAAAGGATGGGAAGACTGATCCCAAAATCGAAGAGCTGCCATGGTTCCTAGTTCTTCATTTTCTGGTCTAATAAGTTCATGGACAAAACCTATTCCGTGAAAACTGTAGATTCTAACAAACTGTCCTTGAAGCAAAATACAAGAGTAGAACATTACAGAGAAAGAGACCGTAAACTAGCTATTCAACAACTACTACAAGCCTATCCAAAAAGAAACGTAACACTAATTTTCTATAAAAACATAATAAAGCAAGGTAATCGAAGAACTAAAAGACCCAAGATTGACAGTTTATTGGTGTGGATTTATCACCATGATTCCATCAGCAGCACCGACTATGCCTCTAGTATTTCGTTGAAAAACGATGTTGCTCTTCCAAATGTATGCCCTCATACCGTCGATCTTAGCTTCCATAATTCTAAGATTGCTGTGTAGAGCCCTAATTTGAGTGCCTAGATCCATAAAACAGGGACAAGCATTCTCAAACTTCCTAGCAAGGATGTCAAAATGCTCCTACAATTTACTGCTGCTGCTACGAACCTCATAGTTTGTTGCCTAAACAATTGTGAAAAGATATGAAATAGCCCGTTTAAGGTCAGAATTCTCCCCTCTGAGCATACAAACTTGGGATTCCAAAACCTTAAGATGCGTTTGGACCTCTTCTAGAGGACTTTCAAACCCCAGAATAGACCCTAGGTTGTTGTTTCCACTGCTTTCACTTGCAGAGTGGATCCAATTCTCACCAGGACCCAACGCTTCTTTTCTGCAGTGGTTGTATATTACAGACTGCGCTTGGACAGAGCCACCAAGAACCTGATCCTGCACAACGCCAGTTACTAAAGGTGATATCTGAATACCGACACTCCGAACTTGATCCAAAGGTTGAAAGTGTTTCGTGCAGTACAAACATTGAAACGCGGGGAGGCTCGAGACGGTGATAGGGGCATTTTTCTCCATGATGAACCAAGCTTCAGACACCCTGCTCTTTGCATGAGAAATGACCTGCTGTATGACAAGAATGGCACCCCCGATCAAATTATAATCCAAAGATCCCTCGATCTCAACCTCCATAATGTCATGCATGCGAGCCGAATGTGTCCGGCGTGTGGAGGGCTCTAAGGACGCCGAGAGGAAGCGGGAAAAGTTCGAGGAGGGGGAGAAGATACCGATGAGATCTTGAAGTAACCAATTCCCAAATGAATCATTGGAATGTAGTTCTTAGGATTAATATGAAGGTTTCCCCATGCCAAGGGGAGATGCCAATTTCCAGTTCTAAGAAAATAGTTGTGCTTCAACATCAAAACTGAATGGGAGCAGAGTTTAGGGGACCCGGTTTATGCCAAGATCCTGACCATTGCTAACCGTGATTCCACAATCAAGACCAGCTATGACATTAGCCATGACATCTTCTTTCTGATTATTGATCCTCAGAACATGAAGAAAGTTGATATAGCTGAAGTCTCTAGCCTTGTAATTAAAGAGGTGATGAAGCTTAGAGACAAGATTTCTGCGGTTTGTGGCCAGGGTTCTAGCTTCCCTAATGACCAACATTGAGTCTCCAAAGGCTACCAGATCCTCGATTCCTTCATTCCTAGCTATTTCCATTTCTTTCATCAACGCGAGCCACTCAACCTCATTATTGGTCCTCCTACCAATTCCCTAAGCAAAATATTTCACCTTGTTTCTCTCAGAGTCAAGAAGGACTCCTCCCGTACATGCCAACCCAGGGTTTCCTTTCGAGGCACCATCAAAGAAAAACATGTGGCTTTTGATTCTCTTAATCCAGAGTTGAAGATCCTCCGGTTTCATTATAATATGCCAATTTTGAGAGGTATGTTTCTTGTAAGTTTGGGCCGGAAGAGAATAGGGAGAGGGCATCAGGAGGTCTGCCATCCATATTTTTTCCTCCGTGTTTAGAAGTTCTTTGCTAATGTTTTTCATACCTCTCGAGGATTGGGATTCAATCCAAAGCACCTTTGAAGAAGAGAGAACTTTAACTGGAGTGTCTCTGATGTCTTCAAGGATTTCTTTATTCCTGGTAGTCCAGAGTTTCTAGCATATGAATTTAGGAAGAGATACCTAAGCTCTTTTGAAGTCTAGATTTCTATAGAGCGAGCCATTATAGTAATCATGCCATCTTGCAAAATGATCGTTCCAATTTGTTGGAAGGATCAAGTTGGGTTGAATTTCCCGATAAGCACGATGCCAAACCTCCTGAGAGAATTTTCACTCCAAAAAGAGGTGCTCAATAGTTTCTTCAGCTTCCTCGCAAAGAATGCATCTGGACGGTACTTCAATCCCCCCTTTTCTGATATTCTTGGCGGTTAAAGTATTTTGGTGGGCGAGAGTCCACGTGAAAGCATTTACTTTTGGGAGACCATCCTTACCCCAAACTCTACTCAACTTAGAATCCTTGATTCGGGAGTTGGAAAGAGTGTCCATATAACAATATCCCTCCTTGACAGTGTACGTGCCCGAGTTTCCCCATCCTCTCTTATCTCTCATATTTTTGTGAACGGGAAGAGAACTGTGAAACAAGTATAGGAGTGCATTATATTCATGAACGAGGTGTTCCGGTAACTCCAACTCGATACAACCGGTCCATCTTCCCCGAATAGACCAGGAGGAAAAATCAAATAGAGTGTGAATGTTAGCTTGCTCCATCCACTCTTTTAAATCGTGGAATTCATGCAGAAGGTTTGCAGGGGAAATTGAATCAAATTTATCATTCCAGATCTTAATTTGTTTGTCGTTGCCTGAGATCCAAAAAAGACTGCTTTGAATTATGAAATCCGCCCTCTTACATAGATTCTAGATTGATGAAACTCTTCTGCCCTGATCAATTTCTTCCACACAACGTCTTCTGCTACCGGTCATGTATTTCTTATGAAGGATCTCCTTCCACCACGCCTTTTTACCGGAAATGATTCTCCACAGGATTTAGGCACCTAAAGAAAGTTTCATATTCATTGGATATTCGATCCCAGCACCTCCATACATTTTTGGTCTACATACTGTATCCCAGTTGATCAAATGAAACTTTTTAGAGTGGTTAGACTTCCCTCTTTGCCATAAAAACTTTCTGAGCTCTTTTGTAATATCCTTCATCACTGTTTTGGGGGCTAGAGAGATAGAACAAGTATAGAGTGGATAATGAGAAGAATCTGCAACAATTAACTGATGAAATACACGATATATCAGATCACAGAATATTTATATTGATCATAGACCACTTCGAGGGGGGAACCTCCTTTGAGCAAGCTCAATACAAAATAACTTTACGGTGCCTTCATTGGCCTTAAAAAAAAGCTTATATACTAAGTCTAAGCACCAATACTATGGGTCAATACCATGGGCCAATACAAACTATGGATCAACAAATACTACGGGATGACTTACAAAGCATATGTGCCCAACAACAATAATACAAACTATGGATAAAAAACTACTACTGGAATACTTACAAAGCATATGCATCCAACAACAATATACTAACAAAGTAAAGAGAAGGGTTGACATGGGTTCCTAACATACCCTCCCCCTTAGACAAAGCTTTGTCCTCAAAGCTTTAGATGTGGAAATTGTTGTTGAAGCTGAAGGAGTGGTTCCCATGTAGCATCCTATGGTTGCATTTTGTTCCACTGAATTAAGACCTCTGTGATAGAGCGAGAGCGAAGCTGACGAGTGCACCTATTGAGGACAGCCTTCGGATCTAAAAGGATGGATCCTTCATTATCTAGTTCTGGTAAAATAGTTCATCCTCTGATTTTGGTGCCAAGAACTTTCTTCAGACAAGAGACATGAAATACTAGATGAATGCGGAAAGAAGGAGGGAGTTCCAATTTATAAGCAATGGACCCAATCTTTTGAAGAACCCTATATGGCCCATAGAAATTTGGAGCGAGCTTATGATGCCCTTTGAGTTTCAGGGAGGATTGCTTGTAAGGCTGGAGACGAAGAAAACCATATCACCTGCTTGAAAAGTGCGCTCAGAATGGTGCTGATCAGCTTGTTGCTTCATGCGATTTCGTGCCATGTGAAGATTGTCCCGCAAAATGAGAAGAATCTGATCGCGGTTTTGAAGGACCGTGTCAACTTCCTAAGCTGGTGAACTACTGGGGGTGTATGGAAGAAGAACTGGCGGTGCCTAACCATAGACTGCTTCATATGGAATCATTTTAGAGGTAGTGTGGTAAGTGGTATTGTACCACCATTCAGCGAGAGGGAGCCACTTTTCCCACTGATGTTGTTGTTCAGAGGTGAAGCAACGAAGATAAGTTTCCAAGCATTTATTGATAATTTCAGTCCGACCATCTATTTGTGGGTGATACCCTGAACTCATCTTCAGTTTGGTGCCAGTGTGGCGAAATAGTTCTGTCCAAAAATGACTAGTGAAAGTCGCATCACGATTCGAGACAATGGAAGAAGGGATTCCATGAAGACAAAATATCCAGTCCAGGAAAATTTGAGCGACTGACGAGGCTGTATAGGGATGGATGAGAGCACAAAAATGACTATATTTGGAGAGGCGATCAACCACAACCAAAATCACGGTCTTCCCTCCAGATTTAGGGAGCCCTTCAATGAAATCCATAGAAATATCTGTCCAAATCCGTGTAGGGATGGGCAAGGGTTTGAGCAATCCCGGAAGGAGCTTCGTTTCACCCTTATTGCGCTGGAAGATATCACATTCAACCACCATCTGTTGAATTATCCTTTTCATTCCCTGCCAAAAGAAGTTACGTCGTGCCTACTCATACGTTTTGAGGAACCCAGAGTGCCCTGTCGATGGAGAAGCATGGAGTTCATAGAAGACAACCTGTTGAAGATCTTTGCTTTGGGGAATCACTAGACGACCCTTGTATCTCAGGGAAGCACCATCCCAAGAGTAATGTGGTGCAACAAAAGGGTTGTTGGCCAAGCATTGGATGATTTGAGATAATGAAGAGTCATTGGCATATCCATGTTGAACAGATTGCAACCAATTTGGAACAGGCATAGAAATAGCTGAAAGAGAAACTGGGTCATCAAATGTGCGAGAAAGAGAATCCGCCACAATATTGTCCTTACCCTTCTTATAAGTGATCTCATAGTCATAACCCATGAGTTTGATAACCCATTTCTGTTGTGCTTGGGAGGATACACGTTGTTCCAGGAAATATTTCAGACTTTGGTGATCTGTCTTGATGCAGAAATGATTCCCTAATAGGTATGGCCGCCACTTCTGTACTGCATGCAAAATAGCCATAATTTCCTTCTCATATGTAGAGGCAACTAAATTCTTACCTGAAAGGGATTTGCTGGTGAACGCAATGGGATGTTCATATTGAAGGAGAACAACACCAAGTCCATTTTCGCAAGCATCACTCTCAATAGTGAAGGGCTTGGAAAAATCAGGCATAACTAGAACAGGTGTAGTACACATAGCTTGTTTGAGTTTGTCAAATGCATGCTCAGTAGTAGGTGTCCATGTAAAAGCATCCTTTTTCAATAGAGAAGTTAATGGAGCTGCAATCTTCCCATAATCCTTGACAAAATTGCGGTAGTATCCAGTTAACCCCAAAAAACCACGAAGGCTCTTGGGTGTCTGAGGATGCAGCCAATTGTTCATGGCAGCGATTTTGGTAGTATCCACGCGAATCCCTTGTGCTGAAATAATGTGCCCGAGATAATCTACTTCCTTTTGTCCAAAAACACATTTAGACTGTTTGGCGTGGAGATGATGGTCAGAGAAAAGTTGCATTACAAGCTCCAGATGCTGGAGATGTTCAACCCATGTTTTACTGTAGATGAGGATATCATCAAAGAAGACCAGAATGAATTTCCACAAGTAGGGTCAGAATATTTTATTCATCAATGCCTGGAATGTGGAAGGAGCATTAGTGAGGCCAAAGGGCATGACCAAAAACTCATATTGGCCATCATGTGTGTGGAAAGTTGTTTTAGGGATATCATCCTCATGAACCCAAATTTGATGATACCCAGAACGAAGATCCAACTTGGAGAAAAATTGAGCACCATGAAGCTCACCAACAATAGGAATTGGAAACTTATCCTTGATTGTGAGGTGATTAAGTGCTCGGAAGTCAATGCATAGGCGCCATGACCCATCCTTTTTGCGGACAAGAAGAACTGGTGAAGAAAAGGAACTAGTGCTTGGGCGAATAAGACCTTGCTTTAGTAAGTCCTGGACAAGCATTTCAATCCTTGTTTTTTGGTGAAATGGGTAGCGATAGGGCTTGATGTTGGGAGGAACGCTTTCAGGAAGGAGCTGAATACGATGTCCCTCTGGCCTTGAAGGTGAAAATCCCACTGGTTCAACAAAGACACCTGTATATCGATCCAGAATTTGTTGTAGATCCAAAGGAGTAGTGGAGACCGTTGATGGTTGCATCTGAATGGAATGGATCTGAGCGATGACACCATGTGAATTTTTCTTAAGGAGTTTCTCCATGTGATGCGAACTGATGATGCCGAGAGACCCTTGTTGTAAGCCTGTCAATGTGTGTTTTTGTCCATTGGGTGAAAACTGCATCCAAAGTTCAGCAAAATCCTATAAGATGGGGCCAAGTGTGCGTAGCCATTGGGTGTCCAAAACCACATCACATCCGCCTAGGTTCAAGGCAAACATGTCAGAGCGCAGGTTTTAATCTCCCATAGAGATACACAAATTGGGACACTTCCCTTTGCAAGGTAAGGTGCCCCCATTGGCAGCCATGACTTCAAAGTTGGATCAGGGATGGACGAAACAATCAGCTTGTTTAGAGATCCGAGGGTTAATGAAGTTATGAGTGCTACCAGAATCAATGGGTATTGCAAGAGGAAGCTTCTTGAAGTAAACCTTGACTCGCATTGTTTGGGGGGTGGTCACTCCGACTAAAGCATGGAGAGATATCTCTGGGTGTTTGTCCTGAGATGGAGGGTCAATAGGAAGCTCCTGAATGTCGACCTGATCATCTATTGTATCTGGAGCTTCTTCACCAATTTCAAAGGAAGGTGGAGAATCCACATCCAAGAGATAGATATTTTGCTCAACACATCTATGTCCTCGAGTGAATTTATCATCACAATTATAACAAATCCCTTTTTCTCTACGTGCCTGCATATCTATTTCAGACAAATGCTTGATAGGAGTTGGTTGAGGAGCTGTCGGGAAGGGAGGTCGTTGAGAACCCATATTTCTTAAGGAAACAAAAGTGGGTTTGGAGCGCTGTTGGGCTGCAATCTTGTCTTCTTCCAACTTAGCCAACCCCAGGTCTTCCATCATCGCGTTGGGACAGAACATTTTGACCTCGGAGCAGATTGCATCGTTTAGACCACTAATAAAACAACTCCTCTAGAAGTCATCAGGCAATCCTTCGGTGTGGTTGGCTAGTTTCTCAAATTCGGTTTGATACTCTTTCACAGTGCCAATTTGGCGAATTTTAGTGAGGGACCTTGTGGAGTCATAAAAAAAACTAGGACTAAATCGTTGCAAAAGGAGCTGGGAAAAATCTGGCCATTTTGGCTCTTCATGAGCATTGATGTATCAACGGTGCCATTGAAGAGCTTCTTGTTCCAAATGAAAGGATGCAAGTGGAACTTTGTTGACATCAAAATTATTATGCAGATTGAAAAATTGTTCTTCCCGATAGATCCATCCAGTCGGATCAGTACCATTGCAGCGAGGAAAATCAAGCTTCGGACCATGAAAATTGCTGGATGAAGAGAACCCATTGTCTGAAGAAGACTTTGACTGTCGTTTATTGTTCATGGATGAATACTCAAGATGGAGGCCGAGAAATTTTTCATCCATATCCTGGAGTTTGGTTTTGAGGGCTGCAAGTTCTTCCTCCATGGTTTTTGCTCCTGCGTGGGTGACAACCATAACCAGGAGTTTTTTTTTGAGTGGGTAGAAAAACAAAAATAGAAACTGTTTTAGTAAAGGAAAATCTAGATTTGGGAAAAAATCAGATGGGTAATTTGGGTTTGACTAGGTTTTGGACACTTTCGAATGGACAAGGAAGCATAAAAAGAGGATTACAGAAGCAGGGTGAAATAATGAGAAAATTTGGCAGAGAGGGACAGAGAAGCAAAAATAGGAAATGAACAATGTGGTAAAATTTGAAGGCGATTGGGTGAAAATCGAAGAAGTTATGTCAAACGCTAAAAATAGACAAATGTGAGATTTTTGGCATTGGGAAGTGGAATTTGGGATAGGGTCCTCAGGAAGGAAATATGCAGAATGGGATTGCAGGGGTGTCAGAGAAGTTTCAAGGGAAATGAAGTTAAAACAAGGGAGATATGGCGAAAAACATATTTTATTTTTATTTTTTATGGATTTGCAACGACGCGGAAGGGATCGACAATAGATGGATCTGCAATGGTGTGGAAGTGATCGTAAACTAATGGATCTGCAATGACATGGGAGTGATCGAAAACAGTGTTGGACAAAGGAAATCTGTGATTTATCAGCTGAAAATAGATATGGACCCCAGGTATGCTCGGTTGCCTAACGGTTCAGGGGATTCACTCGGCCACCAATGCTGTCTGACGGCTTGCGTATTGGGGCAGTACCCCTCACTCCACGGCTCAATTAAAACTAATAACTGCTTTGTCACACACGACAACTCTTGGTTTACGTCATGGGTGGGAACTAGTCAATCAGGTAGGGGTCGTTTCCCTTTTTACTAGCAGATCCTCTCAATGGGCCAGCTACTTCGGGGTTCCTATGGTACTCCTCACAATGGGTTTTAGGGCTTATTCCCAAGTACTTCCCACAATTAAGCAGATATGGATTATTCCCAGATTTGAACTTGCAACATATGTGAATTTTTGTTTTTGGCAGAAATTTCACCCAACAAGCCCAAGAAAGTGCTCTGATACCAGATGAGAAGAACCTGCAACAATTAATTGATGAAATACATGATATATTATATCACATAATATTTTTATTGATCGTGGGCCACTTCGAGGGGAAAACCTCCTTTGTGCAAGCTCAATACAAAATAACTTCACGGTGCCTTCATTGGCCTCAACACAAACTTATATACTAAGTCTAGGCACCAATACTATGGGTCAATACCATGGGCCAATACAAACTATGGATCAACAAATACTACGGGACGACTTACAAAGCATATGCGCCCAACAACAATAATACAAACTATGGATCAACAAATACTACGGGACGACTTACAAAGCATATGTGTCCAACAACAATATACTAACAAAGTAAAGAGAAGGGTTGACATGGGTTCCTAACAGATAAGCATAAATGATAAAATTTATAAGGACAATTTTGCCAGGAGGATTGAGCCATCTAGATCCACAAGAATTAATTTTATTTTTAATTTTGACTATCAGTCCTTGCCAGTCCGCAACTCTTTTTTTCCCTTTAAAGATAGGTATTCCAAGATAATTAAAGGAGTTCCAAGCTACAATTCCTTCAAAACCAAAGGTCCTTGCAATTTTGGCTAACATCCCTGGAGAGCAGTTCCAACCGTAAACCTTGGACTTGGTTGAGTTAACTTTGCCATCAGAAGCTTTAATTAAGGTGGATAGGACATTGTTGAATCTTTCGGTTATTATAAAGGAAGCTACCCCAAGTAAGATAGTGTCGTCTGCAAATTGAGCATGGTTGACGGAATTGACCCCCATGGAAATTTTTAGACCTTTTAGCTCTCCCAAGTCTTGCAGATGGTGAAGTTTCCTACTCATTGAATCAACAACTAAGAGATAAAGGAAAGGTGACATGGGACAACCTTGGAGGAGTCCTTTGGAGGCTTGAAAGAAGTTAGAGGGTCTGCCATTAATAAGGGGGGATATCCAGGGACTGCTAATACACGCTTTCACCCAACGAACAAATCTTTTTGAGAAGCCAAAATTATTCATAATTTCAAAGAGAAAGGGATAATTTACTTTGTCGAAAGCATTGGCCATATCAAGCTTTACAACCATACCTTGATGTTTTTTTTCAATGCTAGAATGGATCGCTTCTTGCAAAATAATGATAGTATCTAGGATCTGGCGACCTACAATAAAACCCGCTTGAGAATATGAGATGAGCCTGCACAAGATATTTTTCATTCTGGTTGCAAGGATCTTTGAAAGGATTTTATAGGAAGTATTACAGAGAGAAATCGGTCTAAAGCGGTCAATAGAGCTCAGGGTTTTTTCTTTTGGGATTAAATCTAGGAAGGAAGAGTTGGTGGCCCCTCCTATTTTGTCTTTCTTCTTGGTCCAATTGAGCATTCGTTTTAGATCCTCTTTGATAATCTCCCACGCTGCCCTGTAAAAATTAATTGTGAATCCATCTGGGCCAGGTGCTTTGTCTGTGTGAAGAGACCAAATGGCATTTAATATTTTGTATTCCATGATAGGTTTGGAGAGATCTCTATTTCTGTTATCTGAGATAATATAGGAATACCAGATATTAGATCCACTTGTGCTTCTGGATCTGTTTCTCCGTTATTAGAGTAGAGTTCACTGAAATGGTTGAAGATATGGAGCTTAAGATCCTCCTGCCCGCTTATCTTTTCTCCATTATGATTCTTCATCTCCTTAATATTGTTATGATTGAGGCAGACCTTAGCTTGCTTGTGAAAATAATTAGTGTTTCGATCGCCTCCCCTTAGTCACATCTGTCTAGACTTAAATCTCCACCTTTCCTCTTCGTGCTTGGTCGCAGTGAGGATTTTCAGGTTTAAATCATTTTCCTGGTTGAGGGAGGAGGGTGTTACCTCCTCAAGCTCCATTTCGAGATGAAGATTGGCAAGATCTGATTGAAGAAGAATTTTGGCATCGCTTGGATTCTTGTAGGAGGTATTATCTCAACTCTTGAGAGCAGACCTCATGACTCTAAGTTTGGATTCCCAAATGTAGCTTGGAGATCCAACAAAACGAGAGTTCCAAGCATTTTGGACAAGATCATAAAAAACAGAATCGTGTCGATAGAGTGGGATTAAAACGGAAAGGGATAGGTCCAAGGTTTTCCAGAGAGGAGAGGGATAAAACAATGGGATTATGGTCAGAAGCGACGGAAGGCAGGGAATGCGAGAAAGCAAGGAGATCAGAATGAAAAAAAGAAGAGCTTACCAAAAACCGATCCAGCTTAGACGCGATGTGTCCTACTCCACATCTTATGTTATTGCATGTATATTTTCCATTTCTCATGGGTATGTCCATCAAGTCCAGATTAGCGATTAAGTCTTCCATATTTTCACCGAAAGGGTCACGAACTATATTTCCTCCACACTTTTCCTGTTGAGATTTTGTTGCATTAAAATCTCTAGGAATGATAAGATCTTTTCTGCTTAGGTCCTCCTTTAACTTGTTAAGGTCTTCCCAGAACTTAGTCTTATCCTTGTAGTGATTTGGGCCATAGACATTGCAAATGAATAAGAAATTGTTGCTGTGTTTCTCCTGTATTTCAGTTAGCATCCAATTTTGATTTTCCTTGGTAGATTTTAAAAGGTATTTGTGAGAAATCAAAGTAGAAATTCCCCCAGATGCTCCATGAGCACTGAGAGCTTTTCCATGACAGTCCTTCTAGAGAGAGTGTGAGAGTGCCATGACCTCCACGCCCATCATTTTAGTCTCTTGGATTAGCATAAGATAAGGTTTTTCAGATTTTATCATATCTTTAATTGCTTCGACTTTGTTCAACCCCCCTAGACCCCTGCAGTTCCAAGAGACTGCTTTCATTACTTCTTAAACGATTGAGATCATGCTCGAGATCTACCATCGAATTTGGCCCCACTTTGAGATTTAGTATTTTGAAGTAATTTCATTTCTTCCATACTTTTTTGTCTACCCAACTCTATCTCTCTTTCCACCTCCAACTCTTTGTGGTATCTTTGCGATTTTCTCCCTCTGGTATTTGGCGACAACACCACATCAAGCTCTTCCAAGGATTCTGAGGAGAGAGCATTGTCTGGAGACAAAATATTCAGAGTAATTTTCTTTTTCTTTACCATGTCTTCCCATGAGGTTCCGGGGGTACTGGATCCACCCACAACAACACCAATCAACTCCTCTTTGGGGGAGGCAGGAGGGATGCTAGCAGAAATGGGAGTTTCTTTCTCCATTGGGATTGCTTCCAAAACTAGAATTTCTCCTTCTTCTAGAGGTATATCCTGAAATCTGTTGTTGGTGGATGCTTCCCTAACTTATTGAGTGGTTTCCTTATTAGTTTTTGATTGAGGCCCCTTAGGTGTGTGTGTTGTTGGGATCGTTTTCCTTCCTTTTTGTGAAAATCCTCACAGTAGATCTAAGAGATGATGTATACCTCACAAGAAAGTAATTGATTAAGCAAGAAAATAGAAGAAGAATGGTCAATGCAGTATAATGAGCAACAAAATAATAATACAGTAGAACTTGGATAAAAGCAAAAATACTTCACACACACTAATTAATTAATCACAATATGGACAAATAAATAGTACAATGCACGAGGATTCAAATTCCTAAGGTAGAAATTCGAATTAGCCTTCATGGAGTGATCAAAAGATCACTGGAGTGTCATCAGAGCACAACTAGTAGTCTATCTCATCATCAGTGGAGTCATCAATGCTCAAGTAACTGTCAACCATCAGTCAAACTGAGTCTAACTGAGTGTGGTAGGTGTAACTGAGTGTAACTTGAACTAACTGAATGAAGGAGGCTCAGTGGAGGGCGCATGAGGAGCTAACTGAAGTCAGAATGGGTAGTCAAGTCTCATTGGAGGTCCATCAGAGTGATACAGTCAGTTGAGAGTCAGTCTAGCCTTAAATCAAGGAAAAAACTGAAGATAACTGAATGGTAGGTAAGGAAGGGATGAAACTGAGTGGAAGGAAGCTCTGGGGGCTAGCTAACTGAGGGATAGGTGCTGGGACTGATGACTGGGATGCATGCAAACCCTAAAAGTGCATGCATGACTGAAAATGCAAATAATGAAAATGCTACTAGGACTAGGATGGAGTATAGGAATATCCTAACACCCCCCCCTTAATCCATCCTGGGCCCTGGTAACTAAGAACAAAGGTCACCCAATACAATGAATAATAACAGTCAATAAACCGAGGAAATGGGGAAAACCTCATGGGAAAAACACCCCCCTCAAAATAGACTGTAAGGCACACACACAAAAAAATGCTCCAAACTCAAGCAGGTGTGATGCTTGGTCATATGTCTGGAGGTATCTTCTTCTTGGGAAGAAGTGGATCATGCTCAGAAAGCATGTGCTTGTACTTGCTCTTCAGATCGAATGTGATGAGAACAAATCCAAAAGTATGAGAATGATCCTTGAAACTGTGATTCGAATAAGCTGAGGTAGGATCAAATCTATGAATGTGCAGATAGTCTTTTGTCTTCTCCTTCGAACCATCATGGGTGAGATTATGCCAAAAAGAACCGTCAAATAATAGTAAATGTTTTGAATCCAAATCAGATCCAAGACTTAAAGAATGGTTTATTGAGATCGTCTTTGAACCAGCAGGGGTGAGATCAAAACCATCATATGCATGCGAAATTATCCCAAGTAGTGATTGCTTAGAATCCAAATTAGATCCAAGATTTGAATCATGGTTTCTTGAGATCTCCTTTGAACCATAAGAGGTGAGATCAAAACCAGTAAGTGCATGAGAATTTATCCCAAGCGAATGGAAATGGTTTCTTGAGATCTCCTTTGAACCATAAGAGGTGAGATCAAAACCATGATGTGCATGAGAAATTCTCCCAAGTGAATGGCAATGGCCATATTCTTCAATAACCTTCTAGAAGCATGGAACAATGATCATATAATAGTAAATAAGAGGTGATTGCTTGAGGAGAGAGAATGCATTATATCCAATAGCTGATTTGACCTCCGAAACATTCAATAGATCATGATGCATACCAACAGACTCTGGTGCAAGAGAGGATTTAGGACCTTCTGCAATATCTAGAGTGTGAGCTGGCACATAATTCGAAATAGAAGAAATTTGGAGCATGAGTGTAGAATATGCAAGTTATTCTTCTTTTTGGACAACTTCGATATGAGATATGTTTGATACTGGTTCATGATCAATGAGATCATCAAGGAGGGCGAATGCATCACTTTACTTGCTCTTGAAGGGGTTTGGACCAAATCCTTCATTCTGTTTGCCAAAAATTTCATCCAGGTGAGCCCATAGCTCTTTTGGAGTTTCAATATCAATGAATTGGTGTGTCATGTATAGAGGCATAGAAAACATCATGGCTGCACAAGATCTGTCACCTTCAATTAACCAGTCATACTCTTCTTCAGAGGATTCAAACTCTGTTTCAAAACAATAATCAAAGAGACCATTTCTCTTCAAATGTGCTATCATATTCGGTTTCCATTCATCATAGTTCAATATAGAAAGAAGATCATAGTTGAATGGAGAAAGAGGAGGGATTTCTTTTGAATTCATTGAAGCTGTAGAAGACCTACAAAAACAATAGGGAATATCTGCAACTGCTATTGCTGCATAAATGCAGAAACCGCTGCAACTGCTGCACTTGAAATCTTGATAATAACCTACAAAAAACTCTCAAGAATGGAGATAAACAATACTCTCAACATGCTCTGATACCATGTGAAAATCCTCACAGCAGATCTAAGAGATGATGTATACCTCACAAGAAAGTAATTGATTAAGCAAGAAAATAGAAGAGTGGTCAATGCAGTATAATGAGCAACAGAATAATAATATAGTAGAACTCGGATAGAAGCAAAAATACTTCACGCACACTTGTTAATTAATCACAATATGGAAAAATAAATAGTACAATGCATGAGGATTCGAATGCCTAAGGTGGCAATTCGAATTAGCCTTCATGGAGTGATCAAAAGATCACTGGAGTGTCATCGGGGCACAACTAGTAGTCTATCTCATCATTAGTGGAGTCATCAATGCTCAAGTAACTGTCAACCATCAATCAAACTGAGTCTAACTGAGTGTGGTAGGTGTAACTTGAACTAACTGAATGAAGGAGGCTCAGTGGAGCGCACATGAGGAGCTAACTGGAGTCATAATGGGAAGTCAAGTCTCACTGGAGGTCCATCGGAGTGATACAGTCAGTTGAGAGTCAGTCTAGCCTTAAATCAAGGAAATAACTGAAGATAACTGAAGATAACTGAATGGTAGGTAAGGAAGGGCTGAAACTGAGTGGAAGGAAGCTCCGGGGGATAGCTAACTGAGGGCTAGGTGCTAGGACTGATGACTGGGATGCATGCAAACCCTAAATAATGCATGCAAACCCTAAAAGTGCATGCATGACTGAAAATGCAAATAATGAAAATGCTGCTAGGACTAGGATGGAGTATAGGAATATCCTAACACTTTTTTGATCTACTGCCATCCTTCTTCTTGGTTTTTTTTTTTTTTTTCTGGGGCTTCTTGTGCTGCCTTTGGACAGTTTTTGACAAAGTGCCCGTAGTCATGGTACTTCTTTCATTTGAATGGTAACTGTTTGTAATCTACCTTTTGCATGTTCTCCCACCCATCCATAAATAAGTTAACTGCTTTCGGTAGACCTTTTTCCAGGTCAAATTCTACACAGATTCTTGCACATGAGAAAAAGGGCCCTTTTGGCTCTATTTCATCAATATAGTTACCGAGGGAGTTTCTGATAGCATGCAAGGTTTCATCATTCTAGCAGTGTAATGGAAAATGGGGGAGGTGAACCCAGACAGGGACTGCGGAAGGCACATCCTTCTCAGGATCAAAGGATAAACTCCATCTATTTAGATACAAGCTGTGGGGGCCCATAAAATATAGGCCACTTCTGAAAATAAGATCCCTATCTGCTTTATTTTCAAACAGAAAGGTGAAGAAACCCTTACCAAAAAAACAATGTTGCAAACTTCCGAAGATCAGAGGCATCCAATTCTTATTATTCTAGGAATCCATCGATTTGGGTGAAGGCTAGATTCCAGTGAATTGCCCAATCAAACCACATTCGCTCAGAGTGAGGGATTTCAACTTAGAAGCTGCCGACATGATCTGAATACGAGTTGCAGCCGCTCTCTTGACGAAATTAGCGACGGATGAATCCAACGAAGAAGAGAGGGGGGGGGGGCGTAGAGGCTACCAGATCAAGGAAGGTAGCATCTAGAAGCCGTCGCCGATCCTCCAGATTCAGATCTGGAGGAGAGTCCATCGCAGAGCCTAGCCAAAGGACGACCTACGCAGAAGGATCCCGCGGGAATGAATCTGAGCCACTCGTTCCTGAAGCAACGAGCTAGGGTATCGCCGTCCTTGGCACCTCTCTTGTAAAATTGCTAAAATTGTGAAAATAGAGGTTGGAGGAATCCACATTCAAGAATTTCCACTTTATGTTATAAGCACTAGTGGTGGGAGTTTCCAATGGGAAAATGATCAATATACGGATTTTAAAGGAATCAAACTTGAAATTAGTTAAAATCCAATTTTGGCATTTACAATTTTGTAAAAGACTTTGAAATAAAGACTAATACAAGTGGATATATTATGGGAGAAATCCTGATGCAAAGAGGTTAGCAAATTTGTTATCATTTTGAGTTGTTTTATGGTGAAGTCTTGAACTACCACCAACGACTGGGAGATTTTTTCTTTGCTGCACATAATTTAGAAGTGGAACCACTATCCAATGGGTAACGAGATCATCATCCACACCAATCACTATCCCTTACAACACTTATGAGTGTGGAGTAAGCTACAACAATCAAGGCACTACAAATATATGTTTGTTTTTTACTAGTTTCATCTAGTCATCAAGAATGAGAAGCATAACAATAATAATTTAATGGAAATGTTTCAAATGCCACCATCACCTGCTTAGATTAAAAATTATAGTATTCTTAAGCATGTGGAACCTTTCACGCATGATCCATAAAGAAGAAAAATACACCAAAGGTAAGGACTTCATGGAGATATTCTAGTAGTTGCAAGGGAAAGTTCATGAAAAATAAGGCAATAGGATTACTACCATTTTTAAGTTGGATAAGCTTTGTGTGCCTAAAGGCGAGAGAACATAGCTTATAAGAGAGGCTTATAACTCCAAAGTTGTAAGTCATTTTGGTATTGGAAAAATAGTTTCCTACTTGCAGAGCTATGTGTGTTGGCCCAAAATGTAAGAAGATGTAACTAGGTTCATTAGAGGATGAATACTTTGATATATTGACAAACTTAACAATATAAAGGAAGGTATATACAACCCCTTACTTGTACCTACTATGCAATGGGATACTATATATCTCCATAGACTTTGTGGGTGGTTTGTAATGAATCGGGTGGGGACATGACTATCTCTTTGTGATAACATATAAATTTAGTAAGATGTTCATCTCAATGCCTTGTAAAATGACTATCATGAGATAAGATGCAACAATATTGTGCTTTCACAAGGTTTGGGTGCACTTAGGGATGCCAAGGAGCATAATTTCCAACATAGATACAAGATTTATTAGTTCCTTTTGGACTACACTATGGGGCAAGATAGACATGAAACTGAAGATATCAACAACTTTCCATCCACAACTAAATGGTTATATGAAAGTAATAAACATGGAATTGGTTCAACATTAAGTGGTTACAATCAAAATCATCGAAATAACTAGGATGAGAATTTCATCTACATTTAACAATCTTATAATAGAGAAATCCATGCTTCCATTAATACGTCTTGTTTTGAAACATGGATTGGATAGTAATCAATGCCTTCGTCTTTAGAAGTTGTTAATGGGAAACATGGAGGAGAGTAGGAACATGCCACAAGAAAAGTACCAAAGGTTGAAAGATCCATTAATAAAATCTAATAAATATTATTTAGAAGTACAAGAGATACTTAATAAATCGCAAAATAACTATAAGGCCATTCATGGCCAACACATGATTGAGAAGACATCCATGGCAAGAGACAAAGTCAACTAGGTGAATTTAAATAAGGAGTGGTTGCAAGAACTTGGTGAGAAAATCAATTCTCTAGGATATGATCCTTCTTGAGTGTTGAAAAGGACCCCCATACATGCACATTTACTTAATAGTGAATGAGAAGAATCTAAACCTCTATGAGCCATCCATGTTTGATGAGGTAAATGAGAGCAAGTATTACCTTCCATGGAAGATGTAGCATTGAATGCTCATAAAGATTTAACAAAAAATATAGTTTTGCATAAGAATACTAGAACAACCAAAATGGGTTAGAAACAACTCTAACATATTAGATTAAAAGGGATACCTCCAAGAAAGGTCAAGTGGTACTCCAGGAAGAAAATTAAGGAAAATTTTCCTCATCTCTTTCAATATACGATTTTGGGGACCAAAAAGCCTCCCAAAATGAGGAGGCATGATTCAAAATCGATAAGCATAATTTTTCATCCTTTTTGGTATGTTTTGGGGTGAAGAATAAAAGTTGTGGACTTGTATAGACCATTTTTAGTGTCGATCATGAATCCCACTTAGCGAGTTCAAGACTAAAAATTCCATGTTTGGGGTCTCAAACATCATTTTTTTGGGTCAGAGCTTCACCAATACAACATATTTGTTTTTTGTGGGTGTTTGTCTCATTGATAGATTCCAATAGTGTATTAAGCGCTGAAAATAGAGTTCATATGAGAAAGTTATGTCATTTGAAAATTGACCATCACTTTGACCACCACAAAGCTGGGTGGAAGCCATGCCAACTCCCATATCTCACACACGTGGAGCTAGCCATGTATGCCATATCAAATATACTCTAGATCCCATTTAGACTTCAATGATGACTGTTTATAGGGATGCAACCTCAGTTATACTAGATCTCCCACTTGGAAAGCTCTCTCAACTCTATGCTTGTCTGCATGTACTTTCTGTCGATTCTGTGCTACCTGCAAGTTGTCCTTGAGAGTCCCGAGTATGTCTTGAATCTCTTGGAGCCAATATTTTTCTTTCTGTGTCTTACAATCACTAAATCTCAGATCAGCAAAAGTAAGTTCATCATATCCATAAAGATCATTGAAAGGAGACATACCAATCGAGAGATGAAAAGTAGTGTTGTAACAAAATTCTCCCAAATGGAGCCAAGTGGTCCATGAATTTTGTTGACCAGTGCATAGTTTCTTAAATACCCTTCCAACCATTGGTTCACTCTCTCTATTTTTCCATCATTATGTGGATGGTAGCTAGTGCTCATTGTTATCAGTCAAATTAGCACTTCTCTGTCCGTGACCACATTTCCCTGTCGGTCACACAAAAGCACACTATGGATGGAAGAGATTACTTGAACTTAGATGATTTGGATTTGAACCTTGAAATATTTTCCTCAAAACATATTTTTTGTTACTATTTTGAAGCATAACCACGACTTTTATATTTGCTACCACATGGGTTAGCCGCGGGTGTCTCTATAGACAACCTGCCGGTATCAACTAAAAATGTTGCACCCACTAGCTGTAAGATATGTGTTAAAATTCAATATGCTAAGACAGAAAATAGCAACATTACATTCCATTTCACAATAATAGCATATACAGGATCACTGAAGAAACAACAAGCACAGCATAAACACAAGAGACAGAGATTTATCCTGGGAAACCCTCATGGGGTAGAAAACCCAGCAAAGCTTCCTCAATATAGATGACCAGCAATATACAAAGATGAAACCCTGAGACATGATCTCCTCCTCCACAATAGCAGACCTCTCCTCCACAAGTGCGCTATCCTCAAGTGAGTGAGTGTGTGTCAAATAAGGAACACACCTCCTCTATTTATACACTACTCTGACACATCTTTTACACAAGTACACGTAGGCTCGTATTTAACCAATGGGTTAAATACCCCACTACAACTGACTGGGCCGACCCCTCTAGGGTGGTCTAATAACCCTTTGACCCACATAACACATAAAGGGCCGACCTCCACTAGGGAAGTCTAATAACCCAAGTTACCACATTCTGACGGAGGAATAAACATCTCCGGATATACAATAAGATCTTTACGGAGGAATGAAACATCTCCGGAATAATAAAGTACAATTATAATATTCTTTGAAGTTACAATATCTCAACACTCCCCCTTAACGAGAAGGATATTATAACAGCATCTGCACGAGCAAGGAGTCATCAACATCATACATGATACATCTATAAATCATTGGAAGCTTTCTCAACATCATCAGTAACTCAACTAGTTACTGGAACATCTTCAATACTGGAACATCAACATCATCAGAGTTGATAGTACTCAATCATCAGCATCGTCAACATACGATCAACAGCATCATCATCACACAATCATCAGCATCATCATCACACGATCATCAGCATCGTCATCACACGATCATCAGCATCGTCATCATACGATCATCAGCATCACGATCAACATCGTCATCACACGATCATCAGCATCACGATCAACATCATCATCACATGATCATCAGCATCATCATCACATGATCATCAGCATCGTCATCACACGATCAATCCAGTTCTCTATGTCCAAGGATGATGCAAACCAGTCATGTACCTTTTGAACCAAAGTCCAGGGACGATCCAGTCCTATCATGTACCTTTTGAACCGAAGTCCAGGGACGATCCAGTCCTATCATGTTCTCGGAGACCACATGTCTACGGCTCAGTTTATAGGACCAAAGTCCAAGGATGATCCAATCCTTACCGTACATTTAGGACAGCATCCAAGGATGACTTAATCCTTAACCGTTCATTTAGGACCACGTCCGAGGATGACTTAATCCTCCACCGTACATTTAGGACCATGTCCAAGGATGACTTAATCCTCCACCGTACATTTAGGACCACGTCCAAGGATGACTTAATCCTCCACCGTACATTTAGGACCACGTCCAAGGATGACTTAATCCTCCACCATACATTTAGGACCACGTCCAAGGATGACTTAATCCTCCACCGTGCATTTAGGACCTACGTCCAAGGATGACTTAATCCTCAACCGTGCATTTAGGACCTACGTCCAAGGATGACTTAATCCTCAACCGTGCATTTAGGACCTACGTCCAAGGATGACTTAATCCTCCACCGTACATTTAGGACCACGTCCAAGGATGACTTAATCATCCACCATGCATTTAGGACCTACGTCCAAGGATGACTTAATCCTCAACCGTGCATTTAGGACCTATGTCCAAGGATGACTTAATCCTCCACCGTGCATTTAGGACCTACGTCCAAGGATGACTTAATCCTCAACCGTGCATTTAGGACCTACGTCCAAGGATGACTTAATCCTCCACCGTGCATTTAGGACCTACGTCCAAGGATGACTTAATCCTCCACCGTGCATTTAGGACCTACGTCCAAGGATGAATTAATCCTCAACCGTGCATTTAGGACCTACGTCCAAGGATGACTTAATCCTCAACCGTGCATTTAGGACCTACGTCCAAGGATGACTTAATCCTTCACCGTCCACCAAGGACTTCATTCTCAAAGACTTACGTCTACGGCTCTTCTTTAGGACTGAAGTCCAGGAATGATCCAATCCCTTCACATGTTCACCAAGAACTTCATTTTTGAAGACATACGTCTACGGCTCTTCTTTAGGACTGAAGTCTAGGAATGATCCAATCCCTTCACATGTTCACCAAGAACTTTATTTTCGAAGACATACGTCTACGGCTCTTCTTTAGGACTGAAGTCCAGGAATGATCCAATCCCTTCACATGTTCACCAAGAACTTCATTTTTGAAGACATACGTCTACGGCTCTTCTTTAGGACTGAAGTCCAGGAATGATTCAATCCCTTCACACCATGTATAACAAAACATGTATCCTCATCATCAAAACATGTATAACCACAACATGTATCATCATCATCAAGACATGTATAACCACAACATGTATCATCATCATCATTAAAACATGTATCATCATCATCAAAACATGTATAACCACAACATGTATCATCATAATAAAAACATGTATAACCACAACATGTATCATCATGTATACATCTATCATCAAAAGCATGTATATCTAATCATCAAAAGCATGTATATCTAATCATCAAAAGCATGTACACATCTATCATCAAAAGCATGTATATCTAATCATCAAAAGCATGTATACATCTATCATCAAAAGCCTGTATACATCTATCATCAAAAGCATGTATATCTAATCATCAAAAGCATGTATACATCTAATCATCAAAAGCATGTATACATCTATCATCAAAAGCATGTATACATATATCATCAAAAGCCTGTATACATCTATCATCAAAAGCATGTATATCTAATCATCAAAAGCATGTATACATCTAATCATCAAAAGCATGTATACATCTATCATCAAAAGAAAGAATATAAGAGTCCTAAATCTAAATAATTCTAGGTAACTAAGTGCAATAAATAGGTAACCTCATCATTGATGAGATAGACTTGTTATCGGATACTGTGCTACTCCCCCTTTCGAGGAGAGTCCTTCTAAACTACACCAAGCTTGTCTCGGAAGTGTTCAAACTTTACTCGAGACAGAGGTTTGGTCAGGATATCATCAATTTGATCCTCAGTGCTTATATACTCGAGCTTGATAGCTCCTCTCTGCACCATATCTCGTATATAGAATTATCGGATCTCAACGTGTTTTGACTTATCATGGAATACAAGATTTCCTATCATCTTGATGCAGCTTTGATTGTCACACATAATCACAGTGGAATCCATTTCTAAGTCAAACACTCCATATAATAGCTTCTGAAGCCACACTGCTTCACAACTGGCAGAGCAGACAGCTATATATTCTGTTTCAGTAGTACTGAGAGCCACACTAGATTGTTTCTTGCTAAACCATGAGATCATGGTAGATTCAAGACTATAACATCCACCTGATGTACTCTTTCTGTCTGAGACACTTCCTGCCCAATCAAAATTTGAGTAACCATGTAATCGGAGTTCATGACCTCCAAGATTATATAGACCAAAATCTAAAGTACCTTTTAGGTACCTCACTACATGCTTTGTAGCTATTAAGTGAACCTCTCTAGGTTCTACTAGATACTGACTTATGGTATTTACAACAAAGCATATATATGGCCTAGTATTTGTTAAATACATCATTGGCCCAATGATTTGTCTATATAGGGTTAGGTCCATTAAATCCAATGAGTCATTAACTAATAACTTCAAGTTGGAGTCCATGGGAGTGGCCATGGCTTTACACTCCAACATATCAAATCTTTTTAGAAACTTCACAGCATACTTACCTCGATTTAAAAGATTCCTTTTGGATCATGCCATACTTCTAGACCTAAGAAGTAGTGCATTAATCTGAGATCTTTCATTTTTATTTCTGCAGCCATTTTCATGATCTGTTTCTCATTCCTTCTCAGAAAGAGATCATCGTCACATAATAATGGTATGATAGGTTCATCATCCACAACCTTAAGGTAAAGGTTAGGATCAGCTTTACTTCTGGTAAAGCCCAAGCTTTGTCATGAAGCTGTCAATTGTCCATTATTCACACTCTGCATTGAGTGATCTTTTGCATATCTATCTGTGCCATCTCTTGTCAGATGGGTCTACTAATATGAGCCTCAAAGTCATTCGAACTCTATGGTGAGTTCCTTCTTGCATCCATGTCATATGTGTATAGAAGCCATATTCAACCTTGTAGCAAGGGTTGAGATCCACATCACCCATGATGATCATTAAGCTCATCAATTGAATACCGATCCTGGGAACCCATACAGAACCTGATTACATTATTAAGAGAATGGTCAAAACATCTCATCATGATTCTCTTCCTCTTTCTAAGAGAATCTCTTAACCATAAGCTTTCTATAGTGTGTTTGATTTGTAAATCCTTTTGTTGAACATCCATCGCTTGTTCATCATTCATCATGATTTTTTTCCTACAAATCAAAATTAGGTACATGATTAGTAATACTTCATAATCATCAAATCATATTGACATGATAACCTATTATGCATACAGATATCATTTACATAGTTATGCAACTATCTTGACCAATACTTTGGCACAACACTTTCCCATATCCTGTATGCATACAGTGGCTATCTAGATGCCTTCCATCTCTACCAGAACATACTATCGAGAGTGTGCACAACTCTCAGCATGTCAGTAAAGAAGTTTCATTCTAGACAAGCAACAATGGAATGTTTGTCCAACTTACCAATCATATGCATATTAGTAGTATACTGTTCAATGTTCTATGAATATTTACACTTAGCATGATATATTATAGGAATACAAATATGCATACAAATATGCATACAACCTATTATAGGCAATATCATTTACTATTTCAAATAACAACTCAAATACTTATCTTTTATGTTTGTGTGGTTGCCTCCCGCTTGATCTTCTGTATGTCTTTTGAACTTCTATTCATTATGTACCACTGTGCATGTTCAAGTGTCATCCTCATGATCTCATACACAAACATACACCCATTAGTATGTTCTAAATGTTATCAAAACATTATAGTTCTAAATAATATTGAGAATGTATAGTCATGATTATAGTTAATAAACATTAGTATTCAAGATTTCAGGGAAGTATTCTTTTACTCATGCATATCATCAATCAAGATAAAAAACATAATATGCATAATCCCTTGATTACTAACTTTATGAATAAGCATAACCAATCATACCAAGTATGCTTATATAAGGGATCCTAACACAAGGTAAGATTCATGGGAAACATACCTAGATTAGTATACCTACTTAGTTATGTACAACATACCTAAACAATCTCTTCAACGATTTAGAGATCCTGACCTAGAACCTGCATGTCTCATTGGTTAAGCATAATATAACAAAGTCATACATACCTCGTAAGTAGAACAAAGATTATGGATGAGTCTTTGTCTTCATGTTTTCATGGTCATAGAACCTGATTTGTCTTTTGTGATGTACCTGAGCCTTGTTAGCAGACAACATCAACCTCACATAACATCACAATGCATTAGTACAATCATATAGCCCTAATCAATGAATGTATTTGATCATTCACATGCATTCATACTGTTACTAGGGTGATAAGACAATTCTAACATTAATCAAGATTGTACTAATAAATAATATGAAGACAAACACATCATGAACGTAATCAAGAATTAGATTTCAAGACATACCTGAACCTCCTTAAGTCATACCTGTCGAGACTTCTTGTAGTCTTCTTATGTAAGGCCTTAGCCTCAACTCCCCCTGAAACTTGATCTGGAGCTTGATTAGGGTTTTCTAGAGAAACCCTAAAAACTTCAATCTTTGACTTTCACACTTCTGAATGGATGAAAGAATATGTCTTGCTGAGCTGATCAAACTAGCTTACTTCAATTTTGGAATTTCCAAAATTTGACCTCTCAAAATTGCCTTTGAAACTTCTGGATCTTCTGGACAGGATCCCTAACTAGGGTTTGATGAAGCCCACCCTTCTGCCCAAACAAAAGGTTTGATCCAAGGCTCTAAACTCTTATTTTTCTTAGGAGCTTCCAGCCGTGGTTACAGACTTCAAAAATTCCCATTTTTTACAGAAGCCCTAATTTCCACTTTTCTGATCAAAGTCCCGAACTAGGGTTTGATCAAGCCCGGCCTTCTGCCCAACCAAAAAATCTGATCTTGGTCTCTAAATTTCTATTTTGATAAGTAGCATTCAGCCGTGGTCTCCATTTACAAAAATTCCAACTTTCTTCAAAGCCCTAAATTCCGGAAGCCATGAATGAAGGTACTCAAAAATAATTCTGTTTTGACAGAAATATGTACCTGATTGTTTCTGGTGTAACTCCAAACTTTTCAATCCACAGGGTCTGAAAAAGTTTTCTGAGATAGCCTGACCTGTTATCTTTCCATCCTGACAGGTCTGACCTCAATTGGATTCTCTAAGAGAGAGTTATGTCAAATGTCGCAACGTGACCTGTTTTGGGATAAAACAGAAGAGCGAACTTGTACGGCGTGCCACGTGTCACTGTTTGAACTTCGGCCTCTGAAAAATTTTTCTGAGGTAGCTCGGCCTGTTATCTTTCCATCCTGATAGGTCTGACCTCAATTGGACTCTCTGAAAGAGATTTATGCCAAGTGTCGCAACGACCTGTTTATGGGATAATACAGGAGAGCAAGCTTGTACGAAGTGCCACATGTCACTGGTTCAACTTCAACCTCTGAAAAAGTTTTTTGAGATATTACAGACTGTGTACTACCTGTCACTTTTTACGAAATTTCATTTGGAGCTTCCTAGCCCAAGATATGACCTTTTTCCCAAGGTCACCTGATTTTGACTCAGATCTGGAAGAGGCAGAAACCCTATATTGTACAGATCATAAATCACAAAGTAAAACGAATTAGAGGTTTTCCTTTGGACACAAGGTACCTGGAGATTTAATATTCGTCCTGTAACAATTTCAGATCCGAAAAAATCTCCAAAACGGATTTATAGCGAAAGTGCTACGATGACTGGTTTTTGCTATGTAAAACCCTATCCTTCAAATTGTCGTAAGTAAAGCAAGTGTCGTTAGTGCCATACCTTGTCTTCCTTCAGGTTAGATTTGATACCATGTTAAAATTCAATATGCTAAGACATAAAATAGCAGCATTACATTCCATTTCACAATAATAGCATATACAGGATCACTGAAGAAACAACAAGCACAGCATAAACACAAGAGACAGAGATTTATCCTGGGAAACCCTCATGGGGTAGAAAACCCAGCAAAGCTTCCTCAATATAGATGACCAGCAATATACAAAGATGAAACCCTGAGACATGATATCCTCCTCCACAATAGCAGACCTCTCCTCCACAAGTGCGCTATCCTCAAGTGAGTGAGTGTGTGTCAAATGAGGAACACACTTCCTCTATTTATACACTACTCTGACACATCTTTTACACAAGTACACGTAGGCTCGTATTTAACCAATGGGTTAAATACCCCACTACAACTGACTGGGCCGAACCCTCTAGGGTGGTCTAATAACCCTTTGACCCACATAACACATAAAGGGACGACCTCCATTAGGGAAGTCTAATAACCCAAGTTACCACATTCTGACGGAGGAATAAACATCTCAGGATATACAATAAGATCTTTACGGAGGAATGAAACATCTCCGGAATAATAAAGTACAATTATAATATTCTTTGAAGTTACAATATCTCAACAATATGATATATGCGAGTCATTTGCTAGTTATCCAAAGGAATATTCATGGGTGTCTTTAAAAATATCAAAAAATATAAAATGATTAATTATGGATTAGTTGAGATAGTTATCCAACTACCTTAACTTCGCAGATCAACTGCCTTTCAAGCCTAACCTCCTAGTCTTGACATAAATACAAGGGGATGGGATTGAGAAAGAGATCTTATCTTAAGAGCCAATGTTATGCTAGAGGAATAATTACTCAAGAGAGAGGAGTAGGAGCCCAAGGTCTGATTACAAAAGTGCCTTTTGCAGGACAGGTATAATCAACTATTATTAATGCAAATAAAATCAGATATTTCCCTTCCAATAGCACTTGTCTTTGTATAAACTTGATATTTGAATCTGTCATATGAACTTATATACGAGTTTGAATTTCAATTGTTTATCTTTGTGTAGTCAAATCGCTTTGAGAAAGGTAGTCTATGTGTTTGCAGGATCATTAGTTGGAGCAGTGTAGCAGTGAATCAAGAAGATTGGATTTCGAAAGCTTGAATCAACCATCGATTATCCAGGTGTGAACCTCATCTTGAATCCTATTTCTTTTATGGATGGAAAAAAGTGTTGAATGTTACATGTATTTGATTTTTTGTTTCTGCAATAAACTTTGATGTATGTTGGTGACCTCCTTTTCCCATTCATAGGTTATTATACCGCACAACACTCATGTCCAAACTTGTCCCTACTATCTTTAATAGTTCTTACCAAAAATTTCTAGTAAACTTACTGTCCCTGTCACTGATGATGGACTTGGGTATGCCATGAAGTTTGAAGACTTATTTGATGAAACGTTCAACCACTTGGATGGATGCAATATTATTTGTGGCAAAAAATAAATGTGCATATTTAGTCAACCTATCAACCACAACAAAAATATTGTCTTTACCTTGGCTTTTGGGTAGTCCTGTGATGGAATCCATTGATACACTCTCCCATTTTTGCTCAGGAATGGGGAGTGGTTGTAGGGGCCCTGCTGGATGAGTATTCTCTACTTTATTTTGCTGACATGCCACACATTATCTAACATACTCCATCACTTCTTTATCCATCTCTTTCCATGTGAACATTTCCCTCACTTTCCTGTAAGTCTTCACAAACCCCAAATGTCCTCCTAAAGGCACATCATGGGAAGCTTCAAGAATATTCTTCTTTAGTATGGATTCTGGAACTACAAATATCCTATACTTATAATAAATGACATCATTAAGAATCTTATAAGCATCATAATGAATTAATCCATCAAATAAATCACAAGCAAACTGATTCTTGGTGTATTCTACCCCAAGTTGTACTTTCCAATCATCTTGAAATTTCAGCAATGCAAGTGTGGGTTTTCTAGCAAGTGCATCAAATACAATGTTCATCTTACCCTTCTTATACTCAATCTCAAAATAAATATCTTGGACCTTTCTTAACCACTTCTATTGTCTATCATTCAGATCCTTTTGGGTTAAGAAGTGCCTCAAACTGTTGTGGTTAGCCTTGATGATAAAATTACCTCCCACCAAATACTGTCTGAACTTGACTAGCGCATGCATGATGGCTAGCATCTCTTTGTCATAAACTGAATACAACCTTTCATGTGGCTGCAATTTTCTGCTCTCAAAGGCCAAAGGATGCTTATTTTGCATCAAGACATCTCCAATACCATTCCTTGAAGCATCACACTCAAGAACAAAATGTTGAGAAAAATATGGAAGTGCAAGAGCAGGACAACTGCTCATTACCTCCTTCATTCTGTTGAACACCTGTTCAGATTCTTTCGACCAATTGAAGGCTCCTTTCTCAGTGAGATCTATCAAAGGATATGTAATCTTGGAAAATCCTTTGACAAACTTCCGGTAGTAGGTGCATAGCCCAATGAACCCTCTTAGTTCAGTGAGATTTTTAGGACTAGGCCAATCTAGACTTTTCCATGTGAACCTTAACTCCGTATTGACCAATCGCATGACCAAGATACAAAATATCAGTCATTCCAAACTCATACTTGGTTAGCTTTTCATAAAAATATTAATCAGCCAAAACTGTTAGTACAATATCCAAATGATGGAAATGCTCCTCCCAAGTCCTACTATAGATCAAAATATCATAAAAAAAAACAAGTACAAACTTACGGAGCTACTTGCTAAACACTTTGTTCATGCAAGATTGAAAATTTGCAGGTGCATTTCTTAGGCCAAAAGGCATAACCAAAAACTCAAAGTTCCCATGGTGACATCGAAAGGAAGTCTTCTGTGTGTCTTCTTCTTTCATGTTGATTTGATGGTATCCCGATTGAAGATCAATCTTAAAAAAGTACTTGGCCCCATGTAGCTCATCCATAAGCTCATAGATCCTTGGAATAGGATATCTATTCTTGATAGTCTTCTTGTTGAGGGCTCTATAATATATGAAAATCCTCATGGTCCCATCTTTCTTCTTCACAAGGACTACCGATGAGGCAAAAGGACTTGAAATTGGTATAATAAATCCCAAGTCAAGTAGTTTCTTGATGGTTCTCTCTATCTCATCCTTGAATCTTTTTGGGTGCTTGTAGGGGTGCACCTTGATAGGTGAGTTTCCTATTTCCAAATCAATCTTATTCTCCACTCCTCTATATGGAGGCCTACCATGAGGAAGGTCCCCAAACACCTTATTATGTTTTTGGAGAAGCTTCTGAATGTCTTTAGGATAATGGGCCACTTAGAATGAGTTCCCCTTTATGGTGATTAGGCATTCTACATCCCATTCAATGAATCCATGCCTTAGAATGGATCTCATACTGTGTGCACTTACCACTTGTTTGGGATAAGTGTTGATTCCCTTCAACACTATCTCTCTTCCATTTTCTCCCTTGAAGATCATTTCAGGGACTTGGTAGTCTACTGAATTCTTCCCAATGGAGTGCAGCCATTGTACTCCCAAAACCATGTTAGTGTCAGCCACATCAACAACACAAAAACTATCTGTAATGGTATCTTCTCCTATACAAATATGCAATTTAGGAATCCATCTACAATAGTTCATGGAATGATTACCTGGAATGATAACAATGAAGCCTCCAAATTTTTCAATGTGTAGCTTCCTTATTTCAATCAGGGTTGAATCAATGAAGTTATCTGTAGCTCCTCCATCCACTAGCACAATGACTGATTGTCCTTAAACCACTCCTTTGAACCTGAGTGTATGGTAGCGAGGCACTCCTGAGATTACTGCAATCTTGCGCACCTCTGGAGTAGGTCCTTCTTCTGAAGTCTCCTAGGCCACTTCTGCATCTATTGGGGCCTCTTCTTCTTCTTTCTCAACTTCTCTCTCTGAGTAAACTTCAATATAGTGTGCCTTTCCTTTGGCACATCTATGTCCTGGAACCCATGGCTCCTAATAGGTGAAGCACAACTTCTTTCTTCTCAACTCATCTTGGTCCTTAGCATAGCTATCCTTTCTAAAATTTCCAGTAGGACTCTTCATTGGTGGTCTTTGGTTCTTGAACTGAGTAGGACCAACAGTCCTTGGAGGAAATATGGTTCTTGGAAGAGAGTATTGCAAGTTTCTGGTTCGACTTAGTGCATCTTGCAAGGTAGGGGGTATGTAAGCTTTCACCAAGCATTTCAAAGGTTCTGATAACCCTTCAATGAAAAATAAGATCATCCTTGATTTTGAAATGTCAGAGACCATCATAGCTAATTTTTGGAACTTAGAGATGTAATCTTCAGGGGTTCTAGTTTGCTTCACATGTGCTAGTTCTCTAAAGGTGATCTCAGGATCTCTTCTTTCAAACCTTTCATCCAAAATTATTGTGAACTCTTCATAGGTGGTCACTTGGTCATGCCCAAGAGTCTTTAGGCCATGAAGCCACCAGTCATTTTCTTCTCCATCTAAGTGTAGAGTAGCCATCTTGATGGCATCTCTTTCAGCCATAAGATTCAGCTGAAAATATGTGTCAAGTTTATGAATCCAAGAGTTAGCAGTACATTTCTGTGAACCATCAAAATAGGGTAAAGAAATATTACCAATGGCATTTCTGAGTTCATAGTTCTTATTTTGCATTCTGAATCCTCCTCTTGGATTGGACTTGTACTGCAGATCACCGAAGTCTTTGAATGGTAAATCACTTCTGCATTCTTCATCCAATGTAAGGTACTCAACATATTTGTCCTCCCATGAAGCAAGACCTCCATTTTGAACCTCAGGTTCTTCTCTTTGTTCTTCAGTAAACTTGGGAATAATAGGCCTGGAGTATGATGGTGTTTCCATCTTGAATTCCTCAGGGCAATTGTGAGGCCCAGTCTTTGAGAAAATATGGCCACCACTGCTCTTCCTCTCGCCATGTGGGGTACCATTGTTGCTCCCTTCTCCTAACTTGCTTCCTAGCTGCTGACTCTAGTCTCCTATCCAGACTAAAAAATATTGAGTGAGATGTATTGCATCCCTTTCATCATGCTTTGAACAAAGAATTTGAACTCCTTATCTTCATTGTGAGACATGTCTAATTCTCCTTGTACTTTCCCTTCAATAGAATTGATTTCTTCTTCCTCTTCTCCTTCTGACAGAGGATCTTTCTTCTTGGAATATGAATACATCCTTGTTCTCATAGAAATAATTAAAGATCAGGTTCATAGGACCATGCTCTGATACCATTGTAATGTACCAACTCAAGTTAGTGATACAAAAACTCTATACCTCTCAAAATTTATTAAAACAGTGATTGTGGAAGCTAGATGGATTGAAAATGGATTAGATCAAGGCTTGGGATGGATGGGAGGCTCTGATATGGAATGATAACTCTGAAAAAAGTACTGATACCATTTACTTTTCAAGATAATCCATTCTGCAATTTACTCCAACGCTCCCTGGGCCCCTCAACATATGCATACTAGTATGGGTGAGGAATTTAACTGGAAGCTGGGGATGGGTGTTTATGAATCAAAAAATTTAAATACCATTCAATTACAGCAATTACATAATAAAATAACATTCCATAAAGTTATATGGAGTTCTGATCAATTCTCACAAAAATACTAGTAAAATTGCCTTCGAGGATTGCATAACTAGCGAGAATTCTGGGCTCCCAAACAATAATAAGAGGCTCACAAATTTTTGATATAAGACTTGGATCATGACATATGACATATTAATCAACTCCATAAACAATAATTACTTAATTTGGATTCATATTCATTCATTTATTAATTGCACACTGGAAACTAGTCAAATTTTAGCTAAATCTAGAAGGGGTGGAGAAATAAGAGAATAAATATGATTTATGTAATTCTAATTGATCTGAATGATATACAAGGATTAAATTTACTGTTAATACATCATAATTGATCCAATAGACTCCTCCAAACATTACAAAATATTCTCTCCACTCTTACTGAACAATATAGCACTAGAAATCATTGAAAAGCTCTGAGATTCAAACCATAGAATTGTTGGAGATTTATGAAATTATACCCATCCTTGTTTCAGCTACAAGACCTGAAAATAAAATCAATGATAATGGCTGAATTCCATCATCCTCTCACATAAATCTGGGGCACATCTTCCAAACTTGACAAGGGGCACATCTCCCAAGTCTCTGAGGCAAATTTGCTCTCATAACAATTCTCAAACTAACAAAATATGTGAATGTGGTGCACAATGGTTTATTTATAGATTCTGGATGAATTTTGGAGCAATTATTCATGGTGAATGCGCCCTCCTTGAGTGCATAAGGAAAGCTTGCTTTCCTCCTTTTTCCTTTTCTGATTGCTTTGCTTTGGCTTTTTTTTTTTTTCTTCTCTTTCCGAACTTTCCTTCTTTTCTGAACTTTCCTACTTTTCTGACTTTCCTACTTTTCTGACTTTCCTTCTTTTCTGATTTTTTGTTGCTTTCTGATTTATGCTGCTTTTGTTGATTTACTCTTCTTTTCTTTCTTTTTCCTGATTTTCTAGATTCATGTGCTTTCTCTTTGAATTCTTCCTCAAGTCTCCTCTCCTCCAACCTTATCCACTAATTCACCCTAGTGGAGCATTATCTCCATTTATTCAACATAAAAAAATATTAAATGCATCATAAATAATTATTCCAAGTGGATAACAAACTTTGGATAAAATTAAATGCACACTCCTAATTAATTAATTTCCTGGAATACAAAATTTAACCCCATGAGACTAATGTTGTCTCCTCAACCCAAGGGATTGGTTGGGTTAGGATATTGGTCCAATGTTCACTGTTGAGGGGACATGACACATACTTCCTATTGTATCCAGTTCAAATGTAGTTAATTGTACCTATTAGATTCAGACTCTCAATCGTTTGAGTCATTATAGATGTTGGATCCCTTCAAATCCAACAATGCATCAATTATTGTGATTCAACATTCCATGAGAATGCCATTGTTTTAGTACAATTTCTTCAAATCATCCATGGTTGGACCATGATTACATTCCATATTTGAGTCCATATTGGACACTTATGATGTACACAATAGTTATCCATGTATTGATTAGGTCCCCTTTCGGCCTCAGTCTAGTTTTTAGTTAGAGACATTGATACGAGCATGGAAATGCCCACCTTGTCCATATATTTGAGATTATATGTACCTCATTCATGTTGAGTATTGTATCTATAGGTAAGGGTCCCTATAGTCCCATTGAAGGACAAGCTACCTCTGACATAGTCTCCATTCTTTATGCCACTATCACATTTTTCTCCCAGAAAAGAAGAACCTATGATGTATGTCACCCATACGATGAGCTCCTGGCCTCACACATTAGGGGGAAATATGTTAACACCTAATTTTTGTCCACCTACATTTTCGTTATCCCCATCACACATTACACCATTACCACATTTCATTTCCACCCCTTGGACCTTCATTAAAACAAAAATCAAAGTCACACACCAAAAAGGGCCATTTTACAAATTAAACTGCTCAATTATCTCAAAATAAATGAGCAACCTTTTCCCTGACTTGATTTTTGGATGTTTTTATTTTTACCCTCAATGAAAAGAATAAAATTGGCAGTATTTTCATGATAGCCCAAATTGGATAAAAGGATAAAAAAAGTAAAATAAAAAATAAAAAATTAGAAATCAAAGCTCGATCCTTATCTTAGAGCTATCCATTGTGCCTATAAATGAACCCTCAAGGTCCTTCACTCAACACCAATTCTCCATTCATTGCTCAAGCCATTAATCTACAAAAATCTCCCTGAGATCATAACTCCCTTTCCAGTTCTAGTCTCAGCTTGCTGGAGATTGCATGTGTGACATGCGGTTAGCGAATCACGGACTACTAGGAGACCAAGCGGACCCTCCCTCAGACAGTTGCAGGTGCCCCTTCTAATGCAACTCAGAGGTGACACTTACTCTTGTAAAAGTCCTTTTTTATAATAAAAATAATTATTTATTCCTTTACATGATGTTGTATGTATCTCTTTGCTTGATGTAGAATGTGTAGAAATGTTAGATTAGATTTGCTTTCAATATTATTAAGTTTTTCCATCCTGTTAGATTAGTCTTTTTAATTCATGTTCGGTTCATTTTTAATTTTTACCTTGAACCTATACTAAAATCAGCACAACTCTTAGTAGGTGCACTTTCGCATGTGCTGATGTGAAAACACCAGGAACACTCCACTTTCTAAGATACCTTACAGAATGAGTACACTGGAATTATTAGAGCTGAAAATGCAATTGCAAGAATTGTTGGAAAATAAATAAATTAGGCCCAGTGTGTCTCCATGGGGAGCACCTGTTCTATTTGTGAAAAAGAAAGATGGAACACTCAAGTTATGCATTGATTACAGGCAATTGAACAAATTTACAGTGAAAAACAAGTACCCATTACCCTTAATTGATGATCTTTTTTATCAAATGAAAGGGGTAAAATTATTTTCAAAGATTGACTTGAGATCTGGTTACCATCAGATGAGAATAAAGGAAGAATACATCCACAAGAAAACCTTTGGAACAATTTATGGACACTATGAGTTTGTGGTGGTGGCATTTGGTCTCACTAATGCGCTAGCTACATTCATGTGTCTCATGAATAGTGTTTTCAATAGGTATTTAGAAAAGTTTGTTCTTGTTTTTATAGTTGACATTCTTATTTACTCTAAGAATGAAGAGGAGCATGAAGAAATTTTGAGAATGGATTTGCAATTGCTAAAGGAGCATAAGTTGTATGCAAAGACAAGCAAATGCGATTTCTATAGGAAGAAAATTCATTATTTGGGTCACATTATTTCAGAGGAAGGAATATCAGTGGACCTATAAAATATTATGGCCATTATGGATTGGCCGACTCCAAGAAATGTGACAAATGTGAGATCCTTTATGGGTATTGTTGGTTATTAAAGAAGGTTCATTGAAAGATTCTCCAAGGTTGCACACCCCATCATTTTTTGAAAAATAAGGGAATAAAATTTGAGTGGACACAAAAATGTGAAGAAAGTTTTCATTGTTGAAAAAGATTCTTACAAGTTCTCTAATTATGAATATTGCAAAACCAAAAAAGGATTTTGTGGTGTGTAGAGATGCATGTGAACGGGGAATTAGAGGAGTTCTTATGCAAGAGAATCATTTGGTGTGTTATGATTCAATAAATTTGAAAGAGCATGAGAAAAATTATGCTACATGTGATTTAGAGCTTGCTACCATAGTGCATGCTTTGAAGATGTGGATGCACTATTTGATGGGCATAAAATTTGAGCTTAGGACATGCCACTATGGTTTGAAATATTTATTTGAGCGGGCAACACTAAATGCAAGGCAAGCTAGATGGCTAAATTTTTTATGTGAATTTGATTTTGATATCAAACACATAAAGGGGAAAGAAAATAAGGTGGACGATGCTCTCAATAGAGAATTGTATGCAATGCATGTGGTAGCCATTAGAATTTCCCAATCATATTTGAGGCAGGAAATTGTTATTTCTCTTGTTGAAGATGAGCAATATGTGAAAATATTATATAAGTTACAACAATAGAATTTGGAAAAGAGGTATGAAATTTTTTGGCATTTGGAGGATGATGGACTTCTTATCTATAAAAAAACAGAATGTATATTCCAAATGTGGATGAATTGGGGATAATTATTATGTATGAAATCCATAAAATTGTTGGGTATGTGTTATATTCTTTGCATGTGTGTGTGGGGGGGGGGTACGCATGTCAGTGGTGTGCTTGGGAATTTTCTAAAAATATGTAATTTAATCCCGGTTAAGGGATTGTGGTCTATTTTCTAATTCGAGTTAATGGATTAGGGTATTGGATGCCGCGGAATAACTATATTTTATTGTGTGTGATTCACAATGATGATGATAAAATAAGAGGTCAGGGTCCAAGTTTTGTTGGTTTTCCCAGTTAAGGGTTTTCATGGTAAATTTCTGTGTATTATGTGTGAATGTTGTAGTGTAATCTTTGTTTTGCTTAAAATAATTTGTATGTTTTGCTTATCTGCATAAAGTTCCATATGTTAGTGCGGTTAGGAGTTTGATGTATGCAATGGTCTGTACCAGAACGGACATTACTCATGTAGTGGGAGTATTGAGAAGATATATGTCAAAACCAAGGAAGGAGCACTGGACAGCTGTAAAGAGGATCTTCAGATATTTGCGTGACACTACAGATTATGCAATCTGATACCAATGAATACCTAGACTAGATAGAGTAATAAGTGTACATGGATCTGTTGATGCAAACTGGGATGGAGATCTTGATCGCAGAATATCTACAAGTGGGTATGTGTTTATCCTATTTGGAGGAGCTATCAGTTGGATGAGAAAGAGACATGCTGTAGTTGCACTCTCAACTGCATAATATTAATATATGGCAGCCACTCATGCAAGTAAATAAGTTGAATTGTTGCAAAGATTATGTTCAGGTGTTGGGTTTGTATAGAAATCTGTAAGGTTAGATTGTGACAGCCAAAGTGCAATCTTCCTGGCAAAGAACCTTGCTTATCATGCTAAGACAAAGAATATTGATGTGCAATATCACTTTGTGAGAGATATGGTTGAAGATAAGGTGTTGTTGGAGAAGGTTGACACCTTGAAGAATGTTGTAGACTCATTAACAAAGTATGTCAGTACAGGGAATTTCTCTTGGTGTAGAGAATCTATGGGCATTGATGCCCCGAACCTGTGACTTTATGAGTACATGAATCATTGTATTGCAGAGAAAAAAAACAAGTGGGAGAATGTTGGGTATGTGTTATATTCTTTTCATGTGTGTGTGGGGGGGGGGGGGGGGGGGGTGGGCACATTGCGCCTATCAACAGCGTGCCTGGCGATCCCTCCGGCACCTTTGGGTTGTTTTCGGCTATTTTGGGGAATTTTCTAAAAATATGAAATTTAATCCCAGTTAAGGGATTGGGTTCTATTTTCTAATCTAGGTTAACGTATTAGAGTATTGGATGTTGCGGAATACCTATATTGTATTGTGAGTGATCCATAATGATGATGAGAAAATAAGAGTTGCGGCTCAAAGTTTTGCTGGTTTTCCCGGTTAAGGGTTTCCAAGGTAAATCTCTGTGTATTATGTGTGAATGTTGTGGTGTAATATCTATTTTGCTTAAAAGAATCTGTATGCTTTTCTTCTTTTCACAAGTTTAAAACTTACAAAAATTCCATATTCTGGTCACCCAGGATACGAGAAAACAATTGCTACAACGAGGAAACAATATGTTTGGTTGGGAATGAAGAAAGATATTGGTGAGTAAATTTCAATGCGTATGAAATGCCAACACGTGAAGGTTGAGAATCAACACCCAGTAGGCTTATTGTAGCCTTTACCAATTATGGAATGGAAATGTGTAGTAACTATTGATTTTATTACACGATTTCCAATGACAGTGAGGCAGCATGATTCCATCATTGTTGTGGAGGATAAAGTATCTAAGGAAACACATTTTATTTTAGTTAAATCTACTTACAAGGCTGATGAGATAGCAAGAATATTCATGAAATAAATATTCAAATTGCATGGGTTACCCAAAGCAATTGTATCTAATTGTGATACCAAATTTACTTCAAATTTATGGAAAATTCTCTTTGTAGATCTAGATACATAGTTGAACTTTAGCACTTCCTACCATCCACAAATAGACGGGAAAATAGAAAGAGTAAATCAATTTATTGAAGGAATGCTTCGCATGTATGTGATGGGAAAACCATCCAAGTGGTAAGATTATGTACACTTGGTAGAATTTTCATATAACAATGGGAAGCCAACATCATTGGGAATGAGTCCATTTGAAGCTTTGTATGGTAGAAGGTGTAGGACACTAGTGACTTGGGATAATCCACTCAACAAAATTGTACTTGGGACAAAAATTCTTAAGGAAATGGAACAAGATGTTGCAAATATTAGGCAAAATTTAAAGCATCCCAAGATAAACAAAAACTCTTTGTAGATAAGAACATAGTGAATAGGGAATTCAATGTTGGGGATCATATTTACCTCCAAGCGAGGCCAAGGAATATTTCCTTGAAGCTTGGAAGTTGTTCCAAGCTATCATTGAGATATTATGGGCCATTTGATGTGCTTGAGAGGATAGGGCCAGATTCATATAGAATTGCATTTCCGCTACTAACACTAGAGCTCTTAATGTTTTTCATGTTTCTTTGATTAAGAAATATGTACATGATCCTAACCATGTGACTGATTGGGATGTGATCCAGGTAGAATTCGAGAGAGAGTTCCAAATTGATCCACTATGAATCCTCAACAAGAAGGTAACATTACTCTGGAACTGATCCATCAAATAGGTATAGGTGCAATGGAACCACTTTGGTCTTGATGAGGCTACATGGGAGTTAGAGTATGCCATGAGAGAGGCATATCCATTTTTATTCTAATCTTGAGCAAACACCGAGGATGGTGTTATTCCAAGGGAGAGGGGATTGTAATACCCCCATTTTTTGATTGGGAATGTATTGAATCAAAATTATGTAAATGATGTAAATATGTTAGTATGGATTCCTAGTAAGGAGCTCAAGGCCAAGGCCCGACTAGTGAATGGATAGGCATGTATAGTGTAAATATTTTTAATTGGCCCGTATGGTTGGCTTGTCATGCCAATTCAAATGGTATGTAAATATTATGTTGGGAAATAATAAAAATGGTCCAAGATGGCCGTGTAAATAGCACTAGAGGGGAAGAGGAAAGGGGTCCTATGGGAGATCAAAACCTCTATTACCAAGTGCCAACCTTAGAACTCATCCAATTATTTCCATGTGCTTTAAATGAGTCAATTACTTCCTTTTGAATATTAAATCCAATAATCAAATGCATGTCTGAGGTTAGTGGAGAAATCCCTTTCATGTAGTTATGGAAGCATGGGATGGATATACTTCTATGATAGTTGTCAGGGTCTTTTCTTCTATGGTTGGGAGTTACGTTAGTTGTCTTGTCACCATTCCATCTTATCCTTTGGATTCAACCACTCATTTTCTCTTATCCATGCAAATTTACACTACAGAAAGTTATTCCTCATGCTATTCATACCATTATCAGACTATGTATTACCCATAAATTTGATTTTGGAGATAGAGTTGTGGATTTGAAGGGAAAATAGATGGTTGCAGGTGATAATTGAGGTTGAGAAGGCTAGGAAACCTTACCCATTTATTTCTACTATTTATGCATGCTTGAGAATCCATGAATTGACACTATCGTAGGTTCTCCAACAACATCTAGTAGATTGAACTCCTTTTATGCGCACACAGGTAAGAACCTAGAAAGATGGATCACTCGAGGGAACCATGGATTGGTGAAGGGGATGCTTGAGCCTAGAAGGGTGTTGTGTGGGGTGGGTATTGTGGGAGCCAATGCTGTGATGGATATATGATATTCTTGTAGAGCTCAGGATGAGCATTTGGCTAGGCATTGGGAGCAGAAATAGTTGTGGGCTAAGAGATATAAGCTTATATGCTAAGAGATAGAAGCTTATAGGTGTTTCTTTCACCTTGGTGGCATAATATCTTAGCTTGGGGTTGGCCTCTCAATGGAAAGCGTATATGATGGAAAGAGACCCTAAGGTTGGGTGGAAATTTCTCTTACACAATTAGTTCCTTGGATCTTCTTTATTTAAAGATAAGTATTATCTTTATACATTAATGTTGAATGATTTTATTTTTATGTTTGTGATAATTATGCTTGTAATTGCATGTTGTGTGTGTGGATAGAGTTTATTTCCACTGTGTTTTACAATTATACATCTGCACATTCATAATTTATTGTTATGAATTCATAATATGGCCATGGGGTGAAATTTTGAATTCCAAATTTCATTCATGCCCCCCTCTATTGGTAGGAATGATGGATGGGGACGTGACAACCCTCCTTACATACTTATGAGAACTTGTGTATATATTCTTGAATGTAGCATCCACTGGGCCTAGAGAACATCATTGGGGAATTATTTAATATGAATGGTATCATGTTTTAGGCATAAGATCCCCATTCTATAGAAAAGGTGGTATTCCTCTTGTCTTCTTTAGCTTTCCTTATCTAATGATAACTTGAGAATCCATCAATGAAGGAATAATATTCCTTCACTAACACCTGGTCCAAAACCTCATCACTAAATGGGTGGGAAACAAATCATGAATGTATGAGAATTTAGATTGCCTAGATCTAGATTCAATTAGACAACTTCACTTAGAATATTTTCAAGAGATAGCAAGATAATATGGGAAGATGAATATGGAAGGAAACTAGAAAAAACTCACGCTGTTGTATTCATAAATAAGATTACAATGTATAATGCATATCTTAGAGAGAATTCAAGTGCCTTGGAGGTAATTTGAAAAGCTCAAATGTGCCAGGCTTAGAATAGAAAAAATCTCCCATCTAGGAAAAGGTAGGTTCCAAATAAAGGAAAGAGGTCATGAAATGGAAAAATCAGCTATGGTAGGCCAAGAGTGACCAAAAGGTAGCAAGCTAGAGGATTTTCAGGAGAAAAGGAGGGAAGGTGATGAGGAAACAAACAAAAAACTTTCCCAATGTATCCTAGCGCCCTAACTTTATCCTTATCCATCAAAAAAATAGACAAAAGGTGGATTTAACTTAGTAAATCAGAATAAAGCAGGATAAAAATTGTCATAGTGCACTTGCTCACAAAATTTTCTATAAAAGCATAAAGAGGGCGCATTAATGGATCAACTAACACTAGGTGGTCCAAGAAAGCACTTCTGAACCACATGACTTAGTCTAACACCTAGGAACAAAACTTAATGTTAAAATAAATTATATCCTAAGGTCTATACGGGGTCATTTATTCTAACAGAATGAAAGCCACATTCAATACTTGAAAGTACACACATAGCCATATACACTCCCTCTTCCCCATCTCCCTAAATTTATTATCGTTAATAATGATTGAACATATCCAATCCAACTCTTCCATTGGAAAAATCAGCTTCTTTGATATACTCCTTCACTTTCTCCTTAATCCATGAGCTTAATCTATGAGGCCTTGATTATATAGGATTGGAATATATCTTAAATTTTATCCTCATTTCACCTAAATCCCCTCCCATCCCCTTCATTTTGGTGAATCTCAATGGGAATAGGTCATCGTATTCTTTGAGTAAGGCCATAATCTTGGAAACTACTACATTCTATCAATAGCCCCAGATGGATGCTAGACAAGATTTGTTGGGCATGGCCCAAGTGGACTACTTTTTGGTAAGACAGTTTTTGTGGAGCGAGGCTCCAGTGCAACAGCTTTGAAGGAAAGAAGTACAAGCGAAGGGAGGTCCAACATCTACCTATTTTGGGTAAATAGCTCCGTAAATCCTGGGAACAGGGTAAGGAGTGGCGCGGAGTCGAGGGAAAGGGACCTGTCGCCTTAGTATAGACAAAGTACTAAGAAAAACAGGGTAGCAGAGACCATTAGAAACAGAGCGGTGGATCGACAGTGACAGAAGAAGCAGAGCAGCAAAAAGGGACGTGTCAGTACGAAGTCAGAGCCGCGCAGTCAGAGCTGTGGCTGTCAGCAGAGCGTCAGGGTCAGAGGCGGTGCATAAAGGTGGCCGAAGTCAAGTAAAGTAGTTGTTGAGTATGACAAGAATGGTTAGCGGGGTAACCACGCCATTTTGGGGGGTTTTGGGGTACTATAGGGATTTTTGTCCCACAATGATTGTAAAGACGTGACCTTCGGGCACAATCTAAAAAAAGGGAAATTTTGTAAGGGAAGGGTTGGTCTTTTGCTATTTTTGGGGTTTTGATGAAAGACTAAGTATTGTAAGAGAAAGAAAAGAGAAGAGGCTCTACATCTGTGTGTGCAGAGACCCATTGTAGAGAGAAGAGTCTGCAGTTGTGTGCGCAGACTGGAACTGTGGACCCTTCCCATTAATATAAACAACAGTTCTCGTAGACGTAACTCCCATCCTGGGGGTGAACCATGTAAATACTTGTGTTGTGTGATTGAATCTATGAGATTATTCATGTTATGTTTATGTTTATGTATGTTCGTGCTTTTATATGTATTTTCACATGTATGGTTGATGAGAATAATATGTTAAGTATTGAACATGTATAACTGAATGTGCAAGTAATTATGAGTATGTTCAATGCGTAGTTGCATGGATAAACACTAAGTCAACGAAGTCTATAATGCTTGTAACTACTTAGAAGCGTAGTCCTAGAGTTGCGTTTTTATATTGCAATGTGGTAGTTACGAAGTGCACAGTCCCCTATGTGCGCAGTAACATCAAATTTATATGCGAAGTTGGGAGAACTTTGCCAAATCCAGTCCCATAACCGCGCATCACTTGATTACATAAACCTGCTTCTGTAATCCCCCATAACTTCTCCTCGGGTGAGACCTCATCCTGTTCATAGGTTGTTGCCGAAAGGGCCGGTGAAAATGGGTATTGTTGGTTCCCTAGCTGCGTCGAACCTGGGTTAGTAAAAGAAAGTTAAAGAACAGAGTGTAGCCAACAGATGGTTCTATTGTCGCGCTTGAACTAGTGATGTGCACCGATAACTGGAATACCGAGAGGACAAAGATTCAGAACTGGGTAACTAAGACAGAAAAATAATCTACAAAGAGAGAAAACAGACATCCGCGCTTATCTATGAAAGAGTGGTTACAAATATACCTCTTCGCTGACATACACGAGGTTTTCTTCGCATTATTCAGCAACGAGCTACACTGGTGGATATCAAGACTCGCATAACATAAAAATTGATTTCAAGGTGGAGAACCTACAGTGTGGAATCCAGAACTGATTCAGAGACTTAAAGCAGTGGATATCCCAGTATAAAGAGTAGTAGACTTCTGGCTCGACAGCGTACTATAAGGCTACGTTACCGAATTTGCTGTGGACACTCTGAAGTCTTCCAACGCAGCAAAGGAAAATTTCTTCAAAGGGTTCAGAGGTAAGTACCTGAAAAATCTCAGTCTACACATTAAAATGTTGTTAGCAGAAAAAGGTGTCTTAAGAATGCAATAAAAACCTTAGGAATTTGAATATGTAATGTTCAGTAACACAGACAGTGACATTGAGGAAAATATCTATACATTATGAAGTGGTAAAAGATACAAGTTTAGCACTAGAAAGAGGTCTCATGAACCTGGACCTCACATCTCTCTAGAAACTGAGTTAGGAAGTGACAGATAGCCATATCAAGGTGAGTCTGATAGTGAAACAACACCTAGAGCAATTACCTATCATCCTATTACTCCACAGAAACCTCGAGTGGACGACATAAATACTACTAACTCAAATAACACCAGTAGTAGTAACATCGCAGGAGCCAGTACTCAGAACGTTCCAAGTAGTAGTATACCTAAGTCATCAAAGAACACTACGCCTCCTAGAATAAGAATGACAGACGACATTAAGCTTTCTATATTTAAAGGAACTGGTCTTGAAGACCCAGAGAAACATTGGTTTCTTTGTGAAGTTGTATGGAATGTTAAACAAGTACACGGTGATGCTATTAGACAAGAACAATTATTTACCACATTCAGGGACAGAGCCTTAACATGGTTTATGAAATATTCTGTTGGACAGAATAAGACACTAGTGGAGATTAGAACTGCGCTAATAAGAGAATTAAAAAAACCTAAGTCAGAATCATAGTGTATCACAGAGATGAAAGAAATTAAGCAAAAACCTAGTGAGTCAGTATGGGAATTTGATCAAAAGTTCAAAGTGTTATTAGACCAAGTAAGCTTTGACATAGCACCACAACACCACCAAGAATGGTTCATAGCTGCGCTTCTGCCCCATATCAGATTACCGCTGATGGAACAAAAAGTTGGTTCGCAGACAGAGGCCCTAGAAATTACGATGAAGCTAGCAGCTTCACCTATAGGAGAGACTAGCGCAAGAATGGTTCAGATACAGACCCAACTATCTAATTTGACATTAAAACTCCAAGATATGAAGAAAGGAAAATAAATGCGAGAAGAGGTTTGGTGTACAAAGTGTAAGGGAGAAGGACACTCTAAAGAACATTGTCCGGTATTTAGGGATTACATCGCTAGTGGAGCTCCAAACCCAGTAAATCAACAACAAGGACCATGGTGTGAGATTTTCTGATGTCGAGAACATCTCCCAGAGGACTGTTATCTAATTCATAAATATGTGCAAACACCAAAGAACCTATACTGCACATTCTTTAAATCAGTTGGCCATGATGACAGCAGTTGCAAAGCATATGACCTCATGATAGAAAGAAAACATGATGTCTATAGAGTTCAAGGAGAAATTCAGAACAACAATGAAAATGCGCAGTATGACCAAGGAACATACAAAGGACATGTTGGATTCAGAGGAAGAGGATGAAACACTAGACAAGGACGAGGAAGAGGTCAAATTGTATGTTACAACTGCGCTCAACCAATACATCTAGCTAGAGACTGTACGAACCCTTGTACTACTTGTAAATACTGTAAATAATTTGAACATTTCATTGAGGCATGCCCTATTTTGCAAGGAAAAATGCAAGAGAGAAGACCAGAAGTGCAGAATCAGAACATACAGATGATCGCAGCTAAAAAATGAAATACAGATTGCAACATTCATGTTGTGACGTGAAGTGGAGCCATGACAAGTGGATATCAAAGAACTGAAGCTTCGACTTCTGAGGATCACCAAGCTAGACATAAGCCTACTGAAGGGGCTTGGATAAGGAAAGCAACCATAAAAACACATGCTTTCAACCTGAACAAAGAAAAAGAGGTCTTCATGGAAGCAAGAGAAACCTTCAAAGAATCATAGCCTTCCACTCTAAGAATCAAATTGCGAAGTGAGACAACGCCTGTGATGGATATTCCAACTTCATATGATCGATCACGTACCGCAACAGACCTTGTGAGTCTTGTTGCGCAACTTTTATAGAGTTGCATGAAGTTGTTAAAACATGAAAATGCCTTAGCAGAATTACAAATCCTACTAAGACATTACGAGCAGTGTAATGTAGTAAATGAATAACATAGAGTGGTTCACCATATTAAAAATCATAAAAGAACCGGAAGAGAAATGAGACTAAGTGCGCAAATCATGGATTTTGAAATGGACGAGATTATCCTTGACTTAGGCTCAGAAGTAAATGTCCTGACAAAGCATACATGTGAGCAAATGGGAAATCCGAAGTTATCATGGTCACCAATACAGTTGAGGCTATCTAATCAACAAAAGGTTCTACCCTTTGGGAGATTGTCAAATGTCCTTGTTGACATTGATGGAGTGCGAAGTCAAGCAGACTTTGAGGTCATTGAGATTATAGATGATAGCAATCCATATCCTGCACTATTTGGGATAGATTGGGAAATTGATAACCTCGCAATTATCAACTTGAAAAAATAAGCAAATGATATTCGAAGGACGAGATATCAAGGTCATCGCACCCTTGGATCCTTTACAAGGGCCTAGATCTACTGAACCAATAAGAGAGGAATGTTGAACTCAAGATTTGGATCGCATCTACAATATGATGGTGAATCAGGCAGACTACATCAATCCTTCTGATGATGGAACATTGATTTGGCGATGTAACAATTCTTGCATATCATAATCAGATGCAGGACTAGAGAATTGACGGAGAAAAATGCATGAAGTATCTGCAAGACCATGTGCGCATCTCTCTAAATCACTACGTTGAATTGGAACAGAGGTAAGTTCAATCCCTACTTATGATGGGTTAGGTGATATCTCCGAATTCTTTCAGTAATACCTCGTATCAGTCCCATATGAATACAATTTAGCAGCATTGGATATGACACTACGTGCTACAACTTCTAGATGGTGGGATGCGCATAAGCAGAATCTGAACACATGGGAAGAATGTAAAGACATGATGGAGATCAGGTTTCTAGAAGAGACTGAGCTTGTACAAGTGAAATATAATGGACAGACTGATCCTAGAGATCACATATCCCTTTTCCTAAAAGCATGTACACATGTAACGCAAGCAGAATGGGTCCATCGATTTGTGTACACATTGGAGAAAATTCCAAAGAACTGGTACACAGAAACAAAACTTCGCAAATAAATAGTAGAATGGTTTGTCATGACTAATAACTTCCAAGAGAATTTCAGTTTTGAGGATGACTGTCCAAGTATAAATGAGGCTTTGCAGATCATCAAAAAGAAGGTATTCAATGACACACCAGAACCTGTGTATCAACAACCAGAGTGGGAAAGACGGCTAGAACATGCCCTGGAATGCTATAACTTCGCTTTAGAAGAAGATGGAGATGAAGATGAAGATCCGCGCGATGTCAAAATACTCGAGTCAAAAGGAGAGCGCGAAGTAGAGGGACCTCAATTGGAAATTCCGGATCTCAGTAATAGTGTGAAAACTCGAAAAGTGAACATTGGAACTAGTGAAGAGTCAAAGTTCGCTTCTATAAGAGATTATTGGGATGAGTAAACAGTATCGTAGATAGCAGAATTACTGTGAGAATATGAAGACTTATTGCCTACAAATTTTTCCGAAATGAAAGGAATTTTGGGCGACTTGGGAGTCATGAAAATACCTCTCAAGCCAGATGCGAAGCCTATTAAGCAAAGACCTTATCGACTAAATCCTAGATACAAAGAAAGAGTAAAGGCAGAGCTTGATAAGATGATTGATGCAGGAATCATTGAACTAGTCGAAGAGTCAGAATGGATAAGTCCCATGGTTATCCAGGACAAGAAAACTAAAGGCGAAATTAGGATCTGCATAGATATCAGAAAGCTAAATGATGCATCATTGCATGACCCATTTCCTACTCCATTCACAGATGAAGTTTTATATAATGTTGGAGGGAATGAAGTATACTCCTTCACTGATGGATTTTCTGGATATCATTAGATCATAATTGATACAACAAACAGGCACAAGACAACATTTGCTACTGAATGGGGCTCATTTCAGTACAGAGTTATGCCCTTTGGTTTGAAGAATGCACCTGCTATCTTTTCCAGAGTAGTTGTTGCCGCATTTAAGGATTTTATCCATAAATTTTTAGAATTATATTTTGATGACTGGACAGTATTTGGATTACTGAAGAACCATCATGTGAACTTAAGACTGATGTTAGCGAAGTGTAGACAACATCATATCTCCCTGAACCCGAAGAAAAACATCTTTTGTGTTCCGTATGGAATTCTACTGGGACACATTGTTAGTAAACAAGGACTGATGGTTGATCCAGCAAAAATCGCAGTTATTGTGAATTTTCTAGCACCTAATTCAGTAAAACAACTATGCACTACATTGGGACACACAGGGTACTAGAGGAAGTTCATCAAAGTATATGCGCAGATCACTGCGCCTATGGAAAAATTATTGAAGAAGGAAGAGAAGTTCACATGGATTGAGGACTGTAAAAAAGGATTGGATACATTGAAAGAAAGGATGGTCACTGCGCCTATTCTAGTTTTTCCAGATTGGAGTAAACCATTCCACGTACATGTAGATTCTTCATCCATAGCACGGGGAATCGTGTTATCTCAACTAGGTGAGGAAGGCATCGACATCCTATTGCATTCTCAAGAAGAAAGTTGTCCTTAGCATACAATAATTATACAACGACATAAAGAGAAGGCTTAGCTATGGTGTACGCATTGCAGAAGGTCAGACACTATTTGCTAGGTGCGCATTTCTGTATGTTTACTGACCATTCAGCTTTGAAATACCTGGTCAATAAACCAGTGTTAGGGGGGAGAATTTGTATATGGTTGTTACTCTTTCAGGAGTATGATTTTGAAATCATTGTTAAGCCAGGAAGGATGAACTCAGGACCTGACCATATTTCCATAATCGAGTCAGGCGAAGAGCCTACCAACTTGGAGGATAGTCTACCATATGTGTAGTTGTTTGCTATTCAAATAGCAGATTACTATTATAGGGACATTGTAGAATTGTTGACCACAGTTTTGGCACCTGCCGAGTTTACTGCGCTGAGGTTGACTGTAGTGGAGCTGCTGATGAGTGTACTGTTGTTGATGTTGTACGGATGGTTTCTCCTCTCCCTTCATAAAAAATGTATCTGCAGTCCTTTCTTGAAGTACGTCATACGCTCTACAATATTTTTCTTCATGGCCAACCGATCGACATAAATTGCAGAAAAGGTTGGATGGATTTGAAACCATCTTATGTAGGTACACACATTCTTATGGTCGATTTCCTCTCGTCTGATAGATGTGACACCATGGCATTCCTCCCTGACTGAGTGGATTTGGTGCGCTCGACTGTAATTATTCACGGAATTCTGGGCACTGATCCTTATGATGTCCTTCTGGTTTGCATCTAATGCACCATATTTCTTCGCAGACTTATTTTCCTTTCTTGATATCTTGTATTTGGATCGTCAGGTTTGCTAACTGTGCTTGCATCTAGTTCATACCTAAGCCTGTTTCGCCAACTGGTGAAGCCTCCAACTTCATCACGATTTCCAGTGCTTCTGCCTGGGATGCTATCTTCTGTTGCATCAACATCCCACGAATGTGTGGTTCCAACCCTGCGATGAACCATTCTTTATTCTACATGTCACTCATTCCAAAACTTACTTTTCCATTAGATTTTTATTTGTTTGGTCAAATTCCCATACTAATTCATTTGGAAACTTCTTGATTTCTTTCAGCTCTATGATGTATTGCGACTCGGATTTCAGTTTCCTAAATTCATCAATCAATCCTACCCTGATTTGCGAAAGTGTTTTCTCCAGACTCCCTGTAGGTACTTGTATAAATTTCATAAACCAGTCTAGTGCACGGCTCTTGAAGGTCATCACTAGTTGCCCCTTTTTGATATTGTCATCTTGGACCTGCTTGACTGTCCATACCGCTTCGCATAGAAACCAGTACTGTTCGGGATCCTTGGTATTGTTTCCTTGAAATATCAACATATTTACATCGTCACCTACCATTCTTGGTTTCCTGTTGGTATTTACAGACCCACTAGTCTTACTGCTATTCTGGCAAATAGGATAACCCTGTGAAGAACTTATATTCCTTCCTTCAAAATTTGGCGTAGTGCACGGAGTTGAGGGTACATTGTAGCTTTGGGTCCATCACTTTTAGGCTTTAGGGGTATCTTGGTTACTTTATTCATCACAATAAGGTCGCTTAGTCCCTTGTGGTCTCATTTTGCCATTTTTCGTTCCAGTCGCCTCAGGAGACTCTCTCTCAATCTCAGTCCTCCTCTTCTTCTCTGGCCGCTGGAACCTCACCCCAATTCGCAGGGTACCACAACCTTCCTCAACATCCCTTAGATATTCTTCGCCTCTCATGTCCATCTACCCCGCATCATTCTATCAGACCCGCATTCATGTGGTACCCACAACCTCCGCACACCGATCTCTACTCATTGGAATTCATCTTTAGTATACCCTTTTCGCAGATAAGCATCTTAATCCACAGCTTCAGGGACAGTAGAAAACTCCCTCTGGGTCCTTTAAAAAAATTTCTTTCCACATCACTGTATGACTTGATCGTGTAGACAACAAACTCAGTGATTTATCCCTCTAGAATACTATCGACTGAGAAGTCGACAGCCCTTGATGCATTATTGTCGACCTGTTTTAACTGCTGGATCAATTATGGAGTCGAATGGTCAGGTTTGCCTCCTTGGAAATTTTTCTTCTGGAAAGTCAGCTGTGCCAACCACTCGTGCAAGAATATCGGAAATTCGTAGAAGGATACTTTGTGGATATCAGAGTAAATGTACTTTTGCAACCAGTCACTTGTCGTCTTCCCGGAGTTTCGATTTTCTTCTTCCGCGAACTCTCGCATCTTCTTATCAAACCAGTCTTGAATCTCTGGTTTCGTCGGATGCCACAACATGTCCTCATATTTCTTCTTCAAGGTTCCGGCAACGGAACCATTTGTTGACATAGATCTGTCAACAGGGGTTTACTTCGCACTGTTGTCAACAAACATCGACCAAACACCCTTAAGCATCGGCCCATAAAGGTTTTACCCTTTCCATCAACACTCATAGAGCGAGTGAAGTCTCACCCGAGATGGTTAAGGGGGATGCAAGAACCAAGTTTCCGCAGTTGGGAGAGGACATGCGTCTACTATTAATCATTTGCTTCTGAAACCATATATTTATCTTCTCATTATACTAACAACTCAATTGAGTAATCAACATCTGTATCAACAGTATGTAATCAACATTCGCATCAGCATAATATAATTGACATTTGCATCAACTAGCATTATATATTAATCGACATAGCAAAAAAACCTTAAACACACCGCATCATTAAGATAACATTCATCATTCATAACATGGAGACACAAATAGAAACACATAATAGAGACATAATCGAACATCCTCACACATTAACTCATCTCAAAATATGCGGTACAACCTTCGCAAGAACAGTTCCAAGTGACTTAACGCGAATCCATATACACAAAGAAAAACTTGCCGAAGGCAGACAAATACATAGATGCGAGATATCACCGTCTAAGATCGATGCCCTTAGGATTACAATTGTGGTTCTATTTATATACAACTACGACTATTACAAAATGGTCAAAACGACCCATTCTAACTAACTAGACCAAAACTTGCGCTTTCGTCGGCTTCTTGTCCTTCGCGAATGATCCCTTCTTCCACTGATGACCCCTTTTTTGTTGTCGGATTCCGCATTTCATGCGCTCTAACCCTGTGCCAACAAGATGAGATACAATAATACGAATGACAATGAAAACTCAATCTAGAAGGGCTCATGATCTTCTCAATATTTGAATCTCAAGATGAGTTCCAAATGGAAACAGGGTGTTAATCCAAGGAAAAACATCATAAAAATATTGTCATAGTGGAAGCTTACAAAGGTGAATAAGTAGAGCATGGGCTAATGCATCAAAATCCACCAGGGTTGATCCTATGACAAATTTAGGCTTGAAAAAAGGTTCAAATAAAAATCTACAAAAGGAGATCATAATCCTATATATTGGTTGGGGAATATATTCAATCATTGATGATGGTGATGAGAACAATCGAAAGGTACCATAAAATCTAGTTCATGGTCTTGCCTCCACTAAACAAAAGATGGAAAATCATGTCAAATTATCAATAGGATATAGAACTCATGGGAACCTAAAATTGTTAAAGAAAATTTGGTATGGTGGAAAATTATGGTTTCTACGTGATGGAACATTGGTTTAGGGTTAAACCCTTTGGTACAAAGTGTGGCATTATTAGGGAGGAATCAAATATATTGCCAAAAAAATAGATTATAATGTTGTGCTCCTAGGTAAATATGGGTTGAAAACAATGTTGATGGGAGAAGAAATGTGAACATTTCTCCCAAGGACTATCTAACTAAGTCACATCCTCTAAGAGTTATTCAAAATTATGGAAAATCATGGTCAAAGAGGTAGCAATACATTTACAATGTGGGGGAAGAAAGTGAATCTATGTCACCCAAGTGCAAAGTGAGACAAGGAATTTGTTGAGGAGGGGAGATAAAAAGCTTCATGGTGTAAAGAACAAACCTAGGAAGGGAGTCAATGGGGGAACATGTATGAATGTCATACCATAAAATATTTTTCAAGGTTATTACAACCTCTATTAGCTCTCTTTTGGTGGGGAAAGGGGCATGTATATTATATTCATAACCCTTTCATAGGGAGGAGGAAGGTGGATTAATTACTCCCATGTTAAAAGATGAAAGATGGTTAAAAGAAGCACTCTAATAGGGAGAGTAGGAGAAATTATCCCATGTTTCCTATCACAAGGTGGTGAAATTATTAAAAGGGGAACTCTAACAGAGGGAATAGGAGGGTGTCTCAATTTCTCCCATGGTTAAGGAGGTGAAACAACCCATTCAACTAGGTGTAACCATTTCAATTACTTATAATTATATTTATTTGAGGTGAAACAAGGAATGTAAGTTTCCATATATTATTGATGATATTCCTATCTATTTACAAAATTGCGGAGACATCTCACTCACATGTATTTTCATTAATTTATGGAGAGCAAAGAAACACATAAAACTAAAATAAATTATATTTATGATACATCACCATGGCCCTTCTATTAAGAAATATAGAAAGCATGGTTATTGGTTTGGGGATTTTAAAGGTGTTCACTATGATTGGATATCTTTAATCTTTGTAAAGAGGAGCAACACCAATAATTTTGATTGATGAAGATAAAATACAAGAAAGGATATGCATGTAAATGTGAATAACGGTGTGACTTGAGGCTTGAGGATAGCATAAGCATACAATTGGGGATCACAATTTCCTTATGCTCTCTCTTTTCGTGGATCTTCTATTTATTGAGTACAATTGTTGTAATGGATGTGAATTTGAAGGTATGTTGGTCTAATTCAACATTGAGATGGATCAAAACTTCAAAACGAAGAACACAAATTTTAAGGGTAAGATCTTTATAAAGTTTCTAACTTCACACTTTAAAGGTTGAAAGATGAGTTTTTAGAGTCTGCATAATTTTGTTCTTCTTCATGAGTCATTTGTCTCATGCAAGTGATGAGTCAGCCTCATTCCTTACATTTGGGGCCATATTGCAGATGTCTAGCTAGATGTGGAAGAAATGATGAGGGTTGCATGTCCATTTATCTCGGATGAATTGACACAATTGTATGATACACTTGGATCATAATAGTGGTATAATACACTTGGTACAACTTGGTACCAACAACAGTGGATTGATTACAAAATTTTAGGCCTGAGTACAAACAACAATGGATTGATTACTAATATTCCTCGTAGATTATCTATTACTCTGAATTTCCCATGGAATTTAACTTGAAATATTTGATTCTAGGCGCATTTTCCTCTGGACTATTCCCAAACAAGAAATTATTAGAGTAGTTCTAAGAATTGGTCTGAGCATGTCTATCGATATTTATCTATTGGTGGATATTAGTATAATGATTGGTTTAATATCCCCGGTATGGCTTGGTAACAAACCTAGTTAGCTACGACGGGACATACATAACACATCATCCTTAGTGGTTTATGCCGAAGTGAGGCCAATAGTAAAGTTATCAAACTATTATAGCTAGATCTATCTGACTAGAGAGATGCTAAAAAAGAATTCATTCATCCAATCATGTACAGAATCTTTGATTGGAATCTAGAAAATAAACAAACGAAGTTCCTTATTCAATGATGCCCATTAATTTTATTCCAAAATTATCACACCCAACATTAAATGGTGTCCTAATTTTTCTTGTTGGATGCTACAAATATTAAAATCAATACACCGACCTTTCAATTGGGAAAAAATAACAAAAATATTTTGAAATTTCCAATCCATTGTCTCTACTTTTCTTCCCATAGATTAAAAAATAGGTATTGAACGAGATTCAGTAAATACATGGCCATACCTTCAAGATTTGGTTGCAGGAAGCGCTTAATCTTCTTGGAGGTCAGAGCATACCCCAATGCCAATTTCTGTTGAGGAGAGCCATCCAAATTAGTGGTAGTAGAAGCAAGAAAGGATTTCATTATCCTCTGGTCACATGGATTCATGTCGGCCACCCAATCCTCTTCTCTTCTGCATGAGGCAGCCAAGGCTTCCTGTACTACTTCCTTCGCAATGCCTCCTCCTACACCCCAATCCCCCATCATAGGTGAGACTCTTGGCATCACCATGACTGTTTCACAATCCAACCTCGTGCCTCTTTCAAAAAAAACCTCAATCCCATCGCCCGATCTAAATGAGCACCCAATTGATATTCTTCGAGTGATGTTGTAGGTTTTTCACAGTTGTTTTCCTTTAAACATGAAAACCATCAAAACCAGTAGCCAAACGATATTTTTGGGGTTAGGAATTCCACTATAGGGCCTTCAATGGCCGTATTCATATCATTTTCACCAATTTCTTCTCGAAATCAATTATGGTTGGATTCAGAGTGTTTTCACCAATTTATTCTCGAAATCAGGAAACCTTCAATTGATCATGCATTTATATTTCACCTATAAACTGTGAAACAGAGTGACCCCAATGGACTTCCCGGGAGGCGGATAAATTCCAACTGAGTTTTTCACTGACCTTTCCTGATACGATAAAGCAACAAAACCCTTGTTTTCCTATAATACGGGCAATTCGAAATATAGTATGTGGGTGTTAATGTGGTCAATAAATTGATGCAATAATTTGATCAGAGGAAAAATTACATAAATGTTGGCAGGTGAATGCATGGAAACATGTATGTGTAACCTTGCAAAGTCTATCCATTAAGGGGCTTGCAATCCAGTTAGTATTGGCTTCGAACCTAGATTGTCCTAGTGAGGATTTCATAACACTATTTTGTAACTAATCATGAAAAGAGTCCTCAAATGGATTTCAATAGAATTCATTGCGGACCAAAAACTTCATATTCCATGGGAAAAAGGTCCAAATGCACATAAATTATTGAAGGAGGCAAGTGCAACTAGTGCTACTTATATAGTGTTATTCTCACCTAAACTAAGAAACCAACTATTTAGTAAATATTTTTAATTTTCCCCAAAACGTTTTAGTCTCCAACCAAAACTTTGATATATTTTAATTAGGACAATTATCTAGTAAAATACCTCCAATTTAACCCAAAACTTCTTAATCTTCGATTGAAACTTTGAACCAAGTTGGGTTGACTCCTTTTATTCAAACGCCTCTCAATTTCAAGTAGATTAGAACAAACCACCACTTTTATCGAGCTATAACAATCAAGAATGAATTGAATAGGAATGGGGTTTAAATCCTCATATTGGATATGATGGTCTTCCCTAGGCTTGGGTGTTCTCCAATAGAATAAGGATCAAACCCTCTTGATTCCTGTGTTCTATGTTTTGTGTTGCCATGGCCCAACCTAGAGGGTGCAAATGGAATCAATGGGTCAAAATATTGTATATCACTTTGACCACTATGTATAGTTGATGGAAGAAGAAGAGGATTCAAAAGGACCTTCCCTTGGTAACTAGTGATGGAAATCAACAAGTAATGGATGCATCAATGCCCTAATATGAGCAATAATAAAATAATATTGTTGGGCACAACCCAAGTGGAACAAGTTTTGATGATGAAAGTACAAGTTAGGAAAGTCCTAACATCGGCCAGTTTTGGGAGAAGCAACTCCACAATTCCCGGGAGCAGGGTATGGAGCGACGCGAATTTGGAAGGAAAGGACTTGTCCCCTTAGTAAATACGACCATTTTTTATTAAACCCAGAAAAATCTTCATCTGCCCTGGAGATTCGAACCATCTTCTGGAGTGACTTTTCACCTTCCTTCATGAACCTATTTCTTGAGATTTGTGCCATCTACCTTGGAATTTGTGCCATTAAATACAAACATAATTTTTGGATGTTTTATTTTCCAATTGGGCCCAATAATCATGCTTCATTAGAAAAAATCAAATCCATGTAACTTTAGAAATAACTAAATAGGCTTTCTTGATTGTTTCCTTTCTTTTAATGAGCCTTTATTTAGTAAAAATCTGGAATTTACTTTTTATTTGTTTTTCCTGCTTTTCCTTTATTTTGCACATTTTAATGAGAGAAACATCTCATATGGTCCCCATTAACCTCCTAGGCACCCACATGAACCAAATAAACCATTTCTTTGCATTAAATAATCAATATTTGGCCTCATCCATGACTTATGCTACCAACATTAATAATTAACATGAATTTATCGAATAACTCTTGGCCAAGTTTAATTATTTTAATCAAAGGATTAAAATTAAAATTTGGGGACATGACAATCCTCCCGGCCCAAGATTGCTTGTCCTCGAGCAATTCAAGATCTGGCGGTGGAATGCTTGTTCTCTTTCACCAACTTAATTCACAAACCTTTTCTTTACCTCCTTCTTTATTGATGATTGTTTATTAAGTGTAGGGTTTTAAAATGTACTAACTGAGGAACCCTTCTGAATATGAAACCCTCAACTAAATCCACAAGGAATTAATACACTATGACTCCAATCAAATGAAATCTAAAAATGATTCTCACCATAAGATCTATTGTTGAACTGAAAAAATTTGGAATTCCAAATTCCAAACTAAACTCAATGAATATCCACCATGCTACTGTTGCGCCAAATTTGAGTATAACCTTTCCCACTAGAAATTACTATGTTCCCTAATGCAAATTTATGTTCAACCTAGCTGGGAAACTAAGTTCCACAATGATCCTAGGGTCCCAAATGAACCTGATATTTGCAAGGTGTCTGCAACATCCACCTCTGCACCGTGTAATTTCCATATAAAGAGCCTTCTGAAGATTCCCAAACCAACAATATAGAAAAAAGTATGTCCATCCATCATAAGGATCCCAATTTAAGAAATGGTACCACTGCTTTCCATGGATTGATTCTTGTAAATGAATGTTGGCCTGCACTCCATTTCCAGCTACTGAATTGGTACACCATGCAATTCCAGTATCCCATTGTTTATGTTGCATCCTACTAAACATATCCATCGTCTGGAACAATCTGTCATCCCAAAGAGTGCAGGATACCATAACCAGATTGGTAGACCACCACTACCAATGCATCTAATTTTTTTTTCTATAAGATCCAACAAAGTTTGGATCTCCTCATGTGCTAGCTAACTTCTTGCATGCATTGCTACATCCAACATTCTATGAATGTAAGTTGAACCTCTATCACCAAGTGACTTCAAGTTTTCCATATATTTTTCCACCCAATCCATGGATGCATGTATTCTGAAAGCATCATTTTGTTTCCATTGGTGCCTTTGCTGCTGCTCACAAGACATGACAATGTCAATTAAATCAATAAACCCACTATTGATGCAAAAAGAACGCTTACCTCTTTGTATTCCCATCTATGTCATGTATCTATCCACCCAATATATGGATGAATAAACACTCTTGCTTGCTGATACAAATGGAATATAATCAGTGACCTCTTACAAAACCAAATATTTCTCTAATATGGGCAGCCTATAATCTTTCCAATGCAAAATAATTGTTTGTCCAGCTTCCTCCTTATCAACTTTCCTTTAAAGACTCTGTAAATTTGATTGTCCTTCATGTTCAAATCTCTTATGAGGTTCCTCCATCATGGAAATAATGTCACCATCCATATGCATTTGACTGGTTGGGGTGTCGGAAGAAGCATGTGATCCTCCCAACTCCTTTCGAAACTGTTCAAACTCCATGGCCTTGTCTTCTGCAAACTGGAGTGCAAGATCCATGTCCATAAATAGCTGCAAGTAATCTGATTTCATATTTTCTAATTCTTCTTTTACGATGCAAAATTGGGTACTGTGACCCCTTCAATAGATCCTCTTATCTTTCCTCCAACTGAGTCCTCCACACAAGGCCTTCAATGAATTTGTGTGCACCCTTAGTTCTGGTCAAAACTTACAATATCTTTTCTTCTGTGACTAAGAGTTGGTTCTCTAAGTGACGCAATGGCTTCTTAACAACACTATGTATACTGTCACATAGGGAGTCATTCAACTCATGCAAGTTCATATTTATTGTTTCATCCCTTACAATGTCTTATTTCATTGGAATGAAACCAACTTTAACACTCACATTTCGAAAATTAGGCTCAAAAGATTCTACCATACTATCATTAAATTTCGAAATGGATGTTGTATCATGGTGAAACCAGAGAATATGTCTATTGTAAAAATAAGAAAGGTTATCATACATTTGTGTCTCATCTTCATGCTTATGTGCAATTGCTACCAATTCACCGTTACCGGATGCATCCATGTTTTCTTCCTGATCTTTATCGTCATCCCTTAAGAAAATTGATGCTTCTTCTTCTTTATAAGCTTTGGAATCGACAACACTCGTAGTCTTATCAACATTTTTGGTTTCATTTTCTTTATGGCTTCTACAAGTTGGATGATTTTTGTTCTTCTCATGCTTCTTCAAAGGATGATTTTTATGTCCTTCTTGCACATCTTCTGCACAACTTTCTTCAATCTTGTAGTCACCATCTAGATGTGTTGTCTTTGATGAGTCCAAGTTACAGGTATCTGATAGCCTTTTCCCCCATAGTAAAGCACAAGAAAGGGTGAAGAAATACACTTGTTTTGTGGGAGAAATGATTTACCTTGATTATTTAATGAAGTTGTTTTAAAGATTATTCTTGTATGTTTGAAAGCGTGTTCAATAAACTAATTATATGAAAATCAAGTATGATTGAGCAGGTCCAAGTACACTAAGGGACAAACATGCAAATCAAGCGAAGGACTGAAAGATCATACAAAGCTCAGCGCCTTTTTCCCTGATTTCTAGAGAGAACTCCTGTTCAAACAGGATCGACAATTAGACATATAGTTAGGTTAAGCATTAGAGGCATATATATATGGGCCTCTCGGTTAGCAAGAGGGTCTTGTTGCCATTTTTGAGAACCATCGTTTTATGTTTTTATACTGTTGAGACAATTTATGTTATAGACTTTTATCAAACCATGAAGTTACTATTTTGAATAAAGATTTGATGTTGCTTCCAATTCAGCGTCTATAAGTTTTCTCCACTCCTGAGTACCGGTTGGAGAGGGCCCCTCCAACACATAAGTCAGGATATTTTACTGTTTAGGTATTTTTCATTATGTGCTTTGTCTTGACTTAATATATATTGCATGTGAAAGTATTCTTGATGACATTCAAATAGCACAATTTGATTTTTGTAGTAAAGCGACCAGTCTGATTCTGTAGTAGTTTATAGCGCATTTTGTAGTTCGGTAACATTGTTTTTGTAGTCCTGTAGCAGCATTCTTCCAAGACATATTTCGACACTTATTTTCTTGTGTGCTTGTATTACTTATGAAACAGTGATCCAGATCTTGAAGCTCATGCACTTTCCCATTATTATAGTTGCTCATGAAGATTAATTACTTTCAGTACTTTGGTTAATTGATGTTTAATTTGCAACATTAGATGATTGGATTCTAAACTTAGTTTTTGGCATTTGAATATTCTAGATCAGATCTCCAGTTTATGTATTCAAATTGCAGTATTTGCTTCTTCAATTAGAGATCCAGCTTTCGGTATTTTAGAATAGATCTGTCAAGTTTCAACATTCAAATTCATAGTATAGGTTTATTGCTTTCTGCAATTTAATTCTTAAGGTATATTTAGTGTTTTTAGCATTTAAACTTCTTAAACATAGGTTTACTGTTTTCAGCATTCAAAACTTCTCAGCATAGGTATTTCTCATCCATAGATTAGGCAATCCTTTCACAGCTTATTGAATTTCCTTTTTAGGCAAACCTTTAAACATTGATACCAATACCCAACCACGACAAAGATTATCCTATAAGAGCACATATAGTGCCTGCACCTATGAAGTTTGTACGTCCCCTGGATTGATAATTACAGTAGGCCCTTAATCTAGCTGCCCTCATTAGGCATCCATTCTAAGAGCTCACCACTTTTTGGCGCCGTTGCTGGAGAGGTGCTAAATCTCTTAGGAGACATCTTCAGAAACAAAACAAAAAGAAAAGAAAAAATCACATATAAAAAAAACAACATAAATATTTTACCAATGAATGCCTCGTCGGCAAAGGGATAGGTTTGGATACTTTCTGCGTAGGAATCCTATGAGTAACAATAGTAACAACAGTTCTGACCACTCTCAATTTGAATTCCTAGACTCTGAAAACGAAACTGATTCTACATACGATCCAAACAGAGACAACTTCTCTACTAGTTCCAACTCAAACACCACCATGGCAGACGAAGAAGAGGAACCTAGAGAGTTGTTCACTTTTCCCATTAGCACACCTCTTGGAGATGCCATGATGAAGAATATCAACCCTAACAATCTGCAAAACTTCCATGGGTTGACTTCAGAAGATCCTGACACATTCATGTTTGAGTTTGAGGTAGTTTGCAAAACCTTTGATTACACTACGGATGCACAAAAGCTGAGGCTTTTTCCCTCCACACTGAAAGATTTATCACTTAGGTGGTTCATGAGTTTAGAAGGAAATAGTATTTTCAGCTGGGACCAAATGAAACAAGCATTCCTAGAAAAATATAGGGACTACTGCAAAGAAAAAGATACAAGAGATGAAATATTTAGGATGCAGCAGGGAGACCGTGAATCCTTAGAAGACTATGCCCAACGTTTTCAGCTCAGCTACAAACGAGCTAACCATTGCACCCTAGACCCTGAATCGCTGAAACTTGTCCTTCTTAGAGGGATCAAAGAAGATAATTTTGAGATCTTAAACCTCCTGGGAGATGGATACATATCCCATAAAACTTATGACCAGATACTACAGATCTTCAAAAATCATTCTAGGTCTAGGAAAAACAAAAATGGGACAAGAGATACACATCTATCCATAGGATCATCATCATCTGCAGGACCAAACCTTACAAAATCTGATCTAGGGAACCTCCTTGATGACGTGAAAACTGACATCCTACAATCCTTGGCGATGCAACTTGATGCACTCCAAATAAATAAGAAGCAGGATAAAATTAACCAAGCATTGGCAGTATTTTGTCCTCGTTGTAGAAAGAAACATCAGAAGGGGAAGTGCACATTAAACACCATAGAAATATGTGGTCTCTGCACTGACGATCTCCACTGATAAATGTCCCCTCTTGCAAGATCCCACAATAGAAGGTGCAATAGAATAGCTCTGTTTTGTAAATCAAACGAGGAGTAATTTTGTTAGACCATACCAACCTAGCAATCAAGCCTACTATAATCAGGGCCAGCAAAATTGGAACTCTGCACCAACTCCATGGCAAGCACAGCCAAATCCAAACCAATGGAAGCAGAATCAGCAAAATTATCAACAAAATCAACAAACTTATCAACCAGCTTATCAACAATCTTATTACCCACCGACTTACGCTCCATACCCCCCACCTTTTCCTCCATCAACCACAAATTATGCAAATCAATACCCCCATCCATCAAATTGGAGAGCCCCATTACAACAGCCAATTATTATGCCGCCCCCACAGACTCAACCACCCCTCGACCCCCACCAATTCCAGCCCAACCCATCCCAAACCCTAATAATAACAGACCTGCACAACATCAACAGACTTATAACGCTGAAATCACACAATTCCATACCTATGTAGTAGACACCATGGAAATTAACGAAATAAACCTCAAGTCTAGGAAAACGTTGCAAAATACACCCACACAGAATATCCAAGAACCTGAGGCTCATGAACAAACGACACAACCCCACATTCAGCATCCAGATGAACCAAACCCTCAGGAGGAAGAAACTCAACCACTCACACAAAACAGAAACCCTCCATTTCCAGAGAAACTTATACAAAGTACAAAAGAGGACGAAGAAAATGTGATTTTAAATGGATTGAAGCACTTAAACATCCAAATTCCGATTTTGCAAGCCATAAGGGATGTGCCCATCTGTAACAAATTTATTAGAGAAAATTGTCTGAAGAAACCTGGGAGAAGGAAGCGTGACCCACCAACCATAAATGTAGTGGGACAATTGGCTGATTTAATGCTGGGTATTATTATTAACCCTAAATATCTCGATCCTGGCAGTCCTGTAGTAAACGTCACCATCAGTAACAGACAAATAAATAGAAGCTTAATCGATTTGGGAGCTGCTATCAATGTCATGACTAAGTAAACCATGATATACCTAGGACTCCAATCAATGGTCAGACCAACAACTACAGTACTCCAGCTAGCTGACACATCCACCGTGAAACCCGAAGGGATGCTCGAAGACATTATGATCAATATCGAATCCTGGGAATACCTAGCTGATTTCATAGTCATTGAAGTAAAAAGTAAACTTAGTGGTTATCCAATCATACTAGGAAGACCTTGGTTGGAAACTGCAGATGCTTACATAGGTTGCAGATAAGGAAACATGACTATCCCAGTGGACATGCCAGGAAGAAAATCACGATTTACCCACCAACAAGGAAATCTTCAGACTTAGAATATCAAAATTGGACTGATGATTATAATGACACACCAAATCAAAACCTACGACCTGTCCTAACAATTAATGCTGCACTATCATTAAAAGCAATAGATGAAGATGGTCATATAGATAGGTTCATACAAAATGCATATTCTAACAATGATGGTCTTGAAAGATTTTTTGACACATACCAGCAACAAGAAGGCGAAAGTTCAAACCATAACTTAAATAAAATGTGGGCAGAAGTGCTATATCTGGAAGAACAATTAGAAAAAGCAAAGATAGTGGAAATTATGCCTGGAAAGACAGTCAACATTAATTCCAATCTGAAGCCAGAGCAAGAAATGCAGTTAATGAAAGTACTATCAGAACAAAATAAATCTTTTGCATGGACATATGCAGACATGAAAGGTATACATCCTGATATCTGCAAACATTACATTTACATCAAAGAAGGGTCTATTCCTATCAGGAAACCACAAAGGAGGCTGAACCTAGCATTAAAGGACATTGTCAAAGTGGAACTATAGAAGTTATTAGATGCTGGGTTCATATATCCCATCTCTGACAGTGAATGGGTCTCACCACTGGTTATAGTCCCTAAAAAAGGAGGCAAATGGACAATTTGTGTGGACTACAGAGAGCTAAATAAAGCAACCAAGAAAGATCACTTTCCACTCCCATTTATCGATCAGGTGCTGGACACATTAGCTGGGAACAAGTATTTCTCATTTTTGGATGGCTTCAGTGGGTACAACCAAATTTTAATACACCCAACTGATCAAGAAAAGACAATGTTTACATGCCCCTGGGGTACTTATGCATACATAGTACTACCCTTTGGGTTATGTAATGCTCCAACAACATTCCAAAGGGCCATACTAAGTATATTCTCTAATTTCATAAATGATCAAATGGAAGTCTTCATGGATGACTTCACACCCTATGGACAAAACTTTGACTAGGAATTAAACCATCTTGATTTAGTATTGAAACAATGTATTGAGATGAGATTATGTCTGAGCAATGACAAATGCAGAATGTTAATGGAAGAAGGCATCGTTCTAGGGCACCATATATCACAGAGGGGGATAGAGGTTGATCAAGCAAAAGTTTCAGTAATTAGAACACTGCCACCACCTGTCAAACAAAGGGATGTGAGAAGTTTCCTTGGACAAACAGGGTACTACAAGAGATTTATTGAAAATTATAGCAGGATTACTGCACCAATGTTTGCCCTTCTCACAAAAGACACTGAGTTCATATGGACAAACCATTGCATGACAACATTTGATAAACTTAAGGAGAAAACAATTACAACTCCAGTACTCCAAGGACCAGGCTGGGCACTTCCATTCCACATCCACTCAGATGCATCAGATAAGGCAATCGGGTCTGTCCTTGGACAGGAAAAAGAGAAGAAGCCCTATGCAATATATTATATCAGTAAAAATTTGGCAGGGGCAGAATTAAATTATACTGTCACCGAGAAGGAATTTTTGGTTGTCATACATGCCATTAATAAATTCAGGCACTATATCACTGGCTACCAAGTTTTTGTTCATACAGACCATTCAGCCATAAGGTATCTCATGAACAAACCCAACACAAGTGCTCGAGTCATTAGATGGCTGCTACTCCTCCAAGAGTTTGACATCACAATTTTAGACAAGCCATGCAAACACAATGTGGTGGCTGACTTTCTATCTAGGCTCACACATGGACAAGACAGTGAAGTGATCAATGCCAGTTTTCCATATGAGCACCTTTTTTCCATATCCACAAGAAGCCCATGGTTTGCTGACATAGCAAACTATCTAGTCTCTGGGAAGTTTCTAGAACATTACAGTTACAAAGAGAAGACTAAAGTAATAATGCAAAGTGCCACATACACATGGATAGAGGGCATGCTCTTCAAACATGGACCAGATCAAATACTCAGAAGGTGCATTAGAGAAGATGAAGTGCATGACATAATGCATGCCACTCACAATGAACCATGCGGAGGACACTATGCTGCAAAGAGGACAACCTATAAAATTTTGCAAACAGGGTACTATTGGCCAACACTCCACAAGGATGCTTATGAATACGTTTCACACTGTGATGATTTCCAAAGGATGGGGAAACCAACACAAAAAGAAGAAATGCCACTCCATCCACAAATATCCTTGGAGGCATTCGAAAAATGGGGGTTTGATTTCGTTGGTCCAATCAACCCATAGTCTAATCAGAAAAGCTACATCCTGGTATGCACTGACTACCTTACAAAGTGGACTGAGGTAGCAGCACTTGCTGTAGCCAATGAAACCAACGTGGCAAAATTCTTCACTGAGCAGATATTTCACAGGTTTGGAGTACCAAGAGAACTAGTTTATGATCAAGGCCCACAATTTACATCAAATTTAACAGAAGACTTGCTTAAAAGAAACAATGTCAAGCACAGACAGTCCTCCTCCTATCACCCTCAAGCAAATGGTCAAGCTGAGGTAACCAACAGAGAATTAGAGAGTATTTTGACAAAGACTGTCCAACTCCACAAAAGAGATTGGGCTGACAGACCGAGTGAGGTAGTTAGGGCCTATAATACCACATGGAAGACAACAACAGGATTCACACCTTATGAACTAGTATATGGAAAGAAAGCCATGCTGCCACTTGAATTTGAAATAAAGACATTAAGAATTGTAGCAGAGTTAAATATGGAACTATCAGAGATACAACAAGAATGCATGCTACAATTGAATCAACTGGATGAGCAATGCCAGCAAGCACTTGCCCATACTGAAATCATCCAATAGAAAAGGAATAAGTGGCATGACAAACACCTAAAGGATAAAAAGTTCAAGGAAGGTGACTGGGCACTACTTTATTACTCCAGGTTTCACACATTCAAGGGAAAGCTAACAACTAGATGGCTGGGACCTTACATAATTCAAAAGATCTATGAAAATGGAGCTGTAAGGATCATTACAATTGATGAAGAGGAGTTCCCCATGATAGTAAATGGACATCGGCTCAAACTTTACAAGAAGCCACAGTCAAAGGAGGAGTTTACACAGGTACTCTACCAGCAACAACTGATGTTGATATAGAGCATGGAAAATCATTGAAATTCAGTTCATAAAAATAAAATAAAAAAATATAGAAAAAAAACAAAAGAAAAGAAAAAAAAAAGAAAAAACAAAGAAGCAAAATGAAAAAAAAGGAATGAAAAAAAAAGAAAGAAGAGAGAAAAAAAAGAAAATGATAAGAAAAAACATGAGAAAGGGCATCATACAAAAATGATACAATCGGGTAAACACAGGTAAAATTGTAGGGCATCATACATCCCCAAGATGAACTAGCATGCACACTGCATCCAAATCAAATCAAGAGAGCCAGGTATCAATAATCAAGCGAGCCATTCATATATTCAAGTCAGCAGTAAAGATATCACACTACAAAATTCAATCAAACGAGCCTACCATCGAATACAAGCGAGCCAACAATCTAATAAAGTGAGCTCGAAAATTATCAACATTGCAGCAACTAAGCGAGCCAGCCACATAATCAAGAAGAAAGCAAAGGTATCAACTACTACAGAATTCATTTCCAGCAAACAAGCTATTCAATCACATCTACAATATCTTCACGCGAGCCTGCCATCTATTCAAGAGAGCCAGCCTAGATTACAACAACACAAAGAATAATCAACAACCCAATGCAAAAGCATCATCACAAAAATAAAAATAAAAAATGGCATGCAGTTCAAAAGCAGCTAATACAACAAATTCAAACGAACCAAAGGAAAAAGTAGCAAGCGCATGTAACTACTGACATGCCAAAATTTACTACAGACAATGCCAAATCTACTACAAAATCTAGCGCACATAAAAATCGAGCCAAATCATGAACTCAGGTACGCTAAAGCATAACGATGTAATCTCTAAACATCTTTGTTTTATTTTCAAGGTCAAATCATTATACCGCAAAATGATTATTTCCGAAGCTGAGGATAGATTTTAAATTAAGTCGGCGACAAGGTTCAAACTACCTCACGAGATCATGATTAACCACCTTCGTCATGTCAGCAAATGATTAACTCGCATCTAGCTACCATACTTCCAAATAATCGGAGCAGTAGTGCAATGTACAATCATGAAACGAAATGTAGGGCTCGATCAAGCAACAAGTACAACAAACATTGATGAGGATAAGTATGGAAGGCAGTTAAGTAAGGCTGCATAATCTTCCAAAAAGCCAGTTTTGCATATATGAAACCTCTCAGAATTCTCCAGAAGCAAGGAACTGGAAGTTAGTGTGGTCACACAGCCAGCAATCCAGCCCTCAAACCTGTAATCAACCTCGACCATTTGAGGTAAGATAGCTACGCTCCAAGTGTTGGTTTATTGTTATAGTAAAGGATTTCAGGATGACAAAAGGTTTCAAGAAAAGTGAACCAGAGGAACACAACGCTATTTATCAGAACCCGCGAATCTTAACAATCATCCGCAGCGCGGGCTGGATGCCTTTCATCTTAGGATTGAAAGGATACAATACAGGGGTGGCTTTGGAGTTTGCAAGAAATTTAAAGCATATCAAGGATGAACAGTTCGTCACCCGAGTGAAGGGGTTACGTATAAGGTTGGATGATGAAGTGATTTCTAAATTCATTGGTCTATCAATGGGTCTGCATTGGAGCAGGGATGACCGGGAGGAAAACCATGAAGCAAAGGCAACATTTTTCGAGCAAGGAAAGGTCTACGACGAAGTTAAAAATGGAGTCAAAAGACTCTCCATGCCGGCACCATGGGATGAAATGGATGCAATCGTCCAGAAATACATTACATGCACTGGTAGGATAAGTTATGTTCCTATTTTTCATTTTCGAATTCTGGAGCTGTTGAGGCATAGGGTCCATCTTCCACCGAACAACAACATTAGCATTCCATACTATTTGCTTCTATCTCTGGAAGAAATGAGCAAGAAAGTGATTAAAGGAAAAGAGGATGCTTTAGCCCACCATGGGCCAATCAAATTGATCGTTTGTGAGGAATTAAAAGTGCAGATCCTAGAGCTTTCTTGGGAAGAATTCGTGTTGGTATCTGCTGAGGATGTTCAAAGAATGATGGGTACACCCACAGTTGGCATACCCCTACCTCTTAGATCAAAGAGAAAGACCGCCTTTACATCAGGGACTAAGAGGAAAATTGACCTGGACAATGTGGCTGATACCCTGGTGAAGATAAAGCATTCACGAGATGACTCCCCCAAAACAAACTCGGGGATTTCTACCAGCAATCAAGGGCCAAAGAGACGAAGTAAAAGATTCACACAAGCATCCAGAATCCGAATTACCAAGGAGGAGAAAAGGGAACCCAGTCCCCTAGTTCAAAATGTGTCTGATGAGGATCATGATCTTTGGGTAGATCAGGAAGATCCCACTACACCAGAAGAGCTGGATGAACAAGAAGAGTAGGATGCAGAAGAAGAGTTGGATGAATAAGAAGAGCAGGATGCAGAAGAGGAGCAGGATGAACAAGAAGAGCAAGATGTAGAGGAAGAGTTGGATGAACAAGAAGAGAAGGATGAACAAGAAGAACAAGAAGAAGAGTCTCCCCTGTTTTCACCTGAAAAGACACAAATTCTAAAAATGCATCATGCAGGGGAGCTAAAACTGGTTGAGCAGAAAAATTCAGCACTTAAAGAGAAATTGGCTAAGGCACAAGAGGAGTTATCCAAAAAGGACTAGGAGATTGTTCAATTGAGGGACGTTTTGGCTACTACCACTAAAATATATGATAAACTATTGGACCTTAGGCCACCATCAACAATTTATGTAGTTTATCTACAATAAAAGTGGGGCAAATTCCAGCTCCAAAGGTTAAAACAGGGACTCCCGATAGAGATAAACTCCCCCAAAGAATTTATGGATGCATCTCTAAATTCCACAGAGTTGGAGAAGGACAAGCTAAGTGAATTTTTCTTGCACAATTTTGTAGTTCCTAGCTCGCCCAACTGGTCGCCAAACCCTTACATGGGTGATTTCCAGTTGAGGGCACTGTGCTCATGGATGAATCACGAAATTGAACAAGCTCAGGATTACCACATTTACGTTGCAGCAAAATGGAAAAATCCATTAATGGTCAGGGCATAGGCGACTCACCCTGAAAGAATAATTTACAACTATAGGATCCTCACCCAGGATGAGGAGCTGATCCCCATTCTCCTTGGGAAGCACCAGGAGGTTGTGGCACACTTTGATGTTACTCTCCAAAGCATACGCAAATAGGTTCAGGAGTATATTAATGAAAGATGGCGCAGACTAGAAAGTGATCTAAAAAGAAGAGAACTCCACTCCCCTCTCAGGCTGGAAGCTGCTCTTTTCAAAGCCAAACTCTACAGGGAATCCTTGATAAAGAATCATCTTAGATGGATTGGAATGAGGCTGAATCCCCCATTTTTTCTACCCCCGGTTATTAAGGAACAAATTAATGAGGAAGAAGAGAGGAGAGCATGGGTCAAGGAGGATCAGAGCATGGGCTACTACAGGCAAGCAGGGACCCCCTGGGTGGTAGCATGGCACATCAGAGAAGTCGTCGGAGAATTGAATATGTCACCCAAGTATGGGTGAATCCTTCAAGTATGGGGGAGAATGATGAGTCCAAGTTACAGGTATCTGATAGCCTTTTTCCCCATAGTAAAGCACAAGAAAGGGTGAAGAGATACACTTGTTTTGTCAGAGAAATGATTTACCTTGATTATTTAATGAATTTGATTTAAAGATTATTCTTGTATGTTTGAAAGCGTGTTCAATAAACTAATTATATTAAAATCGAGTATGATTGAGCAAGTCCAGGTACACTAAGGGACAAACATGCAAATCAAGCGAAGGACTGATAGATCATACAAAGCTCAGTGCCTTTTTCCTTGATTTCTAGAGAGAACTCCTGTTCAAACATAATCGACAATTAGACATATAGTTAGGTTAAGCATTAGAGGCATATATATACGGGCCTCTCGGCTAGCAAGAGGGTCCTGTTGCCATTTTTGAGAACCATTGTTCTACGTTTTTATACTACTGAGACAATTTCTGTTACAGACTTTTATCAACCATGAAGTTACTATTTTGAATAAAGATTTGATGTTGCTTCCAATTAGGCATCTATAAGTTTTCTCCACTCCTGAGTACGGGTTGGAGAGGGCCCCTCCAACACGTAAGTCAAGAGATTTTACTGTTCAAGTATTTTTCATTATGTGCTTTGTCTTGACTTAATCTATATTGCATGTGAAAGTATTCTTGATGACATTCAAATATAACGATTTGATTTCTATAGTAAAGCGACCAGTCTGATCCGTAGTAGTTTATAGTGCATTCTGTTGTTTGGTAACGCTGTTTCTGTAGTCCTGTAGCAGCATTCTTCCAAGACATATTTTGACACTTATTTTCCCGTGTGCTTGCATTACTAATGAAACAGTGATCCAGATCTTGAAGGTCATGCACTTTCCCATTATTATAGTTTCTCATGAAGATTGATTACTTTCAGTACTTTGGTTAATTGATGATTAATTCACAGCATTGGATGATTGCATTCTGAACTTAGTTTTTGGCATTTGAATATTCTAGATCAGATCTCCAGTTTATGTATTCGAATTGCAGTTTTACTTCTTCAATTAGAGATCCAACTTTCGGTATTTTAGAATAGATCTGTCAAGTTTCAGCATTCAAATTCATAGTATAGGTTTACTGCTTTCTGCAATTTAATTCTTAAGGTATATTTAGTGTTTTCAGCATTTAAACTTCTTAAACATAGGTTTACTGTTTTCAGCATTCAAAACTTCTCAGCATAGGTATTTCTCAACCATAGATTAGGCAATCCTTTCACAGCTTATTCAATTTCCTTTTTAGGCAAACCTTTAAACATTGATACCAACACCCAACCACAACAACGATTATCCTATAAGAGCACATATAGTGCTTGCACCTTTGAAGTTTGTACGTCCCCCGGGTTGATAATTAAAGTAGGCTCCTAGTCTAGCTTCCCTCATTAGGCATCCATTCTAAGAGCTCACCAGTATTCACATTTTCTAATGGTTGAATTGTAAAATTTGATTGCTTGTGGCATGAAACTACAACACATAACTCACCCTTAACATCCAAATCATCATTAGAAGATTCTAAAATAGCCTTATCATGACATGAAATGGTTGGTTGTTGCAAGGAAACATTTCTACTGCAAAAATCAGAATTATTTTCATACTTGTGCTTAATGTTTCCTTCTTTCTGCTATGATGTCACAATGTGTCGGCTAGAGGAACAACATGGTTCCTCTTTTGATGGAATGCTACTCTTAAAAGAATTCTCATCCACAACCTGGGGCCAGAATCCATACTTGTAGGTAAAATAATATTTGAAAGACAAAATTGTACAAGACTCCTTACCCAATGCCAGATACTCCTGATAATAGTGAGGCATATTGGCACTTGCTGCTAGTCTTCTTGTTATTTCTTCTTCAAGACTAGCCATTGGTGGATCAGGCATTTTGTCTTCTCTGTATATGATTTCACATAAGGAATCATCCTCCTCATGTGAAATTTGAAAGTCTCCATCTATATAAATGGCATCATTCTTAGGGAATGACTCTCCCCTTCATCCAGTTCCCAATCATCATCACCAAACAAAGACATGTCTGCAATTCTTTTTCAACTGAAGGTTTACAATTCACAGGTGCAGAGTACCATTCTCTGATACCATTGTAATATCCCCAATCTAATATTAGAGATATTAGATCCAATTTATCCACAGAGGAACCAAAACTTCCAACCAAAGATATATTAATTACCAAAATTTCTTCAAACAAGGGTTTAGATAAATTAACTAGAATAGATGAAGTATGGAGCAGCCCAAAAGGAATGAATTCAGACCTGTCTAATGTGATGAATATTATCTGATCATAAGAATTAAGTGCAGGGTATGTACATCTGGTTCAATCCTTTTTTCAAACAGTTAGCATGCAACCTTTTAAACAACTCTTTTGTAGTGTAGGAAAACTAGTCTAGTTAACTAGTTTCAATTAAGATGTCCAAAACTCTATGAACAACAGGAACAAATGATAGAATGGTCACATAGATTCCATATGCTTCATAATTAATCCCTTAAACATCCAATATGCTCCAAAATAGAAATCATAAAATAATTGTTTAGATTTGACCCACAACAGGAAAACTAGCTTGTATTGAACGAGAGAAAACTGCCTCTTTCTAAATCTCCCAAACACCCTGAGATCATTTCAAATATACCAACAGAGAATTATGTGGACGCTAACAAGACCAAAATAAGCTGATCTAACCACTTTCATACTTCATATTCCTTTCTATGGAATATTGTCATTCACATATTAAAGACTAGGCAACCATAGGAATCATAATAACACATAGTGAAAATTGTTAACTTTTATCTCTTTCCAAACACACCCAGACTGATTTGAATCTCTACCAAGACACTGTGTATTGACCCTAACACACCCAAACTGATTCATATGACTCACATACTAATTTCCAAGATCATTTATGGAGGATTAACAGTACATAAAATAAGATTGTTTTGCCCTTTTAATGCATATTTTTACAAGAAGAAATTCACTATAGAATATGAATAGGAAAATGATGGGAAAATTACACTGTGACTTTATTAATATTGGATGGAATTATTCAATACAATTATGGCTTCATTTGCAGCTGCAAACACTAGAAAAATTTGATATAAAAGGTGAACGGAAATGCCCAAAAATTTCTGAAGGAAAGATAGACAATTTCACCATAAAATGGATGATTTTTGCATTACCAATCTTGATTTTCCTTAAGGATTTAGACCCCCAATCTATATATATGAAACTAAGAGAGTGTCTACCACCTGCTACAAGGGATTTGCAACCTATGGAAAACCCGAAAACTTCCACCAACAACCATAGGTGTGGTTTTCTCCACCAATAAACATAGCATTGAAATTAAATTCTAAAACTCACACAATAAATTGATATTGCTGCGATTGGAACACTGGAACATTGTCACACCAATATGAAACTCTGATTAACACATGCACAAAGAATACATTTGCTGCTTGAAGCTCCATGGAAAGAATTACATGTTCTCTCCCTCAATCAACAGTTTAAATGTTTAGCTAGTTTATGTTTGCAATGGGGCACATCTCCCAATGCTGCAAGGGGCACATCTCCCTAGCATAGGAAAGCAAAATCTATCCAATAACAAATCAAATCTGCAACATAAAATCCCAATGGTTGTGCTCTACACTTTTTTTATCAAACCTAGAAAACTCTTCAGCTTCCCTGGAGACTGGAACCATCTTCTGGAGTGACTCTTCACTTTCCTTCATGAACCCGTTTCTTGAAATTCTTGCGATCTACTTTGGAATTCGTGCCATTAAATCCAAATTTGTTTTTTGGATTTATATTGCAAGTGGACCCAACAAGCACGCTTCATTAGAAAAAATCAAATCCACGTAGCTTTAGAAATAATTAAATAGGATTTCGCGGATTGGAAATGTTAGGGTTTCAAGCTTGAAAACCTGAGAGTGCGACCATGGCGGTTAGGGTTTCAAGTGGTCTGTTTCTGGCATGTGCATGTGAAGCACACTAACGGTTGAGGTTGGAACTATCAGCTATGGGATTTGGTGGTTAGTGGTCTGTGACTGGTGGGACCTTGGTTCTTCTTTGGTTTGTCTGGTAGGTTTTTACTCTCACTCACCCAGTTTCATGGGGTTTTTTGGATTTTTCCTTGGTCTTTTTAGGTTTCCTGTTTTTGTGTCGGATGGTCGGAGGTTGATGTCTTATGTCCTGCTCGGGATGAGGGACAGTTTCAGTCTGACAGTTCTTCTTCTTCCACTGACCCACTTCTTATTGTTGGAGGGGACGTTGAGTCAACTATTGAAGTGGGGTCGGAGATTGGGGAGTTCTTCGAACCCGATAAACTACCTCGCCGGGGTGGGGGCCTATCCCGAAGCTGTGGTCTCAAGGCTAAGGCTCACAGGGAACATAAGCATTACAAACTCCATAAGGAGAATCCAGAGATGACTGTGGGCCGGGATGTTCAGTTAGACAGGGTTCTTAGCCTTTCTGCTAGGGCGCTTGTCAGGAAGGTCTGTTTTATTCCGGTTTGCAGGGCCTCTTTACTAAAGTGGGTCATGGAGGTCTGGAAACCGATCTTAAAGTACTGTCCCCGCATCCATATTTTGGTTAACAACTGGGTGGTTTTTCAGGTTTTGGACGCTGAACATGCTGACTTGATTTTGGAGCGGACCTGGGTCTTTGGGAGGGGTTCTCTTTGTCTTCAACAATGGAACTCGGATTTTAATCCATGAACGGTTAAGTTAGCGCAGACTCATTTCTAGGTTATGCTGAAAGGATTCCCTTTGGAACTTTGGTCAGTGGATATTTTTGTAATGCTGGCAAAACAGATTGGCCAATTCATCTATTTCGACGAGAATTCCATTTTTCATGAGGACAAATGGACTGCGTGGGTCCTTACTAAGATAGATGCTGATTTGGGTCTCCCAGCAGAGGTGAATATCAGTTGGGGTCTTAAACGCTTCACCCAACCCCTTGATTACTGGGGAATACCGTTCAAATGCCATCAGTGCGGGGAAGCAGGACACCTTCGGGCAAATTGTCCTATGGAGCTACCGGATTCGGCTAATTGGTCATTGTCTCCTTTGGAGGAACAGACTAGAGTGGATAGTGTGACACCTATTGAACTATTGAAGGGGAAACCGACATTGGCTCCTGTCTCATTTGAAGGTAAGCTCAAATAACTCTTTCCTGATTTTTATGCCTCCCTTTCTCCTTTGGAACAGGCTAAGGATTTTTGGCCATCGAGGGGTCTCTCCGAGTCAAATCGTCCTCTTTCTTCTACGTTGGAGCCTCTGCATGGGGGGGATTTGAGGCCTATTTGTATTGAGGGGTCGGTGGTGCCTGGGATTCTGGAATCCCCTCCTGATTCTCAACTACTGGAGGATGAATCGGTTCTTCTTGAACAATTAGGGCTTTCTTTGGCTAATGCTTCCTTGTGTCAGGTGGAGCCTGTGGACCTTTGTAAAGAAGCCCTTGAGGTCCACCATGGGGTGAAAGCTCCGTACACTCCTCTTAAGTCTGGTAACCCCAATGTAACTTTCAGGAAGAAACCTGGAGGCAAACGTCGTAAAGACTTGGCTCGTTCATTGGGTGGTGACGATTTCTCATTTACTACTTCTTTTATTCCCGGGGACCCGATTTTGGGTGCTTATTTGATGACTGATTCAAAGTTTTTTGAACCCCTTAGAGTGGTGCAGGTTATTACCGATCTAAACTGATGCATCTTCTTTCTCTTAACCTGCATGGGTCTGGGGGTGCCCATAATTCCGAGCCCTCAAACATTCAGTGTCATCTTCCTGTCCAGATATTATCTTCTTCTAGGAAACTATGGTATTGGGTGAGAAGGCCCAGTCTCTTATCTGACGTCTTTATCCTTCCTGGGATTGTTGTTCCACCGATTCGGTTGGCCTTTCGGGGGGGCTTCTTGTTGCATGGAATCCTCTTCTTTACTACTTTCGTCCTTTTATTACTGCTGGGGGTATTCTTTTACTTGGCCGGTCTTGCGAATTAGATTTGGAGCTCCAACTTCTTAACTATTACGGGCCTTATGTTGTCCGACAATTGTTCTGGACTACTTTGGCTTTGGTGGGCCTTTTAGATTTTAACTCTCTGATTATTGCTAGGGACTTGAATCTTACCCTTCAGATTGGGGAAATCTGGCGTGTCTCAGCTCATCCTGATCCGCTTCAGCATTGGTTTCATGCTTTGTTTTCTCGTTTTGTCTTAGTGAATGTGGCTCCTAAACCGATTACCTCTACCTGGAGGAATGGCTGACATGGAAATGCTCATATTGCAAAGAGATTGGACCGTTTTCTCATTAGTGATCATCTACTTGGTGACGTTTCACGGTGATCTTCTGCTGTGGTGCCTGCTTGTATCTCAGATCATCTTCCCATTCTTCTGACGGTGGGCATTGGTGATCGTTTGTTTCGTTATACCTTTAAGTTTTGTTCGGCCTGGTCTACTGAAGCTTCTTTTGATAGATTGGTTCGTGAGCATTGGTATTCTACTTATAATGCTCGGATGGGAAGCTCTATGCGCTTTTTACCACGGTTCCTTCGTTCTCTGAATAAGGTGGTCATTCCTTGGGCCCATGGTTATTTACAAGCACAAAAACAGAGGCTCTTGGAACTAGATGAGCTCATCTCGTCTTACTACATGGATCCTTCTATTAACTCCTTCACGGACTCGAATGTTCGGGCTATAAAGATTTTGGAGGCTGAGAAAGATGGGATCTTATTACAGGAGGAAACTATGTGGCGCCTGAAAAGTCGGGTTCTTTGGATTTCGGCTGGGGATAGGAATACTTCTTTCTTTCATTCCTTTGCTGAGATGCGTCGTAAGGATAGTGTTGTTTGGGAAGTTGAAGACTCTGATGGTTTTTTGGTCACCTCTCAGTCGGACATTGAGGTTGCAGCAAAGGATCATTTTGGGGCTCTTTATCAGAAGTCTAATAATTTGGATTTGGCGGCTCAGTTGCATATTCTTCAGACCATGCCATCGGTTTTTATTGAAGAGGATAATGTCCATTTGAATGCTCCGGTTACTTTGGTCGAGGTGGAGGGGGTTATGCATAAGATGGCCAAGGACAAGAGTCCTGGGCCAGATGGTTGGTCTGTTGAATTCTTTATACATTTTTTTGATCTTTTTGGTCCTAAGATAGTCAGCCTTGTGGAGGAATCCAGATTGTCCAGATCGGTTTCAGGTGATCTCAATGCCACATTTCTGACTCTTATTCCTAAGGTTGTTGAACCTAAGAGGTTTTCTGATTTTCACCAGATTTCGCTTTGCAATCTACTGTATAAGGTTATTGCTAAGGTTATTGCAAACCGCATTAAATCCGGTCTGTCTAGGGGCATTTCTAAAGAATAGTTTAGGTTTTTGGATCAGCGGTTGATCTTTGATGCCATCGGTGCCGCTCAGGAGACGATTCACTCAGCCAAGATTTCTCATAGTCCGTCCTTTGTACTAAAGCTCGATCTAGTCAAGGCATATGATATGGTTGATTGATTCCAAGTTAGGGTTGGTGTTGATCCCATTGTGGGGTGTGGTGTGTTTTTCTCATTGCCAACTCTGACGGAGATTCATCAAAGGGTCTTGTTTTCTTGAATCAAGCTAGGAATGGACCGATTACGGGCTCCTCGAATTACTGGTTATAAGCTGGGGAAGTTGGATTGGTTGGTGTGTGCGATGCAGAGTGGGACAGATACTTTCAAGCTCTTGCTCATGCCGGAATACGACTCAATGCTATCTCTGACGGACTTATATGGAGTTGGAATGACTCAGATGGGGTTATTTTTACACAGTCGGCTTACTCGGCCATTGTTCAAAGTCATGCTCCTCCAACTGGTAGCTGGTGCTTCGGTCGGCTATGGAAATGGAAGGCTCCGCTGAAGGTTCCGTGCTTTGTTTGGTTGGCTTTGTCCAATCGGATTCTGACTGGAGAAAATTACTATCATAAAGGAGGTATGGGACCAAGTGCGTGTCCTCTTTATGTTTAGGCTGTGGAGACAATGGAGCACTTACTCCTGAATTGTACATTAACTCTGCAGCTGTGGCATTATTTCTCTGATATTTGGAAAATTGAATTTCTGTGGAATTTCGATTCATTGGAGTCGGCGTTTTTTGCCTGGTATATTAGACAGCGTTCAAACCCTTCATTTCCCCTTTATTTCTTTTGGGGGCTCTGGTGTTATCGTAACCGGGTTTTATTTGAGGGTTACACTCTGTCTTTTGATCGAGCTCGATCCCTTATCCTCCTTTTTCTGGCTAATGTTCCCTCCCAGCAGAGGCTTCCTCTCTTACGTCTCCTATTTTCTCCTCAGATTGATGTTGGCCGACCTAGCAATTATTTTGATGGGGTTGCGCATGGTGGTGATGGAGGTGTGGGGGGTCTCGTGATCATTTCAAAGACGGAGTATTATGAGATCAGTTTCAGTGTTGGCAAGGGAAGTAACACCCGGGTGGAGTTTCTTGCACTCGGTGGGTTATTAATTTTTGCTCGGCATATTAATCTTTTTGATCTACAGGTTTATGGAGATTTGCGTGCAGTCATCAATTGGGCTAGAGGTACTAGCTCTTTAAAGGTTGCTTCTTTGGGTCACTGGATGCAGAGGATTAGGTCGCTGCTTGGAATGTTCATAAAGCTAGATTTACATCACATATCCCATCATTTTAATCAAAGGGATGACTTACTGTTAACACCCAAAAAGTGCTCACTAGCTCATTTCCCTATTCACATGACCCATTTGTCCACTTTTTCACCATCTGAGCCTCCGAAACCAACAAAAGGTCACCAAAAGACCTTAGTACACCCCTTTTTCCATTAAAAAAGATTATTTTTCCAAGAAAATCATAAAAAACCCTCAAAAAGGGTCCAAATTCCCAAAAATATTAAAAAGGGAATTAAAATATTATTTTTATTCAAAAAAGGAAAAAGGAGGGAAAAGTACCTAAACCATGTTGGTCAATACCATTTGGTTTCCACAAAACCACAAATGGTATTCCTCACCACCAAAACCTATAAAAAGGTGGTAGGGGCTCCTCATTTCACATCCTTCCATTATCTCATCCTTATGCTGCTGAAATCTCCCCTGAGCACTTTTAGCCATTGAAGCAACCTTGGAGAAGGAGACCTCTTGGAGTTTGGAGCTACTCATCTTGGGAGTTGCTCAACATCAACCTTCACCATTGAAGGTAATATCGCAAGCACTTGCTTGCCCCCCCCATTTTTCAATACAAAAAATTATTTCTTATGTTTCTTGTTCTTGATTTTGACATGTTTACATTATTTGCTTAGATTCTTGCTTAGATTCATGAAAAGTATTGTTTATTTAGTTTATTGTTTTTATTTCTATTGAAACTGCTGCTACTAGTTAGCAGGTGCCCATAGCACTAAGCCTGGTTGCAAAACCGGGCCAACAGTTTTTGGCGACTCCGCTTTGGTTTGAAATTTAGATCTCTAGTTTTGCCTTTAAATCTTAGTTTTTATGAGTTTTTAACCTTTAGATCCATAGATCTGCCATCTTAGACAGCAGATCCATTGCTGTTCTGAGATTTGCCCCCATAAACAGCCCGAAATTTTCAATTTTCGGGTTAGTTTCTCGGTTTCCGTGCACGCCTTCCGCCTCGCGGCTTTTTGCCAGACAGTCGCGCGGTCCATCGCGACTTTTCTGCCTTTTTCCGCGCGGTCCATCGCGGATTTTTTCCAGACAGTCGCGCGGTCCATCGCGACCTTTCTGCATTTATCCGCGCGGCTCATCGCGACTGTGCGGTCAAAACCCGCGCTGCTCATCGCGACTGTGCGGCCTAAACCCGCGCGGTCCATCGCGACTGTGCGTCCAAAACCCGCGCGGTCCATCGCGACTGTGCGGCCAAAACCCGCGCGGCCCATCGCGGTTGTTCGTCCAAAACCCGCGCGGCTGAATTTTTTCATTCGGCCATCCCGATTTTGAAAAATATTTTTTACTGTACTTTCTGCCCATAGCACATTTTTTACAGTATTTGCATTCTGCATATTTTACAGCTTTGAAAAAAAAATTTACTATTTAAAAGTGCATATTTAGAAATCTTTTTCAAAATTTTCAAGAAAGTGAAAGAAAGACTCATTTTGCATTTTCATCTAGATTCAATTTTTTTCTTGTTTACTTCTTTAGAATCTTGCCCTTAGCAATTTTTCTTGAAACGAAGAAATCCATTTATTTCTTTTAAAAAAGGAGTTTATCATTTGCTTTCATAAATCCAAGAAATCCTTTATTTTTTGAGTTATCTTTTGAAAAGCATATTAATTCCTTTTAGTGAAAAAAGTCTTAAATATTTGCTTTTTATTTTCGAAAAATCCTTTATTTTTTGAAAATTTCCCTTAAAGCATTTAATTTTTTCAAAGTTCAGTTTACAACACCTCACGTGCACTCACACGATCACTTAATTGAACTAAGCCTTAAAACGTACCTTAATTTGAACACACTTTTAACCCCACTTGGGGAACACTAAAAGAATTCTTGTAGCTAGGTAGTATTGGGGGGATAGGTGTTCCAATAACACCCCTCAGTTCATACATCTGAGACATAGAAGTTGTCCAATTAGGGAGCTAAAATCTCTTAGTACTTTTTGGCGCGGTCACAACCGGTTTGTGGGAAGGCCTCTCCCTTAGGAGGGTTGAAGTCGCGAGGATGGTTCCGGAAGCCTGAGTGGGATACCGAAACCCATTCAGTAACCGAAGGGCTACCATTCGCAGTTCTCGGGATATCCCTGTATTGGGATATTGCGATCAAAGGACCAAACGGCAGATTTACCTTTTCTCGACGCGTCATGAACGGAGTATCCTAGTAGCCTGTCTTTTTAGGATTGATTACCCGGTGTCCCTCCCGGTAGGGGGATATCTAGCCGTTGTCTCAACATTCATATTGTCTGACGTGGATTTCATCACCTTGCAGAGGATATCGTCTGTTTGAGTCACAATACTTTTAGATTAGGTGTTTGCATGATCTTTACCACCTTTTGAGTCTAGTTACACCTATTTTTTCTAGGAGCCACTTGCATGTTGGTATTCTGACCAGTTGTTGCATTCCTCCACTTATTGTAGCACAGCTGCTAGAATAAGTGCATTTTTTGAGGATTGATTTTTTGGCCTGTGAGCCTTCTTTTTTCACTCCCCTTCTTGCACCCTTGGTTGCATTAGGGTTTTGAGTCTTTTACATATATATCACCACCTGATATTTAAAACACATTTTTTACATACAAAACATATTCTCACCATTGAGAATTCTAGACGTTCTCGTCGTCTACAGGGCGAACTCCCAGAGTTTAGTCCACTTGGCTCTCCACGTCACAGACGCAGAGCATTGTCCCTTGATTCGACACATCGTCAATCAATTAGACGGTCATCCGATTCTGACATACCCCACTTCACCTTTGATTTGGAGGTAGAATCCAAAAACCCCACCGAGTTACCACCAACCACAAATATGTCTGAAACACCAGTTGATCCACAATTTACATTAACCATAGGTCAGACATCCGCAGACCCTTCTGCGGCAGTACCATCCACGGCAACAACCACCCCCTTGGGTATGCCCAATATGGGTAACACTCCACATTCAGGAATGCCTAGCACAGGACCACCACCTGTCATGGGCATGCCCAACATGGGGGTCATACCCCCTTCGGTTTCCACAAACCCTATCCCAGGAATCCCCAATGCGATTCCTAACCCAAGTGTAACTCATGTTGCACTTGGCAGTGCTATACCAGGAATCCCTGGTGCGATTCCTAACCCAAGTGTAACCCAAGTTGCACTTGGGAGCGCTAACCCATATCATGCCACACCTTTTGGAGGGCACATACCCTCCATACCTAGCATACCTATAGGCGCTACTGGACCCCTACACCATACCATAATGGCTAGGCAGGTCCCGGTTCCGGTCACCACATCCGCTAGTCTACCATACATGGCAAGTCTCAACCTGCCAGATTTAGCTAGGCTCACAAATGACCCCATCAGACATGATCCTGCTTGGCCCCATATGCCCACTAAGCTTCCTTCTGACATCCCCAAGTTTGAGGGAAAGGCTGGAGAAGACCCCCAAAATCACATCATGTCCTTCCATTTATGGTGTTCCTCCAACTCCATAGTGGATGACTCAATCCGCCTACGGCTTTTACAACGCACCTTCACTGGCTCCGCAGCCAAATGGTACATCGAGCAACCCCATGGGACGCATTCCACATTTACCTCCCTTGCCTCGACCTTCCTACAATTCTTCCAGATACCTGTCCGCTACGATGCGGGCGTCGAGATCCTACTGTCTTGCAGACAGAACACGGCCACGCATATCACTGACCATATTCATGATTGGCGTTGGCGCCGAAGCCTATGCAAGATCAAATTAGACGACCGAATCTTTTTAGACTGGTTCCTTAAATCCCTCCTTCCTCTCATTGCGAAGGATGTAGCATCTGAAAGACCCCAGTCTGAGGAGGAGGCCATCCTTAAGGCCCAACAGTTTGATCTTATCTATGCCCAGTCAGGTTACCTATACACGATCATACCTGACGCCCCACGAGGTGACTCTGCACGCGGTGACACACCGGGGGCATCACATGCCGCTGATGGCATTATTGGCCAAATTACACCGCAAGCAAAACCTTTCAGTATGGTGAGCACCATGCCCGCCCCAGACCTTTCTAGGGCTACATCTAGTTCCGGGGCGACAACTTCTTATGCTCCAACAAACCAGACCCACCACGTTCATGGACCCTCTTGTCCACAACATTGTTATGGCCAAGCGCCATCAGCATATGTACCCCCTACATACTATGCTCAACCTACGGTACAAAACCCCATGCAGTTCCAACAACAGCCCATGCATTACCCACAACCGGTTGCACCGGCTAACCTCACACCTCCACCAGCTCAGGGGTACCAACAACCCCAGCAGGCAACTGGACCACCTCCAGCTCCACCTGCATACTATCCACCGCAACCTGCTCCCGCACCTGCGCCTCCTCAGAATCCCCCCAATGCTCAAGGGCATGTGTACGCACAACAACATCAGCCCCAATACCAAAATAACCAACGCAACCAGGGTGGGCAACCAAACCGCGGAAGAGGACGCAACCGTGGAAACAATCAAAACCGTAACCAAGCTCCACAACCTACCCATCCTCCGCAAGAAAATAACGCGGCGCCCGCTCATCAGAATCCTGATCGGCCACCTAAGCAACCCAAAAATGCTAATTTACGAACAAACCATCCTTGTTCCATTTGCGGTGTCTATGGCCACTATACCCACGCTTGCCCACATCTCGAGCGAGCTCGACAACTATGGACAAATGACGCCCATCGTAAAGGGCAGGCGGCTCCTCAGCCACCACCCAACCCCCCACCACCTCCACAACAACCTTTGGTACTACAAAACCCTTTTCCAACACAAGGAGTGGTGAACACTCAGCCGTTAGCCCCCCCACAGGGCAACGTGCAACCACAACAAATTACCTACGCAGCTCCTGACCAACCCATGTTTGATTCAGGCACCCACCACTTATTGATGATGTCCACTGCCGACGTCAATATCCAAACCCGTCGAAACCAATACGGACCGACTGCTGAAGCCCCCCCCGCTGAAAAGGATACTAATGCTCATCCCACTGATCAGACATTGCGTATACCTCAGGTTCCAATCGACGGCGCTTCTAAAGCACCTCGCTTTCCCCTACGCCGAATCAACAACAACCCCAATGCACGGGCTGCGTCCAATTACAACATTGTAGATGACTTAGCTCAATCTCCCGCAGCCATGTCTGCGTTAGAAGTCTTAAAAACCTGTCCTACTCAGCGCAAGACTTTACTTTCCGCCATTGGGGCGATTGACCCAAATGATTCGAAATTGATGACCTTTGATTTAGACCAATCTGAACCACGGCTGCCTTCTACCATAGCAGTCCAAGTTTCCGTTTCTATTCGGAATCTTGTCATCCATTGATGTATCATCGACGAGGGTGCCTCCACATGCGTCATGTCCACTTTTGTTTGGCAGAAGTTGGGATCCCCTGCTCTCCAGCAATCCACCACTGCCTTGCGGGCCTACGACGGCCGGTCAGCTCAACCTCAAGGTTTATTACCCAAGGTACCCGTCCAATTAGGTGGGAAAACTGTGCTCATCGACATAGAGGTCATTAACGCCTAGCTCGACTATAACCTTTTACTTGGCCGCAGTTACATGTACGCCATGAAAGCGGTCGCCTCCTCCGTCTTCCGCACCATGATGTTCCCCCACGAGGGACGCGTGGTCAAAATTGACCAACTCACCTACTATGATCCCAACGCCCCTGCAGCACCCGAGAATGTTCTTCCCATGATTGAACAACCCGCTTCTAGTGCAGTTACCTCCTTTGTGTCTTCTGTGGCACCCGGACTTTATTCGGATACACCAATGACCTCTACATTCCAGGCCATTCCACCACCGTCACCGGAGACCCAAGTCGCAAACCTCTGTACTCTTTCGCAGAATACGCAAACGTCCGGTGGTCAACCACCATTGATCCCCAGTCACATTGGTGTTACACCCATCCACACCATCCCCTTCCTATTTCCTCCTTCGGGTGTAGTAAGCGCCCCGGTTATGGCTACCCTTAGCCTACCCGGACTAACATTGGGATTACCCGTGTGGTATGTTCCGCCTCCCGTTCGACCACCGACACCAGACGTCATCCTCCAACCGGTACAACCTATTGTTACCACAAATCAGCCTCCTCCTGGTGTCGCAATCCCTTCGTCGTCAACGACACCTCCTCCTAACCTCAATATCCCTTCGTCGTCAATGAAACCTCCTCCTGGTCTCACGATTGCTTCGACGTCAAAGGATCCCCCTCTTCTTGCTAAGCCCACTGGGGGCAGAGGTCCACAACCATACACTGCTATACCACCTCCTAAGGCAGTCAAACCCCCACCGGTGTTTCGAGCTCCCCCCAAATGTTCATTATGCGATGAAATTGGCCATCCAACTCATCAATGCCCACATTTACCGGCACTCCAAGAGCATATGAATATGTTGGACGATGACATCGGCATCCCAGTAGTCAGATTAGAGCCACCTCTACAGCCTCGCGACAAATCACTGCGCACTAACCATCCTTGTGCTATATGCAGTGTTTACGGCCACTACTCTCACCATTGCCCTGATCTACCTGACTATAGAGCAGCTCTCTACGAGATGAACAATTTGGACCTAGAGACGGCACCCCCTACTATCGAGGAGATCTACCCTCCCGCATCATCATCATCCGGAGAGATTAACACCATCTACATGATCTCTTCGACTACCACTACCTCATCACTCGATTTGACCACTCAAAGCTCCCGCAATGACGAAGAGGTTCTCGAGACTCATACTACCTTTGATTATCCCGGGGAAGACATGCTCCATCGTCCATACTTCCTCCTGGAAGAGACTTCATCCACCACCGCTACCCAATCCGCGGTTGAGTCCAAAGATTTCCTTCCTACTAAAATCGACTAGTTAACGGATCCCATGGCCGATATTTCTCCCGTCATCCACATTGACATCTCTGACCCACTTGGTGCCCTTCATACCATCACATTAGGAACCTCCCACAGTGAGCATGAGATCGGAGAATACCAACAACTCTTCCAAGAATTCACTGATGTCTTTTCTTGGTCAGATACCGAAATGCCTGGCCTTGACCCCGCCATTTATACGATCTCCACTGGATACCCCTCTGTCCGGTCGGCCCCTTCCATTGATCCCTTTGACACACAGGTTCAACCCTTTCAAATCGACCAGGAAACCACATGTACACAACATGGGGGCAGGCCCAAAACCTTGCCTACTCATCATCATCGTGATCCTCGTCGGAGATACTGGGGGCATCCACCCCACAAAGGGAATCCCCCATCATCATATCATCACTTCAGTATGCCACCACGACCCACAGCCTCATGGTATAACACCCTGCCAGCAGTTGCTCAATGCCCTATTGATCTCTCTCTGAGACAACATCTGCACCACATTGACACCTCTGAGTTAGGGGGCATAATAGATTACCTCGACCCCGGGATAGGGGGCATGATCAATCATTTTGAACCTTCCCCATCATCTCTATCTCAACACCTCAATGAGCCCACCGTTCAAACCAACACACATGTGATCCACAATCACAAACCCCATGCACATAGCATGGGGGCAGGTCATTAACCCTGCTCACTTTTTCATATTCGTGATCTCAACCATTTTTGAGGTCATGTGTCACTTGTATATTTCAGTTGACTTGATACACCTAGTATTTTGCCCCCACGGGTCATCATTTCTCCCCACCACTGCATCCTTCGCTTGGTGGGATCACCTTTATTTGTAGCCATTTTTTAACCTAGTTCTTTCCTTTAACCATTCCGGAGTCCTTATGACCTCCGTTTTTCGCACCATTTGCACTGCCGGATTCATATTTCCGTGCCCGTGATGATGCTTGAGATAATTTCTCGCTCTCACCAGGACCAATATCAACATTGTGTCCCGACACCTTGTCGCCCCAGCTTGCGTACCACTTCGGCTGCTCTCTGTTTTTTATATATTTGATATCATCGGATTCATTTTTCCGAGCCCGTGATGATGCTTGAGATCATTTCTCGCTCTCACGCCCAGATTTTTTGGGCATTTTTTACCATGCCCCCTCGTCACCTCGGTTTGCGTGCCACATCGGCCGTTCTCCGTTTTCGATGTGTCTTATATCGCCGGATTCAGTTTTCCGCACTCGTGATGATGCTTGAGATCATTTCTCGCTCTCACCTTTAGATTTTTTGGGCATTTTTTACACGCCCCCTCGTCGCCTCGGTTTGCGTGCCACATCGGCCGTTCTCCGTTTTAGACGTGCCTTATATAGCCGGATTCAGTTTTCCGCGCTCGTGATGATGCTTGAGACCATTTCTCGCTCTCACCTTTATATTTTTCGGGCATTTTTTCCACGCCCCCTCATCACCTCGGTTTGCGTGCCACATCGGTCGTTCTCCGTTTTCGACAATCCTTATGTCACCGGATCCAGTTTTCCGCGCTGATGACGATGATTGAAACCTTTCCTCGCCCTCATCAATACATTTTTGTTCGGTATAATTTTATCCCTTTTTCGGGCCGAGCAACCCCTCTTTACGAAAAAGACACTTAGGGAGTTTCTGTTAAGCTCTTTTCTGACTCCTAAAACAATGAAAAGATCGCCGAGCAATCTTGCTTCCTTTCATGCTCGCTAAATGTATCTGAAAGGGCGTCTACCTGGTATAAGTTTACCCCTTTTCCGGACCTTGTAGACTAATTACGAAAAAGGTATACTCTAGTCACACCGGCTAGAAGAGTTCTCCATTCGCATCATTTTATGCTTTTTCGGGCCTTGGAGACTAAACTTACGAAAAAGAAACACCAATAGAGTCCACTTATCGCTTTCAGACTCTCTAAACACGAAAGCAACCATGAGCATGAGCCGCCCTGGGCTCATAAAATCCACAGGATCGTACCATTTTAGAGCACACTTTTATCCCTTCTTGGAGCTCATTAAAACTACAAAGAAGGAATCAATGGTGCCTCTTGGCGCTACAACACATCATGCCTACTCACATAGCAGCTTCCCCATTTTGGTCGCCTTTGTTCAGAGTATTCTGCAGTATGTAACCCTAAAACTCCCTCAACAGCTACCATCAGCTTCACCCACCTAGAGTCAGTGCATACCCTTCAGGACCTAAAAGATGATCCCCACACCTACAAGTCAGGTCCCTACGCTGCCAGGTCAACCATGTCATCATGCTCTGAACAGAGGAAGTTTGAGTCTACCCATTTTTTGACCCAGTTATTTCCCATTTCCACAAGTATGTCAGTCCTACCATCAGTACTACAACACTTCAGTTTCACACCTCGTGCTCCTATCAAGGAAACATCATTGCCTTGTTAGTTGCTGGTCTCCCTCTGTCGACGACAACCACATTGGTTCCAGAGGATAGACCTAGAGGTCCCTGTGTCTTGGACTCATTACCATCTATGATGAGTGCCTACGAATCATTTCGAGAGGAATCCTCAGTGCCTCTCCGAATGGTTGTTTCTCACATGCTCGACTTCAACACCTTGATCGCATCGTTGAGACTCGCACAGGATATTGGTCCGTTCAGTTATTTAGTCGAAGACCCCGGATACCACCTGACTCCTCCACATTTGAGGGTCTACCTATGGATACAACCAGTTACATTTTTTCTATAGATATCCGGGTTGCGTATGGCGACAGTATTCAGGTTTACCCCAGTTTCATACTCCCTTGAGTATACAGTTACATTATTTCTCAGAGATGACTCATAGTCATTGAGTCCATACAGATGTTGGACACCTTCAGTTTCAGCAGTTCAACAGTTATTCCAGTGTATCAGTTATTGAGATCAGTCATGATCATGAGTATATCCCACAATAATGTCCCCTCTGGACCATTATGATGTACCAGTATATTTCTTTAAGTATTAGATCCCCCATCTTGGGACTAATTGTTTTGTATATGTCTTGATACGAGCATGGGAATGCCCGCCTTGTCCTTTATCAGAGATTATACCTCATTCATATTGAGGCCATGTAATATTTTTTGTTTTTGCAGTTTCCAAGGGCCGTGGCTCCAGTCTCCAACCGGTCTCTTCTCTCCCCTACTCCCAGAAAAAAGGACAAAAGAACTATGATGTCTATCGGCCATACGATGAGCTCCTTCCCTCACACATCAGGGGGCAATCTGTTAACACCCAAAAAGTGCTCACTAGCTCATTTCCCTATTCACATGACCCATTTGTCCACTTTTTCACCATCTGAGCCTCCGAAACCAACAAAAGGTCACCAAAAGACCTTAGTACACCCCTTTTTCCATTAAAAAAGATTATTTTTCCAAGAAAATCATAAAAAACCCTCAAAAAGGGTCCAAATTCCCAAAAATATTAAAAAGGGAATTAAAATATTATTTTTATTCAAAAAAGGAAAAAGGAGGGAAAAGTACCTAAACCATGTTGGTCAATACCATTTGGTTTCCACAATACCACAAATGGTATTCCTCACCACCAAAACCTATAAAAAGGTGGTAGGGGCTCCTCATTTCACATCCTTCCATTATCTCATCCTTATGCTGCTGAAATCTCCCCTGAGCACTTTTAGCCATTGAAGCAACCTTGGAGAAGGAGACCTCTTGGAGTTTGGAGCTACTCATCTTGGGAGTTGCTCAACATCAACCTTCACCATTGAAGGTAATATCGCAAGCACTTGCTTGCCCCCCCCATTTTTCAATACAAAAAATTATTTCTTATGTTTCTTGTTCTTGATTTTGACATGTTTACATTATTTGCTTAGATTCTTGCTTATATTCATGAAAAGTATTGTTTATTTAGTTTATTGTTTTTATTTCTATTGAAACTGCTGCTACTAGTTAGCAGGTGCCCATAGCACTAAGCCTGGTTGCAAAACCGGGCCAACACTTACTTTCTAAGAAGGGATTGAGGAAGCGGGAGGGATACTTGAACTTTACTCATTATGGGGGTCTGCTGGAAAGAGATGAAGGATCTATTTGCAAATATTAATGTTATTAGTTTTTTTGTTCTTTGAATGTTTTGTGGCAAACAATGCATATAGTGTGCTAAATGTCACCTTATGGTTCTTGCAATTTTTAGTTTATAGTTTATGGTGTAACCACCTTTGTAATAGTTGTTCTTTTGGTAAGTCCAACTGGATTATGGATTGATAGTAACCAATGATTGTACTCACTATCTTTGAGATAGGAGTCCTTTGTAAGTTCCTTTGATTCACCCTTATGAATATCAAGAAAAAAAATTTCGTTGGAAAAAAATAAATAGGCTTTCGTGACTGCTTCCTTTCTTTTAATAAGCTTTTATTTAGTAAAATTCTAGAATCTACTTTTTATTTCCTTTTCATGTTTTTTCCTATTTTGTGCCCATTTTAATAAGAGAAACGTCTCATATGGTCTTCATTAACCTCCTAAGTGCCCACATTAACCAAATAAACTATTTCTTTGTATTAAATAATCAATATTTGACCTCATCCATGACTTATGTTGAACATTAATAATTAACATAAATTTATGAAATAACTTTTGGCCAAGTTTAATTATTTTAATCAAAAGATTAAAATTAAAATTTTGGGACATAACATTTAGTTCGTTTCCATATAAAATAAAAATCAATTTAACAACGTTAAATCATGATAATAATTGCACCGAGTGTAAGCGAGGTGCTTACAACCCAGTATGGGGGAGATCCTGTAACGGATGTCACATGTCACATGTAACGTTTTCAAAAGTAATAAAATTTAAAAAGTAATAGTATGGAGGATATCCTGTAATGGATGTCACATGTCACATGTCACATTTGTCATGTTTGTCACATTACGTTACAACCCAGTATGGGGGAGATGTTGTAACGTTTGTCACATTTGTCACGTTTGTCACGTTACGTTACAACCCAGTATGGGGGAGATGTTGTAACATTTGTCACATTTGTCATGTTACGTTACAACCCAGTATGGGGGAGATGTTGTAACGTTTGTCACATTTGTCACATTTGTCACATTATGTTTCCATGTCGGCTCATAACTTATATAAAAAAATCAAAAGTAATTAAAAATTTCATGTTCGCTCATAACTTATCAAAAATTAAAAAAAATAATAATTAAAAAATTAAAAGAGAGGGATCCAATTTCTTGAGGGGTATTTTTTTCTTAATGTGTAAAAAATTTAAGATTAAACAAAAAAAATTACACCTCAAGAAATTGGATTCCTCTCAGTGCTTGATAGATCCGAGTTTGAGATGAATCTACGCTAGTCTATATCTCATATAAGTTTCCATTTTATCATTATGTGACAATCCAATTCACATAACAATTATAAACATAATTTCCTCAGTAAAAATCAACCCTAAGTTCCTCTTAATAATATGCAACCCAATGAAAATTACGAAGACACAGACGATGGCAGTTCAATGGCCTACATAGTCTCTAAACACCTCTTCAACGGCACGGCGGTCGCTAGGGTTCGACTGCAGGAAACGATAGCGGCTGCGATGGCAGGCCCTGGGGGTGGGGATTCGACCCCCCCCCCCTCCTCTCTCGGACGCAGATGCCTTCAGGAATCTTGTTAGCCATGGTGGAAGGCGGTCTGCTCCTTCTTCTGTCCCAAAGTTCATCAAAAAATTAGATGAAGTCCCCGAAATCGCCCTTCCTGAGACTCAACCTGTTAAGATAGCATTGGCCCTGGAGGAGAGAGGCCTTGTTGGACAGTTCATAAGCCTTTGGCCTTCCCCAAAGACAACTGATGACTGGATTCAACGGAACTGGAAGTCGCACCTCAGCCATGGCGTAACCTGTTACCCCGTGGGAAGAGGTTACTTCATTTTTGAATTTATAGACAAAGAAGATAGGGACTTGATATTCAGAAACGGCCCCTACTTCATGGGCACGCAGGGGCTCTACCTTAACAGATGGACCCCTGATTTCGATCCTAACGTTGACACTCCTAAGGAAGTCCCTGTCTGGGTGAGACTCCCCAACCTCCCTGTCCACTGCTGGAGCTATGAGACTTTACAGATAATTGGGAACGGAATAGGGCGTTTTATTGACAAGGCTGCAACCAAGACGAATTACACTTGTGCCAGAATCTGCGTGGAAGTTGATTTGGAAGCGGGTCTCCCTGAAGCAGTGAAGCTCACAGTAGGAAGCTGGACTCATTATCAAAAAGTAGACTATGAACACCTGCCTTTCAAATGCAGGAACTGTCAGGAACATGGACACTTTCAGAGGAATTGCCCCAAACTTCATACGCAAGATAAAGAACCATCGGAAGGTTGGAAACAGGTTAAGAGATCCAAATACGCCCATAAGAGCAGAGAAAGGCACCCTGATGAGGGTGTAGGTCCATCCCCGGCGGCCGGTGAAGCTCCCCCAGCTGGGCCTTCTTCTGTCCCCCAGCCTTCTTCTTCACCCCCTCCCTCTGCCTCCCAACCTTTGGCCCCCCCAGTCCCTTCTGAGCCCGAGTGTACCCCGGCAGAGGAGCAGCAGAAATCCAACGAAGAACACGTCTCTCTGGAAACTGGAAATGAGGCTGATTCAGATGAAGACGCCACTGAGACCAGCAGCTCAATGGAAACCCCTGAAATAGCCGTAAGAGGAAGAAAATCCAACAGAAAAAAGAGGGATGAAAAATCCTACAGGGATGTTGCAGCCGAGTCTCAAAAAACCATCCCTGACATGATAACAACCAGATCTGGATTCAAGGCAAGCAAGGCTCCTAAGGGATCCCCCACCTCCCCATCTAGACAGTAATGCAGTACGTCTCCTGGAACTGCAGAGGACTTGGAAGTAAAGGGAAAGAAAAAGCAGTTAAAGATCTTGTTCGAATGTCAAATCCCGAAGTCTTACTAATCCAGGATACGAAACTGGAGGATTCAGAAGTCCTCCAAGCAAGCACTCATTTCTGGAATCGTGGTTCAGGCAGAGCAGTAAGCTCCAGAGGAGCTTCAGGAGGCCTGGCCACATTTTGGAACTCCACCTTGTTGGACCTCATTGAAGAAGAAGGAACCATCCACTGGCTTTTTACCAAGTTTCGCCATACAGAATCTGGCCACTCGGTAAGCCTGTTCAATATTTATGCCCCTGTATTGCTTTCGGAAAAAAAAGAGTGTTGGGAATCGCTTAACAGATTCCTCAGCCTCAATCATCAGGAAAACATTGTCTTAGCAGGTGACCTTAATGTCACTTTAGCTTTGTCGGAAAAAAAAGGAGGCTCCCTGGTCAGAGACCCTTCCAGAGAGTGGGTTGAAGATATTATCTTGGATTGGGATCTTCAAGATATCAAACCTACCAAGGGAAAATTCACATGGTCAAATAAAAGAGCAGGCCCTGGGCATATTGCAGCCAGACTGGACAGATACCTCATCCAATCTTCCTTCATGAATCTAGGGCTCTATGCTTCCTCAACCATTCTTCCTTCGTATACTTTAGACCATAAGCCTATCACTCTTTCTCTCTCCTTAAGGGAAAATATGGGTCCTATTCCGTTTCGCTTCAGCCCTCTTTGGACTACCTCGGAAGGTTTTTTTGATATTGTCACCCATTCTTGGAGTCACCCTGTCTCAGGATCCCCCTTCTTTGTATGGGAAGAGAAACTCAGAAGGCTTAAGAGGGACCTTAAGACCTGGGCTAAGAACTTGAGCTCTCCCTTAAAAGAAAGGACTAAAGCCCAAAGGGAACTCAGTTGTTACCAGCTATCAATGGAAAGGGGTTCGATCACTGCAAATGAGTTGGAGCAAGAGATTGATCTGCAAAAGAAGCTGCATAGAGCCTTGAGGTGAGAGGAGGAATTCTGGAGGGTAAAATTTAGGAGCCTGTGGCTCCATGCTGGAGACAAGAACACTTCCTTCTTCCATAAGCAAGCAAAGGCCCGCCAAAATCACAATACAATAACAGAAATTAATTTCCAGGACCAAACCATAAGTAATTATGAAGAGATAAAGCAGGCAGCTCACTCTTTCTTCCACGAGCTATTTACGGAAGAGAACCCGTACGCCCATCTCTCTGATGGATACCCCCTGAATTTGGTCCCGTCCTTGGTTGATGCAGAAAGTAATCTCAAGCTGATAGCCCCTGTCACGGTAGATGAAGTAAGGAAAGCTCTTTTGGGTATGAATCCTGACAAGGCCCCTGGGCCTGGCGGATTCACGGCAAGGTTTTATCTAGCATGCTTGGATATTATACAAAAAGACCTGATAAGAATGGTTAAAAAATCTCAATGTAGCCACAAGATCGGTGGGAGTACAAACTCCTCCTTCCTTGCGCTCATCCCAAAAGAAAAGGGATCCCAATATTTTTCGAGATTCAGACCCATCTCATTGTGCAATACAGGGTACAAAATAATAACCAAAATTATCGCCAACAGACTCAAGCATGTCCTCCCTAAGATCATTCCTGAGAATCAAGGAGGGTTTGTCAAAGGGCACCACATCCAGGACAACATTATTTTGGTGCAGGAAGCGATTCATTCGAGCTTCCAGAGAAGAGAGAAAGGAATGGTGGTCAAACTAGACCTAGCAAACACCTTTGACAGAGTCCGCCATAACTTTCTGTTTGCTGTTATGACTAATTTAGGATTCCACCCTCATCTAATCAGTTGGATCAAAGCCTGCATCTCGAACCCTTGGATTGCCCCTCTTGTAAATGGACGTTCTGCCCCCTTTTTCCAAGCATCTAGAGGCCTCAGGCAAGGTTGCCCCTTGTCTCCCCTGCTCTATGCCATCCAAGCTTCAGTTTTGAGCTTCCAATTAGACAATTGCCTCCAGCAAAATTCTCTCCTCGGAATTAACATTGCCCCAAGATTCAAGAATGTCAATCACGCCCAATTCACGGACGATACCTTGTTATTAAGCCGTGCTTCCCTCAGATATGCAGTTAAATTTAGAGAGGAGCTCGACGCCTACAAGAAGGTATCTGGAAGCGAGTTAAGCCTCAGAAAGTGCAAAATATATGGCTGGAACTGTTTGCCAAGGGATATGCTTGATATATCCAGGGCTCTTGAAATGGAAGGTACCTCCTCCTGGGAGTCGTTTAACTATCTTGGAATTCCATTAGTTAAAGAAAAGCCCAGGAACAGCCTTTGGCTCCCTCTCCTCGATAAATTCAAAAGCAAAATCCTTGTCTGGGGAGCCTCTTGGCTGAATAAAGCAGGGAAAATTATTCTTATAAATTCTGTTCTAACAGCCTTACCTGTCTATCAAGCTTCAATCCTTCTTGCCCCAAAGGTTGTTCTCATCCAGATGGACAAACTGATGAGGCGGTTTCTGTGGGAGGGAGGAAAGAAGGGTGAACGAAAAATGCATTTAGTTAACTGGGATAAAGTTAAATCTCCCAAAGCAAAGGGAGGGCTGCAACTCAGGGATATTGGTGCTCAAAACTTGGCGTTGGGAGGGAAAATTCTGTGGAGATTGGTCCACGAGAAAACCTCTTGGAGCACCAAGGCACTCCATCTCAAATATTTTCGGGGTCAGAAAGAGCGATGCCTAGATAGACCGTTGGTGACCCGAAGGGGTTCCCCAATCTTCAATCTCTGTTCCAAAGCAAGGGAACTGATCACCTCGAAGCTCTTCTGGATCCCGGGAAATGGTAAGAAAATCAAGTTCTGGGATGACTGCATTTTGGGAAACTCGTCGCTAAATCAGAATCCTGAGCTGGATAATATTAGGGAATGGCTTACCTCCAGAAACCAGATCACCCTGTGGGACATCTCTGCCTGGAATCAGGATGGCACCTGCTCGTGGAATTCTTGGGATTTAGCGGACTTCCCTCCAAACTTGAATAGGGAAGCAGAGCTTCTTCAGCAAGAACTGCATGGTTCTTCTCCCATCTCCGCCGGTAAAAAGGACAAAAGAGGCTGGGGTTCTGCCTCTGGAAGGTATACAGTTGCAGATGGTTACTCGGCTTGTCTCTCTATCCCTTGGGTTCCGCCCGATCCTTTCCTTTGGAAAATCCTTTGGAACTTCCCCTCCCTGCCTAAAATTGACTTCTTCTGCTGGTCCCTTCTGCACAAAAGTATCCTCACCTTTGATATTCTTAAAAAAAGGGGATGGGAAGGCCCCTCGAGGTGCCCTCTGTGCTTCTGTAGCGAGGAGTCTGCTGACCACCTCTTCGTCCGCTGTCCCTATGCTCTTGAGCTTTGGAGTCTTGTCTTGGGGCCTCTTAACTTCGATCTTCCCTCTACCGTTAAAGATCTGTTCTACTCTTGGATGAAACTGGCTCCTTTCCCGTTGGAAAATCTGTCTCTCCTCAAGAACTGTTGGATTTGGGTTCCGAAAATAATGTGCTGGATTATTTGGTTGGAAAGAAATGGAAGAATTTTCAGGGAAATCGTTGCTCCAACGGCCCGGCTAGCTTCAAAAGTTAAGGTGCATGTCAATGATCTAGTGGCCTCCAAACCGCTGCTCCATAATGAGACCCTTCCAGATAAGGACACCTACCTCTGGTTTAACGACCTAGATCTGCTTCTGCTCTCAAGAACTAAGTCTCTGCTTTCGCATCACTCCTCGTGGGAAATCAGGATCGGAGAGCAAGACTTCCTTATGTGGAGATCGTCTCTTAAAAAGCACGTCCTGATGGTGGATGGTGCTTCGAAGGGGAACCCAGGGAAAGCAGGAGGAGGTGGGATCATTCTCAGCCCTGATGGCAATATAATTTTGTCCTTCTCCTCGGGTCTAGGCATCCTCTCTAACAACAGAGCTGAATATCTCGCTCTCTGGCAAGGTCTTATCCAGGCAAGGCATTTGAATATCTCTGATTTGGTGGTAATAGGGGACTCCAGAATAGTTATACAGTCTCTGACTCGAAAGCGACGTCCGACTCATCTTTCATTGTCTCAGCTTTACTCCAGGATACAAACTAGAGTTGCTGATTTTGGCTGGATCCGGTTCTTCCACTTGCTCAGGGGACTAAATCATCTGGCGGACCTTGAGGCAAATGCGGGTTCCACTCTGTGCAGAGGAGATCTTAAGATCAACGAGATGATCTCTCACTTCCCAATCCCTTAATCTGAGTATCCCCACCCCTTACTTGTCTACTTCAGTAGTCTCAGGGAATCGCGAGGCTCAGAAGCCCTGGATCCTGATGGTCAAGACTTCACAGAGATCCGCTCTTCTAAGAAGTCCCTAGGACTTAGCAGGCTGAATTGTCCTCACCATCCGTCTGAAAAGTTTTTACTCAGCAAAATTTTTGGGCCAATGGACGTCATGAGTCCAGAAAGTGAGCTTAGGTATTATGACCATCGACAGGATATGCAGGATAATGAATCTCCCCTACAAGTGACGGCTTCCCCCTGGTTGACACCTCATTGCTGAGAGTCTGGTTGAAGAAGCGGGATCGGAGGTTCATGACCAGATAAGCGAGGGCGTCGAGCTCACCCTCTGGAGTTGGCTCAGATTACGGCTCCAAAGTGACCACTGTTGTCTGTCTCGTTGTGTTGCATTCTGACCTGGAAGAGTAGCAGGAGTTGTTCACAGTAGATCGTCATCGATCGCTGGGACACCATGACCCAGGAGCTCAAAGAGATCCGGGGAAATCTATGGGAAGACCAATCGACTTCCTTGGAGGACACAGTAGTAAGCACTGGCAAGCTCGAGAAGAGACTGGTGGCTATGGAGAAGAATGTCGACGACCTGTGCAAATTGATGGGCAACTCCAATGGCAGAAGTCTGAGCCACGGCCCCCTGTTTTCGTTGGATGTTCCTGGCGGCACCTGCGTTTGTGCCTGAAGAATAATCGTCTGGTGTCGGTGCTTTTATCTTAAGGATGCTTTTTCTGCTGTTATAGTTTAGGATTTAAATTAAACTGGAACAGGATTTTTGAATTGCTGGAATTTCCTTGGAAGTTTAGATACTGGAAAGGACTAGGTGAAATTTAGTTATCCTGGATACCTTCGATTCAGTATTGGTGATTGGATTGTAAAGCCACAGGCAGGCTATTTGCCAGTAAATAATATGAAAGCCTCATATCCGTTATAGTTAAAAAAATAAAAAAATATGCAACCCAACATAAGCTTGTTATTACCTCTCGAGTAACCCAAGTTGAAACCCACTTATACTTAATTCACCCTTATAAATATTAAGGGTACTCACTCAAATAATATTATATTAATGTTTGAGACACTTTACCTCTTTTTCACACAAGTTGAAGTTGAGACACTACCTTATCCACATATTACCTCCAAAATGAAATTAATGTCTTTTGTATTTATGTAAAAATACTCTCTCATATCTTCTCCTAACCCAAACCCAAAGTCAAGATTACATAAACCCAAATCTACTCAACTCAATATTATATCCCAAATAATGTGACTACAATGAAGAAAGATGGAAAGACTTTATTTGGATAAATCCCAAGTTAACCCAAAGTCAAGATTACATAAACCCAAATCCACTCAACTCGATGTTATATCTCAAATAATGTGACTACAATGAAGAAGGGTGGAAAGACTTTATTTGGAGATCCCATGTTAAAGGAAGATGAAAGGATTACGGTCTTAGTTGATATTATTTAGTTTATGATATTTGATTGGGAATTTAAGGTTTTGTTTATATATTGTCCACACTTTTATTTTAGTTTATGAAAACTATTACTTAGTCATGGTTTTAATATAAACAAAGGATATTTCATGACATTATTGTATATATTTTTGAATGGCATAACTCTTCTCAATGTGCTTAATAAGTAACGGGCTTTATATATAGATATGGTTTCCATATAATAAACATGGTTTAATTCATTTGTATAGGGAGCCCATTACTTGAACGATTTTTAGGGGATAAAATAATGCGAAAACTTTTCTTTTTGTAACTTTAAGTTTGAAAGATGTAATGATTTAATGATTTGAATAAGTTTGATTCTTAGAAAATAATTTTATTTGATTTTCATAATTTTAATTCCTCGGGATTAGTTAATAATCAATTTAAATATTGGATAAAGGAGTTGTATAATTTTTATATTTTTTGGATTTATATACAATAAATTTTTATCAATTCAAAGTAACAAAAAAATCCAATATATTAGAAAAATAAATCAAAATATAATAATTAAATAACTATTTAAATGAAATAGTAATACTTTTATGTTAAAAATAGATTTGTGTCTTGATTATGGTGCTTATGTAAGGTGGCATCGAACTTTGGGATTGATTTTATTAAAAAATTGGGGATTTACAGGTTGTTGTGCAGTGGGCTTTGAGAAATTATAAGTTACAGGTTTTGCATCTGCTCAATTGGTGTAGGTGTACAAAATCTCTCCTTAATTCTTTCACATCAGTTGATTTTGAACATATATACAGGGAAATGAAAATGGAAGCAAATCTTCTTTCTAAAGAGGCACTTTCTGAGAAGGAGGGCATCATAAGATGGGAAGAGTATGAAGACTAGTCAGTGGTAGACAACAGTTCTTTTAACATTTTCCTGATGTAGATCCCATAGTTTATCTTTTTGGATCGTTTATGGATGATGTTTGTCTCATATTGGTCATGGGTTTTTTTGACATTAGTGTGATACTTGATCACCTTATGTTTTTTTTTAATGTATATGTTAAATCATTGCAAATAGCTTCAGCAAGAACAATGATGATGGTTAAGAAGAGGTACTTTTTTATTCAAGTTTTTGAATAACAAATGTATGGTTTTTTTTCTTGCTGAAAATTATATTCTATAAAATCACATATTTTAGAAAAAAACATAAGGATTATGTATTCAAATAATTTTTTCTAATAAATTAGATTTATAACTTATGGATTCAAACAAATTACTTTAGATAAACAAAAAAGGATTGAGTTTTGAAATTGTTTCAAGGATCTTTTTTTCACTTGGAAAAAAAACATATATTTTGATATTCATAGATTGAATCAAAGATTACATAAAAGTATTGAGACCTAATCCTTACATTTTAATTATTAGTTCAATTGCTCAAACTAGATCACTCATCTAATTTGATAGACTTGACAAACCTATACCAAAGGGATTACTTTCTCTTCTAAAGATAGACAATTTTGTAACTAGTCAAAATGCCCTCGAACTGAAGGTATTATTCTAACATATTAGCATTTTAGTTCATATGCAAACAACACAAAACGATTAAGCTATATCTTCCAAAATCATACGACTAGAAAAGCATTTCTAAAAATTTATTGCAGTCTTCCATCATTTAGTTTAATACAAAAAAAAGAACATCTATAATCTAAACAATTGTAAAGTGCCTTAGGAAATCACAGAGTTATTTAGGATTTCCTCATAGAAGAGGACTCATTCCTCCTTCTTAAGTGCTCGCTTTGAAAGAGAGTTGGCTTCCTTATTTAATTCCCTGTAGACATGAGTAAACAAAAGATTATAAAAATGAGGATTTGAGTTGTTTAATCCTTTCCAACCAAAGTTCTAATAAAGCCATATGTAGAGTTACTTTGTCATTGATACAGTCAATGAGTACTTTGGAATCTCCAAACATATTCTAATAAAAAATTCCTTTCTAAAATGTAAAATATAATAAGTTCTACATAACCAATACTTATGCCCTTGTATTAATGCCATATCCACATTCCATCCACCGTTTAAAGATATGTTCTCCTCTAATTCTGATTTACATACCAACTCCACAATTTTCATTTTATAAAGCTTTATATAATTAATATAATAACCTCAAACATGTTATAATCTTAATGTTCATTTTCTATATGAAAATATTGTTCACTCATAATAATAAAAAAATTGTTATTAATTATTAAAAATAAATTACTTTTGAATTTATGAAACAATTCGATATATCTAATTCAATATTTTAGTAATAGACTTAATTTAACATTTCAACCATCATTTATGTTTTATATTGATTTTTTACTCATATTTTCATACATACAAATACTAACTCTTAAGTGTTTCTTACCTGTTTTATGATTAGATAATAATGCGTGGGTGCTAGTTGGATCACACCTATGAATTGTTTTTTAATTATTTTATGATTAGATAATAATAATTTGTGCGTGCTAGTTGGATCACACTATTTTGAGAAATTTTTGTTTGAATTGGGAGGACTTTTATAGAGTCCTTACATGTTTGTATTTTTTTAAATTAGTTGAAAACACACACCAAATTATAAAAACATAAAATAATGATAATAACCAATAAGCATAGCTCAAAAGGTGTGAGCTCTTAATAAGAATGATTTAGCATGATATTGTTTTGTAAAGTTAGCATGCCCATGCAAGCTTCGGTGGGGGAAGAATCCTAAAACTATGTTTCAAAGTCTAAACTCATTCACACTAGGGACAAAAAGTGTTTTCAAAATTCAAGTAATTTATTCTTTTGTCCACTAGTAGACCTTCTATAACAATAAATCAAGAAAAGAGTGCCTTTTGTGACTCCAAACAAAATGCCACAAGATCAAGATCTTTACTTATAATCGACAAGTTTTTTATTTAGATTTCATGTGACCCTTCATCTTAGGATTAATTTATAACCATCCCTTTATTTGGTGAATTTTGTGACTTTGATACCATTTAGTTTTCTTTCCATTGAGCATTAAAAGTTATGAGGCCAAATTGTTGGATAATGGCATTTAGGATATAGAATAGATTACTTTGTCAATGCCATGCAATTTGAATTATCTTGTCAATGTCATGCAATTTGAATTGATGTTTAAGTTATGTTTAGGTAAATTTTGTGGCTTGACATTATTTATAGTCTTTTTGTCGAGCATTGAAATTTAAGAAGCCAAATTGTTGGATAAGGGCATTTGGGATATAGACCATAGATGACCTTGTCAATGTCATACGATTTGAATTGATGTTTAAGTTATGTTTGGATATAATTAAGTTTTTAGCTATTTGGATGCCCCATTTGAACTATATTAGGACTAAGTACTAGGTTAATTTAGCTAAAAAAAAACTTTTCTGATATAAAACTAAAGGTAAAAATCAAATTATCTAAATAAAAAACAAGGCTTCACAAATTCCCAACAATTGCATATATTTTAAATTACACATGTTCTAATAGCTTTAAGTTTAATAGGATTGACCACGAAGATATGCAAATAAATGCCCTATAAGGAAATTTTCAGAAAAAATAAAAATAAAATAGTATTCTCAATAAAAACCTTCCCACCCTATTTCCACCAACATCCTTCTCACCATTTTGACACATAAAAAGATTAAGCCTAAATCTTTCCACTAGCATTCCTTGGCATCCCTTCCCACTATTTTGACATAAAAATTAAGCCTAAATCTTAGTTTTAATAATATTCAAACTATCACATTCATGAGGAATATACATATATACCATTTAACTCTATGAAAACTTTTTCCACCAAATTTACTAGCATAAAGGAAGTTATAAAGCATATTTTCTAGGCACCTTAAATTAAGTTATATTGGAAGGAACCTAGAAATAGGAATAATAAAAACCTAGATTGCATCAAAATTTTGATGTATATCTATAATGTAGTAACTATTATTTTTTGTTATTTGAACCAACACTTCCCATTAATCCCTAGGAGGCTAATGAAATACAAAGGGAATACTCAAAATATTGACTAGGTAACCAATTATCCAATATGGATTTGGATGTTGACTTTGCTTACAACATAAAGCTTTGTTCTATTTGATGCTATAATTATGTTGAAGGCGTTTTACTGTGAAGGCAGGTTTCATCCAGATTCGTCGTTCCTCTAACGAATCGCTACCCGCCACGTGTTTACCTATGAGTCGTTTCCCTTCCGAATAAAATTTTGCCACGACCTATTTACAGTGTACGCAGAAGGAATGCAAGAAAATAAGGGTTACATGGTAGGCGAGGGGCGCTAGTAGTTGCGCACCCTCCCTTTGTCCATGTAAACAAACACGTAAACAACAGGTATTCAAAGCCACGTCAACACGTATCCATGATGGTTGAGGGTTTGACTACATATTTATGTGTATTGTTAAAGTTTTTGTTCAAGGGTTTGTCGATATGCATATTTGGTTATGGTCTGCAATTACCTGGCAAAAAAAACTTATGAGGAGACTCGACATGCTTACATTTTAGGTAATTTTTTATAATGGGTTTGCCTACATTAGAGACTCTGTTTCCAGTCATGTAAACATGAATATTTGCAATGTTATTGTATTCGTTTTTGCATTTGAGACTTTGTGTATAGTTATTTTAACTGGGATATTTGCTAGGTTATTGCAGATCGTTCTGAGAAGAATCGATTTGCATGGATGTAATTGAGTCTTTGGTTAATTTTGTGATAAATCTCTCATATGTTGCATGTTGTAATTTGGTCCTGTAATTTGTATTCTAGGATGAATGTGTACCTAGGGTTAGAGTGTTGATGGGTTTTGTATATGAATTTGTTTGTGGGTATTGTAAATCATATTTGCATTGAAAAGAAACACCTAGTTATTTGTGTATGTTGTAATATGTCGTCATTGTGTTTGTTGACAATTCTGCAATTTGGCATGGTGATTTATTTAGTGTTGAGGAATGTGCATTGTATGGTGTTCTTAGCTATCAAAATGATGAGATTGTTGATGTTTGGTGAGACTTGAAAGCCAAATACTTTGAATCCACACACTTTTATCCTTCACATATTATTTATGGGGTCATCAATAATAGGTTTTTGAGACAACTATTTGCACCCCATGAACATGCATGCTATCTTTAAGGGTCTTTGTTGTGTTCCACTTATAGTTAGTCAAGCGACTAGCCTCTGTGTTGCTTTTATCCTTCATGAGCACATTGTAATCAACACTACGTCGAATGATCAACACATTTGGAATTTCTATTACTAATGCTTCCATCCATTGAGGATCCAGTGCACATCCCACCACAATGCCAATCTATTAAAATTTTATTTAGGGCACAATTGACCAATAAGTGATTACTGCTGGTATTCACAATAAAGGCCTTTGGATTTATGTGTTGCAAAGGATTAGGCTTGAGAAACTTGTTGCATCATTGAAGAAGATGGAATCTACATAGATTCTTCCCAGTTTTTCATATCAATCATTCATATAGACTTTCTAATTCGTTTTCTTCCTTTTGCAACTGAATATATGAATATTTGGCAACTTCATATATTCTATTCGTTCTCCCCCCAACGATATTTCCCTTGTTATCTTAGCAGTATGGCATTCACCCACTTAGGAACTTAAACAAACTTCCCTTGTTAGCTTAGTATTTGATGATAGTGTACTAGTGTCTTTTTTTCTCGTGTTAGTTTACTTGTTAGCATATTATTTTTCCCTAAAAATGATTCCAAAATACTCGAATCAGTATATAGTGGATTAGTGTCCTTTTTAGATCCACCTGCCTAATAAATGTTTAGCAATTCATCATCTCCATGTGTTGGCCTCGATGCAGCATATGGTCAAGTACAAGCAGTAATGTACTCACCCACTTAGGAACCAATTAAATTAGCACACCCTATGGATTGTTGATTTCACTTGACCATATGAATATGGTGTCCCAAAAAATCATAAACATTTCTTAATAGCCATACTTCAAAATTGATATAGAAATTGAAATTTGCTTAACTAGTATTGAATTTACATTAAAAATAGCTAAATACAATGCCTTGAACTCTAGAGAAAACTGACTACATATATAAGAATCTTTAGATTGTATTCAATCTAGGAGTATAGGGACAACCAAAAACTGTGACCTAGGATTTAGTTTATGTCAAGCCCTTGTCATGCTTGACTGAAACTGCAAAAAAAGAAAACGCCTTCAGATCAAATTCCACACTGCATGTAGTTAGGATATACACCAAATATCGTATTCTTGATGTTGTTGGGTACCTTCACCAACATTTATTGTTGGGTTTCTTGGTTGAGCCAAGAAGGGTGGCCTTCCTGACCATGTTTGATTAGAATGGGAGGGGTTGCTGGCAATGGATTGAGGCCAATTTGTTGCTTGCAACCAAGGTGGATTTGAATAGCCATATTTTTGACTTGTGCTTGACACCCCCTGATTAACTGGAGGTGTTAGATAAGTAAAACATAGAATCGACACTTGCACTAGTAGGAATGAAGTGGGGGAGGATACCAGGATAATGATAGTGGGGGATTTGAATGTTAATATGATCTTGGTAGGAGTGTGTACCGTCTGCAAATTGTTCCAGTGAGTTGGCCCTCATGTTCCTTTCCTCAGTTTCTCTTGTAGTGTTTTGGTTCATCCTCGGTTTCTCTTGCGTATTTTGGTTCATCTTTTGAGCCTTTCTTGCCTCCTTTTCCATCCTTTCCAATTGTTTCTGATGCTCTCTTTATTGTCTATTTTTCTCTCTTTCAATCCTTTCCGACACTCGATGTTCAGCTGCAATCATCCTTGTTTCCTTCTTTTCCTTTGCGATCGTTCTTCCTCTGTTTTAATTCATGCAATTCATATTTATTATTTTCATATTCAACCAAAAGGATGAGGTAGTCTTATGAAGTTAGTAGCTGTGAACTTCGGCCCAATCGGAGAATGTCACTTGATCCTTAACTTCCTTTCATTGTCACTCTCTCCATTGGAAACTTTAGAAATTGGACAAGTCTATGTGTGTTCCTCAACAGTGGTACAGGATCATCTAGGATAGTTGCTTCAGCTACAGTATCTTCTTCATCTACTTCCTCAATGTCTATGTTTGGTTCTTTTATCAACCCACCAACAACATAAAAATGGACAATCTCATCATGCATGGTTGCTAGCTCCGAAGGCATGTTCATGCTTTCATCATTGGTGGTTGTGCTAATGTGTCTGCCCAAGTTGATTATGGATTCTGCCATCCATGATGGCTAGGATAATTGGGTTGGAAATGTGAATGGATCATTTTTGCTGCCTGGACTATGAAAACCATCGACCATGTTGGAATCATCATTGCCATTATTATTATGCACTGCAGAATCCATATGTGTTTCGAATGGACCACATGGTTGCATGTTATCTTTCGCTGGTTCGTGATCGTATTGTGTAGTGATTACATATTCATCAGCATGATCACTACTGAGTACCTAGAATATTCATTGAGAGAAGGACAACATATTGTATGCAGCATCAACATCTTCCTGTACATCCACATGCTCTTGGCCATCCTCATCTTCCTGGCCATCCACATACTCTTGGACATCAAAATCTTCCTATCCATCCACAACAAATTTTTGGATACAACAAGTGTCATGCATAAGAGCATTGTAATTCAATGGCCAAATACCTATTCACCTAAAGCCATCCTTAATATTCGAGGTTGTGAGTGCCCTTTTAAGAGATCTACTTGCAAGCTCAGCTAACCCCTACCTCTTCACCTCTACCCTGGGATTTTTTACCATCCAAGCTTCTCTTATGACCTGGAAAAACACTTGAATGGACAAAAACACTCGCATCAAGGGGCTACAGTGTGTGATTAGTGTGGGAAGGAAGTGTTAACAAGTCAATGCCCAACTTGTTGGCTTCCTCAATTGTTTGCATAGAAATGTGGCTTCCATGGCCATCTAAAATCAGCAAGTGTATGTTTCGAGGGGAGACACCATATGGTATAGATGCTGCAAAGTGGCATAGCTAATTTAGGAAAACTTCTTTAGTCATCCATGCATGGAGATGTGCATCCATGCATGCGCTAGGTTCACAGTTGTTTATATAATTTTGCAGCCTAGTTTTACCCTTGAACAAATAAAATCTCAGGATTGAATGACCCATCGCATTCACAAAGGCCAGAATTTTTATCCACTCCCTGCTTTTGGGAAAATTCTTTGGCACATTTCAACTCCCTCTCTTAGTAATGACCTTCATGCCACAATTTCTTCATGCATGTAACCCTATCTCATCACAGTTCCAAATATGGTCTGGAGTGTATAGGTGTTTCTCATATGCACTAGCAATAATGTCGTATAATCTAGACACTACTGCAGGGCATAGATTTAACGCCATGTCTCTGTCAAGGCCCTCTATTGTTCTCAAAACTAGATCTAGATGCCTTCTTTTAAAATCATCCCACCAAGATTTACCATGAAACTCATCTCTGAATAAGTTAGGCCTCCCCTGACATATCTGATCAATGGTTGATTTCAGTTCTATCAACTCCATCCCATGTCCCAATTCTTCCATCTCCTTACACCACACAACCACCTCCTCCTCCTCCTCTTTAGTCATAACAGTAAGAGGCCTTCTCTGCTTGGTATGGGTCAATACATTTATCCAGTAATGGATATTTAAGGGTTCAATATTATGTTTTTAACAACTTCTCTAACTGAATATCCATTGAATTCTACGACATCAATTGCATTCCTCATGTCATGTTCTGTCCATCCTCTTATAGCACTGATTTTTTTCATTGCATTGGCACCTTGCACTGTGGAAGATGGTGGAAATGTGGGTGATGGTGGCACTATAGTTGATGGTGGAACCACACCATCCACCTCATCTACATGAGCATTCTCAAAATTTCTCGAAGCATTGTTCTCATTCAAATACCAGGCTATGTCCTCAGAGGATTCAGTGACTCGGAGGTGTGCACCCCTAGCACCACGGTATCTTGTTCTCCTTGGACGAGGAGCACTATTGAATCTTGGCATGGCAATGAGAAACTTCATAATTATTACATATACATGTATTAAATATAGATGTTGAATTGAAGTTTCTACAAGCATTTTTTTGCTATAATAGACATATGAATCTAATTAGATATAGATATAATTGAATGGAGTTAATTGACATAGTAAATTGGAAATTTGGTCATGCATTTAGTTGGAAATATGTGTTTCCCAATAACAGAGTGAATATTCATGGCCAAATTAAGGCAATTTAATCAAAGGCATTGTGCAATTTTGGAACTCCCACACTCTGGCCCATGACAAGATTGCACTGAGGTAAGGAGAACGTTCAGGATAAGGGAAAGAACATCCATCTCACGATGGATTCTGTAGCTATTACAAATAATGACAATGATGATTTTAGAAATTTTGAGGTGTTCTGAGCCATATTTCTTGGAATTAATATGTTATTGTTATAGGTGCATTCCCAGACAATGAATCTAATTTTTACAACCCCCCTATGTTTGGTCTGTAGCTATTACAAATAATGACAATGATGATTTCAAAAAGTTTGAAGTGCTTTTAGCAATCTTTCTCAGACTTAATATGTTATTGTTAGGTGCATTCCCAAACAATGAATCCAATTGTCACAATTCCCCTATGTTTGGTATGTAGTTATTACAAATAATGACAATGATGATTTCAGAAAGTTTGAGGTGTTTTGAGCCACCTTTATCGAACTTAATATGTTATTTTTAGGTGCATTCCCAAACAACGAATATGATTGTTACAATCCCCCTCTGTTTGGTATGATTTATGTTATTGTTATTTGCATTCCCAAACTATGAAATCTGATTGTTTTAATCTGCCTATGTTTGGTTTGATTTATAATCTAATTTTGACAAAGTTCAGTAATTTGAAACCTGGAATAGACGCGAAAGATATGCACGAAGATTGAGGTGAATTAAGGCACAATAAAGTGCAAGACCCAACCAAGACGTGGCACTATCCACCTGTGTTGACATGGCTCTGAATAAGTGTTGTTTATGTGGTTGTTTGCATGGACAAAGGGTGGGTGCACAACTACTGATGCCCCTCCCCTATGGGTATTATGTTACAGTCACTCAGTAAAACATATAAATGCATTTACATAGGAACATATAAAAACACTAGAAGGTGAAAAAGAGTGATTTCTTGGATTCCTAAGAAATGTTAAGAATTGTTAAGAAGGCATCCAATGACCGTGGATGAGTCCCCTCCTCAATTGTTCTTGATAGTAGATGCCGAGTGGGCCTTAATACCATTGTTGTGTGCTTTGTATAATTTGAATTTACCGTCTTTAATTTGATTTCCAATTTCATAATGTTAAGAAGCGTGTCTTTTTATTTCTCTCGGTGTTGTTGATGTCATGGATAGTCCTAGTTAATGAATTCATTATGAAGTGAAAAAAGCAATTTACAGCATACCTAAAAGGGAAAGAGAGTAACAAAGACATGTATCAGTGATGCAATAGTTACGTTTTATAGAAACTCGGAAAGTAAAAATGAAGATGAGAACAAAGACAATGTTACAGCATTATTATTTAGCATCATGCACATTATTGCTTCTGAAACCTGGAATAGAACGTAGATAATATTGCTGAAACATAGAAGGAATAACATGAAACAGTAAATTTAGGAGGTTGATTGATCTGAAACTTGGAAACTATATGAATGTTGATAGTGTTGATGCACTGTATGAATGTCTGGTCTATTGATTGTTTTTGATGCAATATTTGAATGTATGGCCGGTTGATTGTTGATAGTGTTGATGCACTGTTTGAATTACTAGAATGTAAACAAGATTCAATTGTAGGAAAAGAGATTTTCTTTATTGTTTTTTGTTGTTCAAATTGATTGGTGCATGGAATTGGCATCGATTGCAAACATGAATTTTAGAATGAGTATTTGGGATTGAATTGGCTCTGATCCAATGGCTGAGAATTCGAATTTTCTTATCCATGTGCTTTCAAATATTTTAATTAATGATTTGATGTTGTTTTATTGGGTGGGTGTCATTTATTGCATTGGGAGGTTTGGATTGTTGAGCAAACATGGACTAGAAGCTGACCTCCAGGCCCTTTGCAACTTGCAGGTGTTAATGGATGATGGGATACAAGGGCTTGCTTGATGTGTCTTGTTTCTCCAAAGGAAATCTGTGAGGGCTTATTTGATGGGAAATACATACTTGTAGATTTATCAAGATATGATGCTATATTAAGTATTAATGTCAAAACTTGATTGGATATCAGTGGGAAAAGATGGTTTGTATTGTTGGCATTAAACTGACTATTTGGTAATAGTTGTTGGCCTAGTTAGTTAATGAAGACTTTTTGGACTCAATTTAATGGTTATTTATGCATTTAAATAATACCTTCTTGTGAGTGAATGGTGTTTAAGTGTGAACATGTATTTGGTGTTGATGTGATGAGAACCATCACCACTACTGGTCCTCGCACAACAATAGGATTCTCTCCCCTAAATCATTTTGCTACATTTGTAAATGAAGTGAAATCGACCATGGCAGGTACGCAACAACATCCTGGAAATAGTTGTCAATGACCATCACCATTTTCCACTCTAAAATTGTCAATCAAACCCTGTTTGTTGTTGCAGGAAGCGACTTGTGCATGATATTGTCCGACATGCTCCTGGAAAACTCCAGGAGACCTCTGGATAGATTAACTTTGCCTATCTGCAAAACATATTGGGCGTTGGTAGTTAGGACTACATTTTGCCCCTTAGTGGAGGTTATGGTGGAGGAAGTAGGATTCTAATTCTAGGTGCATAGGTTTACTAATTTTGGGAACGGATATGTGTCTAGGACAATATGCTGAGATAAACTAGATAGCCTTTGGGAATGGTCGTTTATTTACTATCTAAATTTACCATAGGCTGATCCAATCAATTTTTTTGGAGAGGAAGTGGTCATGGAGCAATGGCCACATGTGCAACGTCATCAATGAAAGGGTTAGGGTGGGAACAAGAGACTTTGATTGTGTCGGACCTAGCAATGCTAGAATGGGAAGAAGGGCTTCTAGAGGTGGATCTCGAATATCTCAGTATAGTGAATGAATTATAAGTACTCCTCTCTTTCGTTTTAAATTAAAATTTTATTAAAACAAAGTACACTTTATTTCTATGACCACCAACAACGACTAATTTTTTTTCAAATTTGTTGAGTTTTGTCACGAATCATTTTTTTTGGTTGGAATTGGTTCGTTGATTTTGTTACCTTGATGAATTCATTTCAATGATATCCTCTCCTCCATTTTTAGTGGCAACTGCCACTTCCAAAGATTTTGATACCACCATTTAGGAACCATAACAACATGTTCCTATGCAATCACCCAATAGGAAAGTTTAGTTGTAATGTCACATGTTGCAACATTTGGAGACCAAACAATTCTATCCAAGTCTGAGTTGAGTCTTAAGCCTGTAGAATTTAATCTTGTAATATAACAGTTCCACTCATCTACCCATTTATCCCCTAAGCCTATATCTACAGCAGTTAGCCAATATGAACTGATAGATGAGGAATTTTCCTCCATACCCACAATTGGATTGATACCAGCAATTACATTTTTTCCACACCCCACTTTCCAGGATAAGCCCTTTCCCATCCAAACCTATGACTTCATAAAACCTATCCAAAAGTTTGAAGTATTCCTATAATTCTTTTTAGGTTCCCTTAACCAAAATAAAACATCCCTTTTGATATATTTGGCATGTAATGCAGCAAACCACAACCCATTTCCAAAAATACCTCTCCAAATTTTTTTGATACACAAAGCAATACTAAACCAATATATATTTTTAATATCCCATCCACCCCAACATTTAGGAATGGATAATTTTTCCCATCTGGCCATTTGCATAATTTGTCTATCAATTGTTTATCGGACAATCCACTCGAGCAGACGCGAGCCGGATCTCCCTAGCTCAATGTGAGTCTAGAACAAATGAGACAGGCTACGAATGCATTTCCTAGATCTACTTGAGGATCGAGTACAAGACGTCTTACCTTTCACTTTGCTATCCTTTCTTCTGAACGTTGCTCCATGTCTCACGGTCGTCAGATCCAAGCTGTAAGACCTGTCAAGACAAGAAACAAGAGAAACAAGTAAAAGGGCATCTATACAATAAGAGATCTAAGTAAACAGTTAAGCAAGTAAACTACTCAATATCATTGCACACACGAACAATATTGGTGGAAAGCATTTGTATTACTGTAAAAAGAGGGAAGTACATAGCAGAGATATAGAACTACAACCAAGGCTTAACGCTGCAGCCCTTCTCCAACAAATCCATTTTCCATTTCCTCCTAAGGAAGCTTGAGTCTCTCAAGGATGAGTAGAGATCTCTCAAGAGTGATTTCACCAGCATGTAGACACCATAGACTTCCTCCCCTTGGAGAGGAGTAGAGCTTCTCTTATATAGGACTAAGTGGATAGAGTATGGATAGGATAGGTTGAGAGATGGTAGGAGAGAGATAGGGGATCCTCCCAAGGGGTTAGGAATCGAGTACCAACTCCCCTAGAGGTCAGGGATAAGCCCCCAAGTCAACAAGTCTCGAGAAGAACCTTGAAGAAGCTATTTTTTTCCATTAACTGACTTCGTCGCACCTTGCAGTGAAGCAAGGTACGACGTCGCATGTTGCATGACTGCAACCTGCGATGACCTCTCAAAACCTGGTACTACTGGGTACAAATCCTCCCAGGTTAATTACTCAGTCAAGACATCTCTAGGGGTGTATACACTAAATCTCATGATGGGTAGATTTTGGGTGAAACAGAATGCCCCCCAAAGCATGAAGCTGTTGAAGATAGACAGGTGAAGTGCTTTGATAGAAGAAATGGCAATAGACTTGTCGGATGAAGGACACTGTTGCAATACAAATGACTTTGAACTGACAATATCATATGAAGTACAACATGGATGTTGACCAATACAATGCAGATCCATGGCAATAATGACCGACTGAACATAATCATGGCTACTAGACACAAGCGTAGATCCATGATGAGATGATAACACAGCCACGACCAATACAAATGTGGATCCGTGTGATATAACTCAATACAAACTCCATCTCAACCTGGGTAAAACATGACTTTCCAGGGTCTTTAAGCTGAACCCGTAATGATACGAATATATCCATGTGATTACAAATGTCTTGACATCGAACATGGTAGAAACCACTTGATTACCGGCCATTGATGTAAATTGTTAACAAGTGCGAGGGAAATCACCATTGATGTCAATGATTCCCAAGGTATCACAATACATATCATCAAGCATGAATAGATGAGTTGAAGTCGAACGCAAGACGAAATCTTTCAATCAAGAGTCAAGGATGTAAACTCATGTTGAAAGCGAGATAACCTGCCATTGAGGCATGCAGGGCCAAGGTACTTGATTGGTTTCTAGATTCAATCCTCGGATGATGAGTTGAAGTCGACAAGGATGAATTCGTCGAAAGAGGGCCATGATGAATCCCCCATCAATCTACACGAAACACGACAAAAATTATGTAGAGTAGATTGGATGGTACAGTAACATGCAAGACTAACTCAAAGTAGACCGACATGATGATGAGCATACTGACTGCAGATGATAAATGATGGACATATTCTTGAACATGGGCATGGCATGACTTGGCAGTATTGACATGACGAGTGCGACACAAATCGTTAAGGTGACTGATGATGGAAGCTTTTCTTTGAACGATTCAAAGGAGTGACAAGAATCAGGAAATAAGTGGAACTCAAGGACAAACGGATGATCCAAGTGTTGTATGCAAATGCAGATGAGTGCCATGTTCAAGAACAACTACATACTGCTGCTAACAAGGTACGTAACACAAAAAATTTCATTTTTTCCCATCATGAATGATGAGTACCTCATGTGTTTTTTTTACAAGCTTGATGAGGGTAACCAGATGCTCGGTATAGCTCATCTCATAAACAAGTCCAATATCAAATATTTTGCGAACCTAGGATAGGAGGGGTTCATCCCATGGTGGGTCCTTCAATGTAAGAGCTTAACGAGTCCATAGAAGGTAAACTCAGTCGTCATTTCCTATTTAGAGAGTCTGAAAAGAACTAAAGAAGACTCCAACGGTCCTTTTTCGTAAAGTTAGCCTCATCGTCCGAAAAAGGGTAAAAAAACGCGGGAGAGGACTCTTCCAGTCATGATTGGATGGAGTATACATTTTTCGTAACTAGTGCCCCTTGGTTCGAAAAATGGGTAAACTATCACCAGGAAGACAACCATTCAAATTCTTTTACAAGCGTGAATGCGACAAGTTCGCTTGGCAATCTTTTCGTATTTTGAGAGCCTGAAAAGAGCTTAATGGTAGACTCTGAGGGGTTCCTTTTCCGTAGGAGTTTAACGAGCCTGGAAAAGTGATAAATCGTAACTCGGTAACATATTCTCATAGTTTCAAGAGCACGAGAAAGAACAAAGAGTAAGCTCATTAATTGCAATCTATGAAAAAGTAGGTAAACGACAAAAACTCACAAGGGGTGTTCATACCTGAAATGACTGTTCCAATAGGAAAATGGCGTAGAAAGGCACTTCACAACTCTTGCACACTCGAAAACTAGGTCAAATAGTCAACCGAACGTTCAAATATGATAAAACTGATCCAAACTATAGCAAATAGCATAACGGCATCAAATATTTGAAAAAGGAATATTCCATTTGTTCTATAAATAGAAATAAAAACCAAATATAGTCACCATTGTTCTATTTGCCAAATTTGGGAGGAATAGTGCCATTTGCTGCCAGATCTTCCCTTGTCGATTCTAGGAGCTACGATCAGGCATTTCACTTACCGTTAGGAACAAGTAACCCTAAACTTCAGCCAGCAAAATCATAGTGGTTTACAATTTTGATTTTCAGTCATTTTTTTGGGTTTTGGCTTGATTTGGGAAGGGCCATTGCACCCTTGGCTCGTCGCAGTTGGCCCTTTCGAGAACTACGACGAGACCAAGTCATCGCAAAGGTCTCATAGATGGACGCCGACGACGACGCCCTATTTGCAAAAACGGGGTGCGACGATGGCGACGTCCATCCCCAAACTCAAACAAAACTCAAAAGAGGGACTTCCAGTGGGTGAAGCAAGTCCTAACATTGTTAAAAACTCCTTGTTGACAAGTTCCAAGCATCCAGAATGGTTCTAGAATGGAGGGAACAAGAACATGAATTAGATTATGAACAAGCTGCCAATGATCCAAATTGTGTGGGAGCATTGAGAAACTGTGGGCTTCTCAAGTTCTTCCGCATTCAGGGGATGAGATCCCAACTTTCACTACTGATCCACATGCTCCAATGATGGGATGTGGCCCAGCAGTAATTCATGATTGGTGAGCATGAGCTTCACATAGATGTGGAAGACATCTATTTTCTGACTGGTTTGTCTCGAAGGGGGGACAATGTGACACTCACTGGATCACGCGGAATTGATCGAACCGTGGAAGACTTGATCCGACAACATTGTGGTCCCAACGCTCGTGCATCTAGCAGGAAGATTTGCATTAAATATGTACGGGAGCGCCTGTTGCGGACCATTCTATTTACCATTACGAGGATGGTGGGGAGTCAAGCTCCTCACCTAGCCACCAGAGCACAGATGATTTATGCGGAGGACTGTTTGTCCCCAAATATATTCAACTGGTGCGAGAGGGTCCTCGCAAATGTACAAGCTCAGCTGACAAAGTGTCGGCAGGGAGAGCTCAAATAGTTTGGCTATGGTTCTATCGTGATCTCGTTCTTGTTGGAACGGGTTCCCCTTTTGCGTCCTCAGGTGCCACTAGAGGATAGGGACCTCAGAGATCCACAAATGGCCAGGTGGACCGATGTGATGGCTCGACATGGTGGGGGTCCTATCATCGGATTCCCTACTGAGTTCTTCGCTTGGCTAGCAGGCCAATTACTGATGGTGGAGGACTTTCCATATAGTGGCACTGACTTTAGGGATGACCTAGACTTGCCGCTACTCGAGGGAGCAACATGGGGAGACCTTGGTAAGAACAAACAACCCTTGAAATTTTTAAGTTTTGTGCATTTATAAATCTTTTTGATATAGTGCTGATAGGTGAACAACATGTGTGTGCAGATCTGGGGCCTATACGGCCAGTGGGGACCTCTCTTCTGGCTAGGAGAGATAGAGAAGAGGGAGCGATGGTAGATCCAGCTGTGCATGTTGCCATCGTGGAGATGGATAGAGTTTACGCCAACCTGAGTGGGTTGACACTGGTTGTTCCTGAGCCGACGGTATATGAGGTGCCGCAGCCTTTGCAGGTGCACACGGTTGGAGCAACTACGCGCTTCAACGCACTGCTTCGCAAGGTTGCGAGAGCAGTGGACTGTTTCCAGACTTAGTTGGCTAGGGCTGTTAGACCACCTAGGGTAGTACGGGCTAGGCGATAGGCCACATGTTGCCATTATGTGTGTACTGAGAGCTTAAAGGCCTTAGGTTTTGTACTATTGAAACCTGCGAAGCTTCAAATTTTGTAGAGACTTACTGAAAGCTATCGGGCTTCAAATTTTTGTATCGGCACTACCTTTTTGTGATTATATATATATACAGATAGTCCAACAATTTATACATTATGTGTTTAAAAAATTAATGATGTGATCTTGTTTATATGTTTGCTTCTATACAGTGTGTTATTTACATGTTGTGAATGCTTTTACATGTTATGAGTATCATGTGTGTGCGATGTACCAATCTAGAATGAAGTTGGCCATCGAGTCAACAACTGTGTTTAACTCTCATGGAATGTGCAGGTATTGAATGGTTTCAAAAGACCTTTACAAGAGATGAACCCATCTAAAGAGACGGAGTAGGGTAGGATCACGGATAGCGAAAACCCAGTTAAGATGGGAAACCACTAGTTGAGACCATGTGGATGACAATGTGGTTCATACCCAAGGAAATTGCATCAGTTAAGGCTCCAACTACCGATAGATATTCTGCAGCATTATTGGTTGCGAATCCAAGGAAACTTCCTCCTCAGCTGATGAGCTCACCTATTGGAGAATACAGTACCCAGGCTGCCGAAGCAAGGTTACTGGTATGTCGGCTGGCGCCGTCCGCGAATCCACAGCATGTTGCCATCTGCACATGCAGAAAGAACATGGTATGAGAAGTTAAAACAAGATCTAAAAGCACTCGGAAACAAGTGCGTCACACCACACAAAAACACACAAGCATGCCATGTACAGTATATACAAGAACAAACTATGCATGAAAGTGTCAGGCATAGTACCTCTTCAGGTAAATCCCATTACGGGGTTCACCCAAATATATTTTGTCATTATCTTCTAGCTCGTAAGCTCCCTTTTCCAAAACACGTTTGATGATATAAGGTCCGTGCCACATGGACTCGAACTTTCCTGCGCCTAGTTTGTCATGCTTTTGGTCGTATGTGAGGACCATGTCTCCCTCATTGAAGATACGGGGTTCAACGGACTTGTCGTACTAAGCTTTGATGCGTTTCTTGTGTGCTTCATTAGCAAGAGCACCATCTCGGCGAGACTCATCGAGTTTTGCTAAGTACGGGAAACGTTCTTCCTCGGTAGTAGTGTTAGGAAGAAGTTCGACAGCGATTTGTAGAGATGGAATTTCGCACTCTATGGGAAAGACAGCTTCCAATCCATACACCAATTGGAAAGGAGTGAACCCTGTGGCGATTTTAACGAAGGTTCTGTAGGCCCATAATGCTGAAAAGAGCATATTATGCCAGTTGGACTTGTGCGTACCTACCATCCGTTGGACCATAGTTTTCAAGACCTTGTTAATGGCCTCGACCTATCCATTGGACTGCAGGTAGTAAGGTGTTGATTTTTCATGTCGAAAACCCAATCTATTTCTCAGTTCATCAACCATATGGTTCTGAAAGTGAGAACCGTGATCGGTAACTATAGCCTAAGGAACTCCAAACCGCACTATTACATGATTGAACATGAAGAGTGTGGCGGTTCTGCAGTCATTTTGGTATGTAGGCATTGCCTCGGCCCACTTTGTGAAGTAATCCATAGCTACGATGATGTAACTATGCCCCCTGACCGAGGTAAGATTCCAATGCATAAAATAGATGCCCCATTTTGCAAAGGGGCCCACAGCAATAATCGGGTGTAACGGGATGGGATGGGTGCGCTTCTTCGTATGGAAGTGTTGGTAGGGAGGACATATTTTTACGGCCTCAATACAATCTTTGAAGATAGTAGGCTAGTAATATCCCGCGCGCAAAATCTTTTGGGCTATAGACATCCCAAAGAGGTGACCACCACATGCCCCAGCGTGAGAGTCATTGAGAATGCGTTCAGCCTCATCGTGGGTTAGACAACGTTGAAGAATGGAATCGATGCCACGGTGGTACAAAGTATCATTGATGATCAGATAATACTTTGCATGGTGACGAATTCGACGACAGTCATCACGAGAGAGTTGAGGGTTGAAGAGTTAGGTTTGAAGATATAAAGAAATATCTCCATATCACGGATCGGTTGTACTGATGAGAAACAGTGACTCATCTAGAAAGGAGTCGTTGTACTCAACTTCTACATCAGCATGGGGAAAGTCACAAATCGGCTCTGCAAATACCAAGGAATTTTTGGACTTGGATTTGTCGAAAAGAAGATCGAATTCTTGCAGTATCACGATCCAGCGTGAATACTTGCCCCCAAGCACCTGACGTGTGAGTACGTGGTACATGGGGTTCAAGTCTGCAATGATGGTGGTGGTGCGGAGTAGGATGTAGTGTCGGAACTTTTGGACGGCGATGACCACCGCGAAAGCAAGGTTTTCGACATGTGAAAATCTAGTTTCAGTTTCGGTGAGACCCTTACTTGCATAGTATATTACATGTTCCTGGGCGTTTTGATCCTCCTGTACCAGAACCATGGCAATAGGGGTGGCAGAAGTAGCGAGATATAAGATGTAATCTCGGAAATAATTCGGCGGTTGGATTACGGGGGCATGCGTGATGGCATGTTTGATGCTATCAAAGGATTTTTTAGCTTGATCATCCCAAATGAATGGGATGTCCTTCTTAAGCAGCCTCATGTACCCTTTAGACTTTTCTGTGAAATTACAAACAAAACGTCTTAAATAAGTCGCCTTCCCATGGATACTTTGAAGTTCCGTCACAGTAGTGGGAGGTGGGAGTTTGACAATGGCCTCCACCTTTAAGGGATCAATGCGGATCCCATCCTTCGAGACTATAAATCCTAAGAGGCGTCCGGACTCAATGCAAAAGATACACTTGTGAGGATTCAAACGGATGTTGTACCATCTGCATCTGAGGAAAATGGACATCAGATGATCCATGTGGAACTCACACTGCTTTGAATGAGCAGGGAGATTGTCCAAGTAAGGTTCGACAAAGTCCTTAATATCATGGAAGGCATAAAAGATGGCTCGCCAGAACGTGGCGCCAACGTTTTTAAGGCCAAACAGGAGTTTGCAATATGAAAACGTCCCATAAGGACAGATGAAAGCTTTCTTATGTTGGTCGGCTGGGTTGATCTCAATATGGTTGTAACCATAAAAACCATCCATGAATGAAAAGATGACACTTCCGGCACAATTGTCGATAATCTGGTCAATAAATGGGGTCGAGTAGTTGTCCTTCGGACAAGCCTTGTTAAGGTCCTGATAATCGACATAGATGCGAATGGTGCCCTAATTTTTGTTCACAGGGACGACATTTGAGACCCAATCCATCAACGGGACAGGATAAATGAAACCAGCCTTTAAGAGCTTTTCAATTTCTGCCTTGATCGCTGCAGTCTTCCGGGGGTGTATCGGTCGCAACTTTTGACGTACAGGTTTGATGTTGGGACAGGTCTTTATCTCGTGAGAAACAATCGTGGGGTCTATCCCAGGCATCTCCTCATAGGACCAGGTGAATACGTCCCGAAATCGCTTGAATACGGCCGTACCCATAGCTATTTCTTCAGGGGAACACTTATGGCCTATCCGAATGTGTTCCACTACACCAGGTTTTACCGAGATGTCTACGGTGGTGGTAGGCTCAATGTTGGCCAAGTTACCCTCAGTGTCCGAAAGACATGTAAGTATGGGGGACTGGGGGAATGGGTAGATATCTGGGAAAAATATGGTGTGAATGTTGTTCTCTATGTACTCCAGCGGTGGAAGAAAATAGGACCTATGGTGAAGGTCATCCCATGGGACATCATCAACGTTCATAACTTCCTTGATGGACTCATCTAAATGAAAAGTCCGAAGTAAGAGGTCGAGTAAGGATGGTGCTCGTTCTAGAGAACAAGGTGGGGAGGCCATGGTTAGGTGGTCCTCTGGAGCTGATTGGATAGCCTCGTAAATACATTCAGCGGGTGAAAAAGGCATTGCATCTCCAATTAGGTGTGTTGTGGCTTCGTCTAGTACAAGCCAAGTATCAGTAGAGCGAGATGAAATCTCATCGGAGATCATGTTCACTGAGGAAACATGATTAGGGGGGTCTGAAATGGGAAAAACGCCCATGAGAGATGAATCTTTCAAAAGGCCAACCCCTATACTCTCATACTGTTTTGACGTTTGTCCAATGGAAGGAACATGGTCACCAGGATGAGTAGTAGTGTCCGGCGTGCAAAAATTTAGTTGGTCGATGGTAACAATTCATCCTTGGTGGGGGAATTGCATCGTGCGGAAGACTGAAGAAGCTACCACCTGCATGGCGTAAAACCAATTGTGACCAAGCAAGAGATTATAATCTATTGGGGCAGAGACCACTTCCACATTGATGGTTACGGTCTTTCCGCCTAGATCGACTGCGAGAGCTTGTAAGAGCCCATGAGGTTGAAAGCCACGCCCGTCGACTGCTTTCAATGTGGTGGGAGAGCGATTCAATTTAGGAGAGTCAATGGCTCTCCAACAGGCGATCGACATGACAGACGTAGAGGCGCCTTCGTCCAGAAGGGTATGATGGAAAATTTTGCGAGTGAGGTTTGTAGCTACTTGAAATGCGAGCTGATGGGAAAGCCTCGGCTTGAAATGGTCAAGTCAGAACATGATGGTATTCGAAGAATCAAGGTCAACTGCACCGATCGTTGCGAGGATAGTTTTGCGTTGATTAGGACAATTCTGCAAAACTTCCAGCGTGGACATGGCGCAAGGGGCTTGTGCTAAGACTTCTATGATATTGTAATTCTATGTTGCCCGAGCATTAGGATTAAAAACAAATTTTCTAATCATGCCATTGGGCGATCGCAATATCGAATCGAAGGATGGCTTCTCAATGGTGAGAGAATTTGATGGGACAGTGACATCAGGTAAGGAGTTGGAAGCTTTTTCAGCATTACCCCCAACAGGTTCCTTCGAAGGGACCATGTCGTATGATTGTGAGCGAGTGTTCAAATTGATCATCTCATTTCACACCATGAGAACATGCGCAGTATTAGATGACTCCTCCTGGGCTGGGGGAGGTTGAGCAATCATTTGCTGGTTTTGAGCAGGAAACGGATCGTTGAGGACTGTGGGAGTGGGTTTTCCCCTAAGAAAATTTTGGACTTCGTCTCTATGGGGACACTCTTTAGAGAAGTGATCATCTCCACATAGTAAACAAGGATATTTTAGCTTCCGTTTCTGTTTGGCATCATCAGGAGTGCTTTTTTGTTCCTGTTGGGCAGAATATTTCTTAGGTTTTCCCTTGTTTTTCTTCTTACTAGCAGAATTTTGAGGTGAAGCTGATGGGATAGAATTCACTTCTTCAGTAACAGCAGGAGCATATGACTTGGTGGTGCTGAGACCAACCTGTGTTGGTAATGGGGACGAACCCTGGGGGTTCAAAGAACCAATAGTTTGATGAGGAGGTTGGGTGTGAAGGGATCCGATGATGCCATCGGCTTGGGGTCCCTTCAGTGGTTTCGCAGGATTGTTAACGTCACGGGGTGCGTTAGGAAGAATATTAAAAAAAGTGCCAGATTGAGTGTAGACTAGGTCTAGTACATGGGCACTCGCAATGGCTTGTTCTTCGGTGAAAACACCTCACATGGCGACATCTCTTGATATGACAGGGATGAGCGACTTCGTAAACCAATCTGCTAGGATTTGATCTGGAATGGGAGATTTGATGAGACGACGTCTCCTTCGCCACTCATGGATATGATCAGAAATATGAGTAGCGGTATTCTGACGGAGTGAGGTTAAAAGCTCAGTACCTATTTCATACAGTACAAGCAGCTGGAAATGAGTCAAGAAGTTCATGGCAAGAGAGCCAAAATCAGGAAAAGAGTGAGGTGGCAACTCAATGTTCCACTTTGCAGCCGAACCGATGAGATTCCTTTGAAAAAATCTAAGACAAATCGAGTCGTCCATTAAGGAATTAGATGAACACCATAAATGGTAAGTCATCACGTGGTTTTTAGGATCTTCACCCGGCTTGCTATCAAATTTTGGGATATCAGACAGAAGTTTCACTGGAATAGGTGGCCAATTAGTTCCGTGGTAAATGGGGTCGTTGGTTAAATGAGAAAGGTCGGGTAGGTCCAAGGTAGCCAAAAAGGGCAGTTGTGGATTAGGCTGCATGTATTGATAATACGAATAAGGCGTGTAAGGACTAGTGTGATTGTAAGGTGTACCAGGAGGAAACTGACCGTAGGGGGGTGTGCCACCCAAACTGTAAGGGGGTCCGCCACCATAGGGTGGTCCGTTCCAATAAGGTGGGGGTCCACCTCCACCACCGGGAGGAGGTGGAGGTCTGCCGCCACCATCGGGAGGAGGTGGGGGTCCATAACCGTAATAAGGCATCCCACCACCGCCTCCACCTGGAGGGGGTGGTGGACCACCTCAACCGCTAGAAGGATGGGGGCCCCCACCACCTCTGCCGCTAGAAGGATGAGGGTCTCCACCACCACCACCGCCACCATGGTGATTAGTTCCTCCACCGCCTCTTCCTGGAGGGGGTGGTGGACCACCTCCACCACCCGAAGGGAAATTTCCTCCTCCACCATAATAGGGTGGTCCCTCACCGCCTCCGCCGGGAGGGGGTGGTGGACCATTCCCGACCATTCCCCGCCACCGCCGGAAGGGTAAGGGATATTATTGGTAGAATGAGGTGGGACTCCACCAAATTCAGGTGGGGGAGGACCGATTGGAGGTGGTGTTGCTTGAGGGACAGTTGGTTGGGGTCCGTGTTGCAACACAGGTTGTTGCCCCCATAGAGTGTATGGATTCCCGGGATAAGGTATCCTGTATGGTGCGTTTCTAGGATTAGATTGGCCCAGCGCAGGGTTAACAAAACCTAGATACGCTTGACTCCATGAGGGTAGGGTTACATTGGATGGTCCCCCAACATGAGATAATCCCATGGTGGATGGTCTGGCAGGTTGGGGAGGTCCAACGGAAGGTCCGTTGGGGATTCCACTACCTATGTTATGGTTAGGAAACGGGGGTTTCCCCCTAGCCACGACATGATAACCACTATTTGAAGGTTGAACCGACGTAGGTTTTTGATTAGCTACTGTAGTAATAACATTACCAATGGGATAATCCGTGGGAATGGAATGTCCTCCCCTTGAATTTTGAGGTGGGGGAGGAACAGGTAAAGTAACTGTGGCATTAACAGGTGTGTTAGATTGTTGTCTTTTCACTGGTTGGTTCACTCGAGGTGTAGGAATGGATTCTTGCGAGAGCTAACCAGTCTCGTTAATGGTTGCGTGGTGGGAAGATTGTTCTGGTGATCCAAAAGATATCGGATGATCTGGGATGGGTCGGTAAGGGGGTAACGATGGGTCTTCAACCCTTAATTGGAGACTTGACTGCCGAAAATCCTCAACCATGGAATGAAAATGAGCTAATTGGCCATGATAGTAGGCTAAAGGGTCGTCCGGAGTAGTCCCACCAGGTGGTGATGCGATGGAAAAATGAGCCACTGGGTGACCAGTAGAAGATGTCCAGTAAGCTGTTGAAGGACCAACAGCTACTGTAGGGTCGTCCTAGGGTTGGTTTATCCATTCCAATGATCCAGGTTCTCCCAGGATGATGGGAGAAAGGTCTTGTGAAGTGGGGATTTATGTTCCTTCATCCTACGGGGGATGAGAGGCAGGTGAATCCAGAGTATTTTGTGGGAACAAAAGTCCTCCAACGTTATGAGTGGGGTTTTCCACTTCAGTAACTACGACCGTGTTACACTGATCCATTCTTACCCTCAAAATAAACTCCTGATTAAGAGGATATTTGGGTGATACGTTTAAGATCCTACGGGATCTTCTCCAGGGAAAATCCTCCAGAGCATCAGGAAAGTCAGTCAGAGTGGCTGAAATAGCGTTTCTCCTAAGGGAAAGCTGAAAAGAAAAGCAGTCCAAAAAAACCTACTCAAACTAAGGCAACAAGCAAACTTATGTGATAGAGTGAATTCAAAATTCTGGAACCTCACGGGATTATCAAGGCATCGCAAACCATGATATACTGCAGGGTCCAACAATATGACACGACAAGGAGGATTGGGACCGTACCCTTTCCTGCATACCCGATTACCTGGACAGCACGTGCATGCTAATCTGCCCGAGTTCTGTTCTCAGTGTATTGCTTTTCCAAGACGGCCAAATGGTTAACTCAGTTGGTTTCAGGAATCCTAGTGGTGTCTCCCGATATACGCAAGGTACGTGGGAGCTCAAATCCATAGTGGTGTTGTCTAATGCACAACCATTTGGCAAGAGACCTTCTGATATAATACCGAGTATGTGATACACCCTTCGATATACGCCAAGTACGGATTATGGTACTTGGTGGGTACGTGAAGGAGCTCGATATACCAATAAGTACGTGGAAGACTACAATACCCCCGGGATACAGTGCTGGAAAATAACGACAGCTGCCACGCTTAACAACGCCGGAACACGTCTCTAACTTACACACAAGTTGTTAAAATGTTTACCTAGTTCTAACGTTAATTTTATCTTGGACGGTTAGGTGAATGCATGAGGTGAGTACATAATTGGAAGCATAATGCAAGTCCTAGCTACATGCACGAAATGTTCTTTTCTTTCAATGAATTCTAGCTATGGGAAGGAGAAATCTTTTTCTTTCCGGCGAGATTGCCAAAACAACACAATGCAACACAATCCCAATTCAAACAAAACTTGACTACGAAAGTATTCTTTTCCTTTTTCAACGAAACACAAAAATCACAACACTACTATCCAAATCACAACATTTTCTTTTTCTTCTTCTTTTCAAAACGAGAATGATACTAGGCAATGAAAAGAGAGAATTCTAAGATGGAGTATGCAAGCTTTTCAATTTCACTTTCAATGGCCCAAAAGCAATGAAAAATAAAACATGCACTTATCTTTCCCTTGCATGGAAACACTTTTGCAAAATTGGAAGTGTAGCTTGAGTCTTTCAAGAAGATAAGCGATCCATATTTCAAGAAAAACACAGATGATTATACATTCATTCAATTTTCCAAAACATTGATAAATGAATCATTCCAATGCAAGAACGTTTTTCTTTCAAAAACACTCAAGAAATGATGGGAAAGAAGAACTTTTAAACTTTTCAATAGATGCATCAAAGAATAAACTTGATAACAATTGAGCTTTCAGATCTAAATGAACGAAAAGAAAACACTACTTGCAGCGCTAGTACACTCAGAAAACTCAAGAAAAGACAAGCACTCAATCAAGCTAAAAGGCACACTTAACTCAAAATCAAGTAGTAGCAAGCAAAGCTCAAACAATGATGAAAACGAGGTTTGGAAGCTGATCTAATGTAACGATCAGATCAGGAATGGAAGGAATGGAATGCAAGGGTGAGCGGATGAAGGTGGAGGAGACAAGAGTATCCACCACTATCGGTCTTCAAACTTGTCCAAGACGGAACCCAAAATCAATCCAAACAAGCCAAACACTCGACACACAAATCGAAGATGGGGTCTCTGGCTGGATCTTGCAGAACAAAGGGAGTTCATATAGCAAACCAAAGTTCAGTCTAACAAATCGAGAGGGGATTCCTGTAGGCCAAAATTTGACAAATCGCACACTCTGTGCTTGTACACAGTGCGACGTCGTAGTCCACCAATGCGGGAAGTGCGACGACGTCGTAGTTTACTAATGAAAGTGATGCGATGAGCTACTAACATGGTAAGAATAGAGGCCAGAGATGACACAGTGTCGCTCTGTTTCCACTAACCAGTGCGACGGGCGATATCTAAGTCCAAAAATGAATCAAATCTGCAAGCAATGAACCATGGAATGGTTTGAAAATGAGTTGTATAAACTCAGAGGAAGTAGATCAGAGTCTTCAAAATGAAGATCTGATAGTGAAATCAACTTCCGAAGCAAATGACAAATAGAAGGCTTGTGTCAAGCAATCAACTGAAAATGACTCTCAGGCAATTACAGAATCAGACATGTATTATCCCCAGTATGGTCGCCAGATTTGTTTATCGGACAATCCACTCAAGTGGACGCGAGCCAGATATCCCTAGCTCAATGTGAGTCTAGAACAAATGAGACAGGCTACAAATGCATTTCCTAGATCTACTTAAGGATCGAGTACCAGACATATTACCTTTCACTTCGCTATCCTTTCTTCTAAACGTTGCTCCACGTCTCACGGTCGAAAGATCCAAGCTGTAAGACCTGTGAAGACAAGAAACAAGAGAAACAAGTAAAAGGGCATCTATACAATAAGATATCTAAGTAAATAGTTAAGCAAGTAAACTACTCAATAACATTGCACACGCGAACAATATTGGTGGAAAGCATTTGTATTACTGTAAAAAGAGGGAAGTACATAGAAGAGATATAGAACTACAACCAAGGCTTAACGCTATAGCCCTTCTCCAACAAATCCATTTGCCATTTCCTCCTAAGGAAGCTTGAGTATCTCAAGGATGAGTAGAAATCTCTCAAGAGTGATTTCACCAGCATGTAGACACCATAGACTTCCCCCCCTTGGAGAGGAGTAGATCTTCTCTTATATAGGACTAAGTGGATATAGTATGGATAGGATAGGTTGAGAGATGGTAGGAGAGAGATAGGGGATTCTCCCAAGGTATTAGGAATCGAGTACCAACTCCCCTAGAGGTCAGGGATAAGCCCCTAAGTCAACAAGTCTCGAGAAGAACCTCTAAGAAGATATTTTTGCCCATTAACTGACTTTGTCGCACCCTGCAGTGAAGCAAGATGCTGTAAGTTTTAAACCTTAACAGTGAAGTACAAACTCATATGATTCTTAAGCATTAACAGAAAATACACAATGGCACACACATTACACAGAGATTTTCACCTGGAAACCCTTAACCGGGAAAAAACCAGCCAAACTTAGAGCCGCATAGCTCCTTTTTCATTATATGTTTATTTTACATGTACAATACAATAAATGGTATTCTGCAGCATCTAAAACCCTAATTAGTTTACCCGAATTAGGTTACAACCCTAATTCCTTTTACCGGAATTAGATTAGAGTACAATGGGTCGAAAATCGCGAAAAAGCAAAAAAGCAACCCAAAAAATTTTGCGCTCCGCGCGGACTCCGGGGGCCTAACGGCCCCCTCCGTGTCGTTTCGGAACCTAACGGTCCGAAACGAAGGGGGTGGGCCCTGTCGGGCTACCCCCCCCCTCTAAACCCCCCCCCTCCGGACGCGCCCGGCGCAGGCGAATCACTAGTGCCGTAGGGATCGTGTTGTACACGCAGCGACCATGTGAAGAGATATAACATACCCAACATTCTCCCACTTGTTGTTCTCTTCACATACAGGAGAAATTTATGACTTCAACAATTCAGGGCAACAATGCCCATGTTCTCTTTACACCAAGAGAACTTCTGAGTACTCACAGACTTTGTCAAAGAGTCTGCAACATTTACCAAAGTGTCAACCTTCTCCAGCAACACTTTGTTTTGTTCAACCATGTCTCTGACGAAATGGTACTGCACATCAATGTGCTTTGTCCTTGAGTGATAAGCAGGGTTCTTTGCTAGAAATATTGCACTTGAGCTATCACAGCCAATCTTTACTGCATTCTAAACAAAACCAATACCTGAACACAATCTTTGCAACCATACAGCTTCCTTACTTGCATGGGTAGCTGCCATGTATTCAGCTTCTGTAGTTGAGAGTGCAACTACAGCTTGTCTTCTACTCATCCAACTGATTGCTCCTCCAAATAGATTAAAAACGTAGCCACTTGTAGATCTTCTGTGATCAAGATCTCCAGCCCAGTCAGCATCAGCAAATCCTTGTATATCTATCTCTCTGTTTACACCGGGTCTTCCTTGGTAGCAGATTGCAAAATCTGTAGTGCCACGCAAATACCTGAAGACCCTTTTTACTGCAGTCCAATGTTCCTTTCCTGGTTTTGACATGTATCTACTCAAAACTCCCACTGCATGGGCTATATCTGGTCTAGTACAGACCATGGCATACATCAGACTGCCAACTGCACTAGCATAGGGAACATGAGACATGTCCTCTACCTCTTCTTGTGTAGTGGGACACTGTTCTGCAGATAACCTTACACCTACAGGAATGGGCACCTTCACTGGTTTGCTTTCCTGCATATTAAATCTCTTCAATATCGTTTCAACATATTTTCTCTGATTTAACCAGAGTTTCCTGTTTTCACGATCTCTTTTTATTTCCATGCCCAAAATGAAATTTGCAGCACCAAGATCTTTCATGTCAAATTCAGATGACAGCTGATTCTTGACATCCTTGATGATTTCTTTGTTGTTTCCAATTAGCAACATATCATCAACATACAATATTACATAAATAAAATGATCACCAATTAGCTTAAAATAAACACAGTGATCAGCTTTGCTTCTTGAGAAACCAAGTCCCAGTATATAAGTATCAAATTTTTGATACCACATTCTGGGAGATTGTTTCAAACCGTAGAGAGACTTTTTCAGCTTACAGACAAGCTCCTTTCTTCCTTTCACCACAAATCGTTCTGGTTGCTTCATATAGATCTCTTCATTAAGATTTCCATGTAGGAAAGCCGTCTTTACATCCATTTGTTCTACTTCAAGATCAAAAGCAGCAGAAATAGATAAAAGAAATCTAATAGAAGTCAATTTTGCAACAGGTGAAAAAATCTCACCAAAATCGATGCCCTCAATTTGGGAGTAACCTTTCGCAACTAGTCGAGCCTTGTACTTCTCCACTTTACCTGCTGCATTTAACTTCTTCTTGAATACCCATTTGCTTCCAATAGGCTTTCTTCCTTCTGGCAACTCAACCAGATCCCATGCCTCATTTTTGTCCAAGGCATCCATTTCTTCTATCATGGCCTTCTTCCATAGTTTACTATCTTCTGAATCCATTGCCTCTTTAGCAGTTCTAGGATCATCATCAGTAATAGATAACACAAAATTAGAACGAAAATCAGGGGGACTGTACCTTTCAACTTGCCTTCTTTCTCGGTCAGATCTCCTCAATACCGGAGTCTGTGGATCCGCCTCTTCATCTAATTCAGACGATTCTGCCTCCTCATCTGATTCAGACGAATCTGGTTCCTCAAAAGAGTCACCTCTTTCATCCTTGATATCAAAGTGTAGCTTCTCTGAATCCTTTTCCTTTGGTACATCCTCAATCTTGGAAGTGCTTTCAACTTCTCTGAAGATCACATCTCGACTGTAAACTGTTTGCCTTTTTACTGGGTTCCACAGCTTGTAACCTTTCACTCCATCCTTGTAACCAATGAAGATACATTTTTCTGCTTTATTATCCAACTTGCTCCTTTTCTCCTTTGGAACATGTACAAAAGCATCACACCCAAACACTCTGAGATGAGAGAGAGAGGGTTTCTTACCAGTCCAAACCTCATGAGGTGTCTTGTCAACCAACGCTGATGTGGGTGTCCTATTCACTAGGTAACACGCAGTGTCAACAGCTTCTGCCCAGAATTGTTGTGCTAGCCCTGCACCACTGAGCATACTCCTTGCCTTTTCCATCAATGTCCTGTTCATCCTTTCTGCAACCCCATTCTGTTGAGGTGTGTATGGAGTAGTCTTTTGCCTTGCTATTCCACACGTTTTACAGAACTCCTCAAATTCACTTTCACAGAATTCTCCACCGTTATCTGTTCTGAGTACTTTTATTTTCTTCTCAGTTTGATTCTCTACAAGAGCCTTAAATTCTTTGAATCTATTAAAAACCTCAGATTTCTTACGCAGGAAATAAATCCAAGTTTTCCTTGAGAAATCATCTATAAATGAAACATAATACACAGATTTACCAAGTGATGGAACAGGCACAGGTCCAAAAACATCACTGTGTATTAACTCTAAGATTCCTTTAGCTCTTACAACACCAGATGAGAATCTTACTCGATTCTGTTTACCATATAAGCAATGTTCACAGAAATCAAAATCTAATGTGAAATCAGACATGCCTTCAGCCATACTTTTACCTTGTAATAGTCGAAGACCCTTTTCTCCAATATGTCCCAGCCTTCGATGCCATAGCGATGTCTTCTCACTAGAGACAGTAAGGACTCTGTCTCCTTCATTTTTACCCTCAGAAACAATAGTGCTGTTACATCCATTTTTGAAGGTGCTTCCCAACAACTTGTATAGAGTTCCAATCCGAACTCCCCTCATCAGCACCAATGACTCTCGAACCATCTTGCATGTGTTCTTTTCAAATAGAGTTTTCACACCTGCATCATCCATTTTACTTACAGATATAAGGTTTCTAGCCAACTTTGGAATGTGCAGAACCCCGGGAAGAGTTTTAACCCTTCCATCTTTGAGCAGTAGCTTGACCTTTCCTCGACCTATGATTTTCGCTACCGAGTTGTCTCCCAGAAATACATCTCCTCCATCATACTTTTCGTATTCAGAAAACCACTCCCTGTGAGGAGTCATATGATAAGACGCACCTGAGTCAATCAACCACGAATCATGCTCTGCATGTGTACTTGAAGATGCCAGATACACATCTCCTCCTTCCTCTGTAGATTCTTTCCCATCTGCGGATGGAGCGTCATTAGGTCCTCTACTTTTATCAGTAATTTTCGATTTACAATCCTTCTTGTAATGCCCAGCTTTTCCGCACTTCCAACATTTTCTTACAGAAGGTCCTGGAGATTTAGATCTCCCTCTAGATTTAGATCTACCACCTGAAGACTTATTTTTAGATCTGTCTCCAGGGCGACCTCTGACAAATAAGGCATCCTTGGCTGAACTATCTATGGATTTCCGCCTCATTTCCTCCGATAGTAGGGATGCAACCACATCATCGAAGTTTAGCGTGGTTGCATTACTCCCAATAGCTATGACCAGATTATCCCATGAATCTGGCAAAGAGCACAACAGACTAATACACTTTTCATCATCATCAAGTGTAATACCAACAGATGTCAACTGACTTACCAGAGTATTGAAGGCGTTTAGATGCTCTGATACAGAGTCTCCATCAGTCATCCTCAGAAGGTACAATTTCTTTCGCAGAAATAACTTATTTACCAGGGACTTTGACTGGTACAGATTTCCCAGTTTGTCCCATAGCTTCTTTGCACTGTCTTCTCCAGCTACGTTCACCAATACCGAATCTGCGAGGCAAAGACGAATGGTGCTCCTTGCTTTTCTTTCCAGCTTTTCCCATTCTTCTTTTACCGCTCCAGAGGGCATGGTACCTGGATCTACTGCGATCCATTGTTCTCTATCTACCAGAAGATCTTCCATCTTGAGATTCCATAGCTCAAAGCTCTGACCATTAAATTTCTCAATCTCGAATCTAGAACTGCTCGCCATTCTTTAAAGAAAAATAAATCACCGCTGCAAAGCTCCCACTGAAACCAGGTTTATCACAAATCCAAGATCGAGCCAAACCCTTGGAAACAAAGGTGTCCCTCTGAACCCAAAAATGCTCTGATACCAAATGTAAGTTTTAAACCTTAACAGTGAAGTACAAACTCATATGATTCTTAAGCATTAACAGAAAATACACAATGGCACACACATTACACAGAGATTTTCACCTGGAAACCCTTAACCGGGAAAAAACCAGCCAAACTTAGAGCCGCATAGCTCCTTTTTCATTATATGTTTATTTTACATGTACAATACAATAAATGGTATTCTGCAGCATCTAAAACCCTAATTCGTTTACCCGAATTAGGTTACAACCCTAATTCCTTTTACCGGAATTAGATTAGAGTACAATGGGTCGAAAATCGCGAAAAAGCAAAAAAGCAACCCAAAAAATTTTGCGCTCCGCGCGGACTCCGGGGGCCTAACGGCCCCCTCCGTGTCGTTTCGGAACCTAACGGTCCGAAACGAAGGGGGTGGGCCCTGTCGGGCTACCCCCCCCTCCGGACGCGCCCGGCGCAGGCGAATCACTAGTGCCGTAGGGATCGTGTTGTACACGCAGCGACCATGTGAAGAGATATAACATACCCAACAGATGCGACGTCACATGTTGCATGAGTGCAACCTATGACAACCTCTCAAAACCTAGTACTACTGGGTACAAATCCTTCCAGGTTAATTACTCAGTCAAGACATCTCCAGGGGTGTATACACTAAATCTCATGATGGGTAGATTTTGGGTGTAACATCAATCCTTCCTGACCACATAAATCTAAAAATTATCCTTTTCAAATAGTAGAGTATGTTCTTTGGGACATGTGCTAAACAAATCCAATAGACTGGGATGCTCATAAGAATGGGTTTGATTAAAGTAAGTCTTCCACCTATAGAGAGGTTTTTTAAACCTAAAAATTGATTTTCTTTTCAAATTTCTCAATCAACCAACACCAATATTTTATACGATACCCATTAGGCTTTAGGAAATAGCCTAAATACTTGATGCCCTACTTCATTTCCATCACTTTGTAAGGCATGAAGGAAGTAAGTCTTTGTAGAGAAATGCTGTCCAGATTATGATAATAAATATTTGATTTCTTTGTACTAACTTCCATCCTTATAGCTGGACAAAAAGTTTTTATTATTCCATTAAGGTAATGCCATTCTTCCACGGACCCCTCCCAAATAAAATGATGTCATCTACAAAAAGTAGGTGAGTAATGACTAGAGAAGCAGAAATATTAATCCCTCTCAGTTTTCCTTCTGATTTGGATTTGTTAATCATACAACTAATTCCTTCAATGACTAGAGGGAATAGTAGAGGTGACAAAGGGAATCCCTGTCTAAAACCCTTGATCTTTTGAAGAAAACCGAAAGTGATCCATTGACAAGAACCAGAAATTTTGCAGAGGTAGTACAAGACATGATCCAATTTGTAGTCTCTAAAGGAAGACCAATATGAAGGAGAAGAAGTCTAAGAAAATCCCAATCTATGCGGTCATAGGCCTTTACTAGATCCATCTTCAAAAGTATAGCATGAATATTTTTCAAGTTGATGGAATGCAACACTCCCTGAGATATGCCAGTAGCGTCTAATATTTGTCTATCCTCTAGAAATCCAAATTGTTCTTTGGACATTTTTCTAGATAGAAAAGGCTTGATTCTGAGAGATATATTTTTTGTAACAATTTTATAATCCAAATTGCAGAGTGAAATTGGTCTTAAATATCCAAAGGATTCTGGTTTGTTACATTTGGGAATGAAATTTAGAAAATTTGAATTTAAGGCACCTGAAATATATGCCTCCTTTCTAGTGTATTCCATCATAGAGTGGATGTCCTCCCCCATCTCCTCAAAAAACGCTAGGAAGAGTTCCACTGTCCAACCATCTAGACCAGGGCTCTTATCCTTGGAAAATATTTTTAAGGATACTTCTACCTCATTAATTCTCACTTCACTTCCAATTTATTTACCCTCATTCAGTTCAAAAAAGGTAGGCAGATGTATGAGAACTTCTAACTAAGCATCTATCTGGCATTTTCCAGGATCCTTGAAAGACTCCATAAAGTAATATTTTGACATTTCTTTGAGATCGTTTTTATCCTTGATCATATTTCCATTATCATCCGTCATTTCCTAAATGGCATTTTGGTTTCTTCTAAAGGAGGCAAAAATAAGAAAAAATTTAGTATTTCTATCACCCAAAGATAGCCATAGAGCCCTGATTTTCAGGTTCCATTCCATCTCCTCCTCTCCCAAAAATTTGGGTTTTTTTTATATTTCAAGTCAATGAGGGAGTATTTATCTTCTTTATTAAGGACGAGGTTCTCATTTTTGCCCAAAATATCCCGAATTTGATTCTGAATCAGTAAGAAATCCTCCTTATTCTTCATTTTTTGAATTTTTGCCCACTTCATAACATCTGACTTTAAGCACTTTAACTTCCAAACCAACCATCCACAGGGTTTAAAAGTTCATACTGAATATAATATTTCCATTTATCTTTAACCAACTTACATAAATCATCTTTAAGAATCCAAGCACTATTGAATTTAAAAGGAAACTTATTGCACCAAATTGCATCATCCAACTGTAAGATGATAGGAAAGTGATCAGAGATGATACATTTCTCCACCCACACCCTATGTCTTTGAAACTTTTCAGCCAACTCACTGTTAATTAAAAACAAGTCAATTCTTTTACTAATGCCTGCTTCACCACATATTCTATTTGACCAAGTAGGTTCCATCTTGATCGGAGACATATCAATCAGATTGTTCCTCAAAAGAAGAGAGGAAAACAATTATGCTAAGGAGTCATTTTGTGTTGAGCCCCCCCGGATTTATCCAGAAGATAATGTAAATTTTAAGTCACTAGCTAAAACGATATTTTGCATGCTTGTAACGTCCCCACCCATCATGCCAGTGCAATGGAGAGGATCGTGATGCTAAAATTGGGCAATTGGCTCCGATACCTACTAAATAAAAACAACCACATATATAGAAAGACAGGCATGTAGATGTACACATCCAAGCAAATATAGCAGAAGTAAATACATAGGTAGAAATACTCATCTTTATTGCAATCGTCCCCAAGCAACTAGCTATGTCGCTGCAACGTTCCACCCAACCGTAGGCTCTTCGACAGCTTATACTGAGTCCGTCCGAAGGCCACCCCCGAGCTGGGCATGATTCTCACAAGGAAAGGGAACATTCCAGTTCACACACATCCCATTTACCATTCCATCTCGGCCAAGAAGAAACATTGACAGGGTTACACATTTACAACAACAGTGTTCACAAAACGGGGTCTACATTGGCTCTCCCAACTCATGGATTCACCCGAGCGAACTGTGGAATTTAGATTTCAACCCCAGGGAGCAAAACGATTTCTCTCCACTGGTTAGGATCCTTTCCAATGGCCTAAAGGACCTCTAGGAAGACCCAAAACGTTCTGCTCTCTTCCCCCACTGGTGACCAACACAAAAACGCCCCTTCCCAGCTAAAAGATGAAGGGAAACACAGAAAAACGAGGGAGGAAAACGCCTAGGCAGCTAGAGCTGCGTGAGAGAGCAAGGCCATCCTGAATAATCCCTTAGGCAGCCATTTCGTGGCTCTCTTCTTGCCCCAAGAGGCCAACACGTTTTTCCATGGAGGGTGGCTTGCCCATACCCGATTTTGGACAGCCATACCTCCCCATTCCCAAGGCATTAATTTCCCCAACCAACTCTTGGGAGAAATCAATGGTTGGGTACAAAAGTCAACATGGGTAGCTGAGGGTTTGATGGGTTTTCTCATTGACACTTGGCTTGACTCTATTGGCTCAAGGGTTTGAATGTTTTCCCTCCCAATTCCTTGTGAAATCATGCCCCCATCTCTTTGTTGCATTGCATAGCTAGTTGTGGGTATTTTTTATTATTAAAATGCATATTACATGCTATTTGAATTTCCACTGTGCATTGCTAGCACGCAAACCATATGCGTCACGAAATCGATGGCGGGGCCTTGGCCTTGAGCTCCTCACCATGATTTCCTAACAATATTACATCATTTATAATGTTAATGCCATGGGGCCAAACTGGGGACATTACAATGCTAAGGATCCCACCATCCTCCAAGGTATTCCAAAATTCTTCACGATCTTTATACGGACCATATAAATTTAGGATGGTAACTTGTTCTTTCCAATATTAACATGAACCTTCCATCAAGATCCCACCACAGGTTTTGTAAGGTTTGAAAATTGCAAAATATGGGTTCCAGCAGGAGAGGAGACCACCTGATCATCCATTGGAATCAATTGCACATATTTTTCAGTTTGGAAGGATTTTTGACACAAAACTAATGGAAAATTCCTTGGAACACATAGTTTCTTGAAACAATATAACATAATGGTTGGTAGATAATAAAATCTTGGTAAGGGCCCTATCCCTCTCAAACCTACCCAATCTATGGATGTTCAAGGACATAATAGACATTAAGAAACATTCTAAGAGGGTGACTATGCTCTAAGGGACCCTGGAGAAAGTGGAGGATAACCATAATCAATTTTGTTTTCAACTTCTAGTATTCTGACCGACAAAGGCATGAAGGTAGGCTGACTGCTAGGGTTTTTACCAGTATTATTTTTCTTCTTTGTTTTCCGAATGGTAACATTATTAAACCATATAAAATGTGAAGGCGAAACCCCCATCCCTTCCGTAGGGTTTTTTTAGTAAATTTTCAAAGGTTCCTTTTGAACTAAGGGAAATGATTGTTCCACGGGTTGACATGGCATAGATGCCTCATGACATAGGGAGTCTAATGTATATGAATCATCCAACAAAGTATATGATAATCTAGGACCCCTGGAGGTAGGGTTTTCTAAAACCTGTGGAACTCCTAAAATATTATTAGAATTACCAGGATTCTATGTAATATGGGGAAGATCTACATTTTGTGGAGTCGCATTGGTAGGGTTTAGTCCAGAATCCATTGTAGTGGAGAAATCTACAATCGCATTTAAACAATTGATAGAAGATAAACCCTGAATAGACAATCTCTTATATAATTCTTTCTCAACCGATAAATAGAAGTTTAGTTCCTCTTTTGAAACCTCATCATAAAACTTTTGGGAGCCAGAAGAATTCATACCTGGTCGAGACGTATCTGTTGGATCATGAAAATCATTCGTAAGTTTATGCAGCATCAAATCCAAAGCATAACCCTCCTCGCTATCAAAAAAATTCATAGGATACAACATCTTTAAACCATTTAGGAGAACTAGACACTTTGCTCAAACATGACCAACTTCCCTACAATAGAAGCATCGGAATGCTATGTTGTGGAAGTTTATTTTTTGTATCCAAAACCTCTCACCCCACTGGATTTCCACCTCCATCGGTAACCCATGTTTTATATCAAGCTCCACCATCACTCGTGCTATCCTCTTATCAATACCATGGAGATTTTATTTATCAATCTGGACAAAGCGCCCAATAGTGTTCACCATACCTTCAAAAATATTATGAGTCCACAACTCCAAAGGGAAGCCATGTAGTAACATCCAGATATGTCGCCTAATCATTCTCTCCTTTTCTGGGTTGAAACGAGTATGCCACCTCTTTAAGATCAAAGACTCCCCATTTATGATCCAAATAGCCTCCAGAATCTGTTGTATATGTTCTTCCCCTGGAAAAATGAAAATGATCCATCCATTGATTAACATATTGATACGAGGGGTGTATCCATAGAGAGGAAACCAATTTTTTTTAACCCACTCAATCAGAGCCTCTCGTGTAACTCTAGTGGCTTCCAGTTTACCAACAAGAGATCGCTTAATTGACCGCATCCCCACCCAGTCTAAGTTAACATCCACACCCAACACAAAGCTCTGCAAACCTTCTCGTTCTTTGAACGTTTTATGTTTCCTTCGCTCCTTTAGGCTTGGATCCCATAAGACGAATGTAGGGTTTCCTATACCACTGCATTGAATATCCCCCAATGTGATTAGAAAGGGTATTTACTGAGCATTCGCGTGATCCTTCAACCTGGTTTCTTGGAATGGCCACACCTGGCGAAACCCATATGGAAGAGTCTGCACATGGGACTGGTGAAAGCGAGTAGCGTTTTTGTTCGTGGTCTTAGGAGACGAAAGTTTCATCGGTTCCATTGTCGATCACTAGGAGATTAGGTATATATAGTCCCACAACAGACGGAAAATGGGTTGTCCCCTCAATCACATGTGGCCCAGTAGTCAGATGTCATTCAAGGGAAAAAACACGGATGGGAAAAAGGACACCCACACCAATACCGAAACAAGTCTTGAAAAGAAAAAAGCCACAAAAACCCTGTGAAAAATTATTAGTCAGCCGGAAAAAGAAATTAAGAAATTAAAAAAAACACCTCGATCTAGGGTATTTCATAAAATGCTAGTGTAAAATAACAACAAACTTCCCACTTTTTCTCCACTTGGTTGGTACTGGGCCAACGCGAAGGCATTGCCTTGACTCCAATCCGCTAGCATTTTCTAAAAACCCTAGTTAGGGATTTTCCAAAATTGTTAGCAACTCGTGTCAACCCTTCTCTTTACTTTGTTAGTATATTGTTGTTGGACGCATATGCCTTGTAAGTCGTCCCGTAGTATTATATGTTGATCCATATTTTGTATTAGCCCATAGTATTGATCCATAGTATTGGATGCATATGCTTTGTAAGTCGTCATGTAGTATTATATGTTCCATGGTATTAATCCATAGTATTGGTGCCTAGACTTAGTATATAAGTTTGTGTTGAGGCCAATGAAGGCATTGAGAATTTGTTTGTATTGAGCTTGCTTAAAGGAGGTTGCCCCCTCGAAGTGTCCCACGATCAATAAAAATATTATGTGATTTAACATATCGTGCATTTTATCAATTAATTGTTGCAGGTTCCTCACATCTGGTATTAGAGCATCCACCCAGGTTCGAGTCACAGAGCGGGGGGCAACGTCGGCATTGCAGTGTTCGTCTAGGGCTCGTATGGCTCAAAGGGGACACAACCGTATGGGTGCACATCCAGCCCAGATTCTGGACTGCGGAGCGTGTTGGGATGTTAAGATCCTAGTGGATGGCCTTCACTAACACCTCAGGGTTTTAGTGTAACGGTTCGTATCACGTATTGTATCAGAGCACTTTCTTGGGCTCGTTGGGTGGAATTTTTGCCAAAAATATTTTTCTCATATGTATTTTTTCCTATGAATTGCAGGTTCCTCACATTTGGTATCAGAGCCTCCACCCAGGTTCGAGTCATAGAGCGGGTGGAAACGTCGGCATTGTAGTGTTCGTCTGGGGCTCGTATTACTCAAAGGGGACACCACCGTACGTGCACACATCCATCCCAGAGTCAGGACTGCGGAGCATGGTGGGATGTTAAGATCCTAGTGGGTGGCCTTCACTAACATTAGTCCACCAATGTTGTCTAACGGCTTGTGTATTGGGGCAGTACCTCTCATTCCACGACTCAGGTAAAACTGATAACCGCTTTGCCACAAACAACAACTCTTGGTTTACCTTACGGGTGGGAACTAGTCAATTAGGTAGGGGCCATTTCCCTTTTCACTGGAGACAACCTGCCAGTGAAAAGGGAAATGAAGCCTACCTGATTGACTAGTTCCCACCCGTGAGGTAAACTAAGAGCTTTCGTTTGTGGCAAAGCGGTTATTAGTTTTACCTGAGCCCTAGAGTGAGGGGTACTACCCCAATATGCAAGCCATTAGACGACAGCATTGGTGGCCGAGTGAATCCCCTAATCCTTTAGGAAGCTGTGCATACCTGGGTTCCATATATATTTTCAGTTGATAAATCACAGCTTACATCTATCCAGAATTTTTGTCGATCACTTCCACATCATTGCAGATCCATTCCGATCACTTCCGCGCCGTTGCAGATCCATTAAAAAAAAAAAAAATTGGCCATATATTCTTTGTTTTAACATTGTTTCCCTTGAAACTTCATTGACACCCCTGCAATCCCATTCTGCATATTTCATTCCTGAGGACCCTATCCCAAATTCCACTTCCCAAAGCCAGAAATCCCACATTTGTCTACTTTTAGGGTTTGCCATAATTTCCTCGATTTTCACCCAATCGTCTTCAAATTTTGCCACAGTGTTTCTTTCCTATTTCTGCTTCTTTGTCCCTATTTGAAAAAATTTCCCATTCTTTCCCTCGCTTATGAAATCCTCATTTTATGCTTCCCTATCTATTCGAAAGGTCCAAAACCTAGTCAAACCCCAATTACCCATCAGATTTTTTCCTAAATCCAAATTTTCTTTTACTAAAGAAGCTTTTGTTTCTGTTTTCCTACCCATTCCAAAAAAAAAACCCTGGTTATGTTTGTCACCTGCGTAGGAGCAAAAATCATGGATGAAGAACTTGCAGCCCTCAAAACCAAACTCCAAGATCTGGATGAAAAATTTCTCAGCCTCCATCTTCAACATTCAACCATGAACAATAAACGACAGTTGGAATCTTATGCAAACATTGGGTTCTCTTATTCCAGAAATTTCGTGGGTCGAAGCTTGATTTTCCTCGCTTCAATGGTAATGATCTAATTGGATGGATATACCAGGAAGAACAATATTTCAGTCTACATAATACTTTTGATGTCCACAAAGTTCCACTTGCATCCTTTCATTTGGAACACGAAGCCCTTCAATGGTATTGTTGGTACATCAAATCTCATGACGAGCGAAACTGGATAGATTTTTTCCAACTCCTTTTGCAACGATTTGGTCCTAGTGATTTTGATGACTTCACAGGAGAAGTCACGAAACTTCACCAAATTGGCACTGTGAGAGAGTATCAGACAGAATTTGAGAAACTGGCCAATCACACAGAAGGATTGTCTGATTAATTCTACAGGAGTTTCTTTATCAATGGTCTCAAGGATGAAATCCGCTCAGAGGTTAAAATGTTATGTCCCAACACAATGATGGAAGTCCTAGGGTTGGCTAAGTTGGCAGAGGATAAGACCACAGCCCTAAAACACTCCAATTCCACTTTTGTTCCATTAAGAAATATGGTTTCCCAATGACCTCCCATCACGCTAGCTCCTCGGCCAACTCCTATCAAGCATTTTTCTGAAGCAGAGATGAGAGAACGTAGAGAAATAGGGCTTTGTCATAATTGTGATGAGAAATTCACTCGAGGATATAGATGTGTTGATAAAAAGCTCTATCTCCTGGATGTGGATTCTCCGCCTGCCTCTGAACTTGGTGAAGAAGCTCCATATACAATTAATAGATGATCAGGTATACATTCAACAGCTTCCTGTTGATCGTCCATCTCAGGATGACCACCCAGAGATATCTCTCTATGATTTAGCTGGAGTCACCACCCCACAAACAATGCGGGTCAGGGGTTACTTCAAGAAGCTCCCTCTTACAATACTCATTGGTTCTGGTAGCACTCATAACTTCATTGACCCTCGGATCGCCAAACAGGCTGATTTTTTTATCCATCCTTGCTCCAACTTTGAATTCATGATTGCCAATGGGGGAACATTACCTTGCAAGGGAAAGTGTCGCAATGTGCATATCTCTATGGAAGATTATAACTTGCGCTCTGACATGTTTTCTTTAGCCTTAGGCGGATATGATGTGGTTTTTGGTGCTCAATGGTTACACACACTTGGCCCCATCTTATGGGATTTTCTTGAACTTTGGATGTAGTTTTCAGTCAATGGGAAACAACACACACATTTGTGGGCTTACAACCAGGGTCTCTCTGCATCATCAGTTCACATCGTCTGGAAAAGATCCTTAAGAAGAATTGATATGGTGTCATCGCTCAAATCCATTCCATTCAAATGCACCCATCAACGACGTCCACTACTCCTTTGGATCTACAACACATTTTGGATAGATATGCAGGTGTCTTTGATGAACCATTGGGATTGCCGCCTTCAAGAGACCTTTTTGGTAAGAATTTAGCTGCCTCTACCTCTAAGAAGAAAATGATGGTTATTTTGCATGCAGTACAAAAGTGGCGTCCATACCTATTAGGGAATTATTTCTGCATCAATACTGATTACCAAAGTCTTAAATATTTCCTGGAGCAACGGGTCTCCTCCCCAGCACAACTGAAATGGGTTAGCAAACTCATGGGTTATGCCTATGAGATCACTTACAAGAAGGGTAAGGACAATCTGGTGGAAGATGCTCTTTCTCGCACATTTGATGACCAAGTTTCTCTTTCATCTATTTCTATGCATGTTCCACATTGGTTGCAATCTGTTCAACATGGCTATGTCAATGACTCCACATTATCTCACCTCATCCAACAGTTGGAAAAGAACCCTTCTAATGTACCGCATTACTCTTGGGATGGTACTTATCAGAGATACAAGGGTCATCTCGTGCTTCCCTAGCGTACAGATCTTCAACAAGTTGTCTTCTATGAACTCCATGCTTCGCCATCGGCAGGGCACTCTGGGTTCCTCAAAATGCATGAGTGGGAAAATCGTAACTTTTTTTGGCAAGGAATGAAAAGGACAATTCAACAGATGGTGGTTGAATGTGATACTTTCCAGCTCCTTCCGGTATTGCTTGAACCCTTTCCCATCCCTACACAGATTTGAACATATATTTTTATGGAATTCATTGAAGGTCACCCTACATATGGAGGAAAGATGGTGATTTTGGTTATGGTTGCTCACCTCTACAAATATAGTCAATTTTGTGCCCTGGACTGGCTCTTCCATCCTCATGAAATCCCTTCTTCCATTGTCTCAACTCGCGATACAACTTTCACCAGTCATTTTTGGACAGAACTATTTCGCCACACTGGCACCAAATTGAAGATGAGTTCAGGATCTCACCCACACACAGATGGTCTAACTGAAATTACCAATAAATGTTTGGAAACTTATCTTCGTTGCTTCACCTCCGAACAACAACCTCAGTGGGCGAAGTGGCTCCCTCTCACTGAATGGTGGTACAATATTGCATCTAAAATGACTCCATATGCAGCAATCTATGGTCAGGCACTGCCATTTCTTCTTCCATACACCCTCAATAGTTCACCAGTTCAAGCAATTGACACGGTTCTTCGAAACCGCGATCAAATTCTTCGCATTTTGCAGGACAATATTCACATGGCTAGAATTCGACTGAAATAACAAGCCAATCAACACCGTTCTGAGTGCACTTTTCAAGCAGGTGATATTGTTTTTCTTCATCTACAACCTTCCAAGCAATCCTCCCTGAAACTCAAAGGGCGTCAGCTTCTCTCTCGATCTATCACAGAGGTATTAATTCAGTGGCACAGAATGCAACCAGAGGATGCTACATGGGCACCACTCCTTCAGATTCAACATCAATTTCCATATCTAAATCTTTGAGGACAAAGCTTTTTCTAAGGGAGAGGGTATGTTAGGAACCCGTGTCAAGGGCATTCTCTTTACTTTGTTAGTATATTTTTTTTGGAAGCATATGCCTTGTAAGTCGTCCCGTAGTATTATATGGTTATCCATAGTTTTTATTAGCCCATAGTATTGATCCATAGTATTGGACGCATATGCTTTGTAAGTCGTCCCGTAGTATTATATGTTCCATGGTATTGATCCATAGTATTGGCACCTAGACTTAGTATATAAGTTTGTGTTGAGGCCAATGAAGGCACCGAGAAGTTATTTGTATTGATCTTGCTCAAAGGAGGTTGCCCCCTCGAAGTGGCCCACGATCAATAAAAATATTCTGTGATCTAATATATCGTGCATTTGATCAATTAATTGTTGCAGGTTCCTCACAAAAACCTTTGTATCTGCCACAGAGCATCCAATGAGCTACCTTCATAGAACCCTCCACATATTGGCCTACCATATTCAACTTATGTGTGAGGTATTCTATGTTCCATGTCATCACAAAAATTCATCAATCTTACTTTCAATGACAACTAAGTTACAGTATCTTTCCACCTATGGCAATATGTTACTTGACATGAATGAACCACTAAAATGTAATTTAAGGATCTCGGAACTTTGAATGTAATGTTATGAGGTCCCCATGCATGCTTCCATTCAATCCACTGTCACAACTCAGTTGTAATTGTGATTATTTTGAACTAATTGGCAAGAAGAGAATATTAGGTAATAAGAAAGGATTTTTTTCCCTTCTTCTTCTTTGGATTTTTTTAATAAGATATGTGAAAGGATAATAAATTATTTTTTAAAGATTATTTATTTTCTAAAGAAATTATCATAATTAATTTAAGTTTGTTTTTCATTGATTTTATAAATTTGACTTTAAACCTATTTGCCGATGCAATGGCTAAAAGAATATAGTTAACACTATAGTTGTAAATGAAAAAGTGATACTTTTTAGAGGATGTAAATAGTAAATGACATTATTTAGAGGATGTTGTTAGTTACATCATCCATATAAGGTAGGCTGAGAGATCATGATGATGATGAAGAAGTACATTTTGTAATTAAAGATTCTCAGATGGGCAGTATTCTTTGAAGGACACGCATTGTAGGGTACGCTCTGTGATTAAGGCTTCTCTGATGGGCAGGTTACTTTGATGGACACGTACTGAAGTATTGGACGGCTTTGGCTACGTGGTGAATTTTATAGGGCCTTATGGAGGTATCGGGAGGTGAGCGTTTAGTTTCCCTTGGTTGGGACGTAGATCCTGATGAAGGATCATTTGGCTCTTGGGGCAGAACTGTTTCAGCGCAAAGGCTCTTAGAGGAAGGAGGTAGAAGGAGTCTTAACGAAGATCAAGTACTCTCTGTGGAGGATGAACCAGCGGAACACCGAGAGATAAAATCCAAGAAACGTGTGAATATTATTAAGAAGCGTAAAGGGGTTAAGTTGACGGTGGGTGAATATATCAGGGTGGCAGGGATTTTGGAGCTGGTTGGAAAGACTCTTAAAGGCAGGTTTTATGGGGTAAGAATTGAGGAAAGTTCTTTGAGGGAGTGGTTGCATTTACATTGGGGCAAGGTTTTAGGCTATATACCTGAAATTTTCATAATGACTAAAGGTTGGCTAGGTTTTAAGCTGCGAGATGAAACAGATGTGGCGAAGGTTTATGGTAAGGTTTGGTTGTGGGGTAGAACAACCCTGAGTCTTAAACTATGGAACCCTTGCTTTGATCCTCATAGGTAGAAGAGAGGGGAGGCCCCGGTATGGGTTAAATTGCTTGGTTTACCTATGGAATTCTGGAGTGAGGGTTTTATCTCGGCGGTGGGAAATTGTATTGGTAAAACTGTGATGGTGGACCAATCTTTTAAATTCTTGGCTAAGCGGACGGTTGCAAAAGTATTGGTGGAGGTGGATATCTCTATAGGTCTTCCGGATGTTATAGAGGTTGTTGCAGGTAGTTTCCATTTTGCTCAAGTTCTGGATTATGTGAACATGCCATTCTGCTGTGGACGCTTCCATACCTATGGTCATTTGATCTTGGAGTGTCCTCTACCCTTCACAAGGAAGAAATGGGTAGTTAAAAATCTTGAGGATAAGGCGAAGGATGTCCCGAGGAGCAATGCGGTGGATTTAAGTGGACAGAAGAGTAGGGATTTAGAATGAGTGGATATCCCTAAGGAGGTGGGTTTTGTGACGAACAGTTCTGGTGGGGTAGCATCATAGTTTCCCTTACATTCTATTTCGGATAATTGTCTTGTGAAAGGAGTGTTAATGGAGGATGGTTTGGCCAGCAGGCCTGTTGATCAAACACTTAAATTTTTGAGCAGCTGCGTGGATTTTAATGAGTCGAAGTTTCTAGAAAAGGAAGCAAAGGTCCAGCCTACTTCTACTCTGGAAGAGCATTTGGGTAAGTTTTTAATGCCTCAACCATTAAAATCTTTACATTGTTTGAGGTCGGTTAAGAGGAATACTTGCTTCGGTTCTTTAGCGCATTTAGGGTTATCTAGCCTAGGTCTTTCTTTACATAATTGTAAGAAATTCTTGAGGAATCAATCTGCGGCTAAGGTTTTATCTTCTAGAGATGGGGGGGACTCGGGGGATTCTTGGGAGTTGGCACACCCTTATGCATTGCGCTCCAAGGTTAAGTTGGATAGGGTTTTGGCGAGCCCGGGGCAGCGGGTTGGCTTTCTAGGAGCTCTTGGTAAGACTAGGTAGGGTCTTCGGGACTATCTGAGTGCACATTTTTCCCCTCCCTCGGCTTTTTAGAAGCTTAGAGATTCACCTTCTGTGAAGGTGAATTTATGAAACTGTTCTCCTTCAATTGCCAGGGGTTAGCCAACAACCCGAAAATGATGTCTTTAGGGAGGTTAATGGAGGTTAATGGACCGGATGTTATAACCTTATAGGAGACTATGTGTGGGGGGGGAGGATTAGCAAGGAGACTGGGAAAGCTTTTTGTAGGGTGGCGTTTTGTTTGGGTGGATAGTGCGGGTAAGTCAGGCGGTTTGATCACAGGATAGAGGGACTCATGGAGCTGCTGAACAGTTTATCTTTTCGTTCTGGTTTAGGGGTGACTGTCTTTTGCAAGGAACTGGACTTAAGTTTCAATATCCTGAATATTTACGGGCCTTACAACCATAAAGTGTCATATTGGAATGGTTTTTTCATTAAATATTTTTTACGAGAACTCCCCTTTGTCATTGTAGGTGATCTTAATGTTACTCTTAATAGAGATGAAATTTAGGGAGAGGGGGCTCGGATGGACCCTTCTCAGGCCAGCTTCTTGAATCATTTGTTGGTGGGAGATATTGTTGACCTGGAACCAGCGATGGTGAAACCTACATGGTTCAATGGGAGGTCTGGTTCGGCGGCAATAGCCAAGAGGTTGGATCGGTTTCTTTTCTCAGGAGACTTTCTAAGGGGCATTGATAGGGCACAGTCGTGGAGATTGACGGCGGGGGGGCTATGATCATCTCCCTATTATCTGCAGATTGGAAAGAGGGGGGAAGAAACTTGGAGCTCCTTTTAAATATAATCCACATTGGTTTACTCACGATGATTTCAAAGCATTGATAAGGGATAATTGGTGTCAATTCGACCCACAATCCTTGGTTTCCTGTGATGTTCAGGTGATGGCTAATTTAAAATCTTTAAAGGAGTAAGTGGGGAATTGGTCGAAGGATACGAAGGTGAAAGCGGTGGGAAGTCTTTTGGAGGTTGAATCTAAAATTAAGGAAATATTTGACAACGAACCTAATGAGGTGGATACTCTCCGTTTAACGGATCTTAAACTTTTGGAGGAGAAACGTAACAGTCTACTTATGGATAAAGAAGCAGAAGTTAGGATGAAGAGAAGGGAGGTATGGCTGGCTCTGGGGGATGAGAATTCGGCCTATTTTCATAAGGTGGCCGGGCACAGGAAAAGGATCAATTCTATCTGGGATTTACAGGATGGAGGAGGTCAAACCCTGGTTGGCTTTCAGCAGCTGGCTAAAGGGGGAGTGGATTTTTCCAAGATTTTTATCATGAACCTCCTGGTAGTAATGTTCAGGATTCAGAGGAGTTAGCAACTAAGTTCATAAATTGGGTGACCAAGGAGCAGAATGAGATCCTTTGTGGCACAGTTTTGAAGGAGGAATTACTCTCAGCTTTAAATAAGCTTAAAAAGGATCGAATTCCAGGCCCTGACGGATGGTCGGCGGAATTTTTTACAGGTTTATTCGATTTGGTAGGTGATGACCTTCTGCGAGTTGTGGAGCTGAACAGGGTGACTGGTCGTCTCTTGCTTGGTATCAATTCTACTTTTTTAATGTTAATTCCTAAGGTTGAGAAACCTAAATCTTTTGGAGACTTTCGTCCCATTGCTCTGTGTAACGCTATTTATAAGATTAATTCAAAGGTAATAGCTGAAAGGTTCAAACCAATCCTGGCTAAGCATATTTTCCTGGAACAGTACGGTTTCCTCCCTAGCAGGAGTATTCATGAGGCAGTGGGATGCGGTCAAGAAGGCATTCATTCGATGAAAGTTAGCAAGATCCCGTCCAAGGTATTGAAGATTGATTTGTCTAAAGCTTATGACCGTACCTACTGGCTGTATGTTAGACTGGTTCTCATTCAGATAGGATGTGAGCTGCTTTTTGTTAACTAGGTCTGGTCTTGCATGACGACTATCAGCTTCTCTGTCTTAATAAATGGGTCTGCTTCTAGCTTTTTTCGCCCTGAGAGGGGGTTGAGACAGGGATGTCCTCTGTCACCCTATCTATTTTTGTTAGTTATGGAGGGATTGAGCTACCTTATTGCAGAGGCTGTGGAAGCTAATGTAATGGAGGGTATCTGTTTTGGAGGTATCAGGTTGACACACATTTTCTTCGTGGATGATGTGTTACTTTTTTTAGGGAATTCGATTGAAGAAGCCCATGGTGTCAAATATTTATTTTGGCTTTTCAGCAAAGGTGCAGGGATGCTTGTCAATTTTGGCAAGGCTGTTATTTTAATGAGCTTTGTACTAACGAGCAGAATGCTTTCTTGGAGATCATGCCTATGGATTCGAATTCATTAGCTGGAGGGTTTGTGTATCTAGGCTTCCACCTTAAACCGAATAGCTATGTAAAATCTGATTGGGACTGGTTGCTCGTGAAGGTGGAGAATTGTACTCGGTTCTGGTGTAACCGTTATCTGTCTAAAGGAGGAAAGAAAGTGCTTATAAAAAGTGTCTTGAGTGCCGTCCCTGTCTACTGGATTGTCCTGGCGAAAATCCCACAGGGGGTTCTGTAAGCCCTTAGGAAGATTTTATTTAGATTTCTGTGGCAGGGGAAAGAAGGCAGAAGTCTACACTAGACATCATGGGACTCGATATCTAAACCTAAAGAAGTAGGAGGGTGGGGAGTTAAAGAGTTGAGGACCTTTGGGCTGGCTCTTGCTTCTAAGTCTGTGTGGCAGCTGTTAACCAAGGAAGGGAAATGGCAGGCTATTCTGCGCTTCAAATATATGGCTAATCTTCCATTGATAAGCTGGATACGCCAGGGGAACAAACGAGGCAGTGGGGGCTCTCTTATTTGGCGTAAAATTATTTATGCTTACAAGGTAATTGGGGACAGGTTGGTGTGGCAAATTGGGAATGGTCAGGTGACACGAATTGGTCTTGACTTTTATAAAAGAGTATCCCATCTAAATCCACTTTCGCAAGAACTCATTAGCTTTTTATCCAAGAAGGGTTATGTTGTTTTGGCAGATATCTCATATGGTACTTCAAATTTCATCCAGCTGTGGAGAATGGCTGACAACTTATAGCTATCGGAGAGATGGACAAAGCTCTGGAATGGATAGATAACCGCATTGAGGAAGGGCTTTATACTATTGCAGGAAGACACTGACACTATACAATGGTGCGGGTACGAGGAGGAAGGAACACACTCTGTTAAAGGAGCATACAAAATGTTATGGAGCAGCCAGTTTAATGATGACCCTTGGTGGTGGAAGATTATATGGAAGGCCCGGACAACTAAAAAAAGTAAAATTTTAATGTGGCTGATTTTGAAGGGAAAGATATTAACTTGGGACAACTTAAAGAGACGTTATATAGAGGGTCCTGGAATATGTAGTTTATGCAGAATGGCGGATGAGGATGTTGAACATATTTTCCATGAGTGTTCCTTTATTAAGCAGGTTTGGGATAGTATCAGGTTGCATTTACAGTTGGGTCAGCTGGCGGAAGGAGGCACTTTCGAGGAAGCTACAAAGGAATGGTTTAAAGACCATTAGCTGAAACGATTCAGGTGCTTAGCGTTTTTAGTGCCCTAGTATATATGGACAGCTAGGAATTTATCAGTGTTTGAAGATATCAATCAACCCTCCTTTTATGTCTCTGGTCTGATTCTCTCGGTGCATCACCTATTTTTGGAAACTGAGAAACCGGTCACCAACAGAGTGCTGAAAACGCAGACTTTTGATGAAGCTGAAGTGAAGGGTTTTTTTGACGAAGCCTGTAGAAACAGTGTATGTGGACTGGGAGGGGTTCTGAAAATCTCAAAAACAGGGTCTTTTGGCTTCCAAGCCAATGAAGGGAGAGGTACTAATAACCGAGTTGAAGGTCTTGCTCTGCGATTTTTGCTATTACTTACAAGAGAGAAGAAGGTGGACATTCTCAATGTTTATGGGGATTCTGAGATCTGGATCAAATTTATGAATGATGAGTATACCTTCAACAATCACTTTCTTCAAAATCTGGGAAGGAATGTGAAGCAGCTAGCTCAATTATTTTCGAAGGTTACCTTTGCTCATGTCTATAGAGAACAGAACGTGGAATCTGACGCTAACTCGAAAGTTGGATTACTCTTGGAAGTAGGACATTATCTTCTTTGTTAGTCAGGACTCTCAGTAAACAATAATGTTTTTATTAATGAATTCCAAATATAGAAGGTGGCGGGGTTTTGAGACTGTTTTTAATTGTGTAAAGAATGTGAAAGTTTTCACAGTAGAAGTTAGGTTTTTAGAGACCAAGCACGATTTTTCTGAATTTATCATGCTTATTAAGCACCTGTGGTATGTATTTTTTGCTCGGCAATAAATATGCTTTTTTCTTTGGAAAAAGAAAAAAGAAAAAAAAAGACTACATGTTAAGGAATTTGAATTCAATTATAATTAATAAATCAATGGAATATATATAGAGTGAAGATAAATATGATTGAGTATGCATGTCATTACAACATAATGACTAAAAGAATATAGTTGGCACCATAGTTGTAAATAGTAAGTTACATGTTTTAGATGTTATAAGTTAGTTGTAAATAGTAAGTGGTATTCTTTAGAGGAAAATGATTGTGATGTAATGAAGTGAAAAAAAAAGAGAGCAATAAAATAGATGTCATGAAGAGCTTCCTCCTCACATCAAAATGTCCATTTTTAATTTGTTAAAGCATCATGGAACATACAAAAGAAACAACTAAAATTGAAATGAAGGAAATTTCTTTAAAATGTAAAGACACTGAAGAAATCATCAGAAACCAATTAATTAGTCATTAGTTTAAGGTGTTATGTCACTAACAAGAGTATAGGTGTGTTTCATGGGTACATGTTATGATATTAAATTGAGTCTTGTATGACAATTTTTTTAAGATATTGTATGACATTATTTTTTTCTCAAAAGAATTCAAATTTTCTAGAATTATATATATATATATATATATATATATATATATATATATAAAGATAAAGCATAAACATAAATGTAAAAGAATATAAAAAAAACCGTGTATATGTATGTATTAAATGTTCATTTAAATTGACATACCGTGGAACATAAATTTGGCATATTAAGTTTCTTTATGCTATAAATTTCATGGCTAATTAATTAATAAACATAGAAGAAAATATGTGATGGTACACGTGGTAGTGTAGTAAGGATGATAACTTCACTTTATTGCACTGAGAGTAGCGAGGTGTGATGCTCTATAGCCTAGTTTTGGGGAGATGTTGTAACACATAACATTGTGTAACGTTATGTAACATGTTGTTTATGTGTGTGTGTGTGTGTGATGTCAGCTTAAACAAAAAAAGGAGAGATGTTGTAAGACGTAACGTTGTGTAATGTTATGTAACATGTCGTTCCTAAAAAGAAAATCCAAATGATGTCGGCTTAAACAAAAATAAATAAATTATATTGATTTCGTCTTAAACTTAGATCAAGCACGGGATCAAATATCTTGAGGTGTAAATTTTTTCTTAATATGTGAAAATTTTAAGATAAAAAAATTACACCTCAAGAAATTGGATCCCTCTTGGTGCTTGATAGATCTGGGTTTAAGATGGATCTATGTTGGTAATTAGGAATTCTAAATAATCTCTAATCCTTCTAAACAACAAAATATAGATATTGCGAGGTTGCAATTTCCTCTAAGTTAAAGCCATATATCTATCCTCTTTACATTGGGTAAACCACAATATACAAATGCCAGGTACAATTCACAAAATGACACATCATTTTCTTAGAGAACCTAAAAGGAATATGAAATGATGTCATTTTTGCTAGCAAGGTATTTCCCTATTTGTTCTTTATGTATCTAATGAAATGTTATCTTAGATGCATTAAGCCTAAAATAAATGTGCCTCTCTTTATGCATCATGGAACAAACTTTTTGGATTTGTAAGAGTTGTTATAGCATCCTCACTTTTCTCAAAAGTTAGCATTACAACATCCATCGACAACACAATACGGCATACACCCTATCATGTGGAGGCACATCACTCTCTTGTAATTGATTAAGAATCACTAAATAGGTTTTAGCAAAATCAATACTGTCATTCTGTAAAATAACTATTGGTACTTGGATTTATAATTTGTCAAGTCCACCAAATAGTGACAAGGCTTTACTCCCTTTATTATTTTCACAAAGCTATAAAACACAAAATTTAGAATAATTTTAATATGGAAATACAACTTATATAAAGTATTGTGATAATTCTTATTGTTTATGATAATTCTTATTGTTTATTGTTATATAATCTTTATATAACTTATGACTTTTATTGTGATTTCTTGTAAATATTTGTATGGTGAACATTACATAAATAAATAATATACATAAATAATAAATAAACAATTTTATTTAAATATTTCTTATCAAATAATTAATATATGTAAATAATTAATATTTAGATCAATATTTACTATATTTTTTAAAATTTATATATACATAAATTAATAATAAAATTTAATACAATTATTTTATTATTTATTTATTTATGATTTTTATTTTTATTTATTTTCAAAATTTAATACTTTCTAAAGGATCAATTTTGTGATGCGTTTATATATTAATCTTTCCAACTTAATCATTTCCCCTGTATGTAAACAATAACTTTATAAAGTCTATTTATTACTTAAAATTCATATTTATTTGTAAGGAAAGCTTTGTAAACAATCTTTCCAGAAATATGTAAAAGTATGTAAGTTTTGTTTGTTAAAAACATAAATTTACTATTTTCTAAAACATCAATTCAATTTTAAAAGTTTTTAAAAAAATTTAAAAATAAAATATTGTATATCTCCAATGATAATTATGGTGATGAAAACATTTCTTTAATGTTTTGTTTTACATAAACATGTGTATTGCCTAATATTGAATATCTCCAATGATAATTATGGAGATGAAAACATTTCTTCAATGTTTGGTTCTATAGAAATATGTGAATCGCTAGATATAAGATTGAAATAATCATATTGATAAAATGGGAAGGACCAACTCTTTGTTAGCAATGGTTTGATTACCATGTTTAATGATGATTTGGGTATGGATGTTGAACATATATTATTTATAAATTTGCTATCTAGTCAAATATGGGGGTTTGGAGTAATTCTCATGGCGTTTGTTAAGTTGTAAATATCTATTCACGGTTTAGAAGTATCTTGATAGAAAAATGACATTTTACAAAAAACTTAATTTTAAAGCAGTGTGCAAATATGGGTTAGCATTTTGTGATTTTGGATACTAATGGTATAAGTTTTGATGGACACTTACTAAAATCTCTTTAGAGGAGAAACTTCCTATTATGCTTTGAGGAGCATAGGGTATCAAGGATAGTTGTTGAATACTATGTCTATTTGTGGTGTTTTAGTGTTTTTTCTTATCTAATGTAAGTAGCCCGAGTTAGATTTTCACCAATAGAGATGCAAATTATGTAAGAAGTGTGGTTTAGATGTAGTGTGATTAGTAGCTAATCTAAGCTTTAAACTATAATGCTAGTCAAATTTAAATGTGGCAACTACCTCTCTCAAACTTGAATGGGGATAAATATCTTAACATCCATGCTTTAAGGAATTTGTAAGCATGTGCTTTTCAATGGCTATTTGGCTATTTGAAACTTTAAAGTTGATATAGAAAACTTGGCAAATTTGATATCTTATGCATAATATTTTGGTTGCTTGCGTGTAGGTTCATTTTTGCTATTTTTTGTTTGTTTATGATACATTTGAATTTTATGGGGTTTTAGATCTGAGATAGCTTGCATATGATATATGCTATAAAATGTTGTGTCTTACTGTGCAAAAATGTCCTGAAATATATGATTTGCAAGTTATGTGTAATGATTTATTGTTGGTTCCCGGATGCAGGTGATCACATTGCACCATCCTCGGCCATCGCGCCAACAGAGATGACACCACCACACCACCCCGTACGCGACGACAGAGCTTGCATGCTAAAGCGGGTTCCGGCTACGTGTGAAGGATAGGGCAGCCACCTAGACACACCATCTCCCCCAGCTCCAGCTCCTAGGCTGGCCTCCATTCGAGACAAAGCTTAAATGCTAAGCACTATCCCCTCCCAGCTGTCCGTTTCACATGCTCAAACTGACTCTGCTCACATGGCTTGGTGGGTGGCATTAATGCCGGATCGGTTCCCTACGTCCTCTAACCCTTGCTGGTTTCACTTCACCATTACTCTGTCCCATGTGAAGCTCCTCCCTCCCAGACGCCACCTCCGGGATATGAAGAGCCCTGTCCATCCTCTTGCGTTCATTCCACACTTTCGGTTTTCACCACCTGCATCTTCTGCAAAAAGCTCGGCCCCTGTGCAACGCTCCTACAAATTCTCCAACATGGCCATGAAGTGCACAAGGGGCACTTCCAGGCGTGGCTCCACGCAAAGCACTGGAAAATCTGCGTCGACCAAAAAGGAAATCCCTGCAAACATTGGGTACAAGGAGAATGTTTCGATGTCGGTCCGGTGCTTGGTGGATGACTAGGAATCGCGAAATGTGGCTGAAATCCTTGCATTTGGTAGCCCAGGCACTCAGGTGAATCACTACTGGTTGCTCAAGAACCTGATTGGCACGCTGGTAGAAGAAATCCTGACCCATTGGAATTTGGCCAAGATGTCCATCATGGACACCAAGTCCACCATGGCTCATCTGGACGGGATTCTTGTGGCGCTGGAAGCCAATATCACAAATCGCCATCTCTACTCGTTGTTTCCACGGTCGGCTCAGCCCATAGGTTTTGGACCGGAAGGTCCTGTTGCAGGTTTCGGAAAGGAGAGCATTGCTCTCAAAATAGGCACTGGCTCTCAGGAAACAGCGCAAGCAACCGACAGCTCTCTTCATGACTCCATGGTAGCTCCTGTTCTTGGACATGCCTCTGGCCCGGACTCTCCTGTGGCAGTTGTGGTGCAAGGAGTGTCTCCTGGGACCTCCTTTCCGGTTCCATCCACAATCGTGGTCACACAGTATAAACGCACTCGTAAAGACGGAACTGAAGAAATTGTCCCACACAAAGTGGAACCCCTACCCGCCAAGCTCCCAGAACAACAATGGACAAATGATTTCTTCGGCCCCTGTCCCATTTCTGTTGATATCCAAGACTCCAAAGGAACAGAATCCAGCTCTTGAACAGGCTTGTCTAGGTTTTGTTTTTGTTTATATGTATTGCAGAGTCTCACTCCATTTCTGTCTTTTCATGATCAGTGGTTAATTAGTTTACTACTCTAGGTTTTTCTTTAAGTACTTCTCTGTAATATGGGCACTGAGAGTAGCACCAAAATGCCATATTCAGCTTCTCCTGATGATTGTACTCTTTTTTGTACTAAAATATAATCTTTCTATGCAACTTACAAAAAAATATGATTTATTGTTGGTAAAAATTTAAAGGGCATGTCTATTGATTTTTATTATATATGCATTTGACTTCTTTAGCTTTTTACATCGCCTATGTTGTTTGTTGTTAATTTCGTATTGTCGTTTTCATGGATATATTAGAAGGCTTCGCATTGTTGTTCATCATTGCATATTATGCTATGTATGATTATCTAGAGCTTTTTTGTTGTTTTATTTATTGGATTGTGCTTAAAAATATAAATCAGAGTTCTTGAAATACTGCTCTCTTTTTCATTTCATCAATTCTACTTTACTTCATCAATTCTACTTTACAACCCATTCCTTTTATCTTCCTCCATATTTTTAAGCAAATACAATGAAGAAACCTAAGGCCAATGCTACAATTACCCAGTAACAACCTCAAATTAAATAGCAACAAATGTATCGTCTATTCACTTTTAGGTAGTCTCCATTATTTGGCCATTTGGAAAATTGTTTATATTTCTATCTCTATTATGGATAATAACTCGAAATAAGTTTGACTCGACTCTATGTGTTTATCCATGATCCCTTAAAATAGCTAAATAGAGTGTAACTGCATTTAGTTACATTTTAAATGTGACGAGGTTTCACTTGGATACATACATAGGTCAAGTCAATACGAAAATCCATCTCCATTCCAACATTTAAAATAGATTACGTGTCGAAACTGATCATAGTTTACCTTCCTGCTCGATCTGGATTTTCGAAAATAGGAGTGTCCATTTTAATAGAGAGCTTTGTTGTAGAGCCCAGCCCATTTTAATAAAGCATTTTCACATCCAAAGAAAAAATGAGAGGAAGATGTAAGGGGAGATTCTAAAGCGGAAGTACTTGTGTGAGGTGTGCAGATAAGTTTAGAAGTTGGAGAGGCATCAATAAGTTAATTCTAATCCTAGCAAATCTTTATATTAAGAAAGTGGGGTATAGGATTAAGAAGCATAATATTTGTTTCAAAGTTATTGAAAGAGGGTAAGCAGCTATATGCTGGATGGAATGGAAAACAATTATTTATGGATGAAGCAAAAGTGGAGTTGATCATAATGGACTTAGTAGTTTTTAGGCTAGAAAAAAGACATGACATAATCTAACAGTTTACAATACTTAGGAAAAGAATTTAGAAGTTAATTCACAAGGGTTTCTTATTGAACTCATATCCATTCTAGTCACGTTGATTGGACAACCATCACAATATTAGTGCTAGACCAATTGGTCTATAAGCAATTACAAAATGTTGTCCAACATCCATTGCATTTATGTGTGTCAACGATGGACACCATCACGTCTCTTCCGACAAATACGCAAGCTATCACATACACAGAAAATAGGATGTTTATCTTGGAGTATTGTGTGATGTCAATAAACTGTGATTAAATGGTCAATGTTGTGAGGTTTGTAAATGTTATCTTCTTCTTCTAGTGAACAGTGCACTAGAAGAGGAAGATAACATTTACAAACCTCACAACATTGACCATTTAATCACAGTTTATTGACATCACACAATACTCCAAGATAAACATCGAAGCCTCGCGAGTCATAAATTAAAAAAGTAATATTAAAATTGATTTAGTCAAGTTAAGAAACAGAAATTAAATTGTTGAAGGGTAAGAAGGGTCTTTGGATTCGATAGGATTATAGTTAGGCCAGTCTGGAATTTTTGTGCATGAATCCATGATCTGCATGTATTTTTCATCAACTTTTTACTGACTGCTACCTGGAAACCCATGCCCCTATGGCCCATAGAGTTCATTAAGCTTAGAAATGATGGGAATCATACCATGTCTCTCTAAAATTCTAAAGTTTTTTGAATTGAACCAAAGTCTTTAAAATTATATAGACAACCTACAACTTACCAAATTTAAATTATTTATAGATTGAGACATTGTAGAATTAAAATGATTTATAGATTGAACCATTGTAAATATTATCTATCTATAGTAGATCATAGAACACAAAACATGGTCTGAGCAGGACTTTCACAATTGGCAACAAAACTGCATTTGCTTCATCAATAACCAATAGCTTCACAATTGGCAACAAAACTGCATTTGCTTCATCAATAACCAATAGCTCCACTTGAGAAAGCTTTTTATAATCTTAGGACTAGATATACTACAAAGCAAATAGTTGAAGTCATCAATGATACTTCGATAAATTAATATTTTTTACATTGAGCTAAAGAACGATAAACTAATATTTTTTTACATTGAACTAAAAAAGAGAAATAAGCAATGATGACACTAGTCATCATAAGATGCTTTGACATAGAGTTTTAAGTAATTTAGGATTTAAAAAATAAATCATCCACTTATATTCATTATCATTTATCATTGAATTATTCATGCTAAACAAAATATAAACTTATCAAGATTCAATACCCACTATTATCTTCATCTCCCAATAGAAGGTTAAAATCTTTACCAAAGAAAGGCTTATTAAATTGGCGTCAAATATTTCTCCCCGCTTTAAAAACCCTACATTTAAGTAAGAACAAGCATTGCATAGATTTTAACTACAAAAAGTGGTTAATATTCAAGTGTGCAAACATTTCAGTGTTTGTGTAGGTTATCCCTTTTCAACTTTTAGGTTATCCCATAATGTGTGCACTATAGTTCATATTTCTCATAATTTAGGTTCTCTTGCATAAGGAAAGGTAAATTATTTCCCATGGAAAAGGAAGGTTATCCCTTTTCACCATTAGAAATGGTAAAACCAAATTTCATTTATACCTGAAACTCCCAAGAAACGAGAAACGAAGAAAAATCATGTCCTCAATGGAAATCACTTGGTTTTGGAAATGGACATTACATCATGTCTTTTCTTACATTATTGTCTGATAGTTTCTTAAGTCATTTCTTACATGTTGAGATGAGAAACAACCACAATAACTGTGAAGATTTTTTCAAGAAACAAATGACCATTTATCAGTAATTTCTCAACTATTTCTTGTGCTTTACTTAGTAGATGCTCACATTGAGAGAAGTTGTGAAATCTTTAAAAATATTAAAACAAAAAAATGGAAAGAAAATGATGAAGTAAAAGACCTTACATGTTGTCAATTAAAAATTGATAATACACCATGCATCTTGTGTATTATTGTAATACCCCAATTTTTTACTATTAGAATGTATTGGTTCATATGTGAATATTGTGCATACGCAATGCATAAATTCCTAGCATGGAGCTCAAGGCCAAGGCCCCGCTAGTGAATCTTCGGATTTAAAAGGAAATTATTTTTATATTTTGTGAGCCATTTGTTAGTAAACCATGGTAAATTGTAAAAACATGTATATAGTTATAATGCAAATAAAATTCCAAGTACTGGCTATGGAAGAAACTAAAAATGAGGGAGCTATATGTATCCACTAGGAGGAGGTGAGGGGTTGGGGGATTGAATCTTGTGTTTCCAAATTTTCTCTTGAGAACCCATCTTGACTAGATATGCTCACATTTAATTCTGTTGTAAGAAGCAGCTAAGAAATAAGCCCATGAATTTAATGGAGCATGGACAAACTCAGAAATTCACATGGATGGGTATGGGCCCAGTTTACTTGACCTAGAAATTAATTTCCTCATGGGAATTCATTTTCCATCCTCCCCATTCCATTGGGTAACAACTAGACATCAATTCTCAGCATGTTATGCCTCCCCAACAATGAAAAATTGCAAAAATCACAACCAGGAAAGAAGCCACGATTTAGAGTGTCAAACACGGCCAAAATTGGAAGTGAGCAGCTAAATCCAGTGGGGAATCCATAGATATAAACCCTGCGGCGAATTTGAGAGTGTCAAATTCCCAGAAATGCATAGGAAGACTCAGATTTGGAAGCCTGAAAGTTGAATTTCGTGTTTCAGAGTCACATGGTCGGAATTCGGAAAAATCAAGGAGTGGATTGAATCATAAGAGAGATCAGAGGTCAATATTGCTTGATAAACCTAGTGAAGGAAAGAATCTCTTAATCTGTTGCATCTTGGACCTTTCTATGCCCACCCTGAAGAGCACTGGAGGGAAGGGGCACATGAGGGACTGTGTAGCATACAAGGGGGGCTTCCTTGTGTTGGGTGTGGTAGGTATTGTGGGTGCTAAGGCTGACTGGGATCAATTAAGATGTTTGTAGCTCTGTGGTTGAGCTCGCTAGCTTAGCGTTCTCCTTCCTTGTTTCCCTGCATGTCTAAGAAACCCAGTTGTGTGTCAACTTAGCATGAGTGATTGTGCCTATGGTTGTGAGTGAGCCTAAGTAGTTCCTCCTTAGTGGATACATAGCCGAGCTCGGGGGTGGTCTCTCAATTGAATTAATATAGGTTGTATAGAGACCTACGGTTGGGTGGAACGTTTCTCTTCCATATCTAGTTGCTCGGGCAATTTCAATTAAAAGATAAGTGTTCACTAATGTTTCTAATTATGCCAAATTTATGTATTATGGGTGATTGTTTGTTTATGTTAGATTGAATGAAATGATCCAATTTGAATTGTTAAAATTGAATGCATGCAAATTGAATAAGATGAGTTTATTGTTGTGCATGATTTTATTGTTATGCCTATGATGAACATGCCCGTATATGCATGATGTGTGTGCACTGATAGAGTTTAATTCCGTTGTGTATATTATTATGCATCTACACACGCATTTAAATGTTAATGCAATTGATACTATGGCCTTAGAGGTGAATTTTAGCACCTCATATATCCTTCATGTTCCCTGTGTTGTTCGGATGGATGAGAGGGGATGTGACATAGTGGTATCAGAGCTAATGGTTGCAGCACTGGGGTTGTTTGGGCTGGAATCTACACATATAGGTAGAAAATCAGAAATGCACAGTAAGTGTTGGTGAACACGTGGTAAGATTGTGGGTTCAATTAATGACCAAAAATAAAACTCTTTAAATGGGTGAGAGAAGCACACCATTGTGTAGAGCTCACCAAGAGTTTTTCGACAATGCCCATTTCATAAAAAATGGACTTCGAACGTAAAATATATTGGCATCGGTGCGATCATGGAAGGTTGAAGTTGGAGGTGCTGACTTCTGAATCCCAACGTATGGAAGATAGTAATCAGAGTCGAGAGGTCGGGGGTGTTTGTCAAGACCGGTTTGGTATTGCCGACTTCCAACTCCCAATGTATGGAAGATAGTAGTCGGAGTCGGGAGTTCGGGGGTGGTTCGTCAAGATTGGTTGGTAGTGCCAAATTCCGACTCCCAACGTATGGGAGATAGTAGTCATTTTCAAGAGGTCGGGGGTGGTTTGTCAAGATCGGTTGGTAGTGCCGACTTCCAACTCCTGACGTATGGAAGATAGTAATCAGAGTAGGGAGGTCGAAGGTGGTTCGTCAAGATCGATTGGTAGTGCCGACTTCCGATTCCCAACGTACGGAAGATAGTAGTCAAAGTCGAGAGGTCGGAGATGGATTGTTACAGATCGGTTGTGCATCCCAATTTTCAATTTTTACTCAGAAAAGTAAAAAAGGATTGGAAAAGTCGGGATCGGCCGAGTCAGGGTCGGGATAAAATAAAAAATATAAAATATAAAGAGAGAGCCGAAAAATTGTTTTGGCCATAGCAAGAGAAATTTAACTCAGAATCGGATGAGATGTGCGGCGTTCGGACTCCATTAGAGAAGGTCATAAAAATAACAGTGAGAGGCCCAAGCCTATTTTGCTCTGATTTGGCGAAAATTTCGAAATAGACTTTTAAAGATCTGTGTCGAGAGACCCAATGTGAGATCAATTTGGGCCTAAATTTCTAAGGTATGGTCATGGAACAAGCACGCGGTTAAATCTAGAATATTGGGTCCAAATTCCAAAAGGTGTGAAGTTGGGGTGTGAAAGAAGGCCAAAATGCACTATTCCGAAGCACTTTTTGGGGATTTTGAAAAGCTTGCAAGAGGAAAAAGTGACCCTCGATGTAAAAAATAAGAAAACTATTGAACTCGACATTTTACTTACTCATTAAAACATGCAAATTCCATGAGACGAAGTTTTTCCAGAAATTCTTAGTTTGGGAGATAGTCATTTTTGCCAAAAAAACCAAGATTTGGAAAACGTTGTGAAAGTCAAAAGTAGTCAAACCCAGAATTTTATAGAGGTTGGTTGGTACATCATATTAGAGATCTGAAAGTTTCTAAGTGATCCTTGTCATATGAACTAACTTTTCCTAGTAGAAAATTGTTTTTGGTTCTCTCTAGATTTACTTCTACAAGTGGTTGAAGTTGGTCGTCGAAGCTAATTACACCTGTGGAAAAAATGCAGAATTGAGAAAAATTGACATTTTTGGAAGAGTGTCAATTCCATATCCGAAATTAGAATGGATGATGAAAATAGGAGTTGGAAATCTTATCCATGAGGGGATAGTGTTGCACAGTCAGAATTTGAACGAGGAATCCCAATGTCTCATATATCATAACAGAAAAGTGTATGTAACCTTGTTTTGACAAAAAAAATTGTCAAAGGCAATTTCCAGAAATGCATAAATGGAACAAAGGAGAAGAGAACCTAAGAACCCTGCGAATAATTCCATGAGACTAATTCTATTCAAAATAGAATTTTTATGTTTCATTTCATATATTGATAAAATGTCTAATGAATATCTCTATGATGCACAGTGTTTGCAGATGATAAGCTTTGAACAATTGTAGCAGGTGGCAACAAGCAAAGGGAAAGAATCCCCAAAGGAAAATGGTGACCATGAATGATTCCCAGGACCCCTATGAACATGATGAGGATTTCTTAGGAGAAAATATGCAAGATGGCGATGCTGAGACAAAATCAAATGGGAGAAGGGAGCATATCACTCCTCAAAATTTGGTTGAAACGATGAGAAGTTTCAATGAGAGATTGATCAAGGCTCAAGAAGAGTAGAACCATATTATTGCTGCTATCCTTTAAAGCCTCACTGATATTCAGCAAAGAGCTCATATTGGATCTAATCCAATCAATATTGGTCAAGAAAGAAGAAGTGCAGAGAGTCGCTCTAGAAGTTGCAATAGAAAGAGGACGCCAAGTCCAAAAAGTTGTTCCTTGAGAAGGGAACATAAGATACCTTCGCCAAAATATTCTTCTAGTAGTTCATGTGATTCTCAAAGTTATCAAAGTATTCCAAAGCGTACTTCTGGTAGGTGGGAAAGGAGAAGTGATTTTAAAAGGATTCCACATGGATAATTTAGAAAGGCAAGGCCTCCCACATTTGACAGAGAAAGTAAGAAAGGTCAAGAAGCGGAAGAATGGCTTCTTGGGATGAAGAAATATTTTAGAATTCATGATTACATAGGAAATGAAAAGGCCAAAATTGTTATTTACAATCTAAATGGTCGAGCTACAATTTGGTGGGAGCGCCTCATGCAAGTAAAAGAAATCAAGGAAAGAAGGGTTGTCTGGGAGCGATTTAAGAAATATGTCAAGGAGAAATACCTATGATCCGCTAGGTATTATAATAACAAGAGGAAGGAGTTCAATGACCTAAAATTGGGACAAAAATCTATGGAAGAACATGTCCATAAATTTTTGGAATTGTTGAGGTATGTAGATTACATCAAAGATGAAAGAGTAAAAATCTATGGAAGAACATGTCCCAAAATTTTAGAGACATGATTGTGTTTGTTAACCCACCAACTCTTGATGAAGCCATTAGGATGGCAATGCATTTCTATGAGCAGAGAAAAATAAAATCAGAGGTTCATCCCACATGGTAGGCAAATCCAAAAGGAAGATTTGACCAAAGGAGAAGTGGATTTAAGCCTCCATTTAAAAATCAGCCAAGAAATTTCCAACAAGGTCAGCAAGCACGAAGTGGGATTAAGCTAGAAGTAGCAATAGAAAAATGGTCAAAATGATTGCTTCAATGTTGGGGATGTGGAGAGAACCACATGCTTAAGGATTGTCCACATCAGAGAGAGAACCCTCGAGACTTGCATAACTTAGAAGCAGCGGTTATAGTGGAGGATATGGAAAGAGAAATTCCCCAAATTTATGCAGCGTTGAATAATCATCAGGAAGACCATCAATCAGCAGTAGTGGAAGTTGAAGGTAACATTGCTAATCAATCTATTTCTGTTTTGATTGATCCATGATCTACTCATAGTTATGTTTCTCCAAAAGTGGTTGAAATTTGTTCCCTTGGAAAAATGAAGCATAATAAGTCATGGTTAGTTCAATTAGCCACATGAACAAAAAGAAAAGTGAGTGAAGTAGTGATAGAATGTCCCCTAGAGTTGAATGGACTTCTCACCAATGTAAATTTAAATGTCCTACCATTAGGATCCTATGATGCCCTTATTGGTATGGATTGGTTGGAAATACATAGAGCCAAGGTAGATTGTTACGAAAAGGTTCTTGAATACATTAATGAAGAGGGAAGGCTAAGTGTTGGTTGCTTATACTGTTCTTGAGGTTTTCTAGAAAGACCCAGGTTTTGCGCAGTTCAAGGAACCAACAAAACCCCCTTTTCACTCGCCCTTTCGGCAACAGCCTATGAACAGACTGAGGTCTCACTCGAGGTGAAGTTGATGGGGAGGTTGCGGAATCAGGTTTCCACAACCAGGTGATGAGCCCTTAAAGAGACTGGAGAGCAGCGCGCTATAGGACTCGCGCTGTGAACGGGGAACTGTGCGGATTTCACTTCTCCATGGGTAGTGCTTATACAATGGCGCATCCAAAGGGCTGCGTGGCTCGGGATGGCTCTTCGACAACAGGACAACGCCACAGGGACTGCACTTCCTCTTCGGTACTTAACCACTTTAATGGATTTTACTTATTGTAATTTATGCGTCCAACAACATCTTAGACTGAACCTTGCAAACTTATACACTATAAAAAGCAACAATGTAACTACGCACTTCCGGTGCTGCGCTCAAGGGATCGCACTATACAGACTGGCTAAGTGTTTACCCGACTGCATTCAACTGACTTAGAAATACTTGTGCAATTAAAATTCATTCACATATGTTGTTACTTAACATATTATCCCCATCTCTTACCCTTATGGCGTACATATAAAACCAAGAACTCATGAACTCATAAACAAGATCTTAACCATTCAACATAAGCAATTACACATATTCAAGCACATAATCAATTACATAACACAGAATTTAACATGGTTCACCCCCAGGATGGGAGCTACATCCACAGGAATTGTTGTTATATTATTTATGGAAAGGGTACAACAGTTCCATTTTGCGCACTCAGCTACAGACTCTCTTCTATCTTTATTAGGTCTCTGCGCACGCAGATTGTAGAGCATTTTTACAGTCTTCTCTCAACAGAGATCAACTAAAAGCATTCACTTCTTAACACTTAGAAGATTTTACAATGAATATTCAACAATCAAGATTAACCCATTCCCTTACAAAATATGCCCTTTTATAGATCGTTCCCATAGGTGACGTCTTTACAATCAAGTGGGCCAAAACCCTAAGGTTTACTCAAAACTGGTGCGGTTACTCGCCACCCTGCCTGTCGCCATCGACAGCTTGCTCCACCCGCTTCCGGCTGTTCTGCTGGACCACTCGCAGCTCGCACACCCTTCTGACATCCGCAGTCTTCACAAAAAATGGTTATACCTCATCGTGGTGCGTCGCTTTCCGCTCTTGTGGCCTGCATGTCGCTGTCGACTTCTTGGCTTAGCTTCTAACTGTTTTCCGCCACTCTACTGACAGGTCGCTTTCCTCTATCTCCACTCTGCTCCTTACCCAATTGTCGGGAATCCTAGAGTCAGTTACCCAAAATAGGTCGCTTTCATCCGCTCGACCTTACTTATATTCTTTCCCCAAAACTGCGCAGTGCCTCGCCTCTGCACTGCTTGTTGTGCTTCTGACTTCGCATTCTCGGACTGCACTATCAACAAAAAATTTCCATTTGAGCTTTCGCAGTCTGAGCTGTGCAGTTCCTAAAACTTGTACTTCATCAAAATTGTGCCCACTTGGGCCACGCCCAACACCGAGATTGGAAAAAGAAATTCCCAAGCAAGTTTCAGTAAGGCATATTTCATCCTTACGGTTAAGAAAGTTTTACAAGAAATGTTGTCAGCTATATCCATCCCATATATTAGATTCCTTAGAGAGCTAAGGACCAAGGATAGAAGATTATCAGTTGTTACAAGAGTTCAAATATGTGTTTCTTGATGAAGTGTCGGGACTGCCACCAAAAAGGGACATTGATTTTACAATCAAACTTGCTCCAGAGGCAGCACTAGTTTCCAAAGCTCCTTATAGAATGAGCATGCCAAAATAGGTAGAATTAAAGATGCAGCTGCAGGACTTAATGGACAAGAAGTATATAAGACCAATTGTTTCTCCTTGGAGAGCACCAGTGTTATTTGTTAAGAAAAAATATGGGACTTTAAGGCTATGTATTGATTACATGCAGTTAAATAAAGTGATAGTCAAGAATAAGTACGCATTGCCTAGAATTGATGATTTGTTCGACCAAATGAAGGAAGCCAAAGTGTTTTCGAAAAATTGACTTGAGATCTAGTTATCATCAAGTGGGAATAAAAGAAGAAGACAATCACAAGATAGCTTTTCGGACAAGATATGGTCCTTATGAGTTCACAGTGGTGCTGTTTGGACTTACCAATGCACCGGCCACATTCATGTGCCTTGTGAATAATTTTTTTAGCAAATATTTGGACAAGTTCGTGTTAGTGTTCTTGGATGAAATTCTCGTTTATTAAAGGAATGAAGAAGAGCATGAGGAACATTTAAGAATGGTGTTGCAATTCCTTAAAGAACACCAACTTTATGCAAAGCTAAGCAAGTGTAAATTTTATCAAAGAATGGTACAATATTTGGGTCATCTTATTTCGGAAGAAGGAATTTCAGTGGATCCAGAAAATATTGAAGCCATAATGGATTGGTCTACTCCAAAGAATGTTACGGATGTTTGATCTTTTATGGGTCTTACGGAATACTGTAGAATTTTCATTGAGAGATTCTCCAGATCGTTCATCCAATAAAATCATTGTAGAGGAAGAATGTATATTTTGTACGGTCTGGAAAATGTGAAGAAAGCTTTCAACAGTTGAAGAAGTTACTCACTAGCGCTCCTGTTCTGAAGATTGCATATATAAAGAAATATTTTGTAGTGTGCACTTGCATTGAAGGATTGGGTGGAGTGCTTATGCAAGAAGGCTTTGTGATTTGCTATGAGTCAAAAAAATTAAAAGAGCATGAACAGAATTATGCAACTTATGATTTAGAATTAACATCCATAATACATGCTCTCAAAATGTGGAGATATTATTTGTTGGGAAGAAGATTTGAGCTTAGAACCGATCACATGAGCTTAAAATATTTGTTTGATCAACCAATCTTAAATGTCAAGCAAGCTAGGTGGATGGAATTCCTATGTGAATTTGATTTTGAAATCAAACATGTAAAAGAGAAAGAGAATAAGGTTGTAAATGCCCTTAGCAGAAAATTTCATGTAGCAGCCTTAAGCATTTGCAAATCAGATTTTAGAACAAGGTTCCTTAAAGCCCAAAATAGCGATGAAACTTACCTTCAGGTAAAAGAAAAATTGCAGTAGAGAAAATTAGATGAAAAGTGTGAAGGGTACCAGCTTAGAGAACATGATATTCTTCTTTATAAAGGCAGGCTATACATTCCAAATTATGCAGATTTGAAGGTGTTAATGGATGAAATTCATCAAATGCCATACTCCGGACATCTAGGATATCAAAACACAATAACAGCAACAAGGAAGCAATACTTTTGGCATGGAATGAAGAAGGATATAGCATTGTACAGTGCTTGGTGTCAAAAGTGCCAACAAGTCAAGCCAGAGCATCAACATCTAGCAGGATTGTTGCAGCCTTTTCCCATTCCGGAATAGAAGTGGGAAATAATTTCTATGTATTTCATAACAGGTTTTAATGATAGTGAGGAAGCATGATTCAATTATGGTTGTGGTGGACAAGCTTTCAAAGGCAACTCATTTTATTCCAATCAAGTCCACTCATAAAACAAGTGAAATAGCGAACATCTTCATGAAGGTGATATTCAGATTGCATGGATTACCCAAAGCAATAGTTTCCAATTGAAATGCAAATTTCACATCCAATTTTTGGAAAGGATTATTTCAGGAATTGGGAACTTAGCTGAATTTTAGTGCAGCGTATCATCCTCAAACAAATGGTCAAATCGAGAGAGTGAATCAATTTCTTGAGGATATGTTGAGAATGTATGTGATGGATAAACCATCCAAGTGGGAGGATTACCTACACTTGGTAGAATTTGCATACAATAATGGACATCAAGCATCATTAGGAATGAGCCCATTTGAGGCATTGTATGGAAAGGGATGCAGAACTCCAATGAATTGGGATAGTCCAGTGAACAAGGTAGTGCTTGGGCCATAAATTCTCAAGGAAATGCAGCAAGAAATTGTTCAAATCAAGCAGAATTTAAAGGTATCCCAGGACAGGCAAAAGAATTATGCAGATTTGAAAAGAGTGCACAAGAAATTTAAAATTGGGGATAATGTTTATTTAAGAGTAAATCCAAGGAAAAGTTCCCTCAAATTGGGAAGTTGTGCTAAGCTTGCATCGAGATATTGTGGACCCTTTGAATTCCTTGATAGGATAGGAGAAATTGCATATATGATTGCATTTCCTGCTAACACGAGAGCTCATAATGTTTTTCATGTTTCTTTGCTTAAGAAGTATGTACATGATCATAATCACATAATTGATTGGAATGTGATACAGGTAGAACCCAAGGGAGAGTTCCAAGTGGAACCCATGCGCATCATCGACAAGAAGTTAACATTGCTCTAAAATCGAGCCATTGGATAGGTAAAGGTGCAATGGAAGCAACTTGGTCCCGATGAGGCTACATGAGAGTTGGAGGATACCATGAAAGAGACATACCCAATTTTGTTCATTTTTTAGAACACTGAGGACAGTGTTGTTCTAAGGGGGAGGGGAATGTAATACCCCTGTTTTGTACCATTAGAATGTATTAGATTCATATGTGAATATTGTGCATACGTGATGTATAAATTCCTAGCGTGGAGCTCAAGGCCAAGACCCCGCTAGTAAATGCTCAGCTTTAAAAGGCAATATTTTTTATATTTTGTGAGCCATGTGCTAGTAAACCATGGTAAATTGTAAAAACATGTATATAGTTATAATGCAAATAAAATTCCAAGTACTGGATATGGAAGCAACTAAAACTGAGGGGGGTGTATGTATCCACTAGAGGGAGGTGAGGATTTGGGTGATTGAATCCTTTGTTTCCAAATTTCCTCTTGAGAACCCATCTTGACTAGATATGCTGACATTTAATTATGTTGTAAGAGGCAGCTAAGAAATCACCCCATGAATTTAATGGAGCATGGGAAAACTCATAAATTTGTATGGATGGATATGGGCTCAATTTACTTGACCTAGAAGTTAATTTCCTCATGGGAATTCATTTTCTGGATCATTCCAATTCCATTGGGTAACAACCAGACATCAATTCTCGGCATGTTATGCCTCCCCAATAGTGAAAAATTACAGAAATTGCAACCAAGAAAGAATCCACGATTTAGAGTGTCAAACACGGCCAAAATTTGATGTGAGCAGTGAAATCCAGTGGGGAATCCATAGATATAAACCCTGGGGTGAATTTGAGAGTGTCAAATTCCCATAAATCCATAGGAAGACTCAGATTTGGAATCCCAAAAGTTGAATTTCGTGATTGAGAGTCACATGGTCAGAATTCAAAAAAATCATGGAGTGGATTGAATCGGAAGAGAGATCAGAGGTCGGGATTGCTTGATAAACCTAGTGAAGGAAAGAATCTCTTAAGTTGTTGAAGCTTAGACCTTTATATGCCCACCTTGAAGAGCACTGGAGGGAAGGGCCACCTGAGGGACTATGTAGTAGAGAAGGGGACCTTCCTTGTGTTGGGTGTGGTAGGTATTGTGGGTGCCAAAATTGACTGAGATCAATTTAGATGGATGTAGCTCTGTGGGTGAGCTTGTTGGCTTAGCGTTCTCCTTCTCTGTCTCCCTGCATGTTTGAAAAACCTAGTTGTGTGCCGACTTAGCATGAGTGATTGTTCCTATGGTTGTGAGTGAGACTGAGTAGTTCCTCCTTAGTGGATACATAGCCCATCTCAAGGGTGTTCTCTCAGCTGAATTAATATAGGCTATACAGAGACCTATGGTTGTGTAATGTCCCCCATTTTGACCCTTGTAATATTTTGGGCTATAATGTAAATAATGTATGCATATTATGTATGATTCCTAGCGTGGAGCTCAAGGCCAAGGCCCTGCTAGTGAACGCTCGAACTTTAAGAGGCAAGTATTTGAAATTATGCTATCCATGTGCTAGAGAACCATGGGAATTGTAAATATGCATTTTAATATAAATGCCCACAACTAGCTATGCAATGCAACAAGAGATGAGGGCATGATGTTTACAAGGAATTGGGAGGGAAAACATTCAAACCCTTGGAGCCAATCAAGCCAAGCCAAGTGTCAATGAGAGAACCATTCAAACCCTCAACTACCCATGTTGACTTCTGTACCCAATCATTGATTTTTCCCAAGAGTTGGTTGAGGTAGTTAATGCCTTGGGGAATGGGAGGTATGGCTGTCCAAATTCGAGTATGGGAAAGCCACCCTTCCTAGATTTTCGTGTTTGGCTTCTTGGGCAAGAAAGGAGCCATGAAATTGCCCCCAAGCCATTATTCAATCATCAGTCTTACTCCCTCACGAGTTAGAGCTACCTGGGCGTTTTTCCCCATGGTTTTACTGTGTCTTTCTTCAATCTCCTAGCTGGGAAGGGCGTTTTTGTGTTATGTAATAGTGGGGAAGAAAGGGAAATCGATTTGGGGACCATAGGGGTTGTTTTGACTCACTGATTGCTTGTATATCTGTGGGAGAAATTGTTTTCTTCCCTATGGACGATTTTTCCTCTCACAAATCCGTTTTTGGTGTGCCTACGTTTTTGGGAAAACCCCTGTCCATCTAGTTCCTAAGTCCCATTGTTGAAAGTGTGCTCCAGAGCCCATATCTGAGTTTTGGGTGCAAGAGAATGTTGGGGTTGAGATGGGTATCCATTGTTTTGGCTTGAGCTTGAGTGCAAGCATCCAAGGTTCAAATGTAACCTGATAAACCCAGCTGTGGACTGGCTTGGCTGAGATGAAATGACCAATTGGTTGTGTGTGAGATTGAATGTTCCCAAGTTCCTTGTAGATATCATGCCCAGCTCGGGGGTGGTCTCTGAGAGCTGAAATAATACAGGCTGGGCAGAGACCTACGGTTGGGAGGAACGTTGCAGCGACATAGCTAGTTGTTGGAACAGCATTACATCAAGATGAGTATTTTCTTATGTAATTACTTCTACAAATGTATTAATTTGTTGGCTGTGTTAAATTGAATGGCCTCATGTAATGTGTGTGGATGAGGTTTTCATTCCGCTGTGCATGTTTAATTGATTTACATCTGCACACATGTATTTCTTTGCTTTAAAATCTAATGTATGGGATGAGTTTATGTAAAAGCCCAATAGAATGGCATCAGGTTCCCTTCCTTGCATTGGGTCCAAGGGTGGGGATGTTACATGATTGTTCCTATGGTTGTGAGTGAGACTGAGTAGTTCCTCCTTAGTGGATACATAGCCCATCTCAGGGGTGTTCTCTCAGCTGAATTAATATAGGCTATACAAAGACCTATGGTTGGGTGAAACTTTGCTCTTCCATAGCCAGTTGCTTAGGCAATTTCAATTAAAAGATATTTGTTCATTATTGTTTCTAATTATGCCAAATTTATGTATTATGGGTGATTTTTTTATCTATGTCATATTGAATGAAATGATCCAATTTGAATTGTTAAAATTGAATGCATGTAAATGGCATAAGATGGGTTTATTTATGTGCATGATTTTATTGTTATTCATGTGATGAACATTCTGGTATATGCATAATGTGTGTGCATTGATAGAGTTTAATTCCACTATGTATATTATTATGCCTCTGCACACACATTTAGATGTTAATTAATTTGATATTATGGCCTTAGAAGCGAATTTTAGCATCTCGTATATCCTTCATGTTCCCTTGGTTGTTCAGATGGATGGGAGGGGACGTGACAACTATAAACTAGATTCCTTTGTGGATTTAGAACACTAAGTGTTGAATCTAAGTTGTAGATTATAACTTCTTGTATTGATTCATCAATCTTTGGATTCGTACATTGCATACGTTATTATTCATTGTTTCATGTTTGCATAATTTGCATCATATCATACAATATGAAACTGAGTTATGATTATTGTTATTTTATAGATCCATCAAGTTAATTATAGTTTTGTATGGATTTAGTGTTAATTATTCTTGCATGTTCCCATCAATCTAAGCGAAAGGGGACCATATATGATGTAGCAATATGACAGCCAACAATTGGTGGATGTCCAATCATGCAGACATGATGATAACATTGTTGAAAGTCAAAACATTGATATTGCCTTAAATGAGAAAGTTGATCATATCATCAACGAGATGGATGAATTTGATATTGGGAGATGTCAAGAAATTTTTGACAGATGCAATAAAAAAATCCAAGCAATAATGGTGGAACCTCCACATTTTGTTTTAAGGGAATTACTGATGGAACAACTTGTGGATAAGTTTGTTGTCAATATGAATGAGCGATGCATTAATGATTTTGATTTTATATTATAATGGCAATGAATAAACATTAAAGCAAAGAAAAATATTTTTGGGCCCTAATAAGAGGTCCCGCCAACGAAACTAAACATCCATTGCTACAAGACCTAAATGCTGATGCACAATCATTTGAAGCTTTCAAATTCCTTTGATAGGCAGACAAGGATTATGCCAATCAATGAACACCATGCCCATTCAAGGACGTCATGATGTTTTTCCCATTTATTTTTAACATTGACCCAACAAAATGTAAATTTCCAGTAGCAGAAGGAGGTAGGTTGAAGAAGAATTGAAGGCAATGTATGCAAATAAAAAAATATCAACAATCATTCGAGGTATTACCTCTAATACAATTTTTTAAATTAAATTCTATTCATGGAGTAACATATCATAGATAATTTTATAATTGTAATATATTCTCGGGTGGAGGACGTGTTTGAAAGGCACACCACAAAGGGTTGTAAGGCATCAAAATTGCATTCAAGTAAATCCAAATTCAACACAACAATCAATCGTCAACCCTACAACCCTACACATTCACAATCACTTGCATCCATGAATCCACCACTAGATTTGCTTTTCTTTGAACTGAATGTTTTGCAATATTATTGGAGAGACATTATCACTTGAAGTTTATTGATGTGTGTTTGTTTGTGCATTTTTCATACACCAATGTCTCTTCTATTGCACACATGTCAAGATTAGGGTGAATGAGGCCGTTGACATTATTCCCCAATTTGCAATGACAATATGAAGTTATTGATTCAAGCTCATGTGTTTTTCTAGTTTTTCATGGACATGTCACTATTAATAAACCTGATTTCAAATCACAGAGGTTAGATATAGATCGTCCCTAGTACACTGCTGCAGTTTTGGGAATATGTTAAACTTCAAGAAACAACCCTACATTCTTCAACAACAATAGAGTGAAATATAGGCATGTCCTGGCCCTGTTTTTCCTTCCATATATCAGTAAACTAGAAAGTTTAAGTTTCTGGACATGTTTTGGGGATGATTTGCAGCAGTAAAGCCTTGTCCCTAGCATACTTGTGAGCATTTGTGGTAGCGCTCAGTACCAATTTGTTATGACAAAGTTTGGGACAAGGAAATAGTCATGATGAAGATAAAATTAGCAAATCATTTAGTCACCTATGCATCTACTATTGGAGAATTTTTGTGCCATATTTTGATGTGATTTCAACTTGTTGTTTGACTCAGAATTCCTTGGCATCTAGCCTTACTGAGATTTTTTTCTAAGCCCGAAAATAGGTTCATGTAGCAGCTTTTCAAACCTTAAAAGATCTTTGTTTGTTCTGTACGAAAGGGCCATTCCGTGTTGGATATCCCTTGCACGAATTTGTATCATTGGATGAGCTCGTTGCCACGTGTTTCATAAAAAAACATCCAGCTTTAAGAGCCATATTTCCCATATATGTGAAACAACCTACTTGTGGGAGAAATATAACAGATTTTGAAAGATGCGTTTTCATCACTTATAGCTATATTTGAGGAGGAAGTCATCCAACTATAAGAAAATCTACTCTAGATCCTTTGGAAATCCCCTTTTACCAGTTTTCTTTATTCCACCAAGTTTTCTTTATTCCACTATTAGTTTAGACCTTTACACAAAAGGATACGTTGGAAGGTAACATCTTACAAATCCACATTCCACTAAGTTTTCTTTATTCCACTATTAGTTTAGACCTTTACACAAAAGGATACGTTGGAAGGTAACATCTTACAAATCCACATAAATTAGCTAATTATGAGTATGTATATCTAAAAGTGCAATGAATATGATTTATTCCTTTGAGTATAATGCTATGTATATATAGCTATTTTGTGATGAGTATGTATATCTAAAAGTGCAATGAATATGATTTATTCCTTTGAGTATAATGCTATGTATATATAGCTATTTTGTGTTCACTCAATTTATTTTTCTATTTTAAAATAATGTTTTTCTTCACATGAGCTTAGATGGGATTAGATCAATAAATTTTGAGCTTAATATTTGGAAGTTGTAAATGTATTATTTCAACAAAGAGCGGTGTGTTATGGAGGTTTTATTAGTTTCCTAAGGGTTGTTTCAATCACTTCTAAGCAAAGGATGGTTCAGAAATTAAATTAAGAAATCTCGTGATGAAATTTGTGCTTCATATTTGGAAGTTGTAAATGTACTCTTTCAATAAAAAATGTTCCTTTAGGAGGTTTTCTTCATTTTTTTATGTGGTTTTAATAATTATTAAATAATGGATGGTTGAAAATTTAGAATTAAAATACTTTTGTTTTTAAAACTTTTAGATGCTTGATTTAAATTAAATTTTAAATATATATGATTTACTACTAAAACCATGTCTAATTAAAAAACCTTAACAAAGGTCTAAGACAATATGCAATGAATTGTAGGTGATGGAGAATTATTAGAGTTGGTTTCAAAAAACATTGTGGAACAACAGGGCCTCTAGTTTTTTTTTCAAAATTCAGATCTTCAACAGAAGTTTGTGCCAAGTCTACGGGAAGTTATGGGCCCTATAATAGCAAGATACAACAACAAACAAGCAAATCATGTGGGTTTGTATGGCCGTATGAGCATAAAGGAGTTGATTTTGGGCAAGTCTAGGGATGAGAAATCCTAATTCTCCAAACCCGGTCTTCTAAGTGGTTTCCTACAGTAGCATCCCTAAAGGGGTCTTCCTATACTATAAAAGGTGTCAAACAATTGGAGAAATCAACATCTTGGGTTCCGAACTTGACATGCAACAAGAAGAAAATAAAGTGAAGCAACATGGAGATGTGTAGAGGGTTGTTCTCGATGTATTTTTACCATTTGTATGTTGATGCATTCCTTGTAGCATCCATGAATTGTACCAGTTATTAGAAGTAGCATCTTCTTATCCACTGGTAGTACAAAGACTCTCTATAGCTTTGGATAATATTGTAAAAGATGTTTGATTTCATGACTCATACTAGGAATACAATTGGTTATAATCCAACGGGTTATCAATATTTTTATCATTGTATGAATTTTGTTGTAACATTCACACGGAGCACTCGAGGAGGCAGGTGTGGGAGGGGTGATTTTTGAACCTGGCGAAAATATAGTTAAAACTTTTGCATGGGGATTGGGAATAGGCTCAAACAACCAAGCAAAAAGATATGCCTTGTTTCTTGGTCTACAATTGGCATTAGATGTAAAAAATCATCCTCTAATTGTCGTTGGAGATTCTTTGATCATTTTGTCTCAGGTAAGAAATGGTCAATCTATCACAAATCCTCTATCCTGTCATCTTCATCAATTCATTTTGAGTATCCTTCCAAGGTTCCAGTCCATCAATTTTTATCATGTGAAGAGGGAATTGAACCCTCTCGCTGACTCCTTTGTAAACCAAGCCTCCCTAATGTATCAAGGGGAATTAAAGACTAATGGGGGGCCTAGTAAGATGTTTTATGTCCCTTAATAGCTTGTTAATGAAGTTTCTCTATTTCATCATTAGATTGTTCTCAAGAATCCTCCACGTCTTCTCTCCTTTGGACAACAGAGTTGGTGAGCTTCCCTCTCCTTATCCAGGTGTCGTTTCAATTAATTGTTGTAGTTGTAGCTTGGTAAAGGTTTGCCCCCTCGGGTTTGGGATTTCATTCTTGTCGTTTCCTTGGCATGTGGTTGCTTCTGAGAGTTTGGTCACAGACGTTGTTGGTTGGGGTTGCTCATTTGGAATGGTGGTTGCATCTGTGCCTCTTTTAGCCTTCTCCTTTGTGCGAGGAGTAACGATTCCTGCATCGTATTCTCAGGTAACTCGTTTAAATTTCTCTTTGCCTTTGCTCTGGGAGGTTTGGGATACTGGTCTAAGAGGGCACACTGGAAGTTTTGTTTCTAGTTTTAACCATGAAGGGGTAATATTTTATATCTATGAGAAGGAAGTCTGTGAAATCTTTTGTGCTACCTCTTTTTATGTTGTTGTGGATTCTGTAATTTTCTGGTTGCATCCCCTTGAGCCCTTTTTCTTTGGGTTTATAAATATTCTGCCAATGGATATTGAGAATATATTCGAGCATCTCGCAGACCAGGTGAATATTATGACAACGAATGTAAATGATTTCAAATCTCATTTGAAATGGATGAGGGATCGTGTTGAAGGAATTTTCCAAGTTGTAAACCAGATGGTTTCTCACTCTTCTACTGTGGATGAACGTTTGAATTGGTTAGAACAAATGTACCAGGATTTAAATGGTAATTTGGAAGCACGACTTAACAAATTACAAGATGATGTTAAGCAATGTGCAGACAAGGTGTTTGGAATGGTGGTTTTGGTTACCAAGCACGAAGATCAGATTGGGGTTTCACATTCCAAAATTGAAGAGAATAGTACTGCTCCATTAGGGGATGATATCTTTGTGCACCAAGCAGTATTAGAGGGTTGTGAGAAGTTTAGAGAAAAATCAGGGAACCGCAACAATGGAGTTAATGCTATTGGTAATGCAGTATCCTCAAACCATGATGAGGACATTGAGGTTGATTCAAATGAGGACTCCAAAGAGAAATATGGCTCTGCTTCATAACCTGGTTCGGTTAGACAAATGGAAATAGATTCCTATGATATTGAGGTCGATGACGAGGATGATAACACTGCTTCTGCAGTTAATCATTTGGAAAGCGATGAAGATGAAGAAGCTAATGAAAATTCCCAGGTTCATAGGTCTAGTAGTGATACTAGTAACTAGTATGTTGTAGTCATGTTTGATTTTTGTATCTTATTACTAGGACAGTTTGTGAAGATCTTCAGTCATTCACAATTCCTAGTTTTTTTTATAGCTTATATCTTATTTTGGATTATTGTATATGTCAGTCCTTTGATGTCGAACATCACATGCTAATTTGATGAACTATATCAGTACTTTTTTGTATCTTTCTGTTGAATTCGTTCATCCATTTTCAATATAAAATATTTGTTCTTGTTATAAAAATAATCATGCAGAGCACCCTCAAATGCTTTGAGAGAGAAGCTAAAAAAGGCGTGAAGGACACCCTTTCTAGTGTTGTTGTATCATGTCCTTGGGGTAAGTGTGATCCCATGGGAATAGGTTCAAGTTTTGAAATTTTGTGGGATGATACAGAGGAGGCAAAAGAACCATTGGTTTACTGGCATAAACAACTGGATGTATGTGAACTTTTTGAAATCTTAGGCAGGGCACCAAATAGAAAAGGAATGTTGCCATCAAATTTATGTCTTGGAAAGGATGTTGATGACCTTAAAGATGAAGAATGGAATTCTTCATATTATAGTTTGCCTTCATATGATATTTTTGTTTCGGGGACCAACTTAAGTTCGAGAATCCCATTGCAAATTCACCACTTTGAGAAGATAGCTCCCAAAAAATTCTGACATCTAATCGGAATTCTTGGGATAAATCTCGAATCCAGACAGATGGTTGGGGGTTTTCAACTTTAAACTCATATAATAGTTGGGATGGAAAATACAACAAATGCCAAATCCTGAAAAATAGGAGCATCAAATAGTGAGTGCCGACATGGGAGTTGTAATGATAAGGGCCTACCTTTCGATATTGTGGAGAATAATTTGGTTATATTGTTCATGAGCTTAAAATTGAATATGGCTCACTACATACACCTCCATCCACTTATACTATGTAGGTTAAATTGGTCTTCTTTATGGATATGGCTCGTATAAAGCCTACATTGACCCTGATTTCAAAACAACATGGTTATCCTGGATTAATCATGGCTTTGTAAGATGCAAATCAAAGTGGATTCGAGCCGCTATTTATAATTATTTAACCTTACCCATTTCTCCATCCTCTCCCATGTATAACTTTCCTAGTGAGCTTAGGAATTGAAGTTTAGTTGAAATGTTAAAACTCATTGCTAACAACTTTTACTATAGAAATATTTTGAGATACCTCTTCCATTTAGAATTAAAGTATAAAAGGAGTTTAAATCAGAGTTTTAGTTTTCATGCAATTGTGAACACGTTTTATTATAGATTTTTGACTTTTGGGGATATATTTTTGTATTGGAAATGTAAAATAAGAATTTACGACTTACAACTTAAATGTAAATGAAAGGTGTATTAAATATATTTAATTTTAAAAAAAATATATATTTGATGCTTTCAGTTGAAAATATATATGTGTGTGTTTAAAATTATTTTTTCATTTTCCCAAACCAACGGATCAAGTTGGATTGAAAAAGAAGTTAAAAATAAAAATTCCAGCAAAAAAAATACAAAATAACGTCATGACGTTAGTCAAATATATTAATTTATATACCCAAAGGGGATGATGCCAAACCTGTAATATTAATATTAAACTAGTTCCCTTAATTGACAAGCGAGTGACTTACTTGTCAGAACATGTAACTTATGACAACCATGTTTAAGTTATGCACAACTACATGGACAACGTTCAGTGTGAATTACACAACCCGGAATGACAAAGTTCTCTATGCATCAGGAAATGGTCCTAAATACGTCGAGCTCTACCTATAGTGTACTCCTGACTATAATGGCATTGTCAAGTTGTCACTTGACTTGGCATCTTCGATTTAGCCCTGGATTTGGTCGACTGAGACAAAAGGATTTAAAAGTTTGAGTTAGTGCCTGCTAAACGTAGCTTAGGGTCTCATTAATGGCTTTGGTACCAATTTTAGGGTCTCAATTGCCATCGCCATTACTAAATCGTGAGGGAGCATTAAAATACCCTCCCTAATACCAAGAAGGTCGAAGCCGACAATAAGACCTTCAACTTCTTATCCAATTACATGTCAAATAAATAGATTTATTTAAAATAAATAAATAAAGAAAACAGATAGACCTAATGTAGAACAACGCTACAACTATTTACGATTTAACGCAAATCGAATGCTATGATACACTGCATAATAATGTTATAATAACGACATTCACTTTTTAGGATTAATACATTTTTTTTTGGCAAAGCTCTTAGATTAATGTAGTCAAAACATGTGAGTTTCACTTGCCACCTATACTAACCCTACCTCCATTTCAAAGAAACATATTATAAAAATGTATATTATCTAGTTAGTTAATATAGCTTAATGATATTTGGAGATATTATTTGAATTATGTATAATAGAATAATGTTTATATTTGAATGGTAGTTTTAGGTGTTCCCGAACTATTATTGCGCTGAGAGGTTCTCTACAACTCAGTATGAGGGATATCTTGTAACGTTTATGGAGTAACATTTGTGGATATTATTGTCGACCATTAATAAAATGTAATAAAAAAGTAAAAAGTAATAATATGAGGGAGATATTGTAACGTTATGTGTAACGTTTGTCGATATTATTGTCGACCATTAATAAAATGTAATAAAAAGTAAAACGTAATAATATGATGTAGATCTTGTAACGTTACGTTGTCGATATTATTGTCGGTCATTAATAAAATGTAATAAAAAATAAAAAGTAATAATATGAGGGAGATCTTGTAATGTTACGTGTAATGTTTGTCGATATTATTATCGGTCATTAATAAAATGTAATAAAAAGAAAAAAAGTAATAAATATTTTGTCGGTCATTAATAAACATTTGTCGAGTATGAGGGAGATGTTGTAACGTTTATTCCTAACATGTTGGCCATAAAAACTAGAAATATAAGAAGTAAAAATGATAAAGAAGTAAAAAAAATATTAGAAATATAAGAAGTAAAAAACATTATAGCTGACATAAAAAGTAGAAATATAAGAAATAAAAGAAAGAAGTAAAAAATATATTATAGTAGCCATTCAAAATAGAAACAAAAAAAGTAAAATAAATACTATAGCCGACATAAGATATAAAAAAAATATAAGGGATTTGAACCTTAAGCCCAATCATCTCACTACTTGCCAATAGACAACAAACAAATGTTCTTAAAAAACATAAGATGCATATTGATTTGATTAGTTGCATTGATTTCAACAAATGCATTGTTTTTTTTGTTATTTACATCTGTAAATTGAATTCATCAATTTAATAAAAAAATGTTACAGAAAATATATTATAATTGACATAAAAATTAAAAATGTAAGAAGTAAAAATTATTATAGCTGACATAAAAAGTAGAAATATAAGAAATAAAATAAAGAAGTAAAAAATATGTTATAGTAGACATAAGAAGTAGAAATAAAAGAAATAAAAAAAATACTATAGCCGACATAAGAAATAGAAAAAATAGAATGGATTTGAACCTTAATAAAAAAAACATTGTTGTATTGATTTCAACAATGCCTAAAAGATAAAGAAGTAAAAATATTATAGTTGACATAAAAAGTAAAAATATAAGAAGTAAAAAATATATTATAGTAAACATAAGAAGTAAAAACAAAATAAGTAAAATAAATATTATAGCCGACATAAGAAATAGAAAAAATAGAAGGGATTTGAACCTTAAGCTCAATCATATCACGTCTTACCAATAGACAACAAACAAATATTCTTAAAAAATAAAATATGCATATTGATTTGATTCGCTGCATTGATTTCAACAAATACATTGTTTTTTTTTGTTATTTACATTTGTAAATTGAATTCATCATTTTAATAAAAAAGTTACAAAAAAGTATATTATAGCTCACATAAAAAATAGAAATATAAAAAGTAAAAAATATTATACTTGACATAAAAAAATAGAAAATATAAAAAATAAAATAAAGAATTAAAAAATATAGTATAGTAGTCATAAGAAGTAGACACAAAAGAAGTAAAATAAATACTATAGCCGACATAAGAAATAGAAAAAATAGAAGGGATTTGAACCTTAAGTCCAATCATCTTACTACTTATCGATAGACAACAAACAAATGTTCTTAAAAAACACAAGATGCATATTCATTTGATTCGTTGCATTGATTTCAACAAATGCATTGTTTTTTTTTGTTATTTACATCTGTAAATTGAATTCATCAATTTAATAAAAAATGTTACGAAAAAATATATTATAGCCTACATAAAAACCAGAAATATAAGAAGTAAAAAAGATAAAATAAAAAATATTATACCTGACATAAAAAGTAGAAATATAAGAAATATAATAAAGAAGTAAAAAATATATTATAGTAACCATAAGAAGTAGAAACAAAAAAAAAAAAAATACTATAGCCGACATAAAAAATTAAAAAAATAGAAGGGATTTAAACTTTAAGCCCAATCATCTCACACTTATCATAGACAACAAACAAATGTTCTTAAAAAATACAAGATGCATATTGATTTGATTCGTTGCATTGATTTCAACAAATGCATTGTTTTTTTTGTTATTTACATTTGTAAATTGAATTCATCAATTTAATAAAAAAATGCATTATAGCCTACATAAAAATTAGAAATATAAGAAGTAAAAATACTATACTTGACAAAAAGTAGAAATATAAGAAATAAAATAAAAAAGTACAAAATATATTATAGTAAAGCAATAAGAAGTAGAAACAAAAAAAAGTAAAATAAATACTATAGCCGACATAAGAAATAGAAAAAATAGCAGGGATTTGAACCGTAAGCCCAATCATCTCACTACTTACCGATAGATAACAAACAAATGTTCTTATAAAACACAAGATGCATATTGATTTGATTCGTTGCATTGATTTCAACAAATGCATTGTTTTTTTTGTTATTTATATGTGTAAATTGAATTCATCAATTTAATAAAAAAATGTTACAAAAAAATATATTATAGCCTACATAAAAACTAAAAATATAAGTAAAAAATATTATAGCTGACATAAAAAAATAGAAATATAAGAAATAAAATAAAGAAGTAAAAAATATATTATATAGACATAAGAAGTAAAAACAAAAGAAAAAAAATACTATAGCCGACATAAAAAATAGAAAAATAGAAGGGATTTGAACCTTAATAAAAAAGCATGGTTGCATTGATTTCAACAATGTGTAAAAGATAAAGAAGTAAAAAATAGTATAGTTGACATAAAAAGTAGAAATATAAGAAATAAAATAAATAAGTAAAAAATATATTATAGTAGACATAAGAAATATAAACAAAATAAGTAAAAAACAATTACTATAACCGACACAAGGAATATAAAAAATAGAAGGGATTTGAACCTTAAGTCCAATCATCTCACTACTTACCAATAAACCACAAACAAATGTTCTTTAAAAACACAAGGTGCATATTGATTTGATTCATTGCATTGATTTCAACAATGCCAGCCATAATAATAGTTAGATTTGATAACTAAATATAAGTCCAAGCAAAAAGAGTTTTGAACCTTGGTCTCTAGGTTAACACAAGCCCAATAACCTTACTACTTACCAATAGACCATACACAAATGTTGTTAAATAACACAAGATGCATATTTATTTGATTCGTTGTATTGATTTTAGCAATGCATATTTTGTTTTGTTTTTTACATGTATGTATTCAATTTATCAATTTATTAAAAAGTAAAAAATTTGCATTGATTTCAACAATGCATTGTTTTTTGTTATTTATATTTTTACATTGAATTTATTTATTTAATAGAAAAACTATTTGCAATGATTTCAACATATTAACATTGGAGAAGGAAACTATATATATTGGAAACAAAGAACGACGGGGACTCCCATTTACAACAATATCATGAGTAAAAGGTATGGATGGTCTTCCTCCTTTCACATATGATCGATACGAGAAGATGCCAAAGGGAGCAGGAGTGGAATCAAGAAAAAAGGAAGAAGAAATATCAAAGTCGATCACATTGTAATTTTTTTTAATTTAAACATTATATAGGCTTATATTCTTTGATAACGTCAACCAACATGTTGACATATATCATATTTAAACATCATCTTATTTGATCTGTATTCATCTGCATTGCTAAAAATTTTGACAAAATTATTTAACTATGATTATCGGTAATACGTTAAAACATCATATCATTTTGACGCGCACAACGTGATTGGAACCGGTATAGACCTATATAACTCTAGTTCTATGAAGCACCGAGATGGATCAAATCCCTTGAGGTGCAAACCTTTGCTTTCCTTCACTAAAAAAAGGTGCAAACCTTTGCTTTAAAAATTTACTCAATCCTTAATACTTATTACTTACATTATGATAATCCTCATAATTCTATCTGTGTTTTCAACTGAACATGTTCCTTACAATGCTTATCAAACTCCAGTTTTGTGTCACCGCCCACAACTGGAACCAACCTAGATCCAAATCCTAAGCTCTATCAAACATCGAGAGGGCTCAAATCTCCCGAGGTGCAAACCTATCCTCGAATAGCTCCTTGAGTGCAATACCTGAGTCGAGGTTTGTACCTCGGGAGATTTGATCCCTCTCGACGCTTGATAGAGCCTAGGATTTGGTTATGTATAATAATAAAAAAAAATTAGAGCACAATGGTTCTCTCTCCATCTACTTAGTGAAAGTGTTTTGTGAATGAATGCTTATTTCCAAAACCCTAATCATCGCCAAAACGTCCAAAGTAAAACTTTCCTTGTTTTACTCATCTCCAAAGTAAAGTGTCCAAAGTAATATTTTAGTGAAAGTGTGTTACTCATCTCTCTTACTTTATAAAATAAAAATATTACATAAAAAATGTATTTATATTTTAATTATTTTTTAATATTAATTTTTTATTTTATTTTATTTTATAAAAATACTTTTAATACGTTTTGACGTTTTGACATTTTGTAAATAATTTTATGTATAATTTATTAATATTAATTATAGTGATTAATCAATAAGAACATTTAGTGTAACACACATTAAAGACAATTAATCAAAATACTCGACAATTTAAATGAACACACCAAATTTTATATCTTTTTACTTAAATAATGAAAAATAATATATTCGAAAACTTAAATATATTTAAGTAAATTTAACATAATTATAACCTAAACATATTATAAATTATTCATTATTTATATTTAAATTCTTAAAAAAAACAATCTTAACATATACTCTCGAGATGTGTAGTAGAGGATCATCATTCCTTCCTAGCAAGGCCCTGCAAATGGTTGTTACAGAGATATGATTATTGTTTATGTTTTATTCTGCATCCCCTCTAAAACTTCACAAAAATGTTACAAACATTTTGGACTTCTCATTTATTTTATGGACTCCCCAAAACACCGCTACGTGACTTTAACACCGATTCCATTTCTACATTTTGTTCTTTAAACAAAAGATCCGGTTGAACCTAAAGCTAAGTTAGTTAAGTCATGAAACGGGGACCTACTAAGATGAAGGTGTTAAAAGGTTTATTTAAACGATGTTTCAAATAAAAAAACTTTGGTTCACATGGATAATAGGTTCATTGGTTTTTTTCACTCCTGTGAATAATGCTTTTCATCATTGGAATTGATATGAGTTCTCTTTCAAACCCAACATTGATTAACGTGACATGCTATGGCTTGCACTTTTAAAACAAGGGGATTACGTAATGATTAGTAACATGGAGATAGAGATGAAATGAAGTTTTAAAGGGCAGCGATTATCATGGCTATAATGCATATTCAATTTATTGTATATATATGTTGGTGACAAGCTCGTGTTGTATGATTCACAATGTGATTTGTCGAGACCTTTTGCATCTTGTTGTTGTTTGGTGTGATAAAGTTTGATTAAGCTCCTTGCTTTTGAATTCAAATGGATTCAATGGACTATGGTGTATGGACTTTATGTCTTGGATGCTTGAAATGGAAAAAGAAAGTCCTTTTTTAATATTTGCATTTCCATCTCAGAATGTGGCGTATTTATGAATTTTGATTAGAAGGGATATTGCTCTGCAGCTGAGGGAACAGTGCATTTAATGTGTTGTATATCCACCATCGATTTGGAAAATGGTAAATGCGATGCATGGCAAGAATTCCTAGCCCAATTTTCGAGCCTTCCATTGTCTCATTCAGTTTGTGATGGCATTCAATGCTTTGTACCATGATTTCGACCGAGTTACTACGTTAAACTTATCAAGAAGGTATCGAGGGTTTTAATTTTTTGCTTGTTACACCACGATAAAAGTCATGTTATCTCTCTTATTTACAGTTGTGCAAAAAGAAAGAGACCGATAGGCTTGGAGGACTGGCTTTTGGATAGCTTGGTAAATAGACATAGTTATTCTCTTTGTCAGGCATGCAAAGTGACACTTGGTTTACCTACTGTGAATTTTGATAGAAATTGACTACAAGTGTTGTGAAATTACATTTGTGTGTCCTTTCTTTGTTCATATACATGACCTGTCGAAATCCAAGTAACTTGTTTCATTTAGCATTGTGGCATGTTTCGATCTAGGCATTTTTACATTCAATCTCTATCTTATTACCCTAGACTTCATGGAATCCTAAAGCCCTAAAAAACTCGAGCCCTATCCCTTTATTCTCATCATTCCTTATTCTCTGAAGGCCGCAAATAGTGAAGTGATAAGTTCTCATATGCAAATCGAATGTGATGGGAGAGTTATCCAACAGTTAATATCATTTCAGAAACAAGGTTTTTGAATAGATTCCAAGTAAGGAATTTGATGAAAAATTTATAGTTAGATTCCAATGAGTGTGGTTGTGACTAACCAAGCAAATGCATTATCAGTTTTTGTTTTAAAAGTAATTATTCTTGAATGTTTGATGATAATTTTCTTTGTTATATCCAACCGACGTTGTGGAATTTCAAAGTAGAGGATTTAAATAATTATCTACGAGCACTAGTTGCGATTCAATGCCAACTGATTTTGAAAAGTGAACAAAGAGTAATAATATTGGATGTTATGACATAGATGAATAAGGAATAAGGTGTGGTTTAAAGTTACAGCGAAAGAAATCCTAGCTTGCCATAGATGAGTTTATCACCTTCAATGATTAATCTGAATTTTCAACATTGGAATTAAGCGATAATTCTGTGGATTCGATCTAATGGGATCTCAAACTTGCAATTGAAAGATAATCATTTATTTACAGTGAATTCTGATTTAAGTTCAGAATTAAATGGAGGCCGTCATATTACATTCCTTTTACAGAGATCATTAAGGAAGAGAATCGTTTTTAGAGTTGTAGCAGTATATTTTTCATCTCAGAGAATGTTTTTTTTGTTATATCATTTCCCGACTCTTCATTTGCAACCCTATTTTGATACCCTCCCTACGCAAATGTAATAACAGTAATTGCATGAAATTATATCAATTTTGCATTGATAGGTATGAAAGAGGATTGAGTGGTTGACTGTCACTTTTACATAAATTTTTAAGTTCACATAATCCCTGTATATAAATTACTTGCTCACTAATCATGTGTTTCCAGCTATGAGCTTTCATAGCAGGGGTTCTAGGAGGTCTGTAAGAGGAAGAGGTAGCAGAGGTCAATACTTATAACAACATGGAGGGGAGAGAAAAATCAGATTTTCAGTACATTTTGATGTTAATTCAAATGAATTCACTGAGCTGGAAAGGACTGGCCATCTTTACCTTAGACCTCAACATGCTCCACCTTCACATCTTTCAGTCCCTCCACATGTATACCAAGCCCCTTTACCCCTGCCCAATTCATGAGAATTTCCTAACACTACTCAGTACATAACTCGAGTCGGGATGTTATTCCTCCTTCTCCATGAGCTAAGACCATGGGTTGGGGAGCTTCTAGTTCAGGATCCTCGGGCCATCATGAAAAAAAAACTCATACAGCTGAAAATCTACCAAAGTCTGTTGAACAACCTGTAGTTGATCATATCCCTCTTCTTCCTTCAGTTCCTCCTCCAAGACAACCAAAAGAAGAGGAATCTAAAGTTCCAGTTAATGCAAAGAGTGGGGAAGTGAATGAAGTTGCAGCATCATCTTCAATGTTTACAGGGTTTCGTCTTCCATTCAGGCACTTTATATTTAAGTTATTTGGGAAAAGGTCTTAATGGTGATGATACAATGATTATAATTTTGATGAACAAGACTTGCAATATAATTTTGCTAAGATTTAATTTGCACAGGGTTGAGATCTCTTTTGAACTGATTTTTATTTTTAAGATAGGTCTATGTGAAAACATAACAGTTAATGATGTACATGTGGCATTTTTGTTAAAACTGGATTAAATTATAATATCAACAGGTTATATTTTGAGCTATGCACGGGTTTTGGGAGACACGAGGAGTATGAAATTTTTTTATATGTCTAACTTTGAATGACAAGTGGGTCCCCCTTTCGAATGACTATTCTTTATGTTGCTAGACTCCTTTAATTTATAAATTCCAAAGATAACTTAGCTTTCCCTTTCTTTCGATGGTTACCTTAGATTAAAACCTCATTACACTTATCTTATTCATTATTTTAAATAACTTTAAATAATCAGTTGCATAACTGTTTCTTGGAGGAGAAGGTATAAAGAATGGATCCATCGAAGAGAAGAGGCTATTCACCCCTATGCTATGGCATGCTAAGTGTACGATTTTTCTAAATCTTTAAGTTCCGCATTTTAAGATTATGTTGTGTCTATAACATCTGATATTTTTGTGATAGTAGGAGTCTTTGCTAAGTGTTAAATTGATGAATGTTGTGAAAGGTATCACCCTTGCCATTTGTTGATGATATTTAAAAGGTTTTCTTGTAACTTACCATTAATTGATAGCTTTGGTTGTAGTGAGCCATTCCAACTGTGGTCATTATTGATAGATTCTGCCAGGCAGCTTTATCAGCCTGTACTTTGTATTGTATTTATCACTGCACACAGATTAAGTGGTTTAGAAACACTCATCAGTTGTGAGAGGACAAAATCATGGTCTAAAAATACAGATAATTATTAGAGTGTAATTTTGAAACATACATTAATAAAAGAAAACTCTTGGGTACCATATTTTCTCTTTCTTTATTATATATTAGAACAGTTACAGTTAAACAAGTGTTTTTTTGTTTTGCTTATTAGATTGTATAAATGATTGTAGTTACAATTACCATAATATGTATATATGTATGTTTATTTGATTAGTTGTATATATTTGTTACAAGTTACAAACCTTATTTTAGCTAGCATGAGTTTCTTTTTGTGATTTGTACATTTTTGTATTGTCTTTACTATAATAAAAATAGAATATGCATATCACAACTCCCTTGAGATTTACATGAGGGTGGAGATTTGTGTATTTTTTTAAGGCTATAAATTTAGGGTGTTCATTCTCGTTCTTCATAGTTTAGCCAACTGTGAAGCCTGAAATATTTGATTTGGAACACATAAGTTCCAGCATCAACAGTTATATAATAGTGTTTTGAGTATAAATGATTTGATAGTGGACTTGGTTGACTTGGTTGGAGTTGGTTGACATTGAAGCGTGCAATGAGATTCAACATCGTTCAACGTCTCAGAGGAAAAAGAAGAAGTTGTTGGGTTCAAGAGGGTTGGGTATAGCGTTGGTGGTAGGAAAGTATATTACTATTATGAGAATCCAAGATTATCAAGAAAGACCTTAATTGGGAAATTCATTGGTCGTCGGGTTTCGGAAGTTGTTTTGATGGCTTGGGTAAAGGAGAAATGGATTTCAATGCTTTCCGAAATACCAGAAATCACTTGGTTGGCGGGAGGATGGATTAGTTTTGGTTTAAAAAATTCATAGGAGGAAGAGAAAATTCTTCATCATGTTTGGCTACTGGGTAAATCCCCATTATTTATGAAACATTGTCATCCTCTTTTCGACCCAAGGAAAGACGCTTTGGAATCTTTTCCAATCTGGGTTAGTTTTCCATGTTTGTTGTTGGAATTTTGGTCGCAGGAAGGGTTTAAGGCTATAGGTGATGCTATTCGTAAATTCATGGCAATAGACGCAGACTTATTGTCCTCCCATAAGAGATACGTTGCATGTATTATGGTGAAAGTGGATATTTGAAAGGGATTGTTTGAATCCATTAACCTGGTGGCGGGAGCTTTCATATCCACCCAACATTTGGACTATCTCAATGTTCTATTTCGGTGTGCCAAATTCCATCTATATGGCCACGTGGTTGTAGATTGTTCACTATCTTTCAAGAGCCAGCTTTAGAATAAAAAATAACCTCAATCTATAGATGAAAGTGACTCTCATTATTTGGCGGTCCTAAGCCTAAGTCTGGGGAAGAAGAAAAGGTAGCAGCGCAAGTCGACAACGACAAATTGATTTAGGAATTTATTCTACCCACGGATATCCCTACCCCAAAGGATTCAACGACCCTTGCTCAAAACATTTTCGATGAGTTATATTGGTCGAATAGGCAATTCGACAACCTATTTGGTCTATGGCAAAGTAGCACAAATCAGTTTAAAGCATCGGAATTGTTCTCTACTCCGATAAATTCTTATCCTCCCCATTAGAATCTGTACCAGATTTTGTGGTTGGTCTTGTCTATACTAGCCTTAGCACTAAGGATCCTTTGAAGCAAACAAATGTTCCTGTGGGGGAACTTGTAATTGGGTTAACCAGTGACTCGTCTCTCAAAGAGTGGATTTCTCATTCCCCTTCGTGGGAGCTAGGTAACTAGATCTAAGAAGGAGGTTCAAGGGGATTGTATTTTATGCATTCATGGATTAAAGGAAATATGTTGAATGGAGGTCTAGGAATGGATGAGCCCTCAAGCTCCATCCCTAGGAAGGCAAGTATAAAGTACCATATGTTCCATGTTCGAGAGAAGGCAAAAAGGGAAATTTATCAAGGTAGAAAAATGAGTATCTCTAGGTTTCTTAGAGCAGGAAATGCCCCTGCCAGGGTTTCTTAATGAAGATTATGTTCATCAATGTTCAAGGCTTGAGAGGGAAATCCAAAGTAAGATCCCTTAAGAGGCTAGTTTCAGTAGAGAGGCCAGACATTTTGATGCTTTAGGAAATTATGGTTAATGATGTTGAGGTTTCTACGACTTTGGAGAAGTCTTTTCCTAATTGGTATTTCTTTTCTCTGGGTGTGAATGGTAGATCATGGGGTTTGGTCTTTGAGTTTTATCAAAACATTCAGGTCATGAATACTTTTGCTTGTAATTTAGTATATCGAGTAGAATTCTTTTTCCAGGACCTGGACATATCTTTTCTTATTTTGAATATATATGGACCCTATGTTAATAGGCAAGAATTTTGGGACACTTCGGTCGATTGAAGATGCATGCAATCAGCTAGCCGTATTGCGGGAGGAGATATTAATATGACTCTCTCTTGTGAGGAAATTTAGGGGGCTGCAGCTAGGGAAGACACCTTGGCTTCTGATTTTAAGGAATTATTTGAAGATAAGGGATAGACAGACATAAAGCCGATTATTCTCAATCCAACTTGGTCCAACAAGCACATCGAAGATCAAGGTATTTCTAAACACGTTGACATATTGTTTTTACATGAAAGTCTTGTTTTGGGTTTGGACATCTTTCGCTCTTGGGTGGGTTCTAGTGTTTTTTCATATCATTTCCTTGTCCTTTTAAAAATTGGGAAGCCAAAAGAAAATTTGAGCAGTCCTTTTAAATACAATTCAAGCTAGTTTGCGGACCCTGAATTTCAAAAGTTGGTGATGGATAAGTGGGTTCCGATGAACAAAAGAGATGGGACCAAGGTATGCTTACAATTCTTTGCATCTCTTTGAAATATTAAGGAAGCTCTATTGAATTGGAACTAGGAGAAATAGAAAGTCAAAGAGACAAGATTAAAAGAGATTGAAGGAAGTCTAGAAGTCATATTCTCGGTTAGCCCTGTTGGTTTTCCCTTGGAAGACAATAGACAAGAGGTGGGTTCCCTTGAAATGAAAAAATATAATATCTTGGGGGAAATTGAAATGGAGTGGAGACTGAAGAGCCTGGATTTATGGCTTGAGGCTGGGAATCATAATACAAAGTACTTCCAAAATTATGCTTCACGTAGAAGAAATATTAACACCATTTGGGAGATGTAGAATGATAATGGTCAAGTTGTTAGAGTGTTTCATAATCTAGAGGTTTGGTTGAGGACCATTTTAAGGACCTCTATTCCGATCCAAGGAACCAGGATATGGGATGTATGTTACAGGTTATTGGAAGTTTTTCTTGCGTGGTTAAACAAGAAGAGAACGAATGCCTTTTCAAGCCAATTATCATGGAGGAGTTGTTAGTTATGCTTAAAATTTTCCAACAAGACAAGAGCCTAGGGCCAGATGGGTGGCCGCCTAAATTCTTTGTGGACTTTTTCGAGTTGTTGGGTGAGGATTTATTGAAGGTGGTTGAAGAAGTTCGGATTTCAGGTAATGTGTCGGGCACTTTGAATTCCACATTTCTGGCCTTGATTCCTAAAAGAGATGGTCTAGTCTCATTTGCAAACTTCAGACCCATTTCCTTATGCAATGAAATGTACAAAAGTATAGCTAAGATAATAGCAGTCTGCACTAATCCTATTCTAATAATCAAGATTTATGTCCCAATAATACTTTGGTTTTCTAAAGGGGCAGATGATTCACGAGACAATTGATGTTGCACAAGAAGGCCTTCACACAATCAAGGTTCAGAACCAAAAGGTGGTAGCTTATAAGTTAGATCTATCGAAATCCTATGACAAAGGTTCTTGGCTCTTCATCTTTCTAGTCCTACTTCATATTGGATTCAATCTGGAAATGAATTATTAGATAATGGGATGCTATAATACCCCAATTTTGACCCTTATGAAATATTGGCTTTTAATATAAATCTTGTATACATGCAATGTATGTTTCCCTAGCATGGAGCTCAAGGCCAAGGCACCGCTAATGTATGTTCAGATTTTATTTAGAATGGGAAAGCATTTGATATTTTGTTACCCATGTGCTATTAAGCCATGGAATATTGTAAATGATGTAAATATTAATATTTCAATAAAATACCAAAACTGGCTATGGAAGCAACGAATGAGAAGGGGCCATGTGTATTCCACTAGGGAGTGGTGAGGGGGTTGTGGGGATGAACCATATGCTGCCAAATTTCATCTTGTGAACCCATTTGACTTTCCTTGCTGACATTTAATTCGGTTGTAAGGAAGTTGTTGAGGAAATCAGTCCATGGCTTCAATGGAGCATGGGAAACCCAAAAATTCGTATGGCAAGTATGGGCTCTGTTTTTCTTGTACCACAAGTCACTCTACCTCATGGGAATGGGTTTTTCCTCATTCTCATTCCATTGTGGAACATCCCAACATCATTTTGCATCCATTATGAATTCCCAGCAGTGAACCAAAACCAGAAATCTCAACTTTGCAAGAACCCACATTTTGAAGAGCCATAAACTCCCAGAATTGAGTATTGACAGTGAAATCCAATGGGGGATCCATAGATATGAACCTTGGGGTGAAATTGAGAGTATTAGATACCCCGAAATCCATTGGAAAACCTAGTTTTTACAGCCCAGAAATCAAGTGACGGGATTGAGTTATTGGATGACAGAATTGTGAGAAATCCAAGTGTGAGTGACTGAGCAGAGGTTGGGTTTGCTTGATAAACCTAGTGAAGGCTAGAATCTCAAGGAATTAGCAATTGGACCTTTCTATGCCCACCCTGAAGAGCACTGGAGGGAAGGGACGCCTGAGGGACTGTGTAGCAGAGAAGGGGACCTTCCTTGTGTTGGGTGTGGTAGGTATTGTGGGTGCCATGACTGTTGAGTTCATTTGAGATGCCTGTAGCTCTTTGGTTGAGCTCACTAGCTTAGCATTGCCCTCTTTTGTCTTTTGTATGCTTGATAAACCCAACTGTGTGTTGGTTTATCATAGCTGTTGAGTGAAACCATGGCTGTGAATGAGCCCATCTAGTTCCTCCTTAGTGGATACACAACCCAGCTCGGGGATGATCTCTCAGCTGAAAGGATACAGGCTGAACATAGATCTATGGTTGGGTGGAACGTTGCTCTCACATAGCCAGTTGTTTGGATAGCTTCATATCAAAGATAAGTAGTCCATGTGGTTTAAATTATGATCATTATATATTCTGTTCTGAATGTTAATTTCCCATGTTAATGAAATGAAATGATTATCTTAATGCAATTGATATGAAGTCTGTGCGTAGCATGAGAACGAAATTGAATTCTCTGTATGTTGAACCATCATATGCTTGTGATAGATATGTTGGTGCATTACTGTTTGTGTGCTTGCAAATATGATTTAATTCCCGTTTGTTTATATTGAGTATGAATTCGCACACAAAAGTTTTTATTTATTATGAATTTCTGAGTAATGTATGGGGCTGAGTTTACCAAATAAGCCCGGTATGTTTGGTCATGTTTCTTTCCTTACATTGGATTGATGGAAGGGGATGTGACAGATGCATGGTATCCCCTTTCTTCACGGTTCTGCTCAATGGCTCAAGGACAACTTTTGTCAAGACTTCCCGTGGTCTAAGGCAATGATGCCCTCTTTCCCCTTATTTGTTCTTATCGTTGGTTGAAGGGTTTAGTAAGTTGTTGTTTTTTTAGAGTTCAAGAAGAGAAATTCCAGGGGTGTCCTTTAATGGTCGAGAAAATATTACTCATCTTATGTTTGTAGATGATATCCTTCTCTTTTGTGCTCAATATATGTTGGAATGTCAATGTTTGGAGGAAACCTTGTCTCTTTTATGCATGGAAATAGGTATGGAAATCAATGGACACAAATATTCTATGTTTCTTTTACAAACACAATTGGATCAGAGAGACTCCTGGAGAAGGTATTTTCCCTTTCAGTGCAGTAGGATGGAAGATGGGATCCCTTATGTTGAATTCATACTCAACCCTCAAGTATGGAAAATAGGATTGGTCATGGATGATATCCAAGGTAGAAGCGAGAATTAACTCTTGGGGAAACAAATGGATCTCATGAGGAGGTAGACTGGTTCTAGTCAAATTCGTTTGGGAATCCATTCTGGTATATTGGCATCTACTGGCTCATATTCTAAAATCAATCTTGGGCACAATTCACAAACTTTGTTTCTATTTCCTATGGAAAAACAATAAGGAGTATCAAGGGTTTCATTTGGTAGGTTGGAAAGTCTTAGTAGCTCTCAAATCAGTTGGAGGATGGGGGCTGAAGAACATTTTCCACTTCAATAAGGTTTTTGTTGCTAATTCTTTGTGGAATTTTCTCTCTAAGGATAGTTTTTGGAAAGATATTATGGTTGCCAAGTATGTAGCTTTGGGTTCTATGACTGATTGGGTGCACAAAAGAGAAAAAAGTTCACACTTAATTTCAAATCAATGGAAGGACCTTTCAAATGCTTTATCGTTTGTTGGCTCCTTTCCTCACTTGGAAAGTGGGAAATGGAAAGTTTTTATGTGTGGGTGCAGATGTGGTGATGGGGAGTCAAGGTAGACATGGTCTCTTAGTGGCGATGATCATGCATTTCCAAGCCATTGGTAAGGCAACATTGGACAAATTTTGTAAGCCCTCGAAAACTTCAATGTGGCAACAAGGTTTGCTTTCAACAAAGGATCTAGGCTTCAAAGGTGAGTGGCAGGAATCTTGAGAAAATTATCGACATATGCTATTATAGGAACATATTCGAATTGTTGGAGAAGACGATGTGCTGAGATGTATCTACAATACACCTGGAAGCTTTTATACTGCTAATCTTGGGTACGATTCTTGTTTCTCCATTGATCCAACTAATCCCAAATGGTGGTGGGGAAAACTATGGAAGATAAAAGCTCCACCCAAGAGCATTTTACATTTATGTTTAATGATGGAAAATCGCGCTTTAACTTGGGACATATTGAAGAAACTTAATATCAATGACCCAAGTATCTATCTTTTTTGCAAAGAGGATGATGAATCGAGTGAACATATTTTTCTAAGATGCAATTACTCCAGATTGGTTTGGGAGGAAACTAAAAAGAGTCAAAATATTTATGAGATTTGGTTTGGTCAATCAATAGAATTGTGTTTCAGGCATTTTTTCACATCTCATATGCTCATAAGGTTAACATCCCTCCCTCTGTTGCTCTCTTGGGGCATTTGGCTAGCCATGAACAAGGTAGTTTTCAAAGGAACGATCTTCCCTCATTTTTCAGGTGTTTGTGTAAGCTCTGTCTCTCATTCAATTTTATCATGATCAATCCTGCAAGGCTTAAGTAAGAGAGGTTATCCCAATGAACATTTAAGAGGATCAACCATGGTCTTTCTTTGATGGGGCGAGTCAAGAAGATAATCGATTTAGTGGCTTTGGATTTGTTCTTTTCATTTCCAGTGATCATTTTTTTCAAGGAAAAGGTGGATTGGGACCTGGTACAAACAACTATGTAGAATTTAAAGGCTTATTTTATCTGTTGCAGTAGGCTTCTCGGCGAGGTATCCAAAGAATGCAAATTTTTGGTGATTCACGGCTGGTCATTAACTAGTGTTAGGATTAGCAGAGATCAAGAACATTGGATTAGTCTAGTTGGCTAATCAAATGAAAATGATCAATGGCTCTTTTCTCTTTATTCAATACAAGCATATAGAGAGAGAGTTGAATACCTTGGCAGATGCTCTCTCCTAACAGAGTTTACCAATGATTCTTGGCTTCGATTGGAAGAATTTAAAGGTGGTATTTTAGTCTCCTCCATGGATATCCCTTTGTGAACTCTTTTTTTGGGTTAGGATCTTTATTACGAGTCTTTCAAATCTATCCATGATATTAATTTTATGATTCTTCTGACATAACTTTTGTATTGGTTTTCAAAGTTTCGTTTTATTATAGTCTAGAATCTTGCTGGCATTGAAGAATGTATTTTTTAATTTATAAAAATGAAAACACGTATTTTTTTGGAAAAAAAATTATAATAATTAATTAAATAATATAAAATATTTATATGATTAATTTTATTTATAAAAAAAATATTATTATTATTATTAAAATATATGTACATCAAAAAAGCATTTTCCCTCACTCATATCTCATTTCTCATTTGCCCAAAAATACCATTTTCTCATTTCTCATTTGCCCAAAAATACCATTTTCATTAGCAGTAAATTGAACTTCGATAAAGAAATATCACCACCCTGCTTAACAAATAAATCAAGATATATTTTTGTTAGGTATGCATAGGATCCTCTTAAAACACCAAACGTTGCACAGACACATGCTACCGAACAATGATTAAACTAAAGTGCCACGTAAATCATGTAGCCTACACAACAATCAATAACTTTGGTTCGCTAAATGTATTGTTTTTAGGTGCTGTCCGCTTTCCACAACGGTGCCTAAGGAAGATATTAAAGCACAGAAACCAACATTCAACGTACAGCCTAACATTATATGTATAGTACACCATTTTAATAATTAGTGCCAGTGGGTTAGTAGAATGGGCCCTTCTCTAAAGTCAGGCCCTTCCACGTGAATCTCTTCATTTAGTACTTGGTACTTGGTCAATGTTGAGGGAAAAAACTAAGAATATAACAAAAATATTATATTGCTCTCCACTTTTGAAATTGGGAAGAATTCTTCACTGATTGTGATTTATGCATTTTTCTAAAATCTTATGTCACTCATTACACATGGAAGGGAAGAAAAGATTTGTGCATTTAATTTTTTTAATCGTATGTCATTCATCACGCATGGAAGGTAGGAAAATGACAAAAGTTGTCATTAAATAAGAAACAAACACATATCCCATTCTCAGAAAATGTCAAGCACCCCTTTTAATAACAAATCTTCATGTTCGGCCTTTTCTATCAAAGGAAATGGAATGCAATTTAGAAGTAGTTTAATTTTTTTATTTTCGTACTTTGGTTGGAATTTAAAAAAAATAAAATTAGAATTACATATATTATTTATGGAAATTGCATAATTTGGGTGTTATGGGCAAGGATGATTTTAGGGGCGAAATTTAGTCTATGAGTTATTTTTCCATATTTTTTTCCAAAAAAAGATTCTCCAATTTGCATTTTTTGAAGCCCCATTTCGCCCAATTTTGATGGAGTAAACTTTTTTTACTCTAAAAATCGTCAATTTATTATATAAACTATATAAAATTCTTAGAAATTGAAATAATTTAAGAAAAATATCGTCAAATATTTTATAGTTAGCATTTTAAGAATTGGTAAGAAGGTGCCAACTATAAAATATTTATAATTCAGCACCTTTTTCAAAGAAGGTGCCGAATCTATTTATAAATTCAAAAATACAATTTAAACACGTAGAAATTTGGATTTTACCCAAAAAGAATTATTGGATTCTGTACTCCGTTTTTAACATTACAATCAAAGTATTTTTTTTAAGAACCTCGGAAATCCAATTCATTGTATGATTATGATTATTTTATTTGGGTAACCACTTTGATTTGATTATTGAGATGAAAATTAGGTGTTGGATCCGGCCTTAATGTTGAATAATAGAACGATCAACATTAAGTCGAACTATCATCGTGGAGGACTTCAAGATTTGAAGGATTTTTAATCCACGCAAAATTGGTACCTAGGTCTTCATCTAATCAACCATAAGACCCCACCTTTGACTCCTACCCTCTCTCACACCCCAATCAAAACTACTTATTTAAAAGAGGACAGATAAATTGTCAATGTCAATGTTCAAATGTTTTTTTTACTTTGAATTAATAAATATGAATAAATTGTCAATGTCAATGTTGAAATGTTTTTTTATGTTTTTTTACTTTGAATTAATAAATATGATTTTTTTAATGTTTGTTTTACTTTTATTTAATAAATATGAACAAATGGTCAATGTCAAAATGTTTTTTTACTTTGAATTAATAAATATGAATTTTATTTTTTTATGTTTTTTTACTTTGAATTAATAAATATGAATTTTAATTAACATAATAGTAAAATTGTAAAAAAATTATGATATTTTTTTTCAATTGATAAATATAATTTTTATTTATAATAATGTTAAAATTATAGGGATCGTATCTGGCCTGGGCCGCAACAATCTTTAGCATGGTTGGATTTGGATGTCACCTCTCAAGAGTAATGGGTTTTGATCTCAGGTCGCCTTGCAAAGTGAAACCTCTCTTCACCATTTGCTCTACCATATTTGACTAAAATTATAAAATTATTTGATGAGATGATACATGATAGATATTTGTGTGGTTATCCTATCCTTACATAAAATATAGGATGCCATCTTAATTTATTTAATGATGTTAACAAATAATATCATGAATCTACTTGTTTTAATTTTTAATTTTGTTTTCATTAGAATTTTTTTGATTTGTGGGAGTGGTTTCTGGGGATCACACCAAGTTTGGGCCACACCAACCCTCAATTGGTTGGGTTTTGGGTATCTTCTCTCAATTAGCTCACTCCTATAAGGAATTGAACTTAGATCACTCTTCTAACAAGACTCACACATTAATCGAATGAACTAACTGAAATTGACATCCACTTATTTTAAGTTAATTATATTAATAATTATATATTAATAATGTTATCTAACAACATCATGATTCCATTTAATTATATTGATGAAGACATATTCATGATTCCATTTAATTATATTGATGAAGATATATTGGAAAAAAATGTTTTTTTTTTCTAATTAATATGATATATTATAATATTATTTAAATTATTATTTTATTGTATTTGAAGATTATGATTAGTTATACTAAATTGATGTAGTGTATGTAATGAAGGATTTATTTTTATAATAATTTGAATACTTACATACTTGATGTGGTTTATGTAATGAAGGATTTATTTTTATAATGATTTGAATACTTGATTTATGTAGAAATAGTGATTATAGTTTATGCAAGTAAAAACTTTTTGTGGAGAATAACTTTGGATTTAAGGGAACCAAGGTGAGTAAAAAGGTTGATTAGGACAATAAAATAAAGAAAACCACATGAATACTAGGATTTCTTTATTGATGATGGTAGAAATTTGTTGTTTTAATGGAGGAATAAAAGTGATTTTATCAAATGGATATTTTAATTTTGATAAGAAATTGGTTCAAAAAATTGGTGATTTTTTATTATATCAAGTGAGTTTGTTATTGTGTATCATTCTTCGAGAGAAGACATAAAGTTAAAAAGAAGAAAGGGGAGAAGAGCAAACTTGATGATTATTTTTTGAAAGGTAAAAATTAATATTTATATTAATTTTATTTTTTAAAACATAAAAAATAGTATATATATTAATTATGTAATTTTATTTTTATTATAAATTTTTGAATTATATGTATATTATTTATTAAAAAAATTATATATATTATTTATAAAGTAAACTATTTAGGATAATATACAGTTTCGAAATTGAGTATTTTATAAATTCTTGAGGACAAAAAATTCATACTTACTACAAAATCCTTTTTTACTTTATTTATTTGGAAACCTTCAACCAGTGAAAGAACCTTCTTTGAAAAACTATATTTGGAAACCTTCAACCAGTGAAAGAACCTCCTTTGAAAAACTATATTTGGAAACCTTCAACCAGTGAAAGAACCTCCTTTGAAAAACTATATGCTTGGGAATATTTGTGCACTTTAAACATCTTAAAAAATATGAATTTTATTTTAATATATATATATATATAATTGGTTTCAATGAACATTAAAAACCATCATCGTAGTCATCATCATCATATATATATATATAATTTTATTTTTAAATTAAAACCTAAAAAAAACATGATTAAAATTATATAAATTAATATTAATAAACAAATAAAATAATAATTAATTTTAAACATAAACTATAGTTAAATATGGTGATATTGTTCTGAATTTGGGTAATTCTGTTAATATTCCACATATTTTCACTGGCTTGGATAATGTGTCTGAATGTGGGGATAAGAGGTCTATTAAAAGGGATCGTTTTTGTTCTGGGTTGGGGGATGAACATACAATGCCTGTTAATGATGTTCCTATATTAGATACTGTTGAGAATACTTGCTCTGGGGTTGTGGAAAATGTTGGAGATTCTCATTGTATGGTTTCCAGTGAGCGTGGTGGGTTCTTGCAACAGTCCGAGTCTGATTTACTGAATGAAGCTGGGTATGAGGGTCATGCAGGTCAGTCCTTCCTCTCGCCATTGCCAGTTTTTTCAAAAAATCCCTCCAGTAACCCGGATGTCTTGGCATCCTCATCTTTGCGGTTTCAAAATGTAACTATTAGACAAAATAGAGTTAGAATGAAGGGTTCATCTACTGTGGATGAGAATTGTTCATCATTGTCGGCCAGATTACGTGATGGGGTTTCAGGGGATAATTTAAACCAGTGTGGGGGGGATCTTAGAGCAGGGAATCCCAGAGAGATGGGTTCTTAATGTCTTTCTGCTCATTAAATATAAGGGGGGTGGGTAGGGCTATTCGGCTCAGGGCCTTATCACACCTTATCAAATCTACTGGGTTGAATGTTTTGTTATTGCAAGAAACCATGTGTGATGAAGTGACAGCTATTTCAAAGATTTTTGGCTTGATCCCTGATTGGGAGTTGACTGCTATTAGCTCGTCAGGTCTCTCAGGGGGGCTCTTATCTGCTTGGGATCCTTGTTTTTTCTCTTTCTCTACCTATAAAAGAAATTGGGGAATTTTATTAGACGGTATTTGTAAAATTAATAATCTCAAATTTTCCCTTTTAAATTGTTATGGTCTCTATCAGGGGCATTCAACTTTTTGGGATACGTTGGCGGATTTTGGTTTATTAAATATTCATAATCTTATGATCGTAGACGACTTGAATTTCACTAGAGGTGCTACTGAAATTTGGGGTCGCCATGCAAGGATGGATGCTATTGGAGACTATTTCACAAGTCTTCTTGAGAACCATAATCTTGTGTACGTTTGCCCTGCTGTCTTAGTGCCCACTTGGTCGAATGGTCGACAGGGGGAGGAGGGCATTCATAAACGCTTGTATAAATTCATGTTATCTTCTTCTCTTATTGAATTTGGAGGTAGCTATAAATCGTGGGTTGGTAAACAAAAAATTGCTGATCATTGGCATGGACATTTTCAATTTCATGAACTGGTCCATAATGGTTGTTTCTCTTTTAAGTTCAATAGTTCCTGGTTAAGTGTGGAGGATTTTTGTCTGATGGTTCGGGATTATTGGATGCAATTGGATGTGGACCCTGCTATGAATCCAATGGATTCTTTCTACTATAAACTTCGGATGCTGAAAGCCAAAGTATCAGACTGGATACATGCTCTGAAGAGGAAAGATTTGGCTGACTTGATTAAAATTGAAGTAGAGATACATATGATGCACAGTCAGAATTATGAGATACCTCTTTCAGCTGATGAATTTGTTGTTCTAAAAAATTTGGAGGTGAGTGAGGAAAAACTTCTAGAAAGATAGGAACAGGAACGGCACCTCAAGAGTAGGGACATATGGCTAAACCATGGTGATAAAAATTCCAAATTCTTGCATTCTTATGCCTCTTATAGACGTAACCTAAACTCTATTTGGAACATTGAAGATGGTTCGGGCTCTATGGTTACTGGCAAAGAAAGGATTCAGGAGGTGGCTAAAGAACATTTTGGTTCAACTTTCAATGATCAGAAGGATTGTAATCTTTTTGACGAACTAAAGGTTGCTAGATTGTACCCAAGATATTGTGATGATGTTAACTCATTGGAGCTAGTGAAGGATGTTACTTTAGAGGAGGTGGAGGAGGTTTTACACTCATTTGCCAAGGAAAAGAGCCCGGGGCCCGACGGATGGACTGTAGAACTATTTCTACATTTTTTTGATATTATGGGAATGGACATTTTGAACATGGTGGAATATTCAAAGAACTTTGGGTTCATCTCTGGTGCACTAAATGCAACTTTTTTTACTTTAATACCAAAAAGTAATGAACCAAAACAGTTTGGGGATTATAGGCCCATTGCCTTATGTAATATGGCCTATAAAATAGTGTCCAAAATCATTGCTACCAAATTGAAGCCAATACTGTCAAAATTTATCACTAAGGAACAATTTGGTTTTTTAGATGGAAGACAAATATTGGATGTTGTTGGGATTACGCAAGAGTTGTTACACTCTATTAAAACTCAGAAAAGAAAAGCTGTTATCCTTAAGATGGACCTGGAAAAGGCGTATGACCACGTGAGTTGGGACTTCTTGCAGATTGTCCTTATACAAATTGGTATCCTGCCATTGGCCATCAATTGGATCATGGCGTGTGTCAACTCTATGAATATTGCAGTTCTGGTGAATGGGGATCTGACTGATTTTTTCAGATGTTCTAGAGGTATCCGCCAAGGGTGCTCATTATCTCTGCTTCTGTTTCTGCTGGTTATTGACGGATTGAGCCTTTTCATCTCTCAAGCTACAAATGAAGTTCATATCAAGGGTATTAAAGTGACGAGAAATCTATTCCTATCACATATACTGTTCGTGGATGATGTTCTGCTGGTCAGTTCGAACTCTGTTGTTGAATGGTTAGTCTACCACAATATTATTAAACTATTCAGCAGTGCATCGGGCATGAAGGTAAGTTTAAAAAAGTCTTGATGTTATTGTAATTTGATGGATGATATGGAGATAAGAAATATTCAAAGACTGATGCCTTATAAAGCTTGTATGATGGCTGATGGTTTTAAATACCTTGGGTATTTTTTAAAGCCAAATGGCCATTTAACCAGAGACTGGCAGTGGTTACTTAGAAAAGTTGAAACCCGTATTGCTCAATGGTCCTTCAGATTTTTATCTATGGGGGGGAAATTGGTTTTGTTGAAGTCAGTATTGACTAGAATACTGGTTTATTGGCTTTCTCTTTTGCAATTCCTGTAGCTATCATTAAAAATTTACAAAAACTGTTAAGCAATTTCCTTTGGTCTGGAGGTGTCAACAAGGCTGCCATTGTTATGATCGGCTGGGACAAAATCTGTATTCCAGAGAGTGCTGGAGGATGGGGTATAAAGGATCTTTCTTCTTTTAGCGAAGCTCTGAGATTAAAATCTTTTTGGTAGGGTCTATTCAGCAAAACACTGTGGTCTAAAGTATTACATCTAAAATATATCAAAATGAACATTAGCCATTGATTTAGAAGCCTTAATAAAAAAACTAAGGGTGTTTCTCCCATATGGAATGGATTCTTAAAAGTTTATAAGTGGTTAGCATTGGATCTATGCTGGAAAATGGGTGATGGAAAAGATATATCCATCGGTGTGGATCCGATTGTGGGCTTGCAAGATTCTTATAGCTTACCCATTGATATCTTGAAACATATTAGAAGCTTTGGTTGTTATACCCTAAATAGCATTATTGAGAACTCATCAACTAGTTATTGGTTTAATGCCCAAGATTTTGGGTTATTGGGAAATGATGCCTCAGATTGGGATCGTTATATACGTGCACTTAATATGGCCAGATGCAGAGCTTCAGGTGACAGGGATAAACTCATTTGGATGGGGAATGAAGACACAAGTAATGTGATGGCAAAGGCTGCTTATATGAGAATTATAAGACATAAATGTATTTTTCCTAATCACTGGTGGTATAAGACATTGTGGAAGTGGAAGATACCCATTAAGATGAAATCTTTTATGTGGTTTGTGTTTATGGACATACTTAAGACCTGGGACAACCTCATTAGGCGAGGTTGGATTGGTCCTAGTATTTGCAGTTGTGTAAAGCCAATGAGGAAAGTATCTCTCACATTTTCAGTTACTGTGATTTCTCTAGATTGGTATCGAATAGAGTGTGTCAAACACTTAGGATCTTCAATGATTAGGGCAATTTGGATTTGATATCCAATTGTGAACATTGGATTAAGTCACATAAAACTTTTGAGATCCTACCAGTGACTGTGTGTTGGAGCATTTGGTATATGAGGAATTTGGCAATTTTTTAAAACGTTTCTCCAAATTTTAAAGTGGCAGCTGATTCATGTTTAAAGCAATTTGCTCTCTATCAATGCATGCGGATGAGTTGTAAACAGAGAAAGGTTGGACTATTGAATGTTCAGCTTGATAAACCTATCTTCTATTTTGATGGGGCTACTGCCTTGGACCAATGCGCAGCAGGTGGTGTTATCTTTCTTAATCATAATCACTATTTCACTTTCAGACTGAAATGTGGTAGGGGTTCGAATATGAAAGTTGAGTTAATGGCTTTATGGATGATTGCTAGAGTGGCGAACATATTTGGTTTGGAAGATGTAAAGATATTTGGTGATTCCAGGGTCACTATCAAATGGGCTAGGGGAGAATATAAGATACAAGTGGCTGCATTATTCCATTGGTGTGATCGCATTCGGATGGAATTGGCGAAATTCCATACTATTACACTTCTTCATATTTATAGAGAGCATAACACTATGGCGGACAAAATGTCAAAGGTGGCAATGGAGAATGAAGAAGGAATCCTACACTGGGAAGAATACATTGATTCCAGGATGGAATCCAATGGGACTTATCAAATTTTGGATGATTAAAGGCAGATGAAATCAGGTCTAGCCTACTATTTTTTTGGCACCTTGTTTTTGTGGATCATTTTTTATCTTTTTGATATGTAATGGATATGACTCTCTGTCAATTCTATACTATTACAGCTCATCGTTGTACTATTTGATTTATATTTATAAATAGCAATAGTATGCTTTTTTTCACTGAAAAAAATAGATCATTCCATTTCATTGTTTTATTTGGTAAAACATCTTTGCCACTGAAAAGCCATAAAAACTTCTCTCTGTGAATTTTATTTTGAGATTTAATCCAAATTTAAAACATAGGAAAACAATTTTGAGATACTTCGGGGTTTAAATGCCCAAACATATATATGTCATTTTCAATGTCGCATAGGTTGTTACTACCAACCATGTTTTTTCCTTGAGTCAACATCAACATTACATAAACTCTTAGCTCTTAGGCCTCTCGTTTGGCTTCGATATCCAAGTATTTTAAGAATTAATATGCTATTAAAATATTATGTTAATATTATGTTTAAAATATAAGGTTAATATTATCTTTAAATTACTTATTGATGAAAATTTAACCAACATAGATCCATCTTAAATCCATATCTATTTTTTTTTAACAAGAACGGTTATGGAGATTATATTAATAAAAGAGTCTGCAAAAACACATAGAAAGAGTGTCTAGTTTTCCTCTGTAAGGAACCAGCGTTCAAGATATTCTTTTATGTTTCTCTACTGCTTCCTCTAGTTCTATAAAGTCTGATATTACAACTGTAAACCCTTACAAAATGGCCCAATAAAAACTTGCTGAAGCAAAGCATTACAAAAATTGGATGCAGGATCCATTAAAGTCTGACAAAACCAAAAATTTATATAACTAGTAGCCAGAGGCTTTCTAATGCTAGTGCAGAAAATGAAATATAACCCACAAAATTTGAGCCTGTGTGTTGCATTACTTCTGTCGAGGACGAGGAGGTTATGGACTTTCCATGGAATCATCTGGGTTGGAACTGGAACCCGTATTGTCTGGAAACCCTGGGATGCAGCGATCCAGGTCTTCTCTAAGCCTATCAATCTTCCCTTCAACGTCTGTAATGTTTCTGTAGTTATCATCCACCTTGGAGTCTAGATTGGAGACGTTGTTGGCTATATAATCCACTGCTTCTGACATGGAGGAGATTCGACCATTCATCAAATCATTATTGTGCCTGACCTCGATGCTGAGAGTGTGCAAAAGGGTGAAGACTCTTGTCATATTCTTTTTCATATCTGCTACTTCAATATGAGTTCTGTTCACCTGTGCTTCCATTGTTCCTGCCTTGGGCTTTAGGGTGGTGGAATGGTTATCGAGGGTCTCAAGCTCGTCGTCACACATATTTAGGGGCGTGAGGTCCACAAGGAACGAACGCAAAGGCTGGAGGAGCTCTTCTTCAGGGAGGGAGAAACCGGGAGTTGAAGGCAGAGGCTTTTCACATAGCTTACAGGATGGTCGAGGCGAAGGTGAGGCAAAGCTCATGACCAGCGGAGATACACAGTGGGAGGTGGCATGGGAATTCATCCTCAGGACAAGGTTTAACCACGAGTGAGTCTGGAAGCGTCGGGAGCGGAGATAGTTCAAAGCGTGTGAGGTAGTTGGGGTAGATGGAAGGAGGCCATGTGAAGGCATTAAATGCCTCCATCTACCCTCGTACTGATTTCCATGTGTTTTCATGCAGCGGTTGGGGTGGTCGAAGCCTAAGGTGGCGAGAATGATATGAGGCATGATTCGGGAAGAGAGGTGAGAGCCCCAAGGTGTTAAGGGGTTAGGGAATCCAGCAATTAAAGGGTTCTTCTCCATCATAGGATAACAACCCTGAGCAATGCATCACTCCTTTATTTGCCATTGTGTGGGCATGATGATTATTAGTGGGCAACACATGGAGGAAATTAAGGTATTGAAAATATCTGCTGATGAAATTGAGGATATGGTGGTATTTGTGGGAAGGAATGGTGCATTTCTTGACAATGTTACGAGCTTCTCGGATTATGAGGAGGGAATCTCCAACGGCTGTCAGTTCTTTTATTCCGATAGTGATGGCTATTTCCAAGCCTTTGAGTAAGAAAAGCCATTCAGCGTCATTATTGGTCTTTGCTCTAAGCCCCCATGCATAACTTTTCATTTTGTTTCCTCCAGGGTCAAAGATGACCCCTCCCGCGCCTGCCAACCCAGCTTAAATCTGTATCTATTAAGCATTGAGAGGGATCCAATTTCTTGAGGTGTATTTCTTTTTTAAAATTTAAACTCAAGAAATTCGATCTCTCTTGATTGATAGATCTGGGTTTAAGTTTTAAGTTTTTATTTTATAAACGAACATCTATTTTTTAATTACTTTTCATAATATTTTATTTTATGAACCAACATGGATTTTTTTTTAATTACTTTTCATAATATTTTATTTTATGAACCAACATGGATTTTTTTTAAATACTTTCCATAATTTTTTATTTTATGAGCCGACATGAATTTTTTTAATTATTTTGTTACAACACAAACTTTACATCACAAACCTTACAACATCTCCCCCATACTGGGTTGTAGAGCACCTCGTTTCACTTGGTGCAATTAGTGTGGTTTGTTTTAAATTGTTTTTTAAATATTTTAGTTAATTATAATGTTTTTAAATTTAAAGGTACGGAAACTAATACAGGGTAAGGAGTACCAATGTTATATGGTGTGGGATAGTTATTGATAAATGATGTAAGATAGTTTGTGTGTGGAAGAGATGGAGAAAGGTAAGTGTGAGGATTAGAGAATTCATAACACTATTCTATCACATTCATGTTTTTAATTAAGAGAATGCTTATGAGATGATGAGTGTATGATTTTCTTTAATTTGTTCAATAATTATGAGTGTATGATTTTCTTTAATTTGTTCAATAATGATGAGTGTATGATTTTCTTTAATTTGTTCAATAATGATGAGTGTATGATTTTCTTTAATTTGTTCAATAATGATGAGTGTATGATTTTCTTTAATTTGTTCAATAATGGTTAGAAGAGGTTTTGAAACAAAGTTCATTGTTTATTTGGATTATGAAAAGAAGATGGGCAATCAAATGAGGCTTTATGAATCTATAGTTTACTTGGGGAATTGGTATTTGATGTGGGGACTTAGTGCTCAACATTGGGAATTGGTTCTCATTGCATACACTGGATATGCAATGGATGGATTTTATTTTTGGCTTTGGGTTGTGGTCTTTTGTGATGGTGGCTTGGTCACTTGCAAGGGAAAGCCATACTAAAGGATGGTTAAGACATGTTATGGAGGTCACAATTAACATTGAGCATGGAACATGTATGGCTAACCCTCACAAATGTAAGGAATCTATAGCACAGGAGCAGGGAACATGTAGGTCCAAACCTCATAAATGTAAGGAATCTATAGCACGAGAGGTGATGCAAATGTAGGCTCAATAGAGGGTGTCTCAAGTGGTAGCTTCTACAAGGCCTAACCAACAAATATTTTCTACAATAATCCAGAAAGAGGTTGAGACTTTGGAGAACAAGGTTCGTACAATAATCAAGAAAGAGGTTGAGACTTTGGAGAACAAGGTTCGGTTGAAGAGGGGTCACACCTCTAATGCACAAATTGATGAGGAACCAGACCATTGGATTCTTGACATAGACCATTCAAGGAGTAAAGAAACTAAATATTCAAAAACTCTAGATTTTTGCTTCCTAAAAAAACATATTCTATTCATATGAAAAGAAATACAATACATGCATGCATGTTGCATTCCCAACCATTCAAGAATGCTTTTCAAAATACTTTTGTAAAGATTGATAAGAAATCTTGAAGGAGCTTCCCATGGAAGAGGAAAACAAACAAAAAAGCACCACTAAACATTTTTCACAAAATAACATGATAGTTTTTAGAAAAAATATCAAGGAAGTCTATCAATACAAAGTCCATACAACATCACTTAAATAAAAACCCATATAGTCCAAATAGTCCATCATTATACATCATGTAAAGTTGAAGTGAGAAACAACCCACACTCTCAACAACAATAGAAAGAACAACTTCCTCATGAAATAGAAGAAACATTGAGGAAAAAGGATTATGCATTAAACTACATAAGATATTCTTAAGTGTGCCCAACCCTTGTTTCTAGAATGGACCATGTGCCAACATCTAGGGATATGTTGGAATGTGTAATGATGTCTAGTATGATGTCCTAAGATGTATTATCTAGCAGTAGAAGGCATAAATAACTCTAATCTGATGTAAAAGGAGTTATCACACATGCATCATGGAGTAATATGCTCATATTACCATTAATTATATAAAGAGATGCAAAATCATTTATCTCACATGTATTTTGGGATGTTTTTCTTCAATAACTCTTGGTATATAATAGAGGTGAAGGAGATCCTTTGGGCGCATTGGATATATATCTTGTGGATTGCATTGTAATGCTATTGTAAAGCTATGAAGCATACGTGGGGTGGAGCTCTCTTGTAAGATTGGAGATTTTTGAAGAATAAAGAAGACCAAACCTTCTTTTGGATATTTCTCCATTTCGGGTTTTACCACATATATCTGGTGTATTGTTCTATTATTCTATTGTCTCTTATTTCTTACATGATTTGTCATGTCCCTGATCCCCTCAGTGCCCCTTTGAGTGATGGGGGAACAAGCTTGATAATTTGTTTTTCCAAAACTTATCTGCAACTCTACCAATTCACACAGCTGCAATGGCTTCAGTCCACAATTTCGCAATCTGTAATGTGGGATTCAGAATTCGGAACACCAATTACACAGCGTCGAATAACACCTTCCTGACTTTCGCAATCCGCAATGCAAGATTCGGAAATCAGAATGCCAATTACGCGGCGTAGAAGAACACCTTCCCAACTTTCACAATCCGCAATGCGGGATTCAAGAATCAGAACGCCAATTACGCGACGTCGAAGAACACCTTCCCAAATTCTGCAATGCGGGATTCGGAAGTCGGGACGGCAATTACGTGGCATCTAAGAACACCTTCCTGACTTCTGCAATCTGTAATGCAGGATTCGAAAATCAAAACGCCAATTACACAGCGTCGAAGAACACCTTCCTGACATCCGCAATCCGCAATCTGCAATGCGGGATTTGGAAATCGGAATTCCAATATCCAATCCGAGAAATTTACTTATCTGACTCTCACGATCCGTAATCCGTGTTGTGGAACTCGAAAATCAGAACCACCATTTCACAACTTCGGAAAATTTACTCTTTTGACTTACGCAATCCGCATTACGGGAGTCGGAAGTCGGAACCACCACACATAACTCCATAGAATCACCCTTCCGACTTCCGCACTCCGCAATCCGCATTGCGAGTTCGGAAAGTTGGAAACCCAACTGCATAACTTCTCTGGCTCATAACTTCTTCATCCTTAGACCAATTTGGGCAAACTCGGTATCGTTGGAAAGATCTTGGAGGGATCTGTACAATAGTGTGGAACCCTGCCACACCTGAGGACTTTGACCTTTCCTCCTTTCCAACAAAAAAGATGCCCCTAAGTTCATCAAAACCTCCTTACCCTACTGTCAAAATCCCTAGAATCATCCTGCTAAGGCCCTCCCTTCATTTGATCACAAAGGGGGCATGAACACATCAGGGGGTTTCCTAATTCATTCCCCAATTTCAGTTGCTGAATTACAAACCTGCTAAGGATGTGTGTCATGCATAATAGACATACATAGTGGAACTATATCTAATGAATGCATCTACAACATCCAGGTTAACAACATATTTAACATAAGTAAAATGATAAAACAAACAACCAATACACCAGCCTCATGCTCAGGATTATACACAGACTTCCTATTGGTTAATTACATATGCTCATTCCATTCAATTAACTTGAAATAACAAAGGAACACCACATAGGAAATAGTATCATTTGAAACCACAAGAACACTTATCTTATAAGATGAATTGTCCAAACAACTGGATATGTGAGATCAACATTCCACCCAACCATAGGTCTCTGTCCAGCCTATACTCTTTCATCCACCCCCGAGTTGGGATGCATATCCACTAAGGAGGGATAAGAAGGCTCACTCACAACCATGGCTTCACACAAACAGTCATGCTAAGACAACATACAGTTGGGTTTATCAAGCATGCGAGGGACAAGGAGGAGGATGCTAAGCCAATGACCTCAACCACAGAGCTACAGGCCTCTCAATTCACACTCAGACAATCTTGGCACCCATAATCCCTACCACACCCAACACAAGGAAGTATTCCCTTCACTGCAATACAGTCCCTCAGGACATACCTTCCCTCCATTGCTCTTTAGGGTGGGCATAGAAAGGTCCAATTTGTTGGATCCTTGAGACTATATCCTTCACTGGGTTTATCAAGCAACCCTACCTTATGTCTTATTCTTCTCTGTCATTTCCACTTGGGTTTTATTTCACTTTCTATGGCCAAACAGCTCTATCCTGCAGCTGGTTTCTCGGCCATCAACACAGGGTTTCTTCATGGGTTTCTGAGTTGATACTACTCTGTCAATTTTCCCTAGGTTCAGTCGATGGATCCCCTGCTGGATTGAATCTCCACACAAATTTGTGGGCCGATTCAACACTCTCAATCGGGGTTTTTATAGAATCGCGATTTCCCTTTCCTTTTTCACTACTCGGCTCTTTGTTCTCTGTGTTCAAACTCTCTTCCTTTCCGTAATGGAATGGGGATTAGGGAATATGAATTCCCATGGGTAAAGTGGCGTGTGGGTCAAGGAAAATAGAGCCCCATACCTTGCCATTCAAAAAATTGATGTTTTCCCACACTCTATCGATTTCATGAACAGTTTCTTCAACCACCTTCTACAACAGAATTAATGTCAGCAAGGAAGGTCAAAGGGTTCTAAGGGTGACATTTGGAAGTATATGGTCCAATCCCACAACCCCTTCACCTCTCCCTAGTGGATACACATGGCCCTCTCTTATTAGTTGCCTCCATAGCCAGTTTTCTTGGTATTTTTATTGCAATGTTACTATTTACATCATTTACAATATCCCGTGGCTTGATAGAACATGGATAACAAAAGATAAACTTCTTGCCTTTACATGAAAACCTACCATCCACTAGTGGGGCCTTGGCCTTGAGCTCCGTGCTAGGAAAACATACATCGCATGTATACAATTTTTACATTGAAATCCAAAAATATTCTAAGGGTCAAAATGGGGACATTACATTTCCCTCCCTCCTAGAACAACACTGTCCTCAGTGTTCTCAAAACTGAACAAAAATGAGACTGTCTCTCTCATGGCATCCTCCAGCTCCCATGTAGCCTTATTGGGACAAAGGTGCTTCCATTGCACCTTCACCTGTCCGATAGCTCAGTTCTGGAGCAATGTGACCTTCTTGTTAAGGATGTGCATAGGCTCCACTTGGAAATATCCCTCAAGTTCCACCTGCATCACATTCCAATCAATTATGTGATTAGGTTCATGTACATATTTCTTAATCAAAGAAACATGGAAAACATTGCAAGCTCTGAAGTTAGCAGGAAATGCAATTCTATGTGCAACTGGTCCTATCCTATCAAGGAATTCAAATGGCCCACAATATATTGGTTCCAACTTGGCACAACTCCCCAAATTTAGGGAACTTTTCCTTGGTTTCACTCTCAAATAGACATGATCCCCAATTTCAAATTCCTTATGCACCCTTTTCAAATCTGCATAACTCCTATGCTTGTCCTGAGCTGCCTTTAATTTCTACCTGATTTTAACAATTTCTTGTTCCATTTCCTTGATCATCTCTGGTCCAAGCTGCACTACCCTGTTCACCGGACTATCCCAACTCACTGGAGTTCTGCATCCTTTTCCATACAATGCTTCAAAATGACTCATCCCCAATGACGCTCGATGTCCATTATTGTATGCAAATTCTACCAAGTGTAGGTAGCCCTCCCACTTGGATGGTTTGTCCATCACATACATCCTCAGCATGTCTTCAAGAACCTGATTGACCCTCTCAGTTTGACCATCTGTTTGAGGATGATATGTTGTACTAAAGTTCAACTGAGTTCTCAATTCTTGAAATAGTCCCTTCCAAAAATTGGATGTGAACTTTACATCTCGGTCTGAAACTATTGCTTTGGGAAATCCATGCAATATGAATATCTCTTTCATGAAAATGTTGGCTATGCCGCTTGCCTCATGAGTGGACTTGACTATAATAAAGTGAACTACCTTTTATAGATTTTCCACCACTACCATAATTGAATCATGCTTCCTCACTATCATAGGCAAACCTGTTATAAAATCCATAGAAATCACTTCCCACTTCCATTTTGGAATGGGAAAAGGCTGCAATAATCCTGCTGGATGTTGATGTTCTGCCTTGACTTGTTGGCATTTTTGACACCTAGCAATGTATTCTGTATGTCATTCTTCATCCCATTCCAAAAGTACTACTTTCTTGCTATTGTTATTGACTTTTGCTATCCTGGATGTCCAGAGTATGGCATTTGATGTATTTCATCCATCACTAGCTTCTTTAAATTTGCACAATCTGAAATATACAGTCTAGTACCTTGATACAAGAGAATAGCGTCTTCACTAAGCTCATATCCTACACACCTTTCATCTGTATTTCCCTGCTGCAAATTCTCTTTAATCTGAAGGTAAGTTCCATCACTGGTTTGGGCTTCAAGAACTCTTGCCTTCAAATCTGATTTGCACATGCTCAATGTTGCAACATGAAACTTTCTCCTGAGAGCATCTGCAACCTTATTCTCTTTCCCTCTCACATGCTTAATTTCAAAATCAAATTCACAGAGAAATTCCATCCATCTTGCTTTCCTAGCATTCAAGTTTGGCTAGTTAAACAAATACTTCAAGCTCATGTGGTCTGTCCTAAGCTCAAAACTTCTTCCCAACAAATAATGTCTCCACATCTTGAGAGCATGTACTATGGCTGCTAGTTCTAAATCATGTGTGACATAATTCTTTTCATGCTCTTTTAATTTCCTTGACTCATAGAAAATCACAAATCCTTCTTGCATGAGCACTCCACCTAGCCCTTCAATGCAAGCATATGTGCACACTACAAAATCCTTCCTTGGATATGCAATCTTCAAAACAGGAGCACTGGTAAGCAACTTCTTTAATTGTTGAAAGCTTCTCTCACATTTTTCAAACCATACAAATTTAACATTCTTCCTCTACAATGATGTAATTGGATGAGCTATCTTGGAGAACCCTTCAATGAACCTTCTATAATATCCTACAAGACCCATAAAATATCTAACATCTAAAACATTCTTTGGAGTAGGCCAATCCATTATGGCTTCAATATTTTCTGGATCCACTGCAATTCCTTCTTCTAAGATGACATGACCCAAATACTATACCTTACTTTGGTAGAAATCACACTTGCTCAACTTTGCATACAGCTGGTGTTCTCTAAGAACTTGCAACACCATTCTTAGATGTTCATCATGCTAATCTTCATTCCTTGAATAAACAAGAATGTCATCTAAGAACACTATCACAAACTTATCCAAATACTTGTTGAAGACACTATTCATGAGACACATGAATGTAGCAGGTGCATTGGTAAGACCAAATGGCACCACTGTGAACTCATAATGACCATATCTTGTCCTAAAAGATCTCTTGTGGATGTATTAGATGATAGTCGAACCTTAATTCAATCTTTGAAAACACTTTAGCTTCCTTCATTTGATCAAACAAATCATCAATTCTTGGCAATGTATACTTATTCTTGATTGTCACTTTATTGAGTTGTTTGTAATCAATACATAGCCTTAAAGTCCCATCCTTCTTCTTGACAAATAACACTGGTGCTCCCCAAGGAGATACACTAGGCCATATATACTTCTTGTCCATTAATTCCTGAGTAGTCATGGATCATGAAGTATTTCTTCATCCCAAGAAGCCATGCCTCTTCCTCTTGGCCAGTCTTACCTTCTCCATCAAATGTGGGAGGTCTTTCCTTCCTAAATTCTCACTGTGGCATTCCTTTGGATTTCCTTCTCCCTTCAAACCTGTTAGAAGTATGCCTCAGGATTCTTCGAGGGCCTATTGAGTCACGCAACCTGCTGGAAGAAGATCTTGAGGAGGGCGTGCTGCTCCTTTTTCTCACCAAACTCTTCCTTAGGCTTGGATTTCTCTTCCTAGAACGTCCTCTAGAGAGACTTTCTGCACCCCTTCCTTCTTTACCCACGTTGCTTGGCTTGGACCCAAGGTTTACCCTCTGCTGCATATCAGTGAGGCTCTGCAAAATAGTAGCATTGAGCTGATTCTATTCTTCCTGAGCCTTCATTAACCTTTCATTGAAGTTTATCATGGTTTAAACCAAATTCTTAGGAGTTATTTGCTCCCATCTTCCATTGGATTCAGTCTCAGCATGATCTTCCTGCACATTTTCTCCTATCATGTCTTCATCATGCTTGTAAGGATCCTGGGCGTCATTTATGGTTACCATTTTCCTTTGGGTATTTTTTCACCCTTTCCTACTGCTTTCTGCTACACCATTCAAATGATATCAGCTGCAACCACTGTGCATCATAGAGGCATTTATTAGACATCCTAAGAACACATATAAAACATATAACATCCATTTTTAACAGAAATAAATTCATGGAGTAATTTATAAAGCTATTGTGCCTTCTACTTCAGCTCAAGTATCCCTAGTGCTGCAACTTGGGATCTGATACCATTGAGTCACGCCCCCGATCCCCTCAGTGCCCCTTTGAGTGATGGGGGAACAATCCTGATAATTTTTTATTCCAAAACTTATCCGCAACTCTGCCAATTCACATAGCCACAATGGCTTCAGTTCGCAATTCCGCAATCTGCAATGTGGGATTCAGAATTCGGAACACCAATTACACAGCGTCGAAGAACACCTTCCTGACTTCCGCAATGCGGGATTCGAAAATCAGAAATCCAATTACACGGCGTCGAAGAACACCTTCCCGATTTCCGCAATCTGCAATCCACAATGCATGATTAAAAAATCGAGATGCCAATTACACAGCGTCGAATGACACCTTCCCGACTTCTGCAATCCGCAATGCAGGATTCGGAAATCATAACGCCAATTACACAGCGTCAAAGAACACCTTCCCGGCTTTTGCAATCCGCAATGCGGGATTCGGAAATCTGAACACCAATAACCAATCCGGGAAATTTACTTATCTAACTCCTACAATCCCCAATCCGCGTTGTGGAACTCAGAAATCGGAACCACCATTTCACAACTTTGGTAAATTTACTCTTCCAACTTCCGCAATCCTCAATCTGCGTTGTGGGAGTCGGAAGTCGGAACCACCATGCATAACTCCATAGAATCACCCTTCTGACTTCCGCAATCTACAATCTACATTGCAGGTTCGGAAAGTCGGAATCCCAATTGAACAACTTCTTTGGCTCATAACTTCTTCATCCTTAAACCAATTTGGGAAAACTCAGTACTGTTGGAAAGATCTTGGAGGGATTTGTGCAATAGTGTGGACCACTGCCACACTTGAGGACTCTGACATTTCCTCCTTTCCAACCAGAAAGCTACCCCTAACTCCATCAAAACCTCCTTACCCCATTTTCAAAAGCCCTGGAATCATCCTGCCAAGTCCCTCCCTTCATTTGATCACAGAGGGGGCATGAACACATCAGGGGGTTTCCTAATTCATTCCCCAAGTTCAGTTGTTGAATTACAAACCTGCTAAGGATGTGTTCCATGCATAATAGACATACATAGTGGAACTAGATCTAATGAATGCATCTACAACATATAGGTTAACAACATATTTAACATAAGTAAAATGATCAAACAAACAACCAATACACCAACCTCATGATCAGGCTTATACATAGACTTCCTATTGGTTAATTACATATGCTCATTCCATTCAATTAACTTGAAATAGAAAAGGAACACAACATAGGAAATAGTATCATTTTAAACCACAAGAACACTTATCTAATAAGATGAACTGTCCAAACAACTGGCTATGTGAGAGAAACGTTCCATCCAACCATAGGCCTCTTTCTATCCTATACTCTTTTAGCTGAGAGACCACCCCCGAGCTAGGCTATGTATCCAGTAAGGAGGGGTAAACATGCTCACTCATAGCCATGGCTTCTCACAAACAGTCATGCTAAGCCAACATACAGTTGGGTTTATCAAGCATGCAAGGGACAAGGAGGAGGATGCTAATCCAATGATCTCAACCACAGAGCTACAGGCCTCTTAATTCACACTCAGACAGTTTTGGCACCCACAATACCTACCACACCCAACACAAGGTCGAAGTATTCCCTTCACTGCTATACAGTCCCTCAGGCCATACATTCCCTCCAGGGCTCTTCAGGGTGGGCATAGAAAGGTCCAAGATGATGGATCCTTGAAACTCTAGTCTTCACTGGGTTTATCAAGCAACCCTACCTTCTGTCCTATTCTTCTCTGTCATTTCCACTTGGGTTTTATTTCACTTTCTATGTCCAAACAACGCTATCCCGCAGTTGTTTTATCGGCCATCAACACAGGGTTTTTTCATGGGTTTCTAAGTTGATACCGCTCTATCAATTTTCCCTAGGGTTCAGCCGATGATACCCTACTGGATTGAATCTCCCACACGAATTTATGGGCTGATTCAGCACTCTCAATCGTGGTTTTTACATAATCATGATTTCCCTTTCCTTTCTCAATGCTCGGCTCTCTGTTATTTGTGTTCAAAATCCCTTCCTTTCCCTAATGGAATGGGGATCAGGGAATATTAATTCCCATGGGTAGAGTGGCTTGTGAGTCAAGGAAAACAGAGCCCCATACCCTGCCATCTGAAAACTCGGGGTTTTCCCACACTCCATCGATTTCATGAACAGTTTATTCAACCACCTTCTACAGCAGAATTAATGTCAACAAGGAAGGTCAAAGGGTTCTAAGGGTAACATTTGGTAGTCTATGGTCCAATCCCACAACCCCCTCACCTCTCCCTAGTGGATACACATGGCCCTCTCTTATTAGTTGCCTCCATAGGCAGTATTCTTGGTATTTTTATTGCAATGTCAATATCTACATCATTTACAATGTCCCATGGCTTGATAGCACATAGATAATAGAATATAAACTACTTGCCTTTACATTAAACCCTAGCATCCACTAGCGGGGCCTTGGCCTTGATCTCCACGCTAGGAAAACATACATCGCATGTATACAATTTTTACATTGAAAGCGAAATATGTTCTAAGGGTCAAAATGGGGACATTACGTGATTATTGTTGCTTATATGGATAGAAGGATAAACTAGTAGATCTTTGCTATTGATTTACATGTTATTGTAAATGTATTGTTGTATGTTATGCATATTCTCAATATTCTAACATGGTATTAGAGCTAGTTGATATTCTATACCTTCTACGGTAATTCTTTGAACTTTTTTTACAGGCAACGATTCTTCATATTTTGAGAGTTGGGTACTCCATATTTTGTAAATTTGGCATCCGATCTATTATACCCAAGTGGTATTTTCTTAGATCTAGCCATTTTGCTACATGTTTGAGAAAACAATCAAACCCTAACCCTAGCCATTTTTCAAAATTTCTTCAAGTTTCTCTTGTTTTTATTTCTATAGATGTAGATTAAAATCAATTGTATATTGACTTGTTATCAAGGATCTATTTGTTTTGTAGCAGATCTGGTTTGTTTTCGGCTTTGATTGTGTTTTATTGTAGGTTTCCATACGGGATGGTGACTATTTTTACCTTTTCCGAATTTTTGACAAGTTTAAGGAATCTTTCGGCTGATTCACACTTTTTGGTCTAAAAAAGCATGATTTTTTCTAGGAATTCACACCCTATCTTCAGCAAAAGTGTGAATTTGTACTAGGATTCACACCTTTTATTCAGCGAAAGTACAAATATGTCTTTTTCGGCTATTTTTTCACCAAATTTGATTTTTTTCTCTCAATTATCTGTTTTAAGGTTATAGATCCGATTGTTAGCGACTATTATTCTTTGGTATCAGTAAGAAATTTCTGATTTTTAATCAATTTTATTCTTTTTGCAACAAATCAATTTTTCATTTAAGGGTTTCATTATTTTGTTACACTATGACTTCAAAAGTTGTCTCTATTCTTGCATTAGTTGGAACTAACTATCTCCCTTGGAAGAGAAAGATGATTGGTGTGCTTAGGAGTAGGAACTTATCGAGATTAGTTAAAGGCGATCAAATGAAACCAACCAATGCCAAATATTTGGTATTTTATGGGAAGATCAATGTGATTAAGCAAGAGAACTCATTGGACAAACTATTTCAAATAGCTTACAGGCACACATTGAGGTTGAGGATAGTCCCATTGAGGTATGGAAAGCCCTAGCTTCTTTATTTGATAAAGTGATGATGTTTCTACTTACTTTCTTGAAAATAAAATCCATGAGTTAGACCCTATAGATTTTGATAGAATAGAATCATTTCTTGTTAAAATTAAAAGTTTTAATGATAAGTTAAATAATTGTGGTTTTGATTACAAGAAAAATGATAATGCTCGTACTATTCTCGTGAACAAAAGTTACCATCATGCTTTGATATTTTCATCCAAAGTAGCAATAGAGCTATTGAAATGTCTAAAGGAACTTTGAAACCTAATTTTGAATATTTTGTAAATGTTTGGTAAAGGAGCAAGATAGATTAATTGTTAGTGGTCAATTATCTAATAATAAATCTCTAATGGCACATAGTAAAAGGAATCATAATAAGAATTTTAAAAATTCTAAACCATGGAATCAAGGATCTACTTCTTCTAATGATGATACTTCCAACACGATGTCTAATAAAAATAAAGTATATGATCCTTGTAAACATTGTGGAAAAAACAACCACCCTGAAAATATTTGCTTTAAACGGAGATGTGAACTTGTGAAAGCAAAGAAGAAGTCTTTCGAAGAACAGTCAGCATCCTTGTGTGCCTATTTGTTAAGATCCTAGTGGGCGGCCTTCACTAACATCTCAAGTTTTTGGTGTAACGGTTCGTATCATTTGGTATCAGAGCCTTCACCCAGGTTCAAGTCACAGAGCGGGTGGCAACGTCGGCATTGCAGTGTTCGCCCGAGGCTCGTACGACGCAAAGAGGACACCACCGTACGGGCACACATCCAACCCAGAGTCTGGACTGTGGAGCGTGGTGGGATGTTAAGATCCTAGTGGGTGGCCTTCACTAACATCTCGAGGTTTTGGTGTAACGGTTCGTATCACTATTCTATTCAACCTAGTAAGTCATCTTCTACTGTGGAATGGATAATGGATTATGGTGCATCTAACCATATGTCTGGTACAACTTATTTATGTCATGCTTATGACATTAAAAATAACACAAACAGAAAGTATCTATAAGTGATGTTTTTTTAGTTTTAGGATATGGTAGTGTTAATGTTCCTAATGGTACTTTGGAAGATGTTTTCATGTTCAAGGAATGCCCATCAACTTGCTTTCTATTTATCGTGCATGTAAAAAATGTTATAAATTTGAAGCTTTGCTTTATAAGTATGTGTTAAAATATAGCAAACATAACTTCAAAATTGTTTCTTCTGGTCATGTTAATAATAATTTTGGATTATATAAGTTTATTGGTTTTAATTCAAGCAATAATCAACATTTTTATTCCTATGCTACTCATGCTGATGAAAAAAGTAAATTATGGCATGAAAGATTATGTCACTTGAATTATGGTAAAATGCAAATGATGTCTAACATGGTACTTGGCTTACCATCACTTTATTCCACTAAAGTTGTTTGTGAAGGTTGTGTTCATGGTAAACATCAGAAGGAAATGTTTGACAAAGGTAAATATTGGCATGCTAAAGAACAATTGAAACTAATTCATACCGATATTTGTGGTCCTCTTGAAACTCCCTTGACTATACAGTCTATTTTTTTACTTTTATTGATGATTATAGTCGTAAATCTTGGTTTATTTTTTGAAACATAAAAGTGAAACCTTTGGTATATTTCAATATTTTAAATCCATGGTTGAAAAAGAATCTGGTAAAAGTATTAAGAGTTTGAGAACTAGTAATGGGGTGAATTCATTTTCATGCATATTTATCTAAGCATATTATTCAACATTAAAATATTGTTCATTATACACCTCAACAAGACGAGGTAGCTGAAAGGAAGTATAGAACTTTGGTTGAAATGGTTAGATGTATGCTTTATTCTAACGGATTACATAAATGTTTTTGGATTGAAGCTATTTGTTTTGATAACTATATCTTGAATATAGTCCCTACCAAAGCAGTTTTGCAAGTTACACCCGAAGAAAAATGAAATGGAAAGAAACCTTATATTATTAACTTTAAGGTTTTTGACAGTGAATGTTGGGATCATATCCCAGACAAAACACATAAAAATTTAGAACTCAAGTCTCACAAATGTATTCTCATTAGTTATTGTGAGGAATCCAAAGCGTACATGTTGTTTGATTCATCTACCCATGGTGTCATCATTAGGTGGGATGTTCAATTCAATGAAGTCTCTCCTCCTCCTGATTTCATTGAGCCTCGTGTTACCTTGAATTTTCCTTCACCTTCTGTTACTCCTATCTCTGTTACCCCTTCCACTCCTTATGTGCCTATTATTCATTTTAGTTCACCTGCTTTTTCAAGTGATCCTCTTGAATGTCCTGAATATACTAGTGTGGTTCCAACCACTACTTCTATTCATTATTGGGCCCGACAAACTCATGAATCTGCAGTTTCTGAGATTGGTATTCCTTTTGATACTCCTCGAACTAGATATGAATTTGGTCTTACGACTAAAGTATCAGCCACATATGATCCCTCTACCTATGCTCAAGATAAAAATAAAGCTAAATGGAATAAATCAATGACAACTAAATATGACTCTTTAATGAAAAACAAGACATGGACTCTTGTGCCTCTTGTTAAAATTCAATATGCTAAGACAGAAAATAGCAGCATTACATTCCATTTCACAATAATAGCATATACAGGATCACTGAAGAAACAACAAGCATAGCATAAACACAAGAGACAGAGATTTATCCTGGGAAACCCTCATGGGGTAGAAAACCCAGCAAAGCTTCCTCAATATAGATGACCAGCAATATACAAAGATGCAAACCCTGAGCATAAGCTCCTTCTTCTCCATAGCAGACCTCTCCTCCACAAGTGCGCCTTTCTCAAGTGAGTGAGTGTGTATAATGAGGAACACACCTCCTCTATTTATACACTACTCTGATATGTATTTTACACAAGTACATGTAGGCTCGTATTTAACCATTAGGTTAAATACCCCATTATAACTGACTGGGCCGACCCCCACATGGTGGGTCTAATAACCCTAGTTACCACACCCAACTCGGAGGAATAAACATCTCCGGATTTATAGTATAATCACATCGGAGGTATGGAACATCTCCGGAATAAATAATATACAAATATAATATTCTTTGAAGTTACAATATTTCAACACTCCCCCTTAACGAGAAGGATATTATAACAGTATCTGCACGAGCAAGGAGTCATCAACATCATACATGATACATCTATAAATCATTGGAAGCTTTCTCAACATCATCAGTAACTCAAGCAGTTACTGGAACATCTTCAATACTGGAACATCAACATCTTCAGTACTGAGTCTTTATCTTCTGCAGCACTCGAACAGCTACAACAACATCAACATCTGGATCCTCATGATCATCAGTATCGTCATCTCACGATCATCAGCATCGTCATCACACGATCATCAACATCGTCATCACACGATCATCAACATCGTCATCACACGATCATCAGCATCGTCATCTCACGATCATCAGCATCGTCATCTCACGATCATCAGCATCGTCATCACACGATCATCAGCATCGTCATCACACGATCATCAGCATCGTCATCTCACGATCATCAGCATCGTCATCTTACGATCATCAGCATCGTCATCACACGATCATCAGCATCGTCATCACACGATCATCAGCATCGTCATCTCACGATCATCAGCATCGTCATCACACGATCATCAGCATCGTCATCGATACAGGTATCCATAACAATACAAGTATCCACATCATTAGTACACATATTCATGCCAATACAAGTATACATATCATCAATACAAGTATCCACACTGATACAAGTAAACATATCATCAATACAAGTATCCTACCGATACAAGTAACCACATCATCAATACAAGTATCCTACCGATACAAGTAACCATATCATCAATACAAGTATCCTACCGATACAAGTAACCACATCATCAATACAAGTATCCTACCGATACAAGTAACCACATCATCAATACAAGTATCCTACCGATACAAGTAACCAAATCATCAATAAAATCACTTTCTCGGAGACCATTCGTCTACGGATCAATTCAGGGACCGAAGTCCGGGGATGATACAATCCCCATCACGTACATTTTGAACTATCAGTTCCGGGATGATGCAATCCCCATCACGTACATTTTGAACTATCAGTTCCGGGATGATGCAATCCCCATCACGTACATTTTGAACTATCAGTTCCGGGATGATGCAATCCCCATCACGTACATTTTGAACTATCAGTTCCGGGATGATGCAATCCCCATCACGTACATTTTGAACTAGCAGTTCCGGGATGATGCAATCCCCATCACGTACATTTTGAACTAGCAGTTCCGGGATGATGCAATCCCCATCACGTACATTTTGAACTATCAGTTCCGGGATGATGCAATCCCCATCACGTACATTTTGAACTAGCAGTTCCGGGATGATGCAATCCCCATCACGTACATTTTGAACTAGCAGTTCTGGGATGATGCAATCCCCATCACGTACATTTTGAACTAGCAGTTCCGGGATGATGCAATCCCCATCACGTACATTTTGAACTAGCAGTTCCGGGATGATGCAATCCCCATCACGTACATTTTGAACTAGCAGTTCCGGGATGATGCAATCCCCATCACGTACATTTTGAACTAGCAGTTCCGGGATGATGCAATCCCCATCACGTACATTTTGAACTAGCAGTTCCGGGATGATGCAATCCCCATCACGTACATTTTGAACTAGCAGTTCCGGGATGATGCAATCCCCATCACGTACATTTTGAACTATCAGTTCAGGGACGATGCAGTCCTATCCTCTATTCTCGGAGACCTCACGTCTACGGCTCTCTTTAGGACTGAGAGTCCAGGGATGATCCAATCCCCTCAAGTCCATCAAGGACTTCATTCTCGGAGACCTCACGTCTACGGCTCTCTTTAGGACTGAAAGTCCAGGGATGATCCAATCCCCTCAAGTCCACCAAGGACTTCATTCTCGGAGACCTCACGTCTACGGCTCTCTTTAGGACTGAAAGTCCAGGGATGATCCAATCCCCTCAACTGTCCACTAAGGACTTCATTCTCGGAGACCTTACATCTACGGCTCTCTTTAGGACTGAAAGTCCAGGGATGATCCAATCCCCTCAACTGTCCACTAAGGACTTCATTCTCGGAGACCTTACGTCTACGGCTCTCTTTAGGACTGAAAGTCCAGGGATGATCCAATCCCCTCAACTGTCCATTAAGGACTTCATTCTCGGAGACCTTACGTCTACGGCTCTCTTTAGGACTGAAAGTCCAGGGATGATCCAATCCCCTCAACTGTCCACTAAGGACTTCATTCTCGGAGACCTTACGTCTACGGCTCTCTTTAGGACTGAAAGTCCAGGGATGATCCAATCCCCTCAACTGTATTCTCATCTATACAAGAGCAGTTATCACATTAGCATGTATTCTTACTAACACATCAAAACATGTATACATCACATCTAGCATGTATTCTTACTAATACATCTAACATCAAAACATGTATACATCACAACTAGCATGTATTCTTACTAATACATCAAAACATGTATACATCACAACTAGCATGTATTCTTACTAATACATCAAAACATGTATACATCACATCTAGCATGTATTCTTACTAATACATCTAACATCAAAACATGTATACATCACAACTAGCATGTATTCTTACTAATACATCAAAACATGTATACATCACATCTAGCATGTAAAAGTAAAACTAAGTATTCTAAGTATAAGAGTCCTAAATCTAAATATTTCTAAGTACCTAGGTGTAGAGAACAGGTTACCTCAATATCGACCTTGTTGTATGATGAGACAATCTCATCATCAGTGACTATACTACTCCCCCTTTCGAGGAGGGTCCTTTTGAACTACACCAAGCTTGTCTCGGAAGTACACTCAAGACAAAGGTTTGGTTAGTACATTGGTAACCTGTTACAAATTCAAACTTTATAGTTCCTTCCTGCGTCAAATATTGTTAGATCCCTATCTTCTTTGACTTATCATGGAGCACTAGATTCTATGTTATCTTGATACAACTCTATTTGTTACATAGGATCACAGTTGGTTCTTTCTCTAAGTCAAACAATCCTGAAGCCAAACTTCTTCACAACTAGCAAAGCAATCAGCCATATATTCCGCTTGTGCTGAGAGCCACACTAGACTGCTTCCAGCTAAACCACGAGATCATGGCTAAACCCAGACAATAACATCCTCTCGATGTGTTCTTCCTGTCTGAAACACTTCCTGCCCAATCAGAATTTGAATAGCCATCTGAAGTCATGATCTTCAAGATAGCATAGATCAAATTCTATCGTGTCCTTTATGTGCCTCATCACATGCTTTGCAACTATTAGGTAAGCACATCTAGTTTCCACTAGATACTGACTCAAGGTGTTCATAACAAAGCATATATCTAACCTAGTATATGTTGGATATATCAAAGGCCCAATAATTTGTCTGTTCAGAGTTATATCCACTAACTCTAATGAGTCATCTGCTAAGAACTTCAAGTTGGAATTCATGAGAGTGGCCATTCCTTTTAATATTTCTCAGCACACTTTCCCTGGTTGAGAAAGATTCCTTCTAAGCCTTGCCATACTTCCAGACTTAGGAAGTAATGCATCAATCTGAGATCTTTCATTTTTCATTTCTGCAACCATCTTCTTCTTTCTTTTCATGATCTGTTTCTCATTCCCTATAAGAAAAATATTATAATAGTATGATCCATAGCCTTAAGGTAAAGGTTAGAAACAACTTTACTTTTGGTAAAGCCCAAGCTTATTAAGAAACTGTCAATTCTCCCTTTGTGACTGAACATCATTCACACTCTGCATTGAATGATTTTCTGCATATCTATCTGTGCCATCTCTCGATAGATGGGTCTACTGATATGAGCCTCAATATTTTGTTTGATTTGTAAATCTTCTTGTTTGAACATCCACCACTTGTATGGTGTCCATCATTCTTCATGACCTTTCCTACAAATCAAAATTAAGTACATGATTAGTAATACTTCATAATCATCAAATCATATTGACATGATAACCTATTATGCATACAGATATCATTTACATAGTGATGCAACTATTTTGACCAATACTTTGGCACAACACTTTCCCATATCCTGTATGCATACAGTGGCTATCTAGATGCCTTCCATCTCTACCAGAACATACTATCGAGAGTGTGCACAACTCTCAGCATGTCAGCAAAGAGGTTTCATTCTAGACAAGCAACAATGGAATGTTTGTCCAACTTACCAATCATATGCATATTAGTAGTATATTGTTCAATGTTCTATGAATATTTACACTCAGCATGATACATTATAGGAATACAAATATGCATACAACCTATTACAGGCAATATCATTACTATTTCAAATAACAACTCAAATACTTATCTTTTATGTTTGTGTGGCTTCCTCCCGCTTGATCTTCTGTATGTCTTTTGAACTTCTATTCATTCTGTACCACTGTGCATGCTCAAGAGTCATCCTCATGATCTCATACACAAACATACACTCATTAGTATATTCTAAAAACATAATATTGAAAATGTATAGTCATGATTAATAAACATTAGTATTCAAGATTTCAGGGAAGTCTTCTTTTACTCATGCATATCATCAATTAAGATAAAAGATATAATATGCATAATCCCTTGATTACTAACTTTATGAATAATCATAACCAATCATTCCAAGTATACTTATATAAGGGATCCTAACACAAGGTAAGATTCATGGGAAACATACCTGGATTAGTATACCTACTTGGTTATGTACAACATACCTAAACAATCTCTTCAATGATTTAGAGATCCTGAGCTAGAACCTGCATGTCTCATAGGTTAAGCATAATGTAACAAAGTCATACATACCTCGTAAGTAGAACAAAGATTATGGATGAGTCTTTGTCTTCATGTTTTCATGGTCATGGAACCTGATTTGTTTTTTTTTTTTTGATGTACCTGTATCTTGTTAGGAGACAACATCAACCTCACACAACATCATAATGCATTAGTACAATCATAAGTGTCAACACCTTAACCAATGAATATGCATTCATAATTTTGTTAAGGTTACACGACAAATCTAAAATCAAAATTGTACTAACTGTAATAACCTGAAGACAAACATACCATAAACTTAATCATGGACAAATATCGAAACATACCTCGATGAGTCATACCTATCGAGATCGCTTGTAATCTCCTTATGTAAAGCCTTAGCCTCATCTCCCTCTGAAACATGAACTCCTTCACTTATGTAGGTGACCAATCCATCTTCTTCTAGGATTAACCCTATCCACTTGATTTGCAAGAACTGGACCTGGAGCTGGATATGGGTTTGTCAGAGAAACCCCAAAAATTCAAACTTTGAATTTCAAACTTCCGAAAGGATAGATATATGCGCCTTGATGGGCTGATCAAACTGATATATTCAGAATTTGAAAACTGCAAAGTTTTACTCCTCAATTTTGCCTTTGAAACTTTCGGATTCACTGGACGTGACCCTGAACTGGGGTTTGATGAAGCCCACTCTTTTGCCCCATCAAAAAGTTTGATCCAAAGCTCTAAGCTTCTATTTTTCTGAGGAGCTTCCAGCCGTGGTCACAGATTTCAAAAATTCCCATTTTTACAGAAGCCCTAATTTTCCGCTTTTCTGATCAAAGTCCCGAACTAGGGTCTAATCAAGCCCGGCCTTCTGCCCAACCAAAAATTCTGATCTAGGTCTCTAAATTTCTATTTTGATGAGTAGCATCCAGCCGTGGTCTCCGATTACAAAAATTCCAACTTTCTTCAAAGCCCTAAATTCCGGAAGCCATGAATGAAGGTACCAACAAATAATTCTGTTTTGACAGAAATATGTACCTGATTGTTTCTGATGTAACTCCGAAATTTTTGATCCACGGGGTCTGAAAAAGTTTCCTGAGATAGCCTGACCTGTTATCTTTCCATCCTGACAGGTCTGACCTCAATTGGATTCTCTGAGAGAGAGTTATGCCAAATGTCGCAACGTGACCTGTTTTGGGAAAATACAGGAGAGCGAACTTGTACGGCATGCCACGTGTCACTGTTTGACCTTCGGCCTCTGAAAACGTTTTCTGAGATAGCTCGGCCTGTTATCTTTCCATCCTGACAGGTCTGACCTCAATTGGATTTTCTGAGAGAGAGTTATGCCAAGTGTCGCAACGTGACCTGTTTATGGGATAATGCAGGAGAGTGAACTTGTACGGAGTTCCACGTGTCACTGGTTCAACTTCGGCGTCTGAAAAAGTTTTTTGAGATAGTGCAGACTGTGTACTACCTGTCACTTTTTACGAAATTTCATTTGGAGCTTCCTAGCCCAAGATATGACCTTTTTCCCAAGGTCACCTGATTTTGACTCAGATCTGGAAGAGGCAGAAACCCTATATTGTACAGATCATAAATCACAAAGTACAACGAATTAGAGGTTGTCCTTTGGACACAAGGTACCTGGAGATGTTAGCTTCGTCCTGTAACAATTTCAGATCCGAAAACTTCGCCAAAACGGATTTATAGCGAAAGTGCTACGATGACTGGTTTTTGCTATGTAAAACCCTAACCTTCAAATTGTCGTAAGTAAAGCAAGTGTCTTTAGTGCCATACCTTGTCTTCCTTCAGGTTAGCTCTGATACCATGTTAAAATTCAATATGCTAAGACAGAAAATAGCAGCATTACATTCCATTTCACAATAATAGCATATACAGGATCACTGAAGAAACAACAAGCATAGCATAAACACAAGAGACAGAGATTTATCCTGGGAAACCCTCATGGGGTAGAAAACCCAGCAAAGCTTCCTCAATATAGATGACCAGCAATATACAAAGATGCAAACCCTGAGCATAAGCTCCTTCTTCTCCATAGCATACCTCTCCTCCACAAGTGCGCCTTTCTCAAGTGAGTGAGTGTGTATAATGAGGAACACACCTCCTCTATTTATACACTACTCTGATATGTATTTTACACAAGTACATGTAGGCTCGTATTTAACCATTAGGTTAAATACCCCATTATAACTGACTGGGCCGACCCCCACATGGTGGGTCTAATAACCCTAGTTACCACACCCAACTCGGAGGAATAAACATCTCCGGATTTATAGTATAATCACATCGGAGGTATGGAACATCTCCGGAATAAATAATATACAAATATAATATTCTTTGAAGTTACAATATTTCAACACCTCTTCCTCCTAGAAATACTTTAGTTGGATGTAAGTGGATATATAAAAAAAATCTTGTTGTAGAATAATGGATTGAAAAACATAAATCTCGGTTAGTAGCAAAAGGGTTTTCTCAACAAGAAGGTATTGACTATACTAAAACTTTTGCTCCAGTTGCTAAAATGAACATAATAAGAACTATTCTTTCTCTTGCTGCATCTTATCAATGGGAAATACACCAAATGGATGTCAAGAGTGCATTTTTGAATGTTGATCTTCATGAAGACATTTATATGCAACAACCACCTAGTTTTATTACTATTGACACTTCAAGTTTAGTATGCAAATTGAAAAAGTCTTTATATGGTCTTAAACAAGCAACTAGAGCTTGGTCTGAGAAAATAGATGCTTATTTCTTGGAGAATGGTTTTAAGCGGTGTGTATCTGATCCAAATATGTATGTGAAGATCTTTGATGACAGTGTTATCATAATAGTACTGTATATGGATGATATTCTTATTACTAGCATCCAGCTTACACTTATACAAGAAATGAAGAATAATCTAAAAATGAATTTGAAATGACCGACTTAAGCGTACTGCATTTTTCTAGGTCTACATATTTAGCATTTGGATGAGGATATATTGTTGTCTCAGCCTAAGTATATGATATATTTACTTGCCCAGTTTCATATTTGTGATTGCAAGCCTTCACCACGGCCTTCACTTATGCCATTCCTGTTCAATGTAAAGTTAATCGTTGATTGTAACAGTACTCTTGTCGATGCCACTTTGTATCATCAACTTGTGGGGAATTCGATATATTTGACACACAACCAGACAAATATCTCTTTTGTAGTTAGGATGGTTTCGAGGTTTATGCAGAAGCCTCATGAAATTCATTGGAAAGAAACAAAGAGGATTCTCATATATTTATAGGGCCCATAGTGCATTATGGTGTTTTCAATTCTCCGAGGCCTATACTTTCACTGCTTGGTTATATAGATTCTAATTGGTAAGGGGATGCTTCAAATAGAATTCCTACTGCAGGGTACATCTTTCTTCTTGGATCAGGTCCAACTTCATGGTCTAGTGAGAAGTTGAGAACTCTTTCTCTTTCTTCTTGTGAAGAAGAGTAGAGGGCATCTAAGGAAGTACCTAAAGAAGCAGTGTGGATCCGACATGTTTTGACAAAGCTTGGTCTAGTACATAAATCTCCAACCAAATTCAGATGTGACAATCAGAGTGCAATTAATCTTGCATACAATTCAATGTATCACTCTAAGACTAAACACGTTGACTTGGATACTCATTACATTCAATATATTGTTGTGGATGGTGTTATTTATTTGGAGTATTGTCCCATAGAAAAGAAAGCAATTGATGTCTTCACCAAATCCATAATGGAAGCAAAGTCCATGTATCTTTGCAGTCTGTTGGGAATGAGGGAAGTTGTCATCAAGAGGGAATGCTAATGTAATTCCATCTTCCTCCATTTATTTGTTGTTGTTCTCCCAGTCATGTCACATCCCCACCCATCAATCTGACCAACGGAGGGGACATGACAAATTGTGGCAATTCTAAATTTCGCCCCCACAACCATATTATGAAATTCATAAGCTTTTAAATGTGTGTGCAGATGCATGAAAAAATACATAGCGGAAATAAATCATCCTCCCCCCCACACACAACATGCATATACAAGCATACTTATCACATGCATGATAATAATAGCAATAATTCATGGACATTCAACATAAAAGAAAATTAACAATAAACACTTGCCTTTTAATTGATTTTTTCCAAGCAACTGCCTATGGAAGAGCAATGTTCCATCTAGCCATAGGCACTCTATCCAACACTTTATCTCTCCACCGAGAGGCCACCCCCGAGCTGGGCTATGTATCCACTAAGGAGTAACTACACAGACTCACTCACATTGATAGGAACACACTCTCATGCTAATTCAGTGCATAGTTGGGTTTATCAAGAATACAGAGAGGAAATGAATGTGAATGCTAAGCCTACAGTGATATCATCCACAGAGCTACATGCATCTCAATTGGTCTCAACTAGCCTTGGCACCCACAATACCTACCACACCCAACACAAGGAAGGTCACCTTCTCTGCTACACAGTCCCTCAGGCGCCCCTTCTCTCCAATGTTATTCAGGGTGGGCATAGAAAGGTCCAAGTTGATAGACTTTCAGATATTTCTTGCCTTCACTGGGTTAATCAAGCAATTCCATCCTCGGATTTCTCTCTTACTTCAATTGTCTCTTGGATTTTTTGTTTTCTAGCCACTCTAATTTGCAGCCACGAAATTAAATTTTCAGGCTTCCAAATCTGGGTTCTCCCATGGGTTCTCGATATTTTTACACTTGCAAATTCTCCCTAGGTTTTGGGTCTATGGATCCCCCACTAAATTGTATGACCAACATGAGTTTTTGGGCATTTTTTAAAATCTGAAACATGGCTCTTTCTCAAGTTACGATTTCTATTATTTCTCTTGATGGAAATGCATAGCATACTCATAATGGGTGTCTGGTTTCCAAACAATGGAATGGGAGTGAAAGGAAGCAAATTCCCATGTAGGGAATTAACTTCTAGGTACCAAAAAATGATCCCATTTTCATCCATATGAATTTATGCAGTCATCCCATACTCCATTAAATTCATGAGATGATTTCTCAACTGTCTTCTCACAACATAATTAAATATCAGCAAGGGAAGTCAAGATGGGTTCTCAATATGACACTTGGAAACAAAGGGTTTGATCCCACAAACCATCACCTATCCCTAGTAGATAAACACATCCCAACTCATTTCTTTTGCCTCCATAGCTATCTCTTTAAAATTTTATTTGTATTATTATTTACGTGCTATTACATTTTTCCCATTGTCGACTAGCACATATCCACAATATATGAAATACTTGCCTTTATAAGTCGGGTATTCACTAGCGGGGCCTTGGACTTGCACTCCATGCTATGAATCATATATCACATATTTACAATATTTACATATCGAGCCAATAATTTCAAGGTTCAAAATGGGGGTATTACATTCCCCTCCCCTGTTGAGAAACACCGTCCTCGGTGTTCTCAAAACTATAAAAAAAAAGGGCAATCGCCTCTCTCATGGCATCCTCTAGCTCCCATGTAGCCTCATTGGGACCAAGGTATTTCTATTGCACCTTTACCTGTCTAATGGCTCAGTTCCAGAGCAATGTTACCTTATTGTCGAGGATGTGCATAGGTTCCACTTGGAATTCTCTCTCGGGCTCCACCTGAATCACATTCCAATCAATTATGTGACTACGATCATGTACATACTTCTTAAGCAAAGAAACATGAAAAATATTATGAGCTTTCATGTTAACAGGTAATGCAATCATATATGCAATGGGCCCTATCCTATCAAGGACTTCAAATGGCCCACAATATCTTGGTTCCAACTTGGTACAAATTCCGAACTTTAGGGAAATTTTCCTTGGATTTACTCTCAAATAAACATGACCCCCAACTTTAAATTCCTTGTGCATTCTTTTTAAATCTGCATAGCTCTTCTACCTGCCATGGGATGCCTTTAAATTTTGCCTAATCTTAACAATTTTTTGTTCCATTTCCTTGAGCATTTATGTTCCAAGTACTATTATGTTTACCAGACTATCCCAACTCACTGGATTTCTACATCCATTTCCATACAATGTCTCAAATAGACTCATTCCCAATGATGCTTGATGTTCATTATTGTATGAAAATTCTACCAAGTGTTGGTAATCCTCCCACTTGGATGGCTTATCCATCACATACATTCTCAACATATCCTCAAGAACTTGATTTACCCCCTTGGTTTGGCCATCTGTTTGAGGATGATATAATGTACTAAAATTCAAATGAGTTCCCAATTCCTGAAATAACCCTTTCCAAAAATTGGATGTGAACTTTGCATATTGATTTGAGACTATTGCTTTGGGTAACCCATGCAATATGAATATCTCTTTCATGAAGATATTTTCTATGTCACTTGTTTTATGAGTGGACTTGACTGGAATAAAATGAGCTTCCTTTGATAGCTTGTCCACCACAACCATGATTGAACCATGTTGTCTTATTTTCATTGGAAGACCTGTTATGAAATTCATAGAAATTACTTCCCATTTCCATTCTAGAATGGGAAAAGGTTGCAACAGTCCTGCTGGATGTTGATGCGATGTCTTGACTTGTTGGCGTTTTTGACACCGGGAAATGTATTTTTCTATATCCCTTTTCATCCCATGCCAAAAGTATCGTTTCCTTGCTATTGTTATTGTCTTTCGATATCTTCGATGTCCAGAATATGGCATTTGATGAATTTCATCCATTACCATCTTTTTCAAATCTGCACAATTTGGAATATACAATATGTCTTTATAAATAAGAAGATCATATTCTCCAAGCTGATATCCTTCACACTTTTCATCTAAATTTCCCTGCTACAATTTCTCTTTTACTTGAAGATAAGTCTCATCTCTATTTTGGGCTTCAAGAACTATCGTTCTTAAATTTGGTTTGCACATACTGAAGGCTGCTACATGCAAATTTTCTGCCAAGAGCGTCTACAACTTTGTTCTCATTTCCTTTCACATGCTTGATTTCAAAATCAAACTCGCACAAAAATTCCAGCCATCTAGCTTTCATGGCATTTAATTTTGGTTGATAAAAAAAATATGTTAAGCTCATATGATCTATCCTAAGCTCGAATTTTCTTCCCAACAAATAATGTCTCCACATCTCGAGGACGTGTACTATGGCTTCTAGCTCTAAATTATGAGTTGCATAATTCTTTCCATGTTCTTTTAATTTTCTAGACTCATAAGAAATCACAAAGCCTTCTTGTATAATCACTCCACCTAGTCCTTCAATGCAAGCAGTTGTGCATACTGCAAAATCTTTCTTTGGATCTGTAATATTCAAAACAAGGGCACTAGTAAGTAACTTTTTCAATCGTTGAAAAATTTCTTCACATTTTTCAGACCATAAAAATTTTACATTCTTTCTTTGCAACTATGTAATTGGATGAACGATCTTGGAGAATCCATCAATGAACCTTTTGTAATATCATGCAAGACCCATAAAAGATCTAACATCTATAGCATTCTTTGGAGTAGACCAATTCATTATGGCTTCAATATTTTCCGGATCCACTACAATTCCTTCCTCTAAATAATAGGACCCAAATATTGTACCCTTCTTTGATAGAAGTCACACTTGCTTAGCTTGACATACAATTTATGCTCTCTAATAAATTACAACATCATTCTTAAGTGTTCCTCATGATCTTCTTCACTCTTTGACTAAACAAGAATGTCATCCAAGAACACTAACCTGAACTTATCCAAATTCTTGTTGAAGAAGCTATTCATGAGACACATGAATGTGGTGAGTGCATTGGTAAGAACAAATGGAACCACCGTGAACTCATAATGGACATATCTTGTCCGGAAAGCTGTCTTGTGAATGTTTTCTCTTTTATTCCCACTTGATGATAACCAGATCTCAAGTCAATCTCTGAAAAAAAAATTGGCTCCCTTTATTTGATCAAACAAATCATTGATTCTAGGCAATGGGTACTTATTCTTGACTGTCACTTTATTTATATGCATGTAATCAATACATATCCTTAAAGTCCCATCTTTCTTTTGACAAATAAAACCGGTGCTCCCTAAGGAGACACACTTGGTCCGATATACTTCTTGTCCATTAATTCTTGTAGCTACATTTTTAAATCTACCAATTCCAATGTGCTCATTCTATAAGGATATTTAGACATGGGGTTGCCTCTGGAATAAGATTGATTGTACAATCAATGTCCCTTTTGGTGGCAGTCTTGGCACTTCATCTGGAAACACATCTTTGAACTCTTTCAACAACTGATAATACTCTATATTTGGGCCTTTGTCCTCTAATGAATCTGATATATTGGCTGCATATAGGTGGAAACCTTTCTTGTAGAACTTCATTAGCTGCATGGCTGAAATATGTCTTACTGAAACTTGCTTGGGAATCCCTTTAACCACTCTCGGTCTTCCCTCTTCATCAATGCATTTGAGGACCTTTTCATAGCAGTCTATCTTGGCTCTATGTTTTTCCAACCAATCCATACCAATAAGAGCGTCATACGATCCTAATGGTAGGATACTTAAATTTACTTTTGTGAGGAGTCCATTCAACTCTATGGGGCACTCCATCACTACTTCACTGACTTTTCTTTTTGTTCTTATGGCTAATTGAACTAACCAAGACTTATGATGCTTCATTTGTATAAGAGAAAGACTTTCATACACTTTTGGAGTAACATAACTATGAGTAGATCCTGGATCAATCAAAACAAAAATATATTGCTTAGCAATCTTACCTTCAACTTCCACTATTGTTAATTGATGATATGCCTGATGGTTATCCAACACTGCATAAATTCGAGGAGTTTCTCTTGCCATATCCTCCACTATAACTACTTCTTATAAGTTATGAAAGCCTCGAGGGTTCTCTCTTTTATGTGGACAATCTTTAAGCATGTCGTTTTCTCCACATCCTCAACACTAAAGTGATACTTTTTTTTGCTACAATTGTTAACTTAATTCCACTTTGCACGTCCTGGCCTTGTTGGAAATTTCTTGGCTAATTTCTAAATGGAGGCTTGAATCCACTGCTCCTTTGGTCAAATATTCCCTTTGGCTTCCATTTCCATGCTGGATGAACTTCTGATTTTCCTTTGCTCTGCTCATAACAATTCACTTCCATTCTAATGGCTTCATCAAGAGTTGGTGGATTAACAAATTCAATCCTATCTCTGTAATTTGGGGCAAACTTCCAAGGAAACTTTGGATTTTTATCCTTTCATATTTGATGTAATCTACATACCTTAACAATTCCAAAAATTTATGGAGATGTTTTTCCATAGGCCTTCTGTCCCAATTTTAGTTCATTGAACTCCTTCCTCATGTTGTCATAATACTAGGCAGATAGGTATTTTTCCTTGAAATACCTCTTAAATCGCTCCCAACTGATCCTTCTTTGTTTGATTCCTTTTACTTACATGAAATGCTCCCACCAAATTGAAACTCAACCATTGAGGTTGTAAATAAAAATTATGGCATTTTCATTCCCTGAGTAATCATGAATCCTAAAATATTTCTTCATCCCAAAAAGCCATGTCTCTATTTCCTGACCTGTCTTACTTTCTCCATCAAATGTGGGTAGCCTTTCCTTCCTACATTCTCCTTGTGGAATCCTATTGAAATTTCTTCTTCTTCCAAGTCTGCTAGAATTATTCTTTGAGTTACTTCTAGAATATTGAGAATCACATGACTTGATAGAAGGAGATCTTCACAAAGATACCCTATGTACCCTACTCAAAAAACCATTTCTTGGACTTGGAGTCCTCTATCTAGTGTGACTTCTATAGTGGCTTCTTCCACTTCTTTCTTGACCAACATTGCTTGGATTAAATCCAAGATGATCCCTATGTTGCATATCAGTGAGACTCTAAAGGATAGCTGCATTAATTTGGTTATGCTCTTCTTAAGCCTTGATCAACCTCTCATTGAAACTTCTCATTGTTTCAACCAAATTTTGAGGAGTGGTTTGCTCTCTGCTCCCATTGGATTTTGTCTCAACATTGTCCTCTTGCATATATTCTCCTAGGACATCATCATCATGTTCATAGGGATCCTAGGCATAATTTATGGTTACCATTTTATCTTGGAGACCATTTTTCCCTTCTACTTGTTGCCCTCTACTACAACTGTTCAAAGATTATCAACTACAAACACTATGCATCATAGAGATATTTATTAGACATATTAGTAATATATGTAATGACATATAAAAATGTTATTCTTTAATAGAATTAGTATCATGGAATAATTCAAAGGGTTCTTGAGTCGACATCAAAAAAACATTTGTTCCATTTATGCATTCTAGAAATTACTACCATTTATTGACAAATTTGGTCAAATTAAGGTTATCGGGATTTTTCTGTTCTAATATTTGAGACATATGAATTCCTCATTCAGATTATGACTGTGCACCTATGTTTCCATATGGATGATATTTCCAATGCCTATCCTCATGATTCATTATGATATCGTATAATGAAAGTTACATCCTCCAAAAAATGCTAATTTTGCACAGTTTTTACAAGTGCAATTAGCTTCGAAGACCAACTTCAGCCGCCTACTAAAGAAAATATAGCAAGAACTAGGAAAAAATTTCTATCGGTAGTTGTTAGTAAATATAGCAGGGATTCCTTATCAACTTTCATATCTCTGATTCGATTCACCAGTCAACCTCTACAAAATTCTAGGTTTGACTATTTTTAACTTTTGCACTTTTTTCGGGACTTAGATATCTCCCAAATTAAGCATTCATGGAAAAACTTTGTCTAACCAAATTTGTCTGTATTAATGAGTAGATAAAATGTTGAGTTAAAAAAAAATGGTTTTGACATCTAGGGTCACTTTTACCTCTTGCAAGTTTTCCAAAATCCCCCAAAAGTGCTTTAGAATAGTGGATTTTGGCCTTCTTTCATACCCCGACCTTACACCCTTTGTAGTTTGGCTCCAATATTCCAAATTTAGATGCGTTCCTAGTTTATGATCACACCATAGCAATTTCATCCCAAATTGAGCACCCATCAGGTCCCCGGACACAAATCTTTGAAAGTCACCAATTTAAAATTTATGCCAAATTGGAGCACGATGGGCTCAGGCCTTTCACTAATGTTTTTGTGACCTTCATCAATGGAATCCCAACATTTTAGGTCTCATCAAATTTCGAGTTAAACTACTCATGTTATGGAAAAAACAATTTTTGGGCTCCTGATTTTTTTAATTTTTTTATGAATCGCTACCGCGGGGTCAGACCTTTCTTGTCGGCCCTTGTCATAACTACATGTTTGGAAACCATGCAATGAAAATCCAAAAGTGGCATCGCCAATGCCTCGCATACTTTTTCTTGGGAGATAATTTTACGCCCCTACGGATGTGCGTTGATGGCCGGCGACAATGTTCGACTACTAACGACCAACGACCGCCACAAACCAACGAGCGATATCTGACTACCGTAAAAAACAATTACCGTGGACCTATACTCCGTTGTTCCCATGGAATTCTACCCATGGCCTATTCCTCGAGGCACATTTTGGGCAACACCACAAATGCGTTCCTACGAACCACAACCAACGACCATAGACTAATGATTGTCCCGACCGCGGACCATCCTCTATTGCACTCGTAGAATTTTCTCTGCGCATGTGGACCTTCTTCTGTGGTACTATCATGGAATCTTCTCTATATAACTCCATGGACTTATTCTCCACAGTGCCCGCGACTTTCCATGAACTCCTCTTCGTTGTACCCCCGCGGATTCCCATCGACGACCAATGACCGATGATCATTGCGGATCCATACTCTGCGATGCCTGCAAATTGTGGACATCATCCACCTGCATGTCTTTTAAGCGTGGCTGGTCCACGTCATACCCTCTCTTGTCCACTTGACATGGGTGGGGTCCACCTTAAATTTCCCCAATTTTCCATTTCCAAAAGTGGTAACGGCTCACTAAGAAAGCAGTCTTGAAAATGTTAATATTGGATCTGTTACTAGTTAAATTCAAACACATGGATAGACAATATCTTCCCAATGGCTTGTGCACCCGCCATTATTTAGCGTGCAAGTCGAGGGTGCGTTGTGAACTATACCCATTGGTCATGATTTCCTCTCTCTTCTAATAAATTTGAAGGATCAAATTTTGCCCAACTTCTTAAATTGAATCTGCTACTCCTGTTGGAAGCAGACATATTAAATTCAAGGGATTCGTGAAGGCACCATTTGTAAATTTATACCCACGATTTTAACCAAAACATGATCATCACTTCCTACGCAAATTTAGTGTTATGCCTGTGAGTGTGGATTTTGACTCAAATAGCCCCAGTGCTGCAACCATTAGCTCTGATACCACTCTGTCACGTCCCCACCCATCAATCCGACCAACGGAAGGGACATGACGAATTTTGGGGATTCTAAATTTCTCCCCCACGGCCATATTACAAAATTCATAAGCTGTTAAATTCGTGTGCAAATGCATGATAAAATACACAGCGGAAATAAATCATCCCACACACACACACATCATGCATATACCAACATACTTATCATAGGAATAATAATGATAGCAATAATTCATGCACATTGAACATAACAATAAATTAACAATAAACACTTATCTTTTAATTGAAGTTGTCCAAGAAACTGACTATGGAAGAGCAACATTCCACCCATCCATAGGCACTCTATCCAACACTTTATCTCTCCGCTGAGAGGCCACCCCCGAGCTAGGATATGTATCCACTAAGCAGGAACTACACAAGCTCACTCACATACATAAGAATGTACTCTCATGCTAAGCTAGCACACAGTTGGGTTTCTCAAGCATACATAGAATAAATGAAGGTGAATGATAAGCTAGTGAGCTCATCCACAGAGCTACAAGCATCTCAATTGGTCTCAGCCAGCCTTGGCACCCACAATACCTACCACACCCAACACAAGGAAGGTCCCCTTCTCTTCTACGCAGTCCCTCGGGTGCCCCTTCCCTCTAGTGCTATTCAGGGTGGGAATAGAAAGGTCCAAGCTACTAGACTTTTAGAGATTTCTTGCCTTCACTGGGTTTATCAAGCAATTTCATCCTCAGATTTCTCTCTGACTTCAATTGTCTCTTGGATTCTCTATTTTCCGGCCACTATAATTTGTAGTTGCGAAATTAAATTTTTAGGCTCCCAAATATGGGTTCTCCCATGGGTTTTTTGGATTTTGACACTCTCAAATTTGCCCCAAGGTTCGGGTCTACGGATCCCACACTGGATTTCATGGCTAACACGAGTTTCTGGGCATTTTTGATAGTCTAAAACAGGGCTATTTCTCAAGTTGCAATTTTTGTTATTTCTCTTGCTGGGAATGCATAGCATACTCAGAATGAGTGTCTGGTTTCCAAACAATGGAATGGGATTGAAAGGAAATGAATTCCCGTGAAGGGAATTAACTTTTGGGTACCAAAAACTGAGCCCATACTTAGCCATACAAATTTCTGCAGTCATCCCATGCTCCATTAAATTCATGAGATGATTTCTCAACTGCCTTCTCACAGCATAATTAAATATCAGCAAGGGAAGTCAAGATGGGTTCTCAAGATGACACTTGGCAATCAAGGATTTGATCCCACAACCTCTCACCTCTCCCTAGTGGATAAACATAGCCCCCTCATTTTTGTTGCCTCCATATCCATCTCTTTGACATTTTATGTGTATTATAAATATTTACATGCTGTTACATTTTTCCCATGACCGACTGGCACATGTCCACAATATATGAAATACTTGCCTTTATAAGCCATGTATTCATTGGTGGGGCCTTGTCCTTGAGCTCCACGCTATGAATCATACATCACATATTTACAATATTTACATATCAAGCCAATAATTTCAAGGGTCAAAATGGGATTATTACAAGTCATCATTAAGGGGGAGTGTTGGAATGTGTAATTTTAATATTACATGTGTAATGATGTCTAGTATGAGGTCGTAAGGTGTCTTATCTAGCATTGGAAGGAATAAATAACTCTAATATTATGTAAAAGGAGTTGTTCCACATGCATCATGGAGTAATATACTCATATTGTCATTCATTAGATAAAGAGGTGGAAAATCATTTATCCCACACGTATTTTGGGATGTTATTCTTGTTAGAATATTAAAAACTCATCTAGACTTAGAATATAAAGTATTATTGATTTTGATACTTTCCTAAGTGTTTTGACTAGGTAGTTGGCCACCTATTGCCTCTTTTGGCTCACAACTTGCCATCCTATCCACATGAATGCACTTAGAAAGATTATGGATAAGATTCTGCTACTTTTATGACTGTCATGAATTAGTAAGAGTGCTTTCCCTCCTTTACACAGCTTTTTCCTGTTTTTTCTGCTTTTCAATGGATAAGGATAAAGCCAAGTGATTTTATGGACTTAGAAAGCTGTCTTCTTTTTGGCCAACTCATCCTCCATATTTTTCTCACCAAAATCCATTATCACATTCCTTTTTAATCACTCATTAGCTGCCATAATTGATTTTGCTAATTCGTGGGGTCCTTGATTGATTTGGAAAGTGATTTTGTCACCTTGGTTTTTTTTTAGCTTTTAGTAATCCTGCCTTTTGTGAGATTTTCAAAGTTACCTCCAAGGCATTGGAATTATCTCTTGAGGGTGTATTATATATTGTATTCATATTGTTGAATAATATACAAATGAAGTTTACATCAATTGAGTTCTCTCTCTTATGTTTCTGCTTCAATATTTCTTCTTATTTTTGCATATCTCTTAATAAATTCTTGTGAGGACTTCTTTGCTTCTAGATCTAGGATTATTAGAATTATATCATGGTCTTGAGCCTATTTAGAATTCCCACATGGTATCAGAGCCATAGAATTCTCACATGGTATCTAAGCTTGGGGATATTTCGATTAAATTGGTTTTCCAGTATAAGATTTCAGAGAGTTTGTTTTGCAGGTACTGAAGATCAATGACATAAATCTATTATTGAAGAAGAACACATATCTTTCCATCTCTCATCATTATTCTCCTCTCATACTTCATATATTGGGGATCACTTTCCAGTCATCAGTCTGCAAGAAGGTGATCTAATGGTTATTTGGAAGTCCAGTATACAATGTGAGGTTGTTAGTTGTGCTTTCACTTCCATTGTCCATTCTCCTTCCAGTTCCTACATGATTGCCAACACACTTTTTCAAGAATTTGGAGACACCTCTCAGTTCTCTCATATGTCTTTTCATTCAAATTCTAAAGGTCATCAGCCAGTTTTTGTTGCTCATGCACACTAAGAACCTCTTTTTGGTGTGTCATTGGATGATATAGAGGCAAAATTACAGTTTGGAGTGGTTGGATTTGCTCTTACTGTCACGCTTTTGATCCACTTCATGATTATTGGCACTTGTTCTCATAGTTGCACAGAAGATGGAGGACATCATCAAGTCTCATTTGGACCTGATCTCAGGAAGTTCAAGTCTGGTGAGCACCAGCATTCGCTCTCCTATCAGTGGATTTCAGTTGTTCTACATGGCTACACTGTTCATCATGCACATGTTTATGTTCCTGATTCAATTGAGCACAACACTCCACTTCTTCCCAAGAAGAATATTCCTCTATACATTTGACCAAGTTCACACCTACTTGGAGTTTGGAGAGACTTATTATGGTTTATTCCATGTTGTTTTTGAGGGGAAGGTTTTCTTCCCAAGTGGTTTTCCTACTTTCCTCACCTACATGGAATAATAAATTTTTGTAAAGGGTGATCATAGGCCACAGTTTCCTGGGCCCTCATCATATTTTACTTGCACTAAGTCAATATTAAGGGAGGGTGTTAGAATATTAAAAACCCATCTAGACTTAGGATATAACGTATTATTCATTTTGATACTTTCCTAAGTGTTTTGACTAGGTAGTTGGCCGCATATTGCCTCTTTTGGCTCACAACTTGTCATCTTATCCACACGAGTGCACTTAGAAATATTCTGGATAAGATTTTGTTGCTTTTATGACTGTCCTGAATTAGTAAGAGCACTTTCCTACCTTTACACAATTTTGTCATGCTTTTTTTGCTTTTTAGTGGATAAGGATAAAGCTAAGTGCTTTTATGGACTTGGAAATCTGTCTTCTTTTTTTCCAAATCACCCCCCATGTTTTTCTCATCAAAATCCATATCTCATTCCTTTTCCATCACTCATTAGCTTCCATAACTGATTTTTCTAATTCGTGAGGTCCTTGACTGATTTGGAAAGTGATTTTCCACCTTGGGGTTTTTTAGCTTTTACTAAACCCTCCTTTTGTGAGCTTTTCAAAGTTGCCACCAAGGCATTCAAATTCTCTCTTGAGGATGTATTATATATAGTATTCATATTGTTGAATAATACAAAGATGAAGTTTACATCAATTGAGTTCTCTCTTTTATGTCTCTACTTCAATATTTCTTCTTATTTTTGCATATCTCTAAATAAATTCTTGTGAGGACTTATTTGCTTCTAGATCTAGGCTTATTAGAATTCTATCATGGTATTGAACCTATTTAGAATTCCTAGATGGTATTAGAGCCGTAGAATTCTCACAATTATACCATACCTCTTGGTATATAATAGAGATGAAGGAGATCATTTGGGCACATTGGATAGATATCTTGTGGATTGCATTGTAATGCTATTATAAAGATGTGAAGCATACGTGGGGTGGAGCTCTCTTGTAATATTGGATATTTATGAAGAACAAAGAATACCAAACCTTCCCATGGATGTTTTCCCATTCGGTATTTTACCACTTATATCTAGTGTATCATTCTCGTGTTCTCTTGTCTCTTATTTATTACATGATTAGTGTTGCTTGTATGGATAAAAGGCTAGACTAGTAGATATTTGTTATTGATTTACATATTAGTGTAAATGTATTGTTGTATGTTAAGCATATTCTCAATATTCTAACAACATAAACCAACTTTTGATAGGGAATCTACTTCTTTGTTATTTTCTATGAACATGAGATTAAAATGGAGTTAAAAGCATCATAAATATAACTTCCTAAAAAATGGGCCTCAAGATAAATTCAATATCCTACTTTTCCATTTTACCCATTTGATTATCGCCATAGAATCACCATAAATTTGAATATGAGATACTCCTTTTTCAACCACAAGCATTAATAATAATTTTAAATAAAGGAAATAAACAAAATTATTAGTCCCCTTTCCTAACCCTACCTTGAATCTATAATAAGAGTGATCATCATTTAGGTATGGGAGTGCTCCAACTCCACATATTGATGGTTGCTTCAATAAAGAAGGTCCACGCTGGAGGATTTTCAATGGATATAGGGTCAATTTGTTTGTATGTGTGTGAACTAGGCTAAGTCCTAAAGCTCCCAAAGATAACTTTGCTCTTTCTAGGACATTGGAATATGAGAATGAATTTCCCCTCAAATATACATGCATTCCTTGCATGTCAAATACCCCAAACTATTATTATTTGGATAGATTTGTAGTCTATTAGTTCATGCTTTGAGATCCATTTTTTTAGACAACCTTCTATTAAATTTCCATCCCAAGCTTATTTCAAGCTTATTTCAAGCTTGAAAAATTATCCATTTTTGCTCACACATGCTTTGCATACTCACAATGGATTAACAAAGGGCTTATAGTTTCCTCATATACTTGACATAGTACACACCTACTGGGTCCTTGCTTATTTCTCTTTTGAATCACTTCCCAAGTTAGTGCCTTATTCATGATAGCCAACCACATGAATATTTTTTCTTTCATTAGAGACTTGATCTTCTAGAGTAGTTTCCAACACCATTGGATGTTTCCAAGTCTTTTTGCTCCAAACAATGCCTTATAGTATTCCAATTTGGGAGTATAAAACAAAATTTGTGGATTTATATTGTCATATTAGAATTCATTGCATGTGCTATGGAATTATAAAGATGTTGGACCAATGCCATATGGCGATTTGAAGCTGGTAATGAGGAGGTACAAGAATGGGGAAGGAACAAAGGTAGGGGAAGAAGGACAAGAGGTGGGGAGGACAAAAAGAATTATGTAGAGTATCTTGGTCAAGCAACAAACTCTAAGAGCGTAACATGGATTTTGGATGTAGAGACAACTCCATTTATCCTCATTAAAGTAGAATTTGACTATGAGGATAAGATTAAGCTCCAACATATTAGCAATTCTCTAATGAAGGAGAGACAAATCACCAAACATAACTTATTATTATTTTATCATGGTTACATAATAGCTTCCATTGGGGGTTGTCTACATTATTGACTATTTGTATATAGACTTAATATATAGTTAGATAGCTTTAAAAAAAATTAATTTTTTTAATAAAATATAACATTTTAAATAATTATTTTGTAGATTTTTAAAATTTTAAATTCGTTCTAGCTATCTATATATAATGATGACAATAAATATTTTTCAAATATCCATCTTTAACTAAAAAAATTAACGTAAGTTTCACATTGTACACACCTACATTCATTGCATCTATTTTGAATTCACAAAATAGAGTAAGTGATAATATTCTAGTAGCTTACACTTATTTTCCCATAGGTAAGGTACAATTTGAAATGGGTGTTTGGTTAAGAACATGTGTTCCCTTTTAGGAGGCATAAGTTCAAATCTAAAGGAGGTAGGATATATACACCTTTGTAAACTTTAGTAGTCAAATTTTTGTGGATAGAAGATCCCTTGTTCAACAAACAAAAGAGTCTCATACACCATTTTAGTGTCTAGCTAAATTGCACAAATATTATAACATTTAATGTGCATGTGAATATTAATAAGAAGTGGAAATAATAAAAAATAAAGGAAAACTACAATAATGAATGAGACTTGAATTTTTTTTTCTAACTATGGATTTCCCATGAAAGACCTTACAAAGCTTGATTAAGCATGTGGCTTGTAGCTTGCTTATGTCGTCTGTGAGAGAGCCATGAAGATCCCTTTGCATTCCATTAGCTTGTTCTCGAGGCACATAATGACTCTGTTGGTGTCCATTTTTGTCATCATTTTGATCAGTAAACATGCTCTGATTGGTGTTATTTTCACTATTTTGCAATGATAAGTCATTCTCTTTGCCATTCAGACCATCAAACAGACTCAGGTATGCATTTATTTGAAAATAATACGAATCATGAATAATTATCATCATTTTTTATCGTTTATTGACAATCATCTCATATTTCTAGACATGCTTGGCATTTAGTTTTTGTTCTACAGGCTGCGGTCGTCATTCGGACCTTCATTCAGCCACACATTCACACCGAGGACATCTAGCCACATTCATCCCACCGTTCATCCCTCCATTCATACCCGCGGAATCGTTGGTTGAGATATTTTGGGGCAATAAAGTTAAAAACGGTGATGTGGGTTCTGTTAAGGACGTGTCACTCACGGTTGGTGAGCCTTTATTCTAGAAGATTCGTCCTCTCGTTTGCTCAGCTTGACAGCACATTCTTTTCCCAGGTCAACATTCGAGAAGATCCTCGTCCTCCCACGCCCAGCTTGCCAACACATCCTCTACCCACGATTGAAGGAAACCGACAACCAGCTGTTCGCGTCAAGGAGAATCAACGTCGTGGACTTAGGCAAACGCCCTGTGCATTGTCGTGAACCACCTCTCAGTCGTTTCTTTAGTCATTAAACCTCCTATTTTTAGAGAGGTCGACTACGTCGACCTTCTCTCTTATTGTAAACTTATATAAAGACGTTTCATGTGAAGAAACGAAGTATAGGAATATATACATATACAAAGCAATTGTAACACATAGACGATAGCAGTAATTTTCATATAGATGTTGTGTAATTTTTATCAGTCAATGGAAGTTCCAGTTTCTTAGTTGTTGATGTCCTGTTATTGGTGAAGATTTTGAGTTAAGCTTCAATCTCTAATTGTTGGGAAGGGCCCTTCAACAACCAGAGGTTTACTGTATATATTCTGCATTTCTTTTCTGCAAATTAATAGTATTCATTTTTAATATTTAACTCGTTTCCTATAGATGATGTTGTTTTATTTCCTATACATGTCAGTTCTTTATTTCCTGTATTTTATATCTTGCTGTTAGTTTAATTTACAAGTTAAAATGACTTAAAATGACCGGTCATGCTTAAATCTTCTTAGTTTGCTTTCAGTTTTGTCATTTGCAATTAGATAAAGCTAATTAGTTAATGTTTCAGTAGTTCAAGTTTAATTCATAGTTAGAATTAGTTCTACTAGTTTTTCTTATAGCTGTAGGTTAGTTTTATTTACATTTCATCCTAGTTTTATCATGTGTAGAAGTAGTTTGCTTCCTTAGAGAATGATTAGTATAGGTTGCTTCTTGCATTCCAACTCTAAACAGTCTATTTACTGCTTTTCCTTGCACTGTAGGTTCATATGCATCAACCAGCTGGCATTAAGATCATTCAATTTGCTTATTTCCTCAGTTTAAATTGTTTTCTTCCATCCGGACTGTCATTCAGACCTTCTTTCAGACTACCATCTGAATCGTCATACGGACTTTAATATTTCCTGCATTGTTTTTATGCTTATTTAGAATCCCGTTTCTTAGGTTTTCGAACTGTAATATTTCTTGCATTTAATTAGCATTCTTAGATTTAATTAATATCTTGTTCCACACTACATAGAGTTTTAATTAAGTTTCATCATCATTCTTAGTTTCCATTCCATTTTCCTTAACTCTGCTTTAACTACTTTTCAAATTATGTCTTTCATGTCTGATTTGCTAATATGTTACTGTTCTAGAATTTATCAATTTCATTCTTAGTGTAGTTTATTAAATGTTGTTAATATTAATTTCGGATTAGAATTAGTAATTTCATTCTCCAAAGTACATTAGTTTTTGATAGTTTCTTAGTTCAAGCATAGGATTAGTTTTCCCATTTACATAGTTAATGAAGATGTTCATAGAATAGGATTTGGTTCAGAAATAAGACATCTTTATCAAGTTTTCTACTTGCTTCTACATAAAATATCTTTATCAAGTTTTGTACTTGCTTCTCAATCAAATTCAGTTTCAAGTAAATATCTTTATTAAGTTTTCTACTTGCTTCTAGATTTCATGTCATTTGTCTATGGATAGAAAATAGATTACAATGTTTAAAGTTAGTTGTGATTGGACACTCTTTAGTTTGCATTTATTTGTAGAAGGTAAACTAGATTTGCTTCCATTTTGTTTCCTTGTCACATTTGAAAGTCACTTTGCTACCTTCTCCCCTGTTCCTATTACATTTGATACATTTCCTCAGAATCCTCAAGGAGAATGGAATTAGGTAGTTTAGTTTGATCTTGAGTTGAATGTATGAATAGTTTTTTAGTTCATTAAGTAGTCTGTAGTTTTTCTTTAAGTTAATATAATTTCTAATTTCCATATTTAATTGTCAATTGAAGCATTTCCTCACTACCAACCTTTTATGGGAAGAGTAGTGAGGACTTGGATACATTCTTATTCGAATTTGACATTTTGTGTAGGAGTTATAATTACCAACAAGGTGGCCAAAAGCTAAAACTCTTTCCTACCACATTAAAAGATTCTTCTCTTCGATGGTTCATGGGGTTAGGAGCATCTAGTATTAGAACTTGGGAAGACATGAAGAATGCATTTCTATGGAAGTATCAGGATTACTGTAAACCTAAGGACTCTCGCAATGATATTTTTAAAATACAACAACTTGAAGATGAGAGCCTAGAAGACTATCTCGAAAGATTTAACTATGTGTTGCATAAATCCAAATATAGTGATCTTCGGGAAGATGCAGTGAGAATGCTCTACCTTAAGGGAATCTCAGAAGAATTCTTAGAAAACCTTAATCTCATGGCAGCAGGAGACATCTCTCAGAAGTCTTTTCCACAAATTTGTGAGCTATGTAGGAATTATTCTAGGAGCAGAGGGAAAACTAGAAGACATTTTCGAGAATCTTATGCTAGGAACCTAAAAGGAAACACATCCGGTCCTGGTGGAGTTACAAGGGTAGAATTGGGAAACCTATTGGAAAATTTCAAAACAGATATCTTAGGAGCCATGGGTTCTCAATTGGATGCATTACAAGCCAAAAAGAGACAGGATGAAGAGCGTGCAACAATGAGTGTTTTTTGTCCTAGGTGTAGAACTAAACATCCCCAATGGGAATGTCCATTGAATAACGTTTCAGTTTGTCACCTTTGTATAGAAGAACATCCAACTGATAATTGTCCATCGTTTCCCAGGTTGCAAGCTGTATACAAGAGTGGAAACTTTGGTGAAAATTCTAGGAGGCCTTGACAACCTAGAGATCAATCATCATATCAGTATCCATCATCACAATTTCCACCCTATTACTATCCTTATCAACCTCCTCAACAATGGAACACTTCAGGTTGGCAAAATTGGACACCTTAGTACCCTCCTCGGAATGCTCAACAACAGCAATGGCCACACGGATGGAGAGGGAAAACTTATGCTCAATCACCTCCTCCCATGCCTAACTATCCTTACCCACCTAATATCCAACAACTCTTTCCCAGATTTGTACCTCCTTCACTACCCCCTATTACAAATCAACCTCACCATTTCCAGAATATGAATCCTCCAAGACCCACAATATTACCTGCACAACCGATACCAAATCCTAACAACAAGCCAACTCAAGCTCTTAATAGCATTGGGTTGCTACCTCTTCCATCATATGCCATTTCGACCACACCAGTACATGAGATTCAACTGTGGTCTGGAAGAGTTTTGCAAGATCATCCCAAGTCATCAGTTTTTAACCGAGAAGAGAATGAAGAAGAAAACCTACCAAGTGAAGTTTTGAATGATACCATTCTTGAGATGTGGTTATTCCTAAATCTTCAACACACAACCATCCTTATGAATAAGTGATTACAAGAGAAAAATCACCCCCATATCCGGAGCGTCTAATAATAGAAAAACCCGTAACTTATCCAGAGTATGATATCATTAACGAGTTGAAAAACATTTGTATTAATATTCCTTTGTTACAAGCCATTAAAGATATACCAATCTATAGTAAAGTGATAAAGGAACTTTGTATTAAAAGACCAGGTAAAAAAAAAGATCCTCCGACGATTTATGTTATAGGTGAAATGTCAGATTACATAGCAAACCAACCTAGAATTCCAAAGTATACAAATCCAGGAAATCCTGTGGTGACTGTTATCATTAATGACACTGCCATAGGAAACACACTTATTGATCTAGGAGTTGCTATTAACCTAATGACTACCACAGTGTTAGAAACTCTCCATTTAGGACAGTTCCTCCGCCCTACCCCAACAATGCTAGAATTAGCAGATCGCACTATGGTACAACCTGTTGGGATCTTAGATTACATTATTGTATCAGTAGCTTCATGGGAATATCCTGTGGACTTTATGGTCATAGAATCGAAAGACCCTTCTAAAGGACATCCCATTATTCTGGGAAGACCTTGATTGGCCACTGCTAATGCATTTATAGGATGCAGGAATGGAGAGATGATTATCTTTGATGGGTTATCTACAAGAAAACTCACCTTATACCCACCAGCACAGAGAGTAACTGAAAACCTGTTTTGGTTAGATTATCCTTTTGGGGATGAGAACTTGGAAGAACTTTCCCTTGTTAGTGATTTCTCCTGGGCACTTCAAGAACATAATACTGAGAATGTGTTGAACCAATTTATCTCTTCCACAACATGTATAGACTTTCCTCGGCCTTTTTCCCAACTTGACTAGATCTTTGGAGATGAATTCCAAGAAAACATGAGCCTCTCAACATTTACAAGTATACCTTGTGTCTTCGCAATCGAAGAACATCTAGGATCCTATACCATACCTTGCGAGGTTAGTTTTGAAAATTTTCTACATATAAATGCAGGTTTCGATGAGAGTCAACAAAAACAATTACTGAAAGTTCTCAAGATTCAGACTGGAGCATTTGCATGGGAATACACTGATATGAAGGGTATACACCCAGATACCTGTATTCACCACATTTACATAGATTCAAACATACCTCCTGTCAAGAAGCCCCGGAGAAGAATGAATCCAGCCCTAAAGGATATAGTCAAAGATGAATTACAAAAACTCCTTAACACTGGTTTCATCTACCCATTTTCTAACAGTAAATGGGTGTCTCCTCTGGTAGTAGTTCCAAAGTAAGTTGCAAGGAAATGGCGTATCTATGTTGACTTTCGAGAATTAAACAAGGCCACTCTTAAGGAATACTTCCATTTACATTTCATTGACCAAGTGTTAGATACCTTGTCAGGGAAACAATATTTTTCTTTCCTTGATGGGTATAGTGGATATAATCAAATATTAATAGAACATGAGGATTAAGACAAGACAACCTTTACTTGTTCTTGGGGGACATATGCCTATAGAGTACTACCATTTCGCCTATGTAATGCACCTGCCACCTTCCAGCGTGCGGTCTTAGGAATCTTTGCTGACCTTATACATGATTGTATAGAAGTTTATATGGATGATTTTACAGTTTATGGCAATACCTTCCAAGAAGCCCTTGATAACCTCGAAACAGTTCTTATTCAGTGCCAAGAAACGAACTTAGCTCTTAGTCATGAAAAATGTAAGATGCTACTAACCAAGGGCATAGTTCTGGGACATCATGTCTCTCTTCAAGGTATCAAGGTGGATCCTGCCAAGATAGAAATAATTGTTAATCTTCCTCCTCCAAAAACTCTGAAGGAAGTAAGAAGTTTTCTTGGTCATGTAGGCTATTATAGATGTTTTATTGAAAACTTCACTAAGATAGCCGCACCTATGTTCAAGTTTCTCATGAAAGACACAGAATTCCAATGGACTGAACCTTGTCAACATGCCTTTGAAACTTTGAAGGCAAAGCTATTAGTGGCACCGATACTCAGGGGTCCCAATTGGTCCCTTCCCTTCCATATATCCATTGATGTTTCCGACATAGCTATAGGGGTAGTCTTAGGTCAAAAAGAGGGACAAACATCACATGCCATCTACTTTGCTAGTAAAAATTTGACTCCTGCAGAATCGAAATACACTATTACTGAAAGAGTTTCTGGCAGTAGTCTATGCCATCAACAAGTTTCGTCATTATATCACAGGATATGAAATTTTTATACACATTGACTACTCCGCCATTAGATTTTTAATGAACAAACCTATCACCAATGGTAGGGTGACTCGGTGGCTTCTTTTGTTGCAAGAATTTAATATTACCATGTTGATCGTCCTGGTCGAGAGAATGTGGTAGCAGATTTTCTCTCTTGAATTCAAACTGACAATAGTGCCAGTCCCGTCGACGATATCTTCCCAGATGAACATTTGTTCGTTGTGTCTATCTGAACCCCTTGGTTTGCAGACATAGCCAATTATTTAGCAACCGGAAAGCTACCAAACCATCTCTCCCCACCTGAGAAACGTAGGATCATAGTTCGAAGTTCTAATTACTCTTAGGTGGACAATGACCTCTTTCATATTGGTCCTGATCTTATTATTAGATGATGTGTACGATATGATGAGATGACAGAGATCCTTCATGCATGTCATAGTGGACCTTGTGGTGGGCACTTTTCTGATAAGAGAACAACATACAAAGTGTTGCACTCCGGGTATTATTGGCCAAGAATTTTTAAAGATGCTACCAAGTATGTCAAGGGGTGTAATAGTTGCCAAAGAATGGGTAGACCCACGCCATTCGATGAGATGCCCTTACAACCCCAAGTTATGATCGATCCTTTTGAGAAATGGGCCCTAGATTTTGTTGGGCCAATTTCCCCTATGTCTCGCAAAAGGAAGTACATCCTAGTTTGCACAGACTATGTCACCAAGTGGGTGCAAGCTAAAGCCCTATTCCGAGCCACAGAGAAATCTATGGTAGAGTTTATATATGAAGAAATATTTACCCAATTCGTTGTACCTAGGGAAATTGTAACCGATCAAGGATCTCAGTTCACCTCCAATTTGATGAAAGAGCTTACTGATAAATATGGTATTAGACATTGTAAATCTTCACCATATCACCTGCAAGCCAATGGTCATGTAGATTCTACCAATAAAGTATTAGAAGCCATCCTGACTAAGACTATCCAGTTACACCACAAAGATTGGGTAGATAGGCTTCCATAAGCCTTGTGGGCTTATAAAATAACTTGGAGGAATACCACTGGCCACACACCTTATGAACTCGTTTATGGTAAACAAGTTCTTCTACCCATTGAATTCCAAGTCAAAACCTTTCATATGGTCTCACAGTTAGGGATGAATCTGGAAGAAGCACAGAGACAACAAATCCTACAGATAAATGAATTAGATGAGATTAGGCAAGCTGCTATTCAACGCACAATTTTAACACAAATCCAACACAAAAAGTGGCATGATAAATACATTAAACAAAAACAATTCAAAACTGGAGACTAGGCATTACTTTTTTATTCAAGGTACAAAAACTTTAAAGGTAAATTAACTACTCCTTGGATGGGTCCATATGAAATTGTTACATATTTTGACAATGGATCCGTTAAGATTAAGACAATTGATGATTCACAAATTTCCTTTGTTGTAAATGGACATAGACTTGGACTTTATCATCAACCAATATCTAAACAAGATTTTGTGCAGAATGCCTTACAACAGGAGGAGATGGAGCTGGTAGAAGAGGAAGTCATTCCTCCTTCTCCTGGTTCTTGAAATTATTTTGGGTTATCTTCATTTGTATATATGTAAATTTTTTTTTTTTGTCTTTTTTAATAAATAAGAGTCATTTCTAACAACTGATTGCATCTATACAGGAAATTCACTCTTATGATTAGCTTATGGAATTTTGTTAATTAAAACAGGAAGACTCTTTTTCCCTTTCCCTAATTTTAATCAAATTCCATATGACTTTTTCTTTGTACATATGTTTTTGTTTAGAATAAATCTGAATCATCTAACAAAGTGGTTTTGTAGTTTGATTACAAGAACCTTATCTCCATAATCATCCCATGCAATATTATCTGAAAAGGGAAGTGCTCTAAAAAGAAAAAAAAACTCATAATATATATTAACTCCTCTTTCGATTATTGTTGAAAATTGAAAATTTATAGTGAAAAGTTAAAGTGTCCTTTATATCATTTCAAACCACTTTCTGCTATGATTTTGTATGTGGTATTTGATTCAGACATGTACATTTTTGATTTATCACTAGAACAGTTGCTTAAGACCTATTTTTATCATCATGATTTTCAAAGTTATATCTTACACCTATGGACTACTAGTTCATCCTAGACTCATTATCAAAACTTGTCTCTTAAGCACTTTTAAAAGGTAGCTCAAAAGTGAGTGATATTTCTATTTTGTGGGGAACATTACTGATCTTTTATGAAAAAGATAGACTGAGAGGTCAAAGAACAGCTTTAGGTTATTATCTTTTGACATGATCCATAATTCAGGCTATTATAAATAAAGTTACTCATAAATTTCGCTCTAAAATTTGAATTATGTGTTTAGCAGGCTTAGCACACTCTAGTGCCAACCGGCTTCCTTACAGAAAATATCATTATATGAAGCAAACCCGTTGTGGTACTAAACAGGCTCGCTGGCAGGGGGTCCATTCTAAGTAAAATCTTGAACAAGGAAGCACAATAAATGCAAGTAAACCCGTCAGGGTACTAAACAGGCTCACTGGCAGTGAGGCTATACTTGCATGGTACTAAGATAAACACGCTGGGGTACTGAACAGGCCTGCTGGCAGTGGGGCAATATCGGGTAAAAGAGGTTTTGTTAACGCATGGCTATGCATATGGCTCATCTAAAAATAACCTGAGTATACGAATACATGTTTAGGCCAATTATTTATACTGTCATTAGAGAATGGTTGTAAGTTGGACTTGGACCCTATCATCTAATTCAAACAATACCTAGGGTATGATTATCCTAGAAATGGGACCCATAACTATAGAAATCTCACAAACTCTAGGGTGAACTTTATCTATATTCTTTGGATGACGGGAGATCTTTAAAATGAGTCATGGATGACTGGTTTTCCTATGGCATTTTTGCATATCAAATGTACTATTACTATTCATATGGTCTTCCTAAGCACTGTTATCTTTTTGATGAATGTATATATCTGAATCATCTCCATTTATCAGTTAGTATTTCATTTTCTTACGAAAAATTATCACAGCATTTTAGAGCTATCAGTTAAATTATTAAGCGAAAATATTTGAATTTTTTTCTTGATGGCTTGAGGACACGCCATATTTTTGGTTTAGGGGAGACTCAAAACTATTTTAACTTTCTAAATATTTATAAAAAGTTCATTTATCTTTGACAAAATGATAGGTGTTTGCAAGATAATGCAAGTAGCAGAAGATTGTTTTTAATCTATGATAAATAAAGAAGAACGTGACTAAAGCTTCAGAAAAGCAGGCTTACATCATCCTCTTGTGTGCTGACAGCACCAGAAAAATTCTCTGCATAATTAGTAGCACTCAGATCCAGCAAAGTACATTTTTGTGCAGAAGGTCCATATGGAGGATCAAATAAAGGGTCGAATGACAATCCGAATGAGGTGACGAATGAGGCAAATGAACAACAATTTGAATGAAGTACCGAATGAAACCATAATCTATAATAGCATGATTAAGTGTGTTAGGGACCTAATTTTTGAATTCTGCTGGAAAAATTTAATTGAATAATCATACCAGGGATCAATCAAATATCATCTCTGCATTTGACCTCACTCCTTTGCTCATTTCGGCTTCATCAAATGAAATGGTTAATCGTACATTATTATGATTGCTAGAATCATCCCATGGCTATCATATGGTTTTAATTTTTCATTAAGTTATATGCATGCGATCTGTCACTTATTAATTGAAATTCATCATGCTCTTTTATGCTACTTACGCTTAATTATCTCATGATGAGCATTACATTCAACCTGTCCAAAGTTTACTTTGGACATGGTTGAATATATCATCACCATACGAATTTACCAATGCACATCATGATGGCACACGATTCAAATATTTTCGGCATGATGGCATGATCGCTCGAGCGTGCTAAATCTCTGCTCATGATCGTTTAACCGTTCGAATGAATCACCATTTAAACCAGCGTTGCGGGAAATATACTTCATTTTTCCTTCCCTTATCCTTCCAGAGTCTATCAAGCCATGTCTCATGCAATCTCTTACATCCCCTGTTCCATTTGCATCCCCCATCCTCTGTTCAACAATGTAAATTCGTTATGAGCCTGGCAGCTACCAGGACCTCCTCCATATCCATGAATTTAAGGCATGTCGTGAAGTGTTCCTGCGAGCGGGATGGCGTCCGTTTCTTCATCTTCTTGACGACCACGATGATGAGGTTTCACTCCTTTTTTCTAAGGGGTTCTATGGAAAAACCGCTAAGGTTGGCCATCTCACCTTTCCCGTAACAGAAGAGTCCATTGCGCAGGCCACGAAATTGCCCAAAGAAGGTGCTCGTTGGCACAAACACCTTTTCCTTCCACAAGCGGATCACGAATTCACTCTCAAAGACGAATACCAACATGTTGCAGGCACAAAAGGATTCCATCGGGAATGGGTGAAGCCTGAATATCTCGATCCGTTGACTGTCATCATCCAGCTGATCACTTGGTAAGGTAAGTACACCATTTTCAAAGCCTACCACTTCCTATTATTGGCACATTTTGTTAATAATCAAGCCCTAAATTTTCCATTCTATCTTTTAAAGAGCCTAGAAAATATGTCTAGTCAGGTTAGGAAAAATGTGGTTAACCCTGCTGGAAGTTTGTACCATCACTGTCTTATAAAAAATTTGATCACCCATTATAAAAATTTTGATCACCCACCAGTTGAAAGAAAATGGGAAAACGTGGATAGCTTTGTGTTTGAAACACTAAACCCCCACCTGGTCAAGAAGCCACTTGTTAAAGCCTCTGCCTCTCGCAAGCATCATTGATTCCAAACCCGTGCAAACGAGCCCATTCAAACCCCTACCCAATCAAAAAGGGATTCCAAGTCTGTAGGATTTAGTGAGGGTGCCTCAGGAGAAATACACCATGTTCATTCATCCGATCTTGAGCCTGTCCATGAGGACACAACTACGGAACTCCCATTCTTCTCACCAATACCCACAAAGTCAAGAAAGGCCAATCGTGACCAGTTTGTCGATCAGACCGTCGTCCAATCTATCGATCAATCCGTCATTCAACCAATGCATTCAGACAGTCCTAATGGCCGGATGAACGATCTTGTCTTTGAATCATCTCTCCTTGCATTAGCGAATATATATTCCATTCTGCTTGAAGACCCCGTCTTGGAACTTGCCCCTGCACATACTGAAGATAAGATCCCTGAGGAACACATTACATATGTTGATCCTGAACCATTTCAAAAGGGATCGAGCCCGCAAAAAGACCCTGAGTCTTTTGTAGAAGCATCTAATCCACTCCTTCAGACTGTGGACAGACTAACCCAAGACATAGCAGAGTTAAAAAGTCAGAATGAGAAGTATGTTGAGATCATCTCTGGGCTTCGTCAAGAGAACAAGGACTTACGTTTCTAGGTGAAATGTGTTGAAAATTTAAATGAAGCCAAAACAACTTCCAACATTTCTCTCTAGTTGAAGCATGATGCTTTGAAGGACTAGTTCCAGAAGCTTAGAGCTAAATCCACTTCCTCTTCCAAGTCGAAGGCAGCTGCTACCGCAGCCTAGCCTTCTTCCTAAATTTCTCTTCTTTTGCTCAGTGGGACCTAGCATATCTCCGGTTTGGGGGAATGTTGGCATCCATTTTTGTCATCATTTTGATCAGTAAACATGCTCTGATTGGCGTTATTTTCACTATTTTGCTATGATAAGTCATTCTCTTTTCCATTCAAACCATCAAACAAACTCAGGTATGCATTTATTTGAAAATCATACGAATCGTGAATAATTATCATCATTTTTTATGGTTTATTGACAATCATCTCATATTTCTAGACATGCTTGGCATTTAGTTTTTGTTCTACAGGCTGCGATCATCATTCGGACCTTCATTCAGCCACACATTCACGCCGAGGACGTCTAGCCACATTCATCCCACCGTTCATCCCTCCATTCATACCCGCGGAATCGTTGGTTGAGATATTTTGGGGCAATAAAGTTAAAAACGGTGATGTGGGTTCTGTTAAGGACGTGTCGCTCACGGTTGGTGAGCCTTTATTCTAGAAGATCCGTCCTCTCATTCGCTTAGATTTACAGCACATTCTTTGCCCACGTCAACATTCGAGAAGATCCTCGTCCTCCCACACCTAGCTTGCCAACACATCCTCTGCCCACGATTGAAGGAAACCGACACCCAACTGTTCACGTCAAGGAGAATCAACGTCGTGGACTTAGGCAGACACCCTGTGCGTTTTCGTGAACCACCTCTCAGTCGTTTCTTTAGTCATTAAACCTCCTATTTTTAGAGAGGTTGACTACATCGACCTTCTCTCTTATTGTAAACTTATATAAAAATGTTTCATGTGAAGAAACGAAGTATAGGAATATATACATATACAGAGCAATTGTAACACATAGACCATAGCAGTAATTTTCATATAGATGCTGTGTAATTTTTATCAGTCAATGGAAGTTCCAGTTTCTTAGTTGTTGATGTCCTATTATTGGTGAAGATTTTGAGTTAAGCTTCAATCTCTAATTGTTGGGAAGGGCCCCTCAACAACCAGAGGCTTACTGTATATATTCTGCATTTCTTTTCTGCAAATTAATAGTATTCATTTTTAATATTTAACTCGTTTCCTATAGATGATGTTGTTTTATTTCCTATACATGTCAGTTCTTTATTTCCTGTAGTTTATATCTTGCTGTTAGTTTAATTTACAAGTTAAAATGACCTAAAATGACCGGTCATGCTTAAATCTTGTTAGTTTGCTTTCAGTTTTGTCATTTGCAATTAGATAAAGCTAATTAGTTAATGTTTCAGTAGTTCAAGTTCAATTCATAGTTAGAATTAGTTCTACTAGTTTTTCTTGTAGATGTAGGTTAGTTTTATTTACATTTCAGCCTAGTTTTATCATGTGTAGAAGTAGTTTGCTTCCTTAGAGAATGATTAGTATAGGTTGCTTCTTGCATTCCAACTCTAAACAGTCTATTTACTGCTTTTCCCTGCACTGTAGGTTCATATGCATCAACCAGCTGGCGTGAAGATCATTCAGTCTGCTTCTTTCCTTAGTTTAAATCGTTTTCTGCCATCTAGACTGCCATTCGGATCTTCTTTCAGATTGCCACCCGAATTGTCATACGGACTTTAATATTTCCTGCATTGTTTTTATGCTTATTTAGAATCCCGTTTCTTAGGTTTTCGAACTGTAATATTTCTTGCATTTAATTAGCATTCTTAGATGTAATTAAGATCTTGTTCCACACTACATAGAGTTTTAATTAAGTTTCATCATCATTCTTAGTTTCCATTCCATTTTCCTTAACTCTGCTTTAACTGCTTTTCAAATTATGTCTTGTTACTGTTCTAGAATTTATTAGTTTCATTCTTAGTGTAGTTTATTAAATGTTGTTCAGATTAAATATTTTGGATTAGACTTAGTAATTTTATTCTCCAAAGTACATTAGTTTTTGATAGTTTCTTAGTTCAATCATAGGATTAGTTTTCCCATTTACATAGTTAATGAAGATGTTCATAGAATAGGATTTGGTTCAGAAATAAGACATCTTTATCAAGTTTTCTACTTGCTTCTATATAAAAATATCTTTATCAAGTTTTGTACTTGCTTCTCAATCAAATTCAGTTTCAAGTAAATATCTTTATTAAGTTTTCTACTTGCTTCTAGATTTCATGTCATTTGTCTATGGATAGAAAATAGATTACAATGTTTAAAGTTAGTTGTAATTGGACACTCTTTAGTTTGCATTTATTTGTAGAAGTTAAACTAGATTTGCTTCCATTTTGTTTCCTTGTCACATTTGAAAGTCACTTTGATACCTTCTCTCCTGTTCCTATTACATTTGATACATTTCCTCAGAATCCTCAAGGAGAATGGAATTAGGTAGTTTAGTTTGATCTTGAGTTGAATGTATGAATAGTTTTTGAGTTCATTAAGTAGTCTGTAGTTTTGCTTTAAGTTAATATAATTTCTAATTTCCATAGTTAATTGTCAATTGAAGCATTTCATAGACAGGTTCCTAAACTCATTTACATTTGTTTCTAATTCCTATATTAGAGTTTGAATTATTAATCAACAGTATTCAATTCCATCAAAGTAGTTCTGTTCTTGATTAAGTCTTGCTTCTTAGAATAATATTTGTTGTTTTTATCTTTTCAATTATTATCCATAGAGTAGAGTAGTATAGCTTGATACTATTCTGATCTGTTGGTTTAGGTAGGTTTAATTAGTTCAGTAGTTGTATTTTTAAAAAGTTTGACTCAGTTTTTCATTTTGAAATATTTTTCGATCTTTTCTTTATTAAATATTTCTAAGGTCTGCCGAGCCGAAACCTTAGGTCCCATTCTACCTCAACATATACTATGGCACAACTCTAGTATTACCAACCCTAGCCGATAATTAAATATTTTGGTGATTCCTTAAGACAGTAAATGACTCAGAATAAATCTTTGGTAGGGTCTTCCACCTACTTCAAAGGTATTTCGATTACAAATGCTTCTCATAAGGAAGCATTTTCTTCTTCTCTTTTGATTTCTCACTCTTTCAAAGATGAATCTAAAACCAAGTCCCCTCTCTCTTTTGAAATAAAACATTTTAAAATCCAGTTTCTTTGGTAGAGAATGTTGAATGCGATTCTTATTATGAATTCATTAATAGGAGTTCAAAGTTTCATTAATATCTAAAAGAGATGCTTCTATCTACAAATTCAATGGGTTTTGACCATTGTTCAAAACTCTCATGGAATGGATTGACTCCAATTAAACTTCAACATGGTAAGTTTTTGTTCCAGAGGATTCTTTATTACATACTTCAAAGGTATTTCGATTACAAATGCTTCTCATAAGGAAGCATTTTCTTCTTCTCTTTTGATTTCTCACTCTTTCAAAGATGAATCTAAAACCAAGTCCCCTCTCTCTTTCGAAATAAAACATTTTAAAATCCAATTTCTTTGGTAGAGAATGTTGAATGCGATTCTTATTATGAAGTCATTAATAGGAGTTCAAAGTTTCATTAATATCCAAAAGAGATGCTTCGATCTACAAATTCAATGGGTTTTGACCATTGTTCAAAACTCTCATGGAATGGATTGACTCCAATTAAACTTCAACATGGTAAGTTTTTGTTCCAGAGGATTCTTTATTACATATTTCAAAAACCTAGAAGTCCCTAGAAAGGTCATGGAGGAGGGATCATAGTTCTAGTTTAGATTTGGTCTCTTCCTCAAAACATAAATGTCAATGGTACCTAAGTGATTCTCTTAGATAAGGGTGTTGTTATCACTCCCACCAGTTTTCAAGTTTCTCTAATGACATGCTTGTGCTCTTGTTTGTGTTTGTGTTTTTAGTAATCCTTGCAAGAAACACATGGGGCCAAGTGTAAGTCTTGAGCGACTTTTTGTATAACAGATACCCCTAATTCATGTCCTATTTGAAGAAGTATCACTATTGTAGTGTGGCAAGACATTTCAACCCATCAAATATCTCATGTAAAGCATTTTTCACTTAGTGGTGTTGATTATAAGAATTTAGTGAAAATATTTATCACGGCTCACCAAATTTAACCATGTTCAATGTTTATTTACTCAACCCTAACCTAGGTGAGATTAATGAATCTCTCCTTTACATGTGGGAAGAGAAACTATTACAAAAATTTGGAAAGTCCTTGTGTATAGTTTATTAAGCCTAATAGTCCTTGTGTATAGTTTTTTTTTTTCTACGGAAAATAAGTCATAATTTTATTATATGTAATAACAAAACTACATTATTTAGATGTTGTAACAACAGTTTTGAGAACTATAAGGATTATAGTCTCTTAACAACAAGTTTATTAAAGTATCTCATACAATCATTCTTTCACCTATATAAAAATAGAGAGTATTACAATCATTATTTCACTTATTTCTTCTATATCATAATCTATATATCCCCTGAGTATCACATTGCCATCATCCAAAAAATTGTCTTATACGTGGAGAATATAATTTAAGCATAGAAAATTATAGAGGTTTGTGAAAGGGAAGGTGGTGGTATTCAGTTTTTTGACCCTCCCTCTCCTCCAATATATGCCACTATCTATGTTGAAGTTATAGTCTTGCCTTTGAGACTCCATTGGAAAGACCATTTGTTTCCATCAGCATAGTTGTTTGTCCCAAAGCCAAGTCCAATTTTAAAATTGAAGCAATGATCTTCATTGATAAACATAATCCTACCTACCTTGTAGATACTAGAGTCACCTTGTGTTGCCCCATTAAAATAAGCTCAAGCTTGGTTCCTGTCAATTATCTCAGCTACCACCTATCTTGCTCTTTTTTGTTTTTTCAACTAGGGAGAGAAACTTAGAATGCTTAAGCTCCATGTGACATAGAGAAAAGGTATTGTTGGTTTTCTTTCAAACAATGCTTTATTTTGCACCGGCCATAGACCCCATGCAATGACCAATGTAAATGCTTTATAATCTTGAATCCTCCCATTGTCACACCACCTCCTCAATCTTTCCTTGGTATATTGTCCCAACCAAACATCCTTCAATCCTATTAGTGCTTCAATTTCTTTCCAGACTTGTATCAAGAATGGGTACATCATAACAAGGTGATCATTCGATTCATCATTCAAGTAGCACAAGGGGAACCTTCTTGTACTTGAAAGGACCTCTTCTGCATCTGATCATATGTCAGTACTTTGTTTCTTATAAGCACCACATAAAAATATTTGCTTTGGATGGGAATTTAATCTGCTAGACTTGTTTCCATCACCACACCTCACCTATCTATCATCCAAACACTTATATACTAAAATATTTCATTTAGAGTGTACTCCCCTGATGGAGCTCCAATTCAAACCAACATATCACTTTGATCTACTAATAGAATATGACAAGCCTTTAACTTTGATATAAAAGTACTCCAAATCTGAGCATCTTTGCCTCCAAAACCCAAAACATATGCCATGAGCAATGCTTGTCCCAAAAAGTTCAATTTTATCTAGTCACCAATCTAATTTACTTTATAGTACCCTCTAATATCTTAGTTCCTAGATCATAGGAGCTGGTAACTTATGAGTACACCCACTTCCAACATAAGGATCTTCCCCTAGTCAAACCTTCAAGCCATTTCCAATATTCCACGCCAAACCTTCCCCAATCATTGAAAAGGCTAGCACAAGGGATTTCCAAAATTTCAACACATTATTCAGACTTTTCCTCAACCATCGTATCCAGTCCTCCACACTTTATGGATGCATGTACTTCCATCCTACAACTTGACACCACAACTCCACTCCATTTATCAATCACCACACGCACTTCACAACCAGATCCCAAGAGAAGAGAAATTTTTTTTTATATGCCCCATCCTCCAAGGGATTTTGGCTTGTCCAAATTTTTCCATATGACCCATGGAATAGTACAATTTTCTTTTTTCCCATGCCACAAAAACTAAAAGCACAATCCTCACAAAGTCTCTAAATTCCATTTGGGAATCCATGAGAGTGACATCCTATACATGGAGGTTGATTCCATCATCGTCTTTACAAGACCAATCTACCACTTTGTGTCAACCATCGGTTGTACCAAATATTTATGCGCTTCTTGAGCTTCCTGATAAGCCTTTTCCAGTCATATTTCAGATAAGTGTTTGGTTTAAGGAAAAAACCAAGGTGTTTCAACATTTCTTCTATACTAGTTAGTTGGTAAGGGAACAATTCCAAAAAGTATAACTTGTTAGCCTCTGCAATTCCCATTAAAGAGAACGTTGACTTGTCAACATTGATCAACATACTTGTAGCCGAACAATAAATATCTAGGATCATCTTTAGCTTCCATGCATCCTTACAAGTCCCATAAAACAAAATCAAGGCGTCATATACAAACAAGATGTGGGATAGATGGATATCTCCATCCAAATGGATGCTATTTAGCTTCCCTCTCCTTTTTGTTGCAATGATGGCCCTAATAATACCTTCAGACACAACTAAAAATAGAAGGGAGAATACTGGACATCCTTGCTTGAGTCCCCTCCTCCCGAAAAAAACTTGTGGCTGCACCATTAATTAGAATTGCAAATGAAATAGAAGTGATACAACTCATATCCCAAGTGATAAATGAAACATGAAAACCCTAATGTGTTAATACCATCCTTACAACCAACTTACTCTATCGAATGCCTTCAATAGGTTGGTTTTTATAACAATAGCTTTAAGGTTCCTTATTTTTACGGAATATATACCTTCTTGCACTACTCCAATGGGCTCATAGATCAACCAACCTTCTAAACTTCCAAATCGTTCATCTGAGATTGTTGTGGACAATACCTTTTTTAGTCAATTGGCTATTACTTTGGAAACCACTTTGTATATGCAATTGCGCAAGGAAATTTGTTGAAAATGTTCAAAAGATGTTGGATTGTATTTTTTGGAGATCAAGGTGATAAGGATATATTAAAGGCTTCCAACACTATTCCATTTATTTTAGTCTCCTCTACCACCAACAATATATATTTCTCAATCAGCTCTATGAATCCAAGGAAGAATTCAATCTTCCAACCATTCAATCTCGATATTTTTTATTTTTGAAATCTATGTAAGATAGATTGTAGTTCTCCAATTGTCACCTCCTTCATCAACAAAATATTATCATCTTCATCGACAATGCTTAGGTAGTATTGTGCCATGTGCACTACTTATGGAAAAGTAGTCCTCTCATCAACCTTAAAATTTTTATTGAAATGATTGACTCCCATCCTCACAATATCCTCGAACTTGCTTGCTTCCAATCCCTCTAAGCTAGCAATCTTCCAGATGCTATTGTCATTCCTTCTCATTTTAGAAAAGTTGTGGAAGAATTTTGTATTTTTCATCCCCTGCTTTTAGCCACACTGCTCTGCTTTTCAGTTTCCAAGCCACTTATTTTTCCATTAATAAAACTCTCTTTATTTTCTCTAATTCAACTATTAGATTCTTGGATGCCTCCGATATGAAACCCCCATCAGTTGAATTAAATAGTTTAGATAGCCTATTCTCTGTCCCCACAAGCTCTCTCTCCTCATTCTATTTCATCCTTGCAGTACATCCTATTGAAGCCTCTTTTATCCTTTTCATATTTGCCAGAAAATATCCCTATCTTGAAGTGTTGAGTGTAGCATCATAAGGAATCCAAAGGATTTTAAAAAGTAGGAGATAGTTGTCATCCTTCAACCACTTAGAGAAAAATTTGAATGGGCTTGGAGGTCTCTTCCCTCCATCATATATTAGAAATACTGAGAGGTAATCATACTCACCCCGTGTACCCACCCATTGTTTTATCCTGAAGGTGTCCTTAAGGAAACCCTCTGATTCTAAGAAATGATCTATACTTTTTGTGATGCTTTCATCTCTAATTCTTTTATTGCACCAAGTGGGGTTAAGTTTGATAAAAAAAATTAGTGAGCATATCCACTTGTGCGTGCTTTCCCCATACCTCAGAATAGCCCAAAGATAAGTTTAAATCTCCCCTGAGAATGACTAGCTCCTTTTGAAGACAAGTCTTTTTAAGCAAATCCTCCCAATAAACCACCCGGTCAACATAAGGTCCATAGATTTTTAGTGTTAAATACACAGCATCAGGAGACATTCTCCAAATCAATCTTGTGCAGCCAAGATTGATCCCCCGTATAGAGGTGAGCACTTTGATTTCCTTCTATGTAAAGGTTATTCCTCTCGTATAGAGGTAACTGATCAAAGTAATGATCTTGTAAGGTCTTGTTGGAAAAGGCTTCGGACTTGTGTGTCAAGTCATGATTCTCATGTGAACCTTCCTGTTGTGCGGTGAAACTACCTATGATAGGGAATTCAAGAGATAATCAACGTACATGTAATTTAGTTACAGAGATAGGAAAGTACATAGGTGCAGTAAGCAATCATTATTTTAATGAAAAGAACTAAGATATAAAGTTGAATTAAATACCTGAATGGTTGGCGTTCGATCCAAGCTTTTAAACTTTAGATTCCTGCTTCACTGCTCCAGAGAGATCACTTGCAATAAAACACATACCTTTCTCAAAGCTTATGACCAAATAAAAATGAATGCTTTACAAGAAACTCATATATTAAAAACATGAAAGATTCAAAGACATACATTCATACCATGGACAAATATTTATGGCAAAAGATTTGTCTGTATTATTAGCATTAAAGGAAATCATCCAAACCTGTACTACAACTGGAACCGTTGAAACCTGACCCCGGGTTCCTGATCCTATTCCTTGAGTAGAATTTTCTCCAGCATTTCTTTAGAAAAAGTTGCTTCTTCCTTCTCAAGGCCCTCCCCTTGTATTTATAGCAAGGCTGGGAGGATAAAATCAAAAGGAAATTGGTCAGGGAGGTTGTGGTAGTTAGGATAACTACCATAATTGATCTATAATCTTCTTTTAATATTTTTTCTCGTGAGTTAGAGATACCCGCAGGTGTGTCTCTTGACAACTAGTGAGTGAGTCACGAGTATAGTTCCCAGCAACACGCGAGTGAAGCTTTTTAGTTGTTACCCATGGGTTGTCAACATAGAATGTCACGGTTAACCTATGATTTTGTTGATATGAGAGTTGTTGTTATATCTCAAAACAAGTCACAAATAAGGTTGTGTTAAGGATAAATGTTGCAAAGTCTAGGCCAAAGCATCTATGATCAAATAGGATCTTCAATCCATAAGGTCCTTTTGTGTGACCAACAAGGAAATGTATTCACGAATGGAGAAGTGCCATTTTGACTGATAACACTTCCGTATAAAGGTAGCCATGGGATGGACCTCCCGTATAGAGGTGGACCTTCTGTATAAAGGTCATGCTTTACTTGTTAAAAGAATTTCAATGTTGTGTGATATATTATTAACCATGATCATTAGTTGCTATTAAGTCTCCTTCAGAGATTGATCACCTCTTTAGTGCATTACTTTAGCATATGATCATTTGGTCTGGAATAATATAATATGATCACAGCATCCGATAATTCTTCTTAGTATAATATAATGTGATGGATAATTAAAGTTAGCACATATATTGACCATGCAGTAAAAGATAAAGAGATAGAGATAAATGCATAGAGAAAAGAGAATTTGAATTGATCAGGAGATGACTAAGTGAACTTGAATTGTCAAGATTCAGTTAAAGCCACAATGTATGCCTCAGTTAACTAAAGAACTCACAGTGGTCACTACAAAGTAAATCAATCGGAATGATAAGAGTTAACTAAGTGTTAAATAAGAAGGACTAGTTAACTAAAGTGTTTTCACTTTAGTTAAACTAAAAGAAGACACTTCAGTAAATCAAGGAGAACTCGAATTGATCACTATAGTGATGTTATCAAGAAAGAATCAGTTAAAGAGAGTTATCTAAGTGACAACAAAGAAGATCTAGTTAAGTAAGTGTTATTGCATGACAACACTTATGTTAAACTAAAAGAAGACACTTGAGTTGCGACACTTGCATGATGACACTCAAGTTATCCACCTAACTATGTGGGCAAGCTTTCAGTTAAGAGGCAAGTTCATCCTAAGAGACAGTTCAATGAGATAAAGCACTGCATGAGAAATGGGGCGCACTTCTTCATGCAATATTGATACATCTAGTCTGAGGGCGAGTTCATCATGAAGTTAGAAGAAGTTGATACATGAGAAGAATGTATAAATATGTTATACGAGATTAATGAATTCAATGTGAAGCGAATTCTCTTCTCCATTGAAGGCAAGGTGCTTCTGTTTGTGTAGGTTATTGTTCTTGCTTGTTATTGATGTGCTAGGCACATTGGAAAACACATCGATTGATCTCTCTTCTCTATTGCTTTTGTATCCTCACCAAGAGTGTTTTGGTTATCTCTTATATTCCGAAATCAATCTCCCATGTTGTAAAAGAAATAATTCTCTGTTATCCATTATATTATAATGAGAAGAATTGTTGGGGGTTTTGTTCTCTTATTTTTGAGGATTTTCCCCAAGGTATATTTTTTGTTATGGTTGTATGAATTTCATGTGATTGAATTGTCTCATTGCTTCAATTTTCGACATCTAAAACAATTAAAGATCAAAGCTCAACCAAATATTAACACGGTATTAGAGCTCAAGGTGTGAAGGATCTCAATTTTGTATGCCAGCTAGAGCCTACGTAGATCCTAAGAAGTTGAGCACAATATTTGAAGACTATGCCATCAATCTATGTATAACTAGAAGACCGTCTTGAGGGCACCTCAAACTTCAACACTTGGAAGGCTAGGATTCTCAACATCCTAGAGGAACATGACTTGGATGGCTACATATCCATTGTGGCGGAGGAGACTACATCTAATGCAGGGTGCATCAACTTCAAGAAGAATCAAGCTAAGGCCAAACATATCATCTATGATTCGGTAAAATATAGCTTGATACCCATGATCACACAGCTGAAGACCGCAAAAGAATGTTATGATACATTGACTAATATATATGATAAGAAGGCCCCAACTCAAAAGAGGGAATTGAAGAAAAAGTTACGAAACCTCAATATGGAGAAGGATGAGACAATGGCCTCCTTCTTCACTAAGATCTCTCAGGTAAGAGATCAACTTGTTAACATTGGAGTTGTGGTGGATGAAGATGATCTCATCCAAACTGCCATTAATGGTATCCCATCTTCATGGGAAACATTTTTGGCTGCTATTAATGGCTGAGAAGTGAAACTTGGGTTCAAAATATTGTGGCATGACTGTATCCAAGAAGAAGGGTGAATCCAGAGCAAAGCTATGTGCATTAAAGAAGAAAAGCTCACCCTCGCGACAAGAATGAAGAAAGGAAATAAACCCTTCTTCCAAAAGAATTTCTCTCATCCAAAGAATGATTTCAACAAAGGATTTGATAAGTCAAAAGCTAGATGATTCAACTGCAACAAGAAAGGCCATTTCTTAAGAGAGTGCAAAGCAAAGCGGAAAGGGAAGTTTCATGATTCTACCGCCATAGAATATGAAACCACTCAAAATAATGCATCTGAAGAAAAGGAGACAAGAAGGGATTCTTACCTTGTCTCATCCCTTTCGGCGTCTGTCATGACAAGTGCATACACATGGTTTATTAACAATGGCGCATCCAAACATATGACTGGTTACAAGAGTACCATCATAGACCTAAAGGAGAAAAAGTTCACATGCATGTTAGAGTTGGGGGACAACTCAACATATTTGATCCAAGGAGTTGGATCCACCTCATTCCAGCTGAGCATCGGTGATATTTTACATGTGGAGGGAATTATATATGATCCAGTATTGAAGAAGAACCTCCTTTCAGTTTTGGTTCTTGAAGACAAAGGCTTCTGAGTTATCTTCATGGATAACAAAGCACTTTTATGGCCGAAGAACAAAAGCCTAGAATCTGATGCTGTGATTGGAGTTCGAGAGGGAGGACTCTACAAGGTACCCATGAAGTACATTCAAGCTATGATTCACCACACTATCATTCCATGCAAGCTATGGCACCGAAGGCTTGGAAACCTACAATAAAAAGCGCTACCAAGACTTCAAAAGATGGTAAAAGTTACACCCGTATTTGAGCACGATAGTGTATGTTGGGGTTGTTCACTTGGGAAGAATGTTAATAAATTTTTTTCTAGTAGTACTACTAGATCTAAAGGGACTTTAGATTTAATACATTCTGATGTATCTGGTCCCATTTCATCCCCCTACCTGAGTGGCTTCTTATATTATGTAATGTTCATAGATGATTTTTCTAGGAAGTCATGGATTTATTTCATGAAGGCTAAAAGTGAAACTCTTAGCAAATTTAAAGAGTTTGAAGCCCTAGTTTAAAAACATAAAGAAAAGCACATCCATGCATTAAGGTTTGATAATGAAGGTGAATTTGATTTACATGCATTTAATGAGCTATGTAGTGATGCATGAATATGTATACGGTTAATAGTACCATACAACCCTCAGCAAAATGGGGTTGCCGAAAGGAATAATAGAACCATATGTGAGGCTGCAAAATCCATGATGCGTGATCAAGATATGTCTACCTCATTATGGGAAGAAGCCATCAATATAGTTGTGTACATCCAAAATAGAATCCCACATGCCATTATAGATGAGAAGACACCAAAAGAAGTGCTTACCAATGAGAAGCCAACCATCTCACACTTGAGGATATTTGGGATCCCAGTATACATTCATGTACCGAAAGAAAAGAGAACAAAGATGGAGCCTTCTGGAAAGAAAGGCACCTTTGTGGGTTATAGCAAGTCATCCAAAGCATACCGAATATATGTACCTGGTGAGAGACACATTGAAGTTAGTTGAGATGTTACCTTCCATGAGGAAGATGCTTTCAAAATATTGAAAGAGATTCAATGTGATTCAGAGATGGAGGATCCCGAGTCTAATTCTCCCCTTTTAGAGTTTGAGAGGGAGAAACCAGAAGATGCCTCAAATTCACTAGATCCTGAAGAACCAGTAGAATTGATTGAAAGGTCACCTAATGAACCTCTCGCTAAAAGAAGATATGCTTGGTACTGAGATATCTTACAAAATGCAAAGAAACATGGAGCACCAACAAGCTCATCTAGAGAGTGCAAGCAACCTGGCATATATTCAGGGTATGTTGCACTAATGAGTCACATCAGTGATTTAGAACCATCATTATATGAAGAATCTACAAAGAAACAAGTTTGGAAATATTCAATGATAGAAGAGTAGAACTCTATAATTAAGAATGATGTTTGGGAGGTTGTTCCCAAACCTGATGGGAAGTCCATTGTGACTTCCAGATGGATTTACAAGATAAAGCATGCTACCGATGGTAGAATTGAGAAGTATAAAGCTATATTCATTGCCATAGGTTTCTCTAAGAAAGAAGGCATTGACTATGATGAGACCTTTGCCCCTGTGTCAAGGTACACCACAATCCAAGCAATGATTGCACTTGCATCTGTTCTAGGATGGAAACTTCACCAGATGGATGTGAAGATAGCCTTCCTCAATGGAGAGGTTGAGGAAGAGGTTTATATTCAGCATCCTGAAGGATTTGTGGTGCATGGGAAGAAGTCCCATGTTTGCAAGATAAAGAAAGATTTATATGGGCTTAAGCAAGCCCCCAGGGCTTGGTACTCCATAATTGATAGCTACCTTTAGAAATTGGGTTTCTGTAAGAGTGAAGCTTATCCAAATTTGTAATTCAAAGTATCGAAGAACCAACCATTGATATTGGTTTTGTATGTTGCTGATTTGTTTCTCAATGGAGAGGATCATTTGATTGCTTGGTGCAAGAGGGAGCTCACCTCAGAGTTTGAGATGAAAGACTTAGGTCTGATGCACTACTTTCTTGGCCTTGAGATCTGGCAAAGAAAAGATGAAAATTTTCTATCTCAAGGGAAGTACACTGTGGATATATTGCACATGTTTGGAATGATAGTTTGAAAATCTATTACTACATCGATGGTTTCCAATTTGAGGAAACTTCATGAGTCAGGCTCTGGATTAGATCCAATAGATACCACTTTGTATAGACAACTTATAGGCTTGGTAATGTAATTGATACATTCGAGGCCTGATGTATGTTATGTCGTGAGTATTCTAAGCCAATTTATGTCTAATCAAAGACACAGACACTAGATAGATGCTAAGCATGTGCTTAGTTACCTTCGAGGTACAATTTCATATGGACTCAGATACACGTCTAGTGGAGGAGTCATGTCATTACTTGGTTATAAAAACTCAGACTAGGGAGGAAGCATTGTGGACTGTAAGAGTACATCCGACTACTGTTATAGCCTAATATCAACTATGATATCATGGTCCAGCAGGAAGCAGGGCTCCGTAGCCTAGAGCACTACAGAAGCAGAATACATAGTTGCTAGTGTTTCCTGCCGAGAAGCAGTGTGGCTCATAAAGCTACTTGTAGGGTTATTCAATGAAAAGCTTGAGCCTACAATTATTAGGTGTGACAATTAGAGTTGCATCAAGCTTTCATAAAACCCAGTGTTTCATGAAAAGTCGAAGCACATTGAAATGAAGTATCAATTCATCCGAGACATGGTCTAGTAAGGTACAATGAAACTTCAATATATTGCTACTGATGAGAAGATTGTAGATGTGTTAACAAAGCCTCTATTAGTAACAAAGTTCAGGTACTTCCGAGACAAGCTTGGTGTGGTAGAGAATTCCTCCCTCGCTGAGAGGGAGTGTTAAATATACAACATCAGGAGACATTCTCCAAACCAATCTTGTGCATCCAAGATTGATCCTTCCGTATATAGGTGAACACTTTGATTGCCTTCTGTGTAATGGTTATTCCTCCCGTATAGAGGTAATTGATCAAAGTAATGGTGTTGTAAAGTCTTGTTGGACAAGGATCCAGACTTGTGTGTCAAGTCATGATTCTCATGTGAACCTTCCGTATAAAGGTATCCATGGGATGGACCTCCCGTATAGAGGTGGACCTTCCGTATAAAGGTCATGCTTTACTTGTTAAAAGCATTTAATGTTGTGTGATATACTATTAACCATGATGACCAATTGTTATTAAGTCTCTTTCATAGATTGATCACCTCTTTAGTGAATTACTTTAACATATGATCATTTGGTCCGAAATAATATATTATGATCACAGCATCCGATAATTCTTCTTAGTTTAATGTAATGTGATGGATAATTAAAGTTAGCACATATATTGACCATGCAGTAAAAGATAAAGAGATACAAATAAATGCATAGAGAAAAAGAGAATTCGAATTGATCGGGAGATGACTAAGTGAACTCGAATTGTCAAGCTTTAGTTAAAGCCACAATGTATGCCTCAATTAATTAAAGAACTCACAGTGGTCACTACAAAGTAAATCAATCGGCATGATGAGAGTTAACTAAGTGTCAAATAAGAAGGACTAGTTAACTAAAGTGTTTTCACTTTAGTTAAACTAAAAGAAGACACTTCCGTAAATCAAGGAGAACTCGAATTGATCACTACAGTGATGTTATCAAGAAAGATTAATAGGTTAAAGAGAGTTAACTAAGTGACAACAAAGAAGATCTAGTCAACCAAGTGTTATTACATGACGACACTTATGTTAAACTAAAAGACGACACTTGAGTTGTGACACTTAAGTTAGCCACCTAACTAAGTGGGTAAGCTTTTAGTTAAGAGGCGAGTTCATCCTAAGAGACTGTCCAATGAGATAAAGCACTGCATGAGAAGTGGGGCACACTTCTTCATGCAAGATTGATACATCCAGTTTGAGGGCAAGTTCATCATGAAGTTAGAAGAAGCTGATGCATGAGAAGAATGTATAAATATAGTATACGAGATTAATGAATTTAATGTGAAGTAAATTCTCTTCTCCATTGAAGGCAAGGCACTTCTCTTTGTGCAGGTTATTTTTCTTGCTTGTTATTGATGTGTTGGGCACATTGAAAAACACATCCAATTGATCTATCTTCTCTATTGCTTTTGTATCTTCACCAAGAGTGTTTTGGTGATGTCTTATCTTCCGAAAGCAATCTGTTATGTTGTAAAATAAAGCATTCTTTGTTATCCATTATATTATACTGAGAAGAATTGTTGGGGTTTTTGTTCTCATAGTTTTGAGGATTTTCCCCAGGGTATATCTTGTGTTATGGTTGTATGAATTTCATGTGATTGAATTGTCTCATTGCTTCAAGTTTCGACCTCTAAAAGAATTAAAGATCAAAGCTCAACCAAATATTAACATTTAGCGCCAATGACTCTTTTCCAAAATCCCAAGAAAAGAGTACCAACCCAAGTCTTGAGCAACAATCTAGACATTTTTGAGTTGTAAATTTTTGACCCTCCAACTAGTGATTAGGTCCCCTAATATGCCCCTTGCATCTACAAATCTAAAGTCCCAACCCCCTAGTAGTCTACCTAACTTCTCTACCATCCTTTTACCTTCACACATTGTTTCTTGCAGAAAATTTAGATCAAGAGAGTGAACATCTATTAATCTCTTTATGACCAGTTTCCTTGGGTTACTGACCAAACCCCTACAGTTGAGGGTGAGACAGATCATGGGGTAACCCTTGTCGAGGTGATGAATGCTCTAAGTACCTCATTAATGGACAATTGTCTCCCAGAAACTATATCGGTGATCGCCTTCTCTTGAGCCACATGAAGGCATGACTGTCTCCCCCTTACCCCATGTTTTGTGCAAAGGATTGGATTTATCTATAGTCCCCCGGAGGAAGATCCTTTCAAGGGTCTAGATGCCCCTATCTGAGGCCTTGAATTATATTTTTTAACACTAGTCCCTGACTCTACCTAGTCTCCCAAATAAAAAACAGGGACTTCCAAAGAGTCAGACTGTGCACCCCTTCCTTCCATAGCCAAAGACACTAAGGAGGGGCCATTACTTAGAAATTTACATGAGGAAAAAGGCAATGGTTTTGGGTCCCCTTCTCCTCATCTCGAGTTCATGGGACCTCCCATCATAGTCCCATACCCTAAATTAACACTAGAGAAGAAAGGTGAGAAAGACAAGGGTGTCAGAGTTTTAAATGACTTACCAAGTTCCATGGGAGGAGTCTTCATCAGCTATGCATAACCATCAGTCTTATTAGGGGGACCACAATTCTCTTCCTCAATGTTCCTATTGGTGGTCTTGGGTGGTAAAATCACTTGCATATCCTTTGGTGAGCCACTTTGTATCACAACCTTTGGATCAAGCCCAATCCTCATCAATTGTGTGCTATCCAGTCCTTGATTAAGCACCTAGCTATCCCCCGTCTGCCAACCAATCCATCCTTTGCTTTGCAAGGGCCATTCTCATCTCCCATCATCCTGGAGTCCTTTTCCATCTTTGAATCCCAAAACCTTCAATAAAAGGGTAAAGCATAGTCTACAACCAAATGTCCATAGATGTGGGATCGGTTGCAACATAACGATATCCCTTCATAATACAATTGTTGTGTATGAGCCTTATTCCTTTTTTTGTTATAACTAATGAGTCTATCGGACCCTCCCTCAAATTGAGTTTTACTAGGACTCGTGCCTTGGTCATCACCCCCGTCATCTAATAGGATAGGTCCACTAATTGCGGTAAGAGAAAATCCAAAAAAATTAAAAAGTCCTTGTGTACATTTGTTAAGAGAACTAAAAGGTTTATTATGCAAATTATTTTAGATGGAGAAGATTTTAAATAAACCTCGTAAATCAATAAAGATAATACAACTTTCTAAGTGTAGACTTTGTTTAGAGACAAACCATATAAAACAACCTTTCTAGGAAACAAAAGTTTAGAAGAATAACAAACCCAATTGGTGTAAGGACCACATGATGAACCCTAGTGGGTGCCATCAAAGAAAAGGATGCACAAACATCTAAGCATATATGTTTGTCTCACTCTTAAACGGATGTGATGTTAATATGACTATAATCATTACTAAGGAATCATACCTCTAGATTGTAGGTTTCCTTACTTTAATAATTCCAAAGAGGTTGAAGAGGAAGCATGATGTGGGAAAGTCAAATCATGAAAAAAATTAATTCCTTTAATTATATTAAATTTTATAATATAATTAATAATGATTGAAATTTTAATAATTTCAAATCAATCAAATAAATAAATATAAATAAAATTTATTTATTTATAATTAGTTTAGAAGATTCTTAATAAACAACGAAACATATATTTAACTTGAGCATATAAAATTCACAATTAACCATTTATGTTTTGAATATCTAATCCTCAATCAAATAAATAAAGATAAATAAAATTCATTTTTTTTTAATTAGTTTGGAAGATTCTCAATAAACAACGAAACATATATTTAACTTTAGCATATAAAATTCATAATTAACCATTTATGTTTCGAATATCTAATCCTCAATCAAAAGATTGTTAAGATTAGTGGTTAAATATAACACATCTTTCCCAATGTGATGTATATAAAAAAGGGAGAGGGCTGAACATTATAAAACAATATAAAATTACAAAGTCTTTGCACCTTGGAATCTTGGATTTAATCGACATTCAAGCTTAAAAAAAAAAGTGAAGTATAAACTTTTTTTGGTTTGGTGATTTTTCTTTTTAAAAGAATTTTTTTTTTTTTTTTTGCTATTCATCATTGAATCAAAGAAATTATATATTTGATCATATCTTTTTCATCGATAATTATTTGTATGTTTATAATGCTTCTTTAAAGATATATCATATATCTTATTTCTGTAAAAAAACCATTACTTCTAATTTTGTCAACATTAATTCTAAGTCCATACAAACTTATTCAAAAAGGATTCTCTTCTATCATCTAAGATTGTATAATACAAAATATAGCATTTTATCTAAGACCTCAAAAAACTATATAATGACAAAAAAAATATATTGTTTGAGTATTCAATCAATAGATCTGGACCTCAAACTCTTCAATAATCAGACTGTTCATGTAGTGACATATATAAGCACAACCTTCTCCCATTTTTAGACTCCTCTTAGACATAAAGTCAACCTGCATATTGAATATTTTGTGTACATATGTGAAAGAAATGTCATCAAAGGATTTAAGAGATGTCTTAATTCTTTGTTTCCAACATAATAGTTCTGGAACTTGTATTTTGTTATCACCTATAACCTAGTTCTAGGTTTCCAGAGAATCTCCATATACTTTCAACCTCTTTATCTCATATCTATTTGTGAAGAATAACATGCTCCATAGTGCAAGAAATGCCACCCCCAAAATTACTTACTGCCCCACCACACCCAAAGTGCATCTCTAAAATGAACATTATAAAATAAAATAATATAAAATTCACATACTTTGCACCTCAAAGATGAGGCTTTAACCCACATTTGATTCCTCAAAATTTAAAATTGAGAAACATGTATGTATTTATTAGTTAATGATAATTTTAAATTTTAAATTAACAATATTCATTGATTAAAAATATGTGTTTTTCTAAAATATTATATATTCAAAATTAAAATAGTATAATTATAGAATATGTATATTTCTATAAATTTATTTTTTTAAGTTTAATTCACAAATTTGATATTTAATTAAATTATAATTTTTAAAATTTTATTTTAATTAATATTATATATGAACTTATTTTTATTTAATTTTTGTAATATATATATATATATATATATATATATATATATATATATTTCTTGAAAAAAAACGTAATTTTATTTAATCTTTCGAGTACAAAATTACATTTAATAAGTTTCACTCTTGAAGAGTATACTTGCTGTTAGGCAATACCAGAAACATACCATAAACTGTGTTCTTGAGAAAGTTCGGAATAAAAAACCAGTACATGTGTTCAGTACATATGTTCAGACCAGCCATGAATGGCAAAGCCCTAAATCAGATCAGCCAAAGATTAGCACGAATACAAAACCTCAAAATGAGCGAATCATATGCTTCAGACCATCCATGAATGGCAAAGCCCTAAATCGGATTAGCCAAGAAGGCACAAATAATAAAAACCTGCTCGTAAAGAGTTGAAACAATAAGAAGAGAAGCCAGAAAATAAAAGACGTCGAATGAAGAAGAAAAAAACGATAATACTGAAACGCCTGGTGTGAATAGGGCCACCGGATTCTGAATGAATGCCTGATCAAGGATTAGATAGCAAGGTTAGCCACCACCGACAGAGGAAAGCTGGGGCCCGTAGGAAACAGTCGCCCCACTTCCGCCGCAGCCATAGTGTTGTGTATTGTCATCTCCTGCCATTGATATCGCGCCCTTGGAACAGCCAGCCGCTCGCTGTCGAAGCCATGCCAAGCCACAGTGCCAAGCACCTCCGCCATCATGGAACAAAAGGAATCCGTCGCCTCCACCACTGTATCTTCGTGCTCACAAATCCAATGGGTCACCGCGCAAAGGCGCCGCCCACACTCCAAGCTCAAGAAAAAGCCATCATCCACCATCGTTTGTCAATAAGCAACGCAAGAGAAAGAGAGGAGGCAGCCATGGAAGGAACCATGACCACCAATGTTCTGAGTTGCAGACTCTCAAACCTAATTGAATTCCCCATACTCTTTGTAATATATTTTTTATTTCCACATCAATACCGAATATCATATTTCTTTAAATGAAAATATTTAAAAACTTATATTTAATTTTATAAAAAGAAAACCTTAAAATTTTTGTAATAAATTATTTTGATTCTTACCTACTACCATTTTAGTAATTCATTTAGAAATGTCAAACATCATGAGCAAGACTAGCCAATTAAATAACATAATCAACGACTACCTTCCCATGAGCCTATTCTATAAATAAATAACAATAGGTGTGGTTGGCAATCATTAAAACATGCTTGTTTTATGACTCATCATGTCACTTTTGACCATATCCTTAGAAAGACACATATAAAGACATTCCTTCTCTCTATCATTCTATCACTTGCAAAAATGATAAGTGTTTGATTTTTTCCATTGTATATACATATTTGCAAAAATGATAAGTCTTTGATTTTTTCCATTGTATATACATATTATTAGGGGAACTAGAAATCACACATCCTATTGTCATGGAGGATCCAATGATATACTTTAACAACATATAAATTGATTACCACTCCAACCAACTTAAGCCATCATTATGAAAAGTTACATGGTTATAATTGTGTTTAAAGTTAAAGAATTTTTTTAATATAAAAAATATTGATTTTTAAGATTTTATTTTAAATAATATTGGTAATAAATTTATCTATATCAATTAATTTGTTGAATTAAAAAAAATATTATTATAATAAAAAATTAAATAATTATCCAATAACATTAATAAAAATAATACATTAAACTAATTTTTTAAATTTAATAATCTTTTATTGTATTTTTAAAATGATTTAAATTATCAAACTCAAAAACATTATGTATAATAATTATAATGTATTGTTGAATAATATATACTATAGTAATCTTGGGAATGCATAAACCATCAACGACTCATGTCATCAACAAACGTGAGTAGCGGTACCTTTGCCCATGTGAAGAGAGGTGCAAGTTACGTAAAACCCTAATTATCAAAACATGCAAATTGAATGTGATGAAGAGTGATATTTTAAAAGTGCATGGGATCATGGATACCACTGAATCAGAAAGAATATACTTGAAATTCATAAATAACACATGCTCAGAGTTTTTATTTTTTTAATAATAAATGGGTGAATTTGTTAGTTGAGAAACCAGATTTGGTTTATAAGTAAAGTCTGTCTCTCCTTAAGCAAAGGGTTGTTAGCTTCAATTTGTATTTTGAATTAATTTATGGTTTCAATTTAGGTAACCTTGCTTAATTGTTCTTTGGAATATTTTGATAGAAGTAATAAAGAATTTTTTGAATTTATTATATTGATATTTTCTTTTCTTTGATATTTTGATATTGAATTAATGTTGATTTGGACCAGGGTTTGATATTTTGATATTGAATTAATGTTGATTTGGATCACGGTTTTCTTGGAGAAATGATATTGGAGTATGAGGATAGTCTTTGGTTCAAGTATTGGATTATGACTATATAATATCTTTCATTATTCAACTTTAAATTCATGTTAATTTCAACAGGTATAAAAAAAATCACATTGAACTTTCATTATTCAACCTTAAATTCATGTTAATTTCAACAAGTATCTAAGAAATCATATTGGACTTTGAACATTATTGTTTGTTACCAAGTAATGGATTATGAACATATAGTACTTTAAGCAAGGTCACTTCATAGTGTCAATGTCTTACTCTAAGGAAAATGCTTCCCATGCCAAAAAGAGAAGAAATCTTAAATTTGTTTGGTGGAAGAAGTTGGTCATTAAATGCCTCTAGGTAAAAGAAGAAGTTGGTCATTAAATGCTTCTAGGTAGAAGTGGTTAAACAACAAAATGTCTTGTGCTAGTAAATAATGCACATGAATAAGAGCTCAATGATATGGTACATAACTTTATTATACCCCGTGATGGGTTGGAGATAACTTTGACCCAATAATGGGAAAAAAGTATTTTTTCACAAAAGAATTTATCTTATTAAGAGAATGCTAATTTTCTAGGATGTTACAAGTGAATAAGTGAATGAAGATGAACAATTTATTTAAAAAAAATATATCATTACACAAACAAAATGAATGAAGATGAACAATTCATTAAAATATTAAAAAAAATCATTACACAAACAATTTGGGGAATGACAATCCTCAGATTTAATTCACTTCAAAACAAAATATAAGATATTTTGACCCCCTTTTTTCTGTAAAGTTCAGTATTATATTACATTATAAGAGAAAATTGAAACTGTACATATCGGAAGCAAAATAACCTATGGCCTATAAGTTTTGCAGTTCAAGCATGGATAGGAATGTAGTAAACAGAGATAACTAGAGATAGCTAAAAGCATTATCATGGCAGTTTGAGGTCCTAAATTGTCATAGTGGTCCCCCATAGGTTGGGGGTTATGGCCTTCATAGTAAAAAATGAGGCAAACTAGGAGTTCATATAATAGGCTGAAGAAGCCTTTTGACAGAGAAAACCAAAGCAGACTAATTTGTTTCATCATCTGAGAGAATTGCCATCGGCATGCAAGAGCTTGGGGTTTCACGTTTTACCTTGCGAGGAGCAGCCACTGGACTAGTCTCGGGTTCATTGTTCTGCAACGAGGAGCGAGCCACAGACTTGGTGTCACAACTTGCCTTCCCACAGAGTTCCTTAACCATAGCGTCGAACTTACGGTTGATGTTCTCATCCGCCATAACCTGATTTTTTTCCAAGTGCCGAATACCATGTTCCATAGCCGCCAACCGAGTTTCAACAGAGGATCCCAACTGTTCTCCCTACGCGACACCATCCATGCATTCATTGAAAGCAATGCAGAAAAGGGACTTCATAGTCCACAATAGTTGCAAGGTCCTGGTGTGGCGGGTCTCCCTGGTTTTGGAGGAGCCCATGTCCTCCACCAATTCCCCCCAATCCCGAATAAGATATTTTGACCCCTGATATGAAAAGTTGGATTGAAATTGAAAAACAAAAGAAAAAAAAGAAGATGAACCCAATAGATTGTAAAACAAAACAAGACTTAGTGCAATATCTCTTATATATTTCATATCAGTAATATGTTTTTTCCTTAATTTTTTATATAAAGATTAATCACAAACATATATTTACTATTTATTTAACTTAATTTGATTAATTCAAAACAAAAGTTGGTGCAATATTTCTTATATATTTTATATCTTGATATGTTTTTTCCTTAAATCTTTATGATGATGACGAAGAAGATTATCCATTTGGTGATGGTCTATCTTAACTTAAAAATAGATTGGAATGTTATAAAATTTTATTCCTATGATCGAAAAGCTTAGAAAGAAGTGTTCATATTCCTAGGTCACCATAGGTTTGACAAGTTAAAGATTATGTAGGTTAGAATTGTTGCAAAGATTAAGAAGATACGATTGAATGTGGATGTTTGCAAGGCACTCTAAAAAAAAATGACACTCGTCCTCAACACTCATAAACTCACAAATCCTTTCTACCCATAATGTTTAATCCTTTATATAAAAATTAATCACTAACATATATTTAATATAATTTAATTAATTTAAAAATAATAGTGAAATTTCAAGTTCTTTCTATAATTTCAAATCTCAACTTCACATATGTAGGTAAATCAAAACTCTATTTTTATAATATTCAATTATATACGACAATTTTTCTTTATTTAATAGAATAAATTCTTATTTAAAAAAAAATTTAATATATAAAATAAACAAAATATTTTATAAAAAACTTAACAAAGGGTAAATCAAAACTATATTTTTATATAATTGAAACTTAACAAAGGTAAATCAAAACCATATTTTTATAATATTCAATTATATACGACAAATTTTCTTTATTTAATACAATAAATTCTTATTTAAAAAAAATAAATATATAAAATAAACAAAATATTTATTAATAGATGAATATATTAAAAAATATTTAGAAAACTTCATAAGAATATAAAGTAGAAGTCATTTAATTTTGTATTTATTTATTTAATAGAAAAATATAAAGAAGAAGTATTTAATTATATATTTATTTATTCATTTATGAAAATTGGATCTTACTGGGTTGGCAGGTGTGGGAGGGGTCATTTTTGACTCCGGGGGGAAGCAGAATGAAAAGATATGCCTGGGAAATTGGAATTAAGATCAATAATGATGTCGAATGGCTCGCCTTACTTAAAGGTCTGGAAATCGCCATCAAGTCCAGGACAAAAGATCTGATAGGCGTTGGGGACTCTCTTCTTATAATCCAAGAAGCTCGCAATCTCACCAGGAAACGCTCCACTCCCTCAAGTAAGTATCACCACATTCTCAAATTTATACTCTCTCAATTTCCTCCATGTTCTTTGCTCCAATAATCACCACGCCGATGAAATGGCTAACAAAGGGGTGCTCCAAAGTTTTGGTTTTTTATCCCATGATGATGATGATCCTACTCCTTGTTGGATCCCCTAACCTATCTCTCGCTTGGGGTGTCCCCTTCTCACCCCGACCTCCTTCTTACCTATCCCTCGCCACCCTTGATCGCGGACACCCTTGTTCCTGCATGCAAACACTTGTCACAAAGCTTGAGGGCCGATGGAGGCATTTAATGCCATCACATGGCCTCTCCTCACCTAACCCCACTCATTCGCATGCTCCGTTTGCCTCTTCCTTCAGACGCTTCCAGAACTCTTCTTTGTTAGCTTCTGCCCTGAGAATGGACGCTCGCTCCACTACTTGTATTGCTCCCACCCTGGGCTCCAGCTCTGCCTTTTCTCCTCCACTTCTCTCCTGCTCGCTCTGCAATAAGCCCCTGCACTCTTTCCCCGGCATCTCTCCTCCTGAAGCAAAGTTCCTGGAGCTTTTACGCACTCTACTCGTAGACCTCTTGTCCCTCAACCTGTGTGAAGAATAGCTAGTAGCCCTTGAATCCTCGCCCCCTTCGACCCTACAAGGTTCAGTGGTTGAACTCATGGAAGCGCAGGTGTGCAAGATAAGAATTGAGGTGGCAGACATTAAGAAGAACATGATGAGAATTTTCACCCCTCCTGCATTCTCTCAGCACCGAGATTAGGCATAACAATGACCTTATGAATGGCCGAATTTCCTCCATGTCGGAAGCGGTAGACTACATAGCCAACAATATCACAAATGTGGACTCTAAGGTGGACGATAACTACAGGAACATCTCAGATGTTGAAGGAAAGGTGGACAGGCTCCGAGAAGATTTGACCCGCTGCATTCCAGGGTTCCAGGATACTATAGTCTCCAGCTCCAACTCGGACGACTCCATGGAGAGCCCAGAACCTCCTCGACCACGTCAGAAATGACTCAGTTTGCTGGTTCTTCATTTTTGCGGGTTATATTTTATCTTTCTGTTATAGTCTAGAAGAAGTTATGGTTTAGTTTTTTATGGGTATACTCAGCTTTAATGGATTCTATATCCAAATTTTGTAATGTATTGCTTTTGTAAGTTTATTTTGGGACAATTTGTTAAGTTATATAGCTTTAGTTTCAGACCTGTTAGAGTTAAGAGAAGAATTACCAAAGCAGGCAAGGAAAACTTGAATGCTGGTCCCTCACAGACGAAAATTTGAAGACATTTTTTAATACAAACTCCATAACCGTTCTTATTAAAAATAAAAAATTTGAATCCTATTGATAATTAGAATTCTTAATTAAGGTTAATTTGAAATTGAACAAAATCCAAAAAAACATTGTCCCATTATATATAAGTTGAGATTTAAGTCAATTCAAAATTAGACAAAATCCCAAAAAACATTACCTATTACTTGAAAAATTTGAACAAGCTCAAATTTTGATCAATATATTATTTTCCAAAATTATACTATTTATTTTCCCAAACTATCAAACCATCAAAACTAACAAACAGATTAAACAAAATTAAATTTATTCACCGTTTAACTTATTCCAAAACTTTTTATTTCTCATCAACTTTATGACTAAAAAGCTCTTTACTTAAGGTAAAGAAAACTTAGTTTGTAAAAAGATTTTTTACATAAAGTAAACTGAGGGTTCTCTTGGTGTGATTTTTGGCGCTTTTGCTTTAGCTTTTATGCCTTACAATTGTCAAAATTTAGAGGGAGAAGTGCGTTGAGGAGAGGATCATCCAGCTTCGATGACGGTTCATTCAATGAATGCCCATCTCTGCCAAAGCAGACTCTGGATGATGGAGGGGCAGCAAACTTGTCAGCTTCTCCGAAGTTGGGATATCCTGATATGCACACACATTCTCATCAATAATAGCATGTAATCAACCACTAACAAAAACCGAGAATTGATTGCCTGTGTCCCTACCTGCCTTGGGATCTGGTAGGCCGGTTGAAAACCCGCAGAGATAGAGAAAAAGAGTTTACGGTGTATTCTATTCTTTATTACTTGTCTGATCTAGGCGGGAACCCTCTGATCTTGTCTAATGTTACTGGCCTTCCTGCTGAATTTCTGAGTCCTTTTCTTCGATTTTTCATGCATTTTTTCCCGATTTAACCACATACCTTTGGCCATCGAGACCTCTCTTCCAGAATTGTTACCAACTCTTTTGTCTGGTGCTTTTGTCCAGAATATTTAGAGAACCAATGCGAATTCAATGCTAGGAGTTTTAATAGTCCTACCCATTTCGTTTTTTCCATTGTTTCATATGTTTTGTCTTGCCCTTGCAAATTAGTGCCTGTGCTACTTTTTGTACCGAAAAAAGCAAGCCATTGTGTTTTATTGACCACTAACTCACTTTCTGCCCTCTGAAAGCAATCCGATCTTTACAGTTTCTACTGCCATCTCTGCCCCTTAATGCTGGGCAATCTCAGTTGAAGCATTTTCATTCAGCCCTTGAAGTTCCTTTATATTTATTTTTTTCCATGGCCCTATGAAGGATCCATGGAACATGTACCTGCCTACTATTCTTTTTTGCTCCTGTATTCAGCCAGGGTCATTTCTTTTCGTTTAGGTGTCAGACGGGGACAGTCTTCCAGCTCAAACCTATTTTTTGATATTGCATAACTTATTCCTTTTCCTACAGGGATTAGTGTTCATTCATTCTGCGAAGCTTGTGCAGTCGGTGCTGAAAATTCGGCATTGTTAAAGGGATCTTGCACTGAAAATGGCTTCTGAGAAATTGGGTTCCAAGCCTGATGGGTTTCAACGCAGAGGACAAGCATGGTATGCATAAATCCTTGAATTCCCAACTACATTGTATTTGTTTTTTTCGAATATTTAGGCGTCGGCTTTGTTCTTTCGGTTTTTTAGTTCCTGCTATTAGCATCATTGCAAATTTATATGGTTTCTGTTTTTCCTTTCCTTTCCGTGGTTATCATCAGTTTTAGAATAAATCAGACCAAAAGACTTTTTAAACTCATCTTATCTGCAGAACTGTCAATAAACTTGATTCATCTGATCTGTGTGGCTGCCAGGTTCTGCACAACTGGATTACCAAGTGACATTATCATAGAGGTGGAGGAAATGTTTTTCCATCTACACAAGGTCTCATCTCTTACCAATCTTTTTTGTTTGGTGTGGAAAATTTCTTCGCATGTTTGTTGTTTTCTCATTCAATGTGAGGAACGTCTTATGATGGAGCTCTGAGGTCAATAGGTCTATGATGCTTGAATATAGCAGTATAATTAAGGTCTAATGTTATTTGTGATAATGCCTTTCCCTGATCTAGCATTGTGTATGATTGCAATGTACACACACAGTTTCCTCTGATCTCAAGAAGTGGAAAAGTTTCAAGACTTATTTCCCAAGCTCCCGATGATGACGATGAGGAGGAACAGAATTTCCATATCACCCTTCCAGACATTCCGGGAGGCGCTGATGCATTTGAACTTGCTGCAAAATTCTGCTATGGTGTCAAACTGGAGCTTACACCCATCAATGTAACCCCACTTCGTTGCGCTGCAGAGTATTTGGAAATGACAGAAGAGTTTGGAGAGGGAAATCTGATACTGAAAACTGAGGGGTTCCTCAACCATGTAGTGCTTAGAAGTTGGAAGGATTCTGTCCGGACTCTACAAAGCTGTGAATGTTTAATGCCACTGGCTGAAGAACTTAATATTGTGAAGAAATGTGTTGATTCAATTGCTATGAAGGCTTGCACAGATCCGAGTCTCTTTGGTTGGCCAATGACTGAGGGAATGGGGATGCAAGGGACGCAGAGTACTAGAGGAGGTGTTCTTTGGAATGGAATTAACGCAGGGGCAAGACAAAGAACTGCTCATTTAGATTGGTGGTTTGAAGATGTTGCTGAGCTAAGCTTACCCTTCTACAAAAGAGTAATATCCGCAATGGAAGCTAAAGGAATCAGACAAGAGAGCATTGCAGGGGCAGTAATGTACTATGCAAATAAATTCATTCCTGGGTTAACACGGCGGCAGGGGATAGCAAAATCCCTGTCCTTAACCTCCGCTCCTTGTGAGGCTGACCAGAGGGAGCTTTTGGAAACAATAGAGAGCCTCCTTCCTGATCATAGGGCTGGTAATACAACGAAATTTCTCTTTGGATTACTGCGGACAGCAAATATACTGAATGCTTCTGATTCATGCAAGAGAAGTCTTGAGAGGAGAATTGGGTTACAGCTTGAACATGCCACTTTAGATGATCTCCTCATACCGAGCTACTCTTACACTGTTGAGACTCTCTATGATATTGATTGTGTTCAGAGGATTTTACAGCACTTTTTGGCTGGTCAACAAGGTGCTGAGTCCACCCTGGTTAATCCACATGGATTTGAAGAGGGTGCTTTTATGGGATCACCCTCAATGACTCCTATTATGATGGTCGGTAAACTAGTAGACGGTTATTTGGCTGAGGTTGCTCCAGATGGGAATCTCAAACCTGCCAAGTTTCAGTCTTTGGCTGATGGTTTGCCTGATTATGCAAGGCTTTTTGATGATGGGTTGTATAGAGCCATTGACATATATTTGAAGGTAACTCCACAACGTTAATATGCATCAAGCCCATGTACAATCTTGATCAGTCTGTGTGTTGGACCTGTTTGATATGTTGGGAAATTTTCTGCTGACTTTCCTGGTGCTTTGGTTGAATCTCTCAATCAGAATTTGTGTTCTTGGTTGATTCTCTTATTCAGAATGTGCTTTTCTTGAGGACGACTTCTTTTATTTTATCAGTAATTTTCTGGATTTAAATGATATTTCTAGTGCTGGGCAGGTTTTCTGCCTCAGGATTTAAATCCATTTGTCACATCTTGGAATTTTCTGATTGATGATTTCAATATCCTTTCTGAATGAGTGTAATTTGTTGACTTTGATTTTATTTCCTGTTGGGTGATCTGAATTTGAAACTAATATTTTTGTGGTCCTGAACATATCGCTGAATGATTGTTCCTATTTAGGTTTTTAGTTTTCTGAGGTCTCCTTTTCATCGATGTCGGAGTTCTTAGATCTGGATTTATCTCAATATTAATCATTTTCCGGGTTTGGTGTTCTGGACATCACCCGAGTCTCTTCTTTGCAGCTAGTTGAGTGTTTTGACCAGGGAGTTTGGTTTTTGCACTCTTTTCTGGTGACAGGTGACTTGATGTTTCTTGGACTTCTCTTTGCTTGCTTTTGTGTTATACTTTTGATATTTGTGAGATAGATGTTGAATGTCTCTCCTGGTGTTTAAAGAATATTTCTGGTTGCTCTGAGAGAAGCGATGTCCTCTTACAGCCCAGGGTGGAGATCTCTGTCTACTTACAACATACGTGGATAACATTAATAAAATAAAATGAAAAACAATTGGTGCCCGGCATGTAATGTCGGAAATGAAAAGAAAGACCTGATGCAAAATAAATAAATAAATAAAACTAGCATAGATCCATCTCAACCTTTGATCTTTTAGGCACACAGAGTTTTGCACCTAGGGTTTTTTATCCCTCTTAGTGCTCAATAGATCCAGGGTCAAGATGGAACTGTGCTAGTTATTTCATTTTCTGAATCTCTTACTGATCACCGTTGTTTTGAAGATTTAGAGATGAGATGTTTGGTAATTTTGCTGTTTTTATTTCTTGACCGTGTTGAATGATGCTTCTGGTTCAGAATTGTGGTTGCTTGGGTTCTTTTATTCCTGTTCTCTTATTCTTCTGAATATGAGTTTTAACTTTGCAATATCATTTTGATGGGAACTTCGGTTTTCTGATGGGGGTTTTGGTTTCATACTAGACTTTCTGATCTGTTGATTATTAGGCTTTGGGATTTTGTTCCTTTTCATCTTTTGCCTGGTACAATGATTCTGATTTGGATTTTAGACTTTTTGAGTCCATGTTTCAGGAATGCTGATGTTAGTGTAAGGGGCTTACTGCTTATCTTTTGTTGGACTCTTTTAGGCTACGGTGTTTCTACTGTAACGAGTACTCTCTGTTTCAATTTATATTAACATGAATGAGAAAATGTTCCAGTTGAGTTGAATCTTCTTATTCTAAAACATGTCTGCTAAATATCCTGTTTCGGCATAATTTTCAGGCACACCCATGGGTGACAGAGGAGGAGCGAGAGAAGATCTGTAGCATCATGGATTGCCAGAAGCTCTCTCTTGAAGCCTGCACTCATGCTGCCCAAAATGAACGCTTGCCTTTGCGTGTTGTTGTCCAAGTCCTCTTCTTTGAGCAGCTCCAGCTGCGAAACGCAATTGCTGGTGCCTTTCTTGCAGCAGATGGCACCGATCCAGCTCGTCCTTCACAGATCAATCCTGCCACAGAAATAGCAATGCCAGGTCCTGTTGTGGGTGGGGATGGATGGAACAATGCCTTACAAGAGAATCAAGTTCTTAGGATAGATATGGATACTATGAGAACACGTGTGCATGAGCTTGAGCGAGAGTGTTCTACAATGAGACATGAAATAGAGAAAATTGACAAGCCCAAGGGAGCAAGAGGTAGTAGCAGCACCGGTGGCGGCAGTCCTTGGAACTTCATGTCAAAGAAATTTGGATGTAAGTTTAGGATGCAAGTTTGTGAATCTCAGGAAAAGATAGTAGATGGCCAGAATGTGAGCAAAAGAAATATGGAAGCTGCAAGGAGCGCTAGACATCAGCAGAACCCGTCCGTTTCTTAAGTCTCATCTTGGAGAAGAAGCAGTCACCTTATCCCTGCATTACCAAAATAGAATTTGTTGAGAAAATAGGAGCCTGAACTCATCTAACGTCAGTTGGGCTGGCCAGGGGTGCTGAAATTCAAGATGTTCTTTAGCCTTGTCTTGCCTCTGATCTTGCAAGCCCCCAGGATGCTTAATTCATGGAAGTCCACTCAGTCAGCCATCTGAAGCTCCCAAGGAATGGGATTTGGTCCTTGGAGCATACCACATTCACTGTTTGGACTAGGGAGATCTCTGATGCAACCCAAAAGCGTGATGTGATCTCTTGAGTATTTATGCCTGGAGATTAAGCACTCTACTGTAGATTGATTCATGATTAGAAGTGTACAAGGTGAGCTCAGGTCTGATCATCATATTATGTGTAAGAATGGTCGGTTTGGAGGATGAAATTCTTGCTTGGAGATGGTTTCTCTTCTTAAAATTCTGCAATTTTATTTTGCCCCACATCTACATTTATATCTGATGAAATCGAAATGAGTGATGAGTTAAAAGGTCTGCAATATCACGACTTGGCAAACTGAACCCAAGATCTTGCATTAAACTAACAATCTTTGGCCGAACTTCAATATTATCTTTATTAAACAACGAATGGAGAATTGACTTTCAGATTCATTCAAGAATGAAATAACAAAAGTAACTTACAAGTTACAACGGCCTTAAATTTATGTCAAGTTCCATCAAGGATAGCCAAGATTAATAATATAGCGCAGTACACTATTTATTCAAGAACGCAGAACAAAAGTAACTTGCAATATACCTAAATGTTTGTCAAGTTCAATCAAGGATGGCCAAGATCAATAAGATAATGAGTACAATCTGACCATATATAGATTTACACAGCAATGACTGAAGAAAACAAGGCTTAACAATTCTGTCCATTGCATCCATGCTTGCAATGGGTGTTGTCAAATGATATATTTTCAATGTTTGATATACATAGTAAGACACTCGTTAAACCAGGCTCAAAAGAATTTCTGAGAAATTTGTCAGCTTTCTACGTTTCTCCTGGATATTATCACTTTGCAATTGCTTTAGGCACATGTGACAAAAACCTTATTTACCTGAAGGTTTGCAAGGTGGCTTATTTGTCCTTGCGGGGAATACTTATATTTATAAGGACATATTTACAGCCACAAACTGGGTCTCTGATCATCTAGATCTTGTGGACTCAAGTGACATGCCACAAAAAGTCCCCCAATTTGCTTACCACTTGAGTTTGAAAATGGTGGTAGTTCATCTGAATATCCAGATAAATTATATGAATCAATCTTATCTCGAGATTTAAAATAAAATTCGAGGACTGCAAAACACAAGGTGACAAATCTTAACCTAAATTATGGAAGTTAAAAGATCATGAGAATGACAGTGTTCTATACTCTGATCTGTACAGCTCAAAGCATTGTTGTCTAATATGTTTGGAGTTATGTTAGAATCCAGTACAGCTCAAAGTATTGTTGTCTAATATGTTTGGAGTTATGTTAGAACCCAGTACAGCTCAAAGTATTGTTGTTTAATATGTTTGTTGTTATGTTAGAACCCAAAGTTGCAGCAAACTTTATATGAAAAGTCCACTAGTCCAGTTTTTTGCATTTATTGCCTTTTCCTTGTCTTTACCTTGAACACAGCCTGGTTGTTACATATAACTGTCCTCTTATCAATGTAGAGAAAATGGTTGTTTATTAAGTTTGGAGTTATGTTTTTGTCCTATGCATAACCCGAATCCATATGAAAAAAAGCCACAAATCTAATTTTCTTGCATTTATTGTCTTATTTTGGTGGGTATATATAACTTTCTTCCCATGAAAAGCTACACCCAGTGTTGCAGAAAATAAGTGGCTAGAAATTGAATCCCATGATGACATTAATTTTTTCCGGGTTTGACCGATCTACTCCATATATATGTAGCCTGGGACCACATTGGTATTGAGATTCGATATGTTCCTGTTTCAGTTTACTGTCTGGCAATATTGTAAGAGGTAGATTAAAGTTACTCTCTCTTCGCTATCGTTGCCGACCAAAATGATTTAAATCTGTGTCTCTCACGGTCTTCACACGATCCATACTCGTTATGTTATTTTTTAGTTAATGTTTTCAATGCAGTAACTGAATAACTGAAATGCATAGCAGCCTACCATGTATTTATGTGTTTTGATTTTTGCATAGTAACGTGTATTTTTATTTTTATTTTTGCACTGAGAGAGTCTTTCTACAGCTTCCCTAAGATAAATGTGTCACCACTTATAACACTGATGAGATAAATGTGTCACCACTTATAACACTGATGAGAAGGTCTTTCTATAGCTTCAGCTTCTCTAAGATAGATGTGTCACACTTGTAACACTGATTATATCAGTTAGAAAAAAAATGTAAACGATTTAATATAAATATAATATTGTTTGTATTATGGGACATTTTTTTTGTTATTAATCTAGTTGATTTTAATATGATGAGAATATAACTATAACTTCAATGAAATTTCTTGAAATGGATAAAAAACTTAAAATAAAATTATAATCAGTGCATGTTATTTTTGCTCGAATTTATATGAAACTATGTAAGTTTGAATAATATTGGTATATGAAACTATGTAAGTTTGAATAATATTGTTAAAATCATAATATTTTGCAATGAATAGTAGTATCTACTTTTTAGTAATGTAGTTGAAATTATGTAATTTATTCTTGTATTATTAATATAGTTGTTAATAGAATGTGTAAAATCGTATCAATAATATGAGTATTATATTTTGATCGCGTAGTCTAAAAGTTTTACGATTTTAAATGAAATTTTTTGATTTTATAAGTGTAATTTTGAAAAAAATCGACATAAATTTTTAAACATTATGGTTACAAATCTTAAACTTTGAAATTTTAGGTGTCCAGGGGTTTTTGATGGTGTTGAATCTGTTTCTACCATCAAAATCGCTATTAAAGCATAGTTGAATTCAAAATTTGTAAAATAAAAAACACTAGATTCCGGTGAAAAGCCCCATTTGGACCAAATCATTGAATGATAGCTCCTATTTCGATTATGTATAGTCTAAAAATTCGACGATTTGGGACGGAATAGGTAGATTTTTTTGGCACGATTTTGAAAAAATCTGGTTGGAATGTTTCAAAATCTAACTGTCAAGTTCTGGAATTTTGGGTGCCCTAGGGGTTTCTAAGGGTGCTGAATCCATTTTTATCATCAAAATCGCGATTAAAACATAGTAGAATTCCGATTTTGCAAATTAAAAAATGCGGGATTCCGGGAAAAAAATGGTTGTCCAGTCCAAATCGTCAAATTTTTAGACGTCTCCTTTGGATTATACCAACATAGATCCATCTAGACCTGAAATCTATCAAGCACCAAGAGGGATATTCATATATAATTTTTCATTTTGACCTATATTAACATTTTATTCATTTTAACTTATTAATATCTTTTACTTTACACATCTTATCCACATTGAGCTATACTGCACCTCCCTTCTCTCATGCAATATATATATATATATATATATATATATATATATATATATATAATGGTTAGATTGTCTTTAAACTTTTACATTGTGAGCTTTGACTTTTCTTTCATTTTAATTAGTTAATTAATTTTTAACAGTGATGGTTAGATTTTTGTCTCAAAAAGAGTTGTTGCTGAATAGACAATGGAATAATACAAAATGTTTAGACGTTGACCACAACCAAGTGATAAAAAGAGGTATAGTGAGTTCAAAATATTATATCAAAGCCTATTGTAATTTAGTGCATATGATTTCTCATGATTTTGATAACAATATTGTAATCTAGTGCATATGATATAATAATAGGTTTTGTGGTTGGGAGGAATGATTGTTAACCTCCCCACCCAATTTCAATCCTTGTAAGTGACATGTTTGAGCCATTAATGGGCATATTTAATGCTCTCGTTGAGCCATCTTTGTAGTGGCAATATCCATCCTTCCCACATTCCTCGCAGAATATCGGGAGGGTTTCCATGGACACAACGAGCATCGATCTCCGACTCCATGAACCACATGAAAAAAAAAGGTTTTGCAAATGGGGTAGCAAGTTAATGGGCTTGATTGTAGGTGTATTGCTATACACATCGAGATAAAAATAAAAATATCCTACAGTACATATTAGCAAATATAAATATATATTTAATTTTTTTGCATAGAAGGGGCATTAACAATCAATCCAACTTGGAAGTCCATTGATCCGGATTTATGTGAGAACGAAATGAAAGCACATAAATATATTCACATACACAATTATATTGCACGAAACACAAAGATACAGTAAACTCAGATTCTATTAAAATGAATGAAACATAACAAACTGTAAAATAAAAACAGCTAGAATGGTGGTAGCTATATTCCTGAGAAGAGATGTGTCGGCTATGCTAATTCGTTACATGCTGAATACAAAAAGAGGTCGAAGGGGCCTATATATCATAAGCACGAGGGCAAGAACTCTAAACATCCAAAAACCTAACCTTGGAAGATGAACTGTCATAAAGTTTGCGGCCCCAAGGTGGATAGTTGAATAGTCAACTTCCCGGGGTCATAACTTTTGCATAAGAGAAAATTTGAGGTCTAAAATGGGCCTTCTAAGGAAAATAATAAAATAATATTTATGAATTTTTGAGGAAAAGAGAAAAAACTACATTTTTTCTTCATATTTTCAACATATCTCGCTGTCATTTTACTCAAATTTCGAGCGGGAGCACTCGTTGGATGCAGAATTTAATTCCGCATCCAACATGTGGCTGTTCCCGCTCGAAATTTGAGTAAAATGACAGGGAGATATGTTGAAAATACGAATTAAAAAAATAGTTTTTTTAATATCAAATATGGCATATAAGCCATTATGGTTGACTCTTTTCTTGAAATTCTATTGGTTCTTGAATTCAATGGCTCTTTTTCTTATGAGGTGGCTCGTATTCTTATAAGGTCCATTTTAGACCCCAAATTTGCTCTAATGCATACAATCTCTGTTTGGGGTGCTCGATAGCCCATTGGAAAGGTCTATCCGAGCTATACAACCTTCAATTAGGACCCGATGCATGCCATTGGAAACCATTTCCCCTCCGAATCGACAAAAAACATCCTTTAGGGCCTCAAAACGGCCCCGGAAGTTCAGGGCCCGAAAAACTATAGAAAAATTACTAGAAAATTGCCAAAATGGAAAACTGTTTTGACACAGTGGAATAGGTGGGTGGTCACCAATATCCACCTAGATCAAACCTCCCCCCTTAGGAAGCAATGGTCTCCATTGTGTTGAGTGCCCTAACCAAATACAGAATCTTCTATTGAACTTGATTCCTGGTGAGCCACTTGTCTTGGTGGAGTAGCTCCCCTGCTTTGACAACTCGATATAGTTGGATCTTCTGTTGGCGGGTGCCCTTAACCTATGTGTCCATGATCCGATCAGTGGTTTCCTGTTCCATGCAGTTAGGGTTAATCTCTGTAGGTGTCAACTGCTCTGCCACCTCTAATGTGTTCAGCAATGGTGGAAAATATGGGCGAATGAGCTCCACATTAAACACTGGGTGCAAGCCAAGGAATGGAGGAATGCTTAATTCGAAGGCATTCTCACCGACTTCCTTGGTGACGGTGTACAACCCATATCGAAGTGGACGAAGCTTGCGATGGGGTCTCGTGAGCCTATCTTTCTGCAAATGAAACCAAACCTTATTACCCACCTGGAACTTGTGTGGAACCCGATGCTGGTCATTCACTGCTTGTACTTCGTATTGGATTTGTTGACATAGGGTCTTTCGATAAGGGTTCACTATGTCGTCAACAACACCAACAACCCCTTATTCACCATCCCAGAAAGGAGTTACCCTTCCCAGCAACACCTGCAAAGCAGGGGAGGTCTCACCCGAGGCAGATAAGGGTGCTGCAGGAACCAAGCTTCCGCAGTTACGCAGAGGATACGTGTACATTAACCAGAGATTACAACATTCACTGTAGTCTACTAATCAACTATTCGCATTAAAACATATTAGCATCAACCAACAACATGTATTCACATAAACCAATAGAGAACATTTAAATAACCCATTATTGCATCATAGCATAACACCAGAGTTCACAACCGAACATCTTCATTCATTGACATCTGTGAAAAAACCCGTCACAAAAATATTCAGCACATGATACTGCGAGTACAACCAAAACTCAAAAGATCACATTAATCTCCTAAACTCTTCTGCCCTTAGGCTTACACTATACTTCTATTTGTATGCTTCTATCCTATTACAAAATGGCCCATTTTGGCCGACTTAGCAGTTAAATATTCTAAACTATTCTTGCGCTTCCTTAGACTTCACGGTAATTCCTTCTTTCGCGGGATTTTGGCTTTTGTGCTTGTTGGCTTCCGCACTTTCTGCGGATCTATCCCATGCCAACAGGCCCCCAACACAAACTTGTGGCTCGTTCCGAGCCACCTTAGATGGACTCTGCTGTTTTGCGCTCGCCTTGTACTGTGCTTGGTCTTTGAAACTATTCTTGCTGTCTGGAACTCGATGTTGTGATTTTCATATCTCCATCTGTCGGTCACTGGTTCACTGTTGTGTACTTCTTGCACTCATCTTCCAGTCTCTTGGAACCTTGATCATCTACCTCTCCAGATTTTGCTGGTTCGCTCTTCTGCTGTTCTTGTTGGAACCGAAGGTTATTGGCGTCTCTAAGGTGGACAACAGGCCAATTGCTCCGGCACATCTGTTTCGCGCCTTGGATTTTCTCCTACCAGGGTCAGGTGGCTAGCCCCCCTGTTCTTCTGGTGTTCACTGGACCCGTGAATCTTCGAACTACCACCACATACTTAGACATCTCGGGTGAAACCTCGTCATTGTGACACCCGATTGTCCCGACTTCTCTCTTGTCAAGGCGCTCATGGACGCTCGTCGTTCGGGCCCGCAGCGCCCTTGGGGTGCTACCGCATGAAATGAAGTGAATCATTTCCATAGCCTCCTTGAAATTCCTAACTTAAGCAATAACCTCACTAACTGGCAGCATGGATTTCTTTCGTTTGTTAAATGCGCTGGTGCTTGCCTGAACCCCTGGTGCCTGTATTTATGTATACTCATTATTCAGGGTGTCTGGCCAAAAATTCCTCTGCGAATCTGCTCGCCTCATGCATTGATTCGGTCATCATTTCTCCTGCGTGTGATTATTAGGTGTCCTATGTGTGTGGTGGGTAACAGTACTGTTCCCATCGGTTCTTCATGTCATCCCCGTGCAATGTATCGTTCGTGGTGCCAGCGGCCATGTTGCTACTGTGTATTCATACATTCCTGGCGCCGCTTCCAACCATTCAATCATCATTTCTGTCTTGTCATCTCTGCCCATTCCGTCTGCTGGTTGGTTGGTGTTGATTTGATGGGGTGGTAATCCGCTCGCAGTCACAGTCGCGGTGATCCCACTTTTCTTTGTGTGCATCCCTCTTATGCGATACCTTCCCTTTTTGTTTTTTACTGCTGTGTCGGATCACATCGATAGCGATAGAGCTTTAGCCTATTGCCGTTCACCATGCGAGGCAACAATACCCCATCTAAGGTCTGTAGCTGCACTACACCACCGTTAGTGAAAAAATTGATGATATAGGGTCCTAACCAGTGCATTTGTAATTTACTTGGGTGTTTCGCGAACTTGCTGTCATATAGCAACACCGTGTTGCCTTTCTGAAAGTATCTCTGCTTAATGTGACGGTCATGCCATGCTTTCTGGCGATCCTTTTCAACCTGCTGGTGGAATCCTGCGATGAACCAATCTTCTTCTAAGTGTACTAATTGTGCTAGGAATTCTTCCAACCCACTGTCATCTCTCATGTCTGTGGTGACTGCAATACGCAAACTTGGAACAATGTATTCCATCGTCATAACTCCTTCTTTAGCGTAGACCAGTTTGAATGGAGTTTGGCCAGTTAATCGCTTGCATGTGGTTTGATAGGCCTAGAGGATCGCTGAAATTTTAAGGTCCCAATCGTCTCGATTTGTGTTGCATACCTTTGTAAGTGCGTGTTCCAGGATTTTGTTGAATGCTTTTACTATCCCGTTTGCTTGAGGGTGGTAGGGAGTACTCTTCTTATGCTGAACCTAAAACTCCTCCGTTAGTGCTGCGATTGTCTTGTTCACAAAGTGCACCCCTTGATCGCTTAGTAAAATATTTGGGCATCTGAATCGGGTGACCACATTGTTGAAGAGGAATCTGGCAGCCATTGATGCAGTACAATCCTTGACTGGTGCAGCCTCTGCCCAACGTGTCAAATATTCTGTTGCAGTTATGATGCAGCGTTATTCGGTGCGTTTTCCTAGAGGGTTAATGGGCCCTACAAAATCTACCGCCCATTTGTCGAATGCTTGCAGCGTAACCTAGGGTACTAATGGCATCTCGTCCCGTCTCGATGGTTTCCCTATGTGTTGACAGACGTCGCAGGTTTTGGCATAGTCAGTGGCATCACTATGCATGGTTGGCCACCATAAATCGGCTATCAGGATCTTTTTCGCAGTGGCCCGACCTCCATAATGTCCTCTGGCAATGCCATCATGTGCCTCGGCTAAAATTCGTTCCTGCTCGTGTGGGAGAACGTAGCGGTGTAATATCTCATCAAGGCCCATCTTGTACAATTGTCCTGCAATTAGTTGGAAGTCCGCAGCCTGGAAAACTAACTGCTTCTTCTGACTGGTGGTGAATTCCTCTGGTGCCTTTCCTGTTGCTAGGAACTGAATAATTGGTTCATAGTAGTCATCGACCATTTCAACTCTGAATAGCTGAGCGTCTGATAATCCTTTGTCGATGCTTCGTAGTTCCTCCCCTGACTCGATCCTTGACAGGTGGTCTGGTCCTGCATTCAACCGTCCTGGTTTCACGATGATCTCAAAATCAAATTCCTGAAAGAGGAGTAGCCATCGACAAATCCCCTGCCCCCAACACAGGCTTGTTCACCAAATACTTCAGCACTGAATGGTCGGTGAACATTTTGAAGTGGCCCCCTAAAAGGTAATGTCGGAACTTCTGTAGGGCATAGACCATCGCTAGTCCTTCGTGTTCAATGGTTGTATAATTCTTTTCTGTTGTTGACAGCTTCCTACTTGCGAAAGCTATTGGATGGTCGATGTCACCTTCACCTGGTTGGGCCAGGATAACACCGAGTGCGATGGACGACGCATCAACGTGGACATGAAACTCTTTCTTCCAATCTGGGAAGGCAAGGATGGGTGCTTCCACCTTCCTTGTCTTCAAAACGTCTAAGCTCTTCTGGCATTCTCCGTTCCATTCGAACTTCGCATCCTTCTTTAGTAGTTTCTCCATAGGTGTTGTGATTGCTGCATATCCTCTGATGAACTTGCGGTAATAGCCTGTGTGGCCCAACGTCACCCTGAGTTGCTTAACTGTTATTGGCGGTGGAAGGTCAACAATGATGGCAATCTTTGCTAGATCAACTAACAGGCCCTCCTTGCAAACAATGTGTCCCAGCAGTATCCCAAATGGGGCACAAAAGATGCATTTCTTCAAGTTAAGAGATATCTGGTGGTGATGACATCGTTCTAACATCAGTCTGAGGTTCGCAATGTGGTTCTTGACTAGCCCATATACTGTCCAATCGTCCATGTATACCGCGAGAAATTTATGGATATAGTCTTTGAATGCTGCAACTACCAGTTGTGAGAATATCGTGGGGGCATTCTTCAGACCGAATGGCATCACTGTATATTGGTAACACCCCCATTCCATGACAAACGTGGTCTTATGCCTATCCTCCTTTGCAATCCTAATTTGGTGGTAGCCTGAGAACCCATCCATAAATGAATAAATTTCCTGACCGCCAACTCCTTCGAGTACTTCATCTGTGAATGGGTCGTGTAAACATGCATCATTCAACTTTCGTAGGTCAACACAAATTCTTACTTCACCGGTTTTCTTATCTTGGATGACCATTGGGCTAATCCATTTTGACTCTTCGACTGGTTCAATGATGTCGGCTTCCAGCATTCTCTCAAGTTCAACCTGTACTCGTTCCTTATGTCGCGGGTTTAAGCGGTATGGTCTTTGTTTAACCAACTTCACACCAGGTTTAAGGGGAATCTTCATTTCGCCGAGGTCCCCAGAGATTCCCTTCATTTCTGAGAATTTCGTTGGGAACAAGTCATGAAACTCATGCAGTAGATCTATCATATTCGTGATAGTCGATTCGTCCCAATCATCTCCAATGCTCGCAAATTTCGGGTTTTCTTCTGACCCGATGTTTACCTTCGTAATCTTCAGTGGCTGGTTGTACTTGTCGGATGGAAGCTTAGGTGCCTTTACGTTTCGACTACCTTTGGACTCCAGCACATATGTGCTTGTTGGTTCGTTGTCATCATCATTCGGTTCTCCTGAGATGTTGTATTAGTCCATCATCATTTCAGGTGTCATGCTCCATCGGAGTTCTGATAACTGCACTGTTGGTTCCACCTCAAAAATCTTCTTCTTGATTGCCTGAAGTGCATTATGGATGAAGGGATTTTCGTCTGAGAAGGAGAATGTTTGGATAAATCCAATCGTTAACTGATCCCAAGAAAGTGTACCGAGTCGCAGCTCCATTGCGACATACCAACTCCATGGTACTTCATCCAACGTATGCACGAAGGCATGCACCCACTCCTGTTCCGGTTGCGCTTCCCATTGGTGCTGACAAGCCTTCACATGTTCGTTTGGGTTACCCTGGCCATTGTTACTTTGTCTCTTCCATGCTACGGTGTCGCCGAAACGTACCTCCAAGAGGTGTCGACATAGTGGCCAGTTTGATATCCTTGATTTATGCACTGCCCACCAGTGTGCAGGAGTAGCCTTCAAGGATTCCTCCAAGTCCAAGAGTCTTTGTGGTTCCGCTACCTTTCCTTCAAATTCTGTTAAGAAGGTGCTCAAATTTGGTAACCCTTTATACATTGGTAATGCGCACTCTTTAGTAGCCACCCAACGCACTGACTGTGTAATCCTTGCACAACTGCGAAACGATACTTCATGAAGTCGGTTTTTCCAATTTTGCAGTGCCTCGTCTGAGTCCGAAGATGCTGAGCTAGAGCTACGCCATTCCAATTCCCCTTCATTAGTTGGATTGATGTAATATTTAGAAATATTATATAGGCTATCCCATCCTTCCCTATCTTCATCTTTCGTGGGTTCTACGTATCGTTGTCCTTCCGCAGGGTCTAGTGGTGCAACAACCCTTATTTCCTGGTCTTCAAATGACATGATCCGCTTCTTGAAATTGATGATTGCCTGATTTTCCATTGCCCAGTCGATTCCCAATAGTGATGGATACAGACATGTGTTATCTACTATCTCTATAACATCGAAATCAGCATATGTTCGAAGTCCTTCAATTTCGACGAGAAGTTGACACACGCGGCCAAGAGGGGTGACCTTGCTCTGGTTTGCCAATCGCAGCTGTACTGGTGACCAGGTCATTTGTGGTTTTCCCATTGTTTCCCATGTTTGTTTTGTCAGGATGTTCATGTCTGACCCTATCCAAAATGATGGAGTTGACATCGAATGCTCCGATTTGTGCCGACATCCTCATTTCTCTACATGTCTTCCTTTTCTTATGTATGCGATTAACCCTGGGTTCCTGTCGTCTGCCCTCCCGTCGACACAATAGCCTGGATATCTCCTCCAATGCCTCCTCATATTTTTCTAATTCTAAACAACTTCCAATGAATGCTCTTATGGTAGTGGCCTTCCACCGTGATTTCGTTCGATCGAACGTTGGTGGCATATCGTAAATCTCTGCTTGAGGAGATGCATTCCTCTGTCGCCCCAACATTCCTTGCTGTTCCTTTGAGAAGACCTCTTTTGTGGCTTCCGCATCGAAGGTGACCTGTTTCACTGGTTGAACGGTATGGTACGGCTGGTCAGCTCCTATTGTTGCTTTTCCTTGTGCCACTATTCCCACTGTCGCAGATTACTTTCTAGCTTTCGCCGATATGTTCTGTATTACCGGTTGGTTTTGGTTTTGGTTTTGGTTTTGGTTAGGCAGAGATGGTAGGTTCTTCGTTTTCCATCTAGTGATAAGCTGTGTGAAATCTTCGATGCTATGGTCCACTCCGCTGTAATATGTGCATTGCGAGGCCTGATTCAGGAAATCCTTGCGAAATGTCCTTGTTGCCCACAATTATAACATGTAGGAGGTCCTTGGTCCCGTCCAGCGGCTCCTCCTCTTCCGGCGCCACCACCACGTCCTCCTTGGAATCCTCCACCAAATCCTCCATGTGGCGGTCCGTACTGCGCCTGCTGGTACTGTGGCTGCTGATACTGCGATTGTGGGTATTGTTGATATAGCGGCTGCTGGTACTGTGGTTGCGGATACTGCGGTGTGCCATACTGTAGTTTCCCATACTATCCTTGGTAAAATTGTGGCGTCTGCATAAACTACGGTTGTTGCTAGGCATACTGCGGCTGCTGCAGTCCTAGTTGTTGCTCTTCTCCCTTTACCAGGTATGCGTCCATGTTTCGTTCTTGCAACAAATCGTGTGCTCTGCAATCCTTTTCGTCATGCCCCACTGATTGACAGAATTTACAATACAGATTCGCCGATTTCGATACTATCTTCTGTAAGTATATGCAGTCCTCTGGTCGATGCCCCCTGGACTGGAAAATGGGACACCATGGTAGGCCTTCTTGGCGAAGGGGGTTCAGCGCCCCTGAATTCAAATACTGCTGAAACGCTAAACAATTATCCTTATGGTGACCTTCCGTCCTGCATCTGGTGCACCATACATCTGCGCGGTTATTTTTCCCTTGCTTCATGTCCTCCAATTGGAGCGTCAACGTAGCCAGTTGTGCTTGAATATTATCCATTCCAGCCCCAGTCTCTCCGATCGGCGAAGCCTCTAGCTTCATCGCGATTTCTAATGCTTCGGATTGATCCGCAACCTTCCACTGCATCAATGGTCCTCTAATATGTGGTACCAGCCCGGCGATAAACCACTCTTTATGCTGCAGGTCGTTTATTGGAAAACTGAATTTCACTATCAGTGTCTTGTATCTTTGATCAAACTCCCATATTGGCTCATTCGGGTATTTCCTAATCTCTTTGAGCTCAGTAATGTACTGTGCTTCCGACTTGGGTTTTTTAAATTCCTGAATCATCGCTGCTTTAATTTCTGCCAATGTTTTTCCTGGAACCTTAGTATATTTTATGAACTAGTCTAGTGCACGGCCCAGAAAGGTCACCACCAACTGCCCCTTTTTGATCTCTTCATTTTGGACATGCTTCACGGTCCACACCGCCTCGTATAAAAACCAAAACTGTTCCGGATCCTCCATCCCACTTCCTACAAAACTCGGCATCTTCGTATCGTTTTCCATCGCGGTGTTCCTACTATTGTTAGTTACTGATGTGCTAATTTTTCCACTACACGTGGGACAGTTCTACGAATTATTTGTGGTGTTTTCTTTAAATTGATAGGTGGTGTGCGGGGTCGAAGGTATGTGGTAGCTTACGATCCGCCCTTCTTCTGGGGTATCCTGGTCACCACCTTCCTCCTTGTAATAAGGGAGCTCTGTCCTCTATGGCCCTGTTGCGTAGTATTCTCTTTTGGTCCTCTCAAGGGACTCTCCCTCAGTCCTCCTCCTCTTATCAGGATGCTGGAGTATCGTTCCACTTCTCAAGGTGCCACAGTCTTTCTCAACTTCCCTTAGAAATTCGTCGTTGCTCATGTCCATCTACCTTGCATATTTCCTGGCGGATCCGTAACCATGCGAAACCTACAACCCCTACACACCGATCTGTCTACTCATCGGAGGTCATTTTCATCATGCCCTTTTTGCACACCAGCATCTTAATCCACAGGTTTAGCGACAGGATGAACCTACCCCTTGGTCCCCTGAAAAATCGTCTCTCTGCGTCGCTGTAAGAACTGTTGGTATCTACCGCGAACTCAGTGATGTACCCCTCTAGGATACTATCGATCCAGAAGTCAACAACCCTTGATACTGTATTGTTGACTTGCATCAGCTGTCGAATTAGTTCTGGAGTCCACTGATTTGATCCGATACTCTAGTTGGTATGTCCTCTGAATGTCAACTGCGCGAGCCACTCCTGTAGTATTATTGGAAATTCGGCGAAGAATATCTCATGGATATCCGAGTATATGTGCTTTTGTAACCAACTTTCTACTGTCTCTACCGGGTTATCCTCTCTTCTTTCACAAACTCTTCTGCTTTCTGACTTAACCACTCTTGGATCTCTGGCTTCGTCGAATGCCACATCATATCCTCTTCTTTCTTTTTAAGGTCTCGGCAACGTAACCATTTGTTGACATAGGGTCTTTCGACAGGGGTTCACGATGTCGTCAACAACACCAACAACCCCTTATTCACCAGCCCGGAAAGGAGTTACCCTTCCCAGCAACACCTACAAAGAAGGTGAGGTCTCACTCGAGGCAGATAAGGGTGTTGTAGGAACCAAGCTTCCATAGTTACGCAGAGGATACATGTGCATTAACCAGAGATTACAACATTCACCGTAGTCTACTAATCAACTATTCGCATTAAAACACATTAGCATTAACCAACAACATGTATTCACATAAACCAACAGAGAACATTTAAACAACCCATTATTGCATCATAGCATAACACCCGAGTTCACAACCGAACATATTCATTCATTAACATCTGCGGAAAAACCCATCGCAGAAATATTCAACACATGATACCGCATGTACAACCAAAACTCAAAAGTTCACATTAATCTCCTAAACTCTTCTGCCCTTAGGCTTACAATATACTTCTATTTGTATGCTTCTATCCTATTACAAAATGGACCATTTTGGCCGACTTAGCAGTTAAATATTCTAAACTATTCTTGCGCTTCCTTAGATGTCGCGGTAATTCCTTCTTTCGTGGGATTTTGGCTTTTTGTGCTTGTCGGCTTCCGCACTTCCTACAGATCTATCCCGTGCCAACATGATTTTTCCAATATGTGATGGACATGTTGGCAGATGTGTTTGATTCGTTCAATAAATTTGGTGGCCTTATCAGCCTCATTCTGAGCATGGGAAAATTCCTCCTGTGTGGATGCAATGGGAAGATCTACATCAATTGGGTCTAGTGGTTGGAACCCCAAGCACACCTGAAAAGGGATGCGGCCAATGGAGATATGAAGGGCTCTGTTATATCTATGCTGAACATATGGTAGGATTTCATCCCATTTGCAGGGATGTTTAGAATTGTACATTCTCAGAATATGCACAATCATTCGGTTGACTACCTCTATTTTTCCATTTGTCTGGGGGTGGAAGGCAGTCGACTTGGTGAGATTGGTCCATTAATGACCATAGGATAGACCAAAAGGTGCTTAGGAACCTATTGTCCCGATTTAAAATGATAGTATGTGGCAGCCAGAAATGAACCCAAATGCGCTCGAAGAAGAACTTAGCAATGACTTCGACGGAGATGCTCTTCTTGCAGGCTATTAGAATGGCCATCTTAGAGAAGCGATCCATGAACACAAACACACACTCATTACCATGCTTGGTTGAAGGTAGTCCTGACATGTAATCCATGGAGATGGATTACCATGCTTCTTGATGGCGCAGGTAACTTGCAAGATCAGATAAATCAACTGACATGTTGTTGGAGCCTGGGCCAATAAAAATACTTTTGCAATATCGTCACTATCTTTTCGGTGCCAAAGTGCCTTTCCACTTGACTGTAATGCGCTTCCCAAATCATCTTCGCACGTTCGCTTGAAGGAACACATAGATGGCCTAGGTGGCATAACAATCCTTCCTGGAGATAAAATTTTGTCACTGGTGTGCCTGCACTGTTGATGTATTTGTAACTTCGGAAGATATTCTTCTATGTATTCCTTTTGTACTTTACTGTATATCCATTAGAGATGTTATATTCCTCTATTTGGAAGTGTCGTCATTTGTATTTGTAAGTGTCGTCATGTGCATCGACAAGTGTCATCATTTGTATTGATGGGTTATTAGACCACTAGTGTGGGGTCGGCCTTGGTTAGCACATGTGGTTTGTTATTAGGCTTGATTAGCAAGTCGGCCCTAGCGGATTATTGGCAGGTCAAGTCAGTGTATAAATAGAGAGGTTGCATCTCTCATTTATCTCATTTACTCACTTCTCAAGCTCGCATAAATAAGAGAGAAAGTGGCGCACTTGTGGAGGAGGAGGAGCATCTGCTAGAGACATCTTATTGGGTTTGATCATTGTGATCTTGGTTTGTGGCTTATCTTATCATTGAGGAAGTTGCGGGGTTTTTCACCTTCTTGGTTTTCCCCAGTGAAAATATGTGTCTCTTGTGTGATTGATTTTGTGTCTATGATCGATATGCTGTACATGTTATTGTCTTAGAGATCCTTATGATAATGGAATGAAATTATCGAAAAATTAACATGGTATCAGAGCTTACCTAAGAATAAGGCATTGTGCAGTTGCGAAAGCTAGGGCTTCTTAATATTTGGGTTTCTATCCACATTTCATCAAAGACAGAAGGCTAGATTGACTCTCCTTGGAAGGGTGCATCTTTCTGTCGAGACAGAATTCAATTCTGAGCATTTTCAGTTTTGGCCCTAAAATTTAGGGTTTCCACAAAAATAGGAATTTTTGAAATCTGAGGACATAGCTTGAAGCTCCTTGGAAAAATAAAAGTTTAGAGATTTGGATCGAGCTATGGTTGGGTGAAGCTCCGGGAAACTCAAACCCTAATTCAGGGTCCTCCCTAGTGAATCCGGGAGATTGAAAAGCATTTTTGAAGGGTAAAACTTTGTAGTTTTCAATTTCTGAGAATACTAGGCTGATCATCTCATTAAGGCGCATCTTTCTATACTTTCAGAATTTTGAAATTCACATTTTGAATTTTTAGGGTTTCTCTAACAAACCCTAATCCAGCTCCAGATCCAGTTTTCAGCAAATCAAGTGGTAAGACCTAAATATTTTCTATTTCCATTTGAAGTACTCTTTAAGATGTCTCACCACACCAAGCTTGAGGATAAGCTTGAAGGGGCTGATAAATTCCGAGCATGGAAGTATAGGATTGGGTTAATCCTAGAAGAGAATGAGTTAGACAACTACATAAAGGAAGATGTTCCAGTTCCAGAAGAAGAAGAGGATAAGACCTTACACAAGAAGAACTTGGTCAAGGCCAAGAGAATCATTGATGATTTTATAAAGGACCATCTCATACCCCATGTGTCTTCCCTAAAGACACCTAAGGAGATGTTTGACTCCTTGAACAAGTTGTTTGAAGGAAAGAACATAAATCGGAAGATGACTCTGAGGAACCAATTGAAAAGGGTAAAGCTTCAAAATGGAGAGACCATTCAATCCTACTTTTTCAAGGTCTCTCAAATCAAGGAACAACTTGAAGCTGTGGATGAAGTAGTGGAGAATGGTGAAATTGTAATGACCACATTGAATGGCCTACCTAGGTCATGGGACTCCTTCATGCAAGGAATCTGTGCAAGAAGAAAATTGGTCTCCTTCAGTATACTATGGGAGGATTGTTTACAAGAAGAGGCTAGGTTTGTGTCTCGAGAAGAAAAGATGGGAAATGAAGATCAAGCTCTCATAGCACACACCAAGAAAGGTAAGTCCAAAAGAGAGCAATCTTATCACAAGATATCTCCTCACCACCATCAAAGAGATAGGAAAGACTTGAGGTGCTTTACTTGTAATGAGAAGGGACACTTTGCTTCAGATTGTCCCAAGAACAAAAGGAACAACAACAACAACAAATTCAACAAGAAGAGGAAGAACAAAAAGAAGAGATATCATGTTCATGCTGCTGAGGAGGATGAACCTCCCAAGAAGAAGGCTAGAGCAGAAAGTGATGACTCATCAAGTGAAGATGAATATGTTCTAATCTCTTCTCTCACAGGTACTATCTCTCATGGATGTAATGATTGGCTTATTGATAGTGGGGCTTCTAAACACATGATTGGATTTAAAGAATCATTCATGGACCCATCTAAACATGAGTCACCTCACAAGGTGAAACTTGGGGATGACTATCAATATCCCATAAAAGGAAGTGGTGAAGCTTCCTACAAACTAGACTCTGGGAAGTCTATAAAAATGCAAGATGTTTTATATGTACCCGGACTTAAGAAGAATCTTCTCTCCATATCATCCTTGGATGCAAAGGGAATGAGAGTTTCATTTGTGGATGGCCAAGTACTCATGTGGCCAAAGGGTAAGACCATAGATGATGCAGTAGTGATTGGAGAGCAAGAGGGAGGATTGTACAAATTGAAGGGACAACCTGAACATGCCATGGTACATGAATCCATGGAGCCAAGTGAACTTTGGCATAGAAGGCTTGCTAATGTGCACTATAGAGCACTACCAATTGCAAGTAACGCTGTAGAGGGTCTTCCTGAAATCAAGACAAAGCATGAAGGTGTTTGCAAAGGATGTGCAAAAGGAAAGAACATTAAGAAGGCATTTCCAAGCAGTGAAAGCAAAGCTAAAGGAATCTTGGAAATTATCCACTCCGATGTATGCGGTCCAATGTCATCCAGTTCTCTGAGTGGGTATGTATACTATGTCTCTTTCATTGATGATTTCTCTAGGAAGACTTGGGTTTACTTCTTGAAGAACAAAGATGAAGTGTTTGATAAGTTCAAGGAATTCAAAGCCTTGATGGAAAATCAAACTGACAAAAAGATCAAGACATTCAGATCCGACAATGGTAGAGAATTCACTTCGGGTGATTTCAAGAAGCTATGCAGTGATTCAGGGATTAAGAGGGATTTGACTGCTCCTTACAATCCACAACAAAATGGATTTGCAGAAAGGAAGAATAGAACTATCATGGAAGTAGCACGGGCAATGCTTCATGACCAAGATCTTCCTATGCATCTATGGGCAGAAGCAGCTAGGACAGCTGTGTATGTGCATAATAGAACACCTCACAAGATATTGGACAACATGACACCAGAAGAGGTCTTCTCTGGTAAGAAACCTGAAGTCAACCATCTCAGAATATTTGGTTGTACAGTATATACACATATTCCAAAGGAAAAGAGGACTAAGCTAGATCCTTCAGGAAAGAAGGGCATCTTTGTGGGGTACAGTGAAAACTCGAAGGCTTACATAATATACTTTCCAGGGTTCAAGAAGATTGATGTCAGCAGGGATGTAACATTCGATGAGGACTCAACCTACATCAAATCAAGGAAGACATCTGTTGAAGATCATGAAGAACCAAAGGAATCCAGATTTCAAGATACCACTATGAATGAAGCAATTCCAGAAGCAACCCATGAAATTGAAGATCCACAAGAACCTATAGATCCACCTCGTGAGAAGAACTCTCACAAGAGGAAACCTGCATGGGCCAGAGAGCTCATCCAAGATGCAGAAAGATATGGTATTCTAGAAGAGGAACATAGGGAAATGAAGAGGACAAGGTCACACACTAGCTATGTTGCCTTGCTCTGTGACATTATGAACAAAGAACCTTCCAGTTATGAAGAGGCAGCGGAAAAGAAAGAGTGGAAGGATTCCATGGTCGAGGAATACCAATCGATCATGAAGAATGATGTTTGGGATGTGGTCCCAAGACCAGAAGGGAAGTCTGTTGTGACTTCCAAGTGGATCTATAAGATCAAGCATGCTGCAGATGTTAGCATAGAGAAATACAAGGCAAGGTTTGTAGCTCATGGCTTCTCTCAGAAAGAGGGAATAGACTATGAAGAGACCTTTGCTCCTGTAGCCAGATACACTTCCATCAGAACAGTACTTGATCTGGATGCAGTGATGAAATGGAAGATACACCAGATGGATGTCAAGACAGCTTTCTTGAATGGTGTAGTCGAAGAAGAAGTGTATTTGGAGCAGCCACTTGGTTTTGAAACACATGACAGGGAGTCATATGTGTGCAGGTTGAAGAAAGACTTGTATGGATTAAAGCAATCTCCTAGGACTTAGTATGGTAGGATGGACAGTTTTCTATCCAGTTTGGGCTTTACCAAGAGTAAAGCAGATTCCAACCTCTACTACAAGGTTGAGGAAGGAAATCCTGTGATACTACTCCTATATGTGGATGACCTATTTGTTATAGGAGAGGATGGGTTGATTGCCGAGACCAAGAGGAAGCTTGCAGCCGAGTTCGAGATGAAGGACTTAGGGATGATGCACTATTTTCTAGGCATGGAGGTATGGTAGAGTACAGATGGGATCTTCCTTGGACAAGGGAAGTATGCAGTAGAGATCTTGAAGAGGTTTGGGATGATGGATTGAAAGGCCATGGCCACACCTATGGCATCGAACCTGAAGCTTCTGTGTGATGATTCATCTGAGCCGGTTGATGTCATGATGTATCGTCAGATGATTGGGTCCTTGATGTACCTGACGAATATGAGACTGGATATTTGCTTTGCGGTGAACACATTGAGCCAGTTCTTGATGGATCCGAGAGGTGTTCACCTGGTTGCTGTAAAGCATATTCTGAGGTATCTGAAGGGTACAGTTGATTATGGGCTCAAGTATGATGTGAATCAAACCTGGAGGGTTATGTTGATTCAGATTGGGCAGGTAGTGCTGTAGATAGGAAGAGCACTTATGGGTGTTGCTTCAGTATGGGATCAGGTGTGATCTCTTGGTTTAGCAGGAAGAAATCTTGCGTAGCACTGAGTACAGCCGAAGCAGAGTATGTTGCAGCTTGTTCGGCTAGTTGCGAGGAAGTATGGATTAGGAAGCTACTGTCTGAGTTATTTGATCTCCTGTTGGATGCTACTGGTATCTTTTGTGACAACCAGAGTTGTGTGAAGCTATCTGAGAACCCAGTGTTCCATGATAGGTCGAAACACATTGAGATCAAATATCACTATATCAGGAATATAGTGCAGAGAGGAGTAGTGAAGCTCCTGTATGTTGCGACAGATGAGCATGTTGCAGATGTGTTGACAAAACCACTAGCTAGAGTGAAGTTCGAATACTTCAGAGAGAGGCTTGGTGTTCTTCAGATTGATGACACTTCGAGGAAGAAGTGATGGACACATTTGCAGGATCCATTCCAAGCATGGTGAGAGGAGGATCCTTCCCATGGCTGTGGATGTAAGCGCTGTGTGATGAGCATCAAGACAATGCTCTAGTTACTGCTTTGTATATGCATCAGTTGGATGCTTGATATGATTAGGTGGATCATGTATATGTATATGCATCAGTTGGATGCTTGATATGATCAGGTGGATCATGTATATGTATGTGCATCAGTTGGATGCTTTGTATGATCAGAATGATCATGTGTGATGAGTATCAGGACGATGCTCTGGATGACTTGCATCAGGACGATGCAGTGACGATGATCAGGATGATCATGCGACAATGACATGCATAAGGACGATGCGACGATGATGATCAGGATGATCATGTACATCAGGATGATGTATGGTGAGTATCAGATTGATACTCTATGGCCATGGACAGGTTGTGCAGATGAGCATATAATCTTGCCCTGGTATATTTGCAGATACTCTTGCAAGGTTTTGTCCTATGGCATATAATAGTTCCCTGGGAGATTTGGCAAATGCTCTTTCGAGGTTTTGCTCTGGGAGGACATATAATATTGCCTTGGGAGATCCGATAGGTTGAGCAGTATGCTCATAATTAGTCCTGGGATGCTCTTTCAAGGTTTTGTCCTATGGCATATAATGTTGCCCTTGGATATCCAATAGGTTGAGCAGTACGCTCGTAATCAGTCCTGGGATGCTCTTTCGAGGTTTTTCCATGACCACTTGTAATCTTTCCCTGGGAGATCCGATAGATTGAGCAGTACGCTAGTAATCAGTTCTAGGATTCTCTTTCAAGGTTTAGTGGTGACCACATGTAATATTTCCCTGGGAAATCTGATAGGTTGAGCAGTACGCTCATAATCAATCCTGGGATGCTCTTTCGAGGTTTTGTGGTGGGGTCACATGTAATATTTCCCTGGGAGATCTTGCCGGTCATGCTTAGGCACATACAGGATCCTGGGATACTCTTTCGAGGTTTTGTGACACACATAATCAGTCCTGAGGATTCCACAGTATGACCAGTGATGATGAATACCTACAGGTGGTGGGCCTACATCCAGCATGAAAAAGGGCTGGCTCTGTAAAAATTCCTATGACAATCAAAATTCATAGATAGCCCAGAGATCAAGATGTCGAGTACAACAGCAGTGATGATGATTATGCTCCGTGATCTAGTGATGATGATCCAGCTCCATAATTGAAAGACTTGCGCCAATATGTATTGATGACCTGTGTCCAGAATACCTTCCTAGTTAAGAGGGAGTGTTGATGTATTTGTAACTTCGGAAGATATTCTTCTATGTATTACTTTTGTACTTTATTGTATATCCATTAGAGATGTTACATTCCTCTATTTGGAATTGTTGTCATTTGTATTTGTAAGTGTCGTCATGTGCATCGACAAGTGTCGTCATTTGTATTGATGGGATATTAGACCACCAGTGTGGGGTCGACCCTGGTTAGCACATGTGGTTGGGTCATTAGGCTTGAGCAGCAAGTTGGCCCTAGTGGATTATTGGCAGGTCAAGTCAGTGTATAAATAGAGAGGTTGTGTCTCTCATTTATCTCCTTCACTCACTTCTCAAGCTCGCATAGCTAAGAGAGAAAGTGGCGCACTTGTGGAGGAGGAGGAGCATCTACTAGAGACATCTTATTGGGTTTGATCATTGTGATCTTGGTTTGTGGCTTATCTTATCTATGAGGAAGTTGCGGGGTTTTTCACCTTCTTGGTTTTCCCCGGTGAAACTCTGTGTCTCTTGTGTGATTGATTTTGTGTCTATGATTGATATGCTGTACATGTTATTCTCTTAGAGATCCTTATGATAATGGAATAAAATTATCAAAAAATTAACATGCACATATTTCTTGATAGATGGAAGCAAATTCAAGATCATTGTCATATAGTTGAGGCCACCTGGAGGTCTCGTCGCCACAAGAGTTGAGCACTGTGGTTAGTGTTGCTACTGGAGGTCGACTGAGGAAATCGACGATTCGATTGGTGATTCCATTCTTATATTTAATGTTCAGGTGGAACTACTGCAAGTAGGTGGCCCAATTTTGGCGGCAGTCATTTTGTAACTTTCCTTGGGTTTGCATGAACTACAAGGCCTTGCGATCAGTGTGGATGATCGTATATTTTCCTAATATGTAATGCTTCCACTAGTGGAAGGATTGGAAAATGGAATACGTTTCCTTGTCATAGGTGGGGTACTTGTAGATTGTATCTGAAAGTGTCTCACTGTGATATGCTACTGGATGGACATGCTGAGTGAGGACTGCACCAACAACATAGTTCGAAGCATCTGTGTCAATATCAAAGGGCTGTTGCAGATCTGGAAAGATGAGGATGGGTGCCGAACATAAGAGTTACTTCATCTCCTCAAATGCTTGTTGTTGTGGCTTGGACCAAACAAAATTGGCCTTAGATCCCCCTTTGGTCACTTGGCTAAAGGACCAAGCAATATTAGAGAAGCCCAACACAAAGCTATGATAGAAGTTGGCAAGGAATAGGAAGACTTTGTTGATGTATTTGTAACTTCGGAATATATTCTTCTATATATTGTATTTGTCCTTTATTGTATCCCCAACGGAGATGTATTATTCCTCCGATTGGAAGTGTTGTCAGTTGTACTTGCATATGTCGCAAGTTATATTGTAAGTGTCACAACTTATACTTGATGGGTTATTAGACCACCTTGATGGGGTTGGCCCTGTATGAGTCATGTGGGTCAAAGGGTTATTAGACCACCCTAGTGGGGTCATCCCAGTCAACATTATGTTAGGTGGTTAAGTTGGGTCCGACCTAGCTAAAGTTAAAAGACAAGTGAAGTAGTGTATAAATAGAGAGTGTGTCTCTCTCATTTTATACATTCTATTATTCACTCAATTAGCATTAGTGTGAGAGAGGAGGAGTGCGCACAAGTGGAGGAGGAGAATGCTGCTAAATATATCTATCTCTTGGGTTTGATCATTGTGATCCTTGTATTGATGCTTATTCTATCTTTGAGGAAGTTGCGGGGTTTTTCACCTTCTTGGTTTTCCCTGGTGAAATGTTTTGTGTCTCTTGTCTCTTATGCTTGATATGCTGTACATGTTGTTATTTCAGTTAAGATCCTATATCTATTGAATTAAATGATGAAAAACTAACATGGTATCAGAGCTATCCTGAAAGAAGGCATGATATGGCATTTATGAGACTTGTTGCACTTGCGACAAATTGGAAGTTAGGGCTTGATATAGCAAAAACCAGTCATTGTGGCACTTTCTCTATAAATCTATTTTGGTTATGGTTTAGGATTTGAAAATTCTACAGGTCTTATATAACATCCTTATGTACCTTGTGTCTGAAGCACAACATCAGATTTGTTGTACTTTGTGTTTTATGATCAGTACAATCTAGGGTTTTTGCCTCTTCCAGATCTCAGTCATAAATAGGTGACCTAGGAAAAAAGGTCACAACTTGGGCTAGGAAGCTCCAAATGAAATTTTGTAAAAAGTGATAGGTAGGGCAGGGACTGTACTTTCACATGTACGCATTTCAGAGGCCGAAGTTGAACTAATGACACATGGAAAGCCGTACAAGTTTTCTCTCCTGTTTTATCCCATAAACAGGTCATGTTGAGACACTTGGCATAACTCTCTCTCAGAGAATCCAATTGAGGTCAGACCCTTTGGGGTTGGAATGATGATAGGTCAGGATACCATAGGTCAAAGTTTCAACAAATCAAAGTGGATTGGGTTAATCCTAGAATAGAATGAATTGGACACTTGCATAAGTGAAGAAGTTCCAGTTCCAGAGGGAGATGAGGCTAAGGCCTTACATAAGAATGCTACAAGCAATCTCGACAGGTATGACTTGAGGAGATACATGTATGTTCATGATTAAGTTTATGCTATGTTTGTCTTCATACTATTTAGGTCAGTACAATCTTGATTAATGTTAGACTTGTCTTATGATCCTAGTAAAAGTATGAATGCATGTGAATGATAGAATACATTCATTGATTAAGGTTATAACACTTATAATTGTACTAATGCACTGTGGTGTTGTATGAGGATGATATTGTCCCCTAACATGAAAGGTACATCAAGAAAGACAAATCAAGTTCTAGATCAAGAACATATGACCATGGTGACATGAAGACAAAGACTCATCCATAGTCATGGATCACATAGAATCTCTACTTACGAGGTATGCATAATTTGGTTCTACAATGGTTAACTTATGAGTTATGCAGGTTACTAAGCACAAGTCATTGAAGAGAACAAGAAGACATTGTTTGGGTATGTTAGACATAACTAGCAAACATGATAACCAGGTATGTTTTCCCTATATCAAGTTAGAATCCTACCTTGTGTTAGGATCTTATACTCTTGTATGATTATTCTTGAAGTTAGAAGTTTAAGTAATCAAGGGTTTATGCATATTATGTTTCTTACTTTGATTGATGATATGACAAACCAGAAGAGTCCTATGGTCATATAAGAATATGCATGAGTAAAAGAATACTAACGCTTGTGATAAATTACTTGTGTATGAAATGACCATAACCATACATGTTTAAGATGATTTAGAATCATAATGTTTTGATAGTATTGAGATTATACTAATGCATGTATGATTATGTATGAGATATTGGGGATGATACAATGATGAAACTAGTGCACACTTAAGCATGCATAGTGGTCCAGGATGAATATAAGTTCAAGGACAGGTAATCCAGGAAGCAAAGATAAAAGGGAGCACAATCCAATAGTTCCCGCAAGGAAGCAAAGATCAAGAGGGAGCGCTCTAGGAAGTAAAGATCAAGAGGGAGTCCACCCAAAAACTAAACAAAGATAAGTATTTGAATTGTTATGATTACTTAAATAATTTTGTTCAGTCATGTACATAATTATGTTCCTAGATTTAGGATATGTATTATGCATATTAGAAAAGTTGCATTAATGAAAAAGATACTACTAATATGCAAGTAATGGGTAAGTGGCCTATGGTACTGTACAACATTCCATTGCTACTTATCTAGAATGAAACCTCTTTGCTAACATGTTGGGAGTTGTGCACACTCTTAACAAATGTTTTGGTAGAGATGGAAGGCATCTAGAAAGTTACCGTGTGAATATGGGATATGGATAAATGTTGTATTGAAGCATTGGACAAAGATAATTGCATGATTGTATGACATATGTCTTTATGCATAAGAATGTGTTTTTTGAAAAACTATGAGAAGTTTCTAATCATGCAATTGAATTTGACTTGTAGGAAAGATCGTGTACAATCACCTACAAAAGAAGGACTACAACATTTGTTCTAGCAAAGAAAACTATCTATTGAAGATATTGAAGAATCTAAAGTTCCTAGGAGTCGGGATGCAGTAATGGAAGAATGCCATGATCGAGGAATACCAGTCAATCATAAAGAATGATGTTTGGGATGTGGTCCCAAGACCTGAAGGGAAGTCTATTGTGACTTCCAAGTGGATCTATAAGATCAAGTATGCTACAGATGGTAGCATAGAGAAATACAAGGCAAGGTTTGTAGCACATGGTGTTGATGTATATGTAACTTCGGAATGTATTTCATCTGCGTATTATATATATATTTATTGTACCCTTATAAGAGATGTGTTATTCCTCTATAAGGAAGTGTCGTCATGTGGATTGATAAGTGTCGCAAGTGTGTGTACTTGCCGATGGGTTATTAGACCACCATGTGTGGGGTTGGCCCTAAAATATATATTATATTGTGGATGTATCTAGATAGACAAGTCGGCCCCATAAGGTCACTGGGAAAATAGGTTAAGTATAAATAGAGATCAGGAGATCTCTATTTGGATCATTCAGAAAGACACACTTCTCTCACTCAGAAAGTGGTGCACTAGTGAGGAGGAGGATCATATACTCTAGGAGACTATCTCAAGTGTATTTTGGTTGTACTTTGGTTGAGCCATTGCTCTCTCTATCTCTGGGGAAGTTGTGGGGTTTTTCACCTTAGGGTTTTCCCCACGGAAACTCTGTGTCTCTTGTCTCTCATGCTTTTGATTCTTGTGATGCTTGTGATGCTTATTGTGATTGTTATGCATTGATATACTGTATATGTTATTCTCTCAGTAAAGATCCAAGAGTATTGTGAATTAATGCTCAAAATTTAACATGGTATCAGAGCTAACCTGAGAAGAAGACATTTGCCAGTAACAGAAACTTGAGTTTCTTGTTTATTGGGTTTCTCTCCACAGTTTTTGGAAAAGCAGTATAGTAGATTGACTCTACTCATCAGGGAGAATCTATTTGTCCAATCAGAATTCAATTCTGAGCATTTTCAGATTTGGCCCTAAAAATTAGGGTTTCCACAAAAATAGGAATTTCTGAAATCTGAAGACATAGCTGGAAGATCCTTGCAAAAATCGAAGTTTATAGATTTGGATCGATATTTTTGGCTGGGTATATCTCCGGGAAACTTAAACCCTAATTCAGGGCTCTCCCTAGTGAACCCGGGAGGACAAAAAGTCAAATCTGAAGGGTAAATATTTGCTGATCTCAAATTTTGAATACACCAGGCTGATCAGATCATCAAGGCGCATCTTTCTATCCTTTCAGAAATTTGAAATTCACATTTTGAATTTTTAGGGTTTTTCTGACAAACCCTAATTCGGGATCAGATCTAGTTTTCAACATTTCAAGTGGTAAGACCTAAATATTTTCTATTTCCATTTGAAGTACTCTTTAAGATGTCTCACCACACCAAGCTTGAGGATAAGCTTGAAGGGGATGATAAATTCTGAGCTTGGAAGTATAGGATTGGGTTAATCCCGGAAGAGAATGAGTTGGACTCATATATAAAAGAAGACATCCCTATCCTAGAGGATGAAGAGGCTAAGGTATTGCATAAGAAGAACTTGGTCAAGGAAAAGAGAATCATTGCTGATTCTATCAAGGACCATCTCATACCCCATGTGTCTTCTCTAAAGACACCCAAGGCTATGTTTGACTCTTTGACCAAGCTATTTGAAGGAAAAAACATAAATCGAAAGATGAACCTACAGAATCAATTGAAAGGGGTCAAGATGTCGAATGGAGAAACCATTCAATCCTATTTCTCCAAGGTCTCTCAGATCAAGGAACAACTTGAAGCTGTAGATGAAATGGTGAAATTGTTATGACTTCTTTGAATGGCCTACCTAGGTCATGGGACTCTTTTATCCAGGGGATCTGAGCCAGAAAGAAGTTAATGTCCTTCAGCAGATTATGGGAGGAATGTTCTCAAGAAGAAGCAAGGCTTGTGGCAAGAGAAGAGAAGATGGGAAATGAAGATCAAGCTCTCACAGTTCACACTAAGAAGGGCAAGTTCAAGAGGGAGCCATCCCATCACAAGAAAAAATCTTCTCATCATTTTCACAAAGATAAGAAATATCTAAGGTGTTTCACTTGTAATGAGAAGGGTCACTTTGCCTCAGAATGTCCCAAGAACAAAAGGGACAAACTCAACAACAACAACTCCAGCAAGAAGAAGAAGGGTAACAAAAGAAGGTACCATGCTCATGTTGCCGAAGATGATGAACCTCCAAAGAAGAAGGCTAGGGAAGAAAGTGATGATAGTAATGATGACACATCAAGTGAAGAAGAATATGTTCTAATCTCTGCTCTCACAGGTACTATCTCCCATGGTTGTAATGATTGGTTGATTGATAGTGGGGCTTCCAAACACATGACTGGGTTTAAGGAATCCTTTGTGAATCTATCTGAACATGAATCACCCCATAAGGTGAAGCTTGGGGATGATTATCAATACCCAATCAAAGGAAGTGGTGAAGCCTCCTACAAACTAGATTCTAGAAAATCTTTGAAGATGAAAGAAGTCCTTTATGTAGCCGGGCTCAAGAAGAACTTACTCTCCATCTCTGCATTGGATGCAAAAGGTATGAGGGTTGAATTTGTGGATGGCCAAGTCCTAATGTGGCCAAAGGGAAAGACCATAGATGATGTAGTAGTGATTGGAGAGCAAGAGGGAGGTTTGTATAAATTAAAAGGACAACTTGAACATGCCATGGTGCATGAATCCATGGAGCCAAGTGAACTTTGGCATAGAAGACTTGCTCATATGCACTATAGGGCACTTCCAATTGCAAGCAAGGCTGTAAAGGGTCTTCCTGAAATCAAGACCAAACATGAAGGTGTTTGCAAAGGATGTGCAAAAGGTAAGAATATTAAGAAGGCTTTCCCAAGCAGTGAAAGCAATGCAAAAGATATCTTGGAAATCATCCACTCAGATGTAAGTGGTCCTATGTCATCCAGTTCTCTAATTGGGTATGTTTACTATGTCTCATTTATTGATGACTTCTCCAGGAAGACTTGGGTATACTTCTTGAAGAACAAAGATGAGGTGTTTGATAAGTTCAAGGAATTCAAAACCTTGATGGAGAATCAAACTAACAAGAAGATCAAAACATTCAGATCCGACAATGGTGGAGAATTCACCTCAGGAGACTTCAAGAAGCTTTGTAGCGATTCAGGGATTAAGAGGGAGTTGACTGCTCCTTATAATCCTCAACAGAATGGAGTTGCAGAAAGGAAGAACAGAACAATCATGGAAGCAGTAAGGGCAATGCTGCATGACCAGGATCTACCTATGCATCTATGGGCAGAAGCAGCTAGAACAACTGTATATGTGCAGAACAAAACACCCCACAAAATATTGGACAACAAAACACCAGAAGAGGTCTTTTTTGGTAAGAAACCTGAAGTCAACCATCTCAGAATATTTGGTTGTCCAGTATACACTCATGTCCCAAAGGAAAAGAGGACCAAACTAGATCCTTCAGGAAAGAAGGGTATCTTTGTGGGTTACAGTGAAAGCTCGAAGGCTTACATAATATAGTTTCTAGGGTTCAAGAAGATTGATGTCAGCAGGGATGTAACATTTGATGAAAACTCAGCATTCATCAAATCAAGGAAGGAACCTATCGAAGTTTATGAAGAACCTAAGGAAACTAGATTTCAAGACACTACCATGACAGAAGCAATTCTAGAAGTTGTTCGTGAGTTTGAAGATCCGCAAGAACTTATAGATCCACCCCGTGAGGATAACTCTCACAAGAGGAAACGTGCATGGGCTAGAGAGCTCATTCAAGATGCAGAAATATTTGGCATTCTAGAAGAAGAACACAGAGCAAAGAAGAGAACCAGATCACATACCAGCTATGTTGCTTTACTCTGTGACATTATGAACAAAGAACCTTCTAGTTATGAAGAAGCAGCGGAAAAGAAAGAATGGAAGGATGCCATGGTTGAGGAATACCAATCAATAATGAAGAATGATGTTTGGGATGTTGTCCCAAGACCTAAAGAGAAGTCTGTTGTGACTTCCAAATGGATCTACAAAATCAAGCATGCTGTAGATGGCAGTGTAGAGAAATACAAAGCAAGATTCGTAGCTTGTGGCTTCTCTAAGAAAGAGGGAATAGATTATGAAGAAACTTTTGCACCTGTAGCCAGGTATACTTCCATCAGAACAATACTTGCTCTGGCTGCAGCCATGAAATGGAAAATACACCAGATGGATGTCAAGACTGCTTTCTTAAATGGTGTAGTTGAAGAGGAAGTATATGTAGAGCAGCCACTCGGTTTTGAAATACATGACAAGGAGTCATATGTGTGCATATTGAAGAAAGCTTTGTATGGCTTGAAACATGCTCCCATAACCTGGTATGGTAGGATGGACAGTTTCCTATCTAGTTTGGGATTTACCAAGAGTAAAGCGGATTCCAACCTCTACTACAAGGTTGAGGAAGGGAATCCTGTGATTCTACTCTTGTATGTGGATGACTTATTTGTAACAGGAGATGACAGACTGATTGCAGATACTAAGAGGAAGTTTGTTGCTGTGTTCGATATGAAATATTTGGGAATGATGCATTATTTCCTAGGTATGGAGGTGTGGCAGAATTCAGGTGGGATCTTCCTTGGTCGAGGGAAGTACATAGTAGATATCCCGAAGAGATTTGGGATGATGGATTGCAAGGCCATGGCCACACCCATAGCATCGAATCTAAAGTTTCTATGTGATGCTACATCTGAGCCGGTTGATGTCTCTATATATCGTCAGATGATTGGGTCCTTGATGTACCTGACAAACACGAGACCAGATATTTGCTTTGCTGTGAACACATTGAGCCAGTTCCTGACGGATTTGAGGAGTGTTCACTTGGTTGCTGTAAAGCATGTTCTGAGGTACTTGAAGGGTACAGTGGATTATGGGCTCAAGTATGAAGCGAATCAAAAGTTTAACCTGCAGGGTTATGTTGATTCAGATTGGGCTGGCAATGCTGCAGATAGGAAGAGCACATCTGGGTACTGCTTCAGTATGGGATCATGTGTGATTTCTTGGTTTAGCAGGAAGTAGTCCTGCGTAGCATTGAGTATAGCTGAGGTAGAGTATGTTGCAGCTTGTTCATCTAGTTGCGAGGCAGTATGGCTACGGAAGCTACTGTCTGAGTTGTTTGATCTCCCATTGGATGCTACTAGTATCTTTTGTGATAACTAGAGTTGTGTAAAGCTGTCCGAGAACCCAATGTTTCATGACAGGTCGAAACACATAGAGATCAAATATCACTATATCAGGGATATGGTGCAGAGAGGATCCGTGAAGCTCCTGTATGTTGCGACGGACAAGCAGATTGCAGATGTGCTGACGAAGCCACTAGCCAAGGTGAAGTTCGAGTACTTCAGGGAGAGGCTTGGTGTTCTTCATATCGATGACACTTCGAGGAAGAAGTGATGGACACATTTGCTGAAGCCAGTCCAAGCATGTTCGAAGGAGGATCCTTCACATGGCTGTGGATGTAAGCACTGGGTGATGACCATCAGGACGATGCTCCAGTTACTGCTCTGTATATGCATCATGTTGGATGCTGGATATGATCAGTTGGATCATTTATATTTGTATGTATGTACGCATCGTGTTGATGCTGGATATGATCAGTTGGATCATTTATATTTATGTGTATGTACGCATCATGTTGGATGCTGGATATGATCGGTTGGATCATTTGTATGTATTTGTATATGCATCATGTTGGATGCTAGATATGATCAGTTGGATCATTTGTATGTATTTGTATATGCATCATGTTGGATGCTGGATATGATCGGTTGGATCATTTGTATGTATTTGTATATGCATCATGTTGCATGCTTGGACCATGTATCTGTATATGTATCAGGTGGATACATTGTATGATCAGGTAGATCATGTACCTTGATATGTATCATGTATTTGTATTTGTATCAGGTGGATCATGTATGATGATATGTATCAGGTAGATACTTGGTGTGCATCAGGTGGATGCATTGTATGATCAGGTTGATCATGATGATGAGCTTCAAGATGTTGCTCCAGATGATATGTACCAGGATGGTACAAGTGATGATGATCAGTATGATCATGGGCATCAGGATGATGCCTCGTGCGATGATGATTCATTGGATCATGAGTATTAGGTTGATACTTGGAGGTCAAAGATGATATGTGGCAGGTTGTGCAAATAGCATGTAATCAGTCCTGGGAGATTTTGCCAATCGTGCTGCGGCACATAAATGTTCCTGGGGTACTCTTTCCGGTATTGCGATGTAGTATGTAATCAGTCCTCAGATATCCGATAGGTTGAGCTGTGTGCTCGTAATCAGTCCTGGGATGAGGTATTACTATGGAGACATGTAATTAGTCCTGGAGATCCGAGAGGTTGAGCTGTGTGCTCGTAATTAGTACTGGGATGCTCTTTAGAGATCTTACCGGTCATGCTTTTGCACATAAATTCTCTTGGGATGTTGTTTAAAGGTTTTGTCTATCCACATGTAATCAGTCCTGGAGATTCGAGAGGTTGAGCTGTGTGCTTGTAATAAGTCTTGGGATTCTCTTTAGAGATCTTGCTGGTCGTGCTGTGGCACATAAATGTTCCTGGGATGCTCTTTAAAGGTATTGTGGAGGAGATGCATGTAATCAGTCCTGGGAGATCTTGCCGGTCATGCTTAGGCACATAAATGTTCCTGGGATACTTTTTTCGGTATTGCATCCGCACATAAAATTAGTCCTGAGAGGCCACCTCTATCAGACCGTTCGCATAGATGATGAAGACCTGCAGGTGGTGGGCCTACATCCAGTATGAAAAAGTATTGGCTCTGTAGAACTTCCTATGATGAGTAGAGTCAGAGATTGGTTGAGATAGTAGCAGCAATGACGATGATGATGACGATGATCCCTAGAAGAAGACTTGTCTAGCAGAACTGTGTTGAGAAATACCTTCCTAGTTAAGAGGGAGTGTTGATGTATATGTAACTTCAGAATGTATTTCATCTGTGTATTTTATATATATTTATTGTACCCTTATAAGAGATGTGTTATTCCTCTATAAGGAAGTGTCATCATGTGGATTGAAAAGTGTCGCAAGTGTGTGTACTTGCCGATGGGTTATTAGACCACCATGTGTGGGGTCGGCCCTAAAATATATATTATATTATGGATGTATCTAGATAGACAAGTCGGCCCCATAAGGTCACTGGGAAAACATGTTAAGTATAAATAGAGATCAGGAGATCTCTATTTGGATCATTCGGAAAGACACACTTCTCTCACTCATAAAGTGGTGCACTAGTGAGGAGGAGGATCATATACTCTAGGAGACTATCTCAAGTGTATTTTGGTTGTACTTTGGTTGAGCCATTACTCTCTCTATCTCTGAGGAAGTTGTTGGGTTTTTCACCTTAGGATTTTCCCCACGGAAACTTTGTGTCTCTTGTCTCTCATGCTTTTGATTCTTGTGATGCTTGTGATGCTTATTGTGATTATTATGCATTGATATATTGTATATGTTATTCTCTCAGTAAAGATCCAAGAGTATTGTGAATTAATGCTCAAAATTTAACACGTGGCTTCTCCCAGAAAGAGGGGATAGATTATGAAGAGAATTTTGCACCTATATCCAGATACACTTCCATCATAACAGTACTTGCTCTGGCTGCAGTGATGAAATGGAAGATACACCAGATGGATGTCAAGACAACTTTCTTGAATGGTGTAGTTGAAGAGGAAGTATATGTGGAGCAGCCACTCGGTTTTGAGACACATGACAAGGAGTCATATGTGTGCAGGTTGAAGAAAGCCTTGCATGGCTTGAAGCAAGCTCCTAGGACTTGGTGTGGTAGGATAGACAGCTTTCTGTCCAGTTTGGGATTTACCAAGAGTAAAGCGGATTCCAACCTTTACTACAAGGTTGAGGAAGGCAATCCAATGATACTACTATTGTATGTGGATGACTTGTTTGTTACAGGTGAGAATAGGTTGATTTTTGATACGAAGAGGAAGCTTGCTGCCAAGTTCGAGATGAAAGACTTGGGTATGATGCACTACTTTCTAGGTATGGAGGTGTGGCAGAGTGCAGAGGGAATTTTCCTTGGACAAGGGAAGTATGTAGTAGAGATCCTGAAGCGGTTCGGGATGATGGACTGCAAGGAGATGGACACACCTATGGCATTAAACATGAAGCAATTGTGTGATGCTTCATCTGAGTCGGTTGATGTCACGGTGTATCGTCAGATGATTAGGTCCTTGATGTACCTGACGAACATGAGACCATATATTTTCTTTGTGGTGAACACATTGAGCCAGTTCCTAACGGATCCCAGAGGTGTTCACCTGGTTGCTATAAAGCATATTCTGAGGTACCTGAAAGTTACAGTTGATTATGGGCTCAAGTATGATGCGAATCAAAAGTTTAACCTGGAGGGTTATGTTTATTCAGATTGGGTAGGAAGTGCTGCAGATAGGAAGAGCACTTCTGGGTGCTGCTTTAGTATGGGATCAGGGGTGATCTCTTGGTTTAGCAGGAAGCAATCCTGCATAGCACTGAGTACAGCCAAAGCAGAGTATGTCGCAGCTTGTTCGGCTTGTTGTGAGGCAGTATGGATTAGGAAGCTACTATTTGAGTTATTTGATCTCCTATTGGATGCTACCTGTATCTATTGTGACAACCAGAGTTGTGTGAAGTTGTCAGAGAAACCGGTGTTCCATGACAAGTTGAAGCACATCGAGATCAAATATCACTATATCAGGGATATGGTGCAGAGAGGAGCAGTGAAGCTCGTGTATATTGCGACGGATGAGCAGGTTGCATATGTGTTGAGGAAACCACTAGCCAGAGTGAAGTTTGAGTACTTCAGAGAGAGGCTTGGTGTTCTTTAGATTGAAGATACTTCAAGGAAGAAGTGATGGGACACATTTGCAGGAGCCATTCCAAGCATGGCGAGAGAAGGATCCTTCCCATGGCTGTGGATGTAAGTGTTGTGTGATGAGCATCAGGACGATGCTCCAGTTACTTCTTTGGATATGCATTCGTTGGATGCTTTGTATGATCAGTTGGATCATGTATATGTGTATGCATCAGGTGGATGCTTTGTATGATCAGTTGGATCATGTATGATGACATGCATTAGGACGATGCAGTGACGATGATCAGGATGATCATATGTGATGAGTATTAGGATGATACTCTGGATGATATGCATCAAGATGATGCTATGATGATGATCAGGATGATCATGTACATTAGGATGATGTATGGTGAGTATTAGGTTGATACTCTATGGCTGTGGATAGGTTGTGCATATAAGCATATAATGGCGCCCTGGGATATTTGCAGATACTCTTGCTAGGTTTTGCCGATGGCATATAATAAATCCCTGGCGGATCTGGCAAATGCTCTTTTGAGGGTTTTCTTGGAGGGACATATAATAGCACCCTGGGAGATTTGTAGATACTCTTGCTAGGTTTTGCCGATGGCATATGTAATATCCTGATTTTGACCCTATTGCATTAAAATTGTAAATGATGTAAATACTGTTATTAAATCATGGTGAGGAGCTCAAGGCCAAGGCCCCACCATTGATTTATCATTTTATGTATCGGCAATTAAAATAGATGCATATGGTTCTTGTGCTAGCCATGCACAATGTAAATTCGGACATCATGTAAATATGCAATTTTTAATGAAAAACCCACAACCAGCTATGCAATGCAACAAGAGATGGGGGCATGATATTTATAAGGAATAGGGAGGGAAATGATTTAAACCCTTGAGCCCATGGTGTTAATCCATTTCATTGAGAAAACCCATAAATCTCAACTACCCATTTTGGCTTATGTACCCAATCATTAAATCCTTCCAAGAGTTGGTTGAGGCAGTTAATTCCTTGGGAGTGGAGAGGTATGGTAGTCAATTTCGTGTATGGGCAAGCCATCAACCTGGAAAATCATATTTTGGCTTGTTGGGCAAGAAAACACCCACGAAATGGTGCCCAAATCCATTCTTCACCCATGGCCTTCATCCTCTCACGCAATCTGAGCTTGCTGGGGTTTTATCCTTAACGTTTTTCACCATTTCCTGCATTTTTCCATGCCTACAAACTCGTTTTTGGTTAGCACAGTGGCTGGGAGAAGAGAACCATGATTTCCTGGGGTTATGGAGGCCATTTCTGCCCACGAAATTCCCATGAGCATTTTCTGAAAACGATTATGCTCCTGGGGTTTATTTCCCATTTCTCCATGTCGTTTTGGTTGCCCACATTTTTTTGAAGCCCAGGGAAACCCCACCTTTGGCATCTCACTATATAAACGTTTTTCTCATGCCCAACAATTATGGTTTTGTTGCTATGTCCATCCCTGTTTTGGTTTGAACCTGTGAGCAAGAATTTAGGAGTGGAAGAGGACAGAATTGGCTTGATAAACCTAGTGGGGAAATAACCTCTCAAGAAGATCAAGAGGGATTTGGCTACTTTTCTATGCACACCCTGAGAGCACTAGAAAGGAAGGTATGGCTTGAGGGACTATGTGGCAGTGAAGAGAATACTTCCTTGTGTTGGGTGTGTAGGCATTGTGAGTGCCAAGCCGAATAGATCTTGTAGGGGTATCCATGGCTCTGTGCTTGAGCTCACTATATTAGCAATTCCTCCTTTCCATCTCCTAGTAGCCTGAGAAACCCAACTACTAATTGGCTTGGCTGATTTTGGTGCATTCTGGCTATGTGTGAGTCTGTTGTTCCCTTTTTCCTTGTGGAGATCATGCCTAGCTCGAGGGTGGTAGTGGAGCTAAAAGATTGAAGAGCACACTCGCCTATGGTTGGGTGGAATGTTGTAGATGCATAGCTGGTTGATTAGGGACTGCTTTGTTTAAGATAAGCTCTCTCTCTATTTGTTTTACATTCTGAAATGTTTTATTCACTGTTTGTTATGGAAATGCTGAATGTATGTTAGATGTGTAATTGAATTAATTCTGTTGTGTTTCTTATATGTATACATCTACATATTTCCATTCTTTTATATATTATGTGAATGCTTATTTGCCTAAGAATGGGACTAGATGTCCAGCATTAGCAATAGTGTTCTCTCCATTGCCTTGGTAGGATGGGAGGGACATTACAACATATAATAGCTCCCCGGGAGACCTGGAAAATGCTCTTGCTAGGTTATGTTCGTGGCATATAATTTCTCCCTGGGAGGTCTTGCAGGTTTTGCTGGGCATGTAATCAGTCCTGGGATGCTCTTGCTAGGTTTTGCTTGGTAGCATATAATAGCTCCCTGGGAGGTCTTGCAGGTTTTGCTAAGCACTTAATCAATCCTGGGATTCACTTGCTAGGTTTTGCTTGCCTGGTCGCATATAATAGCTCCTTGGGAGATCTTGCAGGTTATGTTGGGCATGTGTAACATCCCCTCCTACCATACCAGCATGATAGAGAGGACGTGATGCAAAGATCGGGCATCTAGCCCCATGAGAATCTACTAAATAGCATTCGCATAATATAAAAGATATATGGAGTGTATAATTATAGAAAATTGCAGCGGAAATAACAACAATAACACATCCATCATACATTCAAGATATTCATCAAATAAATAATTACAAAGTTAACACATAAGAATACTTATCTCAATAAGGTAGTCCCAAGCAACTGGCTATGCAACTGCAACGTTCCACCCAACCATAGGCCAGTTGTGCTTATCAACCTCTTGATGCAACTGCCACCCCCCGAGCTGGGCATGATTACTACAAGGAACCAGGGAATAGCAGACTCACACATAGCCAAGCATACACCAAGACTTGCCAAGCCAATCTGCAATTGGGTTTATCAGGCTGCTAGGACATGGAAAGGAAGAATTGCTAAGCTAGTGAGCTCAACCATAGAGCTATGGGTACCCCTCCCAGATCTATTCAGCTTGGCACTCACAATGCCTGCACACCCAACACAAGGAAGTATCCTCTTCATTGCCACACAGTCCCTCAAGCCATACCTTCCTTTCTAGTGCTCTCAGGGTGTGCATAGAAAAGTAGCCAAAGCCCTCTTGATCTTTTTGAGAGGTTACTCCCTTCACTAGGTTTATCAAGCCAATTTTGTCCACTACCACTCCAAGTTTCTTGCTCACAAGTTCAAATCAAAACCGGGATGCACATAACCGCTGAACCATAATGGCTGGATAGGAGAAAAATATTTATACAGTGATAAGCATGAAAATGATTCCCTGAGCTTCAGAAAAATGTGGGAAGGCTAAAAATGAACAATGGAGGTTTGGGAAAACCCCAGGAAGCAGAAATTATTTTTAGGAAAAGTGCCCATGGAAATTCTGTGACAAAACGACCTCCATATGGTCCCAAATCGCAGCCCCTTCTTCCCAGCTACTGTCGAAAACCAAAAACGAGTTTTTGGGCAAGGAAAACCCTGCGTTTTTGATCCAAAACGTGAATATAACTTCCAGCAGTCTCTCTATGCCTGAGAGGATGAAAAACTATATGTTCAGAATGGCTTTGGGCACCATTTCGTGGGTGTTTTCTTGCCCAAGGAGACAAAATACAAATTCCCAGGTTGAAAGCTTGCCCATACACGAAATTGGCTGCCATACCTCTTCATTCCCAAGGCATTAACTACCTCAACCAATTTCTTGGAAGAATTAAATGATTGGGTGCATAACCCAAAATGGGTAGTTGGTGGTTTATGGGTTTTCTCATTGACACACGGATTAACACCATTGGCTCAAGGGTTTGAATAATTTCCCTCCCTATTCCTTGTAGTATCATGCCCCATCTGTTTGTTGCATTGCATAGCTAGTTGTGGGTATTTTCATTAAAATTCGTATTTACATGATGTCTTATTTACATTGTGCCTATCTAGCACAAGAACCATAGGCATTTATTTTTAATTTGCCGATACATAAAACGCTAAATCAATGGTGGGGCCTTGGCCTTGAGCTCCTCACCATGATCAAATTACAATATTTACATCATTTACGATTTAATACAAAGGGGGTCAAAATGGGGACATTACATTCCCTTCCCCTTACATTAGCACTGTTCTCAGTGCTCATCAAAATTGAACAAAAATGGATATGCCACCCTCATGGCATCCTCCAGCTCCCATGTAGCCTCATCGGGACCGTAGTGCTTCCATTGCACCTTTACCTGTCCGATGGCTCGGTTCCGGAGCAATGTTACCTTCTTGTCTAGGATGCGCAATGGATCGGTTTGGAATTATCCCTCGGGTTCCACCTAGATCACATCCCAATTAATCACATGGTTAGGATCATGTACATATTTCTTAAGAAAAGAGACATGAAAAACATTATGAGATTTAGTGCTAGCAGGTAATGCAAGTCTATATGCAACTGGCCCTATTCTTTCAAGCACTTCAAATGGCCCACAATATCTAAGTGATAGCTTGGGACAACTCCCAAGCTTCAAGGAACTCTTCCTTGATCTCACTCTAAGATACACATGATCCCCAACATCGAATTCCCTATGCATTTTATGTTTATCTACATAGCTTTTCTGTCTATCCTGGGCTACTTTTAAATTCTGTCGGATCTTGGCAACTTCTTTTTCCATTTCCTTAAGCAATTCTGGCCCAAGCACAATTCTGTTCACTGGATTGTCCCAAGTCACTGGTGTCCTACACCTTCTGTCATACAAATCCTCATAAGGACTCATTCCCAACGATGCTTGTTGCCCATTGTTATATGCAAATTCTACCAAGTGTAGGTAATCCTCCCACTTGGATGGTTTGTCCATTACATACATGCGGAGCATGTCTTCAAGCACCTGATTTACTCTTTCTGTTTGCATATCTGTTTGAGGATGGTGTGCGGTACTAAAGCTTAGCTGTGTGCCCAAATCTGCAAAGAGACCTTTCCAAAAATTGGAAGTGAACTTGGTATCCCTGTCAGAAATTATTGCCTTAGGCAACCCATGTAATCTAAAAATTTCCTTCATGAAAATATTTGCAATGGCATTGGATTTATGTGTGGACTTAATCGGTATGAAATGTGCTGCCTTTGTTAACTTGTCCACCACAACCATGATGGAATCATGTTGTCTCTTAGTCATTGGCAATCCTGTAATAAAATCCATGGAAATTATTTTCCATTTCCATTCTGGAATTGGCACTGGGTGTAATAAACCTACAGGGTGTTGGTGTTCAACCTTCACTTGCTAACATTCCATGCACATAGATGTTAGGATATTTAGACACTTAGGAGTTAGTTAAGATCAACTTGTGTAATATATCCGTTAGGGATAGTGTGTTTCTTTAGTATGCATTAGTATGCATTTGTAAATACTTAATCCGACGGTCACGATATGTTTCCGACATAGAGTGATCCGACGGCTCAACTTCTCTTAGATCAAACCTAACCTTGATCCGTGGCTTAACACCCGATTGGTCCATGATCTCTATTTAAAGAGCATGGAGGGTCATTGTTTAGTTGATCGATTATGAGAAGCTCATTTGTAACTTTCTTTCTTTGCATAATAAATTGTCCCGTAGAAGCTATTTGGCCGGGGCCGTGGAGTGTTTCCCTCAAGAGGGTTTAAACCACGTCAAAACATCGGTGTGTTGATCTGTGATCTGTTTGTGTGAAGTGGTTGCTCTTGGTGTTCGGTCCTTTGGTAGTACCCTGTGTACCCGAACATGGTATCAGATCTTTTATGAAGTGCCGCTTCTGGTTATGATCTGGATCTTGAACTACTGTTGCCGAAACTCGAAAGGGTTTCTAGTTCTGGTATTTATGTGCATTTCTAGGCCGTGGGAGGTGTTCCATTGCGTCCGAAGTGTCGTTTTCATTGGGAAATAGTTTTCGTTTGATCGAAAACGGTTCCCGGTTGCTCCAGAAACGCGTATTTCATCAGATCTGAAGGTATAATGTTACAGTGACGCATTTTTTTATTTCATTTTTTTTAATCTCATATTTCATTTTTTTTTACTGTTAGATTTTTTTTGGTTCGGATTGTTGCTTTCCCGTCTGCGTATGCTCTTTGCCGTGCACCTTGAGCGATCTCGGCAAATCAGAAACAGAAAGGGAAAGGGTTTTTCTCGGCTATGTATGCTCTTTGCCGTGCACCTTGCGCGATCTCGGCAAATCAGAAACAGAGAGAAAACATAAACTTTCCGGGCAAGCTAACAAGATCTAACTCCACAAGTGTGGAAAAGTTTTTTTTGTTTCGATTTGTGGTTTGTTTTGTAGGAAAAAGGGCAAGCACGCAAACCGAGCAAGAAGAGTAAAAAAAAAAAAAAAAAAAAAAAAAAAAACCCTCCTCATTCCCATATTTTACATACCTTTTAATCTAGCTCACTTGGTTCAAAGTTGCTTTATTCCTTAATAGGTCTTGAGTTCAAGTCTTAGGAAGTTACTTTTAAAAGAAAAGTGCATGCAATTTCTATTTTCAAGTTACTTTATTGTAAAAGTGCATCTCACTTAAATAATAAAAAATAAAAATACAAGTGAGTCACTTAAGTTTTTATTTATTGTTGCACTATTTAAAAGTAATATCATTTTAAAAGTGAAATCACTTATTTTACAAAAGTGGTTCACTTAAAGCAACTTTCTTGTAGAGTGATTGTCAAAAGGTTTATCTTGGGAAGAGGGGGGTTCTTTTTTTTGCTGGACATTCTCTAGCTGCCACGTCACTATTGGGGACATCTTCAACAGTTTATTTGTTCAAGCATAACTTCATCATACAGAGTCCGTTTTCAGTGTCGTTTTTTTTGAAACCGCCTATTTTTTCGAGCTCTTCACATCTAGACTATTGGTTTCTACTTTTACAGCCATTAATTTACAAATATGGCCGCCCTTTGTGATATTCTACTTAACAGTTCCAACTATTTCTCATGGAAATCTCGTATGGAGGATGTTCTACGAAGTAGGGGACTTTTCAGAATTACAACAGGGAAAGAAAAAGAACCCACTGATGATGATAAGAAAATAAAATGGGCAAATAGATGTGATGAAGCTCGTGGATTGATTGGGATGTCAATCTCTACTGATTTGCGATTCCACATATCTGGAATTGATGAACCTAATACTGCTTGGGACAAGTTGGAAACTGTGTTTGGTAAACACAATGAAATTCGAGGTCACCAACTCGAGAATGAGCTGATTTCTTTAAATCCAAGTGACTTTTCATGGATTCAAGATTATTTATCTAAGTACAAAACTCTTAAACTCTTATGTGCAGAATGTAAGATTGAGAGGGAAGACAAACAGTGCATTTATCATATTCTTTTCAAACTTGGACCTGCATATTCTGTTTTTGTATCTACATTTTACTCCATGAAAGCATCCTTGAATGCAGCTAGCTATCAAGAGCCTAGTCTTGAATCCTTTTGTGATTCCCTGATTAGAGAACAAGATAAACTCATTCATCTTAGAATAATCAACAATGCAGATACATCTGGGAAAGCCTTATTGTCCCAACAGAAAGAAAAGTCCAAGCCTCCCAAGAAACAAAATTTTCGCAATAATAAGTCAAACAAGGGTCCAAAACCCTCTCAGTTAACTCCTTCTTTAAAAAATGACAAAGGATCCAAGCCAAAAGGCAAGAAGACTGAGCGTCATTGCAACTATTGCAAGAAAGATAATCATGATGAATCTAAGTGTTTCAAGAAGATGGCAGCCTTGGAAGCAGCAATGAAGAAGCACCACATTAGCCTAGATTCGCCTTCAGAATCTACCTCTCATGGACATGCACTTTGTGCTTCTGGTTATTCTTATAATGCATCTTCTTCTTCTACTTCAAATGAATGGCTCATTGATTCTGGAGCATCTTATCATATGGCTAAGGATCAAGCCATCTTTTCTACTATGCATGAATGTAACACCAAACAAATATTTGTTGGTGATGATAGATCTCTAAGTGTTGTAGGAGCTGGAACAATTCTAGTAGATAATGGTCATTTTAGTGATGTACTATGTGTTCCAAAAATTTCCTGCAATTTGTTATCAGTCTATCAGATCACTCATTCTGGTGAAGGTAAAACTGTGACCTTTACACCTCACCAAGTTGTAATCAAGGATTTTAAAGATCCTCAACAGGTCCTAGCTACCGGAATTGTTGATGATATTACCAGGTTGTACAAGTTTAACAACTTTGGGTCATCACCTTTCCCTTCAGTTTTTGTTGCTCATAGTGATAACTTGAGCAAACTTTGGCATGAGCGATTTGGTCACTTAAATTATCGCTCATTGCAACAACTATGTAAAGAAAATATGGTGACAGGTCTTCCGATGGTATCTTGCAGAGATGGTGTTTGTTCTGGTTGTGTACTCGGAAAACATCACCGAGACAGTTTTGACAAACGTGCCTCTTGGCACGCCTCGGTTCCCTTGGAGCTTGTGCATAATGACTTCTGTGGTCCTCTTCCATCTGCTTCCTTTTCTGGTTTCAAGTATTTCTTAGCTTTCATTGATCATTACACCAGACGCACTTGGGTTTATTTCCTAAAACTTAAGAGCGAAGTATTTAACATGTTCTTGGCCTACAAGGCCCTTGTTGAAAAACAATCTGGTCATCAAATTATTAAGTTAAGATCTGACAATGGAGGAGAATATGTTAACAAACAATTCACTACTTTCTGCACTGAACAAGGCATCCAACAACAGCACACTGTTCCATATACACCACAACAAAATGGTGTAGCTGAGCGGAAGAACCGCACTTTAAAAGAAATGGCTAATTGTATGATCCAATCTAAGGGACTAAGTCTTCAATTTTGGGCTGAAGCCATAAATTGTGCAAATTACATAGTTAATCGCACCCCCATAAAAGCATTACAAGGTATAACACCGGAAGTAGCATGGAGTAAAATTAAACCTGATGTAAGTCACTTTTGTGTGTTTGGTAGTGAAGCATGGGCTCACATTCCGGATGAAAAATGGAAAGCATTGCAGCCTAAAAGTGAAAAGTGCATATTTGTTGGATATTCTGAAGATGTAAAAGGTTATAGACTTCTTCAACCACATTTTCATGCTATAATCATTAGAAGAGATGTTAAATTTGATGAAAATATCTTGGCCTGCGAGCCTAACTCGGCGAGTGTGCCATCTTTGGCCTGCGAGCCTGATTCGGCGTTTGTGCCTTCTTCTTCTTCTTCTTCCAACTTCCTTGACAGGTTTCCAACTCCAGTTTCTGATGATGACAGTGAGGATGACAATCCACCTCCGCCTGCTCATGTTCCTCCAGTTGCACCAGCACAAGTGCTTCCTCGATGGGTCCGTTCAACATGTGAAGCAGCTGGTGATCTTGCCGGTGATCCTAGAGATCAACGTCGAACACGCTCTCAGTTTCAGCGAGCCTCTTCTCTTTTGGCTCAAGTTTCTGAGAATCATGATCCAGAAACTTTTGCAGAAGCTTCAGGGAATCCAGATTGGGATGCAGCCATGGATGAAGAATATCGTTCCTTAATGGCGAACGATACTTGGGATCTTGTACCTCTTCCAAAAGGAAGAAAACTTGTCAGATGTAAATGGGTCTACAGAACTAAGTATGCATCAGATGGAAGTGTTGAAAGACTTAAGGCAAGGTTAGTTGCCAAAGGTTTTTCCCAAGTTGAAGGGATTGACTACAATGAAACCTTTGCTCCCGTTGCCAAAATGAACTCCATCCGCCTTGTTCTTTCCCTTGCAGCTTTACACAACTGGGAAGTCCATCAAATGGATGTCAAGTCCGCCTTCTTACATGGTGATTTACAGGAGGAAATTTACATGGAACAACCTCCTGTCTATGTTCAGAATAACTCTAGCCTTGTGTGCCGCCTTAAGAAATTCTTATATGGCCTTAAGCAAGCTCCTAGAGCTTGGTATGCCAAAATGGATAACTTTCTCCTTGACACTGATTTTTCTAGATGTCATTCTGACCCCAATGTCTATACCAAGAAAGTAGGAAACCATCTCATCATACTTGTTCTCTATGTTGATGACCTTATTCTTACTGGTAGTGACCCTAAGCTTATAATCCATGTGAAATCCAGTCTTAAACAAACTTTTGAAATGTCAGACTTAGGACATTTGCATTATTTTCTTGGTCTCCAAGTTCTGCAAACCAAAGAAGGAATCTTTCTTTCTCAGTCTAAGTATGCTTGTGACCTTCTTCGTCGCTTTCACATGGAAGATTGTACACCAGCCCCTTCTCCCTTCCAGTCTGGAGTCAAACTTTCTGCCACTTGTACTTCACCTGAAGTAGATGCCACCTTGTATCGTCAGCTTGTTGGTAGTATTTTATACTTGACTCATTCCCGTCCTGACCTTTCCTTTGCCGTTGGTCGAGTTACCCGTTATATGCAGACACCTCATGAAAGTCACTGGAAAGCAGCTAAAAGAATACTTCGATATATTCGAGGTACAGTTCAGTTTGGGATTCATTACAGTACAGGGGGGAAACCTTTGTTGGTTGGTTTCACTGATTCAGATTGGGCCGGCGATCCTGATGATCGAAAGTCTACTGCAGGTTATGTTTTCAGTCTGGGATCTGGACCTATTACTTGGGCTTGTAAGAAACAACAAGCTCTTGCTCTTTCTTCAGCAGAGGCAGAATATCGAGCAGCAGTTAATGCCAGTCAGGAAGCTTTATGGCTTCGACAGATCCTTTCAGAGTTTGGATTAGAGCAGCAGCAGCCTACTCCACTTTGGTGCGACAATCAAAGTGCCATCAAGCTTGCCAAAGATCCAGTTCTACATCAACGCAGCAAACACATTGAGCTACATATGCACTTCATCAGAAATCTTGTTCATGATCGGGTTCTTGAAGTGCTCTTTTGCCCTACAGATGATCAAGTTGCAGACATCTTCACCAAGTCTCTTACAGAAGCGAAGTTTTCTAAACTTCGATCTATGTTAGGAGTTCAGGAACTTGTCATTAAGGGGGGATAGGCTCTAATGCCTCCTTCCTTCTCCTAACAGTGTCACTTTTGTAAATCCTTCAATCCTATCCCAAGTTGTTCTTAAGGGGGGATGTTAGGATATTTAGACACTTAGGAGTTAGTTAAGATCAACTTGTGTAATATATCCGTTAGGGATAGTGTGTTTCTTTAGTATGCATTAGTATGCATTTGTAAATACTTAATCCGACGGTCACGATATGTTTCCGACATATAGTGATCCGACGGCTCAACTTCTCTTAGATCAAACCTAACCTTGATCCGTGGCTTAACACCCAATTGGTCCATGATCTCTATTTAAAGAGCATGGAGGGTCATTGTTTAGTTGATCGATTATGAGAAGCTCATTTGTAACTTTCTTTCTTTGCATAATAAATTGTCCCATAGAAGCTATTTGGTCGGGGCCGTGGAGTGTTTCCCTCAAGAGGGTTTAAACCACGTCAAAACATCGGTGTGCTGATCTGTGATCTGTTTGTGTGAAGTGGTTGCTCTTGGTGTTCGGTCCTTTGGTAGTACCTTGTGTACCTGAATAATAGAGATGTATTCAGTGACATCCTTCTTCATCCCTGGCCAGAAATAATATTTTCTTGCTGTAGCAATTGTTTTCTGATATCCTGGGTGACCAGAGTATGGAGCTTTATGGATTTCATCCATAACAATCCTCCTCAAATCTGTCGCATTTGGAATATAGACTCTATTCTTATAGGTAAGAAGTCCGTCTTCCTCCAAATGATAGCCTTCATACTTCTTGCCAAGGTCTTGCTACTGCAATTTTCCCTTTATCTGCTCGTACACTTCATCCTCAACCATATGTTTAATAATCTGCTGCTTCAAATCTGGTTGGCAAGTACTAAGCACTGCCACATACATTTCATGTACCTTCTTGCTGAGTGCATTGGCCACCTTGTTTTCTTTCCCTTTTATGTGTTTGATTTCAAAATCAAATTCACACAAAATTCCAACCATCTAGCCTGTCTAGCATTTAAAGTTGGCTGATCAAACAAGTATTTCAGACCGTAATGGTCTGTCCTTAACTCAAATTTTCTTCCCATTAAGTAATGCCTCCACATCTTTAAAGCAGGTACTATGGCTGCAAGTTCTATATCATGAGTAGCATAGTTCTTCTCATGCTCCTTCAACTTTCTTGACTCATAGCATATCACGTGGTTGTCTTGCATAAGAACTCCTCCAAGTCCTTGATTGCATGCATCGGTACATACCACAAAGTCTTTTTCTGGGTCTGCAATTTTCAAAATTGGTGCACTTGTAAGGAGATTCTTCAACCGCTGAAAAATTTCCTCACATCTTGGTGACCATTCAAACTTTATCCCCTTCTTTTGCAAAGAAGTGATCGGGTTTGCAACCTTGGAGAATTCTTCGATAAACCTGCTATAGTAACCAGCAAGGCCCATAAAAGATCTCACATCGGTCACATTCCTTGGAGTTGGCCAATTCATAATGGCTTCAATCTTCTCAGGGTCTACATATATTCCTTCGTTGGAGATGATGTGACCCAAATAATGAATTCTATCTTTATAAAAGTCACATTTGCTCAACTTGGCATACAACTTATGCTCCCTTAGTAATTGCATTGTCATTCTCAAATGTTCTTCATGCTCTTCTTCATTCCTAGAATAGATGAGAATGTCGTCTAGGAATACAAGAACAAACTTGTCCAAATATTTGCTAAAAACATTATTCATGAGACACATGAATGTAGCTGGTGCATTTGTGAGACCGAATGGTACCACTACAAACTCATAGTGTCCATACCTCGTTCTAAAGGCTGTCTTATGGATATCTTCTTATTTCATTCTTACCTGATGGTAACTAGACCTCAAGTCAATTTTTGAAAATACCTTTGCTCCTCTCATTTGGTCAAAAAGGTCATCAATTCAGGGCAATGGGTATTTGTTCTTCACAGTGACTTTGTTCAACTGCCTGTAGTCAATACATAACCTGAGTGTTCCATCTTTCTTTTTCACAAATAGAACAGGTGCTCCCCATGGAGACACACTTGGCCTAATATATTTATTTTCCAGTAACTCTTGTAATTGAATTTTCAATTCTAGCAATTCCGGTGTACTCATCCTGTAGGGTGTCTTAGACACTGGTGCTGCTCCTGGCACAAATTCAATTGTAAAGTCAATGTCTCTCTTTGGAGGAAGTCTTGGAATCTCATCAGGAAAAACATCCCTGAATTCTTGCAATACATGATAGTCCTCCAATTTAAGAGTTTCATTCTCTGCTGCCTCTATAATGTGGGATGCATACAGTTGACATCCTTTCCTACAGAACTTCTTCAACTGCATGGCTGAAACCTGTCTAACAGAAGTCACCTTTGGAATTCCTTTTACAACCCTCGGGTTTCCTTCTTCGTCCATGCATTCAAATGTCTTATTGTAGCAGTCAAGTTTAACCCTGTGTGCTTCTAACCAATCCATTCCAATGAGAATATCATAGGAACCCAATGGTAAAATATTCAGACTTGCGTAGGTGAATAGCCCATCCATCTCTAATGGACATTTCTCTACTATCTCACTAACTTTTCTCTTGGTCCCAGTGGCTAGTTGAACTAACCATGATTTACTATGCTTTAATTTCTTGAAAGCACAAATCTCAACAATTCTAGGAGTGACATAATTGTGAGTAGATCCAGGATCAATCAAAATAGAAACAGATTGCTTAGCAATCTTACCTTCAACTTCAACCACGGTTGACTGATGATCTGCTTGGCGGTCGTCTACTGCTGCATAGATTCTAGGGATTGTCCTTGCCACTTGACCCACAGTTTTAGCTCTTTGGATGTTGTGAACTTGATTTGGATTCCCATTCCGATGTGGACAGTTCCTAAGCATGTGGTCTCATTCACAACCCCAACATTGAAGTGGTTCTCTTGGATCCTTTGGATCTCTTGGCTTGTCTCCCACCATCCTAGTTGGCTTAGTCACAACCTGTGACGGTTGCATTTGCTGATTCCAGAATTGAGGAGGCTTGAACCCCTTCTTCCTTTGATCAAACTTTTCATTTTTCTTATCCTTCCATGCCTTATGGAATTTTGGTTTGCTTCTGTTTTGATCAAAGCAATACTTGGCCTTTCTTATGGCCTCCTCTAGAGTTCGAGGTTCATCGAACTCAATTCTATCTTTATATGACTGGGGCAGTCCACTTAGGAAACGCTGAATTTTCACCTTATTGTCTCGAATGTACTTGACATATCTTAGCAGCTCCAAGAATTTGTTTGCATATTCTTCCATGGTCAATTGTCCCAATCTCAGTTCATGGAACTCTTTGATCTTATCATCATAGTACCTGTCAGAGAGGTACTTTTGCTTGAAGTATTTCTTGAACTGCTTCCACACGATCTTTCTTTCATTGATCTTCTTCACTTGCCTGGTGTGTTCCCACCATATAGATGCTCTTCCATTCAAGTTGAAGATGGCTACCCTTTCCTTCATATTTCCCGAGTAGTCTTGGACATGGAAATACTTTCTCCTCCCAAGGAGCCAAGCTTCTGCTTCTTGACCAGACTTTACCTCTCCATCAAATGTAGGAGGTTTTGCCTTCGTAAATTCCCCATGTGAATTGTTCTTGTAGTGCTTCTTCCTCTTATTCATGTGAGATGAAGAGCTTGAACCCTCAATGGATTCTTCAGAGTCAGTTGATTCATTAGAAGAGATCTCTGGAGTATATGTTCTGTCTGTAGAAACTCTTCTTGAGCTACTAGCCCTCTTATGGGAATTCCTTCTAGAACTACTCCCACCCCTTTCTGGATTTGATGTCTGATGCCCAGAGTTTATTTGCCTTTGGATTTCTGTCAAACTCTGCAGCATGGCTGCATTCAACTGATTTTGTTCTTCCTGAGCTTTAATCATCCTTTCATTATCTTCTCTACAGCTTTGCAACTCCACCCTTAGGCTTCTCATGGTGGCTGCAATACATGGAGGAGTCTCTTGATTTCTTCTCCCATTAGATTTTGTTTCAGCATTTTCAACATGTATGTTCTCCCCCATAGCATCTGTCTCAGGCTCATAGGGATCCTGTGCATCATCCATGATGTTTATTTTCTTGGCCCAACCAAGATCCAAAACTTTCCAACTGTACTATCTAGAGTGCTGCCCTGATGTAACTGTAATTCTGCAAAATGTGTTCACCTACACAATTGCTAGCTGCATTATATTCTCAGAATTCATAACTTACCTTCATGCTCATGGGAAAAGGTTATATTGACAATTTGTCAAATCATAGAATTATGTTACAATCAACGACATATGAGGGGGAAAAGCAAAGGGGGGTCAAGGGGGCTTGCGCCACTGCAGGGCGGGTCGGGGGCAGCACCCTCGTTTTTTTTTTCTTTTAGAAATCATGCCGCCGTTGCGGGGCGGTTTGCTGAACGCTTCCGCAATTGCGGAGCAATTCGGTGAATGCTCCCACAGTTGCGGAGCCATTCGCAGAATGCTTCCATTGCGGAGTGATTCGGTGAATGCTCCCGCAGTTGCGGAGCGATTCGACGAATGCTCCCGTAGTTGCGGAGCCATTCGCGGAATGCTTCCATTACAGAGCGATTCGGCGAATGCTCCCACAGTTGCGGAGCGATTCGGTGAATGCTCCTGCAGTTGCAGAGCGATTCGGTGAATGCTCCCGCAGTTGTGGAGCCATTCGCGGAATGCTTCCGTTGCAGAGCGATTCGGTGAATGCTCCCGCAGTTGTGGAATGCTTCCGTTGCGGAGCGATTTGGCGAATGCTCCCGCAGTTGTGGAGCGATTCGACGAATGCTTCCGCAGTTTCGGAAGACACTGGGAAATTATTTCCATAGTTTCAGGGCAGTTCACGGAAGCCTTCCGTAATTGCGGAATGATTCGCCAAAGCCTTCCGCAGTTGCGGAACGATTCGCCGAAGCCTTCCGCAGTTGCGGAACGATTCGCCGAAGTCTTCCGCAGTTTCGAAAGAGAATTCCTTCCACAAATTTCGGAAGAGAATTCCTTCTGCAAATTTCAGAAGAGAATTCCTTCCGCAAATTTTGGAATGATTTCCCGAACTCTTCTGCGTTGTGGAAAGATTCACGGAATCTTTCCGCAGTTTCAGGACAACTTCCCGAATTCTTCCCGAAACAAACTTAAACAAAATTTTCAAAAATACTAAAGAATTTTTTTGAAATCTTCCCTTCTTTTAGTGATGACTGCTGCTCAGCAAGAGGTGATCTTACCTTTGTAGTCTATCCAACTTAGTATGTTTAGGCCCAATGCTGAAACCTATGGTTTTCCGGAAGGGACCTTCCCATGTGACTATAATTGGATTTGGCCCATAGAGGTCCAATGCTGCAACCAGCAGCTCTGATACCAAACTGTAACATCCCCTCCTACCATACCAGCATGATAGAGAGGACGTGATGCAAAGACCGGGCATCTAGCCCCATGAGAATCTACTAAATAGCATTCGCATAATATAAAAGACATATGGAGTGTATAATTATAGAAAAATGCAGTGGAAATAACAACAATAACACATCCATCATACATTCAAAATATTCATCAAATAAATAATTGCAAAGTTAACACATAAGAATACTTATCTCAATAAGGCAGTCCCAAGCAACTAGCTATGCAACTGCAACGTTCCACCCAACCATAGGCCAGTTGTGCTTATCAACCTCTTGATGCAACTGCCACCCCCGAGCTGGGAATGATTACTACAAGGAACCAGGGACAAACAGACTCACACATAGCCAAGCATACACCAATATGAGCCAAGCCAATCTGCAATTGGGTTTATCAGGCTGCTAGGACATGGAAAGGAAGAATTGCTAAGCTAGTGAGCTCAACCACAGAGCTATGGGTACCCCTCCCAGATCTATTCAGCTTGGCACTCACAATGCCTGCACACCCAACACAAGGAAGTATCCTCTTCACTGCCACATAGTCCCTCAAGCCATACCTTCCTTTCTAGTGCTCTCAGGGTGTGCATAGAAAAGTAGCCAAAGCCCTCTTGATCTTTTTGAGAGGTTACTCCCTTCACTAGGTTTATCAAGCCAATTCTGTCCACTACCACTCCAAGTTTCTTGCTCACAGGTTCAAATCAAAACCGGGATGCACATAACCGCTGAACCATAATGGTTGGATAGGAGAAAAACATTTATACAGTGATAAGCATGAAAATGATTCCCTGAGCTTCAGAAAAACGTGGGAAGGCTAAAAATGAACAATGGAGGTTTGGGAAAACCCCAGGAAGCAGAAATCGTTTTTAGGAAAAGTTCCCATGGCAATTCTATGACAAAACGACCTCCATATGGTCCCAAATCGCAGCCCCTTCTTCCCAGCTACTGTCCAAAACCAAAAACGAGTTTTTGGGCAAGGAAAACCCTGCGTTTTTTATCCAAAACGTGAATGTAACTTCCAGCAGTCTCTATATGCCTGAGAGGATGAAAAACTATATGTTCAGAATGGCTTTGGGCACCATTTCGTGGGTGTTTTCTTGCCCAAGGAGACAAAATACGAATTCCCAGGTTGATGGCTTTCCCATACACGAAATTGGCTGCCATACCTCTTCATTCCCAAGGCATTAACTACCTCAACCAATTTCTTGGAAGAATTAAATGATTGGGTGAATAACCCAAAATGGGTAGTTGGTGGTTTATGGGTTTTCTCATTGACACATGGATTAACACCATTGGCTCAAGGGTTTGAATAATTTCCCTCCCTATTCCTTGTAGTATCATGCCCCATATGTTTGTTGCATTGCATAGCTAGTTGTGGGTATCTTCATTAAAATTCGTATTTACATGATGTCTTATTTACATTGTGCCTATCTAGCACAAGAACCATAGGCATCTATTTTTAATTTGCCGATACATAAAACGCTAAATCAATGGTGGGGCCTTGGCCTTGAGCTCCTCACCGTGATCAAATTACGATATTTACATCATTTACGATTTAATACAAAGGGGGTCAAAATGGGGACATTACATTCCCCTCCCCTTACATTAGCACTATCCTCAGTGCTCATCAAAATTGAACAAAAATGGATATGCCACCCTCATGGCATCCTCCATCTCCCATGTAGCCTCATCGGGACCGTAGTGCTTCCATTGCAACTTTACCTGTCCGATGGATCGGTTCCGGAGCAATGTTACCTTCTTGTCTAGGCTGCGCAATGGATCGGTTTGGAATTCTCCCTCGGGTTCCACCTAGATCACATCCTAATTAATCACATGGTTAGGATCATGTACATATTTCTTAAGCAAAGAGACATGAAAAACATTATGAGCTTTAGTGCTAGCAGGCAATGCAAGTCTATATGCAACTAGCCCTATTCTTTCAAGCACTTCAAATGGCCCACAATATCTAGGTGATAGCTTGGCACAACTCCCAAGATTCAAGGAACTCTTCCTTGATCTCACTCTAAGATACACATGATCCCCAACATCGAATTCCCTATGCATTCTATGTTTATCTGCATAGCTTTTCTGTCTATCCTGGGCTACTTTTAAATTCTGCCGGATCTTGGCAACTTCTTGTTCCATTTCCTTAAGCAATTTTGGCCCAAGCACAATTCTGTTCACTGGATTGTCCCAAGTCACTGGTGTCCTACACCTTCTACCGTACAAACCCTCATAAGGACTCATTCCCAACGATGCTTGTTTCCCATTGTTATATGCAAATTCTACCAAGTGTAGGTAATCCTCCCACTTGGATGGTTTGTCCATTACATACATGCGGAGCATGTCTTCAAGCACCTGATTTACTCTTTCTGTTTGCCCATCTATTTGAGGATGTTATGCGGTACTAAAGCTTAGCTGTGTGCCCAAATCTGCAAAGAGACCTTTCCAAAAATTGGAAGTGAACTTGGTATCCCTGTCAGAAATTATTACCTTAGGCAACCCATGCAATCTGAAAATTTCCTTCATGAAAATATTTGCAATGGCATCGAATTTATGTGTAGACTTAACTAGTATGAAATGTGCTGCCTTTGTTAACTTGTCCACCACAACCATGATGGAATCATGTTGTCTCTTAGTCATTGGCAATCCTGTAATAAAATCCATGGAAATTATTTCCCATTTCCATTCTGGAATTGGCACTGGGTGCAATAAACCTACGGGGTGTTGGTGTTCAACCTTCACCTGCTGACATTCCATGCACTTAGAGATGTATTAAGCGACATCCTTCTTCATCCCTGGCCAGAAATAATATTTTCTTGTTGTAGCAATTGTTTTCTGATATCCTGGGTGACCAGAGTATGGAGCTTTATGGATTTCATCCATAACAATCCTCCTCAAATCTGCCGCATTTGGAATATAGACTCTATTCTTATAGGTAAGAAGTCCGTCTTCCTCCAAATGATAGCCTTCATACTTCTTGCCAAGGTCTTGCTGCTGCAATTTGCCCTTTATCTGCTCGTACACTTCATCCTCAACTATATGGTTAACAATCTACTGCTTCAAATCTGGTTGGCAAGTACTAAGCGCTGCCACATACATTTCACGTACCTTCCTGCTTAGTGCATCGGCCACCTTGTTTTCTTTCCCATTTATGTGTTTGATTTCAAAATCAAATTCACACAAAAATTCCAACCATCTAGCCTGTCTAGCATTTAAAGTTGGCTGATCAAACAAGTATTTCAGACCGCAATGGTCTGTCCTTAACTCAAATTTTCTTCCCATTAAGTAATGCCTCCACATCTTTAAAGCATGTACTATGGCTGCAAGTTCTATATCATGAGTAGCATAGTTCTTCTCATGCTCCTTCAACTTTCTTGACTCATAGCATATCACGTGGTTGTCTTGCATAAGAACTCCTCCAAGTCCTTGATTGCATGCATCGGTACATACCACAAAGTCTTTTTCTGGGTCTGCAATTTTCAAAATTGGTGCACTTGTAAGAAGATTCTTCAAAATTGGTGCACGTGGATCCTAGATACTGAACCCTCTCCATGCCAAATGAGCTCTTCTCTAGATTGATGTATAACTTGTGCTATTGCAAGGTGTTGAGGACCCATTAGATGTGCTGCAAATGTTCCGCCCATATTATGCTATAGATGAGGATATCATCTAGATATACGACCAGGAAATAATTGGTGAATGACCAGAGAATATTGTCCATCGTCCTGATGAATATTGGTGGAGTATTATTCAAGCTGAAAGGTATGACCAACCACTCAAAAAGGCCTTCCCGATATTTGAAGGTAGTCTTCCAGACATCATTCTGCTCAATTGGCACCTGATGATAGCTAAAATTCATATCAATCTTACTGAAATATTTGGCACCCGTGAGCTGGTCCAAAAGGTCATTGGACCGGGGAATGAGATATTGATTCCAGACTGTGATATTGTTTAGAGCTCAAAAATCAATGCAGAGTCACGATGTCCTATCTTTCTTCTGCATGAACACAATTGGACTCCCACAAGGCGAGGAGCTGGGTTGAATATGCCCTTTTTGGATTAAATCTTGAATATGATGTTTGATTTCCTCATTTTCCATGAGGGAATGCCTGTACATTGGCCCGTTAGGTAAAGGAACCACGGGTACCAAATCAATGGAATGCTTGGCCTGGCAATGTACTGGCAACCCGGTAGGTCTGGTGAAGATGTCTTTGTATGCTTCAACGATATTGTCCACCTACTTCTACTGTGTAGAGGTGGTGGATGTTATTGTGATCTTTTATTCACCTTCAAATGAATCATGAAGATGACGAATTTCCCTATTTGGGAGATTACCTTCCTGCACTACTTAGTTGCAATGACGGACACTGCAGTAGTGGGAATTGTATCTGGTATCCTGTAGAGTTTCTTTCCCAAAGTAACAATAACACTACGAGTTCTAGAATCATACACAACATGACATTTCCACATATATGGCTATCCTAAAAGAACATCACAAATTTCAACGGGGCAACATCACATATTACCTCATCTTTGAAGGGCTTGATGCTGTAGGATAGGAGACACTGTTGAATGATGCAAATGTCTCTTCCCTCTCTTAGCTATACGATGCTGTATGGTTGGGGGTGTGGAATCGTTGGCGATTTCAATATTTTGATGACCTCGAGCGAGATGAGTTTCTTTTGGCTACCACTACCAATAATGAAATGTAGCAGATTCCCTTGCACCCAAAGTGGTGAATATAAGAGGTGCTCCCCTTCTTCTGACTCCGTCAACTCTTCTGGTCGTATCTTTGCAGTTACGATGGTGCCACTAGGTTTCGCTTCAATGATCCTCTTTCCCCTTTCCTTCTTTGAATCAAAGTCCGAGCCAGAGTCTGGCTCTGGGGACTTCGTTTCATACAACAATGATTGTTTTGACTGACATTCATCAGTGTTGTGCGAGGGGTTTTTGTGGAGATCACACCACTTGCTGGTGTCCTTCTTCTATTTCCCATTACCTTTATTTGCATATGGCTTGGGATGGTTATCAGGATTTTGGCTGTCCTTGCTATGTCCTTTGCTTTTGTGAGTTAGGGCCACCTTTTCCAGGATTCTGTTGATGTTGATTTGCAAGCCCAAAATCCCGCTTATTATTATCCTTACACGTTTTCTCAATCTTGACATTGTACCGATAAGCAACTCTAAATGAGGATACGTCCAGGAAATCCATATCTATCCGAATGTACCTGTGCAAGCCACTGCGGTACTTCAATACCAAGTTCCATTCATATTCCCTAATACCTAGTTTTGAGGTCTATGGAACTGTCTGGTCTCTCTCCTGGTGTAAGGTTGTTCACCTGGTGTACCGCAGTGGCTTGCACAGGTACATTCGGACAGATGTGGATTTCCTAATACCAAGTTCCATTCATATTCCCTAATACCTAGTTTTGAGGTCTATGGAACTATCTGGTCTCTCTCCTGGTGTAAGGTTGTTCACCTGGTGTACTGATCATCATAGTTTTCGATGAGGTAGAAATACTTCTTGACGTCATCGACACAAGCCATCCAAGAGGGTTATGGCCTGTATATTTCAGACTCATCTCTTGCATGCCTCTCTCAGTAGTCATCCCACCAGTTTTTTATATGGGGGAGGGAATTATAGAGCGTGAAGGTCATCTTTTCATTATCAGAAACATTTTGAACAAAGAAGTAACCTTCTTAATAGATTTAACCATTTCTCCAAAGCATCTCCATCTATCTTGCCTTCAAATAAGGGAACGTCAAAGTTAACTTGTACCTTGAAGGGACTCGCACCTCCAAAACGTCTTCTTTTTGAAGGTGCATCTGCTATTGTCTAAATTTGTCGAAGTATATGGGAAAATTTATCCATTATCTCGTTCCTTTGTCGCACAAGGGCTTCCTTGGGAAACAACTTAATAAGATCTCTTGCTCATTCATCTCTCTTTTCTTCTTTTTCCATATGAGGTTTCTGTTGAAATTTGGTTGAGCTTTTATCTTTAATTCTTTTAGATGCAGAGACTTGAAGCAATGAGACGATTGGATCCATAAAATTCATACAACCATAACACAAGATATACTCTGGGGAAAATCCTCAAAATTATGAGAACAAAAACCCCAGCAATTCTTCTCAGTATAATATAATGGATAACAGAGAATGATTTCTTTGACAACATAGCAGATTTATTTTGGAAGATAAGAGATCACCAAACTTCTTGGTGACGATAGAGAAGCAATAGAGAAGAGAGATCAATTGGATGTGTGCCCAACATAACAATAACAAGAACGAACAATACCCTGCAGAAAGAGAAGCGCCTTGCCTTCAATGGAGAAGAGAATTCGCTTCACATTGGATTCAACAATCTTGTATAACATATTTATACATTATTCTCTTCTATTTTTAACTTCTAACTTCAGGATAAACTCACCCTCAAACTGGATGCATTAATATTGCATGGAGTGGTGCGCCCCACTTCTCATGCAGTGCTTCATCTCACTGAGTTGTCACTTAGGATGAACTCACCTCTTAACTGAAAGCTTTCCCACTTAGTTAGGTGGCTAACTTAAGTGTCGACATACAAGTGCCACAACTCACGTGTCATCTTTTAGTTTAACATAAGTGTCGTCATGCAATAACACTTAGTTAACTAGATCTTCTCTTTAACTGAAGTGTCGTCTTTTAGTTTAACTAAAGTGTAAATACTTTAGTTAACTAGGCCCTTTTATTTAACACTTAACTAACTGAAATCATGCTGATCGATTTACTTGAAGTGACCACTGTGAGTTCTTTAGTTAACTGAGACATATCTTTAAGTGATGCTTTAACTGAAGCATTGATACTTAACTGAAGCTTTAATAATTTGATTTCTCTTTAATTAGCTGAAGTGTCTGCATGGGAAACTTCAAATTCTCTTGATCTCTATGCTTTATCTTTTATTTCTTTATCTCTTACTGCATGGTCAATATTTGCTAACTTTAATTATCCATCACATTACATTATACTGAGAAGAATTATCAAATGATGTGATCATATTATATTATTCCGGACCAAATGATCATATGCTAAATTAATTCACTTTAGAGGTGATCAATATCTAAATGAGACTTAATAATCTGGTGATCATGGTTAATAATATATCACACAACATTAAATGCTTTTAACAAGTAAAGAATGACCTTTATACGGAAGGTCCACCTCTATATGGGAGTTCCATCTCATGGATACCTTTGTACGGAAGGTCCACATGATAATCATGACTTGATACACACAAGTTCAGAGCCTTGTCCAATAAGACTTTACAACATTATTACTTTGATCAATTGCCTCTATACTAGAGGAATAACCTTTACAAGGAAGGCAATCAAAGTGCTCACCTCTATACGGGCACTAGTCCATATGGTCAAATTTGCCACGGTTTTTCGTTGTAATTACCACGATTTATTGTCCTAGTTGTGATGATACGGGGCACATTTTTTCGTGGATACCATTTCATGGATATAGAGACGAAGATGGACTGTCATGGCAACAACGACGCTTCATAGTGGCCATGCGTCTCCTGTAAAACAATTCTTAGATTTATGGAATTGGTAACCTGCCATGAAAGTTTGTCGTTATAGCGACGCCCATCTTCTATAGCCTCTGACGCATATGCTATACCTACCATGAACATTCTTCTCAATAGCAACGAACCTGTTCTATAAGTTTGCACACATATGCCAAACCTGCCACGAACGTTCATTGCTAGAGCAACCAACATCTTCTATATCCTCCGACGCAGATGCTAAACCTGCCATGAGCGTTCGTCGCAATAGAAATGAACCTCTTCTATAAGTTTCCACGCAGATGCTAAACCTACCATGAAAGTACATTTCTATAGCAACGAACCTCTTCTATATGTTTCCATGCAGATGCTAAACCTGCCACGAAAGTTCGTTGCTATAGCAATGAACCTCTTCTATATGTTTCCACGTAGATGCTAAACCTACCACGAAAGTTCGTTGCTATAGAAACGAACCTCTTCTATAGCCTATCCATGTAGATTCTAAATTATCCGTCGCTATAGCGACGATACCTGGAAGTGTTAAAAAAAAAAAAAAACTAGTAAGGGAGAGAGCCTTAGACCTACCTTATTGCACGAAGCACAACTCGGATGCAGCCTAAAAAGAGCTGCATGTAGAAGTATTACAATGCAAATATATTCAATAATTAACATTTGTAATCTCAACAATATCAGATATCCTCCCAATAAAGAAAATTCAAAGAAAAAACCCTCTAACATATTACGATTTGAAACTAACAATCTATCGAAAACCCTACCAGGCTTTGAAGGCAAACTCACCAAAAGGACAAGACACTTTTGCTACATTAATAACATATTCAATCCTTTACCCCAATGGAATGTCTCAGATGTTAAAAACTACCAATTAGAAAGATCACAGTGACCTGCCTCTAATATAGGCATGAAAGCAGAAATTGAGTGAGGCTCCTAATGACCTGACCTGGTATATTCATAACTCCCATATTTGCAAACCAAACCAAATTTACACATTATATTGATTTGAAGCTCTAATACAGGGGATGCAACACATGACAACGTGGGAATGCAGATGGGGAAGGGAATCCAAGGCAGCAATATAGAACACAAAAGTACAAGTAATTTATCCAACTCATTTCAAATGGTCTTTGACTATTTACCTTAAACGTCTCCTCCTAGTCTAACTTCACTAGCACATGAACAAGTCATGCTAGCAAATTTTGTTCTTCCTTAAAGTATTCCTCATCGATCTATTTCAAAGGCAAAAAAAAATCATTAAATCATCACTTTACTCATCATAAACTCTTATGCAAGTAAGCTTCAAGTTCAAAAAAAATATCATTACAACATCCTTTATTCGTCATAAACCCTCATGCAAGTAAACTTCAAGCTGTAACTTAAAGAAAATAAACAAGCAACAATCAACATCATCGGAGATCAAACTTCAAGTGAACTTATGAAATAAATATCTATGTCCTTCATTGTATCATAATATTGGCATAATGTTGTTACATTGAGTACACTTTGCAATATTTCACTAATGCAATTAGTTGACCATCTTCTATCTTCATGAAAAGCATATGTTAATAAAAGCATCTAAGGAACCAAAAATGTACATAAGAAAAGAGTAATAGAAATTAAAAAATATAACAAATAAGGGTGCAAGTCATTCACCTCATCCACAATAGGGTGCTCCAGTTGTGTCCTTGATTAACTCACTAGTCAACTCAAATAATGCCTAACCTTTGAATAAATAACCTATAGTACGTACATTCTTCTTTCATCAATTTAGTAGCATTTCACCATATACAGCGTGAGTCTATATTTTCAGTATGCATTTGTATAAAAAACAAACCTCATTTGCTGTTAATATCTATGTGTTCTTCATGATATTTGGAATAATAACACCTTTCATCACCTTGTTTGTCGCATAGTCAAGATGCTCCATTAATACAGGATAATTTGTCATATTTAGGATAGTCATAACATCATTGTACTTCTCTAAGGGTGAACTAAGAAGAGCAACAATTTGCTTTGTTTGTCTTCTCTCTTTACTTTTCCTTTACCTGAAAGTTTCTTAACACAGGCTCCCTGAAGAAATGTATAGACTCCACATATGAACTATTTGGCATTTAAAAGAGGTCTCTACTTTTATATACATGTCAACCAATTATATGACTGATAGGTAACAAATTTCAAATAATAATATAAGAAAGCATAACATTTGATTTCAATGTTGTTCAACAGTGATCCATATCATACTAATTCCCAATAAGCATCCCATTATTGTTGATATCTTTTCTAAGATAATATGAAGTATTGTGAAATGTTCCCAACCACAACTTAAATTCATATTACAAATCAAATAAGTTAGACACGGCGGAAAGCTGATAATGGAAAAGAACTTAATGTAACTTAAAACCACAAGACAATCTAATCTAGCTCAACAAATCTCTCAGTGGGTAAATTTCCATATTTCCAACCTACTCCTACGAATAGGGCCAATCTGTGACTAAGTATCTACTTCGTAAAAGATGCCAACATGATACATGTAAAAAATGCCTACAAGTGGGCATCAATTTCTCTTAAAGTGTGTAAAAAACTATCAACATATTATAATGAGTTAAACTGACAAGCAAACTAAAATGATAAACTAATCTTCAGTAACATGTAATAAAATAAACATATAGATCATATAAAAAAAAGAAAGATATAGTTGAAGATACCAACCTGGGTGTGAAACCCTTATTGTAAAAATACTCAGAAGTGTTACTTTCAGAAAAGACTGATTGTGCCTCGTAGAGGCCAGTCTACTCTAGGAACCAGCTGACCCTACAAGAGGGTGTGTACAAACCAGAGAGAGAGAAATGACTGGAGTTGATTAGGTCAATGATAGTCAAGCACAATACATAACTCAGCATAAATAAAGTCACAAAAATAATAAACTTCAACCAAGTCTCAGCACAAGAGAAGTGATTCTCAGCACACCACAACTGATCACAGGTGATCAAAGTCAATACTCTATAAGACCAAAAATTCAACAAGGTGGTATAAAAAAAATCAAGGAGGGTAAATCACCACATTAACCACAAGTCAAAGACAAGGTACCACAAGTCCAATAATAACTCAATCAAGGTGGGGAAGGTACAACAAGTATTTAATAACTCAATCAGTAACATGTAATAAAATAAACATATTGATCATATAACAATAAGAGAGGTATAGTTGAAGATCTCCACGTCAACATTAAACCAAAAATCAGATCTGAAGTGTGGGTACAAATATAAACAATGGTCATAACATAGGTGTGGGTAGTACAAGATCCATGACCCTTAGAACCAAGGGTATGCTCCAAATGTGGCCAAAAAACCATAGTACTCTATAAGACCAAAACTTCAACAAGGTGGTTTAAAAAAAATTACTCAAGGAGGGTGAATGACCCCATTAAACACAAGTGAAAGATAAAGTACCACAAGACCAATCATAACTCAATCAAGTTGGGGAAGTTACAACCAGTCATATCTTTCTCAAATGTACAGACCTTCCATATAACCTGAAAGTTCATCATCATTGTATAAGGAAGGGTGGTGGGATGCCAAATAAAAATATCCCTCATTTCTCTATATGCAATCCTAATAGCATCACATAACAGATAAGTACATTGTACTATAGAAAATAAAAGCCACCTATGTTACCTTTCAATTCAAGAATATGGTCTACAAAAGCAAAATTTCCTCACAATTACCATCCAAATTTCTGACTAGTGCTAAAGCAATAGTAAAAGATTTTATAACATAAATTTGATCTCTATCAACTTCAGCACTCCTCTGTGGTCCCTGTGCTAAAGTTGGTCCTCGAGATGAAATGGGAAGTAATCAAATTATAACATATGCAGCAGTAGTAAATAAACAATGAAAAAAACGAATAAAAATTGATTAGGATTCCTTGTACTTAGACAACATTTTGGTTCAGATCTTATCCTTTCAAGGGACAAGTCACCAAGGGAACATGAAAGTACCTTGACAGAGAGGAAAAGTTAAGTACAAAACTCAAACAGGTTAACATAGTCCACATACTACAACAATTAAGCACATAGATGAAATAAAGGTAAAATAACATAACAATTCTCCAGCTGCACAATAAAACGATACTATTTTTGAATAGTGCTAAAGCAACAGTAAAACATTTTATAATATAATTGTCATCTCTTTCAACCTATGCACTCATCAAGGTGATCACACCACAACTGATCATAGGTGATCAACGTCAAGTACTCTATAAGACCAAAAATTCAACAAGGTGGTATAAAAAAAAAATCAAGGAGTGGAAATGACCCCATTAACCACAAGTCAAAGACAAGGTACCACAAGTCCAATAATAACTCAATCAAGGTGGGGAAGGTACAAAAAGTATTTAATAACTCAATCAGTAACAGGTAATAAAATAAACATATTGATCATATAGCAATAAGAGAGGTATAGTTGAAGATCTCCATGCCAACATTAAACCAAAAATCAGATCTGAAGTGTGGGTACACATATAAACAATGGTCATAACATAGGAGTGGGTAGTACAAGACCCATGACCCTTAGAACCAAGGGTATGCTCCAAATGTGGCCAAACAACCATAGTACTCTATAAGACCAAAACTTCAACAAGGTGGTTTAAAACAAATTACTCAAGGAGGGTAAATTACTCCATTAAACACAAGTGAAAGATAAGGTACCACAAGACCAATCATAACTCAATCAAGGTGGGGAAGGTACAACCAGTCATATCTCTCTCAAATGTATAGACGTTCCATATAACCTGAAAGTTCATCATCACAGTATAAGGAAGGGTGGTGGGATGCAAAATAAAAATATCCCTCATTTCTCTCTATGCAATCCTGATAGCATCACATAACTGTTGATGTATATGTAACTTCGGAATGTATTTCATCTGTATATTATATATATATTTATTGTACCCTTATAAGAGATGTGTTATTCCTCTATAAGGAAGTGTCGTCATGTGGATTGACAAGTGTCGCAAGTGTGTGTACTTGCCGATGGGTTATTAGACCACCATATGGGGTCGGCCCTAATTAATATATAATATAATGTGGATGTATCTAAGTAGACAAGTCGGCCCCAGTAGGTCACTGGGCAAAAAGGTGAGTATAAATAGAGATAGGAGATCTCTATTTTACTCACTCGGAAAAGTAACTCACTCTCTCTCTGGAAGGTGGCGCACTAGTGAGGAGGAGGAGGATCATCTGATAGGAGACTATCTCAGTGTTATTTGGTTGTATTTTGGTTGAGCCATTGCTCTCTCTATCTCTGAGGAAGTTGTGGGGTTTTTCACCTTAGGGTTTTCCCCACGGAAACTCTGTGTCTCTTGTCTCTATGCTTTTGATTCTTGTGATGCTTGTCATATTATGATTGTCATGCATTGATATACTGTAGATGTTATTCTCTCAGCAAATATCCTAGAGTATAATGAATTAATGCTCAAAATTTAACATGGTATCAGAGCTTAACTGAGAAGAAGACATTTTGCAGTGACGGAAGCTTGTATTCCTTGTTTATTGGGTTTCTCTCCACAGATTTTTGAAATTCAGTATAGTAGATTGGATCTACTCATCAAGGCGCATCTATCTGTCCAATCAGAATTCAGTTCCGAGCATTTTCAGATTTGGCCCTAAAAATTAGGGTTTCCACAAAAATAGGAATTTCTGGAAACTAAAGGCACAGCTGGACGCTCCTTGCAAAAATCGAAGGTTAGAGATTTGGATCGAGATTTTTGGCTGGGTAGATCTCCGGGAAACTCAAACCCTAATTCAGGGCTCTCCCTAGTGAACCCGGGAGGACAAAAAGGCAATTTTGAAGGGCAAGACTTTGCTGATCTCAAATTCTGAATGTACTAGGCTGATCAAATCTCCAAGGCGCATCTTTCTATCCTTTCGAAATTTTGAAATTCACATTTTGAATTTTTAGGGTTTCTCTAACAAACCCTAATCTGGGACCAGATCCAGTTTTCAGCACTTCAAGTGGTAAGTCCTAAATCTTTTCTATTTCCATTTGAAGTACTCTTAAAGATGTCTCTCCACACTAAGCTTGAGGATAAGTTTGAAGGGGCTGATAACTTCCAAGCCTGGAAGTATAGGATTGGGTTAATCCTGGAAGAGAATGAGTTGGACTCATATGTGAAAGAAGACATCCCTATCCCAGAGGATGAAGAAGCCAAGGCATTGCACAAGAAGAACTTGGTCAAGGCAAAGAGAATCATTGCTGATTCTATCAAAGATCATCTCATACCTCATGTGTCTTCTCTTAAGACACCCAAAGAGATGTTTGAATCTTTGACCAAGCTATTTGAAGGAAAGAACATAAATCGGAAGATGACCCTGCGGAACCAATTGAAAGCAATGAAGTTTCAGAATGGAGAAACCATTCAATCTTACTTTTCAAGGGTTTCCCAGATCAAGGAACAATTAGAAGCAGTAGATGAAATGGTGGAGAATGGTGAAGTGGTGATGACCACTCTAAATGGCCTACCAAGGTCATGGGATTCCTTTATTCAAGGAATTTGTGCAAGGAAGAAGTTGATCTCCTTCAGTAGACTTCGGGAAGAATGCTCTCAAGAAGAAGCTAGACTTATAGCTCGTGAAGAAAAGATGGGAGGTGAAGATCAAGCTCTTGCAGCTCACACCAAAAGAAGCAAAACCAAGAAGGATCACTCTCGCCACAATAGATCCTATCAAAAGAACAAGAAAGACCTAAGATGCTTCACATGCAATGAGAAGGGTCACTTTGCTTCAGATTGTCCCAAGAACAAAAGGGATAATAACAACAACTCCAGTAAGAAGAAGAAGGGCAGAAAAAGAAGGTTTCATGCTCATGCTGCCGAAGATGATGAACCCCCAAAGAAGAAGGCTAGGGCAGAAAGTGATAGTGATGATGACTCATCAAGTGAAGAAGAGTATGTTCTGATCTCTGCTCTCACAGGTACTGTTTCTCATGGTTGCAATGATTGGTTGATTGATAGTGGGGCTTCCAAACACATGACTGGGTTCAAGGAATCTTTTGTGAACCTTTCTGAACATGAATCACCCCATAAGGTGAAACTTGGGGATGATTATCAATACCCAATCAAAGGAAGTGGTGAAGCCTCATACAACCTAGATTCTGGAAAATCTTTGAAGATGAAAGAAATCCTTTATGTGCCTGGACTCAAGAAGAACTTACTCTCCATCTCTGCATTGGATGCAAAAGGTATGAGGGTTGCTTTTGTTGATGGCCAAGTCCTAATGTGGCCAAAGGGAAAGAACATAGATGATGTAGTAGTGATTGGAGAGCAAGAGGGAGGCTTGTATAAATTGAAAGGACAACCTGAACATGCTATGGTACATGAATCCATGGAGCCAAGTGAACTTTGGCATAGAAGACTTGCTCACATGCACTATAGGGCACTTCCAATTGCAAGCAAGGCAGTAGAGGGTCTTCCTGAAATCAAGACCAAACATGAAGGTGTTTGCAAAGGATGTGCAAAAGGTAAGAACATTAAGAAGGCTTTCCCAAGCAGTGAAAGCAAGGCAAAAGACATTCTGGAAATCATCCACTCAGATGTATGTGGCCCTATGTCATCCAGTTCCCTGAGTGGGTATGTTTACTATGTATCATTTATTGACGACTTCTCCAGGAAGACTTGGGTATACTTCTTGAAGGGAAAAGATGAGGTGCTTGAGAAATTCAAGGAATTCAAAACCTTGATGGAGAATCAAACTAACAAGAAAATCAAGACATTCAGATCTGACAATGGTGGGGAATTCACCTCAAGTGACTTCAAGAAGCTTTGCAGTGATTCAGGGATTAAGAGGGAGTTGACTGCTCCTTATAATCCTCAACAGAATGGAGTTGCAGAAAGGAAGAACAGAACTATCATGGAAGCAGCAAGGGCAATGTTGCATGACCAGGATCTTCCTATGCATCTATGGGCAGAAGTAGCTAGAACATCTGTATATGTGCAGAACAGAACACCCCACAAGATATTGGACAACAAGACACCAGAAGAGGTCTTTTCTGGTAAGAAACTTGAAGTCAGCCATCTCAGAATATTTGGTTGTCCAGTATATACTCATGTTCCAAAAGAGAAGAGGACTAAACTAGATCCTTCAAGAAAGAAGGGCATCTTTGTGGGTTATAGTGAAAGCTCGAAGGCTTACAGAATATACTTTCCAGGGTTCAAGAAAATTGATTTCAGTAGGGATGTAACATTTGATGAAAACTCAGCATTCATCAAATTAAGAAAGACACCTACCGAAGTTTATGAAGAACCTAAGGAAATAAGATTTCAGGACACTATCATGACTGAAGCAGTTCCAGAAACTGTTCGTGAGTTTGAAGATCCACAAGAACCTGTAGATCCACCCCGTGAGGATAACTCTCACAAGAGGAAACCTGTATGGGCTAGAGAGCTCATTCATGATGCAGAAAGATTTGGCATTCCAGAAGAAGAACACAGAGCAAAGAAGAGAACCAGATCACACACCAGTTATGTTGCTTTACTCTGTGACATTATGAACAAAGAGCCTTCCAGTTATGAAGAGGCAACAACAAATAAAGAATGGAAGGATGCTATGGTTGAGGAATACCAATCAATAATGAAGAATGATGTTTGGGATGTTGTCCCAAGACCTAAAGAGAAGTCTGTTGTGACTTCCAAGTGGATCTACAAAATCAAGCACGCTGCAGATGGCAGTGTAGAAAAATACAAAGCGATATTCGTAGCTCGTGGTTTCTCTCAGAAAGAAGGAATAGATTATGAAGAAACCTTTGCACCTGTAGCCAGGTATACTTCCATCAGAACAGTACTTGCCCTGGCTGCAGCAATGAAATGGAAAATACACCAGATGGATGTCAAGACTGCTTTCCTGAATGGTGTAGTAGAAGAGGAAGTATATGTGGAACAACCACTCGGTTTTGAAATACATGACAGGGAGTCATATGTGTGCAGATTGAAGAAAGCCTTGTATGGCTTGAAGCAAGCTCCCAGAACTTGGTATGGTAGGATGGACAGTTTTCTATCTAGCTTGGGCTTTACCAAGAGTAAAGCAGATTCCAACCTTTACTACAAGGTTGAAGAAGGGAATCCAGTGATTCTACTCCTATATGTGGATGACCTATTTGTGACAGGAGATGACATACTGATTGCAGATACTAAGAGGAAGCTTGCTGCTGAATTCGATATGAAGGACTTGGGAATGATGCACTACTTCCTAGGTATGGAGGTGTGGCAGAGTGCAGGAAGGATCTTCCTTGGTCAAGGGAAGTATACAGTAGATATCCTGAAGAGATTTGGGATGATGGATTGCAAGGCCATGGCCACACCTATGGCATCGAATCTGAAGCTTCTATGTGATGCTTGATCTGAGCCAGTTGATGTCTCTATGTATCGTCAGATGATTGGGTCCTTGATGTACCTGACGAACACGAGACCAGACATTTGCTTTGCTGTGAACACATTGAGCCAGTTCTTGACGGATCCGAGGAGTGTTCACTTGGTTGCTGTAAAGCATGTTCTGAGGTACCTGAAGGGTACAGTGGATTATGGGCTCAGGTATGAGGCGAATCAAAAGTTTAACCTGCATGGTTATGTTGATTCAGATTGGGCTGGTAGTGCTGCAGACAGGAAGAGCACATCTGGGTGTTGCTTCAGTATGGGATCAGGTGTGATCTCTTGGTTTAGTAGGAAGCAGTCCTGCGTAGCACTGAGTACAGCTGAGGCAGAGTATGTTGCAGCCTGTTCAGCTAGTTGTGAGGCAGTATGGCTACGGAAGCTACTATCTGAGTTATTTGATTTCCCGTTGGAGGCTACTGGTATCTTCTGTGATAACCAGAGTTGTGTGAAGCTGTCCAAGAACCCAGTGTTTCATGACAGGTCAAAACACATAGAGATCAAATATCACTATATCAGGGATATGGTGCAGAGAGGAGCTGTGAAGCTCCTGTATGTTGCGACGGACGAGCAGATTGCAAATGTGCTGACGAAGCCACTAGCTAGAGTGAAGTTCGAGTACTTCAGAGAGAGGCTTGGTGTTCTTCAGATCGAGGACACTTCGAGGAAGAAGTGATGGACACATTTGCTGAAGCCATTCCAAGCATGTTGGAAGGAGGATCCTTCACATGGCTGTGGATGTAAGCGCTGGATGATGAGCATCTGGATGATGTTCTGGTTTCTGCTTGGATATGATCAGTTGGATCATTTTTATGTATGTATGTACGCATCATTTTGGATGCTGGATATGATCAGTTGGATCATTTTTATGTATGTATGTACGCATCATGTTGGACGCTGGATATGATCAGTTGGATCATTTTTATGTATGTATGTACGCATCATGTGGATGCTGGATATGATCAGTTGGATCATTTTATGTATGTATGTATGCATCATGTTGGATGCTTGGACCATGTATCTGTATATGTATCAGGTGGATACATTGTATGATCAGGTGGATCATGTATGGTGATATGTATCATGTATTTGTATTTGTATCAGGTGGATACATTGATGATCAGGAGGATCATGTATGATGATATGTATCAGGTAGATACTTGGTATGCATCAGGTAGATGCATTAATGATCAGGTGGATCAGGTATGATGACATGCAACAGGATGTTGCAGTGATGATCAGGATGATCATAGATGACGAGCTTCAGGATGTTGCTCCATATGACATGCAGCAGGATGTTGCAGTGATGATCAGGATGATCATAGATGACGAGCTTCAGGATGTTGCTCCAGATGACATGCAGCAGGACGTTGCAGTGATGATGATTAGGATGATCATGGATACATCAGGATGATGTATGGTGAGTATCAGGTTGATACTCTATGGCCGTGTATTAGGTTGTGCAGATGAGCATGTAATTTGGTGCCCTGGGAGATTTGCAGATGGTCTTTCGAGGTTTTGCCTATGGCATGTAATTCGGTGCCCTGGGACATCTGGCAAATGCTCTTTCGAGGTTTTTCTCTGGGAGGACATGTAATTCGGTGCCCTGGGAGATCTGCAGATAGTCTTTCGAGGTTTTGCCTATGGCATGTAATTCGGTTCCTTGGGATATCTGGCAGATGCTCTTTCGAGGTTTTGTCCTATGGCATGTAATTCGGTTCCCTGGGAGATCCGATAGGTTGGGCTGTGTGCCCGTAATCAGTCCTGGGATGCTCTTGCGAGGTTTTGCCATGACCACATGTAATTCGTTTCCCTGGGAGATCCTATAGGTAGAGCTGTGTGCTCATAATAGCCTGGGATGCTCTTGCGAGGTTTTGTGGTGAGGTCACATGTAATTCGGTTCCCTAGGAGATCCTATAGGTAGAGCTGTGTGCTTGTAACAGCCTGGGATGCTCTTTCGAGGTTTTGTGACGCACGTAATAAGTCCTGAGGATTCCACAGTATGGCCAGTGATGATGAAGACCTGCAGGTGGTGGGCCTACATCCAGTATGAAAAAGGACTGGCTCTGTAGAACTTCCTATGACGAGTAGAGACAGAGATTGGTTGAGATAGTAGCAGTAGTGACGATGATGATGGCGATGCATCGATGACGATGATCCAGAGAAGAAGACTTGTCTAGCAGATCTATGTCGAGAAATACCTTCCTAGTTAAGAGGGAGTGTTGATGTATATGTAACTTCGGAATGTATTTCATCTGTATATTATATATATATTTATTGTACCCTTATAAGAGATGTGTTATTCCTCTATAAGGAAGTGTCGTCATGTGGATTGACAAGTGTCGCAAGTGTGTGTACTTGCCGATGGGTTATTAGACCACCATATGGGGTCGGCCCTAATTAATATATAATATAATGTGGATGTATCTAAGTAGACAAGTCGGCCCCAGTAGGTCACTGGGCAAAAAGGTGAGTATAAATAGAGATAGGAGATCTCTATTTTACTCACTCGGAAAAGTAACTCACTCTCTCTCTGGAAAGTGGCGCACTAGTGAGGAGGAGGAGGATCATCTGCTAGGAGACTATCTCAGTGTTATTTGGTTGTATTTTGGTTGAGCCATTGCTCTCTCTATCTTTGAGGAAGTTGTGGGGTTTTTCACCTTAGGGTTTTCCCCACGGAAACTCTGTGTCTCTTGTCTCTATGCTTTTGATTCTTGTGATGCTTGTGATGCTTGTCATATTATGATTGTCATGCATTGATATACTGTAGATGTTATTCTCTCAGCAAAGATCCTAGAGTATAATGAATTAATGCTCAAAATTTAACAATAACAGATAAGTACCTTGTACTATAGAAAATAAAAGCCACCTATGTTACCTTTCAATTTAGGAATATGGTCTAGAAAAACAAAATTTCCTCACAATTACCATCCAAATTTCTGACTATGCTAAATCAACAGTAATAGATTTTATAATATAATTTTGATCTCTATCGACTTCAGCACTCCTCTGTGGTCCCAATGCTGAAGTTGGTCCTCGAGATGAAATGGGAAGTAATAAAATTATAACATATGCAGCAGTAGTAAATAAGCAATGAAAAAAGCGAATACAAATTGATTAGGCTTCCTTGTACTCAGACAACATTTTGGTTCAGATCTTATCCTTTCAAGGGACAAGTCACCAAGGGAACATGAAAGTACCTTGAGAGAGAGGAAAAGTTAAGTACAGTCCTCAAACAGGTTAACATAGTCCACATACTACAACAATTACGCACATAGATGAAATAAAGGTACAGTAACATAACAATTCTCCAGCTGCATGATAAAACGGTACTATTTTTTAATAGTGCTAAAGCAACAGTAAAATTTTTTATAACATAATTTTCATCTCTTTCAACCTTTGCACTCATCAAGGTGATCACACCACAACTGATCATAGGTGATCAAAGTCAAGTACTCTATAAGACCAAAAATTCAATAAGGTTGTATAAAACAAAATCAAGGAGGGTAAATGACCCCATTAACCACAAGTCAAAGACAAGGTACCACAAGTCCAATAATCTCAATCAAGGTGGGGAAGGTACAACAAGTATTTAATAACTCAATCAGTAACAGGTAATAAAATAAACATATTGATCAGATAAAAATAAGAGAGGTATAGTTGAAGATATCCATGTCAACATTAAATCTAAAATCAAATCTGAAGTGTGGGTACAAATATCAACAATGGTCATAAAATAAGAAAATATAAACAATGGTCATAACATAGGTGTGGGTAGTACAAAACCCATGACCCTTAGAACCAAGGGTATGGTCCAAATGTGGCCAAACAACCATAGTACTCTATAAGACCAAAACTTCAACAAGGTGGTTTAAAAAAAGTTACTCAAGGAGGGTAAATGACCCCATTAAACACAAGTGAAAGATAAGGTACCACAAGACCAATCATAACTCAATCAAGGTGGGGAAGGTACAACCAGCCATATCTCTCTCAAATGTACAGACGTTGCATATAACCTGAAAGTTCATCATCACAGTATAAGGAAGGGTGGTGGGATGCCAAATAAAAATATCCCTCATTTCTCTCTATGCAATCCTGATAGCATCACATAAAAAATAAGTACCTTGTACTATAGAAAATAAAAGCCACCTATGTTACCTTTCAATTTAGGAATATGGTCTACAAAAGCAAAATTTCCTCACAATTACCATCCAACTTTATGACTAGTGCTAAAGCAACAGTAAAAGATTTTATAACATAAATTTGATCTCTATCAACTTCAGCACTCCTCTATGGTCCCTGTGCTGAAGATGGTCCTCAAGATGAAATGGGTAGTAATCAAATTATAACATATGCAACAACAGTAAATAAGCAATGAAAAAGCGAATAAAAATTGATTAGGCTTCCTTGTACTCAGACAACATTTTGGTTCAGATCTTATCCTTTCAAGGGACAAGTCACCAAGGGAACATGAAAGTACCTTGAGAGAGAGGAAAAGTTAAGTACAGACCTCAAAAAGGTTAACATAGTCCACATACTACAACAATTAAGCACATAGATGAAATAAAGGTACAGTAACATAACAATTCTCCAACTGCATGATAAAATGATACTATTTCTGAATAGTGCTAAAGCAACAGTAAAGCATTTTAAAACATAATTTTCATCTCTTTCAACCTCTGCACTCATCAAGGTGATCACACCACAACTGATCACAGGTGATCAAAGTCAAGTACTCTATAAGACCAAAAATTCAACAAGGTGGTATAAAAAAAAATCAAGGAGGGTAAATGACCCCATTAACCACAAGTCAAATACAAGGTACCACAAGTCCAATAATAACTCAATCAAGGTGGGGAAGGTACAACAAGTATTTAATAACTCAATCGGTAACAGGTAATAAAATAATCATATTGATCATATAACAATAAGAGAGATATAGTTGAAGATCTATACGTCAACATTAAACCAAAAATCAGATCTGAAGTGTGGGTACAAAGATAAACAAAGGTCATAAAATAAGAAAATATAAAAAATGGTCATAACATAGGTGTGGGTAGTACAAGACCCATGATCCTTAGAACCAAGGGTATGCTCCAAATGTGGCCAAACAACCATAGTACTCTATAAGACCAAAACTTCAACAAGGTGGTTTAAAAAAAATTACTCAAGGAGGGTAAATGACCCTATTAAACACAAGTGAAAGATAAGGTACCACAAGACCAATCATAACTCAATCAAGGTGGGGAAGGTACAACCAGTCATATCTCTCTCAAATGTACAGACATTCCATATAACCTGAAAGTTCATCATCACAGTATAAGGAAGGGTGGTGGGATGCCAAATAAAAATATCCCTCATTTCTCTCTATGCAACCCTGATAGCATCACATAACAGATAAGTACCTTGTAACTATAGAAAATAAAAGCCACCTATGTTACCTTTCATATAAATGGGAAAATCCTTAAATTTTAAGAACCCGATTATGTTTTTAATAGCTAATATAAAGAGAATCAATGTTTCAGACTAACAACATCGAAGTGATGATGAACATATCTAATATATCTAATATAAAGAGAATCAATGTTTTAGACTAATATATCTACATGCAACACATACAGGAGTGATGATGTGTGAGAAAACACAAAATTTGGATATTAAAATACAAAATAATTATAAACAAGCATACAATGACTTGTGATGACATTTAAATTTAAAATCCAAATTCTAAGAAAATAAAAGATATAAATGGGAAAATTCCTAAGAGCATCACATAAAAGATAAGTACCTCGTAACTATACCAAATAAAAGTTAACTATGTTACCTTTCATATAAATGGGAAAAATGATTAAGTTTTAAGAACCCGATTATGTTACTAATAGATAATATTAAGAGAATCAATGTTTCATACTAACAACATCGATATACATCAAAATACAAGTCATGAATTTATGTTGCATCTACTTTTCGTTGATTTCTGTTTTTTTGCATTGTAAAAACTGGCGAGTAGGGTATCACAATCATCATTTGGCGCAGTATTTACTGCGATATCTCCTATTATTGTTTGTGTTTCCATGCCCTCATGTATCATACTTCTTGTACATCGCTAAGCAGGGTGTGGAGGCAGTTCCGAAGGGGTGTGAACTGCAACAACAGAAATGAGCATATATATATGTTGAAATATTATTGAAATAAATATTTCATTATTTTGATTAAAATTACAATATTTCTCTTTACCTGTCTGTGTAGCTGTGACAGCTGGGGTGTTAATTGGAGGTCTAGTTTCTTCCTCTTGCAGTTCACCCTCCTGAGCTGCATGGTCTTCCATTGAAAGAAGAAAATTTATAAGTATACGTCAGGACATATATATATATCTAATCACAGTAGATATTTCTATTTCCAAAGCATCCATACCATAATGGATACTATGCTCCACACTATCATGGGACATGTGCACCCCAAAATCAACTGGTACTTGCTGAGTACCGTTAGATTCACTTCCGCGGTTTCATTGTTTCTTAAAAACAAACATAAATTTTTAGTTATGGGTGATATAATCAAAACTGAATAGACTTTAATAGTATACTACAATTGATGATATACCTGCATTTGCGTCATTGGGGAGATTGGAGTCTACCCCAATATTTTCCGATATTCAACCACACTTTTAAAACAAAACTTGAAACCAAGCTTTAGGGCTTCCTCGGTGGCAACAGCTTGGAACGTATTTCCCCGCAATGCATGATAACACATTTTAAAATTTCCAGTATCAAAATCAGATATTTGTTCGATACTATTAAATAAATATTCCCAACAATTACTCATTTAATACTTACGATTCTTGCTCTTAGTTTTCAATAGCCACCCTGGCCCAGTCTATGTTTCCCGTGATTTTCCATTCTAGACTTGGTTTCTTTGGAGGTGTCAGATAGCATATATATGAAAATTTTGAAAAACCTTAGATATCAAAAATCTTACTTACAACAAAAAGAAAAAAATAATTGAGCTTATTTCAGTAAAAAGATGATATATGTTGTACCTTGCTTTACTAGGCCGTGGTTGTTTTCCTTGTCTTTTTAGCAAGTTCTCCTTTGCATCCTCTATGAGTGCCTTCCACTCTTTCTCCAGAACCATGGGAGGGCGCTCATGCTTGAGGTCAATTTGCAATCTTTCCCTATATTGGGCCCTAGCATATTTCAAATTCTCACCGGCTAACTTTGCAACCACTTTCTTGTTGAAAGTATTGCCGAACAAGTTGACCATGTGGTCTATAAATTCATCTCTCTTATTGCTATCTTGGCTATTCCACCGTGTGCAAATGGTGGGGCCAAACAACTCTAATGCTTTGTCATTCAAATGCATGTAGAAAACATTGTTTCTTGCAAAAACATGTAATCCATTAATTTATAATAATTTCAACATATGTCTATTTCAATTTCATGATTAAAATCAATAAATTAATTAATAAATACCTGCAATCTTTTGAATCTTGATAGGAACACAAGAGTCATCCACCAAAAAGGTGAGATCTAGTGATCTGGTGCTTTTAACTCATGCTGCTCCAGGAAAAGTTTCCTGGTCGTCTACAATACGTTCATCTCCAAACTCTTGTGGAGTCCTAGGCTCTGTCTCATCATGCTACGGCATGGCATGTTGATCAAGATCAATTCCGTCATCAATGGATTCGAGGCTAGCTGCAGGAGTGGCAAAAAGCCTCATTGGTACATTGCTTTGCTGATGTTTTTGCTGCATTGGACCATCACTACTACCTATACCTATCTCGGCAGGTTCTCTAGTCACGGGTTTTAAAAAATCCTACAAACAATAAACTTTACTTTATTAGATCGCTTGGAAAAATAAAAAACATAATATCAGATATGAAATTATGTCATAGCTTAAAAAAATATGTGAAGATGCCACTTACCCCATAAGATTGTATTTGATCTTGCAGCTCTTGAATCCTTGCCCTGTTCTCCTGTGTCAAGGGCCTTTTGCGAGACAAGGCAAGCATTTCTATGTTTGCGTTTTTCAGGGCTATTCTTAAAGTTTGCAGTGGGTCAGTGGAATAGAAAATGTCTTCCTCAAACCCCCTCATCACCCAGATCGAGTGCATGTGACTAAATTCATCAAAAAATAAAATTAAGCAATATAATTTTAACATCATTCAAATATTGATATTGTAATGAAAATTAAGTTACTATTATGCACTAACACTTACCTGGCGCGGTGTTGTGGCCGGTGACTGTCCACGATCAACTGACACCGTGGAAGTAGCAGGTGCCTTTCCATGGTCCTCACCCTGACACGATAAATGAACCAGTAATCCATCACAAGCTCAGAAAAATGTGAATGTCAATAGTGGACATTGAATATTAACATACTAAATCAAAACATTTAGTTATTATACTTAAAACTTACTTGACGGGCCATAGAGTGTGACCTTCCATGGTCACCCTCGACCATGGAAGTAGTAGGTGCCTTTCCAATTGCGCCACCTTGTAATACCCCAATTTCGACCCTTAGGAAATATTGGCTCTAATGTAAATATTGTAAACACACGATGTATGTTTCCCTAGCGTGGAGCTTAATGCTAAGGCCCCGCTAGTTTATGCTCGGATTTTATTTAAATTAGACACGCTTGATATTTTGTTACCCACGTGCTATTAAGCCATGGGATATTGTAAATTGATGTAAATATTTAACATTGAAATAAAATACCCAAAAACTGGCTATGGAGGCAACGAATGAGAAGGGACCACGTGTATCCACTAGGGAGTGGTGATGGGGCTATGGGATTAAACCCTAGGCTGCCATTTGTCATTATGAGAACCCATTGACTTCCCTAGGTGACATTAATGCCTGCTGTAAGAAGGTGGTTGAGATTTCAGCCCATGGCTTCAATGGAGCATGGGCAGCCATGAAATTCGTATGGGTGGGCATGGGCTCTGATTACTTGGGCAAGAAGTCACTCAACCTCATGGGAGGTTGCTTCATTCTCACCCCATTCCATTGTGAACCTACCTAGCATCATTCCCATCCAAAAACGGGAGCCAACAGTGAGGAAACCAAAAAAACGCGACCTTGAGAGAACCCAGATTTTGAAGGACCAAAAACGTCCAGATTTGGCATGGGACAGGGAAATCCAAAGGGGGATCCATTAGCATGAACCTTGGGGCGAATTTGGGAGCATTAGATACCCCGAAATCAATGGGAAAACCCAGTTTTTGTAGCTCAGAAAACGAGTGACGGATTTGAGTGTTTAGTGAGCAGAATGGTGAGAACTCAAGTGGGGATTGACTATGCAGAGGTTGGGTGTGCTTGATAAACCCAGTGAAGGCTAGGATCTCAAAGATCAGCAGCTGGACCTTTCTATGCCCATCCTGAAGAGCACTGGAGGGAAGAGTTTCCTGAGGGACTGTGTAACAGAGAAGGGGATCTTCCTTGTGTTGGATGTGGTAGGTAATGTGGGTGCCTAACTGTTGAGCTCACTTGAGATGCCTGTAGCTCTATGGTTGAGCTCACTGGCTTAGCATTACCCTCCTCTATCCTCTTGGATGCTTGACTGAAACCATGGCTGTGAGAGCACCCAGCTAGTCCTCCTTAGTGGATACACAGCCCAGCTCGGGGGTGACCTCTCAGCTGGAAGAACACAAGCTGGACAGAGGTCTACGGTTGGGAGGAACGTTGCCCTTCCATAGCCAGTCGTTTGGACCGTTACAATTCAAGATAAGTATTCTGTGAATTAATCTATATACAGTCTGTGTTTGCAATGCATTCAATCTGAAGGATTAATTATTCCTGTTAATGAAAGGAAATGCATCATGTTTTATGCAGTATGATAAATTGTCCATGCTTAATGAAATTAGTGACTGTTACATGAAATGAATTAATATGGAATCCATGCATGGCATACGAATGAGATTGGGTCTCTGTATGTTGAATCATTCTCTGCTGTGAATGATATGATTGCAATTACTGTCTGTTTGAGTGCTTGTTAGCATGTTCATTCCGCTGTGTTTTATATGGAAACGAATCTGCATATAGAAGTTTTAAAATGTTAGGAATTTATGTGCAAAAATTATTGGGGCTAAGTCTGCAATAAGCCCGTGTGTTGTTACGTTTCCTTCCGTGCAAGGGAATCATGGAAGGGGGTGTGACAGTTTGGTATCAAAGCTGCGTTGCAGCATTGGGCCTCTATGGGCCAAATCTGATAGAGTTTTTTTAAAGTCTGTTTTGAAAAATGTTGTTTTAAGACTGTTTTTGAAATTTTTGGTTTTAAGACTGTTTCGGGAAGTCATCCCGAAACTGTGGAAAGGTTCCGCGAACCTTCCCGCAATTGCAGAAGAGTTCCGCGAACCTTCCCGCAATTGCGGAAGAGTTCGGCTAACCTTCCCGCAATTGCGGAAGGATTCAGTGAACTGCTCCGAAACAGCGGAGAAAAATTCGTTTTTGTAAAAAAAAATTTTAAGTGTCGGCGTCGAACGGAAACTTTTTCGGAAGGAATTCTCTTCCGAAATTTCGGAAGGATTCCGCGAATCGTTCCGCAACGCGGAAGAGTTCGGCGAGTCGTTCCGAAGTTGCGGAAGACTTTTGCGAATCGTTCCGCAACTGCGGAAGACTTCGCCGAATCGTTCCGCAATTACGGAAGACTTCGGCGAATCGTTCCGAAATTGCGGAAACATTCCGCCAGTCGTTCCGCAAAAGCTTTCCGCAAAAACCGACCGAAAACCCCGGAAACATTCCGCGAACGGCTCCGAAGCTGCGGAAGCCTTCGCCGAATGGATCCGCAATTGCGGGAGCGTTCGGCCAATCGCCCCGCCATTGCGGGAGCATTCGGCGAACTGCTCCGCAATTGCGGAAGCGTTCGGCGAACTGCTCCGCAATTGCGGAAGCCGTCACCGAACCGCCCCGCAGTTGCGGGAGCATTCCGTCAACCGGCCCGCAACTGCGGAAGGGTTCAGTCAACCGGCCCACAACTGCGGAAGGCCACAGCGAAGCGCCCCGCAATTTCGGGAGTGTTCAGTGAATTGGCCCGTGACGGCGGCGCGCACAGAACAGCAAAAAAAAAAAAAAAAAGAGTAAAGTGCCAAAAACTCAATTTTTGGATAGGGGGAGCACCGGGGCTCAGAATGGGATGATTTCTGTGGGGATCGGAGGCCATTGACGGGGGCCATGAAAGAACTAGTGAAGACCCCGAGCCCATTAGACTCCAATTTGACAGAAAAAGGGGAATAGTGACTTTTGAAGGACAGAGTCCCGAGGCTTGACAGAAGGTCGGTTTGAGCTGAAATTGATCAGGCACGGTCATGAAGCAGGCACGATGTTAAGTTCAGAATCTTGGAGCCAAACTCCAAAGGATGTGGAGTCGGGGTGAGCAAGAAGGCCAAAAAGCAATGTTCCGGGCCACTTTTTCGGGATTTTGAAAAGCTTGTGGGTAGTAAAAGTGACCCTAGATGTGGGAGTCAGAAATTTTACTGAACTAGACATTTCATATTCTCATTAAGACGAACAATTTCCGTTAAACGAAGATTTCCCAGAAATGCACCGTTTGGGAGATAGCCATTTTTGGCCCAAAATTTGGAATTTTGAAAAAATGTGAAAGGAAGAAGTAGTAAAACCCAAAAATTCATAAAAGATGAACGGTGGCTGAAGTTGGCCTTCAGGACCAAAATACAATTGTGAAAATGTGCATGAAGGGAACGCGGAGACTGAATCCAATGGGAGAAGGGAGCAGGTGACTCCTCAAAATTTGGTTGAAACCATGGTGAGCTTCAATGAAAGATTGATGAAGGCTCAAGAAGAACAACACCAACTCAATGCTGCTATTTTGCAAAGCCTCACTGATATACAGCATAAGATAAACCTTGGGTCCAACCCAAGCAATATGGGTGAAGAAGGAAGAGATGCAGGGAGTCATTCTAGAGGCCGTTCGAGGAGGAGGACGCCAAGCCCAAGGAAGAGTTCGGTGAGCAGAAAACATAAAACATCTTCATCAAGATCTTCTTCCAGCAGGTCGTGTGACTCCAAATGTTCTAGAAGAAGTCCAGGACATGCACCTAAGAGATTGGACGGAAGAAAGAAGTTCAAGGGCATCCCACAGGGAGAATTCAGGAAGGCAAGACCTCCCACATTTGATGGGGAAGGAAAGACAGGCCAAGAGGCAGAAGCATGGCTTCTGGGAATGAAGAAATACTTCAGAATTCAAGACTACTCAGGAAATGAGAAAGCCAGAATTGCCATTTACAACTTAAATGGAAGAGCTTCCATTTGGTGGGACAATCTCTTGCAAGTGAAAGGGATCAATGAAAGAAGGGTCAGTTGGGAAAGATTTAAGAGGTACTTCAAGGAGAAATACCTTTCTGCTAGGTATTATGACGGTAAGAGAAAAGAGTTTAATGAACTCAGGTTGGGACAAAAATCTATGGAAGAGCATGTCCACAAATTCTTGGAATTACTGAGGTATGTTGACTATATCAAAGATGAGAGAGTAAAAATCCAATGCTTTCTTGGGGGTCTACCTCAGAGTTTCAGAGATCGTATTGAGTTTGTTAATCCACCAAGTTTGGATGAAGCCATTAGGATGGCAATGCACTGCTATGAGCAAAATAGGGGAAAAACAGAGGCTAACCCAGCATGGAAAGGAAAGCCAAGAGGGAAGTTTGACCAGAAGAAGGATGGCTTCAAGCCACCATTTAGAGGTCAGCCTAGAACCTTTCCACAGGGACAACAAGCAAGGAGTGGATTCAAACCAGCAGTGACAGCAGACAAAGCAGCAAAGGGACCACTTCAGTGTTGGGGATGTGGAGAAAACCACATGTGTGAAGGATTGTCCACATCGGAAAAACAATTCTCGGAAGTTGAACAACCTGAAGGGAGTAGCTACGGTGGAGGACATGGCAAGGGCAGCACCTCGGATTTATGCAGCGTTGGATAATCATCAAGCAGACCATCAGTCCTCAGTGGTGGAAGTCGAAGGTAAGATTGCTACGCAATCTATTTCTGTTTTGATTGATCCAGGATCTACTCATAGCTATGTTTCTCCAAAAGTGGTTGAAGGTTGTTCTCTTAGAAGAGTAAAGCATAATAAGTCTTGGCTAGTTCAACTAGACACGGGAACCAAGAGAAAAGTAAGTGAGGTAGTGATGGAGTGTCCCATAGAATTGAATGGACTCCACACATATGCTGAATTGAATGTGTTACCATTAGGATCCTATGATGCATTAATTGGCATGGATTGGTGAGAAAAACATAGAGCCAAAGTGGACTGTTATGAGAAAGCAGTTGAGTGCATTGATGAAAAAGGGAGGCCAACATTGGTAAAAGGGATTCCCAAGCAAGTCTCAATAAGGCAGATTTCAGCCCCGCAGTTAAAATTTTTTTATAAGAAGGGTTGTCAATTATATGCAGTCCATATGCCAGATTCATTAGAGGACAAAGGGCCAAGACTAGAAGACTTCAGGATATTGAAAGAGTTCCAAGATGTGTTTCCGGATGAGGTACCAGGGTTGCCACCGACGAGAGATATTGATTTTACCATCGATCTTGTTCCGGGGGGCAGCGCCGAATTCCAAAGCTCCTTATAGAATGAGTACACCGGAGTTGGTGGAATTGAAGATACAACTGCAAGAATTAATGGATAAAAGGTATATCAGGCCTAGTGTGTCCCCTTGGGGAGCACCGGTGTTATTTGTCAAGAAGAAAGATGGGACTTTAAGGCTGTGTATTGATTACATGCAGCTCAATAAAGTGACAGTTAAGAACAAGTATCCATTACCAAGAATTGATGACTTGTTTGATCAAATGAAGGAAGCCAAATTATTTTCAAAGATTGACTTGAGGTCTGGCTACCATCAAGTGAGGATTAAAGAAGAAGACATTCACAAGACAACTTTCAGAACTAGATATGGTCATTATGAGTTCACTGTGGTTCCATTCGGCCTTACCAACGTACCTGCCACATTCATGGGTCTCATGAATAGTGTATTCAGCAAATATTTGGACAAGTTTGTGATTGTGTTTTTGGATGACATTCTTGTCTATTCAAGAAATGAAGAAGAACACGAGGAGCATCTAGGAATGGTGTTGCAAGTTCTCAGAGAACATCAGCTGTATGCCAAGTTAAGCAAGTGTGAATTCTATCAAAAGAGGATCCAATATTTGGGTCACGTCATTTCAGAGGAAGGAATTGCAGTGGATCCAGAGAAGATTAATTCCATCATGGATTGGCCAACTCCAAGAAATGTTTCAGATGTTAGATCTTTTATGGGCCTTGCCGGTTACTACAGAAGGTTTATTGAAGGATTCTCCAGGATAGCTCATCCGATCACTTCATTGCAAAGGAAGAACATCAAATTTGTATGGTCTGAAAAATGTGAGAAAAGTTTCCAGAAATTAAAGGAGTTACTTACTAGCGCTCCTGTTTTGAAGATAGCAGATCCAAGGAAGGATTTTGTAGTGTGCACAGATGCTTGCATTGAAGGCCTGGGTGGGGTTCTCATGCAAGAAGGAATTGTGATTTGCTATGAATCCAGGAAATTAAAGGAGCATGAAAAGAATTATGCCACACACGATTTAGAATTAGCAGCCATAGTGCATGCTCTTAAAATGTGGAGGCATTACTTGATGGGAAGAAGATTCGAGCTTAGGACAGACCACATGAGCCTAAAGTATTTGTTTGAGCAGCCAAACTTGAACGCTAGGCAAGCTAGATGGATGGAATTTCTTTGTGAATTTGACTTTGAAATTAAACATGTAAAAGGGAAGGAGAATAAGGTTGCAGATGCCCTTAGCAGAAAATTTCATGTTTCAGCAGTAAGTATGTGCAAATCAGATTTGAAGACAAGAGTTCTTGAAGCCCAAAACGGTGACGAAACTTGCCTTCAAATTAAAGAGAAGTTGCAGCACGGTAATGTGGATGAAAAGTGTGCAGAATATCAGCTGGGTGAAGACAGTATCCTCGTCTACAAAGATAGGTTGTACATTCCAAATGATGCAGATTTGAAGAAACTAGTGATGGATGAAATACACCAAATGCCGTACTCTGGACACCCAGGGTATCAGAAGACTATAACAGCGGCAAGAAAGCAATACTTTTGGAATGGCATGAAGAAGGACATAGCTGAGTACATTGCTAGGTGTCAGAAGTGCCAACAAGTCAAGGCAGAACACCAACATCCAGCAGGGTTATTGCAGCCCTTACCCATTCCGGAATGGAAGTGGGAAGTGATCTCCATGGATTTCATAACAGGTCTGCCCATGACAGTGAGGAAGCATGATTCAATCATGGTTGTGGTGGATAAGCTATCAAAGGTAGCTCACTTTATTCCAGTGAAATCCACTCACAAGGCTAGGGACATTGCGAACATCTTCATGAGAGAGATATTCAGATTGCACGGATTGCCTAAGGCAATAATTTCTGATCGTGATACAAAGTTCACCTCCAATTTCTGGAAGGGATTATTTCAGGAATTAGGAACTAAATTGAATTTCAGTACAGCTTACCATCCTCAAACGGACGGCCAAACCGAGAGGGTGAACCAGGTTCTTGAAGATATGCTGAGAATGTATGTGATGGACAAACCATCCAAGTGGGAAGATTATTTACACTTGGTTGAATTTGCGTACAATAATGGACACCATGCATCCTTGGGAATGAGTCCATTTGAAGCATTGTATGGCAGGGGATGCAGGACGCCAGTGAATTGGGATGGCCCAGTGAACAGGGTGGTGCTTGGACCAGAGATGATCAAGGAAATGGAACAAGAAATTGTTAAGATCAGGCAGAATTTAAAGGCAGCTCAGGACAGGCAAAAGAGTTATGCAGATTTGAAAAGAGTACATAAGGAATTTCAGATTGGGGATCATGTTTATTTGAGAGTGAAACCAAGGAAGAGTTCCCTCAAGTTGGGGAGTTGTGCCAAGTTGTCACCAAGATATTGTGGGCCATTTGAAGTCCTTGATAGGATAGGGCCAGTTGCATATAGAATTGCATTGCCTGCTAGCATAAGAGCTCATAATGTTTTCCATTTATCTTTGCTTAAGAAGTATGTACATGATCCTAATCATATGATTGATTGGAATGTGATACAGGTGGAACCCAAGGGAGAGTTCCAAGTAGAACCTATGCGCATCCTCAACAAGAAAGTCACAGTGCTCCGGAACAGAGCCATCGGGCAGGTAAAGGTCCAATGGGAGCACCTTAGTCCCGACGAGGCTACATGGGAGCTAGAGGATGCCATGAGGGAGGCATTCCCATTTTTGTTCAGTTTTGAGAACACCAAGGATGGTGTTGTTCTAAGGGGGAGGGGAATGTAATACCCCAATTTCGACCCTTAGGAAATATTGGCTCTAATGTAAATATTGTAAACACACGATGTATGTTTCCCTAGCGTGGAGCTCAATGCCAAGGCCCCGCTAGTTTATGCTCGGATTTTATTTAAATTAGACACGCTTGATATTTTGTTACCCACGTGCTATTAAGCCATGGGATATTGTAAATTGATGTAAATATTTAACATTGAAATAAAATACCCAAAAACTGGCTATGGAGGCAACGAATGAGAAGGGACCACGTGTATCCACTAGGGAGTGGTGAGGGGGCTATGGGATTAAACCCTAGGCTTCCATTTGTCATTATGAGAACCCATTGACTTCCCTAGGTGACATTAATGCCTGCTGTAAGAAGGTGGTTGAGATTTTAGCCCATGGCTTCAATGGAGCATGGGCAGCCCTGAAATTCGTATGGGTGGGCATGGGCTCTGATTACTTGGGCAAGAAGTCACTCAACCTCATGGGAGGTTGCTTCATTCTCACCCCATTCCATTGTGAACCTACCTAGCATCATTCCCATCCAAAAACGGGAGCCAACAGTGAGGAAACCAAAAAAACACGACCTTGAGAGAACCCAGATTTTGAAGGACCAAAAACGTCCAGATTTGGCATGGGACAGGGAAATCCAATGGGGGATCCATTAGCATGAACCTTGGGGCGAATTTGGGAGCATTAGCTACCCCGAAATCAATGGGAAAACCCAGTTTTTGTAGCTCAGAAAACGAGTGACGGATTTGAGTGTTTAGTGAGCAGAATGGTGAGAACTCAAGTGGGGATTGACTATGCAGAGGTTGGGTGTGCTTGATAAACCCAGTGAAGGCTAGGATCTCAAAGATCAGCAACTGGACCTTTCTATGCCCATCCTGAAGAGCACTGGAGGGAAGAGTTGCCTGAGGGACTGTGTAACAGAGAAGGGGATCTTCCTTGTGTTGGATGTGGTAGGTAATGTGGGTGCCTAACTGTTGAGCTCACTTGAGATGCCTGTAGCTCTGTGGTTGAGCTCACTGGATTAGCATTACCCTCCTCTATCCTCTTGGATGCTTGACTGAAACCATGGCTGTGAGAGCACCCAGCTAGTCCTCCTTAGTGGATACACAGCCCAGCTCGGGGGTGACCTCTCAGCTGGAAGAACACAAGCTGGACAGAGGTCTATGGTTGGGAGGAACGTTGCCCTTCCATAGCCAGTCGTTTGGACCGTTACAATTCAAGATAAGTATTCTGTGAATTAATCTATATACAGTCTGTGTTTGTAATGCATTCAATCTGAAGGATTAATTATTCCTGTTAATGAAAGGAAATGCATCATGTTTTATGCAGTATGATAAATTGTCCATGCTTAATGAAATTAGTGACTGTTACATGAAATGAATTAATATGGAATCCATGCATGGCATACGAATGAGATTGGGTCTCTGTATGTTGAATCATTCTCTGCTGTGAATGATATGATTGCAATTACTGTCTGTTTGAGTGCTTGTTAGCATGTTCATTCCGCTGTGTTTTATATGGAAACGAATCTGCATATAGAAGTTTTAAAATGTTAGGAATTTATGTGCAAAAATTATTGGGGCTAAGTCTGCAATAAGCCCGTGTGTTGTTAACGTTTCCTTCCGTGCAAGGGAATCATGGAAGGGGGTGTGACAGTTTGGTATCAGAGCTGCGTTGCAGCATTGGGCCTCTATGGGCCAAATCTGATAGAGTTTTTTTAAAGTCTGTTTTGAAAAATGTTGTTTTAAGACTGTTTTTGAAATTTTTGGTTTTAAGACTGTTTCGGGAAGTCATCCCGAAACTGCGGAAAGGTTCTGCGAACCTTCCCGCAATTGCGGAAGAGTTCCGCGAACCTTCCCGCAATTGCGGAAGAGTTCGGCGAACCTTCCCGCAATTGCGGAAGGATTCAGTGAACTGCTCCGAAACAGCGGAGAAAAATTCGTTTTTGTAAAATTTTTTTTTTAAGTGTCGGCGTCGATCGGAAACTTTTTCGGAAGGAAGTCTCTTCCGAAATTTCGGAAGGATTCCGCGAATCGTTCTGCAACGCGGAAGAGTTCGGCGAGTCGTTTCGAAGTTGCGGAAGACTTTGGCGAATCGTTCCGCAACTGCGGAAGACTTCGCCGAATCTTTCTGCAATTGCGGAAGACTTCGGCGAATCGTTCCGAAATTGCGGAAACATTCCGCAAAAGCTTTCCGCCAAAACCGACCAAAAACCCCGGAAACATTCCGCGAACGGCTCCGAAGCTGCGGAAGCCTTCGCCGAATGGCTCCGCAATTGCGGGAGCGTTCGGCCAATCGCCCCGCCATTGCGGAAGCATTCGGCGAACTGCTCCGCAATTGCGGAAGCGTTCGGCGAACTTCTCCGCAATTGCGGAAGCCGTCACCGAACCGCCCCGCAGTTGCGGGAGCATTCCGTCAACCGGCCCGCAACTGCAGAAGGGTTCAGTCAACCGGCCCGCAACTGTGGAAGGCCACAGCGAACCGCCCCGCAATTTCGGGAGTGTTCAGTGAATTGGCCCGCGACGGCGGCGCGCACAGAACAGCAAAAAAAAAAAAGAAAAGATTAAAGTGCCAAAAACTCAATTTTTGGATAGGGGGAGCACCGGGGCTCAGAATGGGATGATTTCTGTGGGGCTCGGAGGCCATTGACGGGGGCCATGAAAGAACTGGTGAAGACCCCGAGCCCATTAGACTCCAATTTGACAGAAAAAGGGGAATAGTGACTTTTGAAGGACAGAGTCCCGAGGCTTGACAGAAGGTCGGTTTGAGCTGAAATTGATCAGGCGCAGTCATGAAGCAGGCACGATGTTAAGTTCAGAATCTTGGAGCCAAACTCCAAAGGATGTGGAGTCGGGGTGAGCAAGAAGGCCAAAAAGCACTGTTCCGGGCCACTTTTTCGGGATTTTGAAAAGCTTGTGGGTAGTAAAAGTGACCCTAGATGTGGGAGTCAGAAATTTTACTGAACTAGACATTTCATATTCTCATTAAGACGAACAATTTCCGTTAAACGAAGATTTCCTAGAAATGCACCGTTTGGGAGATAGCCATTTTTGGCCCAAAATTTGGAATTTTGGAAAAATGTGAAAGGAAGAAGTAGTAAAACCCAGAAATTCATAAAAGATGAACGGTGGCTGAAGTTGGCCTTCGGGACCAAAATACAATTGTGAAAATGTGCATGAAGGGAATGCGGAGACTGAATCCAATGGGAGAAGGGAGCAGGTGACTCCTCAAAATTTGGTTGAAACCATGGTGAGCTTCAATGAAAGATTGATGAAGGCTCAAGAAGAACAACACCAACTCAATGCTGCTATTTTGCAAAGCCTCACTGATATACAGCATAAGATAAACCTTGGGTCCAACCCAAGCAATATGGGTGAAGAAGGAAGAGATGCAGGGAGTCATTCTAGAGGCCGTTCGAGGAGGAGGACGCCAAGCCCAAGGAAGAGTTCGGTGAGCAGAAAACATAAAACATCTTCATCAAGATCTTCTTCCAGCAGGTCGTGTGACTCCAAATGTTCTAGAAGAAGTCCAGGACATGCACCTACGAGATTGGACGGAAGAAAGAAGTTCAAGGGCATCCAACAGGGAGAATTCAGGAAGGCAAGACCTCCCACATTTGATGGGGAAGGAAAGACAGGCCAAGAGGCAGAAGCATGGCTTCTGGGAATGAAGAAATACTTCAGAATTCAAGACTACTCAGGAAATGAGAAAGCCAGAATTGCCATTTACAACTTAAATGGAAGAGCTTCCATTTGGTGGGACAATCTCTTGCAAGTGAAAGGGATCAATGAAAGAAGGGTCAGTTGGGAAAGATTTAAGAGGTACTTCAAGGAGAAATACCTTTCTGCTAGGTATTATGACGGTAAGAGAAAAGAGTTTAATGAAATCAGGTTGGGACAAAAATCTATGGAAGAGCATGTCCACAAATTCTTGGAATTTCTGAGGTATGTTGACTATATCAAAGATGAGAGAGTAAAAATCCAATGCTTTCTTGGGGGTCTACCTCAGAGTTTCATAGATCGTATTGAGTTTGTTAATCCACCAAGTTTGGATGAAGCCATTAGGATGGCAATGCACTGCTATGAGCAAAATAGGAGAAAAACAGAGGCTAACCCAGCATGGAAAGGAAAGCCAAGAGGGAAGTTTGACCAGAAGAAGGATGGCTTCAAGCCACCATTTAGAGGTCAGCCTAGAACCTTTCCACAGGGACAACAAGCAAGGAGTGGATTCAAACCAGCAGTGACAGCAGACAAAGCAGCAAAGGGACCACTTCAGTGTTGGGGATGTGGAGAAAACCACATGTGTGAAGGATTGTCCACATCGGAAAAACAATTCTCGGAAGTTGAACAACCTGAAGGGAGTAGCTACGGTGGAGGACATGGCAAGGGCAGCACCTTGGATTTATGCAGCGTTGGATAATCATCAAGCAGACCATCAGTCCTCAGTGGTGGAAGTCGAAGGTAAGATTGCTACGCAATCTATTTCTGTTTTGATTGATCCAGGATCTACTCATAGCTATGTTTCTCCAAAAGTGGTTGAAGGTTGTTCTCTTAGAAGAGTAAAGCATAATAAGTCTTGGCTAGTTCAACTAGCCACGGGAACCAAGAGAAAAGTAAGTGAGGTAGTGATGGAGTGTCCCATAGAATTGAATGGACTCCACACATATGCTGAATTGAATGTGTTACCATTAGGATCCTATGATGCATTAATTGGCATGGATTGGTGAGAAAAACATAGAGCCAAAGTGGACTGTTATGAGAAAGCAGTTGAGTGCATTGATGAAAAAGGGAGGCCAACATTGGTAAAAGGGATTCCCAAGCAAGTTTCAATAAGGCAGATTTCAGCCCTGCAGTTAAAATTTTTTTATAAGAAGGGTTGTCAATTATATGCAGTCCATATGCCAGATTCATTAGAGGACAAAGGGACAAGACTAGAAGACTTCAGGATATTGAAAGAGTTCCAAGATGTGTTTCCGGATGAGGTACCAGGGTTGCCACCGACGAGAGATATTGATTTTACCATCGATCTTGTTCCGGGGGGTAGCGCCGAATTCCAAAGCTCCTTATAGAATGAGTACACCGGAGTTGGTGGAATTGAAGATACAACTGCAAGAATTAATGGATAAAAGGTATATCAGGCCTAGTGTGTCCCCTTGGGGAGCACCGGTGTTATTTGTCAAGAAGAAAGATGGGACTTTAAGGCTGTGTATTGATTACAGGCAGCTCAATAAAGTGACAGTTAAGAACAAGTATCCATTACCAAGAATTGATAACTTGTTTGATCAAATGAAGGAAGCCAAATTATTTTCAAAGATTGACTTGAGGTCTGGCTACCATCAAGTGAGGATTAAAGAAGAAGACATTCACAAGACAGCTTTCAGAACTAGATATGGTCATTATGAGTTCACTGTGGTTCCATTCGGCCTTACCAACGCACCTGCCACATTCATGGGTCTCATGAATAGTGTATTCAGCAAATATTTGGACAAGTTTGTGATTGTGTTTTTGGATGACATTCTTGTCTATTCAAGAAATGAAGAAGAACACGAGGAGCATCTAGGAATGGTGTTGCAAGTTCTCAGAGAACATCAGCTGTATGCCAAGTTAAGCAAGTGTGAATTCTATCAAAAGAGGATCCAATATTTGGGTCACGTCATTTCAGAGGAAGAAATTGCAGTGGATCCAGAGAAGATTAATTCCATCATGGATTGGCCAACTCCAAGAAATGTTTCAGATGTTAGATCTTTTATGGGCCTTGCCGGTTACTACAGAAGGTTTATTGAAGGATTCTCCAGGATAGCTCATCCGATCACTTCATTGCAAAGGAAGAACATCAAATTTGTATGGTCTGAAAAATGTGAGAAAAGTTTCCAGAAATTAAAGGAGTTACTTACTAGCGCTCCTGTTTTGAAGATAGCAGATCCAAGGAAGGATTTTGTAGTGTGCACAGATGCTTGCATTGAAGGCCTGGGTGGGGTTCTCATGCAAGAAGGAATTGTGATTTGCTATGAATCCAGGAAATTAAAGGAGCATGAAAAGAATTATTCCACACACGATTTAGAATTAGCAGCCATAGTGCATGCTCTTAAAATGTGGAGGCATTACTTGATGGGAAGAAGATTCGAGCTTAGGACAGACCACATGAGCCTAAAGTATTTCTTTGAGCAGCCAAACTTGAACGCTAGGCAAGCTAGATGGATGGAATTTCTTTGTGAATTTGACTTTGAAATTAAACATGTAAAAGGGAAGGAGAATAAGGTTGCAGATGCCCTTAGCAGAAAATTTCATGTTTCAGCAGTAAGTATGTGCAAATCAGATTTGAAGACAAGAGTTCTTGAAGCCCAAAACGGTGACGAAACTTGCCTTCAAATTAAAGAGAAGTTGCAGCACGGTAATGTGGATGAAAAGTGTGCAAAATATCAGCTGGGTGAAGACAATATCCTCGTCTACAAAGATAGGTTGTACATTCCAAATGATGCAGATTTGAAGAAACTAGTGATGGATGAAATACACCAAATGCCGTACTCTGGACACCCAGGGTATCAGAAGACTATAACAGCGGCAAGAAAGCAATACTTTTGGAATGGCATGAAGAAGGACATAGCTGAGTACATTGCTAGGTGTCAGAAGTGCCAACAAGTCAAGGTAGAACACCAACATCCAGCAGGGTTATTGCAGCCCTTACCCATTCCAGAATGGAAGTGGGAAGTGATCTCCATGGATTTCATAACAGGTCTGCCCATGACAGTGAGGAAGCATGATTCAATCATGGTTGTGGTGGATAAGCTATCAAAGGTAGCTCACTTTATTCCAGTGAAATCCACTCACAAGGCTAGGGACATTGCGAACATCTTCATGAGAGAGATATTCAGATTGCATGGATTGCCTAAGGCAATAATTTCTGATCGTGATACAAAGTTCACCTCCAATTTCTGGAAGGGATTATTTCAGGAATTAGGAACTAAATTGAATTTCAGTACAGCTTACCATCCTCAAACGGACGGCCAAACCGAGAGGGTGAACCAGGTTCTTGAAGATATGCTGAGAATGTATGTGATGGACAAACCATCCAAGTGGGAAGATTATTTACACTTGGTTGAATTTGCGTACAATAATGGACACCATGCATCCTTGGGAATGAGTCCATTTGAAGCATTGTATGGCAGGGGATGCAGGACGCCAGTGAATTGGGATGGCCCAGTGAACAGGGTGGTGCTTGGACCAGAGATGATCAAGGAAATGGAACAGGAAATTGTTAAGATCAGGCAGAATTTAAAGGCAGCTCAGGACAGGCAAAAGAGTTATGCAGATTTGAAAAGAGTACATAAGGAATTTCAGATTGGGGATCATGTTTATTTGAGAGTGAAACCAAGGAAGAGTTCCCTCAAGTTGGGGAGTTGTGCCAAGTTGTCACCAAGATATTGTGGGCCATTTGAAGTCCTTGATAGGATAGGGCCAGTTGCATATAGAATTGCATTGCCTGCTAGCATAAGAGCTCATAATGTTTTCCATGTATCTTTGCTTAAGAAGTATGTACATGATCCTAATCATATGATTGATTGGAATGTGATACAGGTGGAACCCAAGGGAGAGTTCCAAGTAGAACCTATGCGCATCCTCGACAAGAAAGTCACAGTGCTCCGGAACAGAGCCATCCGGCAGGTAAAGGTCCAATGGGAGCACCTTAGTCCCGACGAGGCTACATGGGAGCTAGAGGATGCCATGAGGGAGGCATTCCCATTTTTGTTCAGTTTTGAGAACACCGAGGACGGTGTTGTTCTAAGGGGGAGGGGAATGTAATACCCCAATTTCGACCCTTAGGAAATATTGGCTCTAATGTAAATATTGTAAACACACGAGGTATGTTTCCCTAGCGTGGAGCTCAATGCCAAGGCCCCGCTAGTTTATGCTCGGATTTTATTTAAATTAGACACGCTTGATATTTTGTTACCCACGTGCTATTAAGCCATGGGATATTGTAAATTGATGTAAATATTTAACATTGAAATAAAATACCCAAAAACTGGCTATGGAGGCAACGAATGAGAAGGGACCACGTGTATCCACTAGGGAGTGGTGAGGGGGCTATGGGATTAAACCCTAGGCTGCCATTTGTCATTATGAGAACCCATTGACTTCCCTAGGTGACATTAATGCCTGCTGTAAGAAGGTGGTTGAGATTTCAGCCCATGGCTTCAATGGAGCATGGGCAGCCCTGAAATTCGTATGGGTGGGCATGGGCTCTGATTACTTGGGCAAGAAGTCACTCAACCTCATGGGAGGTTGCTTCATTCTCACCCCATTCCATTGTGAACCTACCTAGCATCATTCCCATCCAAAAACGGGAGCCAACAGTGAGGAAACCAAAAAAACGCGACCTTGAGAGAACCCAGATTTTGAAGGACCAAAAACGTCCAGATTTGGCATGGGACAGGGAAATCCAATGGGGGATCCATTAGCATGAACCTTGGGGCGAATTTGGGAGCATTAGCTACCCCAAAATCAATGGGAAAACCCAGTTTTTGTAGCTCAGAAAACGAGTGACGGATTTGAGTGTTTAGTGAGCAGAATGGTGAGAACTCAAGTGGGGATTGACTATGCAGAGGTTGGGTGTGCTTGATAAACCCAGTGAAGGCTAGGATCTCAAAGATCAGCAGCTGGACCTTTCTATGCCCATCCTGAAGAGCACTGGAGGGAAGAGTTGCCTGAGGGACTGTGTAACAGAGAAGGGGATCTTCCTTGTGTTGGATGTGGTAGGTAATGTGGGTGCCTAACTGTTGAGCTCACTTAAGATGCCTGTAGCTCTATGGTTGAGCTTACTGGCTTAGCATTACCCTCCTCTATCCTCTTGAATGCTTGACTGAAACCATGGCTGTGAGAGCACCCAGCTAGTCCTCCTTAGTGGATACACAGCCCAGCTCGGGGGTGACCTCTCAGCTGGAAGAACACAAGCTGGACAGAGGTCTATGGTTGAGAGGAACGTTGCCCTTCCATAGCCAGTCGTTTGGACCGTTACAATTCAAGATAAGTATTCTGTGAATTAATCTATATACAGTCTGTGTTTGCTATGCATTCAATCTGAAGGATTAATTATTCCTGTTAATGAAAGGAAATGCATCATGTTTTATGCAGTATGATAAATTGTCCATGCTTAATGAAATTAGTGACTGTTACATGAAATGAATTAATATGGAATCCATGCATGGCATACGAATGAGATTGGGTCTCTGTATGTTGAATCATTCTCTGCTGTGAATGATATGATTGCAATTACTGTCTGTTTGAGTGCTTGTTAGCATGTTCATTCCGCTGTGTTTTATATGGAAACGAATCTGCATATAGAAGTTTTAAAATGTTAGGAATTTATGTGCAAAAATTATTGGGGCTAAGTCTGCAATAAGCCCGTGTGTTGTTAACGTTTCCTTCCGTGCAAGGGAATCATGGAAGGGGTTGTTACACACCTTGACACAATAAATCAATAAATAAACGTTTACCTCATACTAAATAATTGTAAAATAAATAAAAATGAGATATTGCATTAATATTTATTTTTACCTTAGAAGTAGAAGATACATGTTCTGCTCCATGGCCATGAGCAGACTCCTGCCACAGTTTAATAAGCATGTTATCATATGGAAATATTAACAATAAGCACGGAAAAAGCGAATGCTAACAGTGAAAATCAGAACATCTTGTTATTGTAGTCATATTTATTTACTATATTTAACATATACCTGACGATGCATAAATTCTGACCTTCCACGGTCACCCTGGACCGTGGAAGCAACATGTGCCTTTCCACTGCCGCCACCTTAAACAAACATTGAGTCAATAATTGCATCATAAACAAAAATGAGATATTCATAGCAGTGTAATCACCATGTAATCACATGGAAATATTCATAATAAGCATGAAAAAAGCGAATGTCAACAGTGGAAATCGAATGTTAACAGAAAAAAAATGAAACATTTAGTTATTGTAGTCATGTTTAGCTACTACATTTAGCATTTACCTGATGAGGCATAGTTTCTGACGGTCCACGGTTACCCTGGACTGTGGAAGCCACATCTATTCGATTTAAGTTGTAATTGATCAACAACTCTTCACCTGGAAGTATTGTTTTTACTGCACATACAAATATACCATGTTCTTCGCATCCCTCAAATTCGTAATTTGGTTGCTTATTTGTTGTCACTAGTCGTGTAATATTTATAAAGCCAGCAACGTTTCCGAACGCTTTTGGTCTCCCATCAATATACATAGTTTCCCCTTTGTTTCTATTGTTTTTTGCTAGTTGAACATAATTCACTGCAACTCTGTATCTCTGAATACTTCGAGTATATTGGACCAAGATCAACTAGTTATTGTATCTGTATAGTGGTCCTACATACTCCATCAATTCAGTTATAGTTCCATAGCCAACCTTTATTCCATCCATGGAAAATAGCCCCAATCCATGTAAGGATGAAGGAGCGATGTGATACATCCTCCCATCGATGAGGTAATTTGTGTCCACTTGAGGTAGCATATTAGGTACCCATCGTTATACTAATGTCTATACCTCAATGGAAAATCAATGTCTCCTATGCTCTCAACATCATAATTACATGACCCACCGTTGGCAATAAAATATTTCATGCGTCTATGAAATCTTTTCCTTATCTTTTCAGATCTAGTTGATATAGAACCGGTAGATCTAGTACAAATCGTCTCACTTTCAACCTCTCTGAGTATATCTTCATCATCACTTGAGGAAGAGAGATCTGATACATACCTATTTGGTGGTACCTACACTCGATAAAACAAGAATAAACAAGATGGTGCTGTGAGCTCTTTTGTGGACTGAGTTTGCATATTTGGGGGTCCTTTTCTCTTGTGGGGAGAACAAAAACACTGGGGACAAGAAATTAAGGAAGTTAACTAGTATATCACCCAGTTTTGGTCCTTCTAACACTGATGGGCATATTATTGGCAGCCTACCCTCTTTTTGTGAATGGCATATTATTGGCAGCCTACCCTTCATTTTTAAAATTTACAAGCTGGTATATTATGCTAATGCATATGAAAACTATTTGTTAGTGAACTGTTTGGAAAAATCATTCAACTAAGAAACATTAATTGACTATATCATCCCAACAAACCATAACTATAGTGAGAGGGTACACTCAGGAGCACATTGCAGCAGTGTTCGTAACTGTTTGTCAATACATCTGAACCAAACAATCAGTAAAATACTACACCAGAGAACGCAAAATACATCAACTAACTTAGGGGAGATATTACACCTTATTTTGAACTAGTAGTAGAAATGCAATGCAAAGGCTGATTGGCAGAGATTTGTATAGATGGAAGCCAAACTGAAGGAGGAGTCCTCTACTAACAACACCCAATGTCATCTGTCAGCTTAGACATGTTGCAAATTACAAATTCATGCAAAGTGGCACTCAAATGGCCATGAGAAATTTGATTTTCAAAGACTTTCAATATTACGAGGATCCTTTTTGTATCAAGCTTTAGCAAGCAACTTGTAGGACAAATTTTCAGACATTATGTGTATATTTTCCAGTAGTCAATGACTCAGGATATAGTTAATAGTTACAAAGACAAACTTTTTCCAGCATAAAGTATTATAGCTTATTTGATATCCAAACAGTTTTTCAATTTCTCAATAATTCAATTGGACAGATGTGCCTCCCATATTTGGATCAATATTGATACTTTGCAATCTTAAAACTATTACCACTCGACATTGTTGCAAAAATTTTACCCACAAAGCCCAAGAGGGTGGAAAACTTTGTCTTCTCTCTCAATGTGCATAGTTCATGTGTTCTGTATAATAAATGTTTTCCATCATCACGGTGTAGGAAGGTCCTAACTGGATGAAGTGATCCTAAGTGATCTTGAATATGCAAATAAGTGTTGAAATTTTGGTTAAATTAGGGTTTGCTAAAAATAAATAATTTTTGAGTACTACAACAAGTAAGCACATAGATGAAAGAAAGGTACAGTAACATAACAAATCTCCAGCTGCATGATAACACAATACTATTTTTGAATAGTGCTTAACCAACAATAAAACATTTTATAACATAAATTTGATCTCTATCAACTTCAACACTCCTCAATGGTCCCTGTGCTGAAGTTGGTCCTCGAGATGTAATGGGCTGATCAAATTATAACATATGCAGCAGTAATAAATAAGCAATGAAAAAAGGAAATTAACAACGGAAATTAACAACAACGACTCAGTTAAGAGAGATTGACATTTATTAACTCTCATTGTTGAATTTTCATCATGTTATGGTTTTATGCAGAACAATAACACATCAATATACTTTAATGCCACATTTCATTTAATAAGCAAGTACTGAAATTAAATAGCAAGACAAAAATTAAACACAGTTTTCATATCTTTCAACTTTTCATCTTTAGCACTCCCAAGTCAGTTACTGTGTTGAAGAAACTTCAACACTACCAGTTAGGTCACTGTGCTAATACAATTTCAATAACATTTTTTCCCTCGGAGCTACAATTTCAGTAACATGTAATGTAAGATAAACACATTAATCACATAATAACATGGTTTAGGATACTTACCTTGGTGTGAAACCCTTCCGGTGTTGAACTCAGAATTATTACTTTCAAATAAGGGACTGTGCCTCGTAGAGGCTTGTCAATCTCTAGGAACTAGAAAACCCCGTTAAGGGTAAGTACAAATTAGAGAGAGAGATAACTGGGTTGAGGTAGAAGTCAATGAAAACTAGAAATGGAGAGTTGAACTTTTACAGAAGTCATCTTAAAGAAAAATTACCCAAAAGGTCACAAACAATAGATCTCAATATAAGTGAGACTCAACACAAAGTAAAAACCTCAGAGCTGCCTAGGTAAGAGTATCAACATATGAGGTTAAGTTCAGATCAGCATAGGTCATTGTTCAGAGATCATTCATCATGTATCCCACTAGGACATAATCACAAAACTATGTCAAGTCTAACGTGGGTGAGGGTACCATGACCAAAATAAAAAAAAATGGTACAATTTAAAAAGATGATAATGAGTGTTATGACCGAAATCCCTTTGTACCAAAGGGTGTACCACAACCAAAGTACCCAAAAGACCAAAGCAATAAGTTAAAGAATAACTTAAGGTAGGTAAGTGACCCTAATAATCACAAGTCAAAATACAAGGTACCATAAGACCAACAATTATGAGGGTAAAAGGACCAGAAGTAAATCAACCAGGATGGGGTAAAGGTACAACAATTATCTCTCTCAAATGTACAAATGTTCCATTAACTAACTGAAATTTCATCATCATTGTATAACATAAGGTTCATATAGATGATGTGATCATGTGGTACTGTACAGCTACATGGGCATCATCTATTGCTAGCTGACTAGTGGGATGACTTTGGGGTTTTGGAATTGTTGCATGCTATAGAACTGGATAGCTTAAGCTATTGAGGACTTTGAATTGAGTGTACCAAGGCTGATTTGCTCCCGAATGTTGTTATTTAATTATTTATCCTAATGGTATCAATGAAATTTTTAATAGACTGTTAAAAAGGTTTCGATGCCTCCAAATAACTACAAAATATGCCAAATAAGGGGAGCACTCTACTCTCCCAAGCAAGCAAACAACCGAAGGATGCCACCTCATGATAGTCAAAATCATAGAGGTCATTGATACCATTAGGTGTTAAATTTTCAGAATTTACTTCAATCTGATCTAGGATCTTAACTGAGAGAACAACATGTACAACAAATCTACAGCATATCAATCATGGACACCATAATGCAAGCACACAAGAGACACAGAGTTTACTTGGGGAAAACCATAAAGGTGAAAAACCCCAATAACTTCCTCAGAGATAGATAGAGCAATGATACAACCAGAATACAAGAGATAGTCTTCTCCTAGCACCAAAGCCTCCTCCTCCACAAGTGCACCACTCTCCAAAGTGTGAGTGAGAGAATAGAATGTGTAAAATGAGAGAGAGACACTCTCTATTTATACACTAACTTGACTTGACCTTTACTCAACTAGGTCGGCCTCAACTTAACCACTTAACATAATGCTGACTGGGTCGACCCCCACTAGGGTGGTCTAATAACCCTTTGACCCACATGGCCAACCCCCAATAGGGTGGTCTAATAACCCATCAAGTATAAGTTACGACACTTACAATATAAATGACAACACTTCCATATAGAGGAATAATAACATCTATATAGGAATACAATATACATATATGTGAAATACATTCCGAAGTTACATATACATCAACACTCCCTCTTAACTAGGAAGGTATTTCTCGACACAGGTTTTCTAGCACAAGTCATCTTCTCTGGATCATCGTCACTGGATAATCGTCATCGAGTCATCATCATCGTCATTGCTGCTGCTATCTCAATCAATCTCTGAATCTACTCATCATAGGAAGTTCTACAGAGCCAGTCCTTTTTCATACTGGATGTAGGCCCACCACCTGCAGGTCTTCATCATCACTGGCCAATGGCTTGGTCAATACATCTGCAACCTGCTCATCCATCACAACATACTCTGCTTCGACTGTACTCAGTGCTACCAAGAGATCACACCTGATCCCATACTGAAGCAACACCCATAAGTGCTCTTCCTATCTGTAGCACTGCCTGCCCAATCTGAATCAACATAACCCTGTAGGTTAAACTTTTGATTCGCTTCATACTTGAGCCTATAATCCACTGTACCCTTCAGGTACCTTAGAACATGCTTTACAGCAACTAGGTGAACACTCCTTGGATCCGTGAGGAACTGGCTCAATGTGTTCACCGCAAAGAAAATATATGGTCTCGTGTTCGTCAGGTACATCAAGGACCCAATCATCTGACGATACACAGTGACATCAACTGGATCAAATGAAGCATCATACAGAAGCTTCAGGTTCGATGCCATAGGTGTGGCCATGGCCTTGCAGTCCATCATCCCAAACCTCTTCAGGATCTCTATTACATACTTCCCTTGCACTCTGTCACACCTCCATGCCAAAAACAAATAGTGCATCATCCCCAAGTTCTTTAACTCGAACTCGGCAGCAAGCTTCCACTGCATGTCAACAATCAATCTATCCGCACCTGTTACAAACAGGTCATCCACATAGTAGTATCACTAGATTGCCTTCCTCAACCTTGTAGTAAAGGTTGGAATTCGCTTTACTCTTGGTAAATCCCAAACTGGATAGAAAGTTGTCTATCCTACCATACCAAGTTCTGCACATATATGACTCCCTATCATGTGTCTCAGAACAAAGTGGCTTCTCCACATACACTTCTTCTTCAACTACACCATTCAAGAAGGTTGTCTTGAAATCCATTTGGTGTACCTTCCACTTCATCACTATAGCCAGAGCAAGTATTGATCTGATGGAAGTGTATCTAGCTACAGGAGCAAAAGTCTCTATGCTACCATCTGCATCATGCTTGATCTTGTAGATCCTCTTGGAAGTCACTACAGACTCCCCTTCATGTTGGTTGTGGAGCCAGATCTTCTAGTATCATAGATGATATTGTATCAGCCGTGTTTGTACCCCAGTTTTATATGATATGTAGGTGGACTGTACACTCACCCCAGCAAGGTTCCAGGGGGTTTGGGGGTTCGGGGGCAACGCCCCCGAAGAAATTTTTTGGGGCTGTTTTTGCCAGCTGTTTTGCGGGCCCATGGTTTTGGGTATCCCGTGGTATTTTCCCATTGTATTTCCATTATAAATAAAGACATTGTAATACGGCTAAGGAGGATGATGTATTAGGTTTTATGCATTGTAAAGATCTCTGAGATCAGGAGAGAGACTGTGAAACAGAGAAGAGGAAGTGCAGGGGTTGTGTTGCAGGTTGTATCCCTTCACCTTGCTGGACGGTAATAATAATAAGGACTAGAAAATTCAATGTGGACGTAGCCCAAGTTGGGTGAACCATGATATATCTGTGTCTCTCTTGTAATGTGTATGTGTGATTATATTTGCATTTCTGTTTATTGTTATTGCTCTACGATCCTGTTTTTCTAACACTTCAGGTCTGGGGACTGCATCCCAAACATCTTCATGATCGACTGGTACTCCTCGATCATGGCATTCTTCCCAGATCTTGGGAACTTCAATATCTTCAATATTTTCAATAGATAACTTTGTTGCTTGAACAAATGTTGTAGTCCTTCTTTTGTAGGTGATGGTATATGATCTTTCCTACACAACAAGTTAAATTGCATGATTAGAAAACATCTCATAGTTTTCAGAACAAATTCTTACACATAAAGAAATATGTCATACAGTCATGCAATTATCTTTAGCCAATGCTTCAATACAACATTTATCCATATCCCGTAACTTTCTAGATTCCTTCCAATCTCTACCAGAACATTGTTAAGAGTGTGCACAACTCTCAACATGTCAGCAAAGAGGTTTCATTCTAGATAAGTAGCAATGGAATGTTGTACAGTTCCATAGGCCACTTACCCATGTATATTAGTAGTATACTGTTCATCAATGCAACTATTCTAATATGCATAATACACAACCTAATTCTAGGAACATTAGTATATACATTATTGAATAGTATTATTTAAACAATAAAATGTGCAAGTAATGACAATTCAAATACTTATCTTTGTTTGTTTGTTGGGTTGACTCCCTCTCAGTCTTTGCTTCTTTTCTGCAACTCCATTCATATGTGGATTGTGAGAAGTGGTCAACTCCCTCTGAATATCTGCATCCTTGTAGAAAATACTGAAGTGTGCTCCTTTGCTTTCTTGCAGGAACAACTGGAGTGTGCTCCCTCTTGATCTTTGCTTTCTAGATTACCTGTCCTTGAACTTACATCCATCCTTAATCACTATGCATGCTTATTAGTATCATCATTGTGTTATCCTCGAGGTCTCATACATAATAAAACATTCATTAGTATAATCTTAATATTATCAAAACACAATAATCTCAAGCATGTATAGTCAGGATCATTTCAAACATAGACAATAAACATTAGTATTCAAGGTTTCAGGGAAGTCTTTCTTTTACTCATACATATTCTTATTTGATCATAGGACTCTTTTGGTCAGTTAAATCATCAATCAAGATAAGAGATATAATATGCATAAAACTCGTGATTACTCAAACCTATACCTTCATGATTCTTCTGGTTAGTCATATCATTAATTATGGTAAGAAACATAATATGCATACAACCTTGACTATTCAAACCTATGACTTCATGAATAATCATTATCAACAACACAACAATATAAGATCCTAACACAAGGTAGGATTCTATCTTGATATAGGAAAAACATACCTAGATTAGCATGCTAGCTAGTTATGTCTAACATACCCGCATAATGTCTTTTGGTTCTCTTCAGTGACTTGTGCTAGTAACCAGCATGTCTCATAAGTGATCTATTGTAGAACCAAGTTATACATACCTCGTAAGTAGATCTTCTAAGTGATCCATGACAATGGATGAATCTTTGTCCTCATGTCATCATGATCATATGTTCTTGAACTAGAACATGATTTGACTTTCTTGGTGTACCTTTTGTGTTAGCAGACAACATAAACCTCATACACACCATAATGCATTAGTACAATCATAAGTGTCAACACCCTAATCAATGAATATCTTTTATCGTGCATTCATAATTTTATTAAGGTGATACGAGAAGTCTAGATTTAATCAAGATTGTACTAACTGTAATAATATGAAGACAAATATACCATAAACTTAATCATGAACAAATCTCAAAACATACCTGGATAAGTCATACCTGTCGATATTGCTTGTAATATTCTTATGTAAGGCCTTAGCCTCATCTCCCTCTGAAACAGGAACTTCTTCACTTATGTAGGTGACCAATCCATCTTCTTCTAGGATTAACCCAATCCACTTGATTTGCAAGAACAGGATATGGAGCTAGATTAGGGTTTGTCAGAGAAACCCCAAAAATTCAAACTTTGAATTTCAAACTTCTGAAAGTATACAAATATGTGCCTTGATGAGATGATTAAGCTGGTATGTTCAGAATTTGAAAACTGCAAAGTTTCACTCCTCAAATTTTCCTTTGAAACTTCTGGATTCACTCGACGTGACCCCAAACTGGGGTTTGATGAATCCCACTCTTCTGCCCAATCAAAAGGTTTGATCCAAATCTCTAAGCTTCTATTTTTATGAGGAGCTTCTAGCCGTGGTCACAGATTTAAAAAATTTCCATTTTTGCAGAAGCCCTAATTTTCCACTTTTCTGATCAAAGTCCCGAACTAGGGTCTGATTAAGCCCGACCTTCTACCCAACCAAAAATTCTGATCTTGGTATCTAAATTTTGATATTGATGAGTAGCATTCAGCCGTGGTCTCCGATTACAAAAATTCCAACTTTATCCGAAACCCTAAATTTCGGAAGCCATGAATGAAGGTGCTAAAACAAATTATGTTTTGACAGAAATATGTACCTGATTGTTTCTGGTGTAAATCCAAACGTTTTGATCCACAGGGTCTGAAAAAATTTCATGAGATAGCCTGACCTGTCCTCTTTCCATCCCGGCAGGTTTGACCTCAATTGGATTCTCTAAGAGAGAGTTATGCCAAGTGTCGTAATGTGACCTGTTTATGGGATAATACAGGAGAGCGAACTTGTATGGCGTTCCACGTGTCACTGGTTCAAGTTAGGCCTTTGAAACTGTTTCCTGAGATAGCCCGACCTGTTATCTTTCCATCTCGATAGGTCTGAACTCAATTGGATTCTCTGAGAGAGAGTTATTCCCAGTGTCGCAAGGTGACCTGTTTATGGGATAATACAGAAGAGCAAACTTGTACGGAGTTCCACATGTCACTGGTTCAACTTCGGCCTATGAATTGTTTTTTTTGAGATAGTACATTCTATGTACTACCTGTCACGTTTTACGAAATTTCATTTGGAGCTTCCTAGCCCAAGTTATGACCTTTTTCCCAAGGTCACCTGATTTTGACTCAGATCTGGAAGAGGCAGAAACCCTATATTGTATAGATCATAAATCACAAAGCATAACGCATTAGATGTTGTCCTTTGGACACAAGGTACATGGGGATCTGATATTCAACCTATAAATGTTTCAAACCTGAAAACTTTGCCAGAATGGATTTATGCGAAAGTGCTACAATGACTGGTTTTTGCTATATCAAGCCCTAGCATCGTAAGTGCAACAAGTGTCATACATGCCATATCATGCCTTCTTTCAGGCCAGCTCTGATACCATGTTAAATTTTCAGAATTCACTTCAATCTGATCTAGGATCTTAACTGAGAGAACAACATGTACAACAAATCTACAGCATATCAATCATGGACACAATAATGCAAGCACACAAGAGACACGGAGTTTACTTGGGGAAAACCATAAAGGTGAAAAACCCCAATAACTTCCTCAGAGATAGATAGAGCAATGATACAACCAGAATACAAGAGATAGTCTTCTCCTAGCACCAAAGCCTCCTCCTCCACAAGTGCGCCACTCTCCAAAGTGTGAGTGAGAGAATAGAATGTGTAAAATGAGAGAGACACACTCTCTATTTATACACTAACTTGACTTGACCTTTACTCAACTAGGTCGGCCTCAACTTAACCACTTAACATAATGCTGACTGGGCCGACCCCCACTAGGGTGGTCTAATAACCCTTTGAACCACATGGCCGACCCCCAATAGGGTGGTTTAATAACCCATCAAGTATAAGTTACGACACTTACAATATAAATGACGACACTTCCATATAGAGGAATAATAACATCTCTATAGGAATACAATATACATATATGTGAAATACATTCTGAAGTTACATATACATCAACATTAGGATAAATAATTAAATAACAACATTCAGGACCAATGTGTTAGTTGCAATCAAATGTGTGGGGAATGTTATGTAAGACCCTCAAACAACCCTTATACACCACATGTGCTTGATGCAAACATTCAAATAAGAGATGATGATGCCAAACAAGAAGACAATGAACATCATCTAAATACTATACACTAATAATATACCATAAAAAAGGATCCCACCATGGTGATGTGCTCTATAGAGAAAAAACCATAGAAAATCATGCATTAGAACAACTCCATCAGTAGTAAATCTTCCTTTTTGTCTTTAAAACTAATGTTAAAATCCTTGACAATTTAAGCCTTAACTTAAGTGAAATCAACAAGAGATATAAGTGTTGGAAACAACCAAACCATGACTACAATGATAGCTGAAAATCAAATGTGCAATAAGAAAATTTTGAAAATTCGAAAACACCATGCATACAAAGAAGAAATGAAGTCCATGTTCATAGTCTCATGATGAATAGGATTGTCATTGATGAAAACATTAATGACAAAGATCATGGCAAGTGTCAAGAAGTGACTAAGAAAGCTTTGATTGGCACAATGGCTTGGAAATTGGATGACAACAAATTGATGGGCATTAGAGCCATTGGCACACCTACTAAGCCAAGAGTCAAATGACCCATGCTGTGGTCATTTGAAGATGATGTAAATGGACAAAGACATTCTAGATGGCCCTAATACCCTAGACAAAGGTCTTGACAAAACTAGCAAGAATGACATGGATGGATTGGAGATAAGGCTGGACATGATGACATAGCTTTAAGGATGATGACAACATTGGAGAAGACATGCCAAGCAAGCATGAGCTTGCAGGCATGCTTCATGAAGATGCTATGGGAAATGAGACATGGAAAATCTTGCAAGCCCTTACGGGCATCCCTCCTAACACATCTACGGGCATGAGAAAAACTCCATTATGGGCATCCTGAAGCACATTTTAAATGAACAGTGCGGGGATAAAAAGAAGGTCACTCGGGTATCTCTTTAAGGTGTTATTGATAGCTATGGGCATCCGCAAAACAACTACGGGCATCCTGGCATGAGATATGGGCATGAGGAAGGACTTGCTGATGCCACTAAGGAAGATACCTACAGGCATCCCTTATGACACATTGTGGGCACCGTTGTGAGGGCTTGCAGGAACCTTTTGGAGGGTTAGAATGGCCCCTGCGGGCATGAGAGAAAGACTTTGTGAGCACACCATTGAAGCCAGCCACGAGCATCACCAAAACCCCAACTGCGGGCTTCTCTAGCTGGGATATTGCGGGCATATGAAAAATGGATAGTGTGGGCATAAGAAGGCATCCTTGATGGCTTAAGGGAGGTATTGCGGGCAAGAAGGCCAGAACATAAAATCGGGGAAGTAATTCAAACGTATATTGTGGAATTAAAACAATATTTAAAATGATGAATTTGACTTGGACAAGTCGGCCTCAAATGTTTTAGAAAACAAAATGAATATGCAGAGATTCAAAATAAAATCAAAACCACATAATTGGAAAATTAAATCAAAACCACCTAATTCACACCCAAAAATGTAGAGATTCGAAATAGTAAAGGAGGGTTTCAACTTACGGTTTCCATTGAGGGTCTGCGGGGATATGCAGACACAGATGGAGTGGGTGCCACCAAAAACCCTTCTTGAATAGCGCTCGTAGCAAATCAAAATGAGGACACGACTGGAGCGGGTGCCACCAAAAACCCGGTGGAACATGCACAGTCCAGAGCTCGTAGCAGAGTGCAATGAGGACAAGGCCGGAGCGGGTGCCACCAAAAACCCGATGGAACATGCATAGTCAAGGAGGACACGGCCCAACAACCGGTTGCATGCAGGGGGATGCGGTCGAACCCAATAGAGCGGTTTGGCCAAGCTGCAACATGTATGTTTTTTTTGTTGTTTAAAAAAATATAATATATATTTATATTTATATACATATATATATATATATATATATATATATATATATATATATATATATATATATATATATATATAATGTAATATTGATATTAATATTTATTATAATGTTTACTATTATATATATGTTTTATTTTTATATTTATTAAAATGTTTAATATTATATATATGTGCAGTTTATTATAATATTTAATATTATTATTTAAAAAAAACATTAAAAAAAATCCTCCATACCAAGCAAGTTAGAAACACTAGCATCATAGGGGCATGGGCATCAAATTTTGTTGTTCAACACTCGTCGCGACAACATACAGGTATGGGATGGAGGGGGAATGGAATCAAGCCTAAGTCAACTGGAGCCTTGTGATTTGTTGCATGTTCGAGTCTCGACAATCTAACTTTTAAAATGAACCAGAATAACAAAGGAAGTTTGTTAATGGCTCGATTTGCGAAAAATTTGAGATACATGAGTAATTAAGAGCTCGAGGCTCTAAAATTTCATGTGTTTTTACCAATCTAAGATTCAGTGAATTCATAGTCATTGGCATGAAATTTAAGTTATTTAATGAAAGAATTAATGTATCTACCTCTATGTCGAAATTCTTTTCCATGCTGATGCGGGCCACTGCCCTCCTTATTGTCTTACCAAAAGGCATGAGAGTGAGGAAGAAGACTTAAAATTATGGACTGCACCATCAAAGAAGCCTTACAATCACATTGGTAAGGAGTGATAAGAAGATCACAACAATCCACGAATGGCTAGAACCCTTTGGAAGGGTTGGGAAGGGTTCAAATTTGAATGCTGAATGGCATATATGTGTTATGTGCTAGAAAACCTGATTTCTCTTCAAATAACAACCTTGTTAGCCTAGTTTCTCTTAATGATTTGGAAAACACCACTCTTAGCTACCTAGGATTAATTTACAAGCTTAAATCTACCAAATTTAGATATTATGTGATAAGTAAAATTTGTAGACTAGTTTTAGAGATTAGTGATAGAACTCAAGTCAAAAGTCAAACTATAACAAAAGTTACTCTCGTAGCATAAATTTAAAAGGAACACAACGAAATGTCATTCGAAAAGTTACTTTCTCAACATAGATTAAAAATTAGCACGTCCAGAAGTCTTTTCAAAGGAAAAAAGACTTATTAAAGCAACAATTTATCTCAAGAAAAAATACTTGATTGATTAAATTTAAAAACTCCAGTCCATACAACCACCCATTGAAAAAAATTCAACGTTGGCCCCATTGGGTACATTAATTATTCTATACATTATACAAAATTAAGAAAAAAAATACTTTTGTTTACATTATACAAATATACTAATTAGTATTTGAAATAACCCATAAATTAACACATAAATCTTATAACTTCATTTTGTATCTTGCTCAATGGACACATGTTCCATTCAAACCATTACCACTACAACCTCCAGGAACACCCACGCCACTGCACATGTAGAACATAAGATTAGAAAACTAATTTTCAAATATAACCAAGTTAATCAACAAAATGAACATATGGTGAGTGCATTTACTTTAACCTATAAACATTACGTACCTCTACTTTTCAACAATTAAATATCATTCGTCTTCTTTTTCATCCAACTCAACATCTGTATCAGGATCTCGTTCTGAATAGATATTGAAGAAAGGATCATTCACATCGTCATCATCATCAAATTCATCTTCGCTAATATAGTCATCCATATCGTCAATGAGATCGTCGTCTGCTGCATTTGCATGATCAACCTCTTCAACTTCTTCATCTAACACATCAACTGCATCCTGATCTGAATCATCATCATCATCTTCTTCTTCGTGATTATCTTCATCATCTAGTACATGATTATACTTTACTGGTCTTCCTCTTGGATCGTATTGAACAACGTATGACCAACCTGCTTTACCTGGTACCTCAGAGTAAAAGATTTGCTCACATTGACTTAGAAGAACATAAGGCACTGTACTCGGTTCAAATGCCCTTGTATTAACCATGGTAAATCCATTAGCATGCTCAATAACAGTTCTTTCAGTCAGGATCACGTTCATGCATCTGTAGCTTGTACCACTTCACCTCAAACAAAACTATTTTAAAGGAATTAAAATCACACTCAATAATGTCCTCCAAATGCCCATAGTACCTATTCTCAGTTTCTTCTCGATGTCTATCGCTTCTAGAGGAAACATTGGTGACCTTAAATACTACAGTTATCCCACAATCCGAGGTTTTCATGTTATCATCCAACTTTTTGATATGAAATTTACGACCATTACATCACATAGCCTTGTGATGTTTCAACTGCAACATTGACAACAGGTTAAAAATACATTGTGAATTAATAAACATCATATAGGACTTAGTAAATATAATTGAAAACTTAAACAAATGAAATGTGGGTAAACAATTTACTTTCCTTTTTATCTTTTAAACCATAGGCTAAATCAACTTCCCTTTGCAACATAAGTTCAGGAAATTGATGTCGATTACGATGAGTTATTTTAATCATGTTACTGACCCCTTCCCATGATAACCTACCGAAGAATTCTTCACAATCTTCTATCCAATGCTCCATCCAATCAAGTTTGTTTGCAATGTATAAATGTAAAGCATCCCACACTCGACCAACTATAGGAAAAAATAACAATTCAATATCATTAATTATATATCATTAAAGGCACATAGTTTAATATAGTTGAATATGCATAATTAATAAAAAAAATCAAAAAACAGTATGATAATATAAAATTGGAAAAAAATACATGTGTAATATATTAATTCAACAACGTATAATAATTACCTTTCATAGTCCTCAATGTACCTCTCCCCAATAGGACCTCCCCTTCAAATTTGTTGATGGAGTCGAGATGCCAAATGCGAGGCACATTCATATTTTCTGCTAATTTAGGTAGATATTCACTAATATACACCATGCATTGATATAACATATATCCTTCAACCATAGAACCCTCAGGACGTGCTCTTTGTCTAACGAAATCCTTTAATGACTTCAAATGCCTCTCCACCATCCACATTGACCTTGTGTGTACTCGTCCACATAATTCAATCTCCTCAACTTGGTGTATGAGGTAGTGTTCTTGTGCATTGAAAAATGCTGGAGGTAGATACTGTTGCATTTCACACATTAGTCGGGGAATTTCTCTCTTCCAATGCCTTATATCTTCTTTATGGATTTCGTTTGATGAAAGCCACCTACAAATGATGCAATAAAATAATATCAAGGCATATATAATATTTGCAGGAAAAACATAATATGTCAATAAGTTCCGCTACAAATCACAGACCAAGTACATTTTCCATGTAAAACATTACTTACATCATGTGTTTTCCAAGAACATAAATAATATGTTTTATGTTGTTGTCAAAGTCATCTGGGAGAGATAAAGGTAGAACATACTGTATCAAAAAACACATAATTATTAATATTTATTTCAAAATAAGAGAATAAAATTAATAAAATAGTGCATACTAATAATGAAATATATTATAGACTCATAATTACCTTAATGAATGTATGCCAATCATGTGTTTTAGTCCCAGCAAAATCACCTTTTTTGTTAAGATATTCTTTATGTTTGACGAAAAACCCGTCGGAAACCTGATTTTTTTGATGACCTCTTTTACAATATTGCTCTGTTGCTCCATCAAGCACCAAGGAAGACTAATATTCTATTGACGACCATCACCATTAGAATTAAAGATCAAACTTTGCAATGCGTGATTAGCTTCTTGGATGTCACTACAAATCTGTCCAATTTTTTCTTTGTCAGTCCTTCCATCTAATATTTGCCATAACATTTTTGTTATGTTCTTCCTGATATGCATTGTATCAAACAAATGAACTATTTGCAGGTGCTCATAGTATGGCAACCTACTGAATTGAATCGGGTAAATTTTCATTCCTCGTAGAAGCCAATTCGTGCCTTAACGACATTCATGAAACATCAACAAAATCAAATTAACACTAATTAATCAATATAGGTATAACATATCGCGATGAACATAATTCAGTAAAAAAAAAAAACAAAGATTAATATAATATATGATACATAAATAATTTGGCATACCTTGACGGTTTCTATTATATTCCAACTTCCATAGGTAAGGTGTCATTCTTCGTGGTTTTTTTCCATTCTCTTATTTACCATTGAATTTTTCTTTGTGTGTAGTTCGATAACTATGGTTCTTAGGCAGAAAGTGCCTATACTCATCAAACTCTTCCTTTGCTAAACTCCTTGAATGATGAGATTTTATCCTGGGACCGCAAACTGGACATGCAAATTTACCCTTTATTTGAAGACCTACAAGACATATGAATTGGTTTAGCAAATTAGAATTACCATTTAAAATAATGCATGATATTTTCAATAGATAGATACAATATTAAGGAAAAAAAGAAAGTAACAATATACCACAAAAATGTGTTAACCCGGGAGCATCATGAATTGTCCATGCAAGTATTCCATGGAATTGAAATCGTTTTTTCCCTATTGTTCTAGAGATGTCATACATAGTGACGCCAGCCCATAACTTCAACAACTCATCGATAAGAGGCTCAATATATACGTTCATATCTTTAACTTGGTACTTGCCTAATTGGTCCAACATACATGATTAATTATATTTAGCGCCTATATGTCGTTATATATAAAAGACATAATTATCATGCACGAAACAAATCAATGAAATATTTAGTGATCAAACTTTCAAGTAAAAAATTACATATTAATTAAATACTTGGAACAATCATTGCCAACATTGTGTGCTGTCTCTTGATCGACATCCAAGGAGGAAGGTTATTGTTTATAACAAAAACAGGCCACACTGAGTAGGTAGAACGAAGCTCTCCAAATGGTTTGACACCATCAGCTGCCAACGAAAGTTTAATAGTATGAGGTTCTTCTTTAAAAATTGGCCACTTTTCATTGATGTACCTCAATGCAGAACCATCTGCAGGCATTCGAAGAACATCATCGCGACTTCTGTTCTTTGCATGGAAATCCATAAACTGTGCTATACTTTGACACCTGAACAACTGTTGGAAACGTGGAATTATCGGAATATAACGAAGAATTTTGTGAGGCACCTTTTTTGTCACTTTATCGGTTCGATACCTACTTGTTTGACATTGTGGGCATTCATTTTCTAATGCACATTGTCCATAGTATATGATATGATCATTAGGACATGCATCAATAGCTTGATACTCCATTCCAAATTCTTTCATAATGAGATATATCTCTCAATATGTGCATGGCAAAATATTTGATGTTGGTAATAGAAATTCACCTAACAATCTACAAAATTCAAAAGAATAAGTCAATTTAAAGAATATTAATCATCAATATCACATCCAAACTTTACAAATTAGATAACAATAGCCATAATATAGGAAAAAAGTCAACCCTTTCTATAGATGTGAACATGCAGACAAAAATAATTAACAAATTACATACCTTAGTATCTGTGTCAGACAGGTGTTTGAGAAACCATTCAAAACATTCAAGTTCACTAACAACAATATAACAGATAGAAGATTTGTTTTTGAGCCTTCATAAAGAGGTTGACGTGGCTTCTTGAGTAGAGGATCAACATCATGACTATCATCCTGGTTGTCCTCATCCATTGGAGCAAATGTGTCTTGGATCAATCTATGTATCTCATCTTCCTGATTTGTATCACTAATTTTATCTACATCCATATCATTAGTAATAACTTGATCATCTTCAATATTCTAATGTAGAAGTTCGTCAGGCTGTAAATGAGTATTTATGCTAGTACTTGGAAAATAATTCTCTGGAGGGTGACATTTTGGGGGCATTGTCTATAAATTTACAAACAACATAGAAAAATTAGTGTGTATAGAACATATAGTAAAAAAAAAAAACATTTTACTGAAATTTATGACATGATGACTATTACAGTGAATATATTAAAAATTGAATAACGACCTCTTACCAGGGGACGATATTCATAACCCCCTTCGGCGTGCCCCTTTTCCCTACAATGTCTTTCAGCTGTTGTTATTAAAAGTCTTATTTTTTCAAGCCCCTGCAATCAGAGTAAGGACAATAACATTTTCCATCTCCTCTCGCCTCTAATGCAGCTCTAAACTGAGCAAGCTTCCTTGCATTTTCATTCATAGTGATAAATCCTTGTAGTGGTAGAAGTAATTGTCTTACCTACACCATACCAAACAGTAACTTGTCAATTACATTAGATATTATAAGTATATTTTTGAATACAGTATATTATATTATAAATGTCTTATCCATTTTTGTTAAAAAAAGTGATGTTAGGCCACTAAAATCACTTAAACAATGTCCCAGCTGTCATGTATTAAGATACATCAAATAAATACATTTAGTTTTTGGTATACATTAATTAAACCAAGTCATGTAGCTTGGATGTTACTTATTAGACATTGTGTGTTTTCTTAAATCGTAATGATGATAATATATACTTCCAATGTACCATCTTCTTGTGTTAAGTATTTCCATAACCTTATAATTCAAAACAAGAGAATAATCTTGTTATATGTATGGGTGACCTAATTCTGATCTATTATATCATATTTCTCTACAATTATTATAAAATTTATAAATACATTCATAGATACATTTAATAAATGGAAAAACAAATTAGCCTAACCCTAATAGATGTATAATTTAACACCTAAGCCTCATTACTAAACAATATTAAATTCTAACCCTTATAAAAATATAGACAAAAAAATATAAAACACTAACCTTGCAAGTTCAAAATCAGAGCTATGTAGAATATCCAAGCTCAAACAATCACTTCGCAAGTTCAAAATCCGCGCTCAATGTGTCACAACTATAGAAAATGTGTAAATAATGGTTAGAGTATGTGGGATATATATCTCGACCTTTGTCTCTATTACAATGAAAATTGCAACATAGAAATTTCGTCGCTATAGGGACGAAAGTTCATCACAAATTAAGCACCGTCGATATTGCCATGGTTTTTCCGCCATGTAAATTAAAAAAAAAAAACATAAAAATTCATTTCATTAATCCACGAATGTTGAAAATGTGGAAATATTGCGTGTAACAATCCACCTATATGTACTAGTGGGAAGGATCAATCTTGGCTACACAATCCTTTGGTTTGGAGAATGTCTTCTGATGTTGTATATTTAACAATCCCTCTTAGTGAGGGAGGCATTCTCTGCCATACCAAGATTGTCTCGAAAGTACCTGAACTTCGTCATTGACAGAGGCTTTGTTAACACATCTGCAATCTGCTCATCAGTAGCAATGTACTGAAGTTTCACTGTACCTTTCTAGACCATGTATCGGATGAAGTGATACTTCATTTAAATGTGCTTCGACTTGTCATGAAAAACTGGGTTTTCAGAAATCTTGATGCAACTCTGATTATCACACCCAATAACTGTAGGCTCAAACTTTTCACCGAACAACCCTGCAAGTAGATTTCTGAGCCACACTACTTCTCTAAAGGCAACACTAGCAGCTATGTATTCTTCTTCGGTAGTGCTCTGGGCTACAGAGCTCTGCTTCCTGCTGGACCAAGATATCATAGCTGATCCTAGGCTATAACAATAGCCGGATGTGCTCTTACGGTCCACAATGCTTCCTCCCCAGTTTGAGTCTGTATAACCAAGTAACATGACTCCTCCACTAGAGGCATATCTGAGTCCATATGAAATTGTACCTCGAAGGTACCTAAGCACATGCCTAGCACTTGTCCAGTGTCTGCGTCTCAGATCAGACATAAATTGACTCAGAAAGCTCACATCATAACATATATTAGGCCTCGAATGTATCAAGTACATTAACGAGCCTATAAGATGTCTATACAAAGTGGGATCCACTATATCTGATCCAAACCATGACTCATGAACCTCAAATTGGAAACCAGAGGTGTAGTCATATATTTGCAATCTATCATGCCAAACTTGCACAATATATCCACACTGTACTTCCCTTGCGATAGAAAAATTTCATCTTTTCTTTGCCATATCTCAAGTCCAATAAAGTAGTGCATTAGACCTAAGTATTTCATCACGAACTCTAAGATGAGCTCCCTCTTGCACCAATCAATCAGATGTTCCTCTCCAGTGAAAAATAAACCATCAACATACATAACCAATATCAATGGTTGGCTCATCACTACTTTGAAGTACAAATTTGGATCAGCTTCACTCTTACAGAAACCTAGTTTCTGAAGGTAGCTATCAATTCTGGAGTACCAAGCCTCAGGGGCTTGATTAAGCCCGTATAGAGCTTTCTTTAGCTTGCAAACATGAGAATACTTCCCATGCACCACAAATCCTTTAGGCTACTGAATATAAACCTCTTCCTCAACCTCACCATTGAGAGAGGCTGTCTTCACATCCATATTGTGAAGTTTCCATCCTAGAACAGATGCAAGTGAAACCATTGCTTGGATTGTGGCGTACCTTGACACAGGGGCAAAGGTCTCATCGTAATCGATGCCTTCTTTTTGAGAGAAACCTCTGGAAACGAATATGGCTTTATACTTCTCAATGCTACCATCCGCAACATGCTTTATCTTGTAAAGTACGATGGAAGTCATAATGGACTTCGCATCATGTTTGGGAACAACATCCCAAACATCATTCTTCATTATAGAGTTGTACTCTTTTGTCATTGCATCTTTCCAAAATTTCTGCTTTGCAGCTTATTCGTATGAGGACGATTCTGAATCAGTGGTGCGACTCATTAGTGCAACATACCCTGAATATCTGTCAGGTTTCTTACGTTCTATGGATGAGCCTGCTGGTGCTCCATGTTTCTATGCATTTTGTAATAGTTCTCGACACCAAGTAGATCTTCTTTTAGTTGGAGTTTCATCAAGTGACCTCTCAACCAGTTCTACTGGTTCTCCAGGATCTAGTGAATCTAATTCATCTTCTGGTTTCTCCCTCTCTAACTCCGAAGGGGTTGAATCAGACTCGGGATCCTCCATCTATGAATCACATTGAATCTCTTTCGATATTTTGAAAGCAACTTCCTCATGGAAGGTAACATCTCGACCGACTTCAATGTGTCTCTCACTAGATACATATATCTGGTATGCTTTGGGTGACTCGCTATAAACCAAAAAGGTGCCTTTGTTTCCAGAAGGCTCCATCTTTGTTCTCTTTTCTTTCGGTACATGAATGTATGCTGGGCTCCCGAATATCCTCAAGTGTGAGATGTCTGGCTTCTCACTGGTAAACACTTCTTCTAGTGTCTTGTCATCTAGAATGGCACGTGGGATTCTATTCTGGATGTACACAGCTGTATAGGTGGATTCTTCCAATAATGAGGTAGACATATCTTGATCATGCATCATGGATTTTGTAGCCCCACATATGGTTCTATTCTTTCTTTCGAAAAACTCATTTTGTTGAGTGTTGTATTATACTGTTAACTATCTATATATTCCTGCATCACTACATAGATCATTAAATGCATGTGAATCAGATTCACCTCCATTATCAGACCTTAATGCATGGATGTGATTTTCCTTTTGATTTTCAACTAGAGATTTAAACTCTTTAAATTTTCTAAGAGTTTCATTCACTTTTAGCCTTCATGAAATAAATCCATGACTTCCTAGAAAAATCATCTATGAACAGTACATAATATAAGAATCCACTCAGGGAGGGGGATGACATGGGACCACATACATCGGAATTTATTATATCTAAATCCCTTTTGATATAGTAGAACTGCTAGAAAATATTCTTAACATTCTTCCCAAGTGCACAACCCCGACATACACTATCATGCTAAAAATCAAATATGTGCATACTTTTTACCATCTTTTGAAGTCCTGGTAGTGCTTTGTAGTGTAGGTGTCCAAGCCTTTGGTGCCATAGCTCACATGGAATGATAGTGTGGTGAATCATAGATAGAATGTACGTCCCGGGTACCTTGTAGAGTCCTCCCTCTCGAACTCCAATCATAGCAGCAGATTCTAGGCTTTTGTTTTTCGGCCATAAAAGTGCTTTTTTATCCATGAAGATAACTCAAAAGCCTTTGTCTTCAAGAACTGAAATTGAGAGGAGGTTCTTCTTCAATCTTGGAACATATAGAATGTCCTCCACATGTAGAATATCGCCGGTGCTCAGATGGAATCAGGTGGATCCAACACCTTGGATCGAATAAGTTGAGTGTGTCCCCAACTCTACCATGCATGTGAATTCTTTCTCTTTTAGGTCAGTGATGGTACTCTTGTAACTAGTCATATGTTTGGATGCACCAATGTTAATCAACCATGTGTCTACATTTGAGATGATGGATATAGAAAGGGATGATACAAGATATACTCCTTTCTTGTCTCATTTTCTTCGTGTCAGAACTATAGATCTAGCTAATCTAGCTTACCTATCTTAGCAATCAATAACATATCAACATAAATAAGAATAGAAAGAGAACAAGGAAAAGAGTACACCAGATATACGTGGTTCACCCAATTCGGCTACGTCCACGAGAAGGTTGTCTTCTATTATATCCAGAAATCTCCTTCAATCTTATAAGAGAGAAACTACAAATAACCCCAATACAATATAGTAGAGAGCTTGTGAGCACAATACAATGTGTTGTAATAGTATCACATTATGATGTGATGTGACTCCCTTGACCCTATTATATACCAAGATACGTGGAGGAATTACTCTCACATATTGCATGTGGGATAATATAATTCTCCATAATAACATCTCTTTATATAATAATGGATAATAAGAGAATACTTTGCCATAATGAATATGGGATATAATGTATTACTCTTTTACATAAGATTGTGGATAAATTCCGACATAATACAAAGACATTATTACCTTCCAAGGAATATAATTAATATATTCCAACACTCCCCCTTAATAATGGTTGGGAGAAAATCCCACACTAACACTAAGGAAGGAAGGAGTCATTACTGCTCCCCCTTGATGACAACTTCCCTCATCCCAAGTAAAGAACGAAGATGCAAATACTTCGCTACTGTTAAGGATTTGGTGAATATATTGGCTGCCTACTGCTTGGTAGGACAATACTCAAGAGAAAGAATACCATCTGTGACGAGACCTCGAATTTAATGTGAATCAAGTTCAAGATGCTTTGTCTTGGAGTGATATACCAGACTATAAGCAAGCTTAATTGCACCTTGATTATCACATTTCAACATAGTGGATGATTTCGGAACCAGACCAAGATTAATGAGAACATGCCGTAACCAAGATGCTTCTTTGGATGCTCTATACTCTGCTTCACATGATGATAAATAAAGAATCTTCACCTTCTTGCTGGACCAATAAATCAGGCTTGAACCAAGTTGAAATATATAACCAATAGTTGATTGTTGATCATAACTGTCACCTTCCCAGTCAGAATCTATATATCCAGAAAGTGATATTGTAGCACTGCTTGAATAAAAGACACCATAGTGCAATGTCCCATGTAAATATCTTAGAATTCTCTTTGTTGCTTGCCAATGACTTTCATGAGGTTGATGCATGAACCGAGAAACCATACTGACGACAGAAGAGAGATCTGGTCTGCTATGAGTTAAATATATCAAACTGCCCATGAGTTAATGATAAAGAGTATCATCATCAAGAGGAGTAGTGCACTCAACAATTAAATTTACACCAGATTGAAATGGCGTAGGAGTAGGTTTACAATCACTCATATGGAAATGAGCCAATAAATCTGTAGCATACTTTGACTAAGAGAGAAGAATGCCATCTGCCATATCCCAAATTTGAAGACCCAATAAATAGTGCAATATACCGATATTGTTCATTTCAAACTACTTTTGAAGATCACTTTTCATACTTTGAATTAAAACAAGTTGGCTTCCAGTGATAATAAGATCATCCACATATAACAAAATAATGAGGACATGATCACCAAAGTTCTTAACATAAAGATTTGGATCAGATATGCAATGCTTAAAACTATTATTCAAGAAATATGTACCAATTTTTTCATACCAAACCCCAGGTTCTTGTTTGAGACCATATAAAGACCTGTGTAATTTGCATACAAAAATTGATGATTCAACATTAATAAAACCATGAGGTTGTTGCATATAAATGTTTTCATTAAGATTACCATTTAAAAAATCACTTTTAACATCCATTTGGTGTCTTTCCCATTTATAAGATACAACAAGAGATAATATGGTTCTTATTGTATTCATTTTAGCAACATGAGAAAAAGTTTCATTATAATCAATACCTTCAAGTTTATTAAAACCTTTTGCAACTAATCTAGCTCTATATGTTTCAATCTGTCCTTCTGCAATAAACTTAGTTTTATAAATCCATTTACAACCAACTAAATTCTTTCCCGAAAGAAGAGGAACAAGAGACCAATTATTGTTCTTCATAAGAGAATCATACTCAGCAGACATAGCTTGTTCCCAATGAGGCTTACCCTTAGCTTGAGCATAAGAAGTAGGATCGTTTGTGGCCAAAACTTTGGTCAAAAGAACAAAGTTAGATCTAGTTCTATGAGTATCAGAAGGGTTACCAATCTCAATACCTGCAGATTCAAGAGTTTTCTGGGCCCAAACAGGAAGGTTAGAAGGAACATAAGTCACTTCAGGAGCTTCAAGACTTTTAGGTGGAACATTTGAAGAAGAGGGTGAACTAAGATCAACAACAGGCACAGTACTGGAAGGAGTAACAGGAGACAATGGAATATTTAGGGTAACATGAGGTTCTACAAACTCAGGTGGTGGAGAGACTTCAGTAAATTGAAAATCTCTTCGGATTATGACACTCTGATTAGAATGATCAAATAAACTATAAGCTTTGGAATCCTCAGCATAACCAATGAATATACACTTGTGAGACTTGGGTTCTAACTTTTTCCATTCTTCATCAGGAATATGAGCCCAACATTCACAACCAAACACCTTAAAGTTACTAATATATGGTTTTCTACCATTCCATTTTCTCTCAGGGGTAACGTGCTTAACAACTTTTGTAGGAACTCTATTTAAAATAAAGTTAGCACAACTTATGGCTTTGACCCAAAATTTCTTATGTAATCCTTTTGAATAAATGATACATATAGCCATTTCAACTAAAGTTCTATTTTTCCTTTCAGCAACACCATTTTGTTGAGGTGTGTAAGCAAAAATATTTTGATGTTGAATTCCATGTTTAGATAAAAATACTTCAAATTCTTTCTTAACAAATCCCCCCCCATTATCAGTTCTTAGAGTCTTAATTCTTTTACTAGATTCATTTTCAACCAAGGATTTAAATACTTGAAATTTAGAAAAATTGTCACTTTTATTTTTCAAAAAATATACCCAAGATTTTATACTAAAGTTATCAATAAAGGTAGAAAATAGATTGCATGATATATAGAAGTAACTTCAAGAGGACCACAAATGTCACTATGAATTAATTGCAAAGGTTCTTTAGCATGCCAAGCTTTACCTTTATCAAACATTTCTCTATGATGTTTATCAAGTACACAACCTTCACAAACACCGTTAGTAGACAAAATATTAGGCAAGCCAAGTACCATTTTAGCTAACATTTTCATTTTACCATAATTCAAATGACCCAGTCTTTCATGCCATAATTTACTTAGTTCATCAGCATGAGCAACATAGGAATAAAAAGGTTGTCTTTTAGTTGAGTTAAAATCGACAAATTTATATAAACCAACAGTATGATCAACAGGACCAGAAGAAACTACTTTAAAATTTTGATTGATATCTTTAAGAACATATTTATCAGGCCGAGCTTCAAATTTATATCCTTTTTGACATGCACGATAAATATAAAGTAAGTTGATGGGCATGTGTTCAACATGAAAACATCTTCCAATTGACCATTAACAACATTAACAGTACCAAAACCAATTATGGAAAGTTGTTTACCATCACCTATAGATAATTTTTGAGATGTGTTTTTATTATTGTAATACGATGTAAATAAAGAAGCATTACCAATCATATGTTTAGTAGCACCAGAATCCATTATCCATTCCACATTAGAAGAAGAACTACTAGACGAAACAAGAGATGCACATAAAGCTACTTGTGATTCATCAGAACCGTTCTTTTTAGCCTTAGCAATTAAACATTTCACTTTAAAACAATTCTTTTCAGGATGGTTAGTTTTACCACAATGCTTACAAGGATCATACACTTTCTTTTTCTTACTAGTTTTTCTGCATTAGAAGCATGACCACATTTATTAGTATGATTTTAAGTTTGTGAACTAAAACCTATAGCATTATTAAAACTTTTCTTAGGATTCTTATTATGTGCCATAAGAGCCTTATTAGGCGAGACTTGTCCTGAAACAATTAACCTTTCTTGCTCATTAATCAATCCTTTAAAAAAATCATCAAAAGTAGGTTTCATGGTATTCGAAGACAATTCAAAAGCCCTATTCCTAGTTTGGATGAACATATCAAAACAAGATGGTAATTTTTGTTCTATAAGAATTCTAAGAGCAGTGTCTGTTTTCTTGTAATCTTTACCACAATTATTTAATTTTTCATTTAAATTTTTCACTTCAGCAAGACATACTTCTACTCTTTCAAAGTTAGTAGGATATAGCTCAAAAATATTCTTTTCAAGGTAATAAGCAGAAACATCATCAGATTTATCAAATAAAGAAGCAAGAATTTTCCATATCTCAACCGGGTTGTCTTCTGCCTCAATACTTACCTGAAGACTATCTGAAACCATTTGACCAATGAGCCCTCTTGCTTGGTCACATTTATCTTCCCATATAGCCACATCTTTAGCATCAGCAGGTTTTTGGTGTTCACCATAACAATACTCCATAGATTCTTACTCCTGAGAACATCAATCATTTTTCTTTTGCATGCAAGATAGTTAGGACCAAAAAGTTAAGGAACATAAGCTAATTCTGAAGTCATAATGATAGAAATATTGACAAGAAACCCAAATGCTAGAAATGACAAGAGAAAAAAAAGTGAATAACAAAAAACTGATACACTTTACGGTACTGATCTGCAGAAACACAGAAAAGGAAAATAAATTTTACTTACAGCCCTTAAAATTAGTGCCAAGAAAAGTCACTTGCGGGTCTTCCAACAGGAAACTCGCGAGCAAAGCTGATAATCATGGGTTATGCATGGCAAAGGTCATGGTTACATGCGGGTTTACAGTAGAGTCAGCCGGGGGTCTGTAAAGGCGAATGTTGTGGTTCTGATAGGATATTCACGGGTTATGTACAGTAAAGTTGCGGTTATGTCGAAGCACTCGTGGGTCTCTGCACAGGAGGGTAGCGAGTATCCTGAAGTAAGCACGATTCAACAGTTAGAGAAAATGTGAATATGCCGTAGCACATGCGGGTCTGCACACTGGAAATTGCGAGTATGCAATATAATTGCGGATTTGCAGTAGGGCAAGTCGCTATTACTCACGCTTTCTACAAAGAGAGAGTCACGAATGTCCAGTTTGAGGCCGAAAAAAGTGCCGATTATGCCGAAGACGGAAACCTGCAAAAAATCTACTAGAATTGGATGAAAACTGCAGATTTGACAACCAGAAGATAGATTTCCTTGAGGAGAATCTAAAAATCATATAGATCTACAAAAAAAACATTCAAGAAACCCTTAAAAAATTTCTGCAAAAATCTACACAACAAGGTTAGGGTTAGAAGTAAAAAAACTGCAGAAACATGCCCAGATTTGAAGAGAATCCTAATGGCTACTAGATATAAAGAAAATATACAAAATAAACAATGCCCAGATGATAATAGTTATTGATTGAAATCTATAGAAGGTGCTAGATCATAGCAACTAGCTCTGATACCATGTCAGAACTATAGATCTAGCTAAACTAGCTTAGCTATCTTAGCAATCAATAACATATCAACATAAATAAGAATAGAAAGAGAACAAGGAAAAGAGTACACTAGATATATGTGGTTCACCCAATTGGGCTATGTCCACGGGAAGGTTGTCTTTTATTTTCTCCATAAATCTCCTTCAATCTTAGAAGAGAGAAACTAAAAATAACCCCAATACAATATAGCAGAGAGCTTGTGAGCACAATACAATGTGTTGTAATAGTATCACATTATGATGTGATGCAAATCCCTTGACCCTATTATATACCAAGAGAGAACTATAGATCTAGCTAAACTAACCTACCTATATCAGCAATCAATAACATATCAACATAAATAAGAATAGAAAGAGAACAAGGAAAATATTACACCAAATATACGTGGTTCACCCAATTGGGATACGTCCACGGGAAGTTTGTCTTCTATTATCTCCAGAAATCTCCTTCAATCTTACAAAAGAGAAACTACAAATAACCCCAATACAATATAGCAGAGAGCTTGTGAGCACAATACAATGTGTTGTAATAGTATCACGTTATGATGTGATGTGACTCCCTTGACCCTATTATATACCAAGATACGTGGAGGAATTACTCTCACTTTTTGCATGTGGGATAATATAATTCTCCATAATAACATTTCTTTATATAATAATGGATAATAAGAGAATACTTTACCATAATGAATATGAGATATAATGTATTACTCATTTACATAAGATTGTGGATAAATTTCAACATAATACAAATACATTATTACCTTCCAGGGAATATAATTAATATATTCCAACACTTCAGATGCATTCTTTTGAGTTATTTCATCTTCTATGGTGGTAGAAGCATGAAAATTTCCTTTCCGTTTTGCTCTGCAATCTCTTGAGAAATGGCCTTTCTTGTTGCAATTGAAGCATCTATCTTTTGACTTGTCAAATCCTTTGTTGAACTCCTTCTTTGAATGAGAGAGCTTCTTTTGGAAGAAGGGTTTCTTTCCTTTCTTCATTCTTGCTGTGAGGAAAATATTTTCTTCTTTTTTGCACACTGACTTGCTTTGGATTCGACCCTCCTCTTGGAGGAAGTCATGCCACAACCTTTCGAATTTAGGTTGTACCTTTAGGCCATTTACTGCATCCAAGAATGTCTCCCATGAGGATGGGAGACCATCAATAGCGGTTTGGAGAAGATCATCTTCATCCACCACTACTCCAATACTAGAAAGATGATATCTTACTTGAGAGATATTGGAGAAGAAGGAGGCCACTGTCTCATCCGTCTCCATATTTAAGTTCCAAATCTTATTCTTCAATTCCCTCTTTTGACTCGGGGCCTTCTTCTCATATATATTAGTCAATGTATCATAAAATTCTTTCGCGGTCTTCAACGGTGTGATCACAAGCATCAAGTTATCTTTTACCGAATCATAGATGATCCATTTACACTTAGCTTGATTCTTCTTGAAGTTGATGCACCCTGCATTATATGTAGGCTCCTCCACCACAATGGATACATAGCCATCCAAGTCATGTTCCTCTAGGATGTTGAGAATCCTAGCCTTATATGCACCCTGCATTATATGTAGGCTCCTCCACCACAATGGATACATAGCCATCCAAGTCATGTTCCTCTAGGATGTTGAGAATCCTAGCCTTCCAAGTGTTGAAGCTTGAGGTTCCCTCTAGACGTTCTTCCGGTCGTACAAAGACTGATGCCATAGTATTCAAATATTGTGCTCAACTTCTCAGGATCAATGTAGGCTCTAGCCGGCATGAAAAACTTAGCTCCTTCATGCCCTGAGCTTTGATACCATGTTGAAATTTGGTTGAGCTTTGATATTTAATTATTTTAGATGCAAAGACTTGAAGCAATGAGACAATTCAATCCATTAAATTCATAAAACCATAACACAAGATATACCCTGGGGAAAATCCTCAAAATTATGAGAACAAAAAACCCAACAATTCTTCTCAGTATAATATAATGGATATCAAAGAATGATTTCTTTTACAAAATAGAAGATTGATTTTGGAATATAAGAGATCACCAAAATTGTTGGTGAAGATACAGAAGAAATAGAGAAGAGAGATCAATTGGATGTGTACCCAACACAACAATAACAAGCACAAACAATACCCTGCACAAAGAGAAGCGCCTTGCCTTCAATGGAGAAGAGAATTCACTTCACACTAGATTCAACAATTCTATATAACATATTTATACATTCTTCTCTTCTATTTTTAACTTCTAAATTCAGGATAAACTCTCCCTCAAACTGGATGCATTAATCTTGCATGGAGTGGTGCGCCCCACTTCTCATGCAGTGCTTCATCTCACTGAGCTGTCACTTAGGATGAACTTGCCTCTTAATTGAAAGCTTTCCCACTTAGTTAGGTGGCTAAATTAAGTGTCGACATGAAAATGTCACAACTCACGTGTCATCTTTTAGTTTAACATAAGTGTCTTCATGCAATAACACTTAGTTAACTATATCTTCTCTTTAACTGAAGTGTCGTCTTTTAGTTTAACTAAAGTGTAAATACTTTTAGTTAACTAGTCCATTTTATTTAACACTTAGTTAACTGAAATCATGCTGATTGATTTACTTGAAGTGACCACTATGAGTTATTTAGTTAACTGAGACATATATTTAACTGATGCTTTAACTGAAGCATTGATACTTAACTAAAGGTTTAATAATTCGAGTTCACTTTAATTAGATGAAGTGTCTGCATGGGAAATTTCGAATTCTCTTGATCTCTACGCTTTATCTTTTATTTCTTTATCTCTTACTGCATGGTCAATATGTGCTAAATTTAATTATCCATCACATTACATTATTCTAATAAGAATTATCGGATGTTGTGATCATATTATGTTATTCCGGACCAAATGATCATATGCTAAAGTAATTCACTTTAGAGGTCATCAATCTCTAAAGGAGACTTAATAGCAATCTGGTGATCATGGTTAATAATATATCACACAACATTAAATGCTTTTAACAAGTAAATCATGACCTTTATACTGAAGGTCCACCTCTATACGAGCGGTCCATCTCATGGATACGTTTATACAGAAGGTCCACATGATAATCATGATTTGATACACACAAGTTTGGAGCCTTGTCCAACAAGACTTTACAACATCATTACTTTGATCAATTTTTTTTTCCTAGGAAAAAAGCAGTAATTTCGTTAAAGATAATCAAATTACATTTTGTATAAAGGCTTCTAAGAGCCCTTTCGGTAATAAGGTTTCAACTTCCAATATCAGAAAAAATTAGAAGTTCCAAAGCACCCCAAGATTGATACACCCTAGAAAAGGGCAACCAAAATTGCTCATAAATCGGAGAAAAGACCAGCTCGTAAAGAGCTGAAGAAAAATGAAAGAAAACCTAAGAAAAGTTTCCTGAAACCATAAACGATTTTCAATTCGCACTGAAGTTAAGACCCCACACAATAGAAAGGTAGCAGAGCCACTGGTTTTGGTTCCACACCACAGTGGGAAGTCCTTCGTAAGCCGTCGCCACGAGAGAGTGCCCAGCCGTCCACCGCAGACGAAGCACACTCAAGCCGATCTAGCTGCTGCCGCTCGAGGAACAGGAGTGCGCAAAAGCCCATACATGCTGTCACCGCCGCCAGAATAGAGGCTGCTCCTGTTGTCACGCTACCACAGACACCATGCCAAGGAAGCACTGGCAGAAAACTGCCACCACAGGAATGTAGGGAGAGTCGTCGCCGCCGCCACTGGAACGCAGGAAGAGCCTGTTGGTCCAATGGGTCGCCGTGCGAAGGTGCCCCCACCACATCGAGCACAGGGTAAAACCATAAAAAAAAACCTTCAATCGATTAAGTCTGGAAGCATCTTAGAGAAGAAAAAAGGGGTGGCGGCCATCAAAGGAACCATGGCCGCCGAGATCTTCACAGCAAGTCGACCCTCAAAACCTAGTTGCAGAGCCTTTTTCAAATCTAACTTCATTACTTTGATCAATTACCTCTATATGGGAGGAATAAACTTTACATAGAAGAAAATCAAAGTGCTCACCTCTATACGAGAGAATCAATCTTGGCTACACAAGATTGGTTTGGAGAATGTCTCCTGATGTTGTGTATTTAACAGTTTCTTGGGATGATGAGAGTGATTTTCCACAAGCTCAACTAGTTCGAGACCGAACTCTCGATATTAAGATCTCATTGGGGACATGCACTAAGAAACCACAAGAGTAGTTTGATCTGATACCACTGATCTAGATTTATGTGAGAACGAAATGAAAGTGCATACATATATTCACATACATAGTTATATTGCAAGAAACACAGAGATACAATAAACTTAGATTCTATTAAAATGAATGAAACATAACAAACTGTAAAATAAAAGCATCTAGAATGGTGGTAGTTATATCCCTGAGAAGAGATGTGGCATCTACGCTCATTCATTACAAACTGAATGCAAAAATAGGCCGAAGGGGCCTATATATCATAAGCATGAGGGAAATAACCCTAAACATCCAAAAAACTAACCCTAGAGGATGAATCATCATAAAGTTTGCGGCCCTAAGGTGTTTAGTTGAATAGTCAAATTCCCAGGGTCATAAATTTTGCATACGATCTCTATTTTGGGCACTCGATAGCCCATTTCAAAGGTCTATATGAACTATACAAATTTAACTAGGGGCCAATGCATCCTATTGGAAACCATTTCCCCCACTAAATTGCGAAAAAACGTCGTTTAGGGCCTCGAAACAGTCCCGGAAGTTCAGGACCCAAAAACATTTAGAAAAATTAGTTGAAAATTGCAAAAATGGAAAACTGTTTTGAGCCAGTGGAATAGGTAGGTGGCCACCTATATCCACCTGGATTAGTCCTCCCCCCTTAGGAAGCAATGGTCTCCATTACATTGAGTTCCCCCACCAAATGGGGAAACATCTGCTAAACTTGACTCCTGGTTAGCCACTTGCCTTGGTGGAGTAGCTGCCTTGCTTGACAACTTGATATAGTTGAATATTCTGCTGGTGGGTGCCATTAACCTGTGTGTCCAAGATACGATTGGTGGTTTCCTATTCCATGCAGTTAGGGTTCCAGTTCCGATGTGTCCAACAATGATGGAAAATATGGGTGAAGGAGCTCCATATTAAACAATGGGTGCAAGCCAAGGAATGGAGAAATGCTTAAATCGAAGGCATTCTCAACGATTTCCTTGGTGATGGTGTATAACCCATATCTAAGTGGACTAAGCTTGCGATGGGGTCCTGTGAGATTCTCTTTATGCAAATGAAACCAAACCTTATCACCCACCTATAATTTGTGTGGAACCCAATGCTGGTCATGTCGCTGCGTGTACTTGGTTTTGTATTTTTCAAATATATCATGGACCTGTTGGCAGATGTGTTGTGTTCTTTCAACAAATATGGTGGCCATAAGACTCATTCTGAGCATGGGAATATTACTCCCTTGTGGATGCAAGGGAAGAGCTACATCAACTGGGGCTAGTGGTTGGAACCCCGGGCACACCTAAAAAGGGATGTGGTTGGTGGAGCTATGAAGGGATTTGTTATTTCTATCTTGAACATATGGAAGGATCTCATCCCATGTGCGGGGATGTTTATAATTGTACATTCTCAATATATGCACAATCATCTGGTTGAATACCTCTCTTTGTTCATCGATTTGGGGGTGTAAGGCAGTCGACTTGGTGAGAAAGGTATCCAACAATGAACATAGGATGGACCAGAAAGTGCTTAGGAACTTGCTATATCGATCTAAAATGATAGTCTATGGAAGTTTGAAATGAACCCAAACGCGCTTGAAGAAGATCTTAGTAGTAGATTTGGCGGAGATGCTCTTCTTGCAAGCTATCATAATGGCCATGTTAGAGAAGTGATCCAAGACCACAAAAACACAGTCATTACAATGATTGGTTGAAGGTAGTCCTGACATGTAATCCATGGAGATGGATTCCCATGTCCCATTGACGGCATGAAGAGGAGTGTACAACCCTGCTTCTTGATGGCAGGTTTCGTGTTGGTGCAGGCAGTGCAGGATTTGATAAATCGGTTGACATATTGTCAGATCTTGGGCTAATAGAAATAATTTTGCAATATATCCACTGTATTTTTGGTTCCAAAGTGCCCTACCACCTAACTATAATTCGCTTTCCAAATCATATTCACATGATCTCTTGAAGGAACATTGATATGGCCTAGGTGGCATAAAAATCCTTCCTGGAGATGAAATTCTATCACTGATGTGCCTACACATAGTTCTTGATAGATGGAAACAAATTTGGGATCACTATCGTATAGGTTAGGCCACCCAAAGGTATCATGGCCACAAGAGTTGACCATCGTGGTCAATACTACTACTGGAGGTCGACTGAGGAAATTGATGACTCGATTGGTGTTGCCCTTCTTATATTCAATGTTCAGGTGGAATTGATGCAAGTAGGTGGACCAATTTTGGTGGCGGTCATTTTGTAACTTTCCTTGGTTGCATGAACTAAAGGGGCTTGTGATCAGTGTGGGTGATCATCTCTTTTCATAGGATGTTTTAGCACTCAAATCGACCCCAAGGTTGTGGAAAGGGCTCTTCAAGGTAACACAAAAAACCAAGATTTAGGAAAGCTAGCTAGATTCTATCTTTCGAGAGGGATCTCTCATAAATTGTTTATCAGGGCCAGATATATGAATTAGAATTAAAACAGATTGGTTTTTTGGTTGAAATAAGGTGAATATTCATTGGGCAATGGAGTCCAACCACTTATGATGATAAAGTGGCAATGCTTTGCAAATAATTTATAACAGAGGCAGGGTATCTACTCATTTATGGTCAAAGAGCTGTTTGTCTGGCGATAAGGAAGAAAATAAGAACAGTCCATCAATACAGAGCATTATTAAATGAATTCTGCATTAACTTTAGTATAAATTGGTTTGTGGATGCTTGGAATCAAAGAAACATATCATAACAAATATGAATTCTGTCTCAATATACACTTATACAAACATGAAAGAAAACATTATGAAGTAGATAACAGGGAAACATTCACATGAAGAAAAAGAAGGTATAGACTGCAAATAAAATAACACAATAATCTCTGCTCAAATTGCTTTCTCGGCTCTGCCAATTTTATTAAAGGAACATATCAAAATACATAGTACAAAAATCCTCACGGGTTCCCACAGGTTTCAAGAAGTTTTCAACAAATTTCAACCCTTGTTCCTTATTACATATGAGTACATATAGGTATCTTTTAGCCCTCAGGCCCGAATCATCCTAATAGAAACTGTTACACAATTCTTGACACCTATGCAGCTAGGTCTTCCTCTCTCGAGGATTAGTTACAACAAAAAATTAGATGCTAACAAAATAGGTAAACAACCTTCTACAAGTGTCACTAAGCGTCTTCCAGCTAGTAACCAACTATGGTAAATAAACACAATGCCTTAGTAACTATTTCTTCATGCCAAAATCTTCATGATCCTCGAATCTTCATGGGCGTAGCGTTAGTTTACCTTTCCCATACTTCTCCACTAGCTTGCACTGATCAGAAGGTGGAAAATATGACGTGGCCACTTCCTTAAACAATACTCACATCTTTGTGTAATCCCTATATGAACAGCTCCTGAAGTGTACACAAGTTTCTCTGAAGACCCAAACCAGCTCAAACTCCTTTGTTAACTTTTCCACTACTGTTTTGCCTGTCAGAGGCTGGTTCATGTCAGCAAATCCTTCATCATCTAATTTGCATTCCCATAACTCGCCCTGATATTCATCTTGAGTCATCATGGTTCCATCCTCTTCCCAAAAGAGAGGAAGTCCCCTCTTGAATAAAGGGTCAAACATATCCTTGAAAAGTTTCACCTACTGTGTCATAACATCAATCTTAGCTTGAATAACACTCACCTGCTGATGCTTATGTATCACTTTCTTGGCCCAAATGATAGTGGAAACTCTATCGTTTATACCTACTGTGTTTACTTCATCTTCAGTCAATCCATTCAAGAATTCTATGGCCTGTTCAACGTGCTCCACAGGGTTTTTATTCAATTTTTCATTTGCTACTACTACACTTTGCTTGGTTGACTTGATTACAACCTCTTTGTACAGAATGAAATCAAGATATGGCCTTAGATTTTCGGCCTCTGCAATAATGTCATCCCAAATGACTTGCTTTGCTTCTTGCAGGGAGTTCTGACTTGTGGCCTGCTTCACCAATTCCTCATTCTTGACCTGTATCTCTTGGTACTTGGTTTCCCAAGCCTCCTTTTCCTACTCTTCCTTTGACATCAGGGTTTTCAGATTGGTATTTTTCTTCTTTAATCTCTCCACTTATAAGTCCCTTAGACTTGCTTCTGCCATATCCCCCACAAGGGAGAAGTCACCTGATTCTATGGAGGAGGGTGTGGCCATGTTCGTTAGCTCATTGCTCTTCTCCTACAGTTTCTTCTCAAGGTCTTCAGACTTAGATTTCCTCTTCTTTTCATTCTCCACCATAAGAACCATATCACCCAGCCACAACTTTTCCTTCTCTTCAAACTTCAACATCCTAGCTTTGCAGTCTATTAGCTCCTCTTGTAACTTTTCTCTCTTCTCCTCCAGCTCTGCCAATTCAGAGGCTTCCACTAGCTGGGTGGAGGGGATTTTTGGCTTCTTTTAAAATGACTGAATGGTGTTAGCTTTCTCATCCAACAACTTTTGTATACTGGCTTTCTTGCCCTCCTGGATTTTAGTAGCCAATAATTCATTCTGCAGCTTCTTAATTTGTGCTTTATGGGCCTTGTTCTCTATTATTTCCCGCCTGAGATGATTTTGAACCTTGTTCTTATTGACCTGCAACTTGGATAATTCTAGTGTAGACTTTAGCAGCTTGTTATAAATGACATCCCCAGTTTCTTTGTGCAAATCGATTATAACATGGATATCTTCCAGGTTCACCTTTAGCTTAGTGGCTTTGTTCTTGGTAGCCAAGGTCAAGTTCAAGGTGTTCTAGGCTTCGCTCCTGCTGGTCACCAAAGACACCTCCTTATTGGAAATCTGCCCCACCTCTTCATATAGCTTAGACTCCTTTGAGGATGCTTCTGTGCTTCCTTTATATTCCTCAAGTAGTTCAGCTCTTCTCTTGCTTGGTGCAGCAGGTTCAACGGATGTTTGGATGAATACATATTCTTTGACCTCGAAAGCAGGGAGCTTAATCTTCACCTGTTTCTTCTTAGCTTGAACTATTGTCACTGGCACCAACTGCTGCTCAGGTTCTTCTAATTTCTTCCTTTTGAGAGCTCTTTTTGTGTCATCATCTATATCCATGACATAAATCTTTTCAAACCTGCTAGTTTCCCCAGAGCTACTGGAAAAGGGTAAAATTGCTTCAACTGCTAGGGTTAAGCTAGAGGAGCCAATTTGTGGTAATGTGGCTTGTGTCACTAGGGAGTTGGAGTCATCAGGTGTATCTATCTACATCCGGATTTTCCCAGGATATTCTAGCAAATTAGCAGTTTCAGCTAGCCTTGCAATTTCAAAATGTATAAAAGCTTTTCTGTTACTTTATTTTCTCCTGTTTGAGATGATGTGGTGTGGGTCATAATTGATGGCTGCCTTTGATATGAATCCCATCTCTCTCATCATCTCTTCAATGGTTGAGAGGGCAGTCTTGTTTTTGACAATGAATGGACCTACAACCCATGGGAAGGTGATATCTGAAGCCTTCTTGTCATCCAGGAAATGCTCAACTTCCACCTTTAGCTTCTGCCTGATGAATTTCGATGTAAATAGTCTGGGGGTTAGAAAGGATGGAAGAACATAGGGTGCATGGGAAAACCCATAAAATCTAATTGTTGTACTGTGCTTTGATAGGAAACAGTCCCCAATCCTATTCTCTAGAGAAGGATGCAACAATTCTTTCATTTCTGCTAATACCCTCGATAGTTTCCTTTGAAATATAACATTGTGGACTTTAGCTATGATGTTGTTCATGAACTCAGTGTAGTCTGTAAGTACCTCCCGAGTGAGCATCAACTCAGGCATCTGTAAGTTTTCTTCATTAAAGGACAGGAAAATTCTCAACAGGTAAGATTGGAATTTGAAGCTTCTAGTTTTGGGGAACTCCACTAGCTAAGAATGGATCTTCTTAGCTAGGGCCTCATCAAACCTAAGACAAGCACACTGGGTGGATTGACTGGGTGCCTTAGGATCAAGAGGACATGTGCTCATGACGAAAATCAAGCTTATTAAAGGCTCAATTATATACTGATCTGTATCTAATCCTAGGAACTGGGCTAACATGGTGATGACACACTTGGACTGTTCAGTGAATAAATTGGCTTCACCAGGGAAAGGTTGGTTCTGGAAGGAGGCATTTGGCTGCAGGCTAGCATGGAAGAAACTTTTCTTAAGCTTGGTTTGGGCTTGCCTGAAATACTGAATTAGGGATTCCTCTTTGCATTCTCTGTCTTTTTGGTAGAATTCATCTGGGCTTGATAGGGCCTTTCTGACAGTGAGGGGACTGACTAGGCACATGATTTTAGAGTTGGATGCATCCATAATCACCCTCTCAGAGGAGGAGTAATGGGTGGCACACCAGTTGGCGAACTCGGGGCAATTTGGGGTTTGGTCAATTGCAAAAATATGGAAAAATGACTGGTAAACCTTATGCGTGTCTACATTCCCCTTCCTTATCAGCTACAATCTGTCTTTTGCTGTCTCAAGGGAGCTATTTATCCACACTTTATCATAAATATCAACGTCCTTATCCTAAAACAAATAACCTATCTTTGGGTATTCCACAACTGGGGGTTCTATATCACTCAATTCAACCATTTAAATAGATTTGTATGTGAAAAAAGGCCTACCTGGTTATTTGACAGGTGGTCTGAGCTTCTGGTTGAGTTGTCTACTTCTGCACAGTGGTTGTCTGTCGCTTTCCAATGCAACTGAATTGAATAGTACTAAGATCCTCGTGCAGGCCATTTTTATATTATTTCTTTCCCTTATCATCCTCGTATCTTCTACATCAAAGAGGTTTTTCAAGTCGTCCATCTGTAAGATCTACTCTGGGCCGTGGATCTCTATCCCTGTTTAACCCCTAGGGCCTTCCAAAGACTTCATCCATCAAGTGTTGCCTTCCATGCAACTTAGCTTTACGAAACCACTGTCCATCGTCGATCTAGCCTTCGACCAGATCCTGACCATCAAAAGGTGCGGCCCCTACCGGGTTCACAGATTTGGGAAGTGCCGATACTCTACGCATGTTCAAATTGTGAACTCAATCTCCACCACAGATCTTAACTCCTCCAGATCTATAATTTTGAAAAACACGGGGCCTACCAAAACTTCACAAATCCAAAAATCCCATTTCTCCGTGCACGTTCCATCGGCGAAGTCCCTAATAGCCATTGATCTATTTCCACCCACTGATATGACCATCGATTTGCTTGCAGGTTAACCATCCCCCACCCATACTCCACCATGCACCTTATCCTTGCAAATTTTCCTATAGTCATTGATCTCTGCTACTATGGATCCGCTCCGTCCATCTCTGTCCACACCTTACTTCGAGCAGTCTTTCACATATTTTCCTCGTTCGCAAAGTTAACTTAAGGTTTTCGATGTTCTCCATTTCTAGGCCTACAAACCAACTTGCAGGGGTCTCACTAAATATTCCCTTTGGTCATATAAATCAGAAACCTAGGACCTTCCCCATTACTTTCAGGGCTCTAACCCTTCCACTTGCGCAAGAAAAAACATGTGCCAACAAGATGTAATGCTTCCACTGGAGACATGCTTTGACAATGGAATACATTTCCTTGTCATAGGTGGGGTACTGAAATAAACTCACTATGATACGCCACTGGATGGCCATGCTGAGTGAGGACTGCACCAACAGGATAGTCCAAAGCATCTGTCTCAATCTCAAAGGGCTGTTGCAGCTATGGAAAGGTGAGGACATGAACTGAACATAAGCATTGCTTCAGGTCCTTAAATGCTTGTTTTTGTGTTCTGGACCAAACAAACTTGGAATTAGATCCCCTTTTGGTCACCTGGCTAAGGGACCAAGCAATATTAGAGAATCCCAACATAAATATGTGATAAAATTTGTCAAGGCCTAGGAAGCTGCGAAGCTCCATGAGAGTTGTCGAGGTTGGCTAATCACAAATGGATTGGATCTTGGCTAGATCCAAATGCACAGAATGTTCATCCACAATGTATCGTAGATACTGAACCCTCTCCATGCCAAATTGACACTTATCTAGATTGACATATAACTTGTGTTGTCGCAGGTTGTCGAGGACCTGTTGGATGTGCTGCAAATGTTCTGCACATGTTATGCTATAGATGAGGATATCATCTAGATATATGACCACAAAATAATTGGTGAATGGCCAGAGAATATCATCCATCATCCTCATGAATGTTGGTGAGCATTAGTAAAGCCGAAAGGCATGGCCAACCACTGAGAAAGGCCTTCCTGATATTTGAAGGAAGTCTTCCAAACATCGGTCTGCTCAATTGGAATTTGATGATATCTAAAATTCAGATTAATCTTACTGAAATATATGGAACCCTTGAGCTAGTACATAAGGTCATCGATCCGAGGAATGGGATACTGATTCCAGACTGTGATATTTTTTAGAGCTTGGTAGTCAATGTAGAGTCACCATGTCCCATCTTTCTTCTGCACCAACACAATTGGACTCCCACAAGGAGAGGAGCTGGGTCGAATATGCCATTTCTGGATTAAATCTTGAATATGATGTTTGATTTCCTCATTTTCCATGAGGGAACGCCTGTATAATGTCCCATTATGTAAAGGCACCCTAGGTACCAAATCAATTGAATGTTGACCTGATAATGTACTGGCACCCCAGTAGGTGTGGTGAATATGTCTTTGTATGCTTCCACAATCTTTTCCACCTACTTCTACTATGTAGAGGGACTTCGTGTGGAGGTGGTGGATGTTCTTTCATTCACCTTAAGAATGAATCATGAAGAGAGCACATTTACATACCTGGGAGATTACCTTCCTTCATTGCTTAGTTGTAATGAGGGACACTGTAGTATTTGGATTTGTCTTTGGTATCATGTAGAGTTTCTTTCCCAAAGTAACAATGAAACTATGAATCCTAGACTCATACACACATGGCGTTTCCACATATATGGTTAGTAAAAGAACATCACAAACTTAAAGTAGGGAAATATCACATATTACCTAATATTTGAAGGGATTGATGCTGTAGTATAGGCGACACTGTTGACTGATGTGGATGTCTCATCCTTGGCTCAGCCAACCGATAGTGTATGGTTGGGGTGTGTAATTGTCGACATACTCAATATTTTGAAAACCTTGACCGAGATGAGGTTCTTGTGGATACCATTGTCAACAATGAAATGTAGTATATTCCCGTGCACCCACAGTTGTGAATGGAAGAGGAGCTCCCCTTCCTCTATCTCCCCCCACTCTTCTGGTTGGATCTTTGCAGTTGTGATGGTGGCACTAGGTTCTGCATAAATGATCCCCTTTCCCATTTCCTACTCTGAATCAGAGTTTGAGCTAGAGTATGGATTTGGGAACTTCATCTAATAATGATTATTTTGAGCAGGATTCATAAGTTTTGTGCCAGGGGATTTTGTGGAACTCACACCACTTTCCGGTGTCCTTGTTCGATTTCTCATTACCTTTCTTTGCCTGTGTCTTGGGCTGGTTGTCAAGATTTTGGTTGTATTTGATTTCTCCTTTTATTTGTGATTTAGGGCCACATTTTACAGGCTTCTGTTGCCATTGATTTGCAAGCCCAAACTCCCGCTTATTCTTTTTCTTAAAATTATGCTCAATCTCGATAGTGCACCGATAAGCATCTCTATGTGAGGTTATGTACATGAAATCCATCTTTGTCTGAATGTACCAATGTAATCCACTATGGTACTTTAATACCAAGTTCCATTCAAAGTCCCTAATACCAAATTTTGAGTGTAGGATATGGAATATGTTGGTGGACTCTAGCACTGTCTAGTCTCTCTCCTGGCGTAAGTTTGTCCACCTGGTGTACTGGTTATCATAGTTTCTGATTGGATAGAACTCCTCCTTGATGTCATCGAAAAAAGATTTCCAAGTGGGTTCTAGCATGTATATTTTAGACTCATCTCTCGCATGCCTCTCGCAGTACCTATCCCACCAGTCGTTGATATGGGGGAGTGATTTAAGGAGCGCGAAGGTGATATTTTTGTTGGATAATTTTTGAACAAAGAAGTAACCTTCTAACAGATTTAACCATTTCTACAAAGCATTTGCATCTACATTTCCTTCAAATAAGGGAATGTCAAAGTTAACTTGTACTTTGAATGGACTCACACCTCCAAAATGACTGCACATTGAAGGTGTATCTGCTGCCGTCGACATTCATCGAAGGATTTGGAAACGTTATCCATCATTTCGTTCCTCCGTCGTGTAAGGGATTCCTCGAGAAATAACTTAATAGGATATCCTACTCCATCATCTCTCTTTTTTTCTCCCTCAATATGAGGTTTCTTGGGCTGACAAGAGTGGTTTTCCCCAAGATCAAATAGTTCGAGACCCAACTCTCGATATTCAGATTTCGTTGGGGACATGCACTGAGAAACCATAAGAGCAGATTTCTATGATACCAATGATCCAAATTTATGTGAGAACAAAATGAAACTGCATAAATATATTCACATACAAAACTATATTTCAAGAAACACAGATATATAGTAAAATCAGATTCTATTAAAATGAATGAAATAGAACAAACTGTAAAATAAAAGCAGTTAGAATGGTGGTAGCTATATGCCCGAGAAGAGATGTGGCGAATACACTCATTCATTACAAGATGAATACAAAAAGAGGCCAAAGGGGCCTATACATCATAATCATGAGGAAAATAACCCTAAACATCCAAAAACCTTATCCTCGAAGATGAACCATATAAACTTTGTGACCCCAAGGTGGTTAGTTGAACAATCAACTTCTTAGGGTCATAAATTTTGTATACGATCTCCATTTGGGGCACTCAATAGATAGTTGGAAGGTTTATTCGAGATATAAAACTTTCACTCGGGGCCAATGCATGTTTATAATTTTAATTGGCCCCTTCAAATCGTAAAAAAACATCGTTTATGGCGTCAAAATGGCCCCGGAATTTCAGGACCCGAAAAATTGTAGAAAAATTACTAGAAAATTGTCAAAATGAAAAACTGTTTTGAGCTAGTGGAATAGGTGGATGACCACCTATATCCACCTAAATCTGTCCTCCCCCCTTAGGAATCAATGGTATCCATTGCATCGAGTTCCCCCATCAAATGGGGAAACTTCTACTGAACTTGAACCCTGGTGGTCCACTTGCCTTGGTGGAGTAGTTGCCTTGCTTTGACAACCCAATATAGTTGGATCTTTTGATAATGTGTGCCCTTAATCTATGTGTCCATGATCTGATTGGTGGTTTCCTGTTGCATGCAGTGAGGGTTAATATATGTTGGTGTCAACTGCTATGCCACCTTTGATGTGTCCAACAATGGTGGAAAATATGGGCGAAAGAGATGCACATAAAACACTGGGTGCAGGCCAAGGAATGGATGAATGTTTAATTCAAAGTCATTCTCACCAAGTTCATTTGTGATAGTGTACGAACCATATCGAAGTGGACGAAGATTGCGATGGGGTCCCGTGAGCCTCTCTTTATGCAAATGCAAGATGCTGGTCATGTCCTTGCTTGTACTTGGTATTAGTTTTTTCCAATATGTCATAGAACTTTTCGTGGATGTGTTGGATTCATGCAACAAATATAGTGTCATTATCAACCTCATTCTAAGCATGGGAATATTCCTCATGTGCGGATGCAATAGGAATAGATACATAATTTGGGGCCAATGGTTGGAACCCTAGGAACACCTGAAAAGGGTTGTGTCTGGTGGAGCTATGAAGGGTTATATTATAGCTATGTAAAAAAAATGGAAGGCTCTCATCCCATGTGCGGGGATATTTAGAATTGTACATTCTCAGAATGTGCACAATCATCTAATTGACTAGCTTTGTTTGTCCATCAGTATGGGGTGGAAGGCAGTGTACTTGGTGAGTTTGGTATCCATCAATGACCATTGGATAAAACAAATGGTGCTTAGAAAATTGCTGTCTTGATATAAAATGATAGTCCATGGCAACCCAGAATGAATCCAAATGCACTCGAATAAGACCTTAGTAGTGTCTTCGATAGAGATGCTCTTCTTGCAAGCTATTATAATGGATATCTTAGGGAAGCAATCCACGACCACAAAAAAATGGTCATTACCATTATTGGTTGAAGGTATTCCTAACATGTAATCCATGGAGATGGATTCCCATGGAGCATTGGGAGTAGGGAGAGGAGTGTACAACCCCTGCTTCTTTATGGAAGGTTTCACGTTAGCGTAGGCAGTGCAGGATCAAATAAATTGACTGACATCTTGTCGGAGCTTGGGCCAATAAAATGTCTTTCACAATATCACCATTGTCTTTTTGTTGCCAAAGTGCCATGCCACCCGACTATAATGCGCTTCCCAAATCATCTTCGCATGCTCGCTTAAAGGAACAAAGAGATGGCTTAGGTGGCATAAAAATCCTTCCTGGATATGAAATTCTTCCACTGGTGTGCCTTCACATAGTTCTTGATAGATAAAAGAAAATTGCAAATCACTTTCGTATAGTTGAGGCCACTCGAAGGTCGCATGGCCACAAGAGTTGAGAACTGTGGTTAGTGTTGCTACTGGAGGTCGACTGAGGCAATTGACTACTCGATTGGTGCTTCCATTCATATATTTAATGTTTAGGTGGGATTTCTGCAAGTAGGTGGACCACTTTGGTGGTTGTCATTTTGTAACTTTCCTTGTGTTTGCATGAACTATAGGGGCTTGTGATCAATGTGGATGACCGTCTCTTTTCCTAGGATGTAATGCTTCCATTGGAAGTAGGCTTGGATAATGGAATACATGCGTGGTACTTTCAGACTGTATATGAAAGTGTCTCACTGTGATACACCACTAGATGACCATGCTGAGTGAATACTGCACCAACATCATTGTTTGGAGCATCTGTCTCAATGTAAAAGGGTTGTTGCATATATAGCAAGGTGAGGACGAGTGCCGAAGATAAGCATTTCTTCATCTCTTCAAATGCTTGTTGTTGTGGCTTGGACCAAACACAAATTGTATTAGATGCACCTTTGGTCACTTGTCTAAGGGAGCAAGCAATATTAGAGAATCCCAACACAAATCCACAATAGAAGTTGGCATGGCCTAAGAAGATGAAAAACTCCATGAGAGTTGTTGGGGTCAGCCAATCACAAATGGCTTGTATATTGGCCAGATCCACATGAATACCATGTTCATCCATGATGTATCCCATATACTGAACCCTCTCCATGCTAAATGAGCACTTCTATAGATTGGAATATAAGTTGTACTGTCATAGGGTGCTAAGGACCCGTTGGATGTGCTACAAATGTTCTGTCCATATTCTTCTGTAAATGAGGATATCAGCTAGATATATGACCAAAAAATAGTTTTGTGAATGGAAAAAGAATATCATCCATATTCCTCATGAAGGTTGTTGGAGCATTAGTCAAGTTGAAAGGCATGACCAACCACTCAAAAAGGCCTTCTCAGGATTTAAAGGCAATATTCCAGACATCGGTTTGCTTAATTGGCACCCTATGATAGCCAAACTTTAGATAAATCTTACTGAAATATTTGGCACCCTTGAGTTGGTCCAAAAGGTCATCGATCTGGGGAATGGTATACTGATTCTAGACTGTGATCTTGTTTAGAGCTCGATAGTCAATTAAAAGTCACCGTGTATTATCTTTCTTCTTCACCAACACAATTGGAATCCCACAAGGTGAGGAGTTGGGTTGAATATTCCCTTTCTGGATTAAATCTTGAATCTGATGTTTGATTTTCTCATTTTCAATGAGGGAACACCTGAATACTATCCCATTAGGTAAAGGCCACTTCCTTGAGCAACATATGAATAAGATCCCTTGATCCATCATCTCTCATTTCTTCTCTTGCCATATGATGTTTCTTGGGCTGACGAGAGTGGTTTTCTCCACGCTCAACTAGTTCGAGACCCAACTCTCGATATCTAGTCTTGTTGGGGAAATGCACTGAGAAAACCCAAGAGCAGATTGCTCTGATACCACTGATCCAGATTTATGTGAGAATGAAATTAAAGCACATAAATATATTCACATACACAACTATATTGTAAGGAAAACATAGATACAATAAACTCAGATTATATTAAAATGAATGAAACAAAACAAACTGTAAAATAAAAGTAGCTAGAATTGTGGTAGCTATATCCCTGAGAAGAGATGTGGAGGCTACGCTCATTTGTTACAAGCCGAATAAAAAAAATTCCAAATGGGCCAATATATCATAAGAATGAGGGCCAAAACCATACACATCCAAAAACCTAACCCTAGAAGTTGAAGCGTCATAAAGTTTGTGGCCCCAAGTTGGTAAGTTGAAGAGTCAACTTCCCAGGGTCATAAATTTGGCATACGATCTCTGTTCGGGGCCCTCGATATCACGTTGGAAAGGTATATAAGAGTTATAAAATTTAGAGTGGGGGCTGAAAATAACACTTAATTTCCAAAAAAATTCGTTTAGGGCCTCAAAACAACCTCGAAAGTTCAGGACCCGAAAACTGTAGAAAAATTACTAAACAATTGCCAATATGGAAAACTGTTTTGAGCTAGTGGAATAGGTGGGTGGCCACCTATATCCACTTAGATAAGTCCTCCCCCTTTAAGAATAAATGCTATCCATTGCGTTGAGTGACCCCACCAAATGGGGAAACTTCTGCTAAAGTTAAATCCTGGTGATCCACCTTGGTGGAGTAGATGCCCTACTTTGGCAACCCGATAAAGTTGGATCTTATGCTGGTAGGTTCCCTTAACTTGTGTGTCCATGATTTGATGAGAGGTTTCCTATTCCATGTAGTTGGGTTTAATCTCTATAGGTGTCAACTGCTCTTCGACCTCTGATGTGTCCAACAATGGTGGAAAATATTGGCGAAGGAGCTCCACATTAAACACTGGGTGCAAACCAAGGAATGGAGGAATCCTTAATTTGAAGGAATTATCATCGACTGCCTTATTGATGGTGTACGACCCATATCAAAGTGGATGAAGCTTGCGACGGGGTCCCGTGAGCCTCTCTTTCTGCAAATGAAACCAAACCTTATCACTCACGTAGAACTTGTGTGGAACACGATGCTGGTCATGTCGCTGCTTGTACTTGGTATTTTTTTTTTTCCAAATGTGATAGAATTGTTCGTAGATGTGATGGATTCATTCAACAAATCCAGTTTCCTTATCAACCTCATTTTGAGCATGGGAAGATTCCTCACATGCATATGTAATGGGAATATCTACATCAATTGGGGCCAATGGTTATAACCCTAGACACACCTGAAAAGGGTTGTGGCCAGTGGATCTATGAAGGGATCTATTATAACTATGCTGAACATATGGAAGGATCTAATCCCATGTGTGGGGATTTTTAGAATTGTACATTCTCATAATATGCACAATCATTCAATTGACTACCTATGTTTGTCCATCGGTCTGGGGGTGGAAGGAAGTCGACTTGGTGAGCTTGGTATATATCAATGACAATAGGCTGGACCAGAAGGTGCTTAGGAACATGCTGTCGCGATTTGAAATGATATTCGGTGACCCGAAATGAACCCAAACGTGCTCGAAGAAGAGTTTAGTATTGTCTTCGGCGGAGATGCTCTTCTTGCAAGCTACCATAATGATCATATTAAAGAAGCGATCCACGACCACAAACACACAGTCATTACCATGTTTGGTTGAAGGTAGTACTGATATGTAATCCATGGATACAGATTCCCATGGCCCATTGGGAGTAGGAAGAGGAGTGTACAACCCCTTCTTCTTGATGGCAGGTTTCGCAATTGCGCAGGAAGTGCAGGATCGGATAAATTGGTTGACATCTTGTTGGAGATTGGGCCAATAAAAATACTTTTGCAATATCACCACTATATTTTCAGTGCCAAAGTGCTTTGCCACCCACCTGTAATGCGCTTCCCAAATCATCTTCGCATGCTTGCTTGAAGGAACACGGAGACAACCTAAGTGGCATACAAATTGTTCTTAGAGATGAAAGTCTGACACTGGCGTTCTTGCACATAGTTCTTGATATATGGAATCAAATTCGGGATCACTGTCATATAGTTGAGGCCACCCAAAGGTATTGTGGACATAAGAGTTGAGCATCGTGGTCAATGCTGCTACTGTAGGTCGACTGAGGTAATCAACGACTCATTTGGTGCTGCCCATATTATATTCAATGTTTAGGTGTAACTATTGCAAGTAGGTGTTCCAATTTTGGTGTCAATCATTTTTTAACTTTCCTTGGGTTTCCATGAACTATAGGGGCTTGTGATCAGTGTGGATGACCGTCTATTTTCCTAGGATGTAATGCTTCCACTGGAAGGAGGCTTAGACAATGGAATACATTTCCTTGTCATAGGTGGGGTACTTGAGGATTGTATCTAAAAGCATCGCACTATGATTCACCACTGGATGACCATGCTGAGTTAGGACTGCACCAACAACATAGTTCGAAGCATCTGTCTCAATCTCAAAGGGCTATTGCAGATCTGGAAAGGTGAATACGGGCATCGGACATAAGCATTTATTTATCTTGTCAAATGATTATTGTTGTGGCTTGGACAAAAAAAACTTGGACTTAGATCCCCCTTTGGTCGCCTGGATAAGGGCCCAAGCAATATTAGAGAATCACAACACAAATCTGTGATAGAAGCACGATAGAAGTTGGGAAGGCCTAGGAAGCTGCGAAGCTCCATGAGAGTTGTCAGGTTTGGCCAATCATGAATGGATTGGATATTTACAGGATCCACATGCACACCATGTTCTTCCATGATGTATCCTAAATTATGAACCCTCTCCACTCCAAATGAGAATTTCTCTAGATTTCCATATAAACTGTTCTTTAGCAAGGTGCCGAGGACCCATTGGATGTGCTACAAATGTTCTGGTCATGTTCTGCTATAGATGAGGATATCATCCATATATACGACCACAAAATAATTGGTGAATGGCTAGAGAAGATTGTCCATCATCCTCATTAAGGTTGATGGAGCATTAGTCAAGCCGAAAGGAATGAAAAACCACTCAAAAAAGCCTTCTAGACATCGGTCTGCTCAATTGGCACTTGATTATAGCCAAAATTTAGATCAATCTTACTGAAATATTTGGAACCCTTGAGGGTGTACAAAAGGTCATCGATCTGGGGAATGGGATATTGATTTTGGACTATGATCTTGTTTAGATCTTGGTAGTCAATGTAGAGTCACCATGTCAGATCCTTCTTCCGCACCAACAAAATTGGACTCCCACTAGGTGAGGAGCATGGTTGAGTATGCCCTTTTTGGGTTAACTCTTGAATTTGACGTTTGATTTCCTCTTTTTCCATGATGGAATGCCTGTGTACTAGACCGTTAGGTAAAGGCACCCTGGGTACCTAATCAATGGAATGATTGACCTGGAAATGTAATGGCACCTTGATAGGTGTGGTGAATATGTATTTGTATGCTTCCACGATCTTTTCCACTGGCTTTTGCTGTGTAGAGGGAGTCCGTGTGGAGGTGGTGGATGTTGCTGTGATCTTTCGTTCATCTTCAAAACAAATCATGAAGAGGAAGAATTTCCCATTCTAGGAGATTACCTTCCATTGCTGGTGTTTTCACACCAGCACGTGCAAAGATGCACCCACTAAGGGTTGTTGTAAACTTAGTAGAGTCTCAATGGAAAAGAAAATAAACAAAAGAAATTAAACAACTAAATTAATCAAACATGCAAACTGTATTAAAATAAATCTAAATTAATATTTTTTTGCACTTTTTATCAAGCAAAAAGATAGGAACATCTTTTAAAGAATAAATAATGATCTTTCATTATGTAAAAAATGACATTTACAAGGATTTAATATCACATTTGAATTACAGTAGGATAGGTCCATGCAGTTGTCTGAGGGAGGGTTTGCTTGGTCTCCTTGTAGTCTACAGTTCTCTGGCCACGCATCATGTACACAATCTATGGAAGGTTGAGAATGGAACACAAAGGGATTTATGGTCTTCAGGATATTTTCGCATAGTAACGACTTGAGTAATGTATGGAGAATGGTTGTTGAGTGATGGACCTTGATGTTTCTTTATAGGTACGACAAATAGATCTAGGATAAGGATAAGGATTTGATTTTAATTTTTTTTTTCTTTTGCCTTTGATTTTGTGCCTTTCCATTTTTTATCCTTTTTCCAAATTGGGCTATCATAGGTTTCATGCCAGTTATATTCTTTTTGTTGAGTGATAAATAGGAGAATCATCCCAAAAAAAGTCAGGGCGTAAGTTGCTCATTTTTGAGATAATTGAGCAAATTAATTTTGTAAAATGGGCCTTTATGTGAGACTTTAGTTTTTTGGTTTTACCAAGGTAAAAATAGTGGAAATTGAATGTGGTAATGATGTATAGGTGTGGTGGGGCTAATGACAAGGTAGGAAAACAAACGTTAGGTGTTAACAGATTCCCCCCCTGATGTGTGAGGTTAGAGCTCAATGTATGGCTGACATAAATAATAGGATCTTCTATTCCAGTGCGATGGTGGCATGGAGAATCAGGACTGCATCGGAGGATCTCATCCTTCAACAGGACTACAGGGGACCTTATCTTCAGATACAATACTCAATATGAATAAGGTGCATATAATCTCAAATATATGGAGGAGGCGGGCATTCCCATGCTCATATCAATGTCTCAAATTAAAAACTGGATGGAGGCCCAAATGGGACCTAATCAATAAACGGATAAATTGCCGTGTACATCATAAATGTCCAATATGGAATCAAATATGGAATGTAATCATGGTCCAACCAAGGCTGATTTGAAGACCTAGAATATGAACAATGGCATTCTCATGGAATGCTAAATCTCAATAACTAATGCACTATTGGATCCGAAGGGTTCCAACATTTGTAATGACTCAAACAACTGAGACTCAAAATCTAACTAGTACAATGAACTACATATGAACTGGATACATAAGTGTTGACACAATTCTGTCGACATGGGTTCAATTTTCACTACTGTTAAAAAACACCAACCAAACACCCTTAAGCATCGACCCATAAAGGTTTTACCCTTTCCAAAAACACTCGCAGAGTGAGTGAGGTCTCACCCAAGATGGTTAAGGGGTGTTTCAGGAACCAAGTTTCTGTAGTAGGGAGAAGACATGCATTAACCATTAGTCAATCTCTACAGAAACTAGAGATCTTGTCTTTGCATTACGCTAACAAATAATATATATATATATATATATATATATATATATTCGACATCTGCATCATCAATATATAATCACCATTCGCATCAACATTATATAATTGACAATCGCATCAACTAGCATTATATATTAATCGATAGAGCAACAAAACCTTAAACACATTGCATCATTGAGATAACATTGAATATTAAACACAAATAGAAGCACAGAACAAAGACATAACCAAACATCCTCATGCATTAACTTATTCGAAAATATGCGGTACAACCTTCACAGGAACAGTTCCAAGCGACTTATCGTAAATCCATACAAATAGAACAAAAATTGCAGAAGGCAGAGAAAAACATAGATGCGATATGTCTTTGTCTACCATCGATTCCCTTAGGCTTACAATTATCGTTCTATTTATAGACAACTAAAGTTGTTACAAAATGGTCCAAAAGACCCATTCTAACTAACTAAACCATAACTTGCGCTTTCGTCGGCTTCCTTGTTCTTCGTGAATGGTCCTTTCTTCCGTGAATGTTCCTTTTGTCATTGTCGGCTTCTGTAATTTATGCGCTCTAATCCCGTGCCAACAATAAGGAAGCATGTAACTGGAGGGATTCCAAAAACTGTCACCAACGCAACCTGGATATCTCAAGAAACAAAATATCATTAGGTGTCCATAAAGACTCACAAATGGACTAAAGTCAAGGGACATCCGGGGTCTTCGACCAAATAATGAAAGAAACATTAACCTATACAAATCTCATCGGTGTGATAACGTAGTTGATGTCGAACATGTGAGAAACAAACGTTCCAAAGGGAACTAAGGTCTCCCTTTAGTTCGTCCAAGGAGCTCATCAATGAGGGTTATGAGGCCAAGGTACATGGTACCTTTGGGTCTATCCTTTGGAATGAATGTGTTGATGTCAATAAGGGGATACATGCAACTGTCAAGGAAATAATGTTTCATTGATAGAAGCATGAGGGTACAACCAAAGAGAAATATAACCACTCATGGGTCTGAGACACTGATGGGGGATACGAGGGAAACTGAGTAATAGGGAATCAAACTTCCTTTGTTCAAAGTATTACAACATGGTTGACCTTGCAACATATGTGAAATGAATCTTGGGGAGGGACACAATTGGGATACCGGAAAATGTGACTGCAATGGGGGACACTCAGAGGGGTGGGTACTAATGGAATTAGGTTGACTCCAAGGGTGACTCATCACAAAATAATATGAACAAAGGCGACCAGGGATGTTACTGTAAATAAGGGACTATATGTGATATATAGGGGTGCTAATAAGCACCATTTGTAAATGGTTTCTATGATGTAGAATGCATCGAAGAGAGACTATGGAGTTGTACTTCACAATCGTAGCTTCCCATATGCATGGGAATATGGAAAAAGGGGGTGCTTAAAAGCACCGTTGAATCATGGTTGGTGAGGCGGAATGGAACCTCAGTAATATAAAATGATAGGAAAAGAGGTAAGTGTCCAATGAACTGATTAGTTGGTTCAACTAGCTAAATGATTGTATCTGGGGTTTGGATGGAGGGTGGGACAATGGTGGTAACCTCCTTGCAAGATGGTGAATGGTGGAACAATAATGTCATTTTTTCAGTATGGATGGAGTAGAGGGCTCATGAATGTCCATTGTAGATCATCAAAATGACTTTAGTGAACCTAAATGTGGGAGTCCTTAGGGTAGTCTAACTAGTGTTTATGACAGAGTAATATGCGGTTTGGTGTGACTCAGATACTATAAGGAATCCCAAACCTATGGAAATTGTAACATAATGGGTGCCAAATGAAAAGGGGTGCAAAAACGTCACCCATGTAAGGTAGGTTGTAACTGTCGGGTAAGGGATAATGCAAGGGTGGATGGGATTGGCAACTTACCCGAACATAATGGAGGGTCCTACATGAATAAAATGGGAAAAATAAGGTTCATGCATATGATATTATACAGGGGTGAATACCTATATGGTAATTTGGAGTGTTATACTTGTAGGGAGTGGTTGTCGACTGAAACAAGTGGAGTTCAATGCAACTTGAACCTGTACACATGGAAACGATACCCAGGCATAAAAATGTGCATATTTAGAAATCAAACCAAATATACAAGTGATACGTGACCTCGAGAAATGGTTGAGATCACACATGAAAAAAGTAGGGTTAAGGTCCCGCCCCCATGCTATGGGCATGGGGTTTGTGATTATGGATCACATATGACTCTTATATATATATATATTGCACGTGGATGTGACACTTTATAATTTTTGAGCCTATCTAGTAGATGATGGATATGATGTTTATTTATATGTGTAAGCAAAATGATATGAAATGCAAATGTATGGCTTATGACCTTGTTATTGATGATTAATGTGCCACTCTAGAATATCGTTAGCCATTTGGTATGCAACAGTATTGAAACTCCTGGGGACATGAATGAATGTAACAAATTCAAATGATCTAACCAATTGTTTAGTGTGCAGGAAATTTCTAAAGAGGAAAGGATCACGTACTTAGTAAAATTTATTCAACTGTGTGACAGGGTGATTCCATGAAGATGGGTAACTCTTTTTGACCAAATATGGTGATGAAAAATGAAAATTTTACCAATGTATTAAATTGAAGCCCTTGAAACTCATATTTTCCATATGAATTTCGACATGCGGTTAAAAAATGAAATGTAGAGAATTATGTCAGCTTTCTAATGATATTTTTTCTTAAATATACCAATTTCATTTACCATGTCAAATTTTCATTTAATGAAATGTGTGTCCTTAAAAATTTGAAGAGCAATTAACAAGTGGCTTGTGTGTGTGCAAAATAATTTAATGTTAAATTAATAATTTAGAAAAATTAAATATGTGAACATGATCTAGACAGAATGCACTAGTGCGTAAAAGGGCAATTTTAGTTTTCCAAATTATGTAAACAATCAAAATATTTGGCGCACACACCCACATGTGTGCAAAATGCGACTGAAATATTCATTGGTCAGTTTCGAAAAATAATAATAAATATAATTTTTTAAGAAAAATTATATTTATTATTATTTTTCGAAACTGACCAATGAATATTTCAGTCGCATTTTGCACACATGTGGGTGTGTGCGCCAAATATTTTGATTGTTTACATAATTTGGAAAACTAAAATTGCCCTTTTGACGAGGATGCCTTATTGTAGCGCTTGTATATTTTTTCAATTTTTTTGGATGTGTATTTTGAATGTTGTTGATTTATCTTTGAGCTCATTCAAAGTTGTCGACAAGGTTTTTTAGGGTAATCTTTAGCAGAATTTTAAAAACAAATGACATACGAAGATAAAAATTCGTAAATTATATGTATATGGATAGAGGATTCATTGATGAATCCAACAATGTCAAGTCCTCCCATTAATGTGCATTTAATGACATAGTTTAAGGCTCTGAAAGGAAGACAAAATTTTATTTCTGCGGTGAAAAGGGATTTCGGCCTATTTTTTAGGCCCTCGATTGAGGTTTTTAAAATACCTTGATCGAGGGATAAATACCTTGATAGCTCGATAGAGGTCTTCTTTAAAACCCCAATCGAGGTCTTTTAAACCCTCGATTGAGGTTTTAATACCTCGATCGACGACTTTAAAAGCCCTTGATTGAGGGTTTGCGGCACAAATTTTAGGCATTTCGCTTGCCAAAAATCGTGAACCAACTTCATGGATTAACCCAACAAGTAGTTGGGAATCGAGGTAAACACGAAGGTTATGAATACTCATGTGTATAGAATCAATCAAGAGATTGAGCATCGTATTCTGCATGATTAGTTGTGGTTGCACCTATGCATGCACTGCTAATGTGGATTAGGGTGTGTAATGGGGAGTAAAGTACCCATGTAGCTGAGATGAGATCCAGATAGTATCTACTTGCACTGTCAGCATAAACAACATACATGGTAGGGTTAGAATCCATCTAATTAGGTCAAGGAAACAAACCATGAGGCTCTTTTTTCGAAAAAGGAGAAAACGAAAAAGGGAAATATATAGTACAATGAATACAAAGCTCAGTCAGGTTAAGTGTAGAATCTCTTGAGATATAACCCATTGTGGGGGTTCTTCAAGAGGTGACCTTCTGAATTGAAAAGGATGTATTCTCTCTTGCTGAGACAATGTTTGACAACATATGGTCCCTGCCACATAGATTCCAACTTTCCCTTTCCATATTTATCGTGGGCTTGGTCGTAGATGAGGACAAGGCCCCCCTCCTTGAAAGTGAGAGGGTGCACATGAGAGTCGTAATGGGATTTTGATCGATGCTTTGCAGCATCAATCATTTGGAGTGCCACATGAAATTCTCATCATCTTTTTCTAGAGAAATTAAGCATTCTTCCAAAGCAGTGGTCCCTGTGAGATTTTCAATTGCTAGGAACTAGATTCATAAGACAATTTCACATGGAATATTTTAGACAATGAGAGAAGAAGAATAGAGAGAATAAATTATGGAAATCACTTGTATCTTATTCATTGATATGATAACAATATATAATACATCCTCCATGGATAAAATCGAATTCCTTTGAGGAAATTTGGAAAGAGTAAAAAGAAAAGGCTTAGAAAAGACAAAAAACCCACTAAGTAGCAAAAGTAGTTTCCAAAACTGTCCTAGAGGCTCACGAATTTAGTAAGTATGGTATGGAAGCTCATGAGTGAGGTAAATAGAATGTATTTATGTCTTTAGGAGAGTAGATATGATGTGGAGGTAGAATTGGTCAAGTGGCAAGAGTTTCCAAGTCAACTAGCTTTTCCTTTTCCACTAGAAAGTAGAAAAAACTGGATAAAGCTATCTAAATCAGGAAAGTGTCTTTCTAATTCATAAATAGAATAAAATCAGATAAAATCCAAGGAAATCTGATCTAGAATCCATCCAAATTCATTTTTTTGAGTTAGGATGGCACACGGTCCACTAAAAGACAAAACTGGCCTATTTTACCTTGTTAAAACTTAGGAAATTAATCATAAACGATTAATTAATTTATCCTAAGTCTAGAATGACATAGTGGGTTTTTTAAATGTTCCAACACCCCCCCTTAAGCATGAATTTATGTGATGGGAATCAGAAATATAGGTCCCAAGTAATAAGGCTTATGGTTTACCCAATACAAAAATAACTAGTCCATGTAAACCGGGGAAATAGGGAAAACCTCATGGGAACAAAACTCTCCCTAAAAAATGGACATGCTTGATGTATTCATACTATCATGTTGCTCATTTGAATGAGATGAATGATCTGAATTATTCGAATGATCTGAATGGGATTCTTTTGAGTAACATACTTGATGAAGAGATTGTGGATCTCATGATGATGCATCAGTGCATCAATGTTGTGTAGGCAAGAACCATGTGTTGAAGCTCTATGAAGCCCATATTCTGATGATGGAGGAGAATCAATTGAATTTTTATTGCTGCTGTAACATATATAATCAGATCTGAAAACATAATCAATGATGGAAAGAATATCTATGCATACTCCTTCCCAAGGAGAAACAATGAACTCAATAGGATCGATTTCTTCTGTAGCTGTAATGTGGTGCACTAGTTCTTGTATCTTCTTCTAAAAATGATGTAGGACCTTTTTGATATTTAAAATGAGATCATGCATCTCTGAAATATTATAATGTGAGTCATATGGATCAGCAACCAGTAAAAATGTGTAGTCTCCATGATCGAACAGGGTTTCAGTAGGAAAAGTGTGAGAAACTAGGTCACTCTGACAGCTGAGCGATCCTGGAGAGTGTGAGGAATTGAATTTTGAACCATGAGTGATGGGGGTCAGGTCCATATGTGTGGAATATTAGTTAAAATAATTCCAAAAACATTGCTATCCAACCAATGAAATATATGAAAGACAAAAGTGCAATAGAGGCAAGTGACACAGTGTAGGAAAACATAGAATTGTGTAGTTTTTTAACTGGAGAACATGGGTGTTGTAGGGTCTTTTGTGCATCCAAGGGTTGGGAATATGATGTGGGAGATTTAATTACCTTCATATCAAACTGTAAATCATCTTCTAAATCAGAATCTAAAATATTTGAATGGAGCGTGAAAGAACTTTCAGAAGACAAGTCCGAAGCTAGTAAACAATGACTAGTTTTGAGAGTAGACTTGGATGAACCGACTGAAGATTGTTCCAAGGAAGAGTCAGAGGTTTCTAATTCTGATATATCAGAATGTGAATCAATATCAGAGACATCATAATTATATTTCACTCTAGCACTCAAAGAATAAACATGATTACCTTTGGGAGAGGCTTGGAAACAGTGATCTTGTTCTACAACAAGCTTGCCTTGTTCTTTCTTTGCAAAGTTAGGAACATCTATGTTATGATCTTCAAGCATCTTGGCCATTTTTTCCACTTTATTATTGAAGCAAGATTTCATAAGATGAGTTCCTTTGCAGCAATAAGAACACTTGGGCTTCTCCTTCTTCATCTTCTTTTATTTGGAATCTCCATCACAATCCTCTTCATCTGACAATATATTTTGTTTGGATTTGTCATTCTTGAAACTCTTTGCTCTATGAGCAATAAGTGAAAAGTATTTGGAGGGTGATATATCCTTCATTTGTACCTGTGTGTTCTTATACTTAGTGAGTGAATCAATGAATGTATCCAAACTTGGCATCTTCCAATTAAGAATTGCAAGTCTTGTGGTATGAAAAGTATACACAAATATTGAGTATTCTGAGCTCAGTTTTGACAGAATGGTAAGGATTAATTGCTCATCCTTCTTCTCTATGCCACATTGCTTTAGTTGAAGCAATAGGTTCTTGAATTTTGGGATGAAATCATCTATAGAATCAAAGTTACTTGGACTAAGAGATATCAGCTCAGTCTCCAACAAATGACCTATGAGCTCATCTTGTTTTCCAAAGAGAGATTCTATCTTTTTCCACACTTGATTTGGATTGGATAGAGAATCAATATGGAATAGAAGATATGGAGATATAGAGAGACAAAGTAACCCATAAGCTTCATCAATCCTATTGAACCATTTGGATTTTAATGCAATAGCTCCTGGCTCAGTTTCAAGCCCCATAGTAACTCTATATAATCCTTTGCTCCAAAGTTGGATGATCATATGTGCCTTCCAGTCAAAGAAATTGAAGGGAGTGAGTCAGAGATTTGGCTTGTTTTTTATCCATACTGATGCGCTCCTAGTGATGGAAATACCTGCAAAAAAAAATCTTGGAAATTTCTTTGAATCAAGCTAGCTCTGATACCATGTGATATTTTCAATTGCTAGGAACTAGATTCATAAGACAATTTCACATGGAATATTTAAGATAATGAGAGAAGAAGAATAGAGAGAATAAATTCTGGAAATCACTCTGTATCTTATTCATTGATATGATAAAAATATATAATACATCCTCCATGGATAAAATCGAATGCATTTGAGGAAATTTGGAAAGAGCAAAAAGAAAGGGATTAGAAAGACAAAAAAACCCCTAGGTGGCAAAAGCAGTTTCCAAAACTATCCTAGAGGCTCACAAATTTAGTAAGCATGGTATGGAAGCTCATAAGTGAGGTAAATAGAATGTATTGATGGATTTAGGAGAGTAGATATTATGTGGAGGTATAATTGGTCAAGTGGTAAGAGTTTCCAAGTCAACTAGCTTTTCCCTTTCCACTAGAAAGTAAAAAAACAAGATAAAGCTATCTAAATTAGGAAAGTGTCTTTCTAATTCAGAAATAGAATAAAATTAGACAGAATCCAAGGAAAAATTATCCAGAATCCATCCAAATTCGTTTTGGTGAGTTAGGATGGCATGTGGTCCACTAAAAGACAAAATTGGCCTATTTTACCTACTCAAAACTCAGGAAATTAATCATAAATGATTAATTAATTTATCCAAGTCTAGAATGACATAGTGGGGTTTTTAAATGTTCCAACAGTCTCTAGAAGAAGTTCAATAACTGTTGGAATATTCTCACCATCATTTTTATATTTTGCATGTTGCATGCATTTGCATGCAACTGCATCCATCCAGTCATCATCTTAGTGGTCTCCCCAGCACCTAGAGCTCACGTTTAGCTCCCCAGAGCCTGTCTTCAGTCCCCAGTTGGCCTACTACCTACCTGATGCACCCTATTTGACTGTTCTGCATGAAAAGTGCACCTTTTCTCACCTACCACCAATTATCTTTCAGTTAGAGCACCTTATCTCACCTACCGAGAGTTATCATTCAGATAGTGCATTGATTGAGTAGTTCTTCCACTAATTGCTCATGCTAACTGCCTGTAGCTCCTAGTTAGCTAGTTCTGGAGTGCTACTTGACCATTTGACATCCTCATGCGCCCTCCTTGGAGTCTCTATCCCCTGATTTATGCCTAGATGGTTCTGTTAGACTCAGTTAGACTCACTTGACTGACTATTACCATTTATGACTGATACTACTGACTGGATTATGTCTCCATTGTACTCTAAGCTAGACTTTGAGCATGATTCGAATGACCTCCTTGGTTAATTCGAAATCTCTACACAGATTTCATTATTGTATTCATTATTCACATAGTGGCAGCTCATAGCTGATGTATGATACTGCTATTCTTCATTTTCTGTGTTCATGAGTGATTATTGAGTGCATTCTCTTCTTCTTTGCAACATTCTTGAGAGTTTGATTGTGAGTTTGTTACAGTTGCTAGATCCCCTGCAGATTATCACATGGTAGCAGAGCAGTTTGCAACTATTCAAATTGCAACCATTGCAGTAGTTGCAGCATTTATTTGAGTAGCTATCTTTCCCTAAGCACCAGAAGCCTCTGAGTTTCCACACCAAATCCTGGTGCTATTACCTGAATTCATTGGAGCAATCCAATGAGGTCTATCCAGGTGTGAAGGACTTAGTCATATGTGCTCGGATGTGTTAAGGTAATGTTCATTCGAAGTGTAGCAAATATCCATCAACAAACGCTTCTTGTTTTGCAGGTTTATTCATCCATTTGAATCCCTATTCAGTAGATTCAAAATCAACAACTATTATGGATCTCCATTATTTCTGCACTGGTGATTATGCACTGATGATTATGCACTGGTTATTATGCACTGTTGACGCAATGTCTATTGATAGGGGTTCACTTCACACTGTCTCCAAGAAACTACCAACCCAAACTCCCTTACACACCGGCCCTGAAAGGTGTAACCCTCTCCAGCAACACTTGCGGAGCAAGTGCAGTCTCACCCGAGATGGATAAGGGGGTAAAGGAACCAAGTTTCCACAGTGGAGTTGAGGATATGCTTTCAACACACATTACCCAGAGGTTATAACATTCGCAACATACTATCAATTCATCATTCACACATTAAGTCATCCGCAGAGTTCAATAGATAACAAACATTCAGAACAACATATTCAATTTACCTATTCAGATCAACTTAAACCCATAACATATTCGCATCAAAGCTACTCTGAAACATTTCACATTCATCATCACATAAAAACAGAGACAGAGATTGCACCATAATCGAACATCTTCATTCATTCATTAAACCTTGTGGAATGAACCTCCCAGAAACAGTCAATACACAATTTTGCGGATACAAAACAGACCCAAAAGATAGGATTGATCATCAAAAACTGGATGCCCTTAGGCTTACAATCCTACTCTATTTATATGCTTCTATTTGGTTACAAAACGGTCCACATGACCAAATTAACTAATCTAACAATTCTTGCGCTTCTGTGAACTCCACGAATGGTCCTTCTTTCGCGGAATGACCCTTTCGCACCTATCGGCTTCCGCACTTCCCGCGGACTTATCCCGTGCCAACAGGCCCCCAACACAAACTTGTGGCTCGTCCCGAGCCACTTCAGCTGGACACTATTAGTTTGTTGAACTACTATTGGAAGTCATCATAGGTGGTTTGGATCTGGTTGACTATCTCTCTTATTGATGCTCAGAGCTGCACACTCTCTATCACCTGCTGCTCCGTTGGGTGGTCGCATACTTTCCGTTGTACTTCCTCCAATTTCTCCTGTACTTGTTTCATCACTAGTACTACTCATTCTATGAGGGATTCGGCCTTTGTTTGCATCTCATCCAAATGTGTGGCTCATCGTTGCTTTCTTTCGTGGGACTTTGTAACCTGTTGCTTCATACTTTGTAGTTCTACGGCCTTTATCATTCACATCATTGTGGGCATCGTTTTGAGTGATCCCGTAAAGGTTTCTAACTGCTCTTCTTCTTCACGGAGCTTTCCCTTCAGCATGGCCAGTTGGTCATCCTTGACCAACCTATCCCAAAAATTTGTGATGCTTACCGCAACTTGCCGTGCTTCCTGGTCCATCTCCTGGATATCTGCCACTTCTTCCTCTATCGTCGTTTTCCGACTCTGAATTTGTGCTAGCGGTGTGTTGGGTGTCACTCGAGTCTGGAGCTCCGCATTTTCCATTCTGAGCTCGGTGATGGATACCCCTAACATAACAGCTTGTGCCTCCAGGGCGACATTGTTAACACCCAAAAAGTGCTCACTATCTCATCTACCCCATTGCATGACTCATTTGTCCATATTTCCTACCATATTTGCCTTCAAAACCCTCAAATCCCATTAAAAAGCCTCCAAAAGGCCAAAAAAGCCTCCAAAAGGCTAAAAAACCCCTTTTCCCCCCAAAATTATCCAAAATTCCTCCAAAATAGCAAAAACCCTCTAAAAAGGGAATAAAAAATATAAAAAAGAGGAAAAAGAGGAAAAAAGGAGGAAAAAACCCTATACACCTGACCTAAACCATATGGTTCCCAAAACCATGGGCCAACACTCCACCACTAAAAACCTATAAATAGGTGATGGAGACCCCTCATTTCACATCCACAGTCAAACACACCCTTACTCTGCCAAAATCACTCTTGAAACCCTAGCTCACCCTTGAGCTACTTTCACCATTGAGTGCCCCTTTGGCCCAATTCCAACCCTTTGGAGAAAGAGAAGGAGCAAAGCTGGAGTTTGGAGCAACCCTCTTGGACCATTGCAAGAACTTCACCAACCTCTACACTTGAGGTAAAATTTTAATACAAAAACCATTTATATTTCCATGTGTTGTTATGTTTATCAATGCTCATGCTAGTTTAGAATTCATATTGTTTGAGCAATTTAATTTACTATTTATTGAACTGCTACTAAGGAGTCCATTCTCCTTAGTAGCTGCTCATTTGCACAAGCTAGGGTGAAAACCCTAGCTACAGTTTTGGCGACTCCGCTGGTGTTCCTTTGAATTTTTGGTTATCATTTTTCAAGTCTTAGATATTTTTAATTTTCTGCAATATTTTTTTGTTTGGCTGTCCTTTTCGGCTGCCGTAAACTGCTTCTTTTACCTCCTACAGTTGCATCTTGACTGCGTCTTTCAGGCATTTACCTGTGATCCGATCACGGCTCTCAGACTATTTCCGGCGACCTACCGGCCGTTTTCAGTCTGTTACCTGCGATCCGACCGTGGCTATTAGCTTGTTTGGGACGGTCCGATTGCGGCTGTCAAACCATTTTCCCGCGTCCCGCCTGCATCTTTCAGCGATTTTTCTGCAACCCGCCGGCATCTTTCGGCCATTTTACCGTGTCCCGCCTACGGCTTTCAGCCATTTTCTTGCATCCCGCTTGCGCCTATCGACCTTTTTCCGTCATCCCGCCTGTGGCTTTCAGCCATTTTCCTGCAGCCTGCCTGCGCCTGTCGGCCTTTTTTCAGCATCCCGCCTGCGGCTTTCTACCTTTTTCCCGCGGCCCGACTACATCTTCCAGCCAAAATCCTGCAACCCGATTGCGACTGTTGAGCTGTTTGCCGCGGTCCGACTGCCCAGATTTTCCAAAAACCCACGGTCTGTTTTCTGCATTTTTTCCCTGTGTTGAGCCCAGTACTTTGCTGCACTATTTTCTACACTAGCACAGCCATCTGTCCTACCTGCAGCCATACTTCCCTACATCCTTTTTTGCAGTATTGTTTCTGTTCCATTTACAGAATATTTTTAAAAATTTCAGCTTTTTAAATTGAAAAGAGAAAATTTTGCATTTCAAAGTTTAATTTCAGTCTTGTTATTTTTAGTTAGAAAGTTTCCCACCCTCGTGGCACTTTTACTTGGGTTCATCATCATCTCACATGCACACACTCTGTCACCTAATTCAAGTGAGCCTTAAAAAACTACTTAACACAACCAAAATTCTAACCCCACTTGAGGAACACATAAGAATTTTTGTAGTTAGGTAGGATCGGGGAGATAGGCATCCAAATAACACCCCTCGGTTGCTTACACTTGAGACATAGCTGTTGTCCATTAGGGAACCAAAATCCCCTAGTATTTTTTGGCACGGTCATAACCAGTTTATTAGAGGGCCTCTCCCCTAGGAGGGTTGAAGTCGCTAGACTGGTTCCAGAGGCCTGAGTGGAATACCGTAATCCATTCAGTAACCGAAGGGCTACCTTTCACAGTTCTCGGGGTATCCCTGTATGGGGATACTGCGGTAAAAGGACCAAATGGCAGATTCACCTTTTCTGGACGTGTCATGAACGGGGTATCTTAGTTTCCTTTCTTCTAGGATTGACTACCCGGTGTCCCTCCTGGTAGGGGGATATCTTTAGCCACTTGGCTCTACTATCCATATTATCTGACTTGGATTTCATCACCTTGCAGAGGATATGTCTAGTTGAGTCAGAATACTATCTAGCTAGGTGTTTGAAAGCTCCTTTACCTCCTTTTGGTCTAGCGAGTCCACCATTTTTATTTTTTAGGAAACCTGCTGCTTGTTGGTATTCTGACCATTTTTGTTGATACTCCACTTATTGTAGCACAGCTGTTACAGTAAGTGTTTTGAGTTGGTTGTTGGCCTGAGTGCCATATTTTTTGAGCTCTCCTTCTGCACACTCAATTTCATTAGGGTTTTTGAGCTGTTTTTTCACTCAACACAACCCCCAGATATTTGACACCATCTGTCACCATTGAGTCCACGAGACATTCTCGGCGCCTCTGGGGCGAGCCCCCACAGCACGGTTCACTTGACACCACTCGTCATAGACATAGATCTTCATCACTTGACACCACTCATCATAGAACTCGAGCTTTGTCACTTGACTCCACTCATCAATGGCATCGAACTCTGTCACCTGATCTTGACGCCCCTTATTTTACCTCTGATTCTGAGGTAGAGTCTGAGAACCCCATTTACATTGCACCAACCATCCCCATGGCTGGCATGAATTCCACCCCTTTCTTTGTAGGGACCATTGGTGGAGCATCCACCACCACACCAGCTACCACACCTGCTTTGGGTATGCCCTCGATGGGGCCCACATCTACCATTTCGATCACTGTACCCATTCCAGTAGCTGGCATACCTAGTGCCACTCCATCAGTGACTCACACTACCCTTGGTGGTGCAGGACTGTCCCATACCACTTTCGTTCCTCCACTTGGGGGAAACATCCCTCCACCAGCCCCTACACTTGGAGGCATTGTCCCCAACATGGTCACACCCACTAGTATGTCACATCCTTCTACTAGTTTTCCATTCATGGCTAGCCTCAACCTTCCTGACCTAGCTAGATTGATTAACGACCCCATCAGACACGACCCTACGTGGCCTCACATGCCCACCAAGCTTCCCTCCGACATCCCAAAGTTTGAGGGAAAGGCAGGTGAGGACCCCCAGAACCATATTATGTCCTTCCATCTATGGTGTTCCTCCAACTCCATAGTGGACGACTCTGCCCGCCTCCGTCTGTTACAGCGCACCCTCACTGGCTCTGCAGCGAAGTGGTACATCGAGTAGCCCCATGGGACCCATGCCACATTTACCTCCCTTGCCTCCACTTTCCTGTAGTTCTTTCAGTTACCTGTTCGCTATGACACGGGAGTTGAGATCCTACTGTCTTACAGACAGAACACAGCTACCCACATCACTGAACACATTCATGAGTGGCGTCGCCGCCGCAGCCTCTGCAAAATCAAGTTAGTCGACCGTATCTTCTTAGATTGGTTCCTAAAATCCCTCCTTCCTGTCATTGCCAAGGATGTGGCATCTGAACGACCACAGTCTAAAGAAGAGGCCATCCTCAAAGCCCATCAATTTGACCTCATTTACGCCCAGTTGGGTTATCTATACACCATCATACCTGACGCCCCTCACGGTGATTCCTCCCAACACGATGCGCTGGGGGCATCCCATGCCGCAGATGGCATCATTGGTCGTATTGCCTTACATCCCCAACCCTTTTCCATAGCACATCCTAGCCATGGCCCCGACCTTTCACGGGCTACCTCTCAATCTGGAGCAACCAATTCGTATGCTCCCATGGCACATCACCACCATACCCACAGACCCTCATGTCCACCTCAGTGATTTGGTCATGCATCCCCCACTTATGCCCCCCCAGCCACACCTCAGTCAAATTACCACCTGTAGGCTGCGCTCGCCCCTGTGTCCTCTCAATCCCAACATGCTTATTACCCACCACAGGAAGCCCCTGCAGCAAACCCCCAACCCGCTCCACAACCATATCAGCAAACCTCACAAGGTTCAGCACCTGCGCAGCCTCCTCCTACTTATTATCCATCGCAGCCTGCTCCTGCACCTGCACAACCCCCGAACCCACCTGCTGCCCAAGGGAAGGTATACGCCCAACAGAATCCGCAGCAGAACCAACACAACCAGCACCAACCGGGCCAGCAGAACTGTGGCAAAGGTTGTAACCGTGGGAACAACCAACCTCCAAGCTAAGGTGGTCAACCTCCCAATCCCCCAACCAACAATAACGTGGCACCTGCCAACCAGAACCCTGATCGGCCGCCCAAGCAGGCCAAAAATCATAATCTATGAACAAACCATCCTTGTTCTATTTGTGGGGTCTATGGCCACTACACACATGCTTTCCCACATTTGGAGCGAGCTCGGCAACTTTGGACTGATGATGCCCATCGCCAAGGGCACGCGGCTCCTCAGGCGCCACCCAACCCACCAACCCCTTAGCAGCAACCTTTGGTGCTGTAAAACCCCTTACCTACCCAAGGCGTAGTGAACACTCAGCCGTTGGCTCCCCCTCAAGGCAATGTGCCACCACAGCAACAGATCACTTATGCCGCTTCTGATCAACCCATGTTCGATTCAGGTACCCACCACTTGTTGATGATGTCCTCCACTGATGTCAACCTCCAAACCCGTCGGAACCAATATGGCTCCACCCCTGAAGCCCCTCCTGCCGACAAAACTCCTAGCGCTCATCCCACTGATCATAAGCTACGTATACCTCCGGCTCCACTTGATGGCGCCTCCAAAGCACCTCGCTTCCCACTTCGTCGCATCAACAATAACCCCAATGCTCGTGCTGCATCAAATTACAACATTGTAGATTACTTAGCCCAATCTCCCGCAGCCATGTCTGCGTTGGAAGTCTTAAAAAACTGTCCTTCACAGTGCAAGACTTTGCTCTTTGCCATTGGTGCTATTGACCCAAATGATTCACAACTGATGGGTCCGAACCACGCCTGCCTTCCACTTTAGCGTTCCAAGTTTCTGTTTCCATTCGGAATCTTGTCATCCATCGGTGCATCATCGATGAAGGTGCCTCTACATGTGTGATGTCCACATTCGTTTTCCAGAAAATGGGATCCCCTACTCTCCAGCAGTCCACCACTGCGTTGTGAGCCTACGACGGCCATTCGGCTAAACCCCAAGGTCTATTAGCTAATGTCCCCATCCAGTTGGCTGGTAAAACTGTACTCATTGACATAGAGGTCATCAATGCCCAACTTGATTATAACCTCTTACTTGGCCGCAGCTACATGTATGCTATGCAGGCGATTGCCTCATCCATTTTTCATACCATGATGTTCCCCCATGACAGACGCATGGTCAAGGTCGACCAACTTACCTATTACGATCCCAGTGCCCCCGCTGCACCCGAGAATGTTCTCCCCATGGTTGAACAACCTGTTGGTGGTGCACCTACCTCATTTGTTTCCTCTGTGGGACCCGTAGTTTACTCAGATATGCCGATGACCTCCACATTCCAATTCATTCCTCCCCCGTCATCTGCACCTGAAGTATCTGACCTATGTACCCTTTCTCACAATACGCAAACACCCAACAGTCAACCTCCCTTGTTACCCAAACCACCATTGGTACCTAGTCACATTGGTGTTACACCCATCCACACCATCCCCTTCCTAGTCCCTCCCTCGGGAGTAGTAAGCGCCCTGGCTATGGCTACCCTCATCCTCCCTGGGTTAACCTTAGGATTACTCGTGTGGTATATTTCACCTCCCATTCCCCCGCCAACACCAAATGTCGTCCTACAACAGGTGCAACCCATTGCCACTACTATTCAACCACCTCCCGGTGTCACTACCCCTTCATCATCTACAAATCCCCCCCCTCTTATCAAGCCCACTAGGGGCAGAGGTCCACAACAATACACGGCTGTACCCCCTCCCAAGGCAGTTAAACCCCCCCCGTGTTTCGTGCTCCCCCCAAATGCTCGTTGTGTGATGAGTTAGGCCATCCGACTCATCAATGTCCACAATTATTTGCATTACAGGAACACATGCAAATGCTTGACGACGACCCCAACATCCCGGTTGTCGAACTAGATCCAACCCCTAAGCCTTGTGATAAATCACTGCGTACTAACTACCCTTGTGCAATATGCGGTGTTTATGGCCATTACTCACATCACTGTCCTAATCTCCCAGAATACCGAGCAGCTCTCTACAAGATGAATAATTTGGACCTTGAGATGGAACTCCCCACCATTAAGGAGATCCACCCCCCGATCTCATCCCTATCCGGAGAGATTAACACCATTTATATGATCTCTTCAACTACCATTTCCTCGCCCACCGATTTGACAACTCATAGTTTCCGTAGTGATGAGGAGATTCTTGAGGCTCTCACTGCCCCGGATTATCCCTGGGATGACATGCACCATCATTCATATTTCCTCCCAGAAGACTCCTCCACCACAACTACCCAATTTGTGGTTGAGTCCAAATATTTCCTTCCCACCAAAGTCCACTGGTTTAAGGATTCTATTCCCGCTCCTGATGCCTTTGAGGAAGGTAACGTGGCCAACATCTCACCCACAATCCAAATTGATATTGCTGCCCCAGGAGGTGCCCCTGAACTCATCACCTTAGGATCCTCCTATAGTGAACATGAGATTGGAGAGTACAAAAAACTTTTCCAAGAATTCTGTAATGACCCTTTTTCAAAATTCTATTAAAATGACAATTTTTCCACTTTTTCCCCAATTTCGACCTTTGACTAGTTTAACTGTTTTGACCTCCAAATCAACCCAAATGCTCCCAAATATTTTGTATGAGTGTATGAATGGTATTTAGAATTGAATATCAGGTTCATGGATGTTTTATGGCCCTCCAAATACTGCTGCAAACTTGTTTTGTATTCTGATCAATATATGTAATTTTGACTAGTAATTTGTGCATCAAATCCCCCCCGGGTAACACTACAAATGGCCTTCCAAATGTCTCCAAACTCCCAAAAATTTATGAACATAGGTATATAATTTTTTAAGTATGTTATTAAGGTCTCATATTCTCCATTAATTTATTTTTACTACTGTTCTAACTCTCTCACATTCAACAACAAAAACCCCCAATTCGACCCTTGGGAAATGGCACTATTTCACCTCCCAATACAACTAAACTGAGTAAAAATGCTTCAAATGCTCAAGTACAGTAAATGAAACTTGTATAAGACATCCATGGCAGTATATTGATCACAAATATATCAGAGAATCATCCATCCATTCAAAATAATCAACATTATAGTGTCATACATCAATGCATTGGGGAAATGGACATTGTTTGCTCATTAATCAATAGTTTTGCATACAACTAGTGGGTATTTCGACCTGATACTTTCTGAATATGAATAACAGAGGATATGAAGCTATTACAATCATAAATATATAATGAGAAGCTCTCTCAAGAAGCATAAGTGCTCACCAAAAACGCCCTCCCTCAAGGAGCATGAATATGCCTTCAAAACTGGAAACGGTGGAGAGAAAGTGCTGCACTAAACCAAACCATGAAACTTCCTGTAGATGATACCTACAAATAAAGACTCCATTAAAGCACCATGAAAGACCTGAGTGGCCTCTCCAAACACCAACTTGGATGGGAATCTTTCACCCTCGAAATTGGCTAAGGCAAGAAACTAGTCATCCACTAGCTCTCTCTTCACAAATGCAATTTTTCTCAAATCATCAAAAGCCATTCTCATACTTCATTTCTACATTTTATAACCAACATTTGCCACTTGTCTCCTAGTTCCAACCTTCCATCTTCTCCCAAATTCGATTTTGAGTCTCTTTGGCTTCTCCAACTCCCAAACTCGCCTTCCTTGAGCCTATTTTTGGTGCTGACATGTCATAGTGGTCAGATGTCAGATGTCGGGTCTGCAATTTGTCATAGTTGTCATAGATGCTCCATCATTGGTGTCATAGGGGCTAGGGAATCTAGCCCAAGTGTCCACAAACTTCCACTTTGACTCTTTATCTTCCATGGAGGTTACCAATCCTTCCCAATTCGACCTAAGATGCTCAATGACATGTGTTATGACTTACCACCTCACCCAAGAGTGTTCACATTCCCATTAATTCGAATTTGCAAAAGAGATATACCATGTATTATGAAAAATCAAGCTAGTGTGGGTCCCACCACCTCCATATGTCTCCAAAACCACTTGCCACTTAGAATTTATCTTGAATTTATTTATTCACCATATTTATTAAATGCTTGAACCCCTCTAATGTCTAAATATCATTTATTAGCTTCCTTATTACCATCCCACATGTGCCCATCCAACCTAGGAAACTAGTAGGATTGATGGGATTGTCTTACTATGCACTTATTTGAATGGAGACATTACAGTCCTCCCCACCCAAGATTGCTTGTCCTCAAGCAATTTCAGATTTGGATGCTGCAAAATATTCTCCTCTTCCCATGTGGCATCTTCATTTGGTAAGTCCTTCCATTGCACTAAATATTCTTTGATGGTTCTACTCCTCAACCTTCTTTCCCGTGTCTTCAAAATCTTTTCCGGAACAAGTGTGAGCTGACCTTCATCATCCAAAGGAGGATGTATTTCTGAAGTGATGATTTTCTGACCAAGAGCTTTCTTGAGACAAGAAACATGAAATACATTGTGGATTTTACTCCCTTCCGGAAGTTCTAGTTCATAGGTTACTTATCCAACCTTCCGCACTACCTTGTATGGCCCATAGTACCTTGGTTTTAATTTTTCCGCTCCATTCTTTTTTAGAGATGTTTGTTTATAAGGCTGCAACCTTAAATATACTAAATCATTGACTTCAAAGGTTCTTTCTTCTCTATGCTTATCAGCATATTGTTTTTGCTTTTTTTGAGCAACCTGCAAATTGTCTTTCAAGAGCTTTAAAATTTCTTGGCTCTCTTCCACCCAATCTTTAGCCTTTGGGGCTCTACTATCACCAAATATAATGTCAGCAAATGTAAGTGCATCATAACCATATAATGCTTTGAAAGGAGACATTCCTATTGACATATGATAAGTGGTGTTGTAGCAAAACTCACCCAAGTGTAGCCATTTTGCCCATGCTTTTTGCTGCCCTCCCACATAGTTTCTTAGGTATCCTTCCAACCATTGGTTTACCCTCTATGTTTGTCCATCAGTTTGTGGATGATAGCTGGTACTTGGAGTCAATTGAGTTCCTACCAATCTAAAAAGTTCTTGCCAAAAAGCACCCATGAATCTACTATCTCTATCACTGACAATGCTCTTGGGGAGCCCATGCAATCTGAAGATTTCTTTGAAAAAAATATCAGCCACTTGTGCAGCACTAAAAGATGATGTAACAACAAAGAAATGAGCAAATTTTTTCAACCTATCAACTACCACATAGATGCAATCCTTACCCAAGGATTTAGGCAATCCGGTGATGAAATCCATGGAAATACTGTCCCATTTTTGCTCCGGAATGGGCAATGGTTGTAATAGGCCGGTTGGACATGTAAGTTCTGATTTGTTTTGTTGACATGCTTTACATTCATTCACATACTTCTGAACATCTTCCTTCAGCCCCTTCCAAAAAAATCTTTGCCTCAACTGTCTATAAGTTTTGAAGATCCCTGGATGGCCCGCTAGTGGGGAATCATGTGCTTCTTGCAAAATTCGGTGCTTGAGCTTGGAGTTATGAACTAAATAAATTATTCCCTTATAATATATCAGCCCATTCAAAATCCTATAATTATCATCCCCTTTGATTCCATCCAACACATCACAAGTAAATTTGTCTTTGGCATATTCAACTAGTAGCATGTTTTTCCAATCCTCGGCAATATCCATGAGAGAAAGAGAAGGCCTTCTTGACAAAGCATCTGCTACTATATTATTCTTTCCTTTGTTATATTCAATATCAAAATCATAAGCTTGAATCTTGCTTACCCACTTTTGTTGTCTTTCATTTAGATATTTTTGGGTAAGAAAGTGTCTTAGACTATTGTGGTCAGTTTTCACCACAAACTTGCTGCCCACCAAGTATTGTCTGAATTTGGCCAATGCATGCATAATGGCCAGCATTTCTTTATCATAGATGGAGTAAAGTTTTTCATGAGGCTGCAACTTTCTTCTCTCAAAGGCTATGGGGTGTTGGCCTTGCTTTAGGATAGCCCCTATTCCTCCACCTGAAGCATCACATTCCACAACAAAAGGTTTAGTAAAATCAGGAAGTGCAAGTATGGGACAACTACTCATTACCTCTTTCATTTTTTGGAAGGCCTTTTCAGCCTCTTCATCCCACTTGAAAGCATCCTTCTTAGTCAAATCAGTGAGTGGATAAGTCAACTTGGAGAACCCTTTCACAAATTTTCTGTAGTAGGTGCATATGCCAATAAAGCCTCTCAATTCGGTAATATTTTTTGGTGATGGCCATTCCAAGATAGCCCTGATTTTTTCCATGTGTACCTTCACTCCTTCTTGCCCAATAATGTTCCCAAGATATAGTAGTTCTTTCATCCCAAACTCACATTTTGATAACTTAGCAAATAAGGACTCTTCTTGCAAGATTTTCAACACAATCTCTAACTGTTGCAAATGCTCTTCCCATGTTTTACTGTAAATGTGAATATCATCAAAGAAAACCAAAACAAACCTTCTTAGTTGCTTGCAAAATATTCTATTCATACATGCTTGAAAGGTTGCTGGAGCATTAGTTAACCCAAAAGGCGTGACAAGAAATTCAAAGTGGCCAAAATGACATCAAAAAGCGGTCTTTTGCACATCTTCATCTTTCATTCGAATTTGGTGATACCCTGATCTAAGGTCAATTTTTGAGAAGCATTTGGCCCCATGTAGCTCATCCATGAGCTCATCAATCCTAGGAATAGGATACCTATTCTTGATAGTCTTTTTGTTCAAGGCTCTAAAATCTATGCACATTCTCAATGTTCCATCTTTTTTCTTCACTAGCACCACTGAAGAAGCATAAGGGCTAGAGCTTGGTCTAATGAATCCCAACTCTAGGAGTTCTTGTATATCTTTTTCAATCTCATATCTGAACCTTTTAGGATGTCTATAAGGTGGTATCTGAATGGGTTAAGTACCCTCCTCCAAAATAATACTGTGCTCAACCCCCCTATCTGGTGGCCTACCATGTGGAAGGTCTCTAAAAACCTTTTCATATTTTTGCAAAAGTCTCTCTATCTCCTTTGGGTGTTTGACAATATTTATAGTTGGCTTGGGAGATGTAATATGACATTCAGCAGCCCATTCTATATCCCCATGCCTCAATATAGATCTCATACTATTGCAACTTACTACTTGATTTGGATAAGTGTGTTGCCCTCTCACAATTCTTTGTACTCCTTTTGAATCTTGGAATTTCATTTCGGGAATTTGATAATTTACTGTATACTCTCCTATTAAATACATCCATTTCATTCCCAAAACCACATTAGTACCAGCAACATCAACCACATAAAAACTATCAACAAAAGTATAGTTACCTACGGTGACTTGCAGCTTTGGAACCCATGTTTTGCATTGCATTGTGTTGTGACCGGGAATGACAACTGTGAAGCCATCAAATGGTTCAATAGGTATCTTTCTTTTCTCTACCATCTCTGTATCAATGGATTTATGAGTGGCTCCTCCATCTACCAAAACTAAAGTTCTTTGTCCTTGTACCACACCTTTGCATCGGATAGTATGATAGCGAGGTATTGCTGAAAGCACTGCCATTCTTGCTTTGTCCGGTGAAGGCTGATTTTCTTCTTATCTTTCCTCTTCTACTGCTGTTTCATATGCCTCTTCTTGATATGAAATATGCCCATCTTCATCCATGCCCCCATCATACCCTTCATTGTCAGAAAATACTTCTATGTATTGAGCCTTTCCTTTGGTACATTTGTGCCCTGGTGTCCATGGTTGGAAGCATGTGAAGCACAATTTATTTTTTCTAAGTTCATCCCTGTTTAGTCGCTCTTTTTTATTCCTCTCAAATGACTCTCTTTGCCAAGGTTTCTTATCATATCCATCCCTTTTCCAAGGTTTCTTTTCAAATTTGTAGCTAGGCTTAGGAGGAAATCTCGTTCTAGGAAGCACATTTTGGAGATCCCTAGTCAAGCTCATTGCATCTTTTAATGTAGTTGGCTTGTGGGCTTTGACCAAACCTCTTAAGGGTTCAACCAAACCTTCAGTGAGAAGCAATACTAATCTTCCCATAGATACATAAGCCACCTTGATTGATAATTTTTGAAAGTCCAACATATATTCGGTAGGGGACCCAGTTTGTTTCAATTGAGCTAGTTCTTTGAAAGGAAATTCTGGATCTTTTTGTTCAAATCTTTCTAGTACCCTGTCAACAAATTCTCCATATGTTTTAACCTGATTATGACCCAAGGTTTTCAGTCCGTGAAACCACCATTCATTGGCATCTCCTTCCAAATGCAAAATGGCCATTTTTAATGCATCCTCTTCCAACATATGATTCAACTGAAAATATACATCTTATTTTTGCACCCAAGTGTTAGCAGAATTTTGAGAAGAACCATCAAAAGTAGGAAGTGACATTTTTCCAATAGCACTATTCAATTCTTTGTTTTGGAATGGACTCCTATTGTCTCCCTTCATTTTAATCTTTTGCATAGCATCAATGTAGTCACTGAGTGGTACACCTCTTTTACACTCTTCATTCAAATCATTCCAATCATTTACTAGTTTCTTGTAATCCAATTCAAGATTGGGCTCTTCTTTGGGTGTGAGAAATTTAGGTGCAGTATGCCTTTGTGTGCTTTGAAATTCATCAGGTTTATTATGAGGTCTTGTACTTGAGAAAATATGCTCATTCCCTTTCATCTTTTCCCCTGAATGTGAACCATTATTATCTCCTATCATCCCTTTGCTTGAAAGTTGGCTACCCAACAATTCGAAACCTTTCATCATTTGTTTATTCATATCTAGCATAACCATGGTAATTCCTTCAAAACATGGTTTTAAGGCTTCAATAAATTCCTCCTTATGTCTTAATTTTTCCTCCTCCTCTCTACCCATTGTTTTAGAAAAAAACTCTTTTTCTGCTACTATCTCTTCTTCAACCAAAACTTCTTCAACTACTGATTAAAAGGGTGGTGTTTTATTTGTTTGGATTATTGTTAATACCATCAGGTGCCAAGATCATGCTCTGATACCACTTGTAATGACCCTTTTTCAAAATTTTATTAAAATGCCAATTTTTCCACTTTTTCCCCAATTTCGACGTTTGACTAGTTTAACTGTTTTGACCTCCAAATCAACCCAAATGCTCCCAAATATTCTGTAGGAGTGTATGAATGGTATTTAGACTTGAATGTCAGGTTCAAGGATTTTTTATGGCCCTCAAAATACTGCTGCAAACTTGTTTTGTATTCTGATCAATATATGTAATTTTGACTAGTAATTTGTGCATCAAATCCCCCTGGGGTAACACTGCAAATGGCCTTCCATATGTCTCCAAACTCCCAAAAATTTATGAACAGAGGTATATAATGTGTTAAGTATGTTATTAAAGTCTCATATGCTCCATTAATTTATTTTTACTATTGTTCTAACTCTCTTACATTCAACAGCAAAAACCCCCAATTCGACCCTTGGGGAAATGGCACTATTTCACCTCCCAATACAACTAAACTGAGTAAAAATGCTTCAAATGCTCAAGTACAGTACATGAAACTTGTATAAGACATCCATGGTAGTATATTGATCACAAATATATCAGAGAATCATCCATCCATTCAAAATAATCAACATTATAGTGTCATACATCAATGCATTGGGGAAATGGACATTGTTTGCTCATTAATCAATAGTTTAGCATACAACTAGTGGGTATTTCGACCTGAGACTTTCTGAATATGAATAAAAGAGGATATGAAGCTATTACAATCAGAAATATATAATGATAAGCTCGCTCAAGAAGCACAAGTGCTCACCAAAAACGCCCTCCCTCAAGGAGCATGCATATGCCTTCAAAACTGGAAACAGTGGAGAGAAAGTGCTGCACTAAACCAAACCATGAAACTTCCTGTATCTGCTACCTGCAAATAAAGACTCCATTAAAGCACCATAAAATACCTGAGTGGCCTCTCCAAACACCAACTTGGATGGGAATCTTTCACCCTCGAAATTGGCTAAGGCAAGAAACTAGTCATCCACTAGCTCTCTCTTCACAAATGCAATTTTTCTCAAATCATCCAAAGCCATTATCATACTTCATTTCTACATTTTATAACCAACATTAGCCTTCTAAGGGTCGAAATCCTCTCAATAGATTCAATAGATTTCCATTTAGGAAATATTCCACATTTGCCACTTGTCTCCTAGTTCCAACCTTCCATCTTCTCCCAAATTCGATTTTGAGTCTCTTTGGCTTCTCCAACTCCCAAATTCACCTTCCTTGAGCCTAGTTTTGGTGCTGACATGTCATAGTGGTCAGATGTCAGAGTTCAGGTCTGCAATTTGTCATAGTTGTCATAGATGCTCCATCATTGGTGTCATAGGGGCTAGGGAATCTAGCCCAAGTGTCCACAAACTTCCACTTTGACTCTTTATCTTGCATGGAGGTTACCAATCCTTCCCAATTCGACCTAAGATGATCAATGACATGTGTTATGACTTACCAAATCACCCAAGAGTGTTCACATTCCCATTAATTCGAATTTGCAAAAGAGAGATACCATGTATTATGAAAAATCAAGCTAGTGTGGGTCCCACCACCTCCATATGTCTCCAAAACCACTTGCCACTTAGAATTTATCTTGAATTTATTTATTCACCATATTTATTAAATGATTGAACCCCTCTAATGTCTAAATATCATTTATTAGCTTCCTTATTACCATCCCACATGTTCCCATCCAACCTAGGAAACTAGTAGGATTGATGGGATTGTCTTACTATGCACTTATTTGAATGGGGACATTACAAATTCCGTGATGTCTTTGCCTGGTCCTATACCCAAATGCCTGGTCTTGACCTTGCCATTATAGAACACCACATTGACACATGGCCTGATGCACCCCCCGTTCATCAGAAACAACGCCCCATTCATCCTTCCAAGCTCCCCGCTGTTAAAGCAGAGGTCGAGAAACTTCGCAAGGCCGGATTCATTTATCCTATTGCCTACACCACCTAGGTTTCAAACCCCGTTCCTATTAACAAAAAACAAGGCACCATTAGAGTGTGTACCGACTTCCATGATTTAAACCGCGCCTGTCCCAAATACAAATTCCCCACGCCATTTATTGACCAACTCATCGATGCGTGTGCGGGGCATGAAGTCCTATATTTCATGGACGGTTTTTCCAGATACAACCAGATTCAGATCCATAAGGAGGATCAGTACAAGACTGCCTCTACCACCCCATGGGGCACCTTCGCCTATCACGTCATGCCTTTTGACCTAAAAAATGTTGGTGCCACCTTCCAACGGGCCATGACCTATTGTTTTCATGATTTGGTCCATATCCTACTAGTCTATCTTGACGACCTTACAACTCGTTCCCAGAAATGATTAGACCACCTTAACGACCTCCGGCAAGTTTTTCTGCGTTGTCGCAAATATCAAATCCGCTTGAGCTCACACAAGTGTGTCTTTTGCGTTCCGACATGCCGGTTGTTGGGTTTTATTGTTTCCCAGAAAGGAATTGTTGTTGACCCCTTGAAAGTCCAAACCATCTTAGACCTTCCCTCTCCTCGCATGCTCCAACAGCTCTAGAGTCTACAGGGGCCATCTAATTTCCTTCGTCGGTTCATTCCCGACTATGCCACCACCATTCATGGTTTCCTACGCTTACTTCATACCCACATACCCTTTGTTTGGGATGAGCAAGCAGAAGCTGCCTTCGGAGCCCTCAAGAAAGCTCTCACACAAGCCCCTTTGATCTCCCCTCTAGATTTCTCTCAGGACTTCATCCTTTACATCTTGGCATCCGAACATGCCATGTCCGGAGTCCTGTTTCAAGAAGATGCTGCTCGCTAGGAGCACGTCATTTATTACGTTAGCCAGACCTTGTCCAGACTACCCCTACGTTACCCATATGAGGAAAGACTCGCCCTTGCTGTGATCTTTTCCATCCAAAAATTTTGACACTACATTTTGCTCAGTCATACCACAGTTGTCGCTGACTCCAACCCCATGGTCTATCTCTTAAACCAGTGGCTCTTGCAAGGTCGTGTTGCTAAATGAGTCATTATTCTCCAGGAATATGACCTCACTTTCCGCACCCCTAAGAGCACTAAAGCCCTTGCGCTTGCCCAGCTCATCACTGATCTCCCCTCCCTTCTGCCGTCCCCACCAACCTCTGACGAGTTACCCGACAATCACTTGTTCACCATCTCGTCTGATGACCCATGGTACGGGGATATTTTTCTATACCTTCACATGCAGAAGTTCTAACCCAACATCAATCGTGATGGACGCTGTCGTATCCATCACCAGGCCTCTCGATATCTCCTCTTAGGCGATGTCCTTTACCGGCGAGGGGTTGACACGATTCTCCGTTGTTGCCTTACACACGAGGAAGTTGAACACGTCCTCAATGACTGTCATAGCAGTGCCTGCGGTGGCCATTTCTTCGGAATGGCCACCACCCAAGAGGTCGTCCGCGCTGGATACTTCTAGCCCACACTCTTTACCGACTGCATCACCGCAGTCAAACATTGCCATAATTGCCAACTTTTTTCCCCCAAGGCCCGGACACCTCCTGCTCCGTGACATCCAGTCGTCACCATTGGTCCCTTCTGTAAGTGGGCCATCGACTTCATGAAATGTAAACCCCCATCCGCCAATGGCCATAAGTACATCATTGTCGCCGTTGATTACTTGACCGAATGGGCCGAAGCCATGACCACCTTCAATTGTACATTTGACACTACTGCCCATTTCTTTTTCAATCATGTTATCACTCGATTCGGAGTCCCCAAACAGTTGGTCTCAGACCATGGTTCCCACTTTGAAGATTTCGTTTGGCGTGAGTTATCCACCCTCCTCAAGTTCGAACATCAATATTCCTTTGCTTACTACCCCTAAGGGAACGACCAAGTAGAGGCCATTAACAAGATTCTCAAAACCATCCTTCAACGCATTGTTGACCGAAATAAGTCCAATTGGCACCACATGTTGTTCCTTGCCTTATGGTCTTACCGTACCTCCACCAAGACCGCCACCGGTTTTACCCCATTTCATTTAGTTCACGATGTAGAGTCTGTCCTCCCCATAGAGTGTCAGATACCGGCCTTACACATCGCCGTAGAGCTTCTCCCAGACATCTCCCCACTCGAGCACCGTCTGCTAACACTAGAACAAGCTGATGAAGATCGTCGTTCCACTCTCCAGACCATTGAAGCCGCCAAGAACCGCTCCAAAGCTGGTTACAACAAACATGTACACCCTTGAGCTTTCCGTGAAGGGGACCTAGTCCTTGCCTATGACCAAGCCCACGACAAAACTGGTAAAGGAAAGTTTGAATCCATGTGGCAAGGCCCTTACATCGTGCAGACCTGTCTCGGCAAGGGGGCATACATTTTAACAGACTCAGAAGGTCACCCTTTGCGCAAACCTTGTAATGGGTTGTACCTTAAGCGCTTTTATCCCTAAATAAACCTACGGCCCCATTGGTCCGTATTGTACAGTTTGCTCTCTTTTTGTTTTTCACCTTTTTAATGCAATCTTACATTCCTCATTTTTTGCATGACCACAGATGGACCCTCTTCCACCTCATTACATTGGCTTCGCTGATGGAGCAAGCCGCTGGTCTCCAAACCTGGCTTCTGTAGTATGGGTCATATATTCCCCTTCACATGAACTGATTCACCTTGAGGGAATATGTATAGGCGCTGCTACCAATAACTAGGCGGAGTATGATGCTGTGACTGGTCTCCTGACTGCTGCCATCCAGATGGGAATATGTCACCTTCATGTGTTCCTTGACTCCCAGCTCCTTGTCTCCCAGCTCAACAACTGCTACCAGGTGCGTGATCCCTGCCTCTTTAGAAAATTCCTGCGCACAAAACAACTCAGCCGACAATTTGAATCCATAACATTCACTCATGTACCACAAGCTCAGAATAGTGTCGTAGATCAAATGGCTAACAATATCCTAGATTGGCACATCAATCACACCATGTAGAGCGTCCATCATGCATCCTTGTCCCATACCATCTCATCAAAAATATATAAAAACCCAAAAAGGTTGCAAAGGGCATCCACGTGCCTATCATCAAATAAACATTTGCATCCATGTGCAATACAACAATAAAACCACATAACTATACAGGGGCATCCACGTGCCTAATCCTACATACATCATGTCACATCACATACAATATACAAGGGGCATCCACATGCCCATCATTCTATACTACGCGCATCCACGTGCGTACACTACATCATCATAGCCAAAATATGCATCAACGTGCATATATATATATCAAAAAATACATGTCCAAATGCTACACATGTTCTGAGCACCCCCGTACTTAGCTATACAAAAAAATAATAATATCTATACATCCCTATGCCTCATAGAATACATGCTGTAGCTACAAAATCAGGAGGAGTCCCCTGCACTCCCTAATGAGAGTCATACCCTGCATCACTGCCTGCATTAGCTGCCTCTGAGTCCTCACCTCGCTCCTCCTCCAGCAGCTCCTCATCCCTTGTAGGCTCCTGTGCCCGACCTCTATCCGCCAAGATAGCCACCCGGATCGCGATCGACCAGAACTCCCGTGGCGCCCTCAGACAATCCTGGATCACATTGGGATCCACGTCCTGCCACCCGTCATCGGTCACTCTGACCAGCAACCGATCCAGAAGCATCCAGACAACCTCCAGCATCCCCTCAGCATCCCGTCGATGCACCTCCCCTCGCCCTAGCAGGGTTGGCACCGCCACATGCCCCCTGTGCGCTACATGCCCTGGTGGTGGTATCGGGCCAACATCTGTAGATCACACATCAGTTAGTAACAATATATATCATAACGCCTACCATACACAAATCTTGACATCCATAACATGCAAGTAAATCAATACGTACCATCTGGTCCCCATGCCTGCCGTGGCGGTTGTGGTGCCTCCGGATCCCTGGTGTAGTCCATATCCCTGTATGGATAGTCATCCAGTGTCAGCGGTATCTGCAGCCACTGAAGGTAAAGCTCCTGGGTAAAGTATCTACCCACCTCACCGCCACCTCGGCGGTGCATCATCTCTCCCCACCGCACCATGCGTGGTTCCCTCAATCCTACTGCCCTGACCGATACTCGCGGCCGCAGTGTAGGTACCCGCTCCATGAAGAAAGCACAAAGAAAGGATCCATAACAGAATCCCTTGCCAGATTCCTTCACCGATGTCAGCTGTCGTTGAACACAAGTGAGGAATATCTGGCCCCACGCATAATGGACACCATCTAGTACGCGCTCCACTAGCTACATCTGGCCCCCGGACACCTTCTTAGGTGACTGGGACCCCAACACACAAACCACGCATGCCGCAATGGCCTATACTGATGGATCCTGTAGGTCCACCACCTGGAGTGCATTCCTCTGCACCCTCGCCTCTAGAACACAGTACCGCTCTAGCATATCCTCCATATCTACATCAGTGGATACTCGCGGCTGCGTATCCGCCACCCTACCCAGACAGGGCAACCCCTTCAGGAAGTATACATCCACCAGGGTGAGGTCCACCCTCTCACCCTGCACCCTGAATGCCTGTATGTCTGGCTCCCAGAAACTCACTAGCCTATTTAGCAGCAATGCTGCTGAGCACATCATAGGTACCTGCGCAAACTTCAGCAGTCCGCACAATCCCAACACCGATCGCACATGACGATCCTCCCGGATGACAGTCACTATCTCATCCGGGACCTCCCACTCTCTCCAAAGAACCAGCGACATCTTGTCAAACACATAAGGAAAACTCATCAGACTCATGTCAAGGAAGTAACCCTACCCCTCCCCTAGGGAACCCTAACAGTTCGATCCCAGTTGCAGCTTTAGGGCCCCTCGCCGCAGTTTCCAACTGCGGCTATCAGGCCTACAGTCGCGGTCCCAAACCGCACCTGTAGGGGCCGAACTCGCAGTTTTGAACCGTGTATCCAGCCTCGGAACACGTGGTACCTGACTGCATATTCCAGCCCGGACCTCACGGTCCCCAATCGTGTGATCCAGCTTGGAACCCGTGGTTCCATCCCACAAACCCGTGGTCCACCCCACGTGGACCGTACAAATATACCCCTGGGACTCACTACCCCCCCGAACCCAATGAAAATGCAGGTATGAGTTTGACGGAATACCTGTATCTCCCGGATCTAAAATCAGCTGGTCGGATCTTCCAGAAACACCCACTCAACTCTGGTCAACTCTGATCACTAGTCAAAGTCAACAAGTACAAATGACACTTGTCATGTTGGACCCACTCACTATTTATAGTCCGTTGACTTTTTCTTGTTTTGGCCATTCTGAACCCATACGGAGTCCATTTTTTGAACCGTTTCCACCACTAGAATCAGCACGCCGAGACCGTCATCATGGTCCACTTGTTTTCTTATTTTTTCCACATCATTTTTTGAGCATTTTTTAGACACCACTCGTTGCCTCGGTTTGCGTGCCACTTCGGCTGCTCTCCGTTTTTGATATATTTTATATCATCGGATTCATTTTTCTTAGCCCATGATGATGCTTGAGATCATTTCTCACTCTCACCCCCAGATGTTTCAGGTATTTTTTCCAAAATGCCCCTCGTCGCCTCGGTTTGCGTGCCACATCGGTCGTTCTCCATTTTTGACACTTTTTATATCGCTGGATTCATTTTTCCGAGCTCGTGATGATGCTTGAGATCATTTCTCGCTCTCACCTGGTACAGTTTCAACATTGTGTCCCGACACCTTGCTGCCTCGGTTTGGGCGCCACATCGACCGCCATCGGATTGTTCCACATTTTTACATGAGCCATTCACTCCTGTCATACTGCAAGTATTTCATTATTTTTCCACCATTCATTATCCCACAAGGAGGCCCATCAGTGTTCCCCCCACCCTCATTCTTGGTCATCCTCAATGTTCCTTGATTGAGCACTTCCTCCTTGCCTGGCCATTCCTTTTGTTCGGTATAATTTTATCCATTTTTCGGGCCGGACAAGTCCTTTACGAAAAAGGCACTTAGGGAGTTTCTGTTAAGCTCTTTTTTTACTCCTAAAACAATGAATAGATCGCCAAGCAATCTTGCTTCCTTTCATGCTCGTTAAAGTACCTGAAAGGGCATCTATCTGGTATAAGTTTACCCCTTTTTTGGACCTGGTACACTAATTACTAAAAAGGAATACTCTAGTCACACCGGCTAGAAGAGTTCTTCATTGCATCCTTTTATGCTTCTTCGGGCCTTGGAGACTAACACATGAAAAAGCAACCCCCTGGAGTCTTCTTATCGCTTTCAGACTCTCTAAAATTGAAAGCAACCACAAGCATGAACTGTCCTGGGCTCATATAAATCCATATGACAGTACCATTCCATCATTTCAGAGTCTTCTTATCGCTTTCAGGCTCCTTAAAATTGAAAGCAATCACGAGCATGAAATGTCCTGGGCTCGTATAAATCCACACGATAGTACCATTTTACACGCACTTCTTCTAGTTCCTTTAACCCATGAAGAAGTCCCCCCATGCCTCTTGGCACTATGATCAATCATCTCGGCAGCACCCCAATCAGGTCACCTTTGTTAAGAGTATTCTGCAGTCTCCTGCCCTTTTACCCCAACTTGAGTCCCACTCATCCCAGTCACTATCCTTGATCCATTACAGCTATAATCCCTTTCCCACCAGTCAGTTTCATATGCTGCCCGATCATCCCCCGTCATCATACTCTAAACAAAGGAAGTTTGAGTCCACCCACTCTACTTGCCCAGTTATCCCCCACAGTATGTCAGTCCTACCATCAGTACTCTCACACTTTGGTTCTTCACCTCATGCTCCTATCAAGGAAACATCATTTCCTTGCTAGTTGCAGGTCTCCCTCTGTCGATGACAGCCCCTCTATTCCGGAGGATAGACCCAGAGGTCCCTACGCCTTGGACCCATCACCATCAGTGGTGAGTGCCTACGGACCATTTTGAGAGGAGTCATCATTGCCTCTTCTAGTGGTTGTTTCTCACATGCTCGACTTCAACACCTTGATCACATCGTTGAGAATCGCGCAGGGTTTATATCCCTTCAGTTATTGGTCGAAGACCTCGGATTTCCCCCCGACTCTAGCACATTGGTGAGTCACTTCAGAATGCCCAATTTTATGTTCCCGTGGATGTCCGGGTTGCGTTGGCGATTGTATTCGGAAGCCATCCAGTTATATGCTTCCTTGAGTACCCAGTTCAGTGTACCATTGAGGATATGACTCCCTGTCATTATGATCCCGCCGCTCATCGGTTCCTCCGGTACCCCACTCAGTAGCATTGTTGTCATTCTAGTGTATCAGTTTTTCAGCTCAGACACGGTCATCCCAGCAGTATGTCCCAGATTTGTGTCCCCTCTGGACCCTTATGATGTACACAGTGGTTCTCTATGTATCCTACAGGTCCCCCTTTTCGGGCCTCACCGTTATTTTTTATGTATCATGATACGAGCATGGGTATTCCCACCTCATCCATATATTGAGATTATTCCTCATACATGTACTTTCAGTTTTTGCAGTTTGTTCGGGACCGTTGTTTCGGGCTCTAGTTCGTTCCTTCTCTTCTCCACACCCCAGGAAAACCATAAAAGACTTATGATGTCTATCGGCCATATGATGAGCTCCTGCCCTCACACATCAGGGGGCAATCTGTTAACACCCAAAAAGTGCTCACTATCTCATCTACCCCATTACATGACTCATTTGTCCATATTTCCTACCATATTTGGCTTCAAAACCCTCAAATCCCATTAAAAAGCCTCCAAAAGGCCACAAAACCATCAAAAAAGCCTCCAAAAGGCTAAAAAACCCCTTTTCCCCCCAAAATTATCCAAAATTCCTCCAAAATAGCAAAAACCCTCTAAAAAGGGAATAAAAAATATAAAAAAGAGGAAAAAGAGGAAAAAAGGAGGAAAAAACCCTATACACCTGACCTAAACCATATGGTTCCCAAAACCATGGGCCAGCACTCCACCACTAAAAACCTATAAATAGGTGATGGAGACCCCTCATTTCACATCCACAGTCAAACACACCCTTACTCTGCCAAAATCACTCTTGAAACCATAGCTCACCCTTGAGCTACTTTCACCATTGAGTGCCCCTTTGGCCCATTTCCAACCCTTTGGAGAAAGAGAAGGAGCAAAGATGGAGTTTGGAGCAACCCTCTTGGACCATTGCAAGAACTTCACCAACCTCTACACTTGAGGTAAAATTTTAATACAAAAACCATTTATATTTCCATGTGTTGTTATGTTTATCAATGCTCATGCTAGTTTAGAATTCATATTGTTTTAGCAATTTAATTTACTGTTTATTGAACTGCTACTAAGGAGTCCATTCTCCTTAGTAGGTGCTCATTTGCATAAGCTAGGGTGAAAACCCTAGCTACAGACATCCGGATCTAGTTTCGTTGTTTTGCATGCCTTTGCAAGTGCTTTTTCCAATTTGGTCCATTCCTCTATAGCCCTTTCGTTCGCAGTCAGTGTTGTAGTCTGCTCCTCTATGACCTTATCTTTCACGGTCAGTGCTATAGTCTGCTCCTCTATGATCTTCTCTTTCACGACTAGTGCTTTTTCAAATTCATCTCGTTCCTTTATAGCTTGTACCTTCACAGCCAATGCCGCAGCTTGTTCGTCTTGAAGGTGCTGCGCCACCATCTCGCTGGTTTGTAGTTGCTTTTGGTATTCACTCATTTTATTGTGCATCGCAGCCTCGCGGTCGCGGATTTCTGTGCTTGCTACGACTTGGACTTTATGTAGTGTTAACATGGGAATAAAATTGAAATCGACCATCACCTGGTCGCCCTTCTGGATCTCGAGGTCCATATTCTTATCCCCTGTCAAAATGGCATGGGATTCGAGTTGGACTATTTGCTGTTGGGTTCCAACTTCTACCTCAACTCTAGGAGTCGACAGATGTTGCTGGATGTCCCCATGTGGTATGCTTGTGCTGATTATCATACTTGCCATTGTGTTTAGCAGCTCCGCTATGTACTGGAATTGTTTAGCAGAGTTCTATGTGACCTTTTTGCGGTTCTTTTCCACTATTTCTGTAATGTTGTCCAAAAATCTGTCAGCCTGTTGCAGAGTGAGCCCCTCCCATGTGCTACTGCCAACATGGTCCATTCATTTCTTTGTCCTTAGCTCTTCCTGTTGGATCTCTAATTCCGAATCTGTCAGGGTGTTGGCTATGGAAGCCCCATTGTGGCTGTATTCCACCATCTGGTCTTGCGCATCCTCTTCTTGTTCTGCACTCTCCTTTCGGCTGGCTGAGGCTATGTCTTCCCTGGCTTGGTTTTGTCTCCCGGTTTCCTGCCCATTTTCTATGTCCTTCGGATCGGCGGGGAACTTCCAATCCTCTCACCACTTGGCGATAATATCATCGAGCTCAACGTTAGTGAGCTTATACTATGTCCGCAACCATTGCTTCGTCGGGTCTGCTCGGGCCTGGAGGTAAATTGTGTGTACTTCAACGAATATCTTTGCAATGGAGTGATATTTTGTCGCAGCTTGCACTGATATCTGCGGGATCATTCGTGCATCCATCCATATCCTTTCCAACCATATATAAAATTGTAGGGTGTTTTATTTTTGGAATTCCTTATCGGTGGTTTCCCATAGATTCTGGTACCGTGCACCTTCACAAACTCGTTGTCCTGTGGGATCCACCCCCTGGTAATCGTCTGGTTCCCTCCATCCTTTTAAGGCAATCAGAAAGAGTATCCATGAATACATAAATGGCCGCCCATACTCCTGGGCATCGTATACATCCTTAGTTAATTCGTGTAGCAGGATCTGGGACCAGTTCATCTGCTCTCCTATGGTGCACCTTTCCACAGCAACGATGACCCCTAAGTTACATTGCAGGGGTCGGTTCTTCCTGGTTATTTTGACTACTAGTATACTTGTCCCTACTCTGACTGCCTGGTTATTGATTGTGTGAATTAGGTACCCTTGGGAGTCTTTTTGCATGCCATACTTTGTTGTCAACTGTTACACGAGTTTCTTGTCATTGTCCTTCCCTTGGAAAAACTGGGAAGGGTCAGCTCCTTCTTGAGGCAATCCAGTGATCCTTGCAATTAGGTCAATGGTGACTGGGATCTTCTCATGCAGCTAGAGAAATCCATCATGGAAACATGCGATAAGTTTCTTTACGCATGCATTTATTTGTGCTAAGCACCCAAAGTGCAGTAGGAGGGTGATACCTAATAGCCCTGAGCATTCCAGTCCCAATGCCCACGTTTTTGGTTCCTTCGTTGTTGGGCCTCCTGCGTGAGGGACATCCTCATACGCCTTTGCGTATTCTTTGAATTTAGCTAGGTCATGGTCGATATACTGTAGCTTCTGCAACCTGACTGTAATATCCCCAACTTCAACAACCCCTGGTGGTATCGGTGCGACCTCAATGGGGTATTGATCCACAATGTGGGCACCCCTACCCAATGCGGTGGAACATACTGTGAGAGCATTGGACCCTCATATCCATCTTGCACAGCTTCAGCAGCTGAAGGGCCTGCAGCATCATTTGTAAACCTTGCTGATGCCCAAGTGCCTTTCTTTTTCTCCCGACTGGTGTTTGGGGGTCAAGTCGTGCTCCTCTTCTTCTTGTTTGGAATTGTAGACATAACTTCCGGCTGTTCCTACTCAACTGGTGTGGGCGGCGGTCTTTCAGTGATGGTGCTGGAAACATACACTTCCATTCGGCTCGATGGATTAGTTAATGAATTTCTGCTTCTCCTCCTCCTATATTTATAGCGTTGGTCGCTAGTATCCAACCGATCGTGGGCCATAATTACCAAATCTAGCTGGGATCTGTTGAATCTATCACATGCGTTGGTTATTAACTGCCATTCTCATTTTTTCTATTGTCCAGTTAGGTATAACTGCTGCATTTAAATCTGGATTGGACCTCCGCGCCTCGAGGAAGCTTTCGACTTTTTTTCTTTTCTTTCCCAACCACCTGATCGACACAGCGAGTTCCATGGTGTCGATACTTCGCTGTATAGTAGGTTTCTCTGCTCTTGCTGATTTCTTCCGATTCCTCTGGGTCGCTATTGTGTACTTCTCAACCTTGTTCGTTGGTTGTTCTGCATTGATCACGCTACCGATCACAACTCGCGTTGGTTGCTGGTGTCTTAGATTTAGTTGATGCAACCTCTGCCTCACTGGCTTCACATCGGGTTTCAGGGGGATCTTCATCTCCCCTAAGTCTCCGAAGATTCCCTTCATCTCTGAGAATTTCATTGGAAACAAATCCTGAAACTCATGCAGCAAGTTAGTCATCTTTGCAATGGTTGACTTGTCCCAGTAGTCGCCAATGCTTGCGAACTTTAGGTTCTCCTCCAACCCAATGTTCACCTTCTTGATCTTTAATGGTTGCTGAAAATTAATTTGTCCGACGGTATGTTTGGTGCCACAAAACTGCGAATACCCTATGATTCTAGCACGCATATAGACCTGGGATCATCCTCATCGCCGGGCTCTCTGGTGACGTGGTAACACTCCATTAACATTTCTGGTGTCGCAGTCCATTGAAGTGCCATTAGTTGTCCTGTCGGTACCGCCTCAAATATCTTTCCACGGATCGCTTGTAGCGCAGTGTGGATCAAGGGATTTTTATCTGAGAATGAAAATGATTGGATGAAGCCAATGGAAAGCTGTTCCCAAGAATTCATCGCGCATCGTAGTTCTGCTGCGACATACCAGCTCCGAGGTACTTCATCCAACATGTGTATGAATGCATGTACCTACTCTTGTTTTTCTTTCGATCCCCATTGGTGTTGACAAGCATTCAGATGCTCCTTTGGGTCACCTCTCCCGTTGTATCTCATTTGTTCGTACTCCACATCTTCGCCGAACTGAACCTCCATGAGGTGTTGACATAGCGGCCAAGTTGTCATGTTTGATTTGTGTGCCACCCACCATCGTGCAGGAGTAGTCTTCAAGGATTCCTCCAGGGCCAGTAGACGCTGCGGTTCTGCCACAGTTTCCTCAAATTCCCTGAGAAACTTACCCAAGTTGGGAAATCCCTCATATGTAGGTAACATGTACTCCTCCGTGGCTACCCTTCGCAGAGACTGCATTACTCATGCACATCTTCTAAAGGACACTTCATGTAACCGGTTCTGCCAATTCTCGAGGGCCTTGTCTGAATCTGAGGATGGTGAGATGGCGCTGTGCCATCCTAATTCTCCACCCGTGGTGGGATTAACATAATCCTCAGAAATGTTGTACAAACTGTCCCACCCTTTTGCAAACTCATCTCTGGTTGGTTTTGTATAGTGCAGCCCTTCCGTAGGATCTAGTGGTGCGATGACTCTCATCTCCTGATTCTCAAATGACATTATCCTTTTCTTAAAATTGATAATCACTTGATTCTCCATGGCCCAGTCTATCCCCAGTAGTACCGGATAGGGACTGGTGTTATCCACAATTTCAATGACGTCGAAGTCAACATATGTCTTGAGCCCTTCAATTTCAACTAGAAGTTGAAGTACCAGACCAAGCAGAGTGACCTTACTCTGATTTGCCATCCGTAGCTGTAATGGTAACCAGGTCATCCGTGACTTTCCCATTGTCTCCCACATCTATTTGGTTAGAATATTCACATCCGAACCCAAATCTAGAATGATGGAGTCGACATCAAATGCTCCAATTTGTGCCGACATCTGCATCTCCCTACCTGTCTTTATTTTATGTATGCGATTCACTTTCTGTTCTTGTCGTGCACCTTCCCGTCAATGCAGCAGACTAGCTATTTCTTCCTGGGTCCTTTGCCAAGTCTAGGAAAATTTCCAAGAAGTCCCTCAGAGTGTTTTCCTTCCTTTGTGACTTCGTCGAGTTGAACGTCGGTGGCATGTCATAGATTTATTCTTGAAGAGGTAGATGCCTCCTATTCCTCATTGCCTCTTGTGCCTTCAAGAAGACATCCCTTTCTGCTTATACATCAAAGGTGACCTGCTTCTGTTTTGTTTGTGTTGGTCTAACATTGGTGTGTGACCTGTTGCTGCCTGTCACTGCCCCTCCTCATGTCACTATTCCAACCGTCGCATGGCTACTTGTAGCTTCTATCGATACCATCTGCATAGCTAATGGCGTGTTCTGATTATTTTGGTCTTGGTTCTGGGGTGGATTCTTGGTCTACCATTTCACAATGAGCTGAGGGCAGTCCTCTACACTATGATCTATAGCATTGAAGTATGTACATTGCAGCGCTGGGTTTGGACAATCTCTCTGGTAGTGCCCCTGATGTCCACAGTTGTAACGGATGATCGGTCCTCTTACTCGTCTAATATCTCCTCCACGTCCCATATCGCTGCCTCGGCCTCCGTGAAATCCTCCCCTGAAACCTCCACATGGTGGCCCATATGGTTGATACTGCAGTTGCTGATACTATTGCTTCCCATACTGTGATTGGCTATATGGTGGTGGTGGATACTGCGGGTGTCCGTACTGTGGCTGCCCATATTGCCCCTGGTTGTATTGCTGCGGTTGGTTAAACTGCAACTGTGGCTGGTTGTAATACTATTGCTGCTACACCACCGGTGGCTCTTCTCCCTTCATAAAATATGTGTCAGCTGTCCGATCTTGTAGTAGGTCATAGGCTTTGCAGTCCTTCTCATCATGGCCAACCGATCGACAGAACTTGCAGTATAATTTTGTTGGCTTCAAAACCATCTTTTGCAGATATACACATTCCTTTGGTTGATGCGCTTTGGTGTGACATATAGGACACCATGGAATTCCTCCTTAACGAAGGGGGTTTGGTGCCCCTGATTGCAAATACTCATGGAATTTTGGGCAATTTTCCTTATGGTGCCCCCCAGCTCTGCACCTAGTGCACCATATGTCTGCATGGGTTTCCTTTCCCTTCTTGATATCCTCCAATTGAAGTGTTAAATTGGCCAACTACGCCTGGACTTTGTCCATTCCTGTCCCTGCTTCGCCGATTGGTGAAGCCTCTAGCTTCATTGCAATCTCTAATGCTTCCACCTGTGTAGCGACTTTTTGTTGCATCAGTGGTCCTCAGATATGTAGTACCAATCCTGTGATGAACCATTCTTTGTGTTGCAGCTCATTTATCGGGAAGCTCACTTTTGCTATCAACATCTTGTACCGCTGATCAAATTCCCACACCGACTCATTCGAGAATTGCTTAATCTCTTTAAGCTCAGTGACATATTGCGACTCATATTTTGGATTTTTAAATTCATCAATCATTGCCATTCTGACTTGCGCCAATGTCTTGGCGGGATTTCTCGTTGGAACCTTTACAAAATTCATGTACCAGTTTAACGCCCGGCCCCTAAGGGTTGTCGCTAGCTGTCCCATCTTCATAGCTTCATCTTGGACTTGCTTTACAGTCCAGAGTGGCTCACATATGAACCAATACTGTTCGGTATCCTCGGTCCTGTTCCCCTGGAAGGTAGGCATCTTCACCTCATCTTCCATCCTAACGTTGCTACTATTATTGTTTACTGAAGTGCTACTCTTACAGCTACACGTAGGGAAACTCTGTGAGTAGTTTGGATTTCTTCCTATAAAATTTGGAGTAGTGTGCGAGGTTGAAGGTATGTTGTAACTTACGATCTGTTCTCCTTCTGCTTTTGGGGTTGCCTGGTCGATGTCTCCTTCGCAATAAGGTCACTTCCTCCCTTGTGGTCCTATTTCACAGTTATCCATTCCGGTCCTCTCAGGAGACTCTCTCTTAGTCCTCCTCTTCTTCTTAGGACGCCGGAATATCGCTCCACTCCTCAAGGTACCACACTCTTTGTCAGATTCCCTTAGAAACTCGTCATCGCTCATGTCCATCTACCCCACATATTTCTGTCAGATCTACATTCACGTGATACCTTCAACCTCCACACACCGATTTTTCTACCCGTCGGCATACATCCTTAATATTCCCTTTTTGTAGAAAAGCATATTAATCCACAGTTTTAACAATGACAGGAACCTTCTCTCGCTCCCTTGAAGAATTTCCTCTCTGTGTCACTGTACAACTTGATAGTATCTACCGTGAACTCAATCACGTATCCCTCGAGGATACTATCCACCCATAAATCAATAGCTCATGATACTTTGTTATTGACTTGCTTCAGCTGTCGAACCAACTCTGGGGTCCAACAATCAAGTTCAATCTTCTGGTGGTGATTCTTTCAAAACGTCAACTGTGCTAGCCACTCATGCAACAAAAATGGGAATTCACAGAAGAATATTTTGTGGATATCTGAGTAGATGTATCTTTGTAGCCAACTGGTTGCTATCTGTTTAGGATCTCGCTTCTCTCTTTCTGCGAATTCCTCCACCTTCCTGTCGAACCACTCTTGGATCTCTGGTTTTGTCAGATTCCACATCATATCCTCTTCTTTTCTTCCTCAAGGTCTCGGCAATAGAACCATTTGTTGACGCAGTGTCTATTGACAGGGGTTCACTTCGCACTGTCGCCAACAAATTACCAACCCAAACTCCCTTACACACCAGCCTGGAAAGGTGTAACCCTTTCTAGCAACACTTGTGGAGAAAGTGCAGTCTCACTCGAGATGGATAAGGGGGCTGTAGGAACCAAGTTTCCAGAGTGGAGTTGAGGATATTCTTTAAACACACATTACCCATAGGTTATAACATTCACCGCATACTATCAATTCATCATTCACACATTAAGTCATTTGCAGAGTTCAACAGATAACAAACATTCAAAACAACATATTCAATTTACCTATTCAGATCGACTTAAACCCATAGCATTCGCATGAAAGATACTCTGAAATATTTCACATTCATCATCACATAAAAACAGAGACAAAGATTGCATCATAATTAAACATCTTCATTCATTCATTAAACCTTGCGGAATGAGCCTCGCAGAAACAGTCAATACACCATGTTGCGAATACAAAATAGACCCAAAAGATAGGATCAATCATAAAAAAATGGATGCCCTTAGACTTACAATCCTACTCTATTTATATGCTTCTATTTGGTTACAAAACGGTCCCCATGACCAAATTAACTAATCTAACAATTCTTGCGCTTCCGCAAACTCCACGAATGGTCCTTCTTCTATGGAATGACCCTTCCACACTTGTCGGCTTCCGCACTTCCTGCGGACTTATCCCGTGCCAACATGCATTGGTGATTCTGCACTTCTACACCAGTGCTTTCTGCACCAGAAACACACTAGTAGATCCGAATTGAACAACATCTTCCATGTATATGGAAGGAGTTCCTTCTCTCACTCCATTAAACTATGATGAGTGGAAACCAAAGATGATATCATTTTTGAAGAGACATGGTCTTTTTGATGTGTGTACTGGTATTAAGAGAGATTTTTCTTCCGATGGAGAGAAAGAAGATTGGCTTGATGCTTGTGACGGATCCTTAGGAAACATATGTATTACTATGTTTTCCAATATGGAATACCTCATTGATCTTGATGAACATCCAAGTGATCTATGGACTAGATTGAATAGATTATTTGGAAATTAGGAGGAAGAGGTTGATGCTAGCCATTTGGAAAACAAGCCCAGTGATACTTCCTCCAATGCTCTCTCTATTCACGATTCAGCCTCCATCATCTCCCATGATGAAGTTGTTCAAGATAAATTCGAAATACAACACATGGTTTCAGTTTATCCATTTTCTGATATGAATTCTGAGCAAAAGATGTCAGTTACTACTCTAGAAGTTGAAGATATCTTCACAATCTCTACTTCCCATGAGCTTGCTGATGTGCAAGATGATGACCTACTGAGCATTTTGGAAGTAAAATCAGATTTGGGAGGCAATGCATTCGCCCTCCTTGATCAAAATCTTCCTATCGACTCCTATTTGGTCATTGGCACATGTTTTCAGAGTTTCACCGAAGATGGAATACTGTATCATTCGTTTGAGTTCAAGTCTCATGCATATCCTTGTGATTTTGGTTTAGATCTCACTACTATTGGTTCAAAGAAGATCATAAGAAACCATCCTCAAATTCTTGGATCTGATTTGAAGTTCAAGCCATCACCATTATGTCATAGTTCTTTTGATAATGATCTCACCCCTGCTGGTTCAAAGAAGATATCAAAGAACTACATACACTTTCATGGAGTTGATGCACCTGCTGATGTGCAAAATGATGACCTATTGAGTATTTTGAAGGTAAAATCAGATTTGGAAGGCAATGCATTCGCTCTCCCTCATCAAATGCTTTCTTTGGACTCCTATTTGGTCAATGACACATGTTTTCAGAGTTTCACCAAAGATGGAAGACTCTATCATTCGCTTGGGTTCATGACTCATGCACCTTTTTGTGATTTTGGTTTTGATCTCACCCCTGTTGATTCAAAGGAGATCATAAGAAACCATCTTCCAAATGTTGGATCTGATTTGAAGTCCAAGATACCATCATCATGTCATAGTTTATTTGGTTATGATCTCACCTATGTTGGTTCAAAGAATATATCAAAGTGTTAAGATTCAATATGCTAAGACAGAAAATAGCAGCATCACATTCCATTTTACAATAATAGCATATACAGGATCACTGAAGAAACAACAAGCACAGCATAAACACAAGAGACACAGATTTATCTTGGGAAACCCTCATGGGGTAGAAAACCCAGCAAAGCTTCCTCAATATAGATGACTAGCAATATACAAAGATGCAAACCAAAGACATGATATCCTCCTCCACCATAGCAGACCTCTCCTCCACAAGTGCGCTACTCTCAAGTGAGTGAGTGAAGTGTAAAATGAGGAATACACCTCCTCTATTTATACACTACTCCGACTTGTCTTTTACACAAATCATGTAGGCTCGTATTTAACCATTGGGATAAATACCCCACTACAACTGACTGGGCCGACCCCTCTAGGGTGGTCTAATAACCCTTTGACCCACATAACACATACAGGGACGACCCCCACTAGGGAAGTCTAATAACTCAAGTTACCACATTCCGACGGAGGAATAAACATCTCCGGATATACAATAAGATCTTCAAGGAGGAATGAAACATCTACAGAATAATAAAGTACAAATATAATATTCTTTGAAGTTACAATATCTCAACACTCCCCCTTAAAGAGAAGGATATTATAACAGCATCTGCATGAGCAAGGAGTGATCAACATCATACATGATACATCTATAAATCATTGGAAGCTTTCTCAACATCATCAGTAACTCAAGCAGTTACTGGAACATCTTCAATACTGGAACATCAACATCTTCAGTATTGAGTCTTTATCTTCTGCAGCACTCGAACAGCTACAACAACATCAACATCTGGATCCTCACGATCATCAGCATCGTCATCATATGATCATCAACATCTGGATCATCTCGATCTACAACATCTGGATCATCTCGATCTACAGCATCTGGATCATCTCGATCTACAGCATCTGGATCATCATGATCTACAGCATCTGGATCATCTCGATCTACAACATCTGGATCATCTCGATCTACAGCATCTGGATCATCACGATCTACAGCATCTGGGTCATCTCGATCTACAGCATCTGGATCATCTCGATCTACAGCATCTGGATCATCTCAATCTACAGCATCTGGATCATCTCGATCTGGATCATCTTGATCTACAACATCTGGATCATCACGATCTACAGCATCTGGATCATCTGTATTAGTATCCACACTAATACATCTATCATCAAAACATGTATTCTTACTAATACATATATCATCAAAATCATGTATTCTCACTAATACATCTATCATCAAAAGCATGTATTCTCACTTAATACATCTATCATCAAAAGCATGTATTCTCACTAATACATCTATCATCAAAAGCATGTATTCTCACTAATACATCTATCATCAAAAGCATGTATTCTCACTTAATACATCTATCATCAAAAGCATGTATTCTCACTAATACATCTATCATCAATACATAGCAGCGTACCCTGCAACACACATGATCCAATTATGGGATGATCAATCCCTCTCACGTTAGGACATAGGTCCAAGGATGATACAATCTTGATCTGCTTACGGGATGATCAGTCCCTCTTAGTTTAAGACATCTCTCATGTCTGTGGATGATGCAATCCAGATCAACTTACAGGATGATCAATCCTTATCACTTTAAGACACCTCACCATGTCTAGGGACGATGCAATCCTGAATCAACTTACAGGATGATTAGTCCTTATCACTTTAAGACACCTCACCATGTCTAGGGATGATGCAATCCCAATCTACTTACAGGATGATTAGTCCTTATCACTTTAAGACACCTCACCATGTCTAGGGACGATGCAATCCCAATCTACTTACAGGATGATTAGTCCTTATCACTTTAAGACACCTCACCATGTCTAGGGACGATGCAATCCCGAATCAAATTACAGGATGATTAGTCCTTATCACTTTAAGACACATCACCATGTCTAGGGACGACGCAATCCCAATCTTCTTACAGGATGATTAATCCTTATCACTTTAGGACATAAGTCCGAGGACGATGCAATCCTGATCCACTTATGGGATGATCAATCCCTATCACTTTAGGACATAAGTCCAAGGATGATGCAATCCTATCATGTACATTTTGAACCATACGCTTAGGGATGATGCAGTCCTATCACGTCCACTAGGGACCACTTTCTCGAAGACATATGTCTACGGGTCTCTTTTAGGACATGTGTCTAGGGATGATACAATCCCCTTGTCCAATAGGAACCACATTCTCAGAGACATCTGTCTACGGTTCTGTTTAGGACTGAAGTCCAGGGATGATACAATCCCCTCGTCCACTAGGGACCACATTCTCGGAGACATCCGTCTACGGATCCATTTAGAACTGAAGTGCAGGGATGATACAATCCCCTCATCCATTAGGGACCACATTCTCGGAGACATCTGTCTACGGATCTATTTAGGACTGAAGCCCAGGGATGATACAATCCCCACCTGTCGACTAGGGACTTCATTCTCGGAGACCATACGTCTACTGATCCTTTTAGAACATGTGTTCAAGGATGATGCAATCCCTCTTCTTTCTCGGAGACATATGTCTACGGATCCTTTTAGAACATGTGTTCAAGGATGATGCAATCCCATTGTCAACTTAGACCCTGTCTAAGGACCATCCACCAACCTCTATGTCGGCATCACCAATATAGGTAACCACATCATCGACCTCACTGTCGATGAAGTAAATCTTGTCATAAGTGACCACATCACGCCCCCTCTCGAGGAGGGTCCTACCAAGCTTGTCTCGGAAAATACTCAAACTTTTCTTGAGGTAGAGGTTTGGTTAGTATATTGGCAACTTGTTACAAATTCAAACTTTATAGTTCCTTTATACGCCATATCATGGAACACTGGATTCTCTGCCATCTTGATACAACTCTGTTTGTCACATAGGATCACAGTTGAGTCTATCTCTAAGTCAAACAATCCAGAAGCCATACTGCTTCACAACTAGCAGAGAAACCAGCCATATATTCCGCTTGTGCTGAGAGCCACACTAGAATCCTTCCGGCTAAACCACGAGATCATGGCTGATCCCAGACAATAACATCCTATCGATGTGTTCTTCCTGTCTGATACACTTTCTGCCCAATCAATATCTGTGTAGCCATCTGCAATCATGATCTCTAAGATAACATAGATCAAAGTCTATCATATCCTTTAGGTACCTCATCACATGCTTTGCAACTAACAGGTGAACACATCTAGTTTCCACTAGACACTGACTCAAGGTGTTCACAGCAAAGCATATATCTGACCTAGTATTCGTTAGACACATCAATGACTCAATAATTTGTCGGTACAGAGTTATATCCACTAACTCTGATGAGTCATCTGCTAACAACTTCAAGTTGGAATCCATGAGAGTGACCATTCCAACACATCAAGTCCTTTTAATATTTCCTAGCAGACTTTCCCTGATTGAGAAAGATTCTTTCTGAGCCTTGCCATACTTTAGACCTAGGAAGTAATGCATCAATCTGAGATCTTTCTTTTTCATTTCTGCAGCCATCTTCTTCTTTCTTTTCATGATCTGTTTCTCATTCCTTGTCAGAAAGAGATCATTGTCATACAATAATGGTATGATAGGTTCATAATCCACAACCTTAAGGTAAAGGTTAGGATCAGCTTTACTTCTGGTAAAGCCCAAGCTTTGTCAAGAAGCTGTCAATTGTCCATCATTCACACTTTGCATTGAGTGATCTTCTGCATATCTATCTGTGCCATCTCTCATTAGATGGATCTACTGATATGAGCCTCAATATCATTCGAACTATGTGGTGAGTTCCTTCTTGCATCCATGTCATCTGTGTATAGAAACCATATTCAACCTTGTAGCAAAGGTTGAGATCCACATCACCCATGGTGATCATTAAGCTCATCAATTGATTATCGATCCTGGGTACCCATACAAAACCCGATTCACACTTCTTCTTTAATTACATCATTAAGAGAATGGTCTTATCTAGCCACTTGGAGCAAACATCTCATCATGATTCTCTTCCTCTTTCTAAGAGAATCTTCTAGCCACAAGCCTTCTATAGTGTGTTTGATTTGTAAATCTTTTCGTTGAACATCCATCGCTTGTTCAGTGTTCATCATTCATCATGATCTTTCCTACAAATCAAAATTAAGTACATGATTAGTAATACTTCATAATCATCAAATCATATTGACATGATAACCTATTATGCCTACAGATGTCATTTACATAGTTATGCAACTATTTTGACCAATACTATGGTACAACACTTTTCCATATCCTGTATGCATACAGTGGCTATCTAGATGCCTTCCATCTCTACCAGAACATACTATCGAGAGTGTGCACAGCTCTCAGCATGTCAGCAAAGAGGTTTCATTCTAGTCAAGCAACAATGGAATGTTTGTCCAACTTACCAATCATATGCATATTAGTAGTATACTGTTCAATGCTCTATGAATGTTTACACTCATCATGATATAATCTAGGAATACAAATATGCATACAAGCAATATCATTTACTATAAATAACAACTCAAATACTTATCTTTTATGTTTGTGTGGTTGCCTCCCGCTTGAACTTCTATTCATTCTGTACCACTGTGCATGCTCAAGTGTGCACTAGTGTCATCCTCATGATCTCATACACAAACATACATTCATTAGTATATTCTCAATATTATCAAAACATTCTAATTCTAAATAATCTTGAATATGTATAGTCATGATCATTAGTATTCAGGGTTTCAAGGAAGTCTTCTTTTACTCATGCATATTCTTGTTTGATCATAGTACTCTTCTGGTTAATTAAATCATCAAGATAAGAGACATAATATGCATAAACCCTTGATTACTAACTTTATGAATAAGCATAACCAATCATACCAAGTATACTTATCTAAGGGATCCTAACACAAGGTAAGATTCTAACTTGGAATAGGAAAACATACTTGGATTAGTATACGTGCTTAGTTATGTACAACATACCTAAACAATCTCTTCATTGATTTAGAGATCCTGAGCTAGAACCTGCATGTCTCATAGGTTAAGCATAATATAACAAAGTCATACATACCTCGTAAGTAGAACAAAGATTATGGATGAGTCTTTGTCTTCATGTTGTCATGGTCATGGAACTTGATTTGTCTTTTGTGATGTACTTGTATCTTGTTAGCAGACAACATCAACCTCACACAACACCATAATGTATTAGTACAATCATATAACCCTAATCAATGAATGTCTTCGATCATTCACATGCATTCATACTATTACTAGGGTGATAAGACAATTCTAACATTAATCAAGATTGTACTAATAAATAATATGAAGACAAACACATTATGAACTTTAATCAAGAATCATATTTCAAGACATACCTGAACCTCCTTAAGTCATACCTGTCGAGACTTCTTGTAGTCTTCTTATGTAAGGCCTTAGCCTCAACTCCCCTTGAAACTTGATCTGGAGCTTGATTAGGGTTTGCTAGAGAAATCCTAGAAATTCAATCTTTGACTTTCACACTTCTGAATGGATGGAAGGATGTGTCTTGCTAAGCTGATCAAACTAGCATACTTCAATTTTGAAATCTCCAAAATTTGACCCCTCAAAATTGCCTTCAAAACTTCTGGATCTTCTGGACAGGAACTTGAACTAGGGTTTGATGAAGCCCACCCTTCTGTCCAATCAAAAGGTTTGATCCAAGGGTCTAAACTCTTATTTTTCTAAGAAGCTTCCAGCCGTGGTTACAGACTTCAAAAATTCCAACTTTTGCTGAAGCCCTAATTTTCCATCTTTCCGATCAAAATCTTGAACTGGGGTTTGATCAAGCTCGGTCTTCTACCCAACCAAAAAGTTCGATCTTGGTTTCTAAATTTTGATTTTCTTGAGTAGCATTCAGCCGTGGATTCCGATTCCAAAAATTCTAACTTTCTTCGAAACCCTAAATTTCGGAAGCCATGAATGAAGGTGCTCCAAAAATAATTTTGTTTTGACAGAAATATGTACCTGATTGTTTCTGCTGTACCTCCAAAATTTTTGCTCCACAGGTTCTGAATTTTTTTTTTGTGGTAGCCTGACCTGTCATCTTTCCATCTCGATAGGTCTGACCTCAATTGGATTTTCTGAGAGAGAGTTATGCCAAGTGTCGCAATGTGACCTATTTATGGGATAAAACAGGAGAGCAAACTTGTACGGTGTGCCATGTGTCAATGGTTTAGCTTCGGCCTCTAAACAAGTTTCCTGAGATATTACAATCTATGTACTACCTGTCACTTTTTACGAAATTTCATTTGGAGATTCCTAGCCCAAGTTATGCCAAGTGTCGCAACGTGACCTGTTTATGGGATAAAACAGGAGAGAGAACTTGTACGACATGCCACGTGTCACTGGTTCCGCTTCGGCTTCTGAAAAAGTTTCCTACAATATTAAAGTTTGTGTACTACCTGTAACTTTTTACTAAATTTCATTTGGAGTTTCCTAGCCCAAGTTATGAACTTTTTTCCTAGGTCACCTGATTTTGACTGAGATCTGGAAGAGGCAGAAACCCTAACTTGTACTGATTATAACTCACATAGTACAACGAACCTGAGGGTTCCCTTTGGATACAAGGTACCTGGGGATGTAATATACGACCTGTAAAGGTTTCAGATCTTGAATCTTCGCCAAAATGGATTTATAGCGAAAGTTCCATGATGACTGGTTTTTTCTATATAAAACCCTAACCTTCAAATTGTTGCAAGAGAAGCAAGTGTCATAAGTGCCATACATTGCCTTCCTTTAGGTTAGCTCTGATACCATGTTAAGATTCAATATGCTAAGACAGAAAATAGCAGCATCACATTCCATTTTACAATAATAGCATATATAGGATCACTGAAGAAACAACAAGCACAACATAAACACAAGAGACACAGATTTATCCTGGGAAACCCTCATGGGGTAGAAAACCTAGCAAAGCTTCCTCAATATAGATGACCAAAAATATACAAAGATTCAAACCAAAGACATGATCTCCTCCTCCACCATAGCAGACATATCCTCCACAAGTGCACTACTCTCAAGTGAGTGAGTGAAGTGTAAAATGAGGAATACACCTCCTCTATTTATACACTACTCCGACTTGTCTTTTACACAAATCATGTAGGCTCGTATTTAACCATTGGGTTAAATACCCCACTACAACTGACTGGGCCGAACCCTCTAGGGTGGTCTAATAACCCTTTGACCCACATAACATATACAGGGCCGACCCCCACTAGGGAAGTCTAATAACCCAATTTACCACATTTTGACGGAGGAATAAACATCTCCGGATATACAATAAGATCTTCAAGGAGGAATGAAACATCTCCAGAATAATAAAGTACAAATATAATATTCTTTGAAGTTACAATATCTCGACACAAAGAACTATCTACACATTCATGGTTTTGATTCTACCTCAGGTGGTTCGAAACACATGCTCCATAATGATCTTCATATTATGTTCTTGAAGCATGATCCAATTCTTCCTAAGAGGAAGAGACCTCCAAATGAAGTTGAGATACATTACATGGTTTCAGTTGTAATCACGAAAAGTGGGCCACCACTACTACATCCACTAGTGATCTTGTTGGAGATCCATTATCATCATGTCCTAGTTCCTTTGATAGTGATGTCACCTATGATGGTTCAAAGAAGACATCAAAGAACTACATGCACATTCTAAAATAGTTTCATGATATTCACATTTTTGGATTTGTTCCTCCTTTGAGTGACGATGAGCAAGAGATCACAACTCCTTCACATGATATTTCGGATTTAGAGTTTGGATGTGATGATGATCCAGTTGTAGTTGCTTCTTCACATGAGATTTCAGATTTAGAGTTTGGATGTGATGATGAGTTAGTTGTACTTGCTTCTTCACATGATATTTCAGATTCAGAGTTTGGATGTGATGATGAGCCATTTGTACTTGCTTCTTATATCATATTTCAGATTCAGAGTTTGGAAGTGATGATGAGCAAGAGATCGAATCTTCTTCACATGAGATTTCAGATTCAGAATCTGAAGATGGAGATGATGACGAAGGAATGCTAGATCCAGATCCACAAGAACCTGAAGGTATAGCGACTGATGATGAAGATGAGCGAATGGGAGATCGAGATCCACAAAAACCTAAAGATCTCTCACTTAATGATCATCCTCTTCCTTGATGGGAAGCCATTACACTCCGATCTGCCAGTGATTTGGTTGGTGATCCACATGATCATGAAGAACCAGATCATATTTTCAGAATGGAAGGTTTCATCCTTCTCACATTACTGATCCATTTTAGATCGATCGATCCTTCTTCGAAAAAGAAGGACACTTATCTCCTTTAGGGGTGAGTGATGATATGCTACATTAGCATCCTTCAGTCTATTTTGAGGGAGTTCTTTCTTCCCACTAGGTTTTCCCTCTTTCCTCACTTAGTTTATTTAGATTGATTGTATGGGGTGACCTTTGGTCTCAGTCACCAGGGCCCTATTTTTCATATTTCAGTTATTATCTCATAATATAGCTTGTGGGGGGGTGTTGGAATATTCTCACCATCATTTTTATATTTTGCATGCCTGCATGCATTTGCATGCAACTGCATGCATCCAGTCATCATCTTGGTGGTCTCCCCAGCACCTAGAGCTCACTTTCATCTAACCAGAGTCTGTCTTCAGCCCCCAATTGGTCTCCTACCTACCTGATGCGCCCTATTTGACTGTTCTGCATGACAAGTGTTCCTTTGCTCACCTACCACCGGTTATCTTTCAGTTAGAGCACCTTAACTCACCTACCAGGAGTTATCATTCAATTAGTGCATTGATTGAGTAGTTCTTCCATTGATTGCTCATGCTAACTGCCTGTAGCTCCTAGTTAGCTAGTTCTGGATTGCCACTTGACCATTTGATAGCCTCATGCACCCTCCTTGGAGTCTCCATCCCCTGATTTATGCCTAGATGGTTTTGTTAGACTCAGTTAGACTCACTTGACTGACTATTACCATTTATGACTGATACTACTGGCTGGTTGATGTCTCCATTGTACTCCAAGCTAGACTTTGAGCATGATTCGAATGAACTCCTTGGTTAATTCGAATTCTCTACACAGATTTCATTATTGTATTCATTATTCACATAGTGCCAGCTCACAACTGATGTATGATACTGCTATTCTCCATTTTCTGTGTTCATGAGTGATTATTGAGTGCATTCTTCTCTTCTTCTTTGCAACATTCTTGAGAGTTTGATTGTGAGTTTGTTATAGTTGTTAGATCCCCTGAAGATTATCACAATAACGTGGTGCAAAGATGATATTGAAATTCAATTGGGAGAATTGATTCCACTCCGTTTACGAGGTGGAAAGGGGTGAATCTTGTCGTGGTTTTCGTCAATGTGCAATAGGCCCAAAGGGATTGAAATATCATATGAGGCCAATTGGATTTGTGTTTATCCACCGTTCATTGGAGCATTGTTTTAAGGATTTTGTTGACGACCTCCACCTGTCCATTTCCCTGAGGGTAATATGAGGAGGAGAATTGGTGTTCAAATTTTAAAAGGTAAGACAATTATTTCCATATGACGTCCTCGAAATGAGAACCATGGTCATACACTAGTTGGCATGGTACACCAAATCGACTGATAACATGGTTAAAAAAGAAACACGCTGCGGTTTCACTAGTATAATTAAAGGTCGACATGGCCTTATCCCATGTGGTGAAGTATTCAAAGGCCACAATTATGTACTTATGGCCACTAGCCGATGGTGGATTGAATTCCATAAATTCAATGGCCCATTTGCAGAAAGGGGCAACAATGACCACTAGATGAAGTTGCGCGGGAGGGGTTCTTGCCTTTGGGGAAAAATGCTGGAAATTGTGACAATGTTTGACTGCCTCAATACAATAAAAAAATAAGGTTGGCCATAAATAACCGATGCAAATGACTTTTTGGGAAGTGTCCACCCCAGAGAGATGGCTGCCACAAGCTTTGCTAGGTAGTAGTTTATGACTTGTTCGACTTCTTCACGAGTGAGACATCGCCGTAAAATTGTGTCGACCCCTCGACGATAAAGGACATCACCAATGCATAAATACGAGGGTCTTGGTGACAGATGCGACAACATTCATCACGACTGACGTGATGGACAAATTTTTGGGTGCATAGGTAAACCAAGATGCCTCCATACCAAGGATCATCAAACAAAATTGTGAACAAATGCTCATCGGGTAGATGATCAATGATAGGGGACACAACAAAATTAGATGGTAAGTCTGTGATGAGATGTGCCAAAGATAAGGCCTTGGTGCTCTTGGGAATTACAAATTCAAGGTCATACTCTTGCACGATAACGATCCATTTTGTTATGTGACCTTGAATAAGTCATCGATTTAGGAGATACAACATTGGATTCGAGTCGACGACTACTTTCCTTTGGCTCATAAGAATGTAATGGAGTAGATTTTGAACCGAAAAAATTATGGCAAGGACTAACTTCTCCTCACAAGGATAAAAAAGTGGAGGACCAAACAGGTTCATACTGACATAGTAGATGACGTGCTCTTGACGAGAAACATCTTTTTGGACTAGTACTCCAACGACAATGTATTTAGATGATGAAATGTATAGGATATAATCCTTTGTGAAATCTGGGGAGAGCTCAAAGGAATGGAAGTCAGAGTCTTATTTAACACACTGAAAGCTGTTTGCGCCTACTCATCCTAGACGAAAGTAATGTTGGTTCGGAGCATGCATAAGATTTCATGAATGATCCTTGCGTAGTCGGGAATAAAGGATCGTAGGAATTTGGCCTTTCCCTTCAAGGGAAGGTTGATGATGGATTGAACCTTCAAGGGATCGATAGTAATCCATTTATGGGAATCAATGAATCCTAGTAATTGGCCCGTAGGTACACAAAAAACACACTTGAGAGGGTTCAAGTGGATGTTGTGCTTTTGACATTGAGGAACACCTGATGAAGGTCCTCCAAATGTTGTGAGTGCTTCTTGGATTGTGTAGTAAGGTCCTCCAAGTAAACGAGGATGATGTGAACCAAGTCATAGAAACAATATGACATGGCGGATTGAAAGGTGGCACAAACGTTTTTATGTCCGAACGACATGAATCGGTAGGCGAACGTGCCCCAAGGTGTTGTAAAGGTGGTATTGTATTGATCCTATTTCTGGATCTGTATTTGGTTATACCTTGAGAAACCATCCATAGAGGATAAAAATTCATGGCCAGCACAAGCGTCGAGGATCTGATCAATACAAGGGGTGGGAAAGTTGTCTTTTGGACAAGCCATATTCAAATCATGAAAATCGGTATAGACACAAATGGTGCCTTGTTTTTTGTTTACGCATACTGGGATCTATACCTAAGTAGTGTAAGAAATCAAATAAATGAACCTGTATTTACTCAAATTTTAAATCTTAGCCTTGACAGTTGGTCCTTTTGAGGGGTGAATAGGCCTCTGCTTTTGGCTCACTGGCACCGCATCAAGCCATGTATAAATGTGATGTTCGACAATGGAAGGATCAGGGCCGGGAATTTTGGTGTATGACCAAGTGAATACATCACAAAATTATTGGAAGAGCGCTTTATATGCAACAATCTCTGTAGGGGTGCAATCAACACCTAATGTGATATTTTTTGTGACACCAGGCTTGAATGAGATATCCACTTGGATGGTGGCATAAATATTTTCCATATTCCCCTCTTTGAAAGCATCAGAAGTTGGGATTGGGTTCTTGAACCAATTGACGTTCCCACAAGGTAAAAAATATTTTGACTCGATAGAGAGTTGGTTTGAATATGTGGACAGAAAGAATGGTTCGTCAGGAATAAAATACGCACGATGGTGCATGTCATCCCAAGTAAAGTCAGTTTTTGTGAGCGCTTCTAGAATTTCTTCATCACTTCGAAAGGTTCTATTTTCCAAGTCATTGGAGCTTGAATTTGTCGAATGTGTTACAATATCGCGAGATAGTTCAGGAATTTAATTGGATGATGATATGAAACAAATGGTGTTTGTCCCTATTAACGGATAAATTTGTCGGTGCGGAAACCAGCCGATATCCCTAGTCCGAATTGTTTAGATCTAGAACAAAGAAAAACAAGAATGAAAACATTTCCCTATATCTATCAAATTACTTGAATACAAAGAGTCTAGTCCATACCTTATTTATGAAGGTCATCCTCATGGCTTGAATCTTTTGCAATCTTGCTTGTTGATGAAGATATTACCTGCAAAAGATTCAAAAGGACAAAGACAAGAGACTACAAGATAACATGATACATCTAAGAAACTGACTAAGGAGAACTACTCTAAATGAAATTACACATCATTTATGGGAAAGGAATACATTGATGTATTAATTAAAATAGAGGAAATAATTACAACCAATGAAGCCTTCATGTTGAAGATACTTTCTAATGGAACCTTGCCTCAATTTTCCAATCATGGAAGAATGGAATCCTGGCTCAAATTCTGTAGCATTTGGATACTCCAATTTGAACACTCCTACCCCATGAAGAGGAGCTTCATTTAAAGGCCAAAAGAGATGAGGAGGAGAGGAGAGGATTAGGGAGAAGGAGTAGGTGGGATCCTACTAAGCTAGGAGGTGAGTAAGATCCACCCTATATGGAAGGGATAATCCTCCACGAGGGTCTCCTTCGAGAGACTTCTCAAAACTTCTCTTTTTTCCCTCCATACAGGCATCGATGCACCCTATACACTAGCAGCCTGCGTCAGTGATACACTTTGTAATGGAGAAAGGTGCATCTATTAGGAAAGACGCGCTTTGCTAGAAGGAAAGGTGCATCGGCATCTTTAAACAACGTTTTTTCATGGAAAATCCCTCATGACTCATTTTCCAAGGATTTTGGTCAATTACTTCATGGATTTAGGTAGGGATAAAGTGTACATGGTTCATAATCATGATGAGCACAAAATTTCCATGTAATAGAATTCCCCCCAAAGTATGAAGCAAGAGTAACAGGATATGTGAAATACTTTGATGGATAAAGTATAAAGGATAGAGGCGAGGAATCGTTGGTTGAAAATCTATAAACAATAACCAAGGATATTTTGCAGTACAATAATTTATCATCCCAACGACTCACAACATAGCTGCCGACCAATACATTGCAGATCCATGTTGATACTGACCAATGATATGGCCACCAAAATACATCATGGATCCATATCTGAATGACTGAACATAATCATGGCTACTAAAATACAAGCGTAGATCCGTTATGAGACAATAACACATCCACGGCCAATACAAGAGTGGATCTATGTGACAATACATCAATGAGGTATCCATGATCACATATGTGTGGGAACCTACTAAAAAATATCCATCACAACCTAGGTGTAATAATAAGACATTAGAACTGTGAGAATTCTATATAGGTTGAATACCATGAAAGAATTCTAATAGCCAAGAATATTGAAGCAAAGAAGCCCTCACAAGAATTTATTCAAAGATATGCAAAAATAAGAAGAAATGCTTAAACAAAACATAAGAGAAGGAACTCAATTGATGGAAATATTATCTCATATCTTATTCCTCAATGTGAATACAATATATAATACATCTCAAGAGACAAAATAGAATGCCTTGAAAGCAAGTTGTAAAGCATAAAAAGTAAGGCTTACTAAAAACATAAAACCCCCTAGGTGGCAAAAGCAGTTTCCAAAATTGTGCTAGAGGCTCGCGAATTTGACAAGTATGGTATGGAAGCTCATGAGTGAGGTAAATGGAATGTAATGATGGATTTAGGAGAGAAGAAATGATGTGGAGGTCGAATTGTTCAAGTGGTAAGAGTTTCCGAGTCAACTAGCTTTTCCTTATCCACTAGAAAATAGAAAAAATAGGATAAAGCTGTCTAAATCAGGAAAGTGTCTTTCTAATTCATGAATAGAATAAAATCAGACAAAATTCAAGGAAATCTTATCCATAATTTTTCCAAATTTGTTTTCGTGACTTAGGATGGAAAGTTGTCCACTAAAAGACAAAACTGGCCCTATTTAGCTAGTCAAAACTTAGGAAATTAATCTAGGTGACTAGTAAAATATATCCTAAGTATTTAATGGGTTTTTTAATGTTCCAACACCCCTCCTTAATCCTGAGTTTATGAGGTGAAATATCATATATATAGGGCCAAATAAACAAGTCTTATGGTCACTCCAATACAAAAAATGATTAGGCCATGTAGGTGAGGAAAGAAGGAAAACCACTTGGGAAGAAAACCTCCCCTCAAGATCATGGAATACACCATAATAAGGATCTCCAAACTCCAAGCAGGTGAGAACTTGGTCAAATGTATGGAGGATTCTTCTTCTTGGGAAGAAGTGGAATGTTCTCACTAGAATTGAGATTCTTGAGATCAGATCCAAATGAGACTTGATGATGTTCTCCATCTTCTGTGAAATAGGTGCCAATAATCATGCAGTGAATCCGAAGCATGATAGAGAGAGCGAAACCAGCCACTCCAAACTATAGGTTTTCATCCATAGAATTCAATAAAAAACTAAAAAGAAACCCCAAGAGAGGTTTTGAGTGTGTATGAGATTCAAGAACTAGCTGATGATTTGAATCATAAGACATATGAGAGAACTGAGATATGCCTCCAACTTCTTGAAAAACATGTTGGCAATCATGTAGGAACTGGCAGGAGCATGGACAGAGGAAGTGAAGGTGCAACCAACAACCTCAACTTTGTAATGTATTCCAATAACTATATATCACCTTCTTGGATACCATTGAATAGCAAAGGATCCTCAATATCTGAAGGGTAAGAGGAGAACAATGATAAGAGATGGAAAGATCTGAGTTCTTCTTCAACAATAAATTTATGCTATTTGATCTTCAGTACCTGCAAAACAAACTCTCTGAAATATATACTGGAAGAATAATTTAATTAAGAACTCGAAAGGATCTGATACCATGTGAGAATTCTATATAGGTTGAATACCATGAAAGAATCCTAATATCCAAGAATCTTGAAGCAAACAAGTCCCGCCAAGAATTTATTCAAAGATATGCAAGAATAAGAAGAAATACTGAAACATAACATAAGAGAAGGAACTCAATTGATGTAAATATTATCTTATATCTTATTCCTCAATGTGAATACAATATATAATACATCTCAAGAGAGAAAATAGAATTCCTTAAAGGAAAGTTGCAAAGCACAAAAAGTAAGGCTTACTAAAAACATAAAAACCCCCTAGGTGGCAAAAGCAGTTTCCAAAACTGTGCTAGAGGCTCATGAATTTGGAAAGTATGTTATGGAAGCTCATGAGTGAGGTAAATGGAATTTAATGATGGATTTAGGAGAGAATAAATGATGTGGATGTCGAATTGGTCAAGTGGTAAGAGTTTCCAAGTCAACTAGCTTTTCCTTATCCACTAGAAAGTAGAAAAAACATGATAAAGCTGTCTAAATCAAGAAAGTGTCTTTCTAATTCAGGAATATAATAAATTAGACAGAATGCAAGGAAATATTATCCATAATTTGTCCAAATTCATTTTTCTGACTTAGGATGCAAAGTGGTCCATTAAAAGACAAAACTGACCCTATTTAGCTAGTCAAAACTTAGGAAATTAATCTAGGTGACTAGTAAAATATATCCTAAGTATTTAATGGGTTTTTAAATGTTCCAACAAGAAAAACCCCAGGTCTTCTACCCGTTCCCAAAATGATACGAATCTTACCATGTGATTACAATGTGTTGAAGTCGAACATGGTAGAAACCCCTTGATTACCACTCGATGATGTGAACCGTTAACAAGTGCGAGGTAAATCGCGAATGATGACGATGATCCTCAAGGAATCATTAGTACATCCCAATGAATGTGAATAAATGAATTGGAGTCGAGCATCTATAGAATCATTCGATCAAAGGTCAATGATGTAAAACTACCGTCGAAAGCGAGGAAACCTTCCATTGAGGCATGTAGGCTCCAAGGTACCAACTAGTTTCTAAGTCTAATTCCTGGATGGTGAGCTGATGTCGACAGGAATAGACTCATTGAAGGAGGACCATGATGCATCCCACATAATCGACACGAAACTAACACATGAAGTGATATAATATGGTAGATCAAATGATTGTGAATTGACACAAAGGTGTAATGGTAAATAGGGATGACCGACACAATGGAAGGATTAATGACTGTGAAGGTTGATTCAGTCCAAATACTTCCTTTGAACATTTAACGACACGAAAAATGACTTGGAAGCATTGAAACAATGAGGAAGAGACCAAAATATAGTGCAACAATGACTTAGGCATTCTTCATATGACTTTGAAGGAGTAGGATGACTCATGAAATTGGTATGACTCAGTGGCAAGAAGATTACCCAACTGTATGACAAGACGTGAACAGGTGCCATGTTCAAAAGTGAATTTAAGATGCCATTAATATAGAATCAAATACATCTTCCCATTCCCTTAATTTCCCCCTCTTGATGTGTCACGTCCCCTCCCGTCGACCCAATGCAAGGAAGGGAACATGACTACACTTCTGGGTATTTTTCAAAAACTCAACCCATTTCACCAAATTCTTGTAAATAAAACACATGTGTAGGTGTATAATTCAAATAAACATAGTAGAAGTAAGATCCACTACATGCATCTCTAGCATTCATTAATCTTCATAACATAACATTCAATAATTAAATGACATTGCAGAGTTTAACACACATAAAGAATACTTATCTTGATGGTAAAGTTGTCCCAAGAAACTAGCTATGTCGCTGCAATGTTCCACCCAACCATAGGTATCTTCCCAGCCTGTATTCTTTTAGCTCTCAGATACCACCCCCGAGCTGGGAATGATTTCTACAAGGAAAAGGGGACTCTCAAGCTCAACACATCCCAAGCAAACATCACATCTAAGCCAAGCTAGTCCACAGCTGGGTTTATTAGGGTAAATATGAACCCTGTTCATTTCTGGATGCTTGCACTCAAGCTCAAATCAAAACAATGGATACCCATAACCCATACACCAACATACTCTATCTACACACAACAAATGCAAACATTGGGCATGGCTGCACATTTTAACAATGGTATTTAGAAACAAGATAGCCATGGGTTTTCCCCAAATCGTGGGCACACCAAAAACGAACTGTGGAAAGGGGAATTCGACCACCAGGAGAAAATCCGATTTCTCCCACATATTATGAGAATTCCAATGGCCAAAACGAACTCAATGAAACACCAAATCGAGCTCCCTTCCTCCCAGCAGCTTTGCAACACCAAAATCACCCTCCCCCCAACTAGAAAACAATGAAAAACCATAAAAATGTGGGGGAAAAATGCCCAAGTAGCTCCAAACTCATGAGAGAGAAAAAATGATTGATGGATAATGGCTTGGGGAGAAATTTCATGGCTCCTTTCTTGCCCAAGAATTAAAACACGATTTTCCATTAAGGGTGGCTTTCCCATACCCGAATTTGGACAACTATACCTCTCCATTCCCCAAGGCATTAACTATTCCAACCAACTCTTGGAGGAAATAAATGATTGGGTACAAAAGTCAACATGGGTAGTTGAGGGTTTTATGGGTTCTCTCATTGACACTTGTCTTGACTTGATTGGCTCCAAGGGTTTCATGTGCATTGCATGTGAATCTTTGGCATGAAGTGTATCTAGTTATATTTGAATCTAACCTTTAATTCAAGGTATTTGGGAGATTGTGTGCTTGTTATTTGTTTGATCTTGAAAGGTTCTACTTGGGAGCTTCGGGATCAAAGCTGGAAGCGGGACAAACATCTGATTGAAGGTGAGTTACATCCTTCCATCGCTACCAAATACATTTAATATTGTTGTATAGGCTTAGTTCAGGATTCAAGGTAGCATTTGTTTCTTAATTGTCTTAGATTAGAACTAGTTACATCCTAGTCTATCCTAAGAGAGCCTCTTCTTATACGTGGGAAGAAAGTTCTATAACACATATGCATCTTGAGCATGTGGGCATGAATTCCAGACCATGTAATCTTGATCTTTAGGTACTGTAGAAGTAAATAATTAATCAAAATACAGAGAAGGAACACATACATAGGAAATAACAGACATCATAAACACATATTAGAGGAATCTCAAGCTCCATAATTGGGTCTTCTCATTGAATTAAGAGGCTGAGTTTAATACAACATAGAGTAGTAATCTCTATGAAACAAAAGCGTGAAACCTTTTGGTCTACTTAGGACCTTTCCTTTATAGGCTTACAAATAGAAAAATATCCTAACTGGTTCAAAACAACTTGCAGTGGTAATGATGAAATCGTTCGAGCTGAGCTGCTTGAATCAACAATCGCCGATTTTGTTATGCGTGTAGGAGAAGAAACACTTGTGCTGGTAGTGCACCATTGGGCCATGGAAGCCACTTATCCATCCTGTGAATCAGGCCGTTCAAGTTTGATCAAGAAATGGGACAGAAATAGGCCCCTTCGCCACTCTCGAACGTGCCATTTCCCTGTGAAAATATCCATTTTCCACGACTATTACTGGCCCTGCAAAACTTTCTCAATCCACAATTTTCCTTCCGCAACTTCACTTCTGCAATTTCCTTTCCACAACAACCGTTCCATAATGGGTCTTTCCGCAATGGTCATTTATGCAACCCGCAATTAGCCATGTGTTGTGCAGGGGTTGGTATTTCAGCCTCGTGATTTTCTGGGGAATCGCCTTTCCGCAATCCGCAATCCGCAATGCGGGATGCAGAAACTTGCTTTTTGTGTTTTTGAAGATGATCTTTCCGCAATACGCAACCTACAATGCAGATTGTGGAATGCGGAAACTTGTCTTTTTCCATTTGGAACATTGATTTTCCGTAATCTGCAATCTGCAATGCGAAAGCTTATTGTTTGCGCTCTTTGGGACATTGCTTTCTGTAATCCACAATCCGCAATGCAGATGCGGAACTCAAAAACAGGATTGCAGAACGCATTTTCGACTGTTGATCTGATCTGCTCCTTGATCTTGGCTGTCCAATCTTCTTTTGGTTGCAGAAGAAGCTCTTACTGCTAGCTTTTCCTTAGGAAGGGCCCTCCTGCCTTGTATTTTCCCATTTTCTCACTGTGGCTCAATCATTTGGCTTGGATTTGCTTGGCATTTAGCCAATTTTGGGTTCCCTGATCCTTTATTTGATGTAACCGGCTAATGGGTGACCTCGGGGCTTTGAGTGGGAGATTTCCTTCCCATTCCATGGTGGAAACCATAATAAGTGTTAACAGCGGCTCCAACCGGAGATGCTATCCTCTCTGTGAGGTAGCAAGAACGTGTAGACTAGTGGCCCTTATTTCCTTCTTCGTATCACAAAAATGGAATGAAACTAACTGAAAATGAAAACGACAATGTACAATGGGGGTGGGTCAATGGACTTTCCCTTCACGTGAAATAATGTTTCAAGAACTTCCCATTGACGGCTCCCTTGCCAACTGGTTCATTATCTTCGTCCTGTAGGAAGAAAGAATTGTTCCCATGGTAAGCGGTGATGGTATAGAGACCTCGCCAAAGGTTATCAAAATTTTGAGCCTGGTCTTCTCTTATAGCATCCCATTTTAATACCAGATCTCCCACCTAGAAATCATCCACCTTGGTCTTTCTGTCAAAAGTCTTCTTGACTTGGTCTCAAGATTTCGTGGATTTAGCCAGCACGCCTTCTCTAATGTATTGCACTTCTACCATCTGATTATCCCTCCTCAGCTCAGGTTTTGGCTCTTCTTATTGCTCTTGTAGCAATCTCTTTGCAGGCTCTCTGAGTGAGTCTGGGAATACTACCTGTATTCCATATACCAGCTTGAAAGGAGAAGTTCCAATGTACCTTTTAGAGGTGATCCTGTCAGCCCATAGGGAAAGAGTCAGCTTGGTGTGACAAGCCCTCTTATTTTCTTATAGAAGTTTCTTGATTATCCTTACTAGAATTTTGTTGGAGGATTCCGCCAATCCATTCCTTTGGGGGTAGTAAGCATTAGAATGACCCAACTTGATGTGGAAAATTTGTCACATAATTTGACCATCTTCTTGGACTTGAAATCCTGTGCATTATCAATAATTATCTTAATAGGGAACCCAAACCTAGACATGATGTTCCTCCAGAAACTTGATGATGACTGTATCTATGGCCTATTTGCTAGCTATTGATTCGATCCATTTGGTGAAATAATCAGTGGAATTCAGTATCCATCTGTGCTTCCTAGAGTATTTGGGAAAAATTTCACCAATGAGTCAAGTCCCCACTACTGAAAAGGGGATTCCACTGATATTTGTTTCAGAGGCAATGACAAGAGATTCCTCTTTCCTTCAAAGACCTGGCGTTCATGGAAGCTGGCTATTTCTTTATAAGCATACTTGAACATAGTAGGCCAATAGAATCTTTCCCTGAGAATCTTGTTAACAATAGATTTCTAGTAATGATTCCCTCCACAGACACCTTTGTGAAAGTCTTCCAATGTTGCTTTGGCCTCATCTTCCACAATGCAGTTCAAGAGGACACCCCCAGGATTCTTCCAATAAAGACAACCATTCAATATGCAATACTTTGAAACCTTCATCTTGGTGGATCTAGCTTTTCTTTTTCCCATTTCAGGGGGTGCTTGCAAGTTCTACAAAACATATACCACATCAGAATACCAAGGAGAGGACAGGAATTTGTTTGATACCTGAGGTAGTGGATCTTGGGAAGTCTCTCCTTGTATGTGTGACAGCAGGTTCATACTCATTGAATCCAAATTTGACTCAGCCATGAGTCTGGCCAAGCCTTTCCCTTTAATAAGCTTTGTAGGTTTGATCTCCAAGTCATATTGTAGCAGTGTAGCTATCCACTTTGCTCTTCTGCCTTCTGGATTAGGTTGTGTCAATATATCTTTCACAGCAGCATTGGGAACATAGGCTACAACATGGGAATGTATGACAAACCCTGAAATCCTTCAGAGTTTTGACCATGGCATAAGCTTGCTTTTCCATGATGTTGTACTTGAGCTCAGCATCTCTGAGAGCCTTAATGAAGAAAGCTATGGGATACTCATCTCCTTCCTGATTTCTCTGTAAAAGCACACCTGCTATGGAATGCTCAGAGGAAAAAGGAAACGTAAGAAAATCCTTGTCAAAATCTGGGATGATCAATACAGGTTCTTCAACAATAGCTCTCTTTATATCCTTAAATGCTTGCCTAGCCTCAGTGGTCCACCTGATTTGAGTATCTTTCTTAAGCATACAGGTGATTGACCTTATGATTTCTGCAACATTGGGGATAAATCTCCTTATGAAGTTCACTGTTCCTAGAAAGGATTGGATTTCCTTTTTACTCCTGGGGAGCTCGATTTTCTATATCGCCTCTATTTTATCTGCATCAATTTTGATCCAGTATTTAGATATTATGTGACCCAACAACTTACGCTATGGAATGGAAAAATTAGACTTTTTAGGGTTTAAGGAGATTCCAAACTTTTTGCCCTTGGTGAACCCTTGGTGCAAATGTTTCAGGTGCTCTACATCAGACTTGGAATATACAGTGATGTAATCCATGTAAACTACCACAAACTTGTCTTTCTCTCCTACAAAAGCTATGTCCATAGCTCTTTGGAAGGTGGCTCCTGCATTCAACAAACCGAAGGGCATCTTAGCATACATGAAGGTTCCCCAAGGTGTGGTAAAGGCTATCTTGCTCTGGTATTCTGGAAACACCTTAATCTCATTGTATCCTGAAAATCCATCCATCATGGACATTCTTGCTACCCCTACAACCTTCTCCAAAATGTGGTCCATTTTGGGCAAGGGGTAGTTATTGTTGGTTGTGGATCCAGATCTTCTAGTCTCATAGATGATATTGTATCAGCCGTGTTTGTACCCCAGTTCTATATGATATGTAGGTGGACTGTACACTCACCCCAGCGGGGGGGTGTGGGGGGGCATCGCCAGCTGTTTTGCGGGCCCATGGTTTTGGGTATCCCGTGGTATTTTCCCATTGTATTTCCCTTATAAAAGAAAGACATTGTAATACGGCTAGGGTTGTTGATGTATTAGGTTTTATGCATTGTAAAGATCTCTGAGATCAGGAGAGAGACTGTGAAACAGAGAAGAGGAAGTGCAGCGGTTGTGCTTCAGGTTGTATCCCTTCATCTTGCTGGACGGTAATAATAATAAGGACTGGAAAATTCAGTGTGGATGTAGCCCAAGTTGGGTGAACCACGATATATTTGTGTCTCTCTTGTAATGTGTATGTGTGATTATATTTGCATTTCTGTTTATTGTTATTGCTTTGCGATCCTGTTTTTCTAACAATTGGTATCAGAGCCAAAGGTCTATTTGGCAGTTAAACCCGCAGGAAGCTAGGGTTTCTGGTTCGAGTGGGAGCAATGGCAGAAGAAGGAAAGTTTAAGGTCGAGAAGTTTAACGACAAAAAATTCAGGTTATGGAAGATGCAAATGGAGGACTATCTGTACCAGAAGGATCTATTCCTACCATTGGGAGGAAAAGCAAAGCAACCGACGACTATGAAGGACGAAGAATGGGTGGTTCTTGATAGAAAGGCTCTGGGAACAATACGGTTGAGCCTGGCTTTGTCGGTAGCTTTCAATATCTCAAAAGAAACGACAACAGAGGGTTTGATGAAAGCATTGGGTAAGTTGTATGAAAAACCCTCGGCTTCCAACAAGGTATTTCTAATGAAGCGTTTATTTAATATGAAGATGGATCTGTTACTAATCATTTAAATGAGTTTAATACGGTTACAAATCAGCTAAGTTCTGTAAGTGTGAACTTTGATGATGAGGTTAGGGCTCTTCTAATCTTGTGTTCATTGCCAGAAAGCTAGAATAGCTTGGTCATGGCTGTAAGTAACTCTGTCTCTGGTTCAAACACCTTGAAATTTGATGATGTTATTGGTGTTATTCTTAGCGAGGAAATGCAAAGAAAAAGCACAGGTGAGACATCAGGTAATGCGTTGACGATGGAGAGCAGGGGAAGACAAAAGGAGAGAGGAAAGAGCCAAGGTAATCGTGGAAAGTCTAAAACGGGCAGATCCAAGTCCAGACTGGGAAAGATAGAGTGCTGTAACTATGGAAAGAAAGGACATCTGAAGAAAGACTGCAAATATCTAAAGAAGAAAGGAGATGCACAGAAGGAAACTACCCAGGAAGCAAATGTAGCAGGTGATGTGTTACAAAATGCTTTGATTCTTGCATTAGATAATACTAGTGATTATTGGGTAGTAGATTCAGGAGCTTCATGTCATGCTACATCCCATAGGAAATACTTTCATGAGTATGTTCCTGGCGATTTTGGACATGTTTTATTGGGTGATGATGAGCCATGTAAAATTGTTGGAATGGGTAAGGTATGGATAAAAGTTAAGAATGGAACTGATTGGTTGTTGAAAGATGTTAGGCATATTCTTGCTATGAAAAGAAATCTGATCTCAACAGGGCAGTTGGGAGATGGCGGCTGTCTATCTACGTTCAGAGAAAAGTGGTGGAAGATCACTAAAGGATCAATGGTGATAGCAAAAGGAGACAGAGTAGGTACGTTGTATTTATGTCCTCATAATACTGACCATTCTATCTCTTTAGCTTCCACAGGAACAGATACAGCATTGTGGCATCATAGGCTTGGCCACATGAGTGAGAAGGGGATGCAGATTCTCCACTCAAGGAAGTTGCTGCCGGATTTGAAGCAGGTAAGTTTGGAATTCTGTGAAAACTGTGTTTATGGAAAACAGAAGAGAGTCAGATTTCTCAGGGTTGGGAAACAGAAGAAGAATGAAAAATTAGAGCTTGTGCATACAGATGTATGGGGACCAGCTCAGGTACAATCTCTTGGTGGCTCTCATTATTATGTTACATTTATTGATGATGCAACTAGAAAAACTTGGGTTTATTGCATTAGATAGAAATCTGATGTGTTTGCTACTTTTAAGAAGTGGAAAGCTTTGGTTGAGAATGAGACAGGAAAAAGGTTGAAGTGTCTCAGATCTGATAATGGAGGTGAGTACTGCGGCAAGGAGTTTGATAGTTACTGTTCATACCATGGGATTCGTAGAGAGAAGACAGTCCCAGGAACACTACAGGAAAATGGTGTGTCAGAAAGGATGAACAGAACGATCATGGAGCGTGCAAGGTGTATGAGACTGAATGCAGGGCTGCCCTTACAGTTTTGGGCGGATGCTGTAAATACTGCTGTTTATTTAATAAACAGAGGACCTTCAAGTGCTTTGGATGGTGGTATTCCAGAGGAAGCATGGACAGATAAAAAGGTAAACTACTCATTTCTGAGAACGTTTGGTTGTGAAGCATTTGTCCATATTGATAAAGAAAATAGAACAAAGCTTGAAGCGAAATCCAAGAAATGTACCTTTATTGGATATGGGGTTGATGAATTTGGTTATCGTTTATGGGATTATGAAAATAACAAAATCATCAGGATTAGAGATGTTATATTCAATGAAAAGGTCATGCATAAAGATCAGTTGCAGGGAAAGAAATAGGAAAAGGAAAACACAGAGTACACAGTGCTTGATGAAATTAAAGAAAATGAAGTTCTGAAGGTGCCAGAAAATCAAGAGCAGCAGCAAGTACCTGAAACTCCTGCAACTGTAAGAAGATCTACCAGGTTAAGTAGACTCCCTGAACGATACTCTCCTTCAATGTATTATTTATTGATGACTGATTTTGGTGAACCAGAATGTTATGAAGAAGCAATGCAGGTGGAAACTAGAAAGAAGTGGGAGCAAGGCATGAATGAGGAGATGGACTCATTGGTAGGAAACCAGACTTGGGATTTGGTTAAGTTGCATGCTGGTAAAAGAGCATTGTAAAACAAATGGATTTACAGGTTGAAGGAAGAAGAAGGAGGTAAGAAGCGGTACAAGGCCAGACTTGTTGTAAAGGGGTTTGCACAGAAGAAAGGTATAGATTTTGATGAAATATTTTCTCCTGTTGTTAAGATGACTTCAATTAGGACTATCTTAAGTCTAGTGGCAGTAGAAGATTTTCATCTTGAACAATTAGATGTAAAAACAACCTTCCTCCATGGGGATTTGGAGGAAGAAATATATATGCAGCAGCCACAAGGGTATGAGGTCAAAGGTAAGGAGGATCTGGTATGCAGGTTGAAAAAGAGCTTGTATGGTTTGAAGCAAGCTCCAAGGCAGTGGTATCTAAAGTTTGACAGGTTTATGACAGAACAAGGTTATAGTAGATGTCATTCTGACCACTGTGTTTATTTCAAGAAGCTAGACAATGGAAGATATATTATCTTGTTATTGTATGTGGATGACATGCTTGTTGCAGGGTCTGACATGCAGGATATAAATGTACTCAAAAGGAAGCTAGCTAATTCATTTGCGATGAAGGATTTGGGTGCTGCAAAGCAAATCCTTGGTATGAGAATAATGAGAGACAGGAAAAATCACAAATTGACATTGTCTCAAAGTGAGTACATACAAAAGGTGTTGGAGAGGTTCAGAATGCAGACTGCAAAACCTGTAAGTACACCTTTGGCTAACCATTTCAGTCTAAGTAAGGAAATGTGTCCCAAGACACAAGAAGAGACAGATTACATGTCCAAGATTCCCTATCAATCAGCAGTTGGCAGCTTGATGTATGCCATGGTGTGCACAAGACCAGATATTGCACATGCAGTGGGAGTTGTGAGCAGATATATGAACAATCCAGGTAAAGAACATTGGAAGGCAGTACAGTGGATTCTTAGGTATTTGAGAGGTACTACCACTGAGGCATTATGTTTTGGAGGTTCAGACACTGTTCTACAGGGATATGTTGATGCAAATATGGCAGGTGACAAGGATAGCAGGAGGAGCACCACAGGGTATGTGTTTACTGTAGGTGGAACAACAGTAAGCTGGATTTCGAAACTACAGAAGGTTGTTGCACTTTCAACAACAGAAGTAGAGTATGTTTCCATTACAGAGGCTAGTAAAGAGATGATTTGGTTGCAGAGGTTTATGGAGGAAGTGGGTAAGAAGCAGAAGGATAGCAGATTGTATAGTGACAGCCAGAGTGCCATTCACCTTGCAAAGAACTCAGCATTCCATTCCAAGACTAAACATATACAGCTCAAGTACCATTTCATACGCTCTGTTCTGGAAGATGAATTGTTAAAGTTGGAAAAGATACATACTAGCCAGAATCCTGCAGACATGTTCACAAAGGTGGTGACTAGAGAGAAACTGAGTTCGTGCTCGGTTTTAGTTGGCCTTCTAGCATGAAGGTGAAGAGGAGAAATTTGCCAAGTCCAAGTCCAGCAAGTGCAGCAGCGGTGGAGTTGTTGTGATCAGTCTCCAAGTGGGAGATTGTTGGTTGTGGAGCCAGATCTTCTAGTCTCATAGATGATATTGTATCAGCCGTGTTTGTACCCCAGTTCTATATGATATGTAGGTGGAATATACATTCACCCCAATGGGGGGGTGTGGGGGGGCATCGCCAGCTGTTTTGCGGGCCCATGGTTTTGGGTATCCCGTGGTATTTTCCCATTGTATTTCCCTTATAAAAGAAAGACATTGTAATATGGCTAGGGTTGTTGATGTATTAGGTTTTATGCATTGTAAAGATCTTTGAGATCAGGAGAGAGACTGTGAAACAGAGAAGAGGAAGTGCAGCGGTTGTGCTGCAGGTTGTATCCCTTCACCTTGCTGGACGGTAATAATAATAAGGACTAGAAAATTCAGTGTGGACGTAGCCCAAGTTGGGTGAACCACGATATATCTGTGTCTCTCTTGTAATGTGTATGTGTGATTATATTTGCATTTCTGTTTATTGTTATTGCTCCGCGATCCTGTTTTTCTAACAGTTATCCTTTAGGGACACGTTGTTGAGATTTATAAAGTCAATTCATAGTCTGATTTTGCCATTCGTTTTCCTCACTGAGACTATTTTGGCCACCCACTGTGAAAATATCAAAGAGACTATGATTTTGGCTTCATACAACCTTTTTACCTCTTTTTCTATCAGTGGGAGCTGCATAGGATTCATCCTTCTCAGTTTCTGCCTAAATGGATTCTTCCCTGTCTTGACTGGTATGGTATGTTGGATGACAGATGTGTCATATTCCTTTAGATATTCATAGCACTATGAGAACACATCAGAGAACTTTCTCATCAAATCCATATAGTCCTTTTTTTATATTTGGGGCCAGAGACTTTTACAGTTTGACAATCTGGGTTCCTCATTGCTCCCAATGTTACAGTCTTCTACTTCCTTCGGGTTTGGAGCCACCTTGTGATATCTGAACACATAATTTTCATCAAACAGTCTCTCTAGTGGGACCAAACCTTTGGGTATGTAATTTCTCTTTAGTTGCAAAATATCTTTGCCTCCCAAAGTGGTTTTGAGCTCTGGTGGATCAGGTTCCCATTCCTCCCCTTCACAGTCTTCTTGATCAATCTGGATATTGGAAAAATACCTAGTCATTTATAGGAACTTCTTTATCTGCTGGTCATCTTCAAATATTTGCCAGTGCTTAGTATTATCTAGGACAGATGGCCTATGCCTTACATTAATCATGTGAGTTCTGGTAGGGTAAGAAGGGAGCTAAAATTTGCTAGCAGAACTGGCCAAAGTGTCTGCCACTGTATTCTTTTCTCTGGGAATAAAAAATATATCGTGTTCTATGAATAAATTATCAAACATGTACCACACATCATTCCTGTATGCTTTTAGCCTGGGATGCTTAGCCTCATAGAGGCCCTTCACTTGTTGGATTATCAACTCTGCATCTCCACAAACCTTGATCTTTTTAGCTTTCAGGTCTTTGAGTACATTCAATCCCAATAGCAGAGCTTCATATTCAGCCACATTATTGGAGCAGTCAAACATTAGTTTGAAAGCATGAAACCTAGCACATGCATTTCTTTCGTCTAGAGGAATGATCCATACCCCTGCTCCAGCTCCTTCTTTATTCATAGCCCCATCGAACCTTATGATCCAGTGATATTATTTATGGAGTTGTTTGTGGCCTTTGTTTTCAATTCTGATTTCTCATTACTTCCTTCTTCCACCTGTTTCCCATCATTCTCTATGTTAGCTAGGCCTTCAAGGCATTGCACCTTATTTTCATCATTTTCTTCACCATCTAATTCATGTAACTTGGTAGCTTTCACATATTCTCCTTCTGAACCTGGATCATAGCAGAGAATTGAGGAACCTACGCCCATGTCTAGGGAAACTATGGGGTGGTTCTCAGGCCTGTCCTTGTCGCTCACCATGTATGACAACCTATGCTCCCTATATAGTCTTATGCTTTCTCCAAAGACGGGGATGGTGGCATAAGACATGTCCATTTGCATGGTTCCCTTCAACTTTGCAGTCCATGATTTGGAAAACAACATCCCAAACTTGGGTGGAATATCAGCCACTACCACATCCATGATCATATTCTTCTATGTAACGTCCCCTCTCGTGGACCTAATTCGAGGAAGGGAACATGATTCCATTCTCTGGGGCTTTCATAAAACTCAACCCATTCATTAAACCCATACACATAATTTCAAAAGTGTGCAAATGCAAATTAAGCAAATATGCACAGTGGAATTAAAACTCATCCACACACATATTATATGCACACAACATATAAAAAACAATCATCAATTTAAACATTGCATAAATAAGTACATAGATAGAAAAACACTTATGTTCATTGTGCAATTGTCCCAAACAACTAGCTATGCCGTTGCCAACGTTCCACCCAACCGTAGGTCTTTTCCCAGCCTGTATTATTTCAACACTGAGAGACCACCCCCGAGCTGGGCATGATTTCTACAAGGAAAAGGGGACATTCTTGCTCATACACAGCCAAATAATTATTCCTCCAAGACAAGCCAGCCCACATCTGGGTTTATTAGGCTAAGTCTGAACCCTCTCCATTTCTAGATGCTTGCACTCAAGCTCAAGCCAAAGTAATGGATACCCATAACCCATACCACAGCATACTCTTACACACAACAAACTCAAAATTGGGCTTGGATACACGTTTACAACAAAGGGATTTACAAAGAGGATGGCCATGGGTTTTTCCCAAATTGTGACTCACCCAAAACGAACTGTGGGAAGCGAAATTCATCCCCAGGGAGAAAACCTGATTTCTCCCATAGGTTATGAGCATTCAATAGCCAAAACAGTCTCAATGGAACCCTCAAATTGACTCCTCTTCTTCCCCACTGGTATATAACAAAAAACGTCCATCTCCTAGTTGAGAAACAAAGAAAAACTAGAAAAACATGGCTGGAAAACACCCAGGAAGCTCCAAACTCATGGGAGAGCAAAGCTGGTTGATGGGTAATGGCTTAGGGAGCAATTCATGGATCTTTTCTTGCCCAAGAAACAAAAACACGATTTTCCATGCAGGGTGGCTTGCCCATACTCGAATTTGGACAGCCACACCTCCCATTCCCCAAGGCATTAACTATCTCAACCAACTCTTGGAAGAATGAATGATTGAGTAAAAAAGTCAAAATGGGTAGTTGAGGGTTTGATGGGTTACGTCATTGACACTTGGCTTGACTTGATTGGTTCAAGGGTTTGAATATTTCCCTCCCAATTCCTTGTAAAATCATGCCCCCATCTCTTATTGCATTGCATATCTAGTTGTAGGTATTTTATTAAAATGCATATTTACATGATATTTACAATTCCAATGTGTCTGGCTAGCACGTAAACCATATGCATCAATAAATCGATGGCGGGGCCTTGCCTTGAGCTCCTCACCATGATTTTATAACAATATTACATCATTTACATTTGAATGTAATGGGTTCAAAATCAGGACGTTACATTTCCCTCCCCCTTGGAATAACACCGTCCTCGGTGTTCCAATACTTAGGAATAAATACCCACTTTACACATGCCTCAAAATTCACAATTGGTGGTAGGTCTTTCCTGCGTTTCATCTCTTTAATTTGAACTTTCAGGATCAAGTCCTTTGGATTCCACAATTGCTCCTGCTAGATTTGATCTTCCATCTCTGCAGGTGAGCATTGCTCCATAGCGATCCCTTCCTTTTATTTACCTTCCAGTTGATCTACAAGTCTGGAATTTCATGGATGCCATCTTCCTTGTTTTCCTGGAAACCATCTGAGGAAGATTTTTAGCCAAAACAAATAGCTTTTGGTCTGCTTCCATGATCATTGTGCACGTCTGGCTCTCACTTTGCTCACTAGAAACACTTGGCTAGTACTAGCTGCACTCCATGGCTTTCAATGTCTCACCTGTGAGACTCATCATGGAAATTCCTGTTAGGACAAGCATACCACAATATTAAAATTAGTCAATTATAAGCTCAATTGACATGGAACATCCATGCTTTACTCATGAGACTTCCACACTTTTACGATTTCCAAACATATACATGAACTCATTCATGTTCATCCTTTCATAGGGAAATAGCTATTTCAACATTCACAATTCATTTAAAACAAATAAACACACTCTACTTTCAGTCATAACATGAATTCAACAATTCCCTGTTTCCGAAATGCATCAATCAAAAAGGAAAGAGAAGAGTAAGAGTTTCCCCCTCTTAGTCTTGTTCCAATCCGGAGCCACACCATCACTTGTGGTTCAATGCTACTTAGCCTCTTTCACTTCAATGTGAATGCTTGACTTTCCCTTTCTTGGCTATGACACTTAGTGTCTAAGGTCTGTCTAAGGATTTTCAACTAGGGCACCCTTCCCCAGTGTTGCTTACAGAACCTTTGGCTGCTAGGACCCACACATATCCACTAGCACCATCTTTCATTACTGCTCATACTGAGCTCTCTTTAGGATAGTCACGTGTCCACATGCCTCCTCCATATGCTTTCATAGTCCTTGCTTCCAGCAATACCTACACTCAAACATTGAATCCATTCACATGTTTAGTTTATTTTCATAGGGTTTATCTCCAAACAATGGTTTAAGAAATCATAACCAAATCGTATACTCACGTATATTCATATTAAATAAGCAAGAAGTTGCAAGATAACCAAATACTTATCTGTATTGGATGTCTTCACTTTATTCCACAGGATCCTTCCTTGTTTGATAAGCATTGGATTTCCCGTGGATACAATAATGAATGTTGGGCCAGCACGCAGGCTACTCCCCAACCATTCAGATAGGCAATTCCAGTCCAGTATGTCGACTGGGTTTTATCAATTAATTAAGGAATGTTTGGCTAGCATGCCGACTGCTCCACAACATCAAGTGGTTAATGGCCTCACCAAATATGCTATGAATTTATCGAGCATTAGTTACTCTCTGGATTTACCAAGAATTTTACAGCGCCCGACCAGTTACTCTCTGGTTTACCAATAATTTTATAGCACCCGACTAGTTACTCTCTGGTTTACCAATAATTTTATAGTTCTTTCAGGGTCCTTTATTTCCTGCTATGACCAAGGTTTCCAACAAAGAAACAATAGTGTATCAGCTTAGCTATTAGAAGACTTATACCTGAAATATTCATTATTCCAAAATGAAAATGAATACTTATCTGTATTGTGCATTTCCTTTCTGGTCCACAGGCTCCTACTTCGCTTTGCAAGCCTTGGGATCGCCTATGGACTTGGATGTTTAGCCAGCACACATGCTTCTCCTCAACATCAAGTAGTTAATTCCCAACCAATACACCTTCACACTGACTGGATTTACTAAGCATTTGTGGTGCCCAACCAGTCCCATACCTGGTTGGCCCTCTCCATTGCTAAGCTAGCACATCCTTCTAGGTCATCAGCCAATGGAAGGAAACTGCGCCACCGACCATTATAGTTCAAGGCTCTACCACTCTGCCTTAGGCTTGCATCAACCTTTCACATGTGTCACAACCCTCCATGCACATAACAATTCTTCATCCACACAAGGATGGAACTCCTTCTCTCGGAAAAACCAACGGTTCCCTTTAGGAACTCTATAGGCTATCATGGCCGCATGATACCCACTCACACTACACCACGGTTACCACTGCTCATACGGTCCTCTTGAGTACCCTTTCTTCACTTTGCCTCTTAACGTGCAACATCAAATTGCATCTGTGTAAGCTGATAGCACAAGAAGGATAAGCAGAATCATCAATATTGTTGTTCTAAAATTGTAACCATATTTCATAACATTCACTATCAAGTATTGAAACACCAAGAATAAATCCATTCCCTTAGGGTGTAGTCAATATTGAAAACCCTATCATAACCCAGCACCAGAAAGGTGTGCACTCCCTTTCGGATGTGAGACATGTAGGCCTTAATCATACTCAAGCAGTCTGGAATGATAATGAAATAATAAAACATGCTCTGCATATTAAATCTAATAACCAGACATGTATATTCTGAGTTAGGGTTACATAATACTTATCCCTTTTCAGATGTATCTTTCCTTCATTTGTGAAGAATGGGGGCTCCCTTCTCTGATTCAACAGTACTTCATTTTGTCACCCCAATATTTTCACGTTCCATAACCCACACATGCCTTCTTGGCATAATTTCACCATCTCACTCACATGGTTTTCCAACATTCAGTGCAACTGGGATACTAACAAAACTTACTATGGCGTTTCACCCGAAACCCATTTCCAAAGGATGGGGTCCTTCCCATCTAGTTTGGCTTCTGTAGGCCATCACACATGGTCTTCCTGCAATGTGTCATTCTGGCACACTTATCAAATAGCCAACAGTCAACAACATTTAACAATAAATTCAAACCTAATTGTTTCATAACCAATCAATGGCATTAATACTTAAATTCAATATGAATTTGCAGTTCTGTCTACTACATAAATTAATTTGCTTAGCAATGAGGCTATCTTGATATTGTTTGGTCTCGTAAGTGGTATCACTCTGTCCATTGTTGTTTCACCCTTGCTACCATACATGAACATACACCTACAACATGTCCTCTTGACACAATTTTATATAAGCCAAATAGTGATTAGAAATTATAAGAAAATTCTCAAATGTGAAATCTACAAATATGTTTTCCTACATAAATTAGATTTGCAACCATGAGATTATTCTCATAACTTAAATCAGACAATTTTCATATTTGTTTTATGCATAAGTTACAACCATGAGAACCTTCTCATAACCTTTGGCTTCTACACATGGTAGATCCTGGTCTTTACTATGGACTTATCCTCATTGCCATACGCAAGACATTTCTACCTGAAATTTCATAGCCATATTCTTTTATGCAACTCTATCCTTCCAACAGAGCACTCTGGTAGCCCATCAACATGTCTACTTTCTTCATGCAATCATTCTCCTGCATTCATAGCAGCTCATGAAATGGTCTCAGTATTAACAATAGTTCACCATTTCATCTATGATCTAATTGCATTGAAATGTATATATATATCACAACCATGCATTCACACAATGCATCTCAACTTGTGCACCCGCACATATGCATGCACATTCACCACATTTACATAATATTTTGATGTGCATTCACTCAATGCATAACCCCACAATACAACCTTGCATTAATTCGTGAATACTATGCACTCACGCATATTATGGCCTAACCAAGAATGCCACTCATAGCATGCACTACCACAACATGACCATAAGTCCTCACTTGCTTTGGTTGTTAAACTCACAACCGACATACACAAATGGCATGATATAATTTCATATGAATGCATTGAAATTTCTAAGCAATTATAGGGTGTAAGGACCATTGTCTTCACTTACCCACACCTCACCATACTTGGTAGGTCAACATTCCCATTCGGGTACTCAATACCACATGCAAACCAAATCAACATAGTTTAAACATAGTTGAAGGGATCTTACCAAATCCTCTTTCAACATTCATGCAATTAAGCACTAATAACCATTACCTGCATGGCTGTCATTAACATCACTTGATGTTACCTGATCAGTTGGCCTCTTACCAATGCTACACAGTCCTTTTGCCAACCTCATGATCATAGATTTGTTGCACCCTCCTTTTCTCATAAGGTTGTTGGTCATATGCAACAACATCATCCACATATTTAGCCATGCTTTGATTGTATTTTGTCCTACAACCAATGTAGACACAACTAATTATTCGCAACCACCATAATTATCTCAAGTGGCTCATTGCATATGTAAAACCTCACTATTTTACCAATATGCAATATCCTATTCATGCACAAACATTTTCACATGCACTGTGAAATGTTTGTTAATATGCCATAGTTTATATGCATGACAATTTCATAATTATAAATATGATAGCAAAACAGGGGTTAAGGAATTCTCCCTTTACAATCCCTCATCGTAAGCATGGAATCCCTCTTCCATATCATAGTTGGTCCGATTTCCTTCCAGTCATGCAATTCTAGAAATTGCCCATATTGACAACAATTTTTTTTTGTCAAAACAACCACTGGTACTCTTCTGCACCAAATATCTATGATATATATAGACCTCATTCAAACTCTGGTCATGCATCCCTGTTCTCCTCTGGATAAGATTTCCAATGCCCATCCTCGTGCTCCATTCCGATCCAGTACATGGAATTTACATTCTTCCAAAAATGCAAATTTTGCCCAAATTTCTACACTTTCACAGCTGCAATTCATTCTGAAGGGCCAACTTCAGCTGCTTGTAGAAGCAAATTTAGAAAAAATCATGAAAAGTTTTCTACTGAGCGAAGGTAGTCCATATAACAAGAAACACTTAGCAACCTTTAGATACCTGTTCTGATGCACCAGTCAACTTCTATAAAATTCGGGGTTTGGCTACTTTTAACTTTTCACTTTTCCCCCAAAATCTCAAAATTTGGCCAAAAATGGCTATCTCCCAATCTATGCATTTCTGGAAAATCTTCGTCTAACGGAAACTGTCTGTCTTGATGAGAAGAAGAAATGTCAAGTTCAATAAAATTTTTGATTCCAATATCTAGGGTCACTTTTACTGTCCACAAGCTTTTCAAAATCCCGAAAAAGTGGCCCGGAATAGTGCTTTTTGGCCTTCTTTCTTACCTTGACTCCACATCCTTTGGAGTTCGGCTCCAAGAATCCAAACTTAACACTGTGCTTGCTCCATGGCCGCGCCATATCAATTTCAGCTCAATCCGACCTTTCGTCAAGCCTCGGGATGCCATTTTACAAAAGTCATTATTCTCCATTTTCTGTCAAATTGGAGCATAATGAGTTCGGGACCCTCTCTGGTTCTTTCATGGCCTTCGCTAATGGCCTTCGAGCCTCACAGGAATCATCCCATTTTGAGCCCAACTACTCCTTCTACCCAAAAATCAAGTTTTGGGTTCTATACTCTTTTTTTTTTTTGCTCCTTCAATCGCTGGTCGCGGCTCAATCTCTGTGACTGTCACTGGTCTTAACCTTGACTGCACTGACCCTTGTTGCTGGATTTAACCCTAAAATTGCTATCGCATCGCTGGTTTTAACCCTAACTTCTGCGACCGTTTTGCCAGTGTTGCCGCCGACCGTTGTTGGTTTTAACCCTAACTTCTGTGATCGTTTTGACGGTCCTGGCCTTATCTTCGCCGTCCGCAAGCCTCCGTTCCTGCGACCATGTCGCTAAAATTGCCGACTTCGTCGCAGATTTTAAGGCTAAAATTGCCGACAGCATCGCAGATTTTAAGGCTAAAATCACCGACCGTGTCGCAAATTTTAATTCAATTTCCGCCGATTGTTGCAGATTTTTAAGCCTAAAATTGCCGGCTGCGTCGTAGATTTTAAGCCTAAAATCGCCGATCGCGTCGCACCTTTTAAGCTTAAAATCACTTCCCACGTCAAAACATTTAAGCATAAAATTGCCGCCTGTTTCGGCGTTTTCTAGCTTATCTTTTGCCGACAGAGTCTTTAGCAGAAACTCATAAAACACTTAGAAAAATTTTGAAAATTGAAATTTTTCTTAATGATCAAGTGCTGAGTAGGAAGCATACTTACCTCTTCAACTGTGATAGGTATCCCATGAAATCCCAATGCTGCAACTAGTAGGTCTGATACCAAAATGTGACATCCCCTCCCACGGACCTAATTCGAGGAAGGGAACATGATTCCATTCTCTGGGGCTTTCATAAAACTCAACCCATTCATTAGACTCATACACATAAATTCAAAAGTGTGCATATGCAAATTAAGAAAATATGCACAACGGAATTAAAACTCATCCACACACATATTATACGCACACAGCATATAAAAAAAAGTCATCAATTTAAACATTGTAGAAGTAGGTACATAGACAGAAAAACACTTATCTTCATTGTGTAATTGTCCCAAACAACTAGTTATGTCGTTTCAACGTTCCACCCAACTGTAGGTCTCTGCCCAGCCTGTATTATTTCAGCACTCAGAGACCACCCCCCAGCTGGGCATGATTTCTACAAGGAAAAGGGGACATTCTTACTCATACACAACCAAATAATCATTCCTCCAAGCCAATCCAACCCACAGCTGGGTTTATCAGACTAAGTCTGAACCCTCTCCATTTCTGGATGCTTGCACTCAAGCTCAAGCCAAAGAAATGGATATCCATAACCCATACCCCAACATACTCTTACACACAACAAACTCAAAACTGGGCATGGATACACGTTTACAACAAAGGGATTTACAAACAGGATGGCCATGGGTTTTCCCCAAATCGTGGCTCACCCAAAACGAACCGTGGGAAGGGAAATTCATCTCCAGGGAGAAAACCCGATTTCTCCCACAGGTTATGAGCATTCAGCAGCCAAAACGGTCTCAATGGAACCCCCAAATCGACTCCTCTTCTTCCCCACTCGTATATAACAAAAAACACCCTTCTCCCAGCTGAGAAACAAAGAAAAACCAGAAAAATATGGCTAGAAAACGCCCAGGAAGCTCCAAACTCATCGGAGATCAAAGTTGGTTGATGGGTAATGGCTTAGGGATCAATTCATGGCTCTTTTCTTTCCCAAGAAGCAAAAACACGATTTTCCATGCAGGGTGGCTTGCCCATACTCGAATTTGGATAGCCATACCTCCCATTCCCTAAGGCATTAACTACATCAACCAACTCTTGGGAGAATGAATGATTGAGTACAAAAGTTTAAATGGGTAGTTGAGGGTTTGATGGGTTATCTCATTGACACTTGGCTTGACTTGATTGGTTCAAGGGTTTGAATATTTCCCTCCCAATTCCTTGTAAAATCATGCCCCCATCTCTTGTTGCATTGCATAGCTAGTTGTGGGTATTTTATTAAAATGCATATTTACATGATATTTACAATTCCAATGTGCTTGGATAACACGTAAACCATATGCATCAATAAATCGATGGTGGGGCCTTGGCCTTGAGCTCCTCACCATGATTTTATAACAATATTACATCATTTACATTTGAATGTAATGGGGTCAAAATGCGGACGTTACATTCTGATGTATCTGAGTCAGTAAGAACACCATGTCTTTAATCATCCCTACACATGGAAATATTTTGGAATCAAAGGAGAACAAATATTTATAAGGTCTGGTTATTTCTAACCCAAGATTCTCCACTACTGAACTGGGCATGAGGTTATGAGAGGCTCTTGAATCAAACAAGGCATTGTGCAGCATATGGTCATGTATGTTGAGACTATTATAGAAAGGAGGAACATCAATTTCTGAGGCATTTCCTACATGGGGGCCAAAAGAGAAGGGTGGGTTTTTCATCTTGCAGATTGAGGGTATCAGGCTGCTTTTCTTCTCCACCATTTACTACCTTTAGGATCTAGTCTTTATACTCTGATTTCTTGACCAATTCATTCAAAGGGATGGAGATCTTAATCTTAGATATTTCATTCTCCAAGCTGAAAGTAGTATGGACCTTCTCTGCTATCTTTGTGTCACCTTCACCTCTCCCTTCTGGACCTTTCTTTAGAGGTTCTTCCTCCTTCCCAAGAGTCTCCTTAGAGATTGCAGCCTTTGGGTCTTTTCTCCTAGGGATTTACTTTCTTGGTGGATGGGAAGAGGATGGATCAACAACAACTTTTCCTCGGTCTATTGTCACTTTTCTTCTTCTCAAATTATGTTGTCTTTCGAACTCATAGATGGCATTGTGGAGCCCTCTTTGGTACTGGTCAGATTCTGATTCACCTGGGGCATCATCCGATTGCAGGGAAGATCGGTCATGTTCATCTTTGGTCAAATAGAATTAGGGTTGGATCTGATCAAATGGATTTATTTGGTCTTCAGCCTGTCTATCCTCCTCTTCTTCATCCATGAAATTCTCAGCACAAGGTGGTCTGATTGGCTGATTGTCAGGGTTTCTTGGCTCTCTAGTTATTCCTTGTGGGGCAAGGGGCCTTCTGAGATTGTTATTTTGATCTTGAGGATCTGTGTTTTCTCTGGAAGGAGGCCTGCTATCAAGGGAGATCCTATCCACCAGTCTCTCCATAGTTCTCTTCATCTGTTCAAATTTGGCATCCATGGATTGGGATGTGGAAGGATGAACTGTTTCATTGCATCTCTTTTTTGCAGCTTCAGTTAAGTGTTTCATTTTTCCTAATGCCATCAAGTTGGATTCTACCTCTAGTGAATATTTCAGCATATCAGGGAGAGTGGGAGATCTCATTTCTCTCAGCATGAGAGCAAAGTAATTGTCAAAACAATTGGAAAAATGAAGCTTGGATTCCCCAATAGGGGGTTTTATGTCCATAGGGATGGAGTTGTACATCCTCATGAATTTGGCTGAGAATTCTTGGACAATCTCCAAATTGGTTTTCTTTATATGTTTATACTGTGTGAGAATCTGGAGAGGGTTTTGCTTATCCTTCTATCTGGATAGGAAAGCCTCTTCAAAAATTTCATAGGTAGCTATTCCCCTATTGCAAAGGGATTTAAACCATTTCTTCACTTCTCTTGCTAAAATTTGGGAAAACGACCTCATCTTAAAATCATCTTCATCCACCTCTTCTAGGTCTATGAAGTCATTGAACTGGTCTACATGCTGCTGCCCAGAGACCCTTCCCTCCCCATCAAATCTTATGAGGCATTGGGCATAGCCAACAGGTAAGTCATCAAGATTTGGTGGGAGGACCAAAGGAGCAAATATGGTAGCCATGGCTCTTAGGTTTTGTTTGGGAGAATAGGGGGTTTTAGGAGCAGCAGGAGTGGTACTCAGGACTTGGGTATTTTGACCAGCTGTTTCAGCAAAGGGAGGAAGGCCACTAGTTTCTTCCCAGGCTTGTAAGTATTCCCACCAAGTGCTTAGGAAATGGGTCTGGAATTTTCTTTGGTACTCAAACAAGGTTTTCCTTCGATCAGTCTCAGACCTAGGTTTGAATGAGGAAGACTCAGTCCTTAAAATTGGAGGGACGCTTGCTACAACACATGCCTCTTTCTTAGGTAAAGAAAAGGACCTATATACTAGAGAAATACCTGTTGCGCTTCTCTTTTCTTTTTTGATGACCTCTTATGGGTCTAAAGTAACCCCATGGTAGCTCAGGATCTAGGTGACTTCTGGTAGGTATTCTTTTGGGAGCCATGCTTTCTTCTAGGGGTTCATTTATTTGAAATATGGCCTCACCACATGGATAATGTAGGATCCTCTTAGCTTCTGACTACTGTTCACCCTTAGTAATAAGATCTGATCTGATACAAATATTTTGAAGTAGGTTCGATCTTCAGTTAAATCTCTAGAATGTAAGTTGGAGTTGCCAAGGAAAATAATACAATCTCGGAGACTCAAACTCCCCATTCTCCCTCATAGGTATTATTTTACACCTTGAAAACCAAAGGTTCTCCCCAGCGGAGTCGCCAAAAATGTTATCACCCAATATTTTCCTATGTTGTGGCAGGAAAGACCATGGGGTAACTGTTGTAAACCAATCTTTAGTGGATGGAAACTAGCCTTTCCAACCATAGGGAGGGATCTCCCTTTGGGGCTTCTAGCAATAGGATGCAACTTAAAAGTGGGTTGGGATATCGATCAAAGTGGTGGCTAGACCTTCAAACAACAAATTAAAAGGGGTTTTTGGTTGGTTGGAGTTAAGAACAAGAGGACAGTTGGGCATGGAGTCAACTTCGGTGGGTTTCTATCATTAATAACAGGTTTGAGCCATGATTTGCAGGAGCGGGAGGCAAGGTAGACATGGTTCTTTCACATCAAGGTGATCAGCAGATGAAGGTAGAGGAAGGAGACAAACTCGGCTACAAGGCTAGAGCATTTAAGAATGAATTCTAACCTGCAAATTCAAGAGAAAAAGGGTGGAATACCTAGTCATATGCATCTGGAGCATGTGGGCATGAATTCTAGACCATGTAATCTTGATCTTTAGGTACTATATAAGTAAAAAATTAATGGAAATACAGAGCAAGAACACATACATAGGAAATAACAAACATCAAAAACACACATCATAGGAATCTCAAGCTCCAGAATCAGGTCTGCTCATTGAATTAAGAGGCCGAGTTTAATACAACACGGAGCAGTAATCTCTCTGAAACAAAAACGTCCAATATTTTGGTCTACTTTGGACCTTTCCTTTATAGGCTTACAAACAACAAAAAAATATCCTAACTGATTCAAAACAACTTGTTGTGGTAATGATGAAATTATTCGAGCTGAGCCGCCCGAATCAACAACCGCCGATTCTATTATGTGCGGAGGGGAAGAAACACATGTGTTGGAAGTGCGCCATTGGGACATGGAAGAAAATTATCCATCCTGCAAATAAGGCCGTTCAGGTTTGATCAAGACAGGTAATAGAAATAGGCCCCTTTTCCACTCTCGGACGTGCCATTTCCCTGTGAAAATCTCCATTTTCTGCGACTGTAACTGGCCCTACAAAAATTTCTCAATCTGCAATTTTCCTTCTGCAATTGCACTTCTGCAATTGCCTTTTCGCAATGGCCGTTCCACAATGGGTCTTTTCACAACGGACCTTTCTGCAACACGCAATTAGCCACGTGTCGTGCAGGGGTTGGTATTTCGGCCTCATGCGTTTCTGGGGAATCACCTTTCCGCAATCCGCAATCCACAATGTGGGATGCGGAAACTTGCTTTTTTGTGTTTCTAAAGATGATCTTTCCGCAATCAACCCACAATGCGGATTGCGGAATGCGAAAACTTGTCTTTTTTCCATTTGGAACATTGCTTTCCCGCAATCAGCAATCCGCAATGCGGATTGCAGAATGTGAAAGCTTATCTTTTGCTCTCTTTGGGACATTGCTTTCTGCAATCCGCAATCCACAATGTGGATGCGGAACTCGGAAACAGGATTGCGGAACGCATTTTCGACCATTGATCTGATCTGTTCCTTGATCTTGGCCTTCCAATCTTCTTTTGGTTGCGGAAGAAGCTCTTACTGCTAGTTTTTCCTGCAGAAGGGCCCTCTTGCCTTGTATTTTCCCATTTTCTCACCATGGCTCAGTCATTTGGCTTGGATTTTCTTCGCATTTAGATAATTTTGGGTTCCCTGATCCTTTATTTGATGTAACTGACCAATGGGTGACCTCGGGGCTTTGAGTGGGAGCTTTCCTTTTCATTCCATGGCGGAAACCATAATAAGTGTTAACATCCAGTATGATATCCAAAGGATGGAGACATGCCCCGCAAGCTTCGTTTTGTTTTCCTACTCTTTTTGTTCATCTAATCAAAGTCGTGGTTATTAATAGGAATATATTCACCAGGGGAGGAAGAAGAAAGAGGATTAAATAACATAGGTGAATGAAATGAAGGTTCAGATATTAAATATGGTGAAATACTCAATTCAAGGGGAGGGGATCTATTTCATTTTTTAACGAGCTTGACATAGGAAAAGAACCATGCTCGTGAAGCTCGTTTCATTTTTACACAAGCTTGAAACCAAAGGTAAACTATGCTTGGGAACGGTTCCATTTTTACACAAGCTCCAAACCAAAGGTAAACTATGCTTGGGAATGGTTTCATTTTTACACAAGCTCGAAACCAAAGCTAAACTATGCTTGGGAATGGTTTCATTTTTACACAAGCTCGAAACCAAAGGTAAGTTGTGCTTGTACAGGTCTATTCCATTTTTTAACGATATTGGAGACAGAGACCAATCTGTGCTCATGGTCATCTGTTTCATTTTTTAACGAGCTTGACACAGGAATAGAACTCTGCTCATGATGACCTGTTTCATTTTTTAACGAGCTTGACACAGAAAGGGAACTATGCTCATGCCTCTTCATGGATTCCAAGAGGATGACTCTCTAGAAGGAATACATGTCAAAGGATAATCCTCGATCATGGCTTCTAAGAGGTCCTCATTGGAAGGAATATAAAACATGTCAACTCTCGAATCCATGGTCAAAGAAGACGATCAATCAAAGAGAATACCATGTTCAATGGAATTTGGAAGCATGGGATATAACGCCACATAATTTACCTGCGACGCGTAAGATACTGCATGGACATAAGTCAGATGATCGGTAGTCAGACGAGAGTTAAGAAATGAAAGTTGCTTGATAGTCACAGTGTGTCCTTCATGAGGGAAAGACAACACTCAGAAGAGTGTGGACACGAGATCTTTCAACGCATAGACATAATCTTGTCCAAAGATCATATTAAAATCCAAAGGACTCAGAACTACCATCAAATCAATAAAGACCTTTTTACACATAACGAGATATGCAACTGAGGAACAACTCCCAGAGGTTGACTGATTCCTCTGTTAAAAGATAATAGATTATGACTAATGGAAACAAGTTGCGGGGAACCCATAGCCTGCCAAGCATTTGGGGACTGTTGATGCCTCGGGGGTGCAGGGTGAGTGCAAAGTGCTGGAATGGGTTCCAAGGAACACAACAAGGGATGAAAACCCAGCCAAAGGCTTCGAAAGACCCTGTGCAAGGGCAATTCCATCCTCGAGCTGTTTGGTGTGGTAATCACCCACGGATATTTGGCCTCCGTTGGAACTCTATGAGTAAAAGATTTGATCTTGAAAGATCAGTTTTCCTATCAAGGAAAACTAAGTGTGAAAGCTTGTTACAAAACCTTACTTAATGGAAGAATCTATTCTAAGTTAGATCTAACCTAAAAGGAAAAGTTGATGTCGTGCAGATCAGAACTAAAGTGTGATGAAGAAGTAGTAAGTTCCTTGAACAGAAATGTCTTCGGGTTCTTCACTTGTTAATTTAAAGCTTCATCATTTAATGAAAAATAAGTGACAATTCTTCAAAATGCTTGAGCCTATTCAAATATCTGATCTGTAATCATTGTGTTAATTGAAAAATTAACATTTGATTATACATATTCATTTGCATCGAATCATTTGCAGAAATATAAAAGTGAAAACGTTCAATTAAAGAAATTTAATAAAACAATTTTGAGCATATTTCAGACATACAGAGAAATCAATATGAGAGATTTTATGCATTAACGAATGTCCTGCAAAAGATTAAACACAATAACCAATGACAAATTTGAAACATTAACTTAGCAATTCCAAAAGAAATTTGGAGAACAATAGGAGGTGAATTAAAAGATAACTTTCCTGAATAGAGAAGTCTTGTACAAAAATTACAATGACTCTGATAAACAGAGTATCTTCAGTCCAAACTCCTACTGAATTGCAATTCCAAAATTCCCCACCTTTTACTAAGGGAAGCATTCCTCCTTATATACTAAATTTACATAAGAGTTCCAAAAGGAGAAATTCTACAAAATAGGGATTACAAAATCGGATCTAACCATCGATCCAAGAAATCTTGCTATTTTCAAGCTTAATAGATTTTCCACCACCTTTCACAAAAGAAAATTTTGTTCTTTAATTAGATAAGGTCTCGTGGCACCATAAAAATTCAATAACAGATTGTTCACTGTCATCGACAGGTGGTGTGGCTTGCAGAGTATCCGCTGTAGGAAATTTGGGGTCGGGGAACCCACTGTCAAAAACAGATAAATCCATAAGAGGATTTACTTCAGGAGCAGTAGCCAGCACGTTGGGTTCTTGATTGATTATAAAGTCCTGTATAACATCAGTATCGAGATCAGTTGATTCCTCTAGAATTTCCTTCCTTTGCTCTTCGGGGTTGTGAATGTAGGCAGACAAAGTTTCGAAGTCTTCTTCACTACTACCGCTGCTAAAATTAGGAACACCTGCATCAAAAGGTGGTGACAACATTTCTTGATACAATAAGGGGTAGAGTTCCTCATTTCCAACTTGAACATTAGAAAATTCACCATCTGCATTAATATTGCTCATTCTGAATAAGTCTTGGATAAAAGGGTATAAGAAGAATGCTAAACAGAGTGTTTCCAATTTCAGAAGGCAATGGATGAACTAGAACTTTCATGTTAATTTCCATTTTAAGGCCAACAAGCAGGTCAATGATAATCGGGCGGGGAAATCTGCAATGATTAAACTTATCCAGTCAATTCATTGTAATTACTTCAATTGTAATGAAAAGAACCGAGGTATGTGCCAGTCGGATCAAAGCTTGTGTGAAGTATGAGTTCAATTACTACTCGCATGATATTGAATTGCCTTTATGATCACATCGTTACAAGCAATCTCCCATCAATAATTATGATTGGTGATTAATAACGGAGATGAAGGTTATGGTGACAAAGTTGATGTGCAAAAGGTCTCGACTAGGAGTTTCAGTACACGGGCTATCAATTCTTCGCATGTAACAAATCCGATCATTAAGAGGTGGAACAAAAAATGACAAGATGTCAAAGCTCAAATCCAGACATGGCGAACTTAAGGCGGAGAGATGGCGTCCATCCAATCATGAAGTAACTGATAGACTTGTATTAGCGTCTGTTGTTCCTGGATTACACAGAAACATGATAATTTGGCAGAACCAGCTTTCAAAAGACAAAAAAAAATGGAAAAGCCTGACTTAACTGACTACCCAAAATCAACATTACAGTGAAACTACAACAGACGGACGACTGAGATTAACCGACGCAAAATTCGGAATCGGGTTCAAAATTTTTCATAAAATTCTTATTCAAAGATCCCGTAAGCCGAAACCTGAAAGTACGGATTTGCGGGTTGCGGATGCAAAAAATGGAAGTAAAAAAAAAGGATCCCGAGAGCCGAAAACCAACTATGTGGATGGCGGGCTTCGGAAACATTAAACTGTGAAGCAACATAACCATCTCGAAAGCTGCATCCCGAAATTACGGGTTGCGGGTTTCGGGAGCACACGCCAAAATAAACAAAAAACACAATCCCGAAAGCTGAATGCCGCCATTGTGGGATTCGGGTTTCAGGGTAAATATTTCTCAGTCTTATTACAGAATGATCCCGCAACCTGCAGTCATCAGGTTGCGGGTTTCGGAATTATCAAAACCAAAGCTTAAAAACAACAGTCCCACAATCCACGCCTGTCGGGTTGTGGGTTTCGAGTTCTCCAAATGGCGGGTTTTGGGATGATGATAACAGTCAACAAAATACTCAAAATTTTGGCTTTTTTCAGACCGAAACACTTAGGAAGAAATAGTCAAACCCATGCAAACAAGCAGACCAAAAGAATGGGTGGAGGATTTTAGAGGTAAAATCAAAATTTAAAATTTTCAAGATGACTCACCCAAACACCTTTGCGTTTATTAAAATTTGGGGCTCCCGTGCTTAGCTAAGCATGGGATATGTTATGGCCACAACAAGGACAAAATTCTAATTGCGACACCTTAATAAACTATAGTATGAGGTACATCTATACGACCAACCTACACAATGATTTCTAAAGGTAGATAGGAAGGAAGGAGATGTGCAGAGACTCCGTTCCAATCGATAAAAATAGGCTGATTCTGAACCAAAGGTGGAATACCATAAGCCTCATTACTGTTAAGATTCAATATGCTAAGACAGAAAATAGCATATACAGGATCACTGAAGAAACAACAAGCATAGCATAAACACAAGAGACACAGATTTATCCTGGGAAACCCTCATGGGGTAGAAAACCCAGTAAAGCTTCCTCAATATAGATGACCAGCAATATACAAAGATGCAAACCAAAGATATGATCTCCTCCTCCACCATAGCAGACCTCTCCTCCACAAGTGCGCCTCTCTCTCAAGTGAGTGTGTGTGTCAAATGAGGAACACACCTCCTCTATTTATACACTACTCTGACATATCTTTTACATAAGTACACGTAGGCTCGTATTTAACCAATGGGTTAAATACCCCACTACAACTGACTGGGCCAACCCCTCTAGGGTGGTCTAATAACCCTTTGACCCACATAACACATACAGGGGCCGACCCCCACTGGGGAAGTCTAATAACCCGAGTTACCACATTCCGACGGAGGAATAAACATCTCCGGATATACAATAAGATCTTCACGGAGGAATGAAACATCTCCGGATATACAATAAGATCTTCACGGAGGAATGAAACATCTCCGGAATAATAAAGTACAAATATAATATTCTTTGAAGTTACAATATCTCAACACTCCCCCTTAACGAGAAGGATATTATAATAGCATCTGCACGAGCAAGGAGTCATCAACATCATACATGATACATCTATAAATCATTGGAAGCTTTCTCAACATCATCAGTAACTCAAGCAGTTACTGGAACATCTTCAATACTGGAACATCAACATCTTCAGTACTGAGTCTTTATCTTCTGCAGCACTCGAACAACTACAGCAACATCAACATCTGGATCCTCACGATCATCAGCATCATCATCTCACGATCATCAACATCGTCATCACACGATCATCAGCATCGTCATCAGCATCACGATCATCAACATCGTCATCACACGATCATCAGCATCGTCATCACATGATCATCAGCATCGTCATCACACGATCATCAACATCGTCATCACACGATCATCAGCATCGTCATCACACGATCATCAGCATCCTCATCACACGATAATTAACATCGTCATCACACGATCAACATCGTCATCTAGATCAACACGATCAACATCGTCACATCATCTTGATCTACAGCATCGTCACATCATCTCGATCTACAGCATCTGGATCATCACGATCTACAGCATCTGGATCATCTCGATCTACAGCATCTGGATCATCTCGATCTACAACATAAGTATCCTCAACCATACAAGTACATTAATCAATACATGTATCATCAAAAGTATGTATTCTCACCAATACATCTATCATCAAAACATGTATTCTTACTAATACATATATCATCAAAAGCATGTATTCTCACTAATACATCTATCATCAAAAGCATGTATTCTGACTAATACATCTATCATCAAAAGCATGTATTCTCACTAATACATCTATCATCAAAAGCATGTATTCTCACTAATACATCTATCAATACAAGTATCCACACCGATACAAGTATACACAACAGCAGCATACCCTGCAACACACATGATCCAATTACGGGATGGTCAATCCCTCTCACTTTAGGACATAGGTCCAAGGATGATACAATCCTGATCCACTTATGGGATGATCAATCCCTCTCAATTTAAGACATCTCTCATGTCTATGGACGATGCAATCCAGATCAACTTACAAGATGATCAATCCTTATCCTTTTAAGACACCTCACCATGTCTAGGGATGATGCAATCCCGAATCAACTTACAGGATGATTAGTCCTTATCACTTTAAGACATCTCACCATGTCTAGGGACGAGGCAATCCCAATCTATTTACAGCATGATTAGTGCTTATCACTTTAAGACATCTCACCATGTCTAGGGACGAGGCAATCCCAATCTATTTACAGGATGATTAGTCCACTCAATCTCATTTAGGACTATCCTTCCTTTCGAATTACTGGATTTACTGTCCAAGGATGATTTAATCCACTCAATTCATTTAGGACTATCCTTCCTTTTGGAATTACTAGATTTACTGTCCAAGGATGATTTAATCCACTCAATTCATTTAGGACTATCCTTCCTTTCGGAATTACTGGATTTATTGTCCAAGGATGATTTAATCCACTCAATTCATTTAGGACTATCCTTCCTTTCGGAATTACTGGATTTACTGTCCAAGGATGATTTAATCCACTCAATTCATTTAGGACTATCCTTCCTTTCGGAATTACTGGATTTACTGTCCAAGGATGATTTAATCCTCCACCGTACATTTAGGACTACGTCCAAGGATGACTTAATCCTCAACCGTACATTTAGGACCACATCCAAGGATGACTTAATCCTCCACTGTACATTTAGGACCACGTCCAAGGATGACTTAATCCTCAACCGTACATTTAGGACTACGTCCAAGGATGACTTAATCCTCAACCGTCCACCAAGGACTTCATTCTCGAAGACATACGTCTACGGCTCTTCTTTCGGAATGAAGTCCAGGGATGATCCAATCCCCTCACATGTTCACCAAGAACTTCATTCACGAAGACATACATCTACGACTCTTCTTTCGGACTAAAGTCTAGGGATGATCCAATCCCCTCACATGTTCACCAAGAACTTCATTCACAAAGACATACGTCTACGGATCTTCTTTTGGACTGAAGTCCAGGGGTGACCCAATCCCCTCACATGTTCACCAAGAACTTCATTCTCGAAGACATACATCTACGGCTCTTCTTTCGGACTGAAGTCCAGGGATGATCCAATCCCCTCACATGTTCACCAAGAACTTCATTCTCGAAGACATACGTCTACGGCTCTTCTTTCGGACTGAAGTCCAGGGATGGTCCAATCCTCTCATGTCCACCAAGGACTTCATTTTCGAAGACATACATCTACGACTCTCTTTAGAACAAGTGTTCAAGGATGATACAATCCCTCTTCTTTCTCGGAGACACTTGTCTACGGCTCACTTTAGAACTTGTGTTCAAGGATGATGCAATCCTCACATGTCCACCAAGGACTTCATTTTCGAAGACATACATCTACGGCTCCCTTTAGAACAAGTGTTCAAGGATGATACAATCCCTCTTCTTTCTCAGAGACACTTGTCTACGGCTCACTTTAGAACTTGTGTTCAAGGATGATGAAATCCTCACATGTATTCTCATCAATTACTATCGATCCTGGGAACCCATACAGAACCTGATTCACACTTCTTCTTTAATTACACCATTAAGAGAATGGTCTTATCTAGCCACTTGGAGCAAACATCTCATCATGATTCTCTTCTTCTTTCTAAGAGAATCTTCTAGCCACAAGCCTTCTATAGTGTGTTTGATTTGAAAATATTTTTTTTTTGTTTAACATCCATCGCTTGTTCAGTGTTCATCATTCATCATGATCTTTCCTACAAATCAAAATTAAGTACATGATTAGTAATACTTCATAATCATCAAATCATATTGACATGATAACCTATTATGCATACAGATATCATTTACATAGTTATACAACTATTTTGACCAATACTTTGGCACAACACTTTCCCATATCCTGTATGCATACAGTGGCTATCTAGATGCCTTCCATCTCTACCAGAACATACTATCGAGAGTGTGCACAGCTCTCAGCATGTCAACAAAGAGGTTTCATTCTAGACAAGCAACAACGGAATGTTTGTCCAACTTACCAATCATATGCATATTAGTAGTATACTGTTCAATTGTTGGGGCCAAGGTCGCAGCTATAGTAAAAGCTGCGAATTTTGGGAAAAAGCACGAGTATGGAAGGAAAGTGCTAATTTTGGGACAAGCACTAAGTTTTGGGTAAGAAGGAGACGGTGCGCAGTACGGTGCCAGATGGATGATCTCAGCGCAGATCACGGACCGGAAATTGCGGAGCTCGCGCGCACGTCATCGAAGAATGAAGGTGGCTCAGCTACCATAATAAATAAGGTGATGGAGTAGAGGGCTTAGCTACCCTCATTTAAAGGCTTAGTACAGAAGTTATGGTTGCTCGGATCAAGGAGGAGCAACGGACCAGAGCATTGAAGGCGAAGGACGATCGCCCATACCCACAATCTGCACCGGAATTCATGGAGCCTGCAGGAAGCGGCGACGTGACTGCAAGCGGCGCCTACAGTACACCTAGCCATGTGCGTGGTTAGGGTTTTTGGGAATCACTGTTGGGAAAGGCCCACAGTTTTGTAAAGGTGTGACCGTCATGGCTACCTATATAGATGAATCACTGTAATGGGTAGAGGGTTCTTCCTCCCTTCCTTCAGTTCCTCCCTTTTTGGAGAGTTAGAGAGTTAGATGCTAGACTGTTAGAGAGCCAGTCTAAAGGGATAGATCATGTGTTGATTATCCTTCACTGTAATTTCTACCTGGTGTGTAGAACTAGAGAGAGGAAATCGGATAGCCGAGGAGCTAATCCCTGAGTTGCCAGACAGTCTGAGTCGACGTCTGTGCCTTTGTAATCTCCATAGAGAGGAGACAAGCTTGAGAAAAGGGCTCCCAGCTGTGTGCGTGGAGTTTCCTGTAAGTTCGAAGGCTGCAGCTGTGTGCGCAGCATATTGTATAACTCTATCATTTTCTGGTTAATATAAAACTCCTGAGGACGTGGTTTTCCTCGAGGAGATGAGCTTCACTTATATCTTCTTGTTATAATGTTTGTGTGAATGATAACTATTTCGAGTTCAGTATTTGTGTATGCAAGACTTCTGTCTTATCTTTGTGACTGTTTGAGCGAGTTGGAAAGATCCCTTGATAACTATAAGTATCTTAAGTACTAAAGAGGTAGTAACGCACAGTCGCTGCGGCGAGAGCAGACTGCGTTACTGCGCTAGATGCGAAGGGCGAGAAAGTGTTTCGCGCGTCGACCCAAGAAATAGTTGCCTGCTGCGTTAGAAAGGAGAAACTGCGCAGTAGACCTGCCAAGGAAGGGATCCGCGCAGCTGCGCCGAGCGGCCTGCGGGAAGGTCCGACCGCCGATTTCGCAGGAACCATTCAAGGAAAAGCTATCTCCGCGTCACCCCGGTTAAGGAAACCTGATTCCTTAACCCCCCCATAGCCACTTCGGGTGAGACCTCGAGCTGCCGCGCAGCTCGTTGCCGAGAGGGCCAGTGCGCCAAGGGGTTTTGTTGCTGCGCTTCATTAAAACCCGGGTCTGCCCAAGAAAGCAGCCAACAAATGGTTCCGTTGCCGCGCGAATGAGACTTGTTATTTTGGCAACGCGTGAGATAGAACAGTGCAACAAATGGTTCCGTTGCCTCATGACTTTTTGATCACGTCACTTCCGTTGCTCTGAACCTTGTTGCTCAGCCAACAAATGGTTCCGTTGCCTCATGACTTTTTGATCACGTCACTTCCGTTGCTCTGAACCTTGTTGCTCAGCCAACAAATGGTTCCGTTGCCTCATGACTTTTTGATCACGTCACTTCCGTTGCTCTGAACCTTGTTGCTCAGCCAACAAATGGTTCCGTTGCCTCATGACTTTTTGATCACGTCACTTCCGTTGCTCTGAACCTTGTTGCTCAGCCAACAAATGGTTCCGTTGCCGCGCGGATGAGACTTGTTCTTTCAGCAACGTGTGAGATACTGTTGGAGCCAACAAATGGTTCCGTTGCCTAGTGACCAACAAATGGTTCCAAATGTGTTACTGGAACCCTACAACTAAGGAAATTGGAGACTGGTTTGATTTAAAGGCTAAAGAGTTTGCTGAACAAGAAAATAGAAGCCCTACGCTTCAAACAGAAGATTGGTTACAGAAGTATATTTATGCTGACCTTTACGAAATTTTCTTTGTTACGTTTGCATTGGAGTTACACGCTTGGATAGCCAAGTTAGCAGATTCTAGACCTACGCTGCATGTTGATCGACCCGTCACGTGGACGCCTGAGCTAGCTAGTATTGTGAAGCGGATAGACAATCCTGTGTCCCGCGCAGTAGACTTTTGGTTGAATAGTTTACTGGAAGGTTTTATTACCGAATTTGCAGTCGATACAAGAAAGAGTTTCAGTGAAGCTGAGAGGAGTTTCTTCCAAGTACACAGAGGTAAGTTCTTAAATTCTCTGAACTTATGGATTAAAATGCTTCTGTATGAAAAAGGAAAGCTATGTATTGCTTCTGATGAATAGCATAGTCAAGTAATGTCCGTAGATTCTGATAGTGATCCTGAAGTTATTGGTTTCACTCGTAGTGGAAAACGATATAAAGTAGGCCTTGACCAATATCCTTTTGAGTCTAGCCCAGACAATCGCCAAGTCCCTAGAGCAAGCCATATAGAAAGACAGGGGAGTGCTCATATCCCGTATTACCCCTTTACACCGCAAAAACCAGACGGAGCTCAGTATAATCCTACAGTAACACCTTCGAGTAGCCCACACGCTACTTCTAGTACCTCTGTACCACCTTTGTTTAACCATCCCGGAGGCACGGCTACAGTACCTCCACCTCAAACCCGTGCAAGAAGGATGGGTGATGACATGAAACTACCAACTTTTAGAGGAACAGGGATAGAGGACCCTGAGCAGCACTGGTTCTTATGTGAAGCCATTTGGACAATTAAGCAAATTAATGATGATGCTGTTAAACTGGTTCAGTTAGCAACCACACTAAGAGAAAGAGCCTTGACTTGGTTCATGAAATACTCAGCAGCACAGAATAGGACGCTTGCTGAGGTAAGAAATGCCATGATTAGAGAATTCAAGAAACCTAAGTCAGAATCACAGTGTATAACAGAGCTCAAAGACATCAAACAGTTACCTACAGAATCAGTATGGGATTTTGACCAGAAGTTCAAAGCTTTGATAGATCAAGTAAGCTTCGAGTTTGCACCACAGCAACATAAAGAATGGTTCATTGCTGCGCTGCTCCCACACATTAGACTTCCTCTTATGCAACAGAATCTCAATACTCAGGAACAAGCTCTAGAAATGGCTATGAAACTAGAAGCTTCGCCAATTGCAGGAACAAGCAACGATGTTGCGCATTTACAGAACCAATTAGCAAACTTAACCTTGCAAGTGCATGATATTAAGAAAGGCAAGGAGATTAAGGAAGAAATTTGGTGTACAAAATGTAAAGCCCAAGGTCATTCAAAGGACCATTGTCCTGTTTTCATAGACTACATTGCAACTGGAGCACCTAATCCTTTACCACAGGCACAAGGGCCTTGGTGTGAAATCTGCAGAACTAGAGGTCATAGACCACAAGAATGCCACTTACTTCAGAAATATGTACAAACTCCAAAGAATCTATATTGTAATTTCTGTAAATCAGTAGGTCATGATGAGAACAATTGTAGAGCATATGATCTTATGATAGAAAGAAAGCATGATGTTTATAGGGTACAAGCAGAGACACAAGGACCCACAGCAGGTCCACCTTATGACCAATCTCGGGACGCCCGAGCAGCAAATTACAGAGGACGCGGACGCACAACAAATTTGGGTCGTGGAAGAGGACAGATCACTTGCTATAATTGCGGAGAACAAGGTCATTTTGCTAGGGATTGCCAAAATCCTACAACCCTCTGCAGATATTGTAAATCTTCTGACCATATCATCGAAGAATGCCCTCAGTTACAGGCTAAGATGCAAGCAAAGACACCACAGGTCAATCAGAATATCCAGTTGATTGGAGCCGAAAAAAGAGAACCAGACCCTACAGTTAATATAGTGACACGCAGTGGAGCTACAACTGGTGCGCAAGAGATGGGAACGGGAAAGCAAGCGACGCAATGGGTGCGCCGCGCTAACATTAAACCAGCCCCACTTAACCTACAGAAGCAAAAAGAAGCATTTAAGCAAGCTCAAGAGTATTTCTCAGACCCGAGAGCTTCAAGTTCTACCGCAATTCCGCAGAACAATAGTAGATCGCCAGTGCTAAGACAAGACAACTTGGTACAAGAACAGGCCACTACAGCTGGAAGACCTGACGACGATAAGGAGCACGCCCTAGGCAGTGTTCATGCGTTTCTGCGACAATGTTTAAAATTGTTGCGCAATGAACAAGCAACTCTAGAACTCCAACACCTGTTGGATCGGTGCCAACACTCTGCTTCGACGAACACACCACAGCGTGCTGTTCACCAGATTAGGAGTCACATTAGAACAGGAAAAGAGATGAGGCTCACAGCGCAGATTGGAGCATTTGAAATGGACGAAGTCATGTTAGATTTGGGCTCAGAAGCCAATGTTCTCACTATGCAGACATGGGAACAGATGGGAAGCCCTCAGCTTACAAGATCCCCTATCCAGCTAAGACTCGCAAATCAGCAACGAGTCTCTCCATTGGGCAGATTACCCAATGTACCTATTGATATTGAAGGAGTAAGAAGTTCTGCAGATTTTGAAGTAATCAAAATTATGGATGATAGTAGACCATACCCAGCGCTGTTAGGAATAGACTGGGCACTTGATAATTTGGCTGTCATTAACCTGAAGAAAAGACAGATGACCTTTGAGGATGACCAGATCAGGGTCATCGCACCTCTTGATCCTATTCAAGGACCAAGATATATAGAACCTATTCGCGCAGAAGAGGAAGCGCGCCACATGGAAAGCCTGTATCAGATGACCACTAACCACAGTGACTATGTCAACCCCACAGCAGACGGCCATATCAGCTGGCGATGTGATAGCTCGTGCACATCAGATTCAGATGCAGGATTGGAAAATTGGCAGAATCGTCTACATGAGGTTTCTGCAAGACGTTGCGCCATGATGACTAAATCCATTCGATGGATTGGCACAGAATTAACTGACACTCCAACTTTTGATGGTCTAACCAAAGTAACTAAATTCATACAGGAATATGAACAAAAGCTTCCAGAACCACAGCGCATCCAGGCACTGGATATAGCATTGCGCGCTACACCCGCAAGATGGTGGATTGCGCACAAGGAGAATATTCATACATGGAAAGACTGTCGCAGATTGATACTGCACAGATTTCAGGACACCACAGCCGAAGCGCTACGCAAATATGAAGGACAGAGTGACCCCAGGTCACACATTGAAGCATGTATTCAGCAATGGTCAGATATTCCGGAAGATGAATGGGTTCACCAATTCATCCACACATTAGATACAATTCCAAGGAATTGGTATACTGAAATAGAATTGCGCAAAGGCACTCTTACTTGGGCTCTTATGATAGAAAGTTTTCAACTTACATTCAGCTTTGAGTCAGAGCATCCAAGCATTGATCAGGCTCTGAAGTGTATTAAAAAGAAGGTATTTGAACCAGGTCTAGTAACAGAATATTCCCAACCAGATTGGGCTGTTCAGATGGAGCATGCCCTGGAATGTTATAACTTTACCGCCGAAGATGAGGAGGACGATCCTCGCAACCTCAATATCCCAGAATCAGAAGGGACACGCAATATTGAAGGTCCTGAGCTTGATATTCCTGCCATCGCAGAACACGTCAAGCTCAAGAAAGTTAACATTGGCACAGAAGCTGACCCAAAGTTTGCTTCTATAGGAGATTATTGGGATGATGAAACCGTTGCGCATGTTTCAGATTTATTACGTGATTACCAGGATATCTTTCCTACCAAGTTCACAGAAATGAAAGGCATCCTAGGAGACTTAGGAGTGATGCGCATACCTCTGAAACCAGACGCCAAGCCAGTAAAGCAGCGCCCATACAGGTTGAACCCGCGCTACAAAGAAAAAGTCAAAGAAGAAATTGATAAGATGCTTGCAGCAGGTATTATTGAGCCAGTAGAGGAAAGCGATTGGATTAGTCCTATGGTGGTCCAAGAAAAGAAAACGAAAGGTGAAATAAGAATTTGTGTCGACTTGCGCAAACTCAATGATGCATCAGCGCACGACCCATTTCCCACTCCTTTCACAGATGAAGTACTTGATAATGTTGGAGGACAAGAGGCTTACTCTTTCACTGATGGATTTTCGGGATATCATCAGATTAGAATCCATCCGGATGACCGCCACAAGACTACTTTTGCAACTGAATGGGGCTCATTCCAGTACACGGTAATGCCCTTTGGTCTTAAAAACGCACCTGCTATCTTCTCTAGAGTTGTTGTTGCTGTTTTTAAAGAATTTATCCACAAGTTTTTAGAAGTCTATTTTGATGACTGGACTGTATTTGGTTTACTAAAGAACCATATTGCGAATCTGCGTATGATGCTAGAAAAATGTAGACAGCATCAGATTTCCCTTAACTTGAAAAAATGTATATTCTGTGCGCCCTTTGGTATTTTGTTGGGACATATTGTATGCAGACAAGGACTCTTGATGGATCCTGCGAAGGTTGCCATCATTGCTAATTTACCTGCGCCCAACTCAGTTAAGCAATTGCGCACTACATTGGGACATACAGGATACTACAGAAAATTCATCAAAGGATATGCAAGGATCACAGCGCCTATGGAAAGATTGCTGAAGAAGGATTCGAAGTTCCAATGGACAGAGGAATGCCAACAGAGCTTGGACACACTTAAAGAAAAGATGATCACAGCGCCTATTCTAGTTTTCCCGGATTGGAGAAAACCTTTTCATGTTCATGTTGATGCTTCTTCCATAGCATTGGGAATCGTGCTTACACAGTCTGGAGAAGGAAGTATTGACCACCCAATTGCTTACTCCAGCAGAAAGTTATCTACAGCTGAGAAGAATTACACCACTACAGAAAGGGAAGGACTAGCCATGGTGTATGCCCTACAGAAATTCAGACACTATCTGTTAGGAGCTCACTTTACAATGTATACTGATCATTCTGCTTTGAAATATTTGGTCAATAAACCAGTCTTAGGAGGCAGAATTTGCAGATGGCTACTACTCTTTCAAGAGTATGATTTTGAGGTTATTGTAAAGCCAGGCAGATTGAATGCAGGGCCTGACCATCTATCCAGAATAGAGTCAGGAGAGGAACCTACGAGTCTGGAGGACAATCTGCCTGACGCACAGTTGTTTTATATCCAAGCAGCAGACGAATATTATTCTGATATTCTTAACTTTCTCACTACCGGACAAGCGCCGGCTGAGTTTACAATCCAGCAGAAGAAGCAACTTGTTGTTCGAGCCGCAGACTTCACTTTGATAGCAGGCCAGCTTTATAAGTTGGGCCCTGACGAAATTTTGCGCAGATGTATCCTACCACATGAAAAGAGCTCTATCATCGCAGAAGCACATTCAGGTACCGCAGGAGGCCATTTCGCAGGAAAGCCGACTGCGCAGAAAATATTAGCCGCAGGACTTTGGTGGCCGACATTGCACAAGGATACTAAGGAATTCTGTAAATGTTGCGATGTGTGCCAGCGCACAGGAAAACCCTCAAGGAGAGATGAAATGCCGCTAAGACCCCAGATCACACTGCGTGCTTTTGATAAATGGGCCATTGATTTTGTAGGACCTATTAACCCACCAGGAAAAAGAACTGGCGCAAGATATATCATTACAGCTACTGAGTACCTCACCCGATGGGCTGAGGCGAAGCCAGTTAAGAACTGCGACGCTGCTACTGCCGCGCAGTTCATTTTCGAGAACATTATCACTAGGTTTGGATGCCCAGTGATCCTCATGAGTGATCAAGGTACACATTTCCTCAATGAGACTATAGAGGCCCTTACTGAAGAATTTCAAATTAATCACCATAAGAGTACACCCTACCATCCTCAAGCTAATGGTACGGTGGAAGCATTCAATAAGATCCTTGAGAATGCCCTGACGAAGATCTGTAATCAACAAAGAGATGATTGGGAACTTAGAGTCACAGCTGTATTATGGGCTTACAGAACCACTTGCAAGAAATTAACAGGTCACACACCTTTCAGCTTGGTGTATGGACAAGAAGCAGTTATGCCCATGGAATACATTGTTCCCAGTCTCCGAATTGCGCAAATTACAGAAATGGCAGATCCTGACACTATGAATGAAAGACTTTCGCAACTGCTTTCTTTAGAAGAAGACAGACTTATGGCCGGATTTCATCAACAGGTACAGAAGGCAAGACAGAAAGCTTGGCATGACAGGCACATTCGGCATAAGCACTTTGAAGAAGGAGACTTGGTACTCCTTTATGATAGTAAATTCATCAAGTTTCCAGGCAAGTTTCGTGTGCATTGGTTAGGTCCTTTTCAGGTAATAAAAATAACAGACGGAGGCGCAGTTCAGCTTGCGAAGCTGAATGGAGAACTACTACCTACAATGATAAACGGGAGTCGGCTTAAGCTTTATTGCGACGGCCACTCCGCCCTGTCGACATAATATAGTACTCAGGAATGCAGATGCCCAGTGTAGTTGAAAGAGACATCGCATTTAGTCTACACGGAAGCTGCGACACACCCTCAGTTTCCAGCTTCCTGCGCAGTTCCTTGAAATATCCGCGCATCCTGAATAAAAATTGCTTGAACAAAGCTTAGCGGTCCGCTCTGGCGAAGTTTTGCTTTATGGACCATTGGACTATCGCTCTTGCGAAGTCCCCTTTCATAATTTGCCGCTGAAAAGAGTTTTGTTGTGGACCCCTAGAGGCACAGTTTCCTAAGTTGAAATGACCCGCCGGAAAATTTTGAATTACAGCAGTTATGTAGCCGCGTTTGAATAAATGAAGGATAAGGCCGCTATTTAATTCTACCCGTTCTGACGGATTCGGCTTAATCTCCGAAAGATTTGCATTTAACTCAGGCGCCGAAACCATTAACTTCTCCCGGAAGGCTGTCAGAACCCGTCAATCACGCTAAATGCACCGCTACGGCAAGGAGGATAGCGTGTTGTCAACTCATCTGTAGCCGCCTATAGCTACGTAACCCCACTTGGTCGCATTTACTAACCCCGCTGGCTATAAATACCTCACACTTGTATCAATTTTGGGTTACTGTCTCGAGTTGCATAAGTTGTCTTTGAAGATCTGCACTATTGTTTTCAGAGCCGAGTGTGCAGACTATTTTCCCTTGTTTTCAGAGTCTATACCCTACGCAGTTCCGCCATTTGCTGTCCAGAGTCTTGTTATTTACATTGGTTCACAACGGAGAATTTATCGACTGAAGAAGTTATTCGTCAATTTCTACGCCGAGGCTTAGATTTCGGCATGGCCACTCCGGTGACGCCGTCGGCCTACGTACACCCTGGTGCTACTGATCCCAGAACATCTCCAGGCACAAGAGCATCTCAGCAGCAGCCGGAGGAACCTGTTCCAGAACCGCTCGCGTCTATGGTGAACTACCTTCCGCCGCGTCCAGACGATGCGCCGGATGTCCAGATTCCGAAGAATGCAAAGTATCCAATTCCGCTACCCGCCACTACCGGCTAGTGTGCGGGTAGAAGGCCAACTATTGGGAAACATTCCACTGGTTAAATTCTCTGATTTTAACCTTGGAGACTATAAGACATATCCTCAGTTTCAGTTGGACCGATATTTGGATATCGTCCATAATCCCACCAGAAACGTTGATGAGTTTATCCCGAAGGGATTTGCAGCAAATCTTGAGCGCCCTGGACTCTTGAATTTGTTGAAGCTACCGCACTTTGGGCGTAGCAATGAAGTGAACGCAGTCGTTAAAACACTGCTATCCTGCGTTCATGGAGGTTACCTTTGGCTCGGGAGGCCAATTGATCTAAATGTTGACTTGATACACCGTATCACCGGCCTATCTAAGGTTGGTAAGGATCCCAATATCCATTTTGCGGGAAAAGAGAAGGACCGAAAATTAGCTGCAAAGCTGGTCCAGAAATATAACTTGACAAGAGGAGGTCGGGCTTATGACCTCACGACCGTAGAAGATGAGGCACTTCGCTTCACAGGAAGTCTGCTTGCAGGCAGACTTCTCACCAAGTGCCGACCAAAAGAAGTTACTGGAGCTGTCGTAGAGCTCGCTATCGCAGCTGCGGAGGGAGAACAGTACAACTGGTCTCTCTTCCTGCTGAATTCTTTTTTGGCTGATTGCCTGAATGTGCAGGACAATGCAGGCCAATCATTCCATTTTTCATGGCTTTTAATTCTATGTGCTCTCGTCGGGTGGAAGGAGCCCCCGAATACTCAGTTCCGTCCACGCCGCGCAGGAGAGGTTACCGGCATGCGCTACATCAACCTCTGGGATTCCCCTAATCCCGCGAAGCGCAAGATGAATCGCGCTGTTTTTTGTGAGTATTACTATCTCCTCCGCGATACCATACAAGATATGCCAAGGCTGAGCGCGGAGACAGCCACATTGTACGACGGGAAGTTGGCTTTTACTGCCGACATCCATCAACTCTACCTTCGGCCTTGCGACATTCCAGATGACTGGGCGCTAGGTCTTTACAGGATGACCACAGAAGATGTCGAAGAAACCATTAAGTCTTGGTCGGACGAATGGAGAGCAGCAGCTGACATCGCACCTGCGATGCCACCCGCCGCTGCGCAAGAAAAAGATAAGGGCAAGGAAGCCCCTGAGCAAAGAAGCGACGAAGGCTCAACAGAACCAGCCACAAAGAAGCAGAAAGTGTCGCATCCCACTGAGGCCATTCCCTCGGAGGTCGACAAATATTTGAAAGAGCAATTTCGTGAGATGCGGAACATGCATGCTCACATCCGAGGTGCTCTAGACTTACAATTTGTAGAACTAAAAGGTCTCGCAGGAAGGATTGCGCAGACCCATGCGCCAGCATCTACTTCGCAGGTGCCACAAGAAATCCCAACTGGCGAGCGAGTTGAAGAACTCACAGAAAGGCACACTGTCGTGCATATTCCGCCTACCAGCATGACACTTCCAGATCCCCTAGCTGAACTGCAGGTAAGCACAGTTGGACCTGTAGAAATTAATTTGTCTATGATTCCTATAGAAACTCTACAGCTAGTACAGGAGAAAGTTTCTCTTGAGTTGAGAGCTAGAGAGCTCTCTACTTTCCAGGCAAACCAACGACTGCAATCGCAGGAGATAGAGCTGAAGGAAAGTCATAAGAATATCTCTGCGAAGCTTGCACTCTATGAGGCGCAAGACACCGGCATCAGAAACGCAATAGAAGAGATTGCTCAGGAACTGTCGGCTTGCGAGATTCAACCAGACCTCCCTCTGGTTGCAAAAGTTCAAATTATTGGCGAAAGGGCGAAAACCCTGGAGCAAGAAATAGCTGCTATGGCAGAAGGCCATAAAACCCAGATCGTTGAGCTAGAAGCTCGCGTTGCTGCGCATCTTACAGATGATGCGCAGGTACAGTTTGAAGCATTGAGCAGAGCTTCCACACGAATGAAAGGTCGAGTACAGGAAGCCAAGAACCTGATGAACCAGGCTATGGAAGCTTGGACAGAGCTTGTGAACCTCCCTTTTAAAGTGGGACTATCAGAACAGGTGCAAGCTGCAGAACAGTCCCTCACTGTTCTGAATGAAGAAGCCAAGTCCTTAACAGGCTTGCCAAAGATGAAGAAAATGGGCGAAGTGCGCAAAATGCAGCAGCAACTGCACAAGCTCAGAACTGAAGATGAGAAGCTCACCAACAGCATTCAGCCATTCATGGATGAGTATGCTGAAATTGTTGGCCAGATTGAGACAAAAATCAAAGAAATTGCCGAGTCTCAAGAGATCATTGATACACTCACTAAAGAAGAAACAACCGCAGAAACAGTACAAACAGCCGATCAGTGTATTGAGGAATTGGACTCCGCTATTGTGAAATGGCAGAAAACATTCGCGGAGACTCAAGCAAACGCAGATGCGCAAATTCAAAGACCACGCGCTAGTGCGAGTGGCTCGAGGGCGAGCCACAAGTGAGTGTTGGGGGCCTGTTGGGGCCAAGGTCGCAGCTATAGTAAAAGCTGCGAATTTTGGGAAAAAGCACGAGTATGGAAGGAAAGTGCTAATTTTGGGACAAGCACTAAGTTTTGGGTAAGAAGGAGACGGTGCGCAGTACGGTGCCAGATGGATGATCTCAGCGCAGATCACGGACCGGAAATTGCGGAGCTCGCGCGCACGTCATCGAAGAATGAAGGTGGCTCAGCTACCATAATAAATAAGGTGATGGAGTAGAGGGCTTAGCTACCCTCATTTAAAGGCTTAGTACAGAAGTTATGGTTGCTCGGATCAAGGAGGAGCAACGGACCAGAGCATTGAAGGCGAAGGACGATCGCCCATACCCACAATCTGCGCCGGAATTCATGGAGCCTGCAGGAAGCGGCGACGTGACTGCAAGCGGCGCCTACAGTACACCTAGCCATGTGCGTGGTTAGGGTTTTTGGGAATCACTGTTGGGAAAGGCCCACAGTTTTGTAAAGGTGTGACCGTCATGGCTACCTATATAGATGAATCACTGTAATGGGTAGAGGGTTCTTCCTCCCTTCCTTCAGTTCCTCCCTTTTTGGAGAGTTAGAGAGTTAGATGCTAGACTGTTAGAGAGCCAGTCTAAAGGGATAGATCATGTGTTGATTATCCTTCACTGTAATTTCTACCTGGTGTGTAGAACTAGAGAGAGGAAATCGGATAGCCGAGGAGCTAATCCCTGAGTTGCCAGACAGTCTGAGTCGACGTCTGTGCCTTTGTAATCTCCATAGAGAGGAGACAAGCTTGAGAAAAGGGCTCCCAGCTGTGTGCGTGGAGTTTCCTGTAAGTTCGAAGGCTGCAGCTGTGTGCGCAGCATATTGTATAACTCTATCATTTTCTGGTTAATATAAAACTCCTGAGGACGTGGTTTTCCTCGAGGAGATGAGCTTCACTTATATCTTCTTGTTATAATGTTTGTGTGAATGATAACTATTTCGAGTTCAGTATTTGTGTATGCAAGACTTCTGTCTTATCTTTGTGACTGTTTGAGCGAGTTGGAAAGATCCCTTGATAACTATAAGTATCTTAAGTACTAAAGAGGTAGTAACGCACAGTCGCTGCGGCGAGAGCAGACTGCGTTACTGCGCTAGATGCGAAGGGCGAGAAAGTGTTTCGCGCGTCGACCCAAGAAATAGTTGCCTGCTGCGTTAGAAAGGAGAAACTGCGCAGTAGACCTGCCAAGGAAGGGATCCGCGCAGCTGCGCCGAGCGGCCTGCGGGAAGGTCCGACCGCCGATTTCGCAGGAACCATTCAAGGAAAAGCTATCTCCGCGTCACCCCGGTTAAGGAAACCTGATTCCTTAACCCCCCCATAGCCACTTCGGGTGAGACCTCGAGCTGCCGCGCAGCTCGTTGCCGAGAGGGCCAGTGCGCCAAGGGGTTTTGTTGCTGCGCTTCATTAAAACCCGGGTCTGCCCAAGAAAGCAGCCAACATCAATGCTCTATGAATGTTTACACTCAGCATGATATATTCTAGGAATACAAATATGCATACAAGCAATATCATTTACTATTTCAAATAACAACTCAAATACTTATCTTTTATGTTTGTGTGGTTGCCTCCCGCTTGATCTTTTATATGTCTTTTGAACTTGTATTCATTCTGTACCACTGTGCATGCTCAAGTGTGCACTAGTGTCATCCTCATGATCTCATACACAAACATACGTTCATTAGTATATTCTCCAAACATTCTAATTCTAAATAATCTTGAATATGTATAGTCATGATCATTAGTATTCAGGGTTTCAAGGAAGTCTTCTTTTACTCATGCATATTCTTGTTTGATCATAGTACTCTTCTGGTTAATTAAATCATCAAGACAAGAGACATAATATGCATAAACCCTTGATTACTAACTTTATGAATAAGCATAACCAATCATACCAAGTATACTTATATAAGGGATCCTAACACAAGGTAAGATTCTAACTTGACATAAGAAAACATATCTGGATTAGTTATGTACAACATACCTAAACAATCTCTTCAATGATTTAGAGATCCTGAGCTAGAACTTGCATGTCTCATAGGTTAAGCATAATATAACAAAGTCATACATACCTCGTAAGTAGAACAAATATTATGGATGAGTCTTTGTCTTCATGTTGTGATGTACCTGTATCTTGTTAGCAGACAACATCAACCTCACACAACACCATAATGCATTAGTACAATCATATAGCCCTAATCAATGAATGTCTTTGATCATTCACATGCATTCATACTGTTACTAGGGTGATAAGACAATTCTAACAATAATCAAGATTGTACTAATAAATAATATGAAGACAAACACATTATGAACTTAATCAAGAATCATATTTCAAGACATACCTGAACCTACTTAAGTCATACCTGTAGAGACTTCTTGTAGTCTTCTTATGTAAGGCCTTAGCCTCAACTCCCCCTAAAACTTGATTTGGAGCTTGATTAGGGCTTGCTAGAGAAACCCTAAAAATTCAATCTTTGACTTTCATGCTTCTGAATGGATGGAAGGATGTGTCTTGTTGAGCTGATCAAACTAGCATACTTCACTTTTGAAATCTCCAAAATTTGACCCCTCAAAATTGCCTTCGAAACTTCTGGATCTTCTAGACAAGAACCCGAACTAGGGTTTGATGAAGCCCACCCTTCTGTCCAATCAAAAGGTTCGATCCAAGGCTCTAAACTCTTATTTTTCTGAGGAGCTTCCAATCGTGGTTACAAACTTAAAAAATTCCAACTTTTGTTGAAGCCTAATTTTCCATCTTTCTGATCAAAATCCCGAACTAGGGTTTGATCAAGCCCGGTCTTCTACCCAACCAAAAAGTTCGATCTTGGTCTCTAAATTTCTATTTTCTTGAGTAGCATTCAGCCGTCGACTCCGATTCCAAAAATTCTAACTTTCTCTGAAACCCTAAATTCCGGAAGCCATGAATAAAGGTGCTCCAAAAATAATTCTGTTTTGACAGAAATATGCACCTGATTGTTTCTGCTATAACTCTGAAATTTTTGCTCCACAGGGTCTGAAATTTTTTTCTGCAGTAGCCTGACCTGTCATATTTCCATCCTGATAGGTCTGACCTCAATTGGATTTTCTAAGAGAGAGTTATGCCAAGTGTCGCAACGTGACCTGTTTATGGGATAAAATAGGAGAGCGAATTTGTACGGCATGCCACGTGTCATTATTTGAACTTCGGCCTCTGAAATTTTTTTTTGAGATAGCTTGCCCTGTTATATTTCTATCCTGATAGTTCTGACCTCAATTGGACTCTCTGAGAGAGATTTATGCCAAGTGTCGTAACGTGACCTGTTTATGGGATAAAACGGGAGAGCGAACTTGTACGGCGTGCCACGTGTCACTGGTTCACCTTCAGCCTCTGAAAACGTTTCCTGAGATAGTAAAGTCTGTGTAATACCTGTCACTTTTTATGAAATTGCATTTGGATCTTCCTAGCCCAAGTCATGACCTTTTTTCCAAGGTTACTTGATTTTGACTGAGATCTGGAAGAGGCAGAAACCCTAACTTGTACTGATCATAAATCATAAAGTAAAACGAATCTGAGGGTTCCCTTTGGACACAAGGTACCTGGGGATGTTATCTTCGACCTGTAAACTTTTCAGACCCTGAAACGTCGCATAAATGTATTTATAGCGAAAGTTCCACGATGACTGGTTTTTGCTATGTAAAACCCTAACCTTCAAATTGTCGTAAGTAAAGCAAGTTTCGTAAGTGCCATACCTTGCCTTCGTTCAGGTTAGCTCTGATACCATGTTAAGATTCAATATGCTAAGATAGAAAATAGCAGCATTACATTCCATTTCACAATAATAGCATACACAGGATCACTGAAGAAACAACAAGCATAGCATAAACACAAGAGACACAGATTTATCCTGGGAAACCCTCATGGGGTAGAAAACCCAGTAAAGCTTCCTCAATATAGATGACCAGCAATATACAAAGATGCAAACCAAAGATATGATCTCCTCCTCCACCATAGTATACCTATCCTCCACAAGTGCGCCTCTCTCTCAAGTGAGTGTGTGTGTCAAATGAGGAACACACCTCCTCTATTTATACACTACTCTGACATATCTTTTACACAAGTACACGTAGGCTCGTATTTAACCAATGGGTTAAATACCCCACTACAACTGACTGGGCCGACCCCTCTAGGGTGGTCTAATAACCCTTTGACCCACATAACACATACAGGGGCCGACCCCCACTGGGGAAGTCTAATAACCCGAGTTACCACATTCCGACGGAGGAATAAACATCTCCGGATATACAATAAGATCTTCACGGAGGAATGAAACATCTCCGGAATAATAAAGTACAAATATAATATTCTTTGAAGTTACAATATCTCAACAATTACTTGGGGGAGGTTCTGTAATAGAAGGAGTAGTTCCCCCCTACATGGTAGAATCTGTATTAACAAGAAGAACCTGAGCAGTATTAGATTCACTCTCTAACAAGAGAGTGGGATCGATCGAGGATGAAACTAGATTGACCACTTGGGTTTCACTCTTCAAGGGAAGAGTGGGATCAACGGATGACACTAGATCAACCACTTGGGTTTCACTCTTCAAGGGAAGAGTGGGATCGAATGAGGATGAAACTAGATTGATCACTTGGGTTTCACTCTCCAAAGGAAGAGTGGGATCATCCTAGGCTGAAACTAGATCGACCACTTGGTTTTCACTCTCCAAGGGAAGAGTGGGATCCACCAAGGATGACACTAGATCGACCACTTGGGTTTCACTCTCCAAGGGAAGAGTGGGATTGACCTAGGATGACACTAGATCTACCACTTTGGTTTTACTCTTCAAGGGAAGATTGGGATCGACCAAGGATGAAACTAGATCGACTGCTTGATCAACCAGTGGCAAGTCAAGAGGAAATTTACTACCACTCATTGGAGGCTGTGATTGAAACTCATAAACACTTTCCAATAATCATGAATATTCATCCATGCGAGGACAAAGGTAAGTGCGATTCATGTCCCTACATAATAAGCAAGGATTCTTGACTTTACTTTTCTGACTCTTAACCAAAGAGTCATTGGTTGACGAGGTATCATCAGTATTATGTCTGGAGGCTAACGATATGGGTCATTCCAAATCTTGTGACCATACTTCTAAGACCTTGGGAATACCAGATAAATCCTTAAGAAAATTGGGCCCCTCGCAAATCCTGCAAGGGAACTTAAGTTTACGAAGATTCAAAAAAGGTATATCAATGCTCCCAGCATGATGATCAGTGGATGGTGGGTTTCCAACATGATAGTCATAGGTTGGAGCTTTGAACTTTTGCTTAGTGTTATTCTTCTTAGCCTTCCTTTTATTCTTCTTCTTATCCACCTATTTACTAACATCACAACTTTCGACAGGTGAAGAAGAAGAAATGATATCAGACTCAACATTCGACAAAGAAGGAGAAGGATCAACGTGAGGTTGATACTCTGTGAGGGAGTACTATGATCCAAAACAATCAGTGCACTTGGGATAACCGGATTGGAGAAAAACCATAATGGGAATCCTGTAGTCAACCCAGGAAGGCTCAATGTGGCCATGAAGCGAGGACCAACACTTCCACATGGGGGAGAAACAAAATACATACCCTGGAAATGGGTCTCTTAGTTGGTAGTCCCAGATGCATTTTTCATATCTAAACTCTCGAAGAACCTCTAAATTACCACGCAAATCAAACACTACTCAAATCTAAAAGAAACAAGAAGTTTGTGAAAGGGATGGATAAATAAGCCAGGTTCTCACAGGATTATTAAATTGTCTCAACTTGCGATATACTCTAGGGTCCAATAGTTATACTCGACCCAATATTTCAGATCACTAACTAGGGAGGATTGGAATCATACCCCTGACCGTATAACCCGACTACCTAGAAGTATGTGCATAGTAATCTCCCCTAGTGCTGTTCTCGTGTCACTTCCCCATCTTGACCCTATTGCATTAAAATGTAAATGATGTAATATTGTTATAAAAATCATGGTGAGGAGCTCAAGACCAAGGCCCCACCATCAATTTATTGATGCATATGGTTTGCGTGATAGCTAGGCACATTGGAATTTCAAACATCTTGTAAATATGCATTTTAATAAAATACCCACAACTAGCTATGCAATGCAACAAGAGATGGGGGCATGATTTTACAAGGAATTGGGAGGGAAAACATTCAAACCCTTGAGCCAATCAAGTAAGGCCAAGTGTCAGTGAGAGAACCCATTAAACCCTCAAATACCCATGTTGAATTTTGTACCCAATCATTGATTTCTCCCAAGAGTTGGTTGAGGTAGTTAATGCCTTGGGGAATGGGAGGTATGGCTGTTCAAATTCGGGTATGGGCAAACCACCCTTCATGGGAAATCATGTTTTGCTTCTTGGAAAAGAAAAGAGCCATGAATTGCTCCCCAATCCATCATCCATCAACCAGTTGCTCTCCCTCACAAGTTTGGAGCTACCTGGGCGTTTTTCAGCCATGTTTGCTTTGTTTTCCTTCATTCTCCCAGCTGAGAAGGGCGTTTTTGTGTTGTATACCAGTGGGGAAGAAGGGGAAATGAATTGGGGTTCCATAGAGACCGTTTGGGCTATTAAATTCTTAGATAGTTGGGGAGAAATCGTCCTCCCCCCCTCGGTGAATGTTTTTCCCTATCCCACAATTCGTTTTGGTTGGAAATGATTTGGGGAAAACCCATGGCCATCTTGTTGGTAAATCCATTGTTTTGGCTTGATCTTGAGAAAGCATCTAGGGTTCAAATGTAGCCTAATAAACCCGGCTATGGACTGGCTTGGTTCAGATGAAATGATTAATTGGCTGTGTATGGGTATGAATGTCCCCTTTTCCTTGTAAGAATCATGCCCAACTCGGGGGGTCGCAGTTGTGTTGAGAGATTGATGAACACAACTGGCCTATGGTTGGGTGGAACGTTGCAGCAACATAGCTAGTTGTCTGGGACAATTGCACAACAAAGATAAGCGTTTTTCTCTCTATGTATTTACTTCTGAAATGTTTAATTTGATGGTTATTTTGATATGCTGGATGAGCATGAATTGTGTGTGGATGTTGTTTTAATTTCGCTGTGCATACTTGCTTGATTTGCATCTGCACACTCTTGTTTTAATGGTATGAATCTAATGAATTTGGATGACTTTTATGAAAATTCCCATGTATTGACATCATGTTCCCTTCCTCGAATTGGGTCCAAGGGAGGGGACGTGACATCTCGTTGTATTGAAACAATAAGATGACCAATAGGTTTACTCAGATAGTTCTAGTATACTAAAAGTGTCTACCGATATACACAAGGTACGTGGGAGATCAAATCCGTAGTAGTGCTGTCTAATGCACAACCATACAAAAAGGGCCTTCCTATATACTGTTGAGTATGTGAAGTACCTTTCTATATACCTGAAGGTACGTGAAAGGCCGTTTGATATACCAATGAGTACATGGAAGAATTGCACATACCCCGAAATGCAGTATAGGAAAATAACGACACATCCTATGCTTTAAGACGTCAGAACACATCTCTAACCTATCGTTAAAGTTGCTAAAGATTTTAACTTTAACTAGCGCTTGATTTTATCTTATGCGGTTAAGTGGATGCATGAAGTGTATACTTGGAAAGTAAACAATATGCACCACTAATCTAAATGAAATGCAAATCTTCCATTTTTTTATGAAGTCCTACTTAAAGAGAGAGTAAGAGGTTCTTTTTCCTAAGTGAACAAGCCTATGCAAATGCCATTTTAACTTTTTCAAACATGGTAGAAACAATCCAATCCACACCAAAGAAAAAATTATTTGGGAACCTTAATATGGGTCAAAGAGACTGTAGGATACACGATTTGAGACTGGGGGAATATTTTTTCAAAAATGTAATTCATTTCTCTTAAAAATGCAAGCAAAATACTAGTTTCGACTAAAGGGGCCAAACATGGCTCCAAATCTCAAGAAGACCCCAAAAGACAAATCTTTTGATTTAACACATAATGAGAGAGTAGATCTTTAATGAAAAGAAGAAGGGATCTAATCACTGTTTCCAAACAAGAAATAAAATTCCTAACCCCTAAATATGTAAAAGCTAAAAGTAGTTTTCTTGTTTTTTATACAACTTAGTTATGAAACAAAACAAGACTAGCTAAAAGCATACATCTTTTTGGATTTTTCATAAATATTTCAAATTTAAGAAAGAAAGCAAAAACAAAGTTATTTACTTCAACTAAGATGGAAACAAAATATTTTCTTCTCTTAAACTGTAGAAAGCAGAAAACACTGTACCAACCCAGTCACAAACCAAGCAATAGGGTACTGAAAGGTCTGGGCAGAAAAATCAAGCCAAAAATCAATAGGTCGATGCGTGCTGCAAGTATACACTAGAGCGTCAGTGGGGGATCGAAGCGGTCTGATAAAGAGAAAAGTGCGGCATAGACGCACCCTATCCAAAGGAAAAACGCATAAGGTTGGCAGTGACGCATTGTACATGAAGGTAAAGTGCATCAGGCGACCCAAAAAATTGAAAAAATATATATTTTCAAACCAATGAACATAATTCAGGGTTTGAAACTTAAAGGGAATTATATAGTGGCATATAGACAGTCATATCTACCAATTGGATGTGATATACCAATGAAAATCAATCTAGATTTAATAAAAAATGAGGCAAGAAAGGAAATCTACAAATTAAATAACTCGTTCCCCAGCGGAGTCCCCAATTTTGTTAATGGATAAATCCATCGGTGCGGACACCAACCGATTTTCCTAGTTCGAATGGTTTGGATCTAGAAAAAAGAAAAACAAGAATGAAAACCTTTCCCTAGATCTATAAAATTACTTGAATACAAAGAGTCTAGTGCATACCTTATTTACAAAGGTCCTCCTCACGGCTTCAAGCTTTCGCAATCTTACTTGTTGATGAAAAGATTACCTGCAAAATATTCAAAAGGACAAAGATAAGAGACAACAAGATAACATGATACATCTAAGCAATTGACCAAGGAGAACTACTATAAATTAAATTACACATCATTTATGGGAAAGGAATACATTAATGTATTAATTAAAATAGAGGAAATAATTACAACCAAAGAAGCCTTGGTGTTGAATATCCTTTCCAATGGAACCTTGCCTCAATTTTCCAATCATGGAAGAATGGAATCCTGGCTCAATTTCTACAGCATTTGGCTACTCCCATTTGAACCCCCCTACCCCATGAAGAGGAGCTTCATTTATAGGACAAAAGAGATGAGGAGGAAAGGAGAGGATTATGGAGAAGGAGGAGGTGGGATCCTACAAAGTTGGGAGGCGAGTAAGATCCACCCTATATGGAAGGGATAATCCTCCATGAGGGTCTCCTTTGAGAGACTTCTCGAAACTTCTATTTTTTCCTTCCGTACAAGCATCGATGCACCCTAGACACTAGCAACATGCATCAATGATGCACTTTGTAATGGAGCAAGGTGCGTCTATTAGGAAAGACACACTTTTCTAGATTGCAAGGTGCGTCAGACTCTCTAAGAAAGGTTTTTTCAGGGAAAATCCCTCATGACTCATCTTACAAGGATTTTGGTTAAGAGACAACAAGATAACATGATACATCTAAGCAATTGACCAAGGAGAACTACTATAAATTAAATTACACATCATTTATGGGAAAGGAAAACATTGATGTATTAATTAAAATAGAGGAAATAATTAAAACCAAAGAAGCCTTGGTGTTGAATATCCTTTCCAATGGAACCTTTCCTCAATTTTCCAATTATGGAAGAATGGAATCCTGGCTCAATTTCTACAGCATTTGGCTACTCCCATTTGAACCCCCCTACCCCATGAAGAGGAGCTTCATTTATAGGACAAAAGAGATGAGGAGGAAAGGAGAGGATTATGGAGAAGGAGGAGGTGGGATCCTACAAAGTTGTGAGGCGAGTAAGATCCACCCTATATGGAAGGAATAATCCTCCACGAGGGTCTCCTTTGAGAGACTTCTCGAAACTTCTATTTTTTCCTTCCGTACAAGCATCGACGCACCCTAGAAACTAGCAAAATGCATCAATGATGCACTTTGTAATGGAGCAAGGTGCGTCTATTAGGAAAGACACACTTTTCTAGATTGCAAGGTGCGTCGGACTCTCTAAAAAAGGTTTTTTCAGGGAAAATCCCTCATGACTCATCTTACAAGGATTTTGGTTAAGTACTTCGGGGATTTAGGAAAGGATAAAGTGTACATGGTTCATAATCATGATGAGTACAAAATTTCCATGTAACATAATGCCCCCCAAAGTATGAAGCTAGAGTAACAGGATAGGTGAAATAGTTTGATGGATAAAGTATAAAGGATTGAAGCAAGGAACTATTGGTTGGAAATCTGTCAACAATAATCAAGGATCTTTTGCAGTACAATAATTTTATCATCCCAACGACTCACAACATAGATTCCAACCAATACATTGTATATCCATGTTGATACTCACCGATGATATGGCCACTAAAATACATCATGGATCCATATCTGAATGACTGAACACAATCATGGATACTAAAATACAATCGTAGATCCATGATGAGATAATAGCACAACCACGACCAATACAAGAGTGGATCTGTGTGACAATACATCAATGAGGTTTCCATGATAACATATGTGTGGGAAACTACTAAAAAATCTCCATCACAACCTGGGTGTAATAATAAGACATTAGAACAACCCAAGGTCTTCTATCCGTTCCTGAAATGATACGAATCTTACCATGTGATTACAATGTGTTGAAGTCAAACATGGTAGAAACCACTTGAATACCGCTCAATGATATGAACCGTTAACAAGTGTGAGGGAAATCACCAATGATGATGATGATCCCCAAGGAATCACTAGTACATCCCAACGAATGCGAATAAATGAGTTGGAGTCGAGCATCCGTAGAATCATTCGATCAAAGGTCAATGATGTAAACCTACATTCAAAAGCGAGGAAACCTGCCATTGAGGCATGCAGGCTCCAAGGTACCGACTAGTTTCTAAGTCTAATTCCTGGATGATGAGCTGATGTTGACAGGAATAGAATCGTTGAAGGAGGACCATGATGCATCCCACATCATCGACATGAAACTACCACAGGAAGTGATATAAGATGGTATATCAAATAAGTGTGAACTGACACAAAGGTGTAATGGTAAACAAGGATGATCGACACAATGGAAGGCTTAATGACTGCAAAGGTTGATTCAGGCCAAAGAATTCCTTTGAAAATTTAACGAAATGAAAAATGAATTGGAAACATTGAATCAAGGAGGAAAAGACCAAAATATAGCGTAACAATGACTGAGGCATTCTTCATATGACTTTGAAGGAGTAGGAAGACTCATGAAATTGGTATGACTAAGTGTCAAGCATATTACCCAACTGTATAAAGAGACGTGAACAGGTGCCATGTTCAAAAGTGACTTTAAGTTGCCATTAATATAGACTCAAATACATCTTCCCATTCCCTTAATTTACCCATCATGATGGATGAGTGCCTCTTTTATTTTTAACGAGCTAAAAGAGGGTAGCAAACGCTCGATGTAGCTCATCATATGATGAGTCCAATCTCACATGTTTTAAGAACCTGAGAAATGAGGAGTTTGGTCCCAAAAATGAGTCCTTCCATGTATGATTTTATGAGTTCAAAGAAGGTAAACTCGGTGACGTTTCACATTTAGAGAGTCTGAAACGGTCAAAAGAATACTCCTAATGGTTCTTTTTCGTAAAATTTAGTCTCCTCACCCGAAAAAAGGATAAAACAACGTGAGAGAGAACTCTTCTAATCATGATTTACTAGAGTATTCATTTTTCATAAATAGTCTAAACGGTCCGAAAAATGGATAAAATATCAGCGGGTCTCAATGAAAAAGAAAATAAACAAAACATAAATTAAAAAACTAAACTAATGAAACATGCAAACTGTATTAAAATAAATCTAAATTAATCTTTTTTGCACTTTTTATCAAGCAAACATATAGAAACATATTTTAAAGAATAAATAATGCTCTTTCATTATGTAAAAAATGGAATTGACAACGATTTAATATCACCTCTGAGTTACAGTAGGAAAGGCCCTTGTAGCTGTCTGGGGGAGGGTTCACTTGGTCACCTTGCAGTCCACGATTCTCCGACCACACATCACGTACACAATCTCCAGAAGGTTGAGAATGGAACACAAAGGGAGTTCTGGTCTCAGGGATATTTTTGTAGAGTAACGACTTGAGTAATGTATGGAGAATGGGTGTTAGGTGACGGACCTTGATGGTTCATTTATAGGCATGGCAGATAGATCTAAAATAAGGATAAGGATTTGATTTTTTTAATTTTTGGCTTTTGCATTTGATTTTGTGCCTTTCACATTTTTTATCCTTTTTCCAAATAAGGCTATCATAGGTGTCATTCTAGGTTTCTTCTTTTTTTTTAGTGATAAAAAGGAGAAACATCCAGAAAACAAGTCCAGGTGTAAGTTGATCATTTTTGAGATAATTGAGCAAATTAATTTTGTAAAATGTCCCTTTTATGTGAGACTTTGTTTTTTTGGTTTTACCAAGGTAAAAATAGTAAAAATAGAATGTGTTAATGATGAATAGGTGTGATGGGGATAATGAAAAGGTAGGCACTCAAAATTTAGGTGTTAACAACTTCTTGTATTGCTTAGCTCTGATGAGGGACATTGTAGTAGTGGGAATTGTATCTGGTAACCTGTGGAGTTTCTTTCCCAAAGTACCAATGACACTACGAGGTATAAAATCATACACAGTATAAGCATGAGGGAAAGAACCATATAAATCCAAAAACCTAACCCTAGAAGATGATCTGTCCTAAAGTTTGTGTCTCCAAGGTGGTTAGTTGAATAGCCAACTTCCTGGGGTCATAAATTTTTGCATACGATCTCTATTTCGGGCGCTCGATAGCCCATTGAAAAGATCCATCCAATATACATAAATTTCAAATAAGAACCAATCCATGTTGTTGACAACCACTGTCCCCCCAAATAAAAAAAAAATCATTTAGGGCCTCAAAACGGCCCCGGAAGTTTAGGACCCGAAAAACTGTAGAAATAGTACTAGAAAATTGCCAAAATGGAAAACTATTTTAATCCATTGGAATAGGTGGGTGGCCTCCTATATCCACCACGGCCAGTCCTGCCACTTAGGAATCAATGGTATCCATTTTGTTGAGTTCCCCCACTAAATGGAGAAACTTTTGCTGAACTTGACTCCTGGTGAGTCACTTTCCTTGGTGGAGTAGCTGCCATGCTTTGTCAACTCGATATAGTTGGATATTCTGTTGTCCGGTTCCCTTAACCCGTGTGTCCATGATCTTATTGGTGGTTTCCTGTTCCATGCAGTCAGGGTTAATATCTATAGCAATCAACTTCTCTACCACCCTCGATGTGTCCAACAATGTTGGAAAATATGGACGAAGAAGCTCCACATTAAACACTAGGTGCATGCCAAGGAATGGAGGAATGCTTAATTTGAAGGAATTCTCACCGACATCCTTGGTGATGGTGTACAACCCATATTGAAGTGGATGAATCTTGCGATGGGGTCCCATGAGCCTATCTTTCTGCAAATGAAACCAAATCTTGTCACCCACCCAGAACTTGTGTGGAACTCGATACTAGTCAAGACACTGCTTGTACTTGGTATTGGTTTTTTTCAATATGTCATGGACCTGTTGGTGGAAGTGTTGGATTAGTTCAAGAGATATGGTGGCCTTATCAACCTCATTATAAATATGGTCATATTCCACCCATGCAGAGGCAATGGGCAGAGCTACATCAATTGGGGCTAGTGGCTGGAACCCTAGGCACACCTAAAAAATGTCGTGGATGGTAGAGAAATGAATGGATATGTTATATCTATGATGAACATATGGCAGGCTCTCATCCCATGTGTGGGGATGTTTAGAATTGTACACTATCATAATATGCACAATCATCTGATTGACTACATATGTTTTTCCATCGGTCCTGGGGTGGAAGGAAGTTGACTTGGTGAGCTTGGTATCCATCAATGACCAGAAGTTGAACTAGAAGGTTCTTAGGTGTATTGGAGAAAACTCACTATGGCTTGGGAATACCACAACAGATAGATGACTAGTAGAAATCAACTCAATTCTCAAAATAATGCTATTATAAATGACAATGTTAAGATAATGGAGAAATGTAACCAACCTCGATCCAAATGTTTGATGTAGATCCTCATTGGAGCTTTCAATCCATGCACTTGAAATCTGCAAATTAGTCTTGACAACGAATATCCAACAAGCACATATAATATAAAAATGACATTAACATTATCAATAACAATGGTCCATAATATCACAAGCAAATGTAACCCAATTTATAATAAACAACATTTACAACATGATGGACGAGAATATGAGTATTTCTATTAATGAACAAGAAGAAGTACAAAGTGATACGACCTCTTGCCGGCAACCAATTTGAACCAAGATCTAGATCAATCCACTTGTGCCTCCACCACTTTAATCCTCCATGAATGGAAAACTCAAACTAGAAAGGAGTTTGGAAGGTGAACATAAGGGGTTCACAACTATAAGGATCAATGAGTGCAGACTCAAGATAGGGAAAAAATCCACTAGAGTTCTCTTTCTATTCTCCTCTTCCTCCTGTCCATAAGCCATATGTGCTCAATATATAGTCCTCTCAAAGGTAGGTGAAAGGACACATCAAGTTGTTACTCGGGCAGATGGAGAGCCAAAGGTCACCCAATGACCACTTTTTGGGAGTAAAAAGTAATTAATAATGGTTTTTACCATTTTACTTGATACCCACGGGATATACTGATGCAACTTGCCGGTACACATGCTATAGTGATGCAACATGCAGGTAGGAATAAAAATAGGGAAAACTAATACCTCTGAAGGATATAAGTGGATATGAGTCACTGAAATGGATCCTACAGGCCAAATAATGCTGATGCTCACAGGGTGGAAGATTACGATGTAACAGATGCCCCCTAATGTGTGAGGTCAGAGACTGATGCTACGATGGCCGAAATACATTATAAAACTCAGAAGTGGAGTGATGGAGACACAAGTGGAAAGATCAGCTCACTCGTCATAATAAAATAATATCTATGAATACATGTCGGTATAGTACAACAATCTGATACACTGGCCATGAATAGGTCGTACAAAATGGATACATGTCATAAGTGATCATAGCCATGATCCCTCTATAGTAAGATATGGTCTTCTGCTGAAAAGAAGACAACTGGTGCAAACTGGAGGTACAAATTGTTGAAATCTGAGAGGTGATATCTCAGATGTAAAGTCAAAGTCATATGTAGCATACTGAATGCCACAATCGCATGGGGTCTTCTACACAATTCTTCGACAGTGCAAGTCCCATCAAGTGAATAAAGGATTTGGGGTCAAACCTGATGAGACATCGTCTGATTACCGGTCAATGATGTATACCATTAACAGACACGAGATGACCCACCAATAATGAAAATGGGCATCAAGGCACAGAGCACAATCATCAGAGTGTGAATGAATGAGTTGAAGTCGAACACTAGGATGAATCCATCGATTAGGGGACATTGATGTATTCCCAAAACTGTCAATGGCGAGAGAACTTGCCACTAATGACTGCAAGCCTCAAGGTACTCAGCTGAACTCTAAGCCTCAAGTCCTGTAATAAATGGGTTGAAGTCGATGGAACAAGACTCACATGAAGGAGGGCATTAATGCATCCCCCATCGACTAGCATGAGGTACCAGCAATGATGAAAGATTTGGAAGATCTTGGGTGAAATGGACTGACTCAATAAGGATGGCCGACATGCAAAAGTCAAGAGATCTGAGGATTGGCCGACACTGGTTTCAGGACTTCCTTTGAACGAGAGCATGAGCAGATGGATAGACTCAGGTAGCATAGACTTGACATAAACTGTGCAATGCAGGAGGCATTACAGAGGGCTCCATAATGACTGGAAGCTTAACCAATCGGTGGAGAAACTTGAGAAACAAGTACATCTCCTAAGGCCCAACTATAGTCCCAACTCATAATGTACGGAGTGGAATGAATGCTCTGTTCAAAGGTGACACAACAGCTACCAACAAGAAATAGTGACCATAATCCTGTCCGGATTTTTGGAATATTTGATTTTTTTGGTCTTTTTCATATTTGGGAAAAGCTTGAAAAATAATAAAATTGCTTATAGTACAACAAGTGAGGGAACGAGTGTCAAATAGCTAGCAGACTAGTCCCAAGCAGTGGAACATACCTATGCTCAATGCAAGGAAGTGCATGCAGGATGTGGAAACTCGGGGGTATGTTCCCTCAGGGTCAAAAGGTCATCAATATTGTGAAGGGAAAATATATAAGATCTACAGGGCTCAATAGGGAAAAGTGCTTAGGCCCTAGGCTAACAACTGAGTAAGTGGGAGCTGGCACAAGGCTCAAGCAGCAAGCAAGATGATGCAATGCAATCACAACATGATATAACTGAGGGGATTCCTTAAGGGATATGGCTAGCATAAGACAAAGTAGAGTATGAGTCTTTATCGCAATGTCATGGCATGACTACAAAGGACTCCCAATCCTAAGGACAAACAACAGCATGGGCACCAGAATGCATAAAGGGGTTCTAACTAGGGTACCCATGTTCGGAAAATCCCTACCACCACATAACGACACTTCTAAAGCAGTATGAAGGTTCCGTGTCAGTTACAAAGCAGGGTCGCACCTAGGGTTTATGAAAATGGTCAATAGGTCAAATGCATAATGCATGAGAAAATGGCATCTAACCTATGTGCCAGGTGTGAAACGTACCTGCCTAGGTGTGAAATGGTTCAGAACAACTTTCGCCGAGGAAATATGATTAAAAAACACTACTCCATGACACGATATTAGTTCAGAACAGTTCAAAAGGGAAAAAACTATAGAGAAGTGGGTCCAGAAAATTATAAATAGTAATAAAATTTTCCAAATTACAATTCATTTGCAAAATTCACCAATTTGGAGTTTAGTGGTTAGTTTTTACCTGAAAGTTTAGTTGCCGATTCTGGGATCTACAAGCGATCGTTCAACGAACCGTTTGGAGTAGGTTGGTGGTTACTTCCATACCTTTCATTTCAATGCTTTTATTTCAATTTTTGTTGGTGGGATTTTTTGTTTGGCCAAGCCCTGGATGGCTTCGGCGCTACCCGCAGGCTATAACTATGTGGGTCGCGGGTAGGGCACCAAACGCGCAGTCAAAAAATAGACTGCCCGCGGGGTACCCGCCACTGTATACAAATTAGCCTGCGGGTACAGCCGTGAAGAAATTTTAATCATGAAATTGACCAAAATTTACTTGTTTTGCACTCTAGGATGGTTCTAGAGTGGAGGGAAAGAGAACATGACCAGGTTAATGAGGTCATGGGCAATGATTTGCAAGCGCAATAGGCATTGCAAGCATGTGGTTTATACAAGTACTGGAGTATAGGGGGTTTAAGGGACCAAAACCTATTACTCCGTCATCTGATAGAATACTGGGATGTGGATGCTCAAAAATTCATCCTCAACGGGCAAAATATGACACTAGAAGTAGAGGATATCTATTTCATTACCGGTTTGTCCCGTAGAAGGGAGGTGGCCAGTCTTCGGTCTTGGACCGTGGGTGGTGGGATCACTGTTCAGGAATACATAGTGCGGTATTGTCCCGCAAACACACGAGCAGTGGGATGTCAAGTGCCCATCAACGCCATAGTGAATCTGAGTACAAAGATCATTGTGGCTACCCTGGTGCGGATCACTGGATCCAAAGCACTGCACCAGGCATCCAGACCGGTGATGTTCTATGCATCACAATGCATGCAACCTACGATATTCGACTGGTGTACTACTCTGCTGGTGTCTATGAAGACACAATTAATGGAATGCAAAGAGGGGAAGGCCAAAATCTTTGGGTATGGTAGCATTCTATGCAGTTTCTTCTTTGAGAGGGTTCCAGGGCTTAGTCCGAGGGTGGATGTCCCTCTTCACAGCCTCCGTGATCCAGCCCTGACCCGGTGGGCTAAGATATTAACACGACAGGGTGGTGGCCGTCTGGCGTCACCATATACTGAGGATTTCTTTCGCTGGTGGAACCGGCAGGTGATCGCTATAGAGGAATACCCCTATGTGGGGATAGACTTTAGACAGGACCGTGACATGCCACTGCCACCAGGCGTAGCGTTCGGAGACATCGGTGAGTACTCTTTTGGTTTTGTGTTTACTAAATTTTTATGGATTTTTTTTATTATAGTTGAAATGCAAAAAATATTTTTGGTGGTAGTATCAAGTGCTAAATTTTGACTATTTGCTCGTAGACAAAGGCCCAGTGAGACTTGAGGGCTTCCCAAGACATGGTCGTTGGGGTAGAGGTGATGAGGCAACAGATGCTGCAGTAGGGTGCACACTCCAGACATTGTGGTGCAACATATCATGGATGGTTTCCCAAGTAACACAGATAGAGATAGCCCAACTACCTGAGGCCATGCAGTGCCAAGTAGTGGGTGTTCCTGGTGAGTGGGTGCGGCTACTGCAGTGGGTGGCCAATGCAGTACAGTACTTCTACGAGACACATCCCATTGAGGCGACAACTAGACCTTATCGGACGGAATAGATATCCCAGGGTCTCATTTTTTGTATCGATATGTATATTTTTGAGGGCTACGGGCTCCAGTTTTGTATGACACTACCATTTTTTGGACATATTTATATATATATAAAACTTTGGTTCTCGGTTCTACTATATGTGTGTATGTACAAATGTATGAATGTCTTTGTAATTATGTGCTTCATGATGAATGTGACAAATGCCAATCTAATACATAGTTAGCATATGCAGCAGATATGTAATTAAGACTTCTCGGAATATGAATATATGTAATTGAAACAAAATATATCTCCAAGAGTCGTACCTTAAGGAATATCCATAGTAATGTAGGGTCTCGTACACGGTACTGCCCATTCAGCTGAGACACAACTAGTTCTGAATCCAGGTGGACTTCTAAAGACTGGACGCCATGTGAAATAGCATCCTGAAGTAGCTCAATAACAGAACTATACTCAGCCACATTATTAGATGCAGGACCGATACAAGCACCTCCCGAGGACACCATTAGGTGGTCAGGTGAGAAGATAACCCAGGCAATAGAAGCAAGATGCTGCGTATGTCAGCTAGCACCATCTGTGAAACCTAAGAATGTAGGATATTCCATTGACATCTGTCAATCAAACAGAGGCTAATCAACAGACTCGATAACCAAAAGGCAAGCTAAACTATGTACAGAAAGACTATACAATAATGTAGAAAAGCATCAGCCTGAACCGAAGGTTCAAGCGTAATACCACTTGAGGTAGAGCCCATTTCTCAGCTCCTTTAAGACAGTCCCCTCATAGTCTTCTAACTCATAAGCTCCTTTTTCGAGGACACGCCTCACAATGTAAGGACTATGCCACATGGGATTGAACTTGCTTTCCCCCAGGGGTTCTTTAGCTTGGTCATACAAAAGTACCAAGTTACCTTTAGCATATTTCCGGGGACGGATAGACCTGTCATATTGAACCTTGACATGACGTTTGTTAACATCAATGGCCGCAGTGGCATCTCGACATTGCTCATCAAGTTGCTCGAGGTGTAATAAACGTTGCTCAATCTCTGTCGTATCAGGGAGGAGCTCTATGGCCAGCTTGAGTGAAGGGATTTCGCATCCAATTGGTATAAGTGACTCCACACCATGAACTAATTGGAATGGTGAAAAATTGGTGGCAGTCTTAACTATAGTTCGATATGCCCATAAAGCAGGATATGACATGATATGCCAATTGGTCTTGCTTTGTTGGATGGTACATTGGAGAATGGTTGTTGGGCCTAGCCCAACAGGGCCATTTTTGGTGACATTTTTGATGATGAATGGACCTGAGCTGTGCGCAGTTTAGAATATTGAATTTTGCCTAAGTATCGGGAGTGCTGCAAAGATGTGCACAGTACCAAGTTTTGAAGGATGCCGCGAAGATCAACACTGTGTAGTTTCAGTGCTGCGAAGGTAGTAGGCCACATGGAACCAATAAAGTTGTGTACTGGGCATAGGATGGCTAGATATAGCGGATAGATCAGCGGTGGTCTAGTTTTGGTAAGACTGCTAAAAATATGTTGAGTTGTGGGCATAAGCAGATCGGGAATGCGGCCAACTGTACGAGTCCGTTAAGCAGAGGACGGGTCAGGAAAGTGACAGTTTGGCATGCAGTAGGGTACGTGACCGTTAAGAGGAAAACGGTGGATAGAAAGCGACTAGGAGCTGTACGTGGCCATTAAGGGACGGACGGCCTGCAGAGAAGGTGACTGGAAGCTAAGCCAGTCACATGAGTCCGCTAGTGGAAGGGAGGCTCGAAGTGGATGACCTGTTGGTGTGCGCACAACAGGAAGGTTAAAAGCAACAGATCTAAGGCATGGAGGACTGCCATGACAGTAGAATCACTATCAGAAGCTGGCATGATGGTTCAGAGGGACCATAGTGGTTTGGAAACCCTAAGGGTTTCGGTCTTCAATGTTGTAAAGACACGACCTTCGGGCGTGATATATTGAAGAAGACCATTTTTGTATAGGAGGGGTTGCTCAAGATGAGAGAGGTAGATCATTGTGATCATATTGTATGGTAATATCTTTTGAGTCAAGAAAACATTGTAAAGGCTCTGCAGATAAGTGCGCAGAGACATATCCGAGCAAGAAGAGAGCTGCAGCTGAGTGTGCGGCTAAGAACTATGAACCCTTACTTAAAAGAATTATCAAACATAGTTCTTGTGGACGTAGCTTTCCATCTGGGGAAGTGAACCATGTTAAATAGTGTGTTGTGTGACTGAATGCTTATATGTGTGTTTATATTTATCTGTTTCTGTAGTTGAATGTCTGGATATTTGCTTACAGTCTATTGTGAGAAGGCTTTTATATGCATTCGCCATCAAGAGAGTATGGAATGATATGTTAAGTCTACATGAATAGATGTATGGTTAATATTAGCTTTGCTTCTAAGGACAGTGAATCTATCGTCTGCTTGAGCATAGAGGGAGTTGTTAACGTATTTGAATGGACGCAGTTAATGAATGTATAACAGTTATTCCGCACCTGAGGGTTATGTTTAAAATAGTAACATACTAAGTGAGTGTTATGAGCATTAAGTAGTAAGTTAGTTAAGTGTATGACTGAGTGGATAAGTAGTATTCAGTTCACTTCCTTAAGAATTTTGCAAATAGTCCAAGTGTAGGAGGTCAAGCAGTGGTGCTCGCAGTGTAGCATTAAGTCCCGCAGTAAGGTAGAAGATAGTGGTGTGGGCCGTGGTGTTGACCATTGCCGCACAGTCCGACCCTCGCAGCGTACAGCCGGTGCACTACCGCGAACTTCGTCTTAGTCATCAACTCATCACTCACTATGGACATCTGAGTCCGCAGTGCCCCATTAGAAACACCTCGGGTGAGACCTCAGCCTGCTTATAGGCTGTTGCTGAAAGGGCCGGTGCGAAGGGGTTTTGTTGGTTTAAGGTAACCACGCAGAACCTGGGTCTTCATAACACCTCTGGTTAGCATTTGATAGCCAGCATTAGACAGCATTAGATCTCATTGAATCTGAAGAAGTGCATTTTCTATGTTCCATATGGAATCTTACTGGGACATATTGTCTGTAAGCAGGTCTTGATGGTGGACCCTACGAAGATTGCCATTATTGTGAATTTACCTACACCAACTTTAGTTAAGATGCTGTGCTCTACCTTGGGTCATACAGGTTATTACAAGAAGTTCATTAAGGGTTATGCGCAGATAACTGCCACAATGGAGAGGTTGCTGAAGAAGGACGTGCCGTTCGTTTGGAATGAAGAGTGCGAATAGGGTTTTGACACCCTTAAAGAAAAGATGGTTACCGCGCCGATCCTAGTATTTCCAGACTGGGCAAAGCCGTTTCATGTTCATGTGGACACATCATGCATTGCCCTGGGCATTGTGTTAGCTCAGCTAGGAGAAGGGAGTATTGACCACCCTATTGCATTTTATAGTAGGAAGCTATCGACAGCAGAGAAGAACTATACCACTACTGAGCAGGAAGGACTTGTGATGGCATATGCCCTTCAGAAGTTTAGACATTATCTACTTGGTGCACACTTCCTCATGTTCACTAATCATTATGCATTGAAATATCTCGTCAATAAGCCAGTGTTTGGGGGGGGTATACGTAGATGGCTATTGCTGTTCCAAGAGTACAACTTCGAGATCGTTGTTAAACCCAGCAGGCTGAATTTGGGACCTGACCATGTGTCTAGAATAGAGTCAGGAGAGGAGCCAACGAACATTGAAGAAATTCTGCTAGATGCGCAGCTGTTTTCTATACAGGTTGCAGATGATTACTATAAGGATATCATTGATTTTCTGACAACAGGGATGACACCACAAGAATTTTCTGTCCATCAGAAGAAGCAGCTAGTAGTCCGTGCCGCGGATTTCACTATCATTGCAGGTCAGTTATACAAACTTCGACCAGATGAAGTCCTGCGCAGATGTGTACTCGACCACGAGAAACCATATATACTAGCAGATGCACATTCAGGGATCACGGGAGGTTATTACATAGGAAGAGCTACTGTGCAGAAGATATTGCGCGTAGGGCTGTGGTGGCCTACCATCCACAAAGATTCTAAGGAATACTACAGGAATTGAGATGTCTGTCAAAGGATAGGGAAGCTGTCACAAAGAGACGAAATGCCATTGAACCCGTAGTTGACCTTACATGCCTTTGAGAAGTGGGAAATTGATTTCGTGGGACCTATAAACCCACCGAGAAAGAGAAATGGTGCGAGGTATATTATTGCTGCCATGGATTACCTCACTAGATGGGCAGAAGATAGACCAGTGAAGGATTGTAGTGCAGGTACTGCCGTGTAGTTAATTTTTGAGGAAATTTTGTCAAGATTCCGTTGTCCAAAAATTTTGATGAGTGATCAGAGCACTCACTTTCTGAATAAGACCATTGAAGCCCTCACAAAGGAGTTCTGCATTTGGCATCACCGCAGTACGCCATACCATCCGTAGGAAAATGGAATTGTTGAAGCTTTCAATAAGATACTAGAAAACGCGCTGACGAAGGTGTGCAATGTAAACAGGGATGATTGGGACTTGCGCATCTCGACTGTGCTTTGGGCATACAGGAAAACTTGTAAGAAATTGACGGGACATACACCTTTTCGGTTGGCTTATGGGTAGGAGGCCATAATGCCAATGGAGTACATTGTCCCCAGTTTGAGGATTGTTGCCTTCATTGGAATGACAGATCACGAAGCATTATATGAAAGACTACTACAATTAGTTGGATTGGAAGAGGATCATTTCATTGCAGGATTTCAACAACAAGTCCAGAAGGATCGTGAAAAGGCATGGCATGATCGCCATATCAGGAACAAATGCTTTCAGGTAGGTGACTTAGTCCTCCTGTATGATAGCAAGTTCATGAAATTTCTTGGCAAGTTTAAAATACATTGGCTTGGTCCATATATTGTTATGCATGTCACTAACAGTGGTGCAGTTCAGTTAGCCACTTTAGCTGGTGATACCCTACCCACTATGATAAATGGAAGCAGACTTAAGTTGTACTGTGATAGTCCTTCTTCGCAACATGTGGAAAAATAAACATGGGGAGAAATTTCTAAGTGTCAAGTATAGTTGAAATTGGGCACTAGAAATGTATGGAGTCTGTACATGTATCATAAAGGAAGAATGTATGAGTTGTACATCACTGTTGAAGCTGCGTAGGATCTGGAAGTAGAGCAGTGGAAAAATAGCTGCGGCAGTTCAAAGATCAATACCGCGAAGGCACTGCCGCGCAGTTCGGCGCAGCATTCAGAGAAAAATAGTCGTTGCATGCCTTTTGACAAAATAGTCGTTAAAATGACCATTGTAGCAATTGCTTCAGCATTTAAAGGGAAGATAGCCATTCTGGATAGAATGATGGATGAAAATACTGAAAGATCTAAGGGATTTGGCCACCACAGGTCGCATTTAATTCCTATCTAGCTATTGAAGGGCGCAGGAGGGGGTCTACTGCACCTATAAATAACACCATTTGGAGACTCGCGGGCGTTACCAAACACTTAGTATTTTCTTGTGATTAACCCCCTGAGCTAGTAGTCATCTGTATTCTGTCTGCCATAGCCACATCTCATCAAGTGAATGTCTGAACTGCTTTACACAGAGCAGGAGCTTACTATTGAAGAAACATTGAGAGTATTTCAGCACAGAGGGATTCAATAGTTAATGAAAACTCCAGTTAAGAAGGTTGTCGTAGAAAAAGGTCAAGGATCCCGCAAATCACCAAGGATTAATCCGACAATGCAGGATAAGGGAAAGGACACAGTGAGTGCACCTTGAACAAAGCATTCCAAGTCGATTTTGGCGGGCACAAGGAAACCCATATTCACCAAGGAAATTTCACTCAAGATGACACCAAATTATATCTCGCTATGAGCGCTGGATGCCCCTGTGTATAAGCTCGTAAAAAATGCCAAGTATGATATCCCTCTGTCACCAGTGTCTAAGCACGTAAAAATTACAACAAACCTGTTCGGAAAGATCCCAGACTGCAAGTGGGAGGATTATGACCTCTTGGGAGTGAAGAAGGATGAGCCACATGATCCCAAGTACCCAGATTTTCAACCAGATGAATATATGTGCTAGAAAAAGGATGCAAAAGGAGATTTGAATCTAGTGGCCGAAAGGTGGTTAACATCGGTGGTGCAGTAAGCATTGTTAAACCTGCTGTGACTACCCCATTTTGAAAGGTCGACCGAACTAAACATCGTGGTTCACACCTTGATGGCGCGAATCCACCAAGGTTATTTATGGATGGAAAGGCCCACAGACATCAGTATCGACTTAATCCATGTCATTATAGGATTGAGTAAGCACGGCGAGGATCCGAAGCAGTTCTTCCAAGGGAAGAGCAAAGAAAAAGAGGCTGTGGTAGAGATGAAGAAGAGCCACGCGCTGGTGAAGGGAAAATGGGGTTTTCCTATCGACGAGATTGACGATTGAGCAACAAGGTTCATTACATGGATGCTCGCAGCAAAGGTATTGAGAACAACAAGACCCGCCGAGGTGCTTGCGGGTGCAGTACTGCTTGGCACCGCAACAGTAGAAGGCACAACGTTTAACTGGTGCTAATACCTACTGAATGAGTTCATGGAGGAACTCAATGATATTCAACAGAACGGGGGCAACTTCCATTTTACATGGCTAATTGTCCTCATCGCATTCATTGAATGGAAGGAGCCGAAGGACTTTGTCGGCTTCAGTTTTGATAGATCCGAACCCAGAGGAATTAGGTTCATGAATCTATGGGCAAATATAAATCCGCAACGCCAGCATGCTACCCAAGAAGTCTCCTATCAATATTACTCGCAATTGCGCGAGGTGATCACACACACACCAAGAATAATGAAGCAGGTAACAAGAAAGTACATAGGCATTGTCAATTTCACTGCTGACATGTGTTGTGTGTTCATCTCTCCAAAGGAAAAGATGAAGAAGCCGCAGTGGTTCCCTGGGCGCTACCACATGACAGAAGAAGATATAGAGCTCATTATGAAAGAATGGCCCGCCGACTACTACGTCGATGTTCTGAACGTCCCGATAGAATCAGAAGATGATGAGATGATTCCTCCACCATGTCCGATCATTTAAGAGAAAGATCCAGAGAAGGGCAAGAGAAAAGAGCCGGAAATCCCATCCCAGCCGAAGGCAAGAAAGAAGCAAAAGGCGACGAAAACTCCCGCGGATATGGTTTTGAAAGAGGACTATTTTGACATGATTGCGGACAATGTGTTGATGTATGTGTAACTTCGGAATGTATTTCACATATATGTATATTGTATTCCTATAGAGATGTTATTATTCTTCTATACGGAAGTGTCGTCATTTATATTGTAAGTGTTGTAACTTATACTTGATGGGTTATTAGACCACCTTGTTGGAGTCAGCCCTGTATAAGTCATGTGGGTCAAAGGGTTATTAGACCATCCTATTGGGGGTCGGCCATGTGGGTCAAAGGGTTATCAGACCACCCTAGTGGGGTTCGGCCCAGTCAGCATTATGTTAAGTGGTTAAGTTGAGGCTGACCTAGTTGAGTAAAGGTCAAGTCAAGTTAATGTATAAATAGAGAGTGTGTCTCTCTCATTTTACACATTCTATTCTCTCACTCACACTTGGGAGAGTGGCGCACTTGTGGAGGAGGAGGCTCTGCTGCTAGGAGAATACTATCTCTTGTATTCTGGTTGTATCATTTCTCTATCTATCTCTGAGGAAGTTATTGGGGTTTTTCACCTTTATGGTTTTCCCCAAGTAAACTATGTGTCTCTTGTGTGCTTTCATTATTGTGTCCATGATTGATATGTTGTAGATTTTCTCTATAGGTTGTTCTCTCAGTTAAGATCCTAGATCAGATTGAAGTAAACTCTGAAAATTTAACATGGTATCAGAGCTAGCCTGAAAGAAGGCATGATATGGCATGTATGACACTTGTTGCACTTATGATGCTAGGGCTTGATATAGCAAAACCCAGTCATCGTAGCACTTTCGCTATAAATCCATTTCGGCGAAGTTTTTGGATCTGAAACTTTTAAAAGTCGAAGCTCAGATCTCCATGTACCTTGTGTCCAAAGGACAACCTTTATTTCGTTGGACTGTGTGATTTATGATCTGTACAATATAGGGTTTTTGCCTCTTCCAGATCTGAGTCAAAATCAGGTGACCTTGAAAAAAAGGTCATAACTTGGGCTAGGAAGATCCAAATGAAATTTCGTAAAAAGTGATAGGTAGTACACAGATTTTACTATCTCAAGAAACATTTTTAGAGGCCGAAGTTGAACCAATGACATGTGGAATGACGTACAAGTGCGCTCTCCTGTATTATCCCATAAACAGGTCACGTTGCGACACTTGGCATAACTCTCTCTCCGAGAATCCAATTGAGGTCATAACTATTGGGATGGAAATATAACAGGTCGGGATATCTCAAAACAACTTTTCAGAGGTCGAAGTTGAACCAGTGACATGTGGCACGCCGTACAAGTTCGCTCTCCTGTATTATCCCATAAACAGGTCACGTTGCGACACTTGGCATAAATCTCTCTCAGAGAATCCAATTGAGGTCAGACCTATCGATATGGAAAGATAATAGGTCAGGATATCTTAGGAAACTTTTTCAGACCCTGTGGATCGAAAAGTTCAGAGTTACACTAGAAACAATCAGGTACATATTTCTGTCAAAATAGAATTATTTTTGAGCACCTTCATTCCTGGCTTTCGGAATTTAGGGCTTTGGATAAAGTTGAAATTTCTCTAATCGGAGACCACGGCTGGATGCTACTCATAAAAATTGAAATTTAGAGACCAAGATTGGATTTTTTGGTTAGGCAGAAGGCCAGGCTTGATCAAACCCCAGTTCGGGACTTTGATCGGAAAGATGGAAAATTAGGGCTTCTGCAAAAATTGGAATTTTGGAAATCTATAACCACGGCTAGAAGATACTTGGAAAAATCGAAGCTTAGAGTTTTGAATCAAATATTTTGGTTGGGTGAAGCTCTGGGAAACTCAAACCCTAATTTAGGGTCCTCCCTAGTGAATCCGAAAATCTAAAAGGCAATTTCGAGGGGTGAAACTTTGCAGTTTTCAAATTCTGAATATACCAACTTGATCAGCTCATCAAGGCGCATATTTCTATCCTTTTGGAAGTTTGAAATTCAAAGTTTGAATTTTTGGGGTTTCTTTGACAAACCCTAATCCAGCTCCAGGTCCAGTCATTGCAAATCAAGTGGATTGGGTTAATCCTAGAAGAAGATGGATTGGTCACCTGCATAAGTGAAGAAGTTCCTGTCTCAAAGGGAGAGAGGCTAAGGCCTTCCATAAGAAGATTACAAGCGATCGTGACAGGTATGGCTTACATGTATGTTTCATGGTTAAGTTTATCATATGTTTGTCTTCATATCATTACAGTACAATCTTGATTAATTACTGGACTTGTCGTATCACCTTAATAGAAGATATTCATTGATTAAGGTTTTGACACTTATGATTGTACTAATGCATTGTGATGTTGTATGAGGTTTATGTTGTTTGCTAACACAAAAGGTACACCAAGAAAGTCAAATCATGTTCTACTTCAAGAACATATGCTCATGGTGACATGAAGACAAAGATTCATCCATTGTCATGGATCACATAGAAGATCTACTTTTGAGGTATGTATAACTTGGTTCTATAATGGTTAACTTATGAGACATGCAGGTTACTAGCACAAGTCACTGAAGAGAACCATAAGACATTATGCGGTTAAGTTAGACATAACTAGCTAGCATGCTAATCCAGGTATGTTTTTCCTATATCAAGCTAGAATCCTACCTTGTGTTAGGATCTTATATTGTTGTGTTGTTGATAATGATTATTCATGAAGTCATAGGTTTGAATAATCATGGTTGTATGCATATTATGTTTCTTACCATAATTGATGATATGACTAACCAGAAGAATCATGAAGGTATAGGTTTTAATAATCGCGGGTTTTATGTACATTATATCTCTTATCTTGATTGATGATTCAACTAACTAGAAGAGTCCTATGATCAAATAAGAATATGTATGAGTAAAAGAAGACTTCCCTGAAACCTTGAATACTAATGTTTATTATCTGTGAATGATCATGAATATGCATGTTTAAGATTATTGTGTTTTGATAGTATTAAGATTATACTAATAAATGTGTGATTATGTATGAGAACTCAAGGATAACACAATGATGATACTAATAAGCATGCATAATGATTAAGGATGGATGTAGGTTCAAGGACAGGTAATCCAGGAAGCAAAGTTCAAGAGGGAGCACACTCCAGTTGTTCCTGCAAGAAAGAAAAGGAGCACACTTCAGTAGTTTCTGCAAGGATGCAGATATTCAGAGGGAGTTGATCACTTCTCACAATCCACATAAGAATGGAGTTGCAGAAAAGAAGCAAAGGATGAGAGGGATTCAACCCAACAAACAAACAAAGATAAGTATTTGAATTGTCATTACTTGCATATTTTATTGTTTAAATAATACTGTTCAATAATGTATATACTGATGTTCCTAGAATTAGGTTGTGGATTATGCATATTAGAATAGTTGCATTGATGAACAGTATACTACTAATATGCATGGGTAAGTGGCCTATGGCACTGTACAACATTCCATTGCTACTTATCTAGAATGAAACCTCTTTGCTGACATGTTGGGAGTTGTGCACACTCTTAACAATGTTCTGGTAGAGATTGGAAGGCATCTAGAAAGTTACGGGATATGGATAAATGTTGTATTGAAGCATTGGCTAAGATAATTGCATGACTGTATGACATATTTCTTTATGTGTAAGAATTTGTTCTGAAAACTATGAGATGTTTTCTAATCATGCAATTTAACTTGTTTTGTAGGAAAGATCATATGCCATCACCTACAAAAGAAGAACTACAACATTTGTTCAGCAACAAAATTATCTATTGAAGATATTGAAGTTCCCAGGATATGGGAAGAATGTCATGATCCATCGATCATGAAGAATGATGTTTGGGATGTAGTCCCAAGACCTGAAGGGAAGTTTGTTATGACTTCCATATGCATCTATCAAGATCAAGCATGCTGTAGATGGCAGCATAGAGAAATATAAAAGTGATGAAATAGATGATACACCAGATGGATTTCAAGACAGCTTTCTTGAATGGTGTAGTTGAAGAAGAAGTGTATGTGGAGCAGCCACTTGGTTCCAAGACACATGATAGGAAATCATATATGTGCAGAAATTGGTATGGTAGGATAGGTAGCTTTCTATCCAGTTTGGTCTTTACCAAGAGTAAAGCGGGTTCCAACCTTTACTACAAGGTTGAGGTAGGAAATCCAGGGATACTCTTATTGTATGTGGATGACCTGTTTGTAACAAGAGATGATAGATTGATCTCCGACATGCAGCGGAAGCTTGTAGTTGAGTTTGAGATGAAGGACTTGGGGATGATGCACTATTTTCTTGGTATGGAGGTGTGGCAAAGTACAGATGGAATATTCCTTGGACAAAGGGAAGTATGTAGTAGAGATTCTGAAGAGGTTCGGGATGATGGACTGCAAGGCTATGGCCACACCTATGGTATCAAACCTGAAGCTTCTGTGTGATGCTTCATCTGATCCGGTCGATGTCACGATGTATCATAAGATGATTGGGTCCTCTATGTACCTGACGAACACGAGACTAGATATTTGCTTTGTGGTGAACACATTGAGCCAGTTCCTGACAAATCCGAGGAGTGTTCACCTGGTTGTTGTAAATCATATTCTGAGGTACCTGAAGGGTACGGTTGACTATGGGCTCAAGTATGACGCGAATCAAAAGTTTAACCTGTAGGGTTATGTTGATTCAGACTGGGCAGGCAGTACTGTAGATAAGAAGAGCACTCTTGGGTGCTGCTTCAGTATGGATCAGGTGTGATATCTTGGTTTAGCAAGAATCAGTCCTGCGTAGCACTGAGTATAGCCAAAGCAGAGTATGTTGCGACGGATGAGCAGGTTGTAGATGTATTGATCAAGCCATTGGCTAGAGTGCACTTTTGAGTACTTCAGAGAGAGGCTTGGTGCACTTCAGATCAAGGTTCCTTCCAAAGGGAAGTGACGAGTCTGGAAGATGTAGATGCACATGAGCTTTTATGACATGGTTAATGTGTTCTCCCATGGTCGTGATGTAATTGCCGAGCCAGTCTCACATGGTGGTAGATGCATTCTCCCATGGTGTAGATGTAAGGGCTGAAGCCATTTTTCACATGGTGGTAGATGTGATCTCCCATGGTGAAAAAGTAAGGGCTGGAGCCTTCCCCGAAAGGTGGTAGATGTGTTCTCCCATGTCGGTGGTGTAAGTGCTAGATGATGTGCATATGGGCTATGCTTTGTGGATGATGAGATGATCTGAAGAGGATGATGCTATGATGATCAGGAGGATCATGGATGATGAGCATCAGGATGATGCTCCAATTACTGCTCTATATGTATATGTACACATCATGTTGGATGCTGGATATGATCAGTTGGATCATTTATATGTATATGTATATGTATGCATCATGTCTGATGCTGGATATGATCAGTTGGATCATTTGTATGTATTTTGTATATGCATCATGTTGGATGCTTGTACCATGTATCTGTATATGTATCAGGTGGATACATTGTATGATCAGGTAGATCATGTATGTTGATATGTATCATGTATTTGTATTTGTATCAGGTGGATACACTGTATGATCAGGTGGATCATGTATGATGATATGTATCAGGTAGATACTTGGTATGCATCAGGTGGATGCATTATATGATCAGGATGATCATGATGATGAGCTTCAGGGTGTTGCTCCAGATGATATGTATCAGGATGGTACAATGATGATGATCAGTGTGATCATACGCATCAGGATGATGCTTTGTGCGATGATGATCTGTTGGATCATGAGTATCAGGTTGATACTTGGAGGTCAGAGATGATATGTGGAAGGTTGTGCAAATAGCATGTAATCAGTCCTGGGAGATCTTGTCGGTCGTGCTATAGCACATAAATGTTCCTGGGATACTCTTTCCAGTATTGCTATGTAGTATGTAATCAGTCCTCAGATATCCGATAGTTGTGTGCTCGTAATCAGTCCTGGGATGGGGTATTACTACGGAGACATGTAAAAAGTCCTGGAGATCCGAGAGGTTGATCTGTGTGCTCGTAATTAGTCCTAGGATGCTCTTTAGAGATCTTTCCTGTCATGCTGCGGCACATAAATGTTCCTGGGATGCTCTTTAAAGGTTATGTCTATCCACATGTAATCAGTCCTGGAGATCCAAGAGGTTGAGCTATGTGCTCGTAATAAGTCCTGGGATGCTCTTTAGAGATCTTGCCGGTCGTGCTGTGGCACATAAATGTTCCTGGGATGCTCTTTAAAGTTATTGTGGAGGAGATGCATGTAATCAGTCCTGGGATATCTTGCCGGTTGTGCTTAGGAACATAAATGTTCCTGGGATACTCTTTCCGGTATTGCATCCACACATAAAATTAGTCCTGAGAGGCCACCTCTATCACACTGTTAGCATAGATGATGAAGACCTACAGGTGGTGGGCCTACATCCAGTATGAAAAAGGACTGGCTCTATAGAACTTCATATGACGAGTAGATTCAGAGATTGATTGAGATAGCAGTAGTAGTGACGATGATGATGACTCGATGGCGATTATCCAGTGACGATGATCCAGAGAAGATGACTTGTGCTAGAAGACCTGTGTTGAGAAATACCTTCCTAGTTAAGAGGGAGTGTTGATGTATATGTAACTTCGGAATGTATTTCACATATATGTATATTGTATTCCTATAGAGATGTTATTATTCCTCTATACGGAAGTGTTGTCATTTATATTGTAAGTGTTGTAACTTATACTTGATGGGTTATTAGACCACCTTGTTGGGGTCGGCCCTGTATAAGTCATGTGGGTCAAACGGTTATTAGACCACCCTATTGGGGGTCGGCCATGTGGGTCAAAGGGTTATTAGACCACCCTAGTGGGGGTCGGCCCAGTCAACATTATGTTAAGTGGTTAAGTTGAGGCCGAACTAGTTGAGTAAAGGTCAAGTCAAGTTAGTGTATAAATAGAGAGTGCGTCTCTCTCATTTTACACATTCTATTCTCTCACTCACACTTGGGAGAGTGGCACACTTGTGGAGGAGGAGGCTCTGCTGCTAGGAGAAGACTATCTCTTGTATTCTGGTTGTATCATTGCTCTATCTATCTTTGAGGAAGTTATTGGGGTTTTTCACCTTTATGGTTTTCCCCAAGTAAACTATGTGTCTCTTGTGTGATTGCATTATTGTGTCCATGATTGATATGCTGTAGATTTGCTATACATGTTGTTCTCTCAGTTAAGATCCTAGATCAGATTGAAGTAAATTCTAAAAATTTAACACAAAGTGATTGAGACCCTTGGAGAATTCATGTCTGAAAAAGAGAAACACGATAAGGCCATCCAGGACGACCTTCAAAGAAACTGGATCGCGATGCAAGGGCTCATGAAGAAAATGGAGGATGTGCACAACAACCTACCTCTGCTGCGCATCTTAGGGGCTACAGGAGCTTTGCAGCAGGCACCATCCCCACTCACTAACGCACTGCCAGTAAAAACGAGAGTTGTTCGTATCGACCCCATGGCCGTAACATTGCCTACATTGGAGGACATGGTTCTGGACACAACAAATGTCGATGCAGTTGAGCTTGACTTGACTAAGATCCCACTACCTGGTATGCATTATTTGCACATGTAGGTGGGTGATGAGATGTGCGACAGAGCCGCGCAGTCAATGAAAGCAGAAGATCAATTACAAGCTGCGAATAGGCAGCTTGAGGAGTCAAGCACGTGGACCTTGCTGATGATGGGAGATGAACAGCAGCGCCGACAGAAGCTGGAGGCTACAATCAATTCTACTACGGAAGAGATCGAAGGAGTGCAGATCCAAGATAATCCCAATGATATAGTCCATAGAATAGCGGATAGGGTGCAGACCCTAAAGTCAGAAATGGAGGACAAGGTAGTCCTATATGAAGCAGATATCAATATGCTCAAGGAAAAACTGAAACCGCAGAATTAGTTAATTGAGAAGTAGCAGAGAGAAGCTGAAGTAAGGACTGCAGCAGAGAGCATCGCAGCAGAGGTTGCGAAGTGTCAGCAATTACTTGATCAGTCCTTGAAGGTGTTCACAGACCTTGAGGAAAATCTAGGGCTGTAGAAGACAAATACCGCAGTGAAGGAGAAACAGACCGCATTGGAAACCATGAAAGTAGAGGTGAAGACTCTGCCACCACGAGACAGATTGCAAAATTTTAGAGAAATATCAGCCCTTAAAAAGGAAGTACAGATCTTACGAGAAAAGGAGACTGCGCTGGACAATCAGTCGCAACCACTCCTCAAAGATGCCTCTGAGGTGTCACAGCACATAGAAAATAAATTGAAAGAGCTATGAGCCAACCAAGAAGCGGTGGCAGCCCAAGTTGGTGAGGAGACAACACCTCAAAAGCTTGATACCGTAAAACAATTGGAGCAGGAGGTCAAAGAAACAGTGAAGGAGCTGACGGACACTTATAATGAGTTCACAGCCAAGCTGAACACTTAGATTGGTGAGTAGACTCTGGTCCTAGATGTTGAAAGTGGCTCAGGGACGAGCCACATGTAAGTGTTAGGGGCATGTTGGGTCTGGCCCAATAGGGCCATTTTTGGTGACATTTTTGATGATGAATGGACCTGAGTTGTGCACAATTTAGAATATCGAATTTTTCCTAAGTATCAAGAGTGCTGCGAAGATGTGTGTAGTACCAAGTTTTGAAGGATGCCGCAAAGATCAGCACTATGCATTTTTAGTGCTGCGAAGGTAGTAGGCCACGTGGAACCAGTAAAGTTGTGTACTGGGCAGAGGATGGCTAGATAGCGGATAGACCAGCGGTGGTCTACTTTTGGTAAGACTGCTGAAAAGATGTCGAGTTGCGGGCATAAGCAGATCGGGAAGGTGACAAACTATACGAGTCCGTTAAGCAGAGGACGGGTTGGGAAAGTGACAGTTTGGCTTGCAGCAGGGTACGTGACCGTTAAGAGGAAAACGGTGGATGGAAAGCGACTGGGAGTTGAGCCAGTTGTACATGGCCGTTAAGGGACGGACGGCCTGCAGAGAAAGCGACTGGAAGCTGAGCCAGTTGCACGAGTCCGCTAGTGGAAGGGTGGCTCGAAGTGGATGACCTGTTGGTGTGCGCACAACAAGAAGGATGAAAGCGATGGATCTAAGGCATGGAGGACTGCCATGACAGCAAAATCGCTATCAGAAGCTGGCATGATGGTTCAGAGGGACCGTAGTGGTTTGGAAACCCTAAGGGTTTCAGTCTTCAATGTTGTAAAGACATGACCTTTGGGCGTGATCTATTGAAGAAGACCATTTTTGTATAGGAGGGGTTGCTAAAGACGAGAGAGGTATATCATTGTGATCATATTGTATTGTAATATCTTTTGAGTCAAGAAAACATTGTAAAGGCTCTGCAGCTGAGTGCGCAGAGACCTATCCGAGCAAGAAGAGAGCCGCAGCTGAGTGCGCGGCTAAGAACTGTGAACCTTTCCTTAAAAGAAATATCAAACACAGTTCTTGTGGGTGTAGCTTTCCATCTGGGGAAGTGAACCACGTTAAATAGTGTGTTGTGTGACTAAATGCTTATATGTGTGTTTATATTTATCTATTTTTGTAGTTGAATGTCTGGATATTTGCTTACAGTTTGTTGTGAGAAGGATTTTTTATGCATTCGCCATCAAGAGAGTATGGAATGATATGTTAAGTCTGCATGAATAGATGTATGGTTAATATTAGCTTTGCTTCTAAGGATAGTGAATCTATCGTATGCTTGAGCATAGAGGGATTTGTTCACATATTTGAATGGACGTAGTCAATGAATGTATAACAGTTATTACGCACCTGAGGGTTATGTTTAAAATAGTAACATACTAAGTGAGTGTTATGAGCATTAAGTAGTAAGTTAGTTAAGTGTATGACTGAGTGGATAAGTAGTATTCAGTTCACTGCCTTAAGCATTTTGCAAATAGTCCAAGTGTAGGAGGTCAAGCAGCGGTGCTCGTAGTGTAGCATTAAGTCCCGCAGTAAGGTAGAAGATAGTGGTGCGGGCCGTGATGTTGACCATCGCCGTGCAGTCCGACCTTCGCAGCGTACAGCCGATGCACTGCCCCAAAATTTGTCACAGTCATCAACTCATCACTCACTGTGGACATCTGAGTCCATAGTGCCCCATTAGAAACACCTCGGGTGAGACCTTAGCCTGCTTGCAGGCTGTTGCCGAAAGGGCCGGTGTGAAGGGGTTTTGTTGGTTTAAGGTAATCGCGCAGAACCTGGGTCTTCATAACACCTCTTGTCAACATTTGATAGCCAACAATGGTCTTCAAAGACTTATTTACTGCTTCAACCTGACCATTCTCTTGAGGTTAATAGGAAGAGGAGTGTTCCTAACGAAACCCAAGCTTGAGAGACAAATCCTCCATCATCTTGTTTTGAAAGTGACTGCCATGGTCAGTGACAATATCTTTCGGGAAACTGAACCGAGTGATAATCTGGTTGAACATGAAATGGGATGCAGTAGCACCGTCGACTTTTATGGTAGGCATGGCCTCATCCCACTTGGAAAAATAATCCACGGCTACGATAATATGGTGATGCCCCCCAGCCGAAGTTGGCTTGTAATCCATGAAATCTACCCCCCACCTAGTGAAGGGACCGACAGTGACAACCGGATGGAGGGGGCTGGATGCGAGTGTATATTTTGAGAAAACACCTGGAAAGGGTGACATCTCTTCACAGCATTAATACAATCTTTAAAGATGGTAGGCCAAAAATAACCAGCTCGCATGATACGCTGGGCTGTAGCAAGCCCGGATAACTGACTGCCACATGCCCCCACATGGCAATCATTAAGTACCTGCTCTGCTTATTCATGAGTGAAGCAATGATGGAGAATGGAATACTTTCCTCGATGATACAAAGTGTCACCGATGATAGTATAATCTTTAGCGTGATGTCTCACACGTCGTCGCTCATCTCGTGAATAATGCGGAGGAAACTTCAAAGTTTGGAGATATATAATGACATCCCCATACCAAGGGTCCTCGGATGAGATAAGAAATAAGTGTTCATCCACGAAGGAATCTTCATGAATGACATCCTCATCAAGTCGTGGAAGGTCCGACATAAGCTCAGCGAACACCAACGATTTCACCGATTTTGCCGAAGCAAAATCAAGATCAAATTCCTAAAGGATTACAATCTATTTATTATACTTACCCCCGATAAGGCGTCGTGATAGCATGAACTGAAATGGATTTATGTGAGCTACAACTGTGGTTGTTCGAAGCAAAATGTAATTTCGTAACCGCTGGACTGCGTGGATAGTCGCAAGTGCCATCTTTTCTACGTGAGTGTACCTTAGCTCAACATCTACTAAATTTCGACTAAGATAATAGATAACATGCTCGATGAGCGCATCATCTACCTGAACCAAGACCATGCCAATAGTGTCTTGAGACGCGGCCACATAAAGAATGAAATATCATGCGAAATCCGGTGGACTAAGCACAGGGGCCGATACCAAATCTTTCTTAAGGGTGTCTAAAGACTGCTGGGCTCGCTCATCCCAGATAAAAGGTGTGTCTTTCTTCAATAAGCGTGCAAAACCTTTGGTAATATTAGCATAGTTAGCTATAAACCGATGCAGAAAAGTAGCTCTCCCTTGGAGGCTCTGAAGTTGTAACAAATTACGTGGAGGAGGCAACTGAAGTATTGCCTCAACTTTGAGAGGATCGACTCTAATACCCTCTTTCAAAACTATGAATCTTAGAAGGCGACCAATCCTAATAGAGAATATGCATTTGTTTGGATTCAATCGAATTTTGTAGTGGATACATCGTTCGAGAATCATACGAAGGTGCTTGGGGTGGTCCACTCTCTTGTGAGAATGGCTAGCAATATCATCCAAGAAAACTTTCATAATCATCTTAAGATCGTGAAAGGCATAGGTCATGGCTCGCTGAAAAGTAGATCCGGTGTTTTTAAGGCCGAAGGGTATTTTTCGATATGCAAATGTTCCCCATGGACAAATAAATGCCATCTTATGTTGGTCCGCGGGTTTGATTTGAATCTGATTATAACCTGAGAATCCATTCATGAATGAAAAAATCTCACTCCCCACACAAGCATCCAATATTTGATCAATGAATGGTGTGGGGAAGTTGTATTTTGGACATGCATGGTTCAAATCTCTAAAATTAGTGCATACACGAATCGTTCCCTGCTTCTTATCCACAGGAACGGGGTTTGACACCCATTTAGTAAGGGGAACGGGGTAGATGAAACCAAGTTTGAGCAGTTTCTCCACCTTTGCCTTAATAGCAGCTGCCTTTCTAGGGTTCACAGCACGTAATCGTTGTCAAACCGGTTTAGCATCAGGATACATTCTAATCTCGTGTTCAACAATGCGGGGGTCTATTCCTGGCATCTCCTCATATGACCAGGTGAAATATTCCCAGAGTTCCATAAACAAATTAGTGTAAATAGCAATCTCCTCAGGAGTGCATCGGCACCGACGTAAACATTCTCCACCTTTCCGGGAGTGCGAGAGATGTTGATCGAAGTGGTTGGGGAAATATTGGCCATATTCCCCTCCGCAAAAACATCATGCGACTCCAAAAGAGCCACAGGGTGACCAACCATCTCTGCTAGAGTCATCCTAAACTCCTCTTGCTCAACGAGCTCGAGGTTGGGAAGTAAATAAGAGAGATGGTGCATATATTCCCAAGGCCTCTCACTACCACACATGGCCTCAAGGATAGCTTCATTAGATGGTAAAGTATCATCAAGGCAATCATGGGAGCAAGATGAGTTGGCTACCCAAACTGGAAGCGTAACGGGATCTTCTTCAACTGTCTAGGAAGAAGAGAGATCCGGATCTGTAGTGGTTTGTTGGATATGATCGTAAGCGAGCTCCGCTATAGATAAAGGCACAGACATCCCGACATGTACAATGTATCCAGAAGTGGAACTCATGGATGGTAAAGTCCACGGATCATCTAAATGGGAGGTCCGAAATAACATATTATTCGAAGGAGGAGATGCATTGTCAATAATGGTTCCAATAAAATTCACAGGTGCAAAATGGTTAAAAGTTCCCATCAATGAAGGGTACATTCCAACACCTATGTTCCCAGTTGCCGGTTGAGAATTAGAAACTTGCAAAACTACGGATCCCGTGGATGCTGTGGAAGGAGTGCCAACATAATCCAGCTGATCGATCGTCACAATCTTGCCTTCATGGGGAAAGCAGATAACTCTAAATACAATAGACGCGATAGCCTTCATAGCGTACATCCAGTTCCAACCCAGTAAAAGGTTGTAGTCGATGGGTGCATCAACCACTTCGACTTCAATAGGCACAGACTTACCTCCCAAGGAGACAATAAGGGAAGGGATAATTCCATGCAACGTAAAAGATCTACCATCGAATGCAGTGAGTGTAGTTCTAGACGCAAGTAGAGGAGGAGAGCCAAGAGATTTCCAACAAGTTAACGACATTACTAATGCGGAGGCACCTTCATCAACCATAGTGCGTTTGACAAAGCTCTTAAGGCAAACCACCTAGATTTGAAAAGCCACGTAGTAAGGTAAACGAGGTTGGACATCAGTAGTATCGAACTTGATAACACTAGGATTTCCCCCATCCTGAACTCCTAACACACTCAAAAGGGCATGCTTCTGAGAAGGACAGGCTTGCAAAACATCAAGAGCCGACATGGCACATGGATTTTGGCCCAAATCTTGTACGATGGAGTAGTTCTGGACGGCTCGAGCATTGGGGTTATGCATAGAGCACTTGAGAACACCTTTCGGTATCTGTGGTATAATGGAGGGCTTCTCGATATGCAAGGAATTGTTAGGAGGAGGGGGAGGCTCATTCCCAAAATTGGGTTGTGGTGCACCATAATCACGCTGATGAGTAGCAACACAAAACTCCGACTGAACCATATTCACACATCCATAACCACTAGTATTGGAAGAAGACGTTTCCATTTCATTAGTACCATAACCAGTGGTGGGAGCATTCGAAGCCATGTTTTGATGATGAGGAAGGGGATCCTTCAACATAGCTGGGCTCTATGCCAAATGCTTCGATGCTTCTTCAATTCGAGGACATAAGTGAGTAAGATGATCCTCCCCACAAATATTGCAAGGGAATTTCACCTTACGCCTAGGTTTACGATCCTCACCAGGATTACTGCCTTCCTGAGGAGGGTTGGCATTCTCTTTACGAGGAGTATTATGATTGCTATTGTTATTATTTCCATTGTTTCCACCCCTACGATTATTTCTCCCCTTTTTCTTACCACCAGGTTGCTGGTTACCTAACGGTTTCGTTGATTGCACATTGTGTACATTAGACGACAGAGTGGAAGTGGACAAGGTGTGAACCTGTCCAGGAGCATACTGGTTTAGCGAATTTTTTTGCATTTGATTAGCTACCAAGTCTATAGGGCGAGTGCATGTGGACCCCATGATGCCATCGGCATGTGGTCTAGGAACTGGCATGGGCTCATGTCTTGTTCTCAGTGCATTAGGAATAATGTCATACAAAATGCCAGACTAAGAATAAAGTAGATCTAATTGCTGGACTTTCAAGATACCTTGTTCCTCAGTCATAATGTCGGTCATCGAAACACCCTTAGCAATCTATGGGAGTAGAGACTTGAGGAACCATTCCAATAGGAACTCTGGAGGAATGTTGGCTTTCACTACTCTCTTCCGTCGATGCCACTCTTGAACGTGGTCAGAAATATGTGTGGCCTTATTCTGACGGAAGGTGGACAACAACTCAGTACCAGTATCATAACGAACCAACAACTGGAAATGCTCTAAGAAAACCAAAGCAATCTCATTGAATCCTCTATAGGTGTTTTCAGGCAACTCCATATACCACTTCGCAGCTGCCCCCATGAGGGTGCATTGAAATAGTTGTAATCTAATGGAATCATGATTCAAAGAGTTGGAGGAGCACCAAAGGTGAAATGTCGTGACATGATCTCCTGGGTCCTCACCACCTTTCCCCTCAAACTTTGGAATGTCCGAATGGAGCTTGGTAGGGACCGAGGGCCAAGTAGGGTCGTGACACATTGGATCATTCGTGAGCTTCGAAAGATCCGGGAGATTCAAGCGTGCAAGGAACGAGAGTTGAGGTTGGAATGCTTGATTATAATCCCCCATAAAAGGTTGGTTGAACGGAACCATGTTATAATATGGACAAAAAGCTTGACCATGAGGATTAAACTGCTGATGATAAGGACCTGACAGACCATAAGCTTGCCCATGGCCATAGGATTGATAACCTCCTCCTGCCTGACCCATTTGAGAGTTAGCAGGTATATGCGTGTTTTGGGCACCATATTGGGGTGGTGGGTGATACTGGTGGCTAGCACCGACTATGTTGGCCAGCACCTACTGAGTTGTAGTAAGGGTTTTCCCCATGAGTATGGGGCATGTATGTACTATTCATTGCTGGAACCGTGTTATAATGACCGTAATGGTATGGTATGTTCCCACCCCCAGCATTAGGATTAGCTTGAGCAGTCGTGTGGTGACCAAAAGCATGAGAAGTATTCCCAGCCCCAACATTGGTGTTACTAGTAGCAGGGATGGTGGCGTGATGTCCATGTGGATAGGAGATATTCCCACCCCCTACATTAGCATTACTAGTGGCGACAGTCGACGCAAAAGTGTGCGGTATATGTCCACCCCCATGGTTGGGAGGATCATTAACATCCATAAAAGTAGAGCTGGGTTGACGAGTAGCGGCATGTGTATTAGGTGGTGGATGGAGAGTCGAGTTTCGAACAACATTCCTATTAGGTTGGGAAATCCTAGGAGGTGGTCATCTTCAAATATTAGCATTATTAGGAGGAACATGACCAGTCCCCATGCTATGCGTGTGGGTGGACAACATAGTGCCCCCAGCGAGGGTACTGCCCCCAGTGGGTATAGTATGGATAACACCATGACTGGTGCCAGCGTGACTACCAAACATAGTGGAAGGTTCGACAGTACTATGACTAGGCATACCAAAAGAGAGTGTGGTTGGGTTGATCATAGGGCCAGTGTCGTCATGTAACTCTGGCATTCCGTGTCTATAATTGGTTGGAAATGAAGGAATGAATGTGTCATCCTGTTCTTCATCCTCGGGTAAGTTGGGAATTCCGTAAAGATAATTATCCAGATTCGAAGGATCAAACGGATATCATTCAAGTGGATTAGGCCAAATAGAACCAGGTTGAGTCTTAGGTGGATCACCTCCCCATTCCTCACGAGGAGTATGGGGATCGAAAGTGTGGTCAACTCTACCAGAAGGAGTCGAAGGTTTTTCCTCAGTATCGGAATGTGGAGCAGTCATAATGTCTTGGATGTAAGTCTTGTAAGAGTCCGAAGACTCAGAGGGAGCTCTCCGACGTCCTCTATCAACACAACGTGAAATCTGGGCAGGCCCTAGGTCAGCCAACCGACGGGATCGACGGAGAGTAGGGCTCCATGCCACGATATCTCCGTAGAGAATATATAATCAAAACATCCCCTAAAGGCCAACTATCAATCAAAAACAGTAAATCAAAAGCACACACCTAGAGAAACTACAGCCAAGAGTAGACAAACAGAGTGGCTAAATGAGCTCCCGACACTAGAGCCCGTATGTCTCACCTAGGAGAGGATTTAGACTCCCAAACTATAGCCGGAGGTAACATAATCAGTTATAGAGACACCTAGGTTTCACTACGTGTACAGGGTCAAGTCCATTGTAGAAACACAACTGTGCTGTCCAATCCCTATCTGACTCAGGACACAAACAACATAACCACTGCAAGTACCCTATGCGATACCTAGGTAAGGAAACTATGGTCACTGCAATATAACCAATGCTTAGGGGGACAGTCATAGGTGGGACCTGTTGTATGGGAAGGGTAGCTAAGCCTGAAGCATAAGAGGATGAACCTCTGATACCCCCAGATATGAATAAATCCTGGATATATCTCCCACGTTCAGCTGGTATTAGAGGGATATCTCCTCAACCAACCTCCTGTGACCTCATGCTTAACTCTGGATTGAGTAGAGCTTCCTGAGAACACCGATCTATACCATGGATTCCTCCACTCCCTAGTCAGACACCCAGTGTTTCGTCTAGTAGTATTGGATTGTTTACTCACAATGATCTATTCCAAGACTCTAAACCTATTCTAGTTGGTGTACCCTATAAATAAAATCAGTCTAATCAATTTTAATACTAAGTGTTAATTTTAGTGGCTGTGGTTACTCAAGGGATATGATCGTGAAACTAGTGATGTGTAGACTCAATAGTATGCAAAATTGTCCAATCCTAGACTCATCTATCCAATAAAACAATGTCACTAATATGCAAAATCAACCAACAATTTCGAAATAAAGATGCAATCTTTTATCTTTTCGATGCACAAGCAGAACCTAAATGAAGGAAACAAGCACTCAATGCAAGATGCAGTACATGAAAGTAAAATATTTTTGTATTTTCGCTTATAAACAAGAAGGAAAATGCAAAAAACTAGATATATATTTTTGTATTTTTTCAATATAGATGGAATGAAAAAATGCAAGCAAAATCCTACTATTCAGTCACTGAAGTGCCGAGAAGATCACTAAAACAACCCAGCAGATCCTAAAGAACAAGACTCAGCCAAAGGAATGAGCTCAAAAGGAAAAAACCAAGAGGCTAAATCCAAAAATTGGTAAAAAACCAAGAAGGCTCAACCAAGAGAAACGAAGAGTTCTGGTCACAACCAAGGCATGAAACAGTCAAGAAAGAGGCCAACAAAGACTCAGGAACAACCAAAGCCAACCCAGCAACAACCAATAGCCATAAACCAACAAAAGCCGAAGTTACACGCTACTGTCGATGGAATACCTGTGGGTACCCACAAGCAGTAGAGAAAATAGAGGTGGGTATACGCAAGCTGATCTAAGCTAGCCCGTGGGTGAGGAAAAGAAAATGGGAAAATAAAGAGTCCAAGGGATCAGAAAAAGCAAGTTTTCTATGGTGTATCTTAATGGCCAATTAGTGACACAGAGCTTCGATAAACAACAACTCTAATTATGGACTAATGCTCAAAATTTTTCCCAAACATGGATGTTTTCCCTATTGGAGTCGCCATTTCTATATTGGAGAAAACTCACTATGGCTTGGGAATACCACAACAGACAGATGACTACCAGAAATCAACTCAATTCTCAAAACAATGCTATTATAAATGACAATGTTAAGATAATGGAGAAATGTAACCAACCTTGATCCAAATGTTTGATGTAGATCCCCGTTGGAGCTTTCAATCCATGCACTTGAAATCTGCAAATTAGTCTTGAAAGCCAATATCCAACAAGAACATATAATGTAAAAATGACATTAACATTATCAATAACAATGGTCCATAATATCACAAGCAAATGTAATCCAATGTATAATAAACAATATTTACAACATGATGGACGAGAATATGAGTATTTCTATTAATGAACAAGAAGAAGTACAAAGTGATATGACCTCTTGTCGGCAACCAATCTGAACCAATATCTAGATCAATCCACTTGTGCCTCCACCACTTCAATCCTCCATGAATGGCAAACTCAAACTAGAAAGGAGTTTGGAAGGTGAACATAAGGGGTTCACAACTACAACGATCAATGAGTGTAGACTCAAGATAGGGCAAAAATCCACTAGAGTTCTCTTGCTATTCTCCTCTTCCTCCCATCCATAAGCCATATGTGCTCAATATATAGTCCTCTCAAAGGTAGGTGAAAGGACACATCGAGGCATTACTCGGGCAGATGGAGAGCCAAAGGTCACCCAATGATCGCTTTTTGGGAGTAAAAAGTAATTAATAGTGGTTTTTACCATTTTACTTGATACCTGTGGGCTATAGTGATGCAACTCGCGGGTATGCGTGCTATAGTGATGCAACATGTGGGTAGGAATAAAAATAGGGCAAACTAATATCTCTGAAGGATATAAGTGGATCTGAGTCACTGAAATGGATTCTACAGGCCAAATAATTCTGATGCTCACAGGGTGGAAGATTACGATGTAACATTAGGAAATTGCTATCCTGATCTGAAATGATAGTCTGTGGCAGCCCGAAATGAACTCAAACGTGCTTGAATAAGAGGTTAGGAGTGAATTTAGGGGAGATGCTCTTCTTGCAAATTATCAGAATGGCCATATTAGAGAAGCGATCCACAACCACAAACACACAGTCATTACAATTCTTGGTTGAAGGTAGTCATGACATGTAATCCATGGATATGGATTCCCATGGTTCTTTGGGAGTAGGAAGAGGAGTGTACAACCCTTGCTTATTAATGGAAGGTTTCATTATGGCATAAGCAGTGCAGGATCGGATAAGTTGACTAATATCTTGTCATATCTTGAGCCAATAAAAATAGTTTTGAAATATCACCACTGTCTTTTTGATGCCAAAGTGACATCCCACCCGACTGTAATGCGCTTCCCAAATAATCTTCACACACTCACTTGAAGGAACACACAAATGGCCTAGGTTGCATAACAATCCTTCCTGGAGATGAAATTCTATCACTGGTGTTCCTACACATAGTTATTGATAGATGGAAGCAAATCCGGTTTCACTATCATATAGTTGAGGCCACCTGGAGGTCTCGTGGCCACAAGAGTTGAGAACTGTGTTCAGTGATGCTACTGGAGGTCAACTGAGGAAATGAATGAATCGATTGGTGCTTCCCTTCTTATATTTAATGTTTAGGTGGAACTGCTACAAGTAGGTGTACCAATTTTGGTAGTAGTCATTTTGTAACTTTCCTTGGGTTTGCATGAACTGCAGGGGCTTGTGATAAGTGTGGATGATTGTTTATTTTTCTAGGATGTAATGCTTCCACTAGCGGCAACCTTGTACAATGGAATACATTTCCTTGTCATAGGTGGGGTACTTGTAGACTGTATCTGAAAGTGTCTCACTGTGATATGCCATTAGATGGCCATGCTGAGTGAGGATTGCACCAAGATCATAGTCTGAAGCATCTGTCTCAATCTCAAAGGGATGTTGCAGATATAGAAAGGTGAGGACAAGCGACAAACATAAGCATTTATTCAGCTCATCAAATGCTTGTTGTTGTGTCTTGGAATAAACAAACATGGGCTTAGATCCCCCTTTGGTCACTTGGATAAGGTACCAAGCAATATTAGAGAATCACAACACAAATATGCGATAGAATTTGGCAAGGCCTAGGAAGCTATGAAGCTTCGTGAGAGTTGTTAAGGTCATCCAATCATTAATGGCTTGGATATTGGTCGGGTCCACATGCACACCATGTTCATCCATGATGTATCCTAGATATTGAACCCTCTTCGTGCTAAATGAGCACTTATTTAGATTGGCATATAACTTGTGTTGTCGTAGGTTGTCGAGGACTTGTTGGATGTGATGCAAACATTCTCCCCATGTTTTGATATAGATGAGTATATCATCTAGATATACAACCACAACAGAATTGGTGAATTTCCGGAGAATATCATCCATAATCCTCATGAAGGTTGCTTTAGCATTAGTCAAGACAAAAGGCATGACCAAGCATTCAAAAAGGCCTTCCCAGGATTTGAAGGAAATCTTCAAGACATTGATATACTCAATTTGCACCTGATGATAGCCAAAATTTAGATCAATCTTACTAAAATATTTGGCACCCTTGAGCTGGTCTAGAAGGTCATCGATTCCAGGAATGGGATACCGATTCCAGACTGTTGTTAGGAACCCATGTCAACCCTTCTCTTTACTTTGTTAGTATATTGTTGTTGGACGCATATGCTTTGTAAGTCGTCCCGTATTACTTGTTGATCCATAGTTTGTATTATTGTTGTTGGACGCATATGCTTTGTAAGTCGTACCATAGTATTTGTTGATCCATAGTTTGTACTGGCCCATGGTTTTGACCCATAGTATTGATGCCTAGACTTAGTATATAAGTTTGTGTTGAGGCCAATGAAGACACTGTGAAGTTATTTTGTATTGAGCTTGCTCAAAGGAGGTTGCCCCCTCGAAGTGGCCTGCGATCAATAAAAGTATTATGTGATCTGATATATTGTGTATTCATCAATTAATTGTTCCAAGTTCTTTTCATTTGGTATCAGAGCACTTTCTTGGGCTCGTTGGGTGAAATTTCTGCCAAAATTGTTTTTCGCATCTGTTGCAGGTTCGGATCTGGGAATGATCCCTATCTGCTTAACTCTGGGAATTACTTGGGCATAAGCCCTAAAACTCATTGTGAGGAGTACCACAGGAACCTCGAAGTAGCTAGCCCATTGAGAGGATCTACCAGCGAAAAGGGCAACGACCCCTACCTGATTGACTCATTCCCACCCGTGAGGTAAACCAAGAGCTGTCGTTTGTAGAAAAGCAGTTATCAGTTTTACCTGAGCCATGGAGTGAGGGGTACTACCCCAATACGCAAGCAGTCAGACATCATTGGTGGCCGAGTGAATCCCCTGAACTATTAGGAAGCCGAGCATACCTGGGTCCATATCTATTTTCAGCGACAAATTCACAGATTTCATCTATCGAGAACTATTTCCAATCACTTCCACCGCGTTGCAGATCCATTTGTTATCGATCACTTCCGTGCCATTGTAGATCCCTCTATTTCCGATCACTTTCGCATCATTGTAGATCTATCTGTTTCCGATCCCTTCCACGCTGTTGCAGATCCATTCCATAAAATTCTATTTTTTTGCCATATCTCCCTTGTTTTCCTTCTATTTCCCTTGAAAATTCCCTGACACCCCTGTAATCCCATTCTACATATTTCATTCATGAGGACCCTATCCCAAATTCCACTTCCCAAAGCTAGAAATCCCACATTTGTCTATTTTTAGGGTTTGCCATAACTTCTTCGACTTTCACCCAATCGCCTTCAAATTTTACCACAAAGTTTTTTTCCTAATTCTGCTTCTTTGTCCCTCTCTGCCAAATTTTCTCATTCTTTCACCCCGCTTCCGAAATCCTCATTTTCTGCTTCCCTGTCCATTCAATAGTGTCCAAAACCTAGTCAAACCCAAATTACCCTTCATATTTTTTCCCAAATCCATATTTTCCTTTACTAAAATAGTTTTTGTTTTTGTTTTTCTACCCACTCAAAAAAAAAACAAAAAAAAACTCCTGGTTATGGTTGTCACCTGCGCAGGAGCAAAAACCATAGAGGAAACACTTGCAGCCATCCAAACCAAACTCTAGGATCTGGATGAAAAATTTCTTGGCCTTCATCTTGAGCATTCAACCAAGAACAACAAACAACAATCCGAGTCTTCATCAGACAATGGGTTCTCTTCTTCCAGCAATTTCCGTGGTTTGAAGCTTGATTTTCCTCGCTTCAATGGTACTGATCTGACTGGATGGATCTATCGTGCATAACAGTATTTCAATCTACATAATACTTTTGATTTCAACAAAGTTCCACTTGCATCCTTTCATTTGGAACAGGAAGCTCTTCAATGGTACCATTGGTACATCAAGGCTCATGAAGAGCCAAAATGGCCATATTTTTTCGAGCTCCTTTTGCAATGATTTGGTCCTAGTGCTTTTGATGACTTCATAGGAGCCCTCACTAAACTTATCCAAATTGGCACTATGAGAGAGTATCAAATCGAATTTGAGAAACCATCCAACCACATTGAACGATTGCCTGATGAATTCTACCGGAGTTGTTTTATTAGTGGTCTAAAGGATGCAATCCGCTTTGAGGTCAAAATGTTTTGTCCCAACACAATGATGGAAGCTCTGGGGTTGGATAAGTTGGCAGAAGACAAGATTGTAGCCCAACATCGCTCCAAACCCACTTTTGTTCCCTTCTGAAATATGGGTTCTCAACAGCCTCCCATTCCGCCAGCTCCTCGACCAACTCCTATCAAGCATTTGTCTGAAACAGAGATGCATGCACACAGAGAAAAATGGCTTTGTTATAATTGTGATGAGAAATTCACTTAGGGACATAAACGTGTTCAACAAAATCTCTATCTCTTGGATGTGGATTCTCCGCCTGTCTCTGAAATTGGTGAAGAATCTGTAGATATAATGGATGCTCAGGTCGACATCCAGGAGCCACCTATTGATCCTTTGTCTCAGGATGACTAGCCATAGATATCTCTCCATGCTTTAGCTAGAATCACCACCCCCCAAACAATGTAGATCAAGGGTTACTTCAAGAAGCTTCCTCTTACAATACTCATTGATTATGGTAGCAATCATAATTTCATTGACCCTCAGATCGCCAAACAGGCTGATTGTTTCATCCATCTTTGCTCCAACTTTGAAGTCATGGTTGCCAATGGGGGAACCTTTCCTTGCAAAGGGAAGTGTCATAATGTGTGTATATCTATGGGAGATTATAACCTGCGCCCTGACATGTTTTCCTTGACCTTAGGCGGATGTGATGTGGTTTTGGGTGCTCAATGGCTACGCACACTTGGCCCCATCTTATGGGATTTTGCTGAAATTTGGATGCAGTTTTTCCCCAATGGAAAAAAACACACATTGACAGGCTTACAACCAGGGTCTCTAAACATCATCAGTTCACATCACATGGAAAAAATCCTTAATAAGAATTCACATGGTTTCATTGCTCAGATACATTCCATTCAGATGCAACCATCAATGGTCTCCACTACTCCTTTGGATCTACAACAAATTCTGGGTCGATATACAGGTGTCTTTGCTGAACCAGTGGGATTTCCACCTTCAAGGCCAGAGTACCATCATATTTATCTCCTTCCTGGAAGTATCCCTCCCAACATCAGGCCCTATTGCTACCCATTTCACTAAAAAACAGAGATTGAAATGCTCATTTGGGACTTACTGAAGTAAGGTATTATTCGCCCAAGAACTAGTTCCTTTTATTCACCAGTTCTTCTTGTCCGCAAAAAATATGGGTCATCGTGCCTCTGCATTGAATTCCGAGAACTTAATCACCTCACCATCAAGGAAAAGTTTTCAATTCCTGTTGTTGATGAGCTTCATGGTGCTAAATTTTTCTCCAAGTTGGATCTTCGTTCTGGGTATCATCAAATTGGGTTCATGAGGATGATATCCCTAAAATATCTTTCTACACACATGATGGCCACTATAAGTTTTTGGTCATGCCATTTGGAATCAATAATGCTCCTTCCACATTCCAGGCCTTAACGAATAAAATATTCCGGCCCTACTTGCGGAAATTCATTCTGGTATTCATTGATGATATCCTCATCTATAGTAAAACATGGGTTGAACATATCCAACATCTGGATCTTGTCATGCAACTTTTCTCTGACCATCATCTCCACGCCAAACAGTCTAAATGTGTTTTTGGACAGAAGGAAGTCGAGTATCTCAGGCACATTATCTCAGCACAAGGGGTTCGCGTGGATCCTGCCAAAATCACTACCATGAACAATTGGCCGCATCCTTAGACACTCAAGAGCCTTCGTGGTTTTTTGGGGTTGACTAGCTACTACTGCAAGTTTGTCAAGGATTATGGGAAGATTTCATCTCCAATAACTATTCTATTGAAAAATGATGCTTTTACATGGACACATGCTACTGAGTGTGCATTTGACAAACTGAAACAAGCTATGTGTACTAGACCTATTCTAGCTATGCTCGATTTTTCCAAGCCCTTCACTATTGAGAGTGATGCTTGCGGCAATGGACTTGGTGCTATTATCCTTCAAGATGAACACCCCATTGCGTTCACCAGTAAAACCCTTTTAGGTAAGAATTTAGCTGCCTCTACATATGAGAAGGAAATGATGGCTATTTTGCATGCAGTACAAAAGTGGCGATCATACCTATTAGGGAATCATTTCTTCATCATGTCTGATCACCAGAGTCTGAAATATTTCTTGGAACAGTGTGTATCATCCCCAACACAACATAAATGGGTTATCAAACTCATGGGTTATGACTATGAGATCACTTACAAGAAGGGTAAGGGCTATATTGTGGCAGATGCTCTTTCTCTCACATTTGATGACCAAGGTTCTCTTTCATCTATTTCTATGTCTGTTCCAAATTGGTTGCAATCTATTCAATAGGGCTATGTCAATAACTCTTCATTATCTCAAATCATCCAATGCTTGGCCAACAACCCTACTGTTGTACCACATTACTCTTGGGATGGTGCTTCCCCAGAGCACAGATCTTCAACAGGCTGTCTTCTATGAACTCCATGCTTCTCCATCGACAGGGAACTCTGGGTTCCTGAAAATGTATGAGGGGGAACGATGTAACTTCTTTTGGAAGGGCATGAAAAGGACAATTCAACAGATGGTGTCTGAATGTGATACCTTCCAGCGCAATAAGGGTGAAACGACACTCCTTTCGGGATTGTTCGAACCCTTGCCCATACCTACACGGATTTGGACAAATATTTCTATGGATTTCATTGAAGGGCTCCCTAAATCTGGAGGGAAGACAGTGATTTTGGTTTTGGTTGATAACCTCTCCAAATATAGTGATTTTTGTGCTCCCAGCCATCCCTATACAACCTCCTCAGTCGCTCAAATTTTCCTGGATCAGATCTTTCGTCTTCATGGAATCCCTTCTTCCATTATCTTGGATCGTGATGCGACTTTCACCAGTCATTTTTGGACAGAACTATTTTGCCACACTGGCACCAAACGGAATATGAGTTCAAGGTATCACCCACAAACATATGGTCAGACATAAATTATCAATAAATGCTTGGAAACTTATCTTCGTTGCTTCACCTATGAATGACAACATCGGTGGGAAAAGTGGTTCCCTCCCACTGAATGGTGGTACAATACCTCTTACCATACTGCCTCTAAAATGACTCCATATGAAGCAATTTATGGTTAGGCACCACCATTTATTCTTCCATACACCCCCAACAGCTCACCAGTTTAGGCAGTTGACACAGTCCTTCGAAACTGCGATCAGATTCTTCACATTTTGTGGGAAAATCTTCACATGGCATGAAATCACATGAAGCAACAAGCCGATCAGCACCGTTTTGAGCGTACGTTTGAAGCAGGTGATATGGCTTTTCTTCGTCTCCAACCTTATAAGCAATCCTCCCTGAAACTCAAAGGGCATCATAAGCTCGCTCCAAAGTTATACGGGCCATATAGGATTCTTCAGAATATTGGGTCTGTTGCTTATAAATTGGAACTTCCTCCTTCTTCCCGCATTCATCCAGTATTTCATGTCTCTTGTCTGAAGAAATTTCTTGGCACCAACATCAGAGGACAAACTATTTTACTAGAACTTGATAATGAAGGATCCATCCTTTTGGAGCTGAAGGCCATCCTCAATAAGCGCACTTGTCAGCTTCACTCTTGCTCTATCACAAAGGTCTTAATTCAGTGGCATGGAATGAAGCCAGAGGATGCTACATGGGAACCACTCCTTCAGATTCAACAACAATTTCCACATCTCAAGCTTTGAGGACAAAGATTTTTCTAAGGGGGAGGGGATGTTAGGAACCCATGCCAACCCTTCTCTTTACTTTGTTAGTATAGTGTTGTTGGATGCATATGCTTTGTAAGTCATCCTGTAGTATTTGTTAATCCATAGTTTGTATTATTGTTGTTGAATGCATATTCTTTGTAAGTCGTCCCATAGTAATTGTTGATCCATAGTTTGTACTGGCCCATGGTTTTAACCCATAGTATTGGTGCCTATAATTACTATATAATTTTGTGTTGAGGCCAATGAAGGCACCGTGAAGTTAGTTTGTATTGAACTTTCTCAAAGGAGGTTGCCCCCTCGATGTGGCCTGTGATCAATAAAAGTATTATGTGATATGATATATCATGTATTCATCAAGTAATTATTGTAGGTTCTTCTCAAATGTGTTCTTGTTTAGAGATCGGTATTCAATGTAGATTCATCATGTCCCATCTTTCTTCTGTACCAACACAATTGGACTCCCACAAGGTGATAGGTTGGGTAAAATATGCCATTTCTGGATAAAGTATTGAATTTGATGTTTGATTGCCTTATTTTCCATGAGGGAATGCCTGTATACTAGCCTGTTAGGGAAAGGTTCCCTGAGTACCAAATCAATGGAATGCTTGACCTGGAAATTTACCGGCACTCCAATAAGTGTGGTGAAGATGTTTTTGTATGCATCCACTATCTTGTCCACCTTCTTCTGCTGTGTAGAGGGACTCCATGTCGAGGTAGCAGATGTTGCTGTGATATTTCATTCACCTTCATAATGAATCATGAAGAGGATGAATTTCCCTGTATGGGATATTACCTTCCTGCATTGCTTAGCTATGATGAGAGACATTGCAGTAGTGGGAATTGTCTTTGGTATCCTGTAGATTTTATTTCCCAAAGTAAGAATGACACTACTAGGTCTAGCCTCATACATAATATGACATTTCCACATATATGGTTGCCCTAAAAGAACATTACAAACTTCAAGCGGGGCAACATCACACATTACCTCATCTTTGAAGGGCTTGATGCCGTAGGATAGGTGACACTGTTGACTGACGAAGATGTCTCCTCCCTATCTTAGCCAACTGATGGTGTATGGTTGGGGGTGTGGAATCATAAAAAATTTAAATCTTTTGACGACCTCGACCAAAATGAGGTTCTTTTGGATACAGTGTCAACAATAAAATGTAGTGGATTCCCCTGCACCCACAATTGTGAATGGAAGAGGCGGTCCCCTTCATATGGATCCTACAAATATTTTGGTTGGATATTTGTGGTTGTAATGGTGGCACTAGGTTCCACATCAATGATCCTCTTTCCCCTTTCCTACGCTAAATCAAAGTCCGAGCCAGAGTCTAGGTATAGGGACTTTGTTTCAACCATCAATGATTATTTTTTAGCGGCATTCATCAGTGCCATGCCAAGGGATTTTGTGAAAAAAAATAATAGGATCTCGTGCTCTGCCATATCTCTTTTATTCTCCCACCATATGAGTTTTCTTGGGTTGATGAGAGTGGTTTTCCCCAAGCTCAACTAGTTTGAGACCCAACTCTCGATTTTCAGATCTTGTTGGGGACATGCACTGAAAAACCACAAGAGCAGATTGCTCGAATAGCACTGATCCAAATTTATGTGAGAAAGAAATGAAACTGACTAAATATATTCACATACATATCTATATTGAAATAAACACAACGATATAGTAAACTCAAATTCTATTAAAATGAGAAACATAACAAACTGTAAAATAAAAGCAGCTAGAATGGTGGTAGCTATATCGCTGAGAAGAGATGTGGCAACTATGCTCATTCATTACAAGATGAATACAAAAAGAGGCCGAATTGGCCTATATATCATAAGAATGAGGTAAATAAATCTAAACATGCAAAAACCTAACCCTAGAAGATGAACCGTCATAAAGTTTTCAGCCCCAAGGTGGTTAGTTGAACAGTTAACTTCCGGAGGTCATAACTTTTGCATACGATATCCGTTTGGGGAGATCGATATCCTATTGGAAAGGTATATCCAAGATATACAATTTTCAAATTGGGGAAAATATATGTCATTGGTAACCATCCTCCCCCACCCCCACCCCGAATCTCAAAAAAACATCATTTAGGGAGTCAAAATTGCCCCAAAAGTTCAGGACCCGAAAAACTGTGGAAAAATTACTAGAAATTGCCAAAATGGAAAATTGTTTTGAGCTAGTGGAATAGGTGGGTGGCCACCTATATCCACCTCATTCAGTACTCACCCCTTAGTAATTAATGGTATCCACTGAGTTGATTTCCCCCACCAAATGGGGAAACTTCTGCTAAACTTGAATCCTGGTGAGCCACTTTCCTTGGTGGAGTAGCTGCCTTGCTTTGATAACCCGATATAGTTGCATATTCTGTTGGCGGTTTCTATTAACCTGTGTGTCCGTGATATGATTGGTAATTTCATGTTCCATGTATTTAGGGTTGATCTCTGTAGGTTTCAACTGTTGCCACCTCTGATGTGTCCAAAAATGGTGGAAAATATGGGCAAAGGAGCTCCACATTAAACACTGGGTGCAGGCCAAGGAATGGAGGAATGCTTAATTCGAAGGAATTCTCACCAACTACCTAGGTGATGGTGTATGACCCATATATAAGTGGATGAAGCTTGTGATGGGGTTTCGTGATCCTCTCTTTCTGCAAATGAAAGAAAACCTTATCACCCACCTAGAACTTGTGTGGAACCTGTGCTAGTCACATCGCTGCTTGTACTTGGTATTGGATTTTTCCAATATGTCATGGATGTGTTGGTGGATGTGTTGGATTCGTTCAAAAAATATGGTGGCCTTATCAGCACCATTCTGAGCATGGGAAGATTTTTCCTGTGCATATGCAATGGGAAGAGCTACATCAATTGGGGCCAGTGGTTGGAACCCCATGAACACCTGAAAAGGGATGTGGACGATAGAGCTATAAAGGGATATGGTATAGCTATGGTGAACATATGGAAGGATCGCATCCCATCAGGAGTATGTAGAAGAGTGTACAACCCTTGCTTCTTGATGGGAGGTTTCACGATAGCGCAAGCAGTGCAAGATCAGATAAATCGATTGACATATTGTCAGAGCTTCATCCAATAAAAATGCTTTTGCAATATCACCACTCTCTTTTCAGTGCCAAAGTGCCTTACCACCTGACTATAATGGAATTCCCAAATAATCTTCTCATGTTCGCTTGAAGGAACATAGAGATAGGCTAGGTGGCATAAAAATCCTTCCTAGAGATGAAAGTATGTCACTAGTGTGCCTGCACATAATTCTTGATAGATGGAAGCAAATTCGTGATCACTGTCATATAGTTGAGGCCACTTGGAGGCATTGTGGCCACAAGTGTTGAACACCATGGTCAATGCTGCTACTGAGGAAATCGATGACTTGATTGGTACTATACCTCTTATATTCAATTTTTAGGTGGAAATATTGCAACTAGGTGGACCACTTTTGGTGGTGTTCATTTTGTAACTTTCCTTGGGCTTGCATGAACTACAGGGGCTTGTGATCAATGTGGATGACGGTCTCTTTTCCTAGGATGTAATGCTTCCACTGGCGGTAGGATCAGATAATGGAATACATTTCCTTGTCATAGGTAGGGTACTCGAGGACTATATTTGAAAGCATCACTATGATAAACCACTAGGTGTCCATGTTTAGTGAGGATTGCAACAACAACATAGTCCAAAGCATCTATCTCAATCTCAAAGCTTTGTTGTAGTTATGGAAAGGTGAGGATGGGTGCTGAACATAAGCGTTTCTTCAGCTCCTCAAATGCTTGTTGTTGTGGCTTGGACCAAACAAAATTGGCCTTCTATCCCCCTTTGCTCACCTAGATAAGGGACCAAGCAATATTAGAGAATCCCAACACAAATCTACGATAGAAGTTGGCAAGGCCTAGGAAGCTGCAAAGCTCCATGAGAGTTGTCTGGGTCAGCCAATCATGAATGACTTGGATCTTGGCCAGATCCACATGCACACCATGTTCCTCTACGATGTCTCCCATATAATGAACCCTATTCATTCCAAATGAACACTTCTCTAGATTGGCATATAACTTGTGCCGTCACACAGTGTTGAGGACCTATTGGATGTGATGCAAATGTTCTGCCCTTGTTCTTCTATAGATGAGGATATCATCTAGATATACGACCACAAAATAATTGGTGAATGTCCCAACAATATCGTCCATCATCCTCATGAAGGTTGTTGGATCATTAGTCAAGCCTAAAGGCATGACCAACCACTCAAAAAGGCCTTCCCGAGATTTGAAGGCAGTCTTCCGGACATTGGTTTGCTCAATTGGTACCTAATGATAGCCAAAATTTAGATCAATATTACCAAATTATTCGGCATCCTTGAGCTAGTATAGAAGGTAATCAATGTAGGGAATGGGATACCGATTCCGAACTGTGATATTGTTTTGTTGGGCCTGGCCCAATAGGGCCATTTTTTGTGACATTGTTGATGTTGAATGGACCTGAGATGTGTGCAGTTCAGAATATCGAATTTTGCCTAAGTATCGGCAGTGCTGCGAAGATGTGTGCAGTACCAGGTTTTGAAGGATGCCGTGAAGATTAGCACTGCATAGTATCAGTGCTGCGAAGATAGTAGGCCACGTGGAGCCAGTAAACTTTTGTATTGGACGGAGGATGGTCGGATGTAGCGGATAGACCAGCGGTGGTCTATTTTTGGTAAGATTGTTGGAAAGATGCCGAGTTGCGGGCATAAGCAGATTGAGAAGGCGGCCAACTGTACGAGTCCATTACGCAAAGGATGGATCGGGAAAGTGACAGTTTGGCGTGCAACAGTTGTACGTGGCTGTTAAGGGACGGACAACCTGCAGAGAAAGCGACTGGGAGTCGAGCCAACTGTATGTGGCCGTTAAGGGACAGATGGCCTGTAGAGAAAGCGACTGGGAGCTGAACCAGTCGCACGAGCCAGTCAGCGGAAGGGTGGCTCGAAGTGGATGACTTGTTGGAGTGCGCGCAATAGGGAGACTGAAAGCGATGGATCTAAGGCATGGAGGACTGCCATGATAGCGGAATCGCTATCAGAAGCCGGCACGATGGTTCAGAGGGACTGTAGTGGTTTGGAAACCCTAAGGGTTTCAGTCTTCAATGTTGGAAAGACACGACCTTCGGGTGTGATCTATTTAAGAAGACCATTTTTGTATAGGAAGGGTTGGATTTTTGTTGGTCGTTGTTGATAATTGCATTGGTGATAATATTGTATTGTAATATATTTTGAGTCGAGAATAGATTGTAAAGGCTTTGTAGCTGAGTGCGTAGAGAGCTATCTGAGCAAGAAGAGAGCCGCAGCTGAGTGCACGGGTAAGAACTGTGAACCCTTCCCTAAAATAAATATCAAACACAGTTCTTGTGGACGTAGCTTCCTACCAGGGGGAGTGAACCACGTTAAAGAGTGTGTTGTGAGACTATATGTTTATGTGTTTGCATTTATATTTATCTGTTCTGTAGTGGATGTGGAATGTTTACTTACAGTCTATTATGAGAAGGATTTTATATGCATTTGCCATCAAGAGAGTATGGAATGATATGTTAAGTCTGTAGGAATAGATGTATGGTTAATATTAGTGTCGCTTCTAAGGATAGTGAATCCATCATCTGCTTGAGCATAGAGGGAATTGTTTACATATTTAATGGATGCAGTCGATGAATGTATAACTTTTATTTCGCACCTGAGGGTTATGCTTAAAATAGTAACACTTAAGGGTATGTTCTGAGCATTAAATAGTCAGCTAGTTAAGTGTATAACTGAGTGGATAATTGGCACTTAACCCCTTTTTCCTTAAGTATTCTGCGAACGGTCTAAGTGTAGGAAGTCAAGTAGCAGTATTCATAGATTAATCTTAAGCCTCGCAGTAAGGAGGAAGGTAGTGGTGCAGATCGCGATGTTGACCATTGCTGCGCAGTCCGACCTTCGCAGCACTCGACTGGAGTGCTTCCGCGAACATTGTCACAATCATCAACTCATCACTCACTATGGACATCTGACTCCGCAGTGCCCCATTAGAAACACCTCAGGTGAGACCTTAGCTTGCTCGTAGGCTGTTGCCAAAAGGGCCAGTGCGAAGGGGTTTTGTTGGTATAAGGTAACCGCACAGAACCTGTGTCTTCATAAAGACTATGGTCAACAATTGATAAGCCAACAAATGGTTCCGTTGCCGTGCTAGAATCCGTGATGAGTTGCAGTCGTGATGAGTGACGAAGAATCTGAAATCCCGAAGAGTGCATTGAACTGGCATCCTGAGAAGCCAGAAATCCAGGCTTGGTGGGATAAGACCATAAGAGACTATAAAAGACAAGAGAACAGACAACCGCGTCTAAGCAACACACAGTGGTTGGATAGCTATCTATTGGACGACATTCATGAAATTTTCTAGGCCACATTTTCGGACGAGCTGCACGCGTGGATCTCGCGGCTTGCAGAAAAGAAAACTTGCTTTCAAGGAGGAGTTCCTACATAGTGGAATCTTGAGCTCATAGCATAGCTCAAAGCAATAGATAGTGCATTGACGCGTGCAGTTGACTTTTGGGTCGATCATATGCTAGAAGGATTTATCATAGAGTTTGCTGTGGATACGCTCAAATCCTACACCCAAGAAGAGGCACACTTTTTCAGAGGTTTGCAAGGTAAGTTCTTGAATAATCTCAGTCTATATATTAAGATGTTGTTAGCTGAGAAAGGTGTTTTAAGAATGCAGTAATATTTTTAAGTTGTCATGGTAAATAACATTTATAGCGATTTCGACAAAGATACTCACAACTTAAGAAGTGGGAAAAGATACAAATTCAATAAGAACCCTGGAGGATCTGGACTCCATGTAGATACTAAGAGTCCTTCTGATATTGAAAATGAAGCCGCACCCCCATTTACACCCAAGAACCCTCCACTTGCAGAGCCCGCACAGCCGAGTACATCTACCGCTATACGCCCATTTTGTTTTACTGCGCAGAGTCCTATACGACAGCCTAGCACCCCCCAAGGCACACCTCAAGGTACCCCTTCGAGTGCCATACCTCCCCCTAGAGCCATGGCCCATACAGATATGAATTTTCCTATATTCAAAGGGACGGGTCAGAAGACCTTGACCAGCACTAGTTCCTTTGCGAAGCTGTTTGGAGTGTCAGATAGATCCAAGAGGATGATGAGAAGAAAGCCCAACTTGTTACTACATTTAGAGATAAAGCACTGCTCTGGTTCATGAAGTATTCTACCATGCAGCCCAGGACCCTGGCAGAGATCAAAGCTACGCTGATAGCAGAGTTTAAGAAACCAAAGTCTGAGTCTCAGTGTATAACTGAGATGAAGGAAATCAAGCAGAGATCGACATAATCGGTCTGGGAATTCGACCAAAAGTTCAAGACACTCTTGGACCAAGTGAGCTTTGTCATAGCACCCGAACACCATAAAGAATGGTTTATTGCTGCACTGTTTTCGCACATCAGGTTACCATTAATGCAGCAGAAGGTTACATCCCAGGTAGAGGCCTTGGAAATTGCGATGAAGTTGTAGGCCTCGCCGATTGGTGAGTCTAGTTCTGGGATGACACAGATTCAAAACCAGCTTACCACCCTGACACTGGATCTATAGAGCATGAAGAATGGAAAAGAGCAGTGATCTGAACCTCGTCACGAAATCTAGTGCACAAGTTGCAAAGGAGACGGTCATTACCGGGAGCATTATCCCCTATACCGCGACTATCTCGGTAGTGGTGCGCCTAACCCCATCAATTAGAACCAGACACCCTGGTGTGAGATCTGCAGAACTACTGGTCATAGACTTGAAGATTGTTACCTAATACAGAAATATGTGAAGACACCTAAGAATATATATTGCAACTTCTGTAAATCAGTTGGACATGATGAGTCCAACTGCCGCACCTATGAACTAATGAATGAAAGAAAGCGTGACATGGATTCAATGAGAGGCACTGGCTTGTACAAAGTGCAAGAAGATAACCAGCCAAAGCAAGAAAACACGCATTATGATTAATCGACCTACAGAGGCCGTGGTGGTGGATACCGCGGTAGAGGAAGAAATACTGGCCCAACACAAGGAAGAGGCTGCGGCAGGGTCATCTGCTATAACTGTGGCCAGCCAGGTCATGTATCCAGAGACTGTGTAAACCCATGCAACACCTGTAGTTATTGTAAATCATTTGACCATGTTATAGAAGATTGCCCAGTGCTAGAGGTAGAGATGCAGAAAAGAAGAAGAATAGACATGCCAGCTCCTAACATCTAGTGGATCGTAGCAGAGAACAGACCTGCAGATCCTAGCATTAAAGTAGTCACACGTAGTGGCATAGAGACAGGCCGTGATAGGGGAGCAGAGACTTCCACTTCAGGAGAGGCTCATGTGAAGCAGGGCCCTCTTGAAACAATATGGGTAAGAAAAGCCCCAAGAAAGATGCCTTCTCTGGATCTGAAGAAGAACAAAGAGGCTTTTGTTGACGTGCGGGATACCTTCAGAGAACCAACACCTAAATCACCAAGGATCCCATTGCACAGCGAAGTACCATGTGTTGAAGACACACATGCTGCTTATGACAAGACTAGACATAGAGTGGATGTTAGCACCTCCATTGTGCAGTTCCTATGGAGCTATATGAAGTTGTTGAAAAATCAAAACGCGATAGCATAGCTGGAGAAGCTCATAAATCTGTATGAACCATAGACAAGTAGAAACTTCTAATGGTGCACTACATCTTATAAAGAAACAGAAGAGGACGGGCCGCGAAATGAGGCTCACTACGCAGATAAGAGACTTTGAGATGGATGAAGTTATCCTTGGTCTGGGATCATAAGTAAATGTCTTGACCAAGTAGACATGGCAGCAGATGGGTCGACCAAAACTGTTGTGGTCACCTATCCAGTTGAGCATGGAAAATCAAGAGAAAGTTATACCATTTGGCCGCTTAGCCAATGTTGTGGTTGATATTGACAGAGTACAAAGCCATGAAAACTTTGAAGTCATCAAGATTGTTGACGATAGCCAGCCCTTTCCTGCCTTGTTAGGAATTGACTAGGCTATTGACAATTTAGCCATTATAAATTTGAAAACAAAGAAGATGATACTTGAAGGTAAGCATCTGCGGGTTATCGCACCATTGGATCTTGCAGATGGGGACAGATATATCGAGTCGATTCAGGAGGAATCGAAGGCCCAGGATTTGGACTGACTGTACCAGATGACTGAGAACCAGGAGGATTACATTAATCCTACCATGGACGGTGTACTCAGCTGGAGATGCGATAGTTCCTGCGTGTCTGACTCCGACGCTGGACTAGAAAACTAGTAGAATCGCATGCACAAAGTGTCAGCTAGAAGGTGCGTGCAGGTCACGAAATCACTGCACTAGATTGGAAAGGAGGTAATTCCGATCCCTACATTTGATGGTTCTGCTAACGTTTATACTTTTATTCAAGACTATACTGCAGCAGTTCCAGAAGAGCACAGATTACCAGCATTGGATATGGCACTCCGTGGCATACCCGCCAGATGGTGGGCTTTGCACAAGCAGATATTGATCACTTGGGATCAATGCAGAACAAAGATGCAGATTCAGCTCGCAGAAAGGGTTACCTTACCCTTTGACAAGTTCAATGGGCAGATAGATCTTAGGCAGCATTTGGAAGTTTGTTCGTAGGCATGGGAAGAAAGGACACCTGAAGAGTGGGTGCACTTGTTTGTGCATACTTTAGAAGAGGATATTCTGAAGAAGTGGTATCTAGACCTGGAGTTACGCAGGGAGACAATAGATTGGGATACGATAACTGCGAACTTCCATAGAGATTTCAGCTTCGAGGATGAGAACCCCTCGATACATGAGGCACTTCAGATAATCAAGGAGCGTATATTCAGAGGAGATTGTCCTCGCGAAGATATATCATGGGAAGAATTCTTCGGCACAGATGACAGTCCTGTGAACATACACTCAGAATGGAAAGAATACGAAGAACATCCAATAGACTGTTATAATTTAGCTGAGGATGATGAGCATGGAAGAGAAGAAGATGAAGATGACCCACGCAACATCAATATACCAAAGTCAGAAGGTGCGTGTGATATAAAAGGACCGCCATTGGAAATCCCAGACATTAGTGGACTGGTCAAGACTCAGAAGGTGAACATTGGCACGAGTGAAGAGCCGAAGTTCGCATCTATCGGAGACTACTGGGATGATCAGACTGTTGTGGAGATTGTAGACACCTTGCATGAATATCCTGAGCTATTTTCGACCAAGATTACAGAGATGAAAGGAATATTGGGTGACTTAGGATTCATGAAAATCCCTTTGAAGCCAGGTGCTAAGCTTGTGAAGCAGCGACCGTATAGATTGAATCCATGGTACAAAGAGAGAGTCCGCGCAAAGTTGGACAAAATGTTAGAGGCAGAGATCATCGAACCTGTCGAGGAATCTGAATGGATTATCCCTATGGTCGTCCAGGACAAGAAAGAAAAGGGTGAGATCAGGATATGTGTCGACCTCAGAAAACTTAATGATGCATCAATGCATGACCCATTCCCTACCCCTTTTACGGATGAAGCACTTGACAATGTTGGAGGGAATGAGGCCTACTATTTTACCGATGGTTTCTCCGGTTATCATCAGATCAGAATTGATCCCGTGGACAGGCATACGACGACATTTGCTACAGAATGGGGGTCATTCTAGTATACAGTTATGCCGTTTGGTCTGAAGAACGCGCCTGCCATCTTCTCCAGAGTCGTCGTCGCGACATTCAAAGATTTCATGCATAAGTTTCTCGAAGCATATTTTGATGACTGGATTGTCTTTAGTTTGCTAAAGAACCATTGTGCAAATATGAGAATGATGCTTGAAAAATGTAGATAGCATCAGATCTCGCTGAATCTGAAGAAGTGCATCTTCTGTGTTCCATATGGAATCTTACTGGGACATATTGTTTGTAAACAGGGCTTGATGGTGGACCCTATGAAGATTGCCATTATTGTGAATTTACCTACACCAACTTCAGTTAAGATGCTGCACTCTACCATAGGTCATACAGGTTATTACAGGAAGTTCATTAAGGGTTATGCGCAGATAACCGTAGCAAGGGAGAAGTTGCTGAAGAAGGATGTGCCGTTCGTTTGGAACGAAGAGTGCAAACAGGGTTTTGACACCCTTAAAGAAAAGATGGTTACTGCGCCAATCCTAGTCTTTCCAGACTGGACAAAGCCATTTCATGTTCATGTGGATGCATCATGCATTTCCCTAGGCATTGTGCTAGCTCAGCCAGGAGAAGGGGGTATTGACCACCCCCTTGCATTTTCTAGTAGGAAGTTATCGACAGAAGAGAAGAATTATACCACTACTGAGCGGGAAGGACTTGCGATGGTATATTCCCTTCAGAAGTTCAGACATTATCTACTTGGTGCACACTTCCTTATGTTCACTAATCATTCTGCATTAAAATACTTGGTCAATAATCCAGTGTTAGGGGGGTGCATATGCAGATGGATGTTGCTGTTCTAGGAGTACGACTTCGAGATCATTATTAAACCCGATAGGATGAACTTGGGACCTGACCACCTATCTAGAATAGAGTCGGGAGAGGAGCCAAAGAATATTGAAGACAGTCTGCCTGATGCGCAGCTGTTTTCTATACAGGTTGCAGATGATTACTATAAGGATATCATTGATTTTCTGACAACAAAGATAACACCACAAGAATTTTTTGTTCAGCAGAGGAAGCAGCTAGTAGTCCACGCCGCGGATTTCACTCTCATTGCAGGACAATTATACAAACTCAGACTAGATGAAGTCCTGCGCAGATGTGTACTCAACCACGAAAAGCCTTACATACTAGTAGAAGCACATTCAAGGATCGCTGGAGGTCATTATACAGGAAAGGCTACTGCGCAGAAGATATTGCACGCAGGGCTATGGTGGCTTACCATCCATAAGGATTCTAAGGAATACTGTAGGAACTGTGATGTCTATCAGAGGACACAGAAGCTGTTGCGCAGAGACAAAATGCCATTGAACCCGCAGTTGACTTTACAGGACTTTGAGAAGTGGGAAATTGATTTCGTGGGACCTATAAACCCACCAGGGAAGAGAACTGGTGCGAGGTATATCATTACTGCCATGGATTACCTCACCAGATGGGCAGAAGCTAAACCAGTGAAGCACTGCAGCGCAGTTCATTTTTGAGGAAATTTTGTCAAGATTCGGCTGTCCAAAAATTTTGATGAGTGATCATGGCACTCACTTTCTAAACAAGACCATTGAAGCCCTCATAGAGGAGTTCCACATTTAGCATCACTGTAGTACGCCATATCATCCACAGGCGAATGGAACTGTTGAAGCTTTCAACAAGATACTGGAAAACGCGCTAATGAAGGTGTGTAACATAAACAGGGATGATTGGGACCAGCGCATCTCGTCTATGCTTTGGGCATACAGGACAACTTGTAAGAAGTTGATGGGACAGACACCCTTCCGGTTGGCTTATGGGCAGGAGGCCATAATGCCGATGGAGTACATTGTCCCCAGTCTAAGGATTGCTGCGTTCACCGGAATAACAGATCGTGAAGCATTATATGAAAGACTTCTACATTTAGTCGGATTAGAAGAGAATAATTTCATTGGAGGCTTTCAACAGCAAGTCTAAAAAAATTGTGAAAAGGCATGGCATGATCGCCATATCAGGAACAAATGCTTTCAGGTAGGTGACTTAGTCCTCCTGTATGATAGCAATTTCATGAAATTTCCTGGCAAGTTTAAAATACGTTGGCTTGGTCCATATATTGTTATGCATGTCACTAACAGTGGTGCAGTTCAGTTAGCCACTTTAGCTGGTGATACCCTACCCACTAAGATAAATGGAAGCAAACTTAAGTTGTACCGTGATAGTCCTGCTTCGCAACATGCGGAAAGATAAGCATGGGGAGAAATTTCTAAGTGCCAAGTATAGTTGAAATTGGGCACTAGAAATGTATAGAGTCTGTACGTGTAGCATAAAGGAACAGTGTATCAGCAGTACAACATTGCTGAAGCTACACAAGAACGACGAAGAGAACAATGGAAAAATAGCCGCGCAGGTCAAAGATCAGTACTGCGAAGAAACTGCGCAGGAGTTGAAATGTTCGCAGCGCAACATTCAGAAAAAAAAATAGCCGTTGCATGCCTTTTTGAGAAAATAGCCGTTAAGATGACCGTTGCAGCAACCGCTTTAGCATTTAAAGGGAAGATAGCCATTCTGGATAGGCTGATGGATGAAAAGACAAAAAGATCCGAGGGATTCGGCCGTCAGAGTTCACATTTAAATGCCTATCTAGCCGTTGAAGGAAGTGGAAGGGGGCTTGCTGCGCCTATAAATAACACCATTTGAAGACTCGTGGGCACTACCGAGCACTTAGAATTTTTTTTTCTGTAATTAACCTCTCCGAGCTAGTAGCCATATATATTCCCTCTACCATAGCCGCTATCTCATCAAGTGAATGTCTGAACCCTTCTACACAGAGCAAGAGCTTACTTTTGAAGAAACATTGAGAATCTTTCAGCATGGAGGGATTCAACAATTAATGAAAACTCCAGTTAAGAAGGTTGTCGTAGAACAAGGTCAAGGATCCCGCAAATCTCCAAGGATTAATCCGACAATGTAGGATAAGGGAAAGGACACACTGACTGGACCTCGAACAAAGCATTCCAAGCCTAGTTCGGTGGCCACAAGAAAACCCATATTCACCAAGGAAATTTCACTCAAGATGACACCAGATTATATCTCACCACGAGTGCTGGATGCCCCTATGTATAAGCTCGTAAAGAACGCCGAGTATGATATCCCTCTGTCGCCAGTGTCTAAGCATGTAAAAATTACGACAAACCTCTTGGGAAAGATCCCAAACTGCAAATGGGAGGATTATGACCTCTTGGAAGTGAAGAAGGACGAGCCACATGATCCCAAGTACCCAGATTTTCAACTAGATCAATATATGTGTTGGAAAAAGGATGCAAAAGGAGAGTTGAATCTGGTGGTAGAAAGCTGGTTAACACCGGTGGTGCAGTCAGGACTGTTAAACCTGCTGTGACTACCCCATTTTGAAAGGTCGACTGAGCTAAACATCATGGTTTGCACCTTGATGGCACGAATCCACCAAGGTCATTTATGGATGAAAAGTCCCATATACATCAGTATCGACCTAATCCATGTCATTACAGGATTGAGTAAGTGTGATGAGGATCCGAAGTAGTTCTTCCAAGGGAAGGGAAAAGAAAAAGATGTCGTGGCAAAGATGAAGAAGAGCCACGTGCTGGTGAAGGGAAAATAGGAATTTCCCACTGACGAGATTGACGATCGAGAAACAAAGTTCATTACACAGATGCTCGCAACAAAGGTATTGAAAACAACAAGACCCACCGAGGTGCCTACGGGCGCAGTGCTGCTTGGCGCTGCAGCAACAGAGGGCACAAAGTTTAACTGGTGCCAGTACCTACTGAATGAGTTCATGGAGGAATTGAACGATATTCAATGGAATGGGGGAAAATTCCATTTTACATGGATGATTGTCCTCATTGTATTCATCGGATGGAAGGAGTCGAAGGACTTTGTCGGCGTCAGTGTTGATAGATCCAAACCCAGAGGAATTAGGTTCATGAACCTATGTGCAGATATAAATCCGCAACGCCAGCATGCTACCCAAGAAGTCTTCTATCATTATTACATGCAGTTGCACGACGTGATCACGTGCACACCAAGAATAACGAAGCAGGTAACAAGAAAGTACATAGGCATTATCAATTTTATTGCTGACATGTGTTGTGTGTTTATCTCTCCAAAGGCAAAGATTAAGAAGCCACAGTGGTTCCCTGAGCTCTACCACATGACAGAAGCAGATATAGAGCTCATTATGAAGGATTGGCCCACCGACTACTGCGTCGAAGTTCTAGATGTCCGGAAAGACTCAGAAGATGATGAGATAATTCCTCCACCATGTCCAGTTATTGAAGAGAAAGAGCCAGAGAAGGGCAAGAGAAAAGAGCCGAAAATCCCATCCTAGCCGAAGGCGAGAAAGAAGCAAAAGGAGACAAAAAATCCCACGGATATGGTTTTAAAAGAATACGACTTTGACATGATTGCGGAAAAAGTGAATGAGACCCTCGAAGAATTTATGTCAGATAAGGAGAAAAAAGATAAGGCCATCCAGGATGACCTTGTGAGGAACTGGGTCGCAATGCAATGGCTCATGAAGAAAATGGAGGATGTCCATAAGAGCTTGTCCTTGCCGCGTGACATGGGGGCCGCAGAAGCTTCGCAGCAGGCACCATCTCCCCTCGCTGTTGCGCTACTACCCAAAATGAGACTTGTCCATCTTGACCCAATCATAGTCACATTGCCTATGTCACGGAACATGGTCAACGCGGTTGAGCTCGACTTAGCAAAGATTCCGGTACTTGGTCTGCATTATTTGCACACGCAGTTTGGTGAGGAGATGCATGACAGAGCCGCACAGTCCATGAGAGTAGAAGCTCAGTTGCAAGCCGCGAACAGGTAGCTTGAGGAGTCGAGTACGTGCACCTTGTTGATGATGGGAGATGAACAATAGCGCTGACAGAAGCTGGAGGCTACAATCAATTCTGTTGCGATAGAGATCGAAGGAGTGCATATCCAAGATAATCCCGAGGATACCGTCCATAGAATAGCGGATAGGGTGAGGACCCTAAAGTCAAAAATGGAGGACAAGGTAGTACTATATGAGGAAGATATCAATTTGCTCAGGGAAAAAATGAAACCACGGGATCAGTTAACTGAGAAGAAGTAGAGAGAAGCTGAAGTAAGGACTGCAGTAGAAAGCATCACAACAGAGGCTGCGAAGTGCCAACAATTACTTGATCAGTCCTTGAGGAAAATCCACAGTTGCAGCAGACAAAGACCGTGGTGAAGGAAAAACAGACCGCATTGGAAGCCATGCAAGTAGAGGTGAAGACACTACCACCATGAGACAAACTGCAGAAGTACAGAGAAATATCTACCTTGAAGAAGGAAGTATAGATCTTAAGAGAAAAGGAGACTGCACTGGACAATCAGTCGCAGCCACTTCTCGAAGACGCCTCTAAGGTCTCGTAGCGCATAGAAAATAAATTCAAAGAGCTGCGAGCCAACCAAGAAGTGGTAGAAGCACAAATTGGCATGGAGACAACACCTGAAGAGCTTGAGACCATAAACAAATTGGAGAAGGAGGTCAAAGAAACAATGAAGCAACTGACAAACACTTATAATGAGTTTGCATTGTTGTAGATATTTCTCCCTACGGATAGGTAGAAACTCTCTTAGGATAAAGCAGGATGCACTGACTCTATGCTAAGACAAAAAGGAAACAAATGCTACCTTGAGTTCCTGAACTAATCTTCACAACAAGATTAAATGCATTCAGAAGAGATGAAAGACATAACTCACCTTCCAATTCGACGTTTGTCCCGCTTCTAGCTCTTGATCCCGAAGCTCCAATGTAGAACCTGTTGAAATCAAAGAAAGGACAAGCATGCAAGCTTCCAAATACCTTGAAGCAAAGATTAAGTTCAAATCTAAACTAGATACATTTCATATCAAAGATTTATACAATACACATGAAATGGGAAAAACAAGACAAGTTATCTTTTATTGCAAACTTGAAGAGTGCTTACAAAGGTTGCTTGATATCCAAGCCAATCCTCCAGCTCCAAGTGCTTCCTCTAGCTATCTCTACAGAAGTATGAAGATCATAGGTTTGATGCCCCAAAAGTCCTCTCTTATAGCACATGGGAAAGTTAACCAAAGAGAGAAGTGTGGATCTATGGAGGGTTTAGTGGATAAGGCCAGCTAACCAAAGAAGGAGTTAGGATCAAACCAAAGGTGGTAATCCCAACAAAATCTCCTCGAAGGTTGAGATCACAAAGTCTAAGGCAAAAAGGATAATTTTAGACTACCGCGCCCCTATAACTGAGCATAACACGATAGTACTGTGCCCTAGATAAGGAGCAATGCGCGGTAGTGTTAACTACCATGCCCCTGTAGATGTGCAGGGAGCGGTAGTGCTCACAAACAGGGCTAAGTTGGGTTGGCAGATGGCAGAAAAAGGTTTTGGTTTCAATGTTCAGTCAGTGTTTTTCACTCTGGATGTTCAGATGATCTTTAAGGGAAACTGTCGTTTAGGTCGCTAGTGTAAGGATGGGACACTAATACATAATGTGTAATATTGAGGTATAATAGATGCCCCCTAAAGTGTGAGGTCAGAAGAGACTTATGGCCAAAAGAATTTACAAATATGGTTTAGAGATAGCAGCAAGGGGAGCAACAAGGAGCTGAAATAGAAACAAAATGTTAGATATACCACCGAGGCAGGCATTCCCATTCTTGGAAACAAATGACTCAAAGCATGGCTACCGACCAATACATTGTAGATCCATGAGTACTGAGATGATACAGACTGTAGACAAATCATGGTTACTATGAAAAGGCGTAGATCCATGAGACAATAATGACACAGCCACGACCAATACATAAGTGGATCTGTGTGACAATACAGAAAAAATCCCCATTGCAACCTGGATGTAATCAAAATACAAAAGGGTGTCCAGGGTCTTCTACCCAATCGCAAACGATACGAATCTAGCCATGTGATTACAAGGTGTTGAAGTCGAACATGGTAGAAACCATTTGATTACCAGTCAATGATGTGAACCGTTAACAAATGCAAGGGAAATCACCAATAATGACAATGATCCCCAAGGTATCTATAGTACATCTCAATGAAATGAGAATAAAGGAGTCGATGTCGAGCATCCAAGAGATCATTCAATCAGAGGTCAATGATGAAAACCTACTATTGAATATGAGGAAACCTTCCATTGAGGCATGCAGGTACCAAGGTACTAGTGGTTGACTCCTAAGCCTAATTCCTGGATAGTGATTTGGTGTCGACAGGAATAGACTCGTCGAAGGTGGGCCATAATGATTCCCACATCATCGGCATGAAATCAGAATGAGAGATAGTATGGACCGATGAAACAATAGAATATTTATTGACACAAAGGGAAGGTTTGACATGAAGTGGAGGTGGACTCAAGGTAATAACCCTTTGAACATATAATGACATGAAATAGAGCTTGGCAGCAGGGACTACTTGAACAGACAGAACCATAGGAAGTGTGAACTCATAGCAATAATGAGGACACATGATCATAATGATGACACTATCAGCGAGACTGATTACCCAAAACAAACAAGGTGAGGATGCATGCCATGTTCAAAGGTGACGACTCACAAGTTGCCAACAAGGTAAACTTGACTCATTTCCCATTTTCCCCTGACATGATGGACAAGTACCTATTTGTTGTTTTACGAGCTTGAGGAGGATAACATATGCTCGGTATAGCTCATCTCATAGATGAGTCCAATCTCACATGTTTTTTGAACCTGAGAAAGGAGGGGTTCGTCCCAAAGTGGGCCCTTCGATGTTGAATTTTTACGAGTCCAAGGAAGGAAAACTCGGTCGTCATTTCATGTTTAGAGAGTCTAAAAAGAACTAAAGAAGACTCCAATAGTCCTTTTTCGTAAAGTTAGCCTCATAGCCCGAAAAAGGGTAAAACAACGTGGGAGAGGACTCTTCCAGTCATGATTGGCTGGAGTATTCCTTTTTCGTAAGTAGTGCCCCCTAGTCCGAAAAAGGGGTAAACTATCACTAGGAAGACGATCATTCAAATCCTTTTACAAGCATGAACGAATCAATTTCGCTTGGCCATCTTTTCCTATTTTAGGAGTTTGAAAAGAGCTTAAAGAGGACTCCATGTACAACTTTGTCATGGTTGATGACCAAGTATGACAAAGGAAAAGTAAACTCGGCACAGTTCCTTTTCCTTAAATAGTCTAGCGAGGCCAGATAAAGTGATAAAGCTATACTCATTAGATACACCTTTTTACTCCAATTGTTTAATGAGCATGATAATGGTATCAAAAGCACTCAGAATCTTTTTCATGTTTGGATCCAGAGCACGAAAAAGGAAAAGTAAGCTCAAACCACTTTTCATGTTTTAACCAGAGCATGAAAAAAGTGAAAAGTAAGCTCAAACACCATCTTACTGTTTTTTAACGAGCTCGAAGATAGGTTGTAAGAATGCTCATGATGTCTGCTTCATTTTTTAACGAGCTTGTAATAGAAAATGAACTATGCTCAGGATAATTTTCATGGTTTAATGAGCTCTAAACCTAAAAAGGAAAGTATGCTTGAAAATGTTCCCAATGATGAACTTCTTCCCGTCATGAAATCCAAAGGTTGGTACATGCCCCCAACATGATTGCTAGAAGTAAGTGACTTAGATCCAACGTGGTGTGGAGAGGCGATCGAGTTGACTTCAATGTAACTTCCAGAGGTTGAAGACATGCCCCCAAGCTTCATTTCATTCGCCTAAGGTATAGGCGAGTGAAAACAAGGTTCAGGTACTAAGTCTACGAGGAGACTTGACTCAAAGGGAAAGGATATGTTTCATTTTTTAATGAGCTTGACACAGGAATAGAACTTTGCTCAAACTACTGGTTTCATTTTTTAATGAGCTTGAAGTCAATGGTAAACTCTACTCAATGGTTAAGGCCCATTGATGGGTTCCTTCCCAACATGATAACCAGAGGTTGGTAAATGCCCCCAGCATGATTGATAGTGGCTAAACATGCCTCCCAAGCTTCATTTTGTCTGATTACTCTTCTTCCTTACCCAAAAATCCTAGCTACTAATCCGAATGTGTTCACCAGGGGGGGAAGGGAGAACCAGGACCAAGTGACCTAAGTAGATGAAATGAAGGTTCAAATCCTAACTCTAGCGAGAGACTCGAACAAATGGAAGGGAGGACTATTTCATTTTTACACAAGCTTGAAATAGACAATAACAATGCTTGAAAGGGTCCTTTTTATTTTTTAACAATCTTAAAACAGAAAGAAATTATGCTCGAAGGTAGTTTCATTTTTACACAAGCTTGAAACCGAAAGTAAACTATGCTTGGGATTGATTTCATTTTTACACAAGCTCGAAACCAACGGTAAATTGTGCTTGAGGGTCGGTTTCATTTTTTAATGAGCTTGAAACAAAGAATAAATTATGCTCGTAGGAACCTATTTCATTTTTTAACGAGCTTGACATAGAAAGGGAACCATGCTCATGATGGATTTCATTTTTACACAAGCTTGAAACTGAAAGTAAACTATGCTTGCAGGGGCCTGTTTTATTTTTTAACGAGTTTGAAACAGAATGAACAATGCTCGAAATGATGGTTGGTTTCATTTTTACACAAGCTTAAAACCAAAAGTAAACTATGCTTGAGAAAATGGTTTCATTTTTTAACGAGCTTGACACCGGAAAAAGAACTATGCTCCAACGTCCCCCCCTTAGGGGGGAGAAACCACTAAAACATGTGGAACATTTAGGGAAGTCTGGTGACTAGGAGTCATGCGATGAGTGGGCGTTACAAAGGAAAGTTGATCGATGGTCACAACATTCCCATGATGGTGAAAATACATCACTCGAAAGAGTGAGGACACTACAACCTTCATTGCATAGACGTAATCACGTCCAAGGAGTAGATTAAAATCTAAGGGACCTTGGACTACCATAACATCAATAGAGACAGTTTTCCCTCCCAAAGTGATAGCTAATTGAGGAAGGGACCCTAAAGGTCTAGTAGGCCTTTGATTGAAAGCCAATATCTGGTCAGTGACAGGAACAAGCCGAGGAGAACCTAAGGCTTTCCAAGCAGTTGAGGATAAAATAGTAACAGAATATCCCTCATCAACTATCGTACGAAATTTTTTTTTATCAGAAACTCCTACAGATGTTTGAAAAGGAATACTCGAAGGAAGATGTGATTCTGTTAACCCATTCCAATCAAATGAAATGACCTCAGTACTTGGAGGGGGTCTCGTGGAAATGGGTTCTTTCCCGTCATGATCAGAACTGACTAGAAAAACATCAGTGGTTATCAATCCACTCTCGCTTGGAAGATAAGAATGAGATGAAGATTGTGTCAAGGTGACTGCTCAGTCTGGACTTTTTCCAATGAAAGAGCGAGATCGAGTGGAGATGATAGAAACTCGATCACTTCACTCTCGGAAGGGAGAGTGGGATCAATTCTAGATGAAACTGAATTGATCACTTGGTCAACCAGCAGGGGGTTAAGGGACAACTTACTATCGTTTGTTGGAAGCACCGGTTGAGAACTAGTAATATCTTCCAACCACCGCAAAGCTTCATCCATGCTTGGAGAAAGGAAAGTATGATGCATACCATTGCATATCAAATAGGTATATAGGACTTTACCCTTCCGACCCTTCACCAAGGGGTCACTGGTTGAGGGAGTGTCATCAACATGATGGTCAGAGGTTGATGATACAAGTGGTTTTGGGTTTTTAGACCACACTTCTGACACACGGGAAAGACCAGGGAAATCCTTGAGAAGGTGATCACCCTTGCAAAGTTTGCAAGGGAACTTGGGTTTGCGGGGTGTTTTCGTAGAATAAGTGCCATTAGAGGAAACTGGTTTACGCTTGGTCTCTTTATTATCCTTCTTCTTCTTAACTTTCCTTTTTTTATTCTTCTTATCCTCCTGATTACTAACATTACTGCTTTGATCAGGCGAGGGAGAAGAAACGGAAGAAGATTCATCCAACGAAGAAGGGGAGGGTTTAGTTTGGGATTGACTCTCCCGTGGTGGAGAGTTAACATTCGAAACATTGGGTACAACTGGAATCACCGGATTGAATAACCATACCGGTAATCCTATGGTTAATCCAGGAAGATTTAACGTGGCAATAAAGGGAGGACCAATATCTCCAACTGGAGGAAAAGTGAAAGGTACCCCTTGAAAAGGGGCCTCCAAATTGGTAGTCCCAGAAGGAGTATGGGTGCATGGAGGTGGATTCTCCATGGAACAAAACTAAGTGATGTGGACGAAGTCTTGTTAAAAAGAACTCAAAACCCTCAGGAAACCGAGCGTGCGAAAGGGGAGCTAGGAAAAGACAAGGCTCAGAGGCCAAAAGAGCAAGCTCAAAAAACCATACTAAGGCTGCTGCCACAGTAAGCAAGCTGTACAACAAAACGACCAGAATGCCAACAAGCAGCCCTACAAAGAAAAAGACCCTCTACAAGATAGCAAGCAAAACCTCCTAACTAAGAGCTGGAGACCTCAACAAATTGTATCCTTCGCAAGGTGATGAAATCCAAGTCAAACAATACAAAATGAGAGACTAATAGTGGAAGGATATCCCTCTACCGAAAGCAACCTCGGGTAAAGAGCCCTAGAAGAAAAGTCGCTAAGCTACCTTGTTCATGACACGTCGAAAAAGGTTTTCGGCGCTTCTGCCTTATCACCCTTGTATCATCAGTATGGTGGCTAGAGAATACAAGGAAGACAATGATCGATGTTTCCTTAGGGATAAGTGGAGTGTGGTATTCCACAGAGTCCGTCCGGTTCTCGATCTTGCGGCGGTTTAACCCCTAAAACAACAGGAGGCCCCTCCAAAAACTGGTTGCGATTGTGTCAATAAATACTAGAGGATTTTAGTTCCCTAGAGGACAACGACTATGTCTCAGATGATAACGACAAGGGGGAATTATTTGGATGCCTATCCCTGGTGTCCTACCTAACTATCAAGTTCTTTTGATTTCCTCAAGTGAGGTTATGGTGTGTTTAGTTAGGGAGATTAATTTTAGTGGTTGTATTACTCAACTGGGTAAATGGACGTGAAACTTGGTGATGTTGTGACGAACCAAACCATCAACATGAGAATTAATCGAAATGAGCCTTTCTATTCGATGAACACTAGCTAAAGTAAGGAAGAATTCTTTATGTTCCCAATATGCACAACCCAATGCACATGCAATTTTATTTCTTTTCAAAATGATAGAAAGAAGTAAAATATGTACCCAAAGCAATGAAAAAGTTCTTCATATGAACACCAAATGTAACGATTCTAATCCATTTCTTATCTTTTCACACTTGAAAAAGACACATCCAAGCTACAGAAAGAAATATTCTACAAACATTTCCAATTAGATGGAAGACAAAGAAAAGCACTCAACAATTCTATCTTTAACTCGAATGTACATGAATCTGAAACAAGCCTTTCTTCTTCTTATGAATTTGAGACCAAGAATTGCAAATGATCAAATTAAAGCAAGAAGAACATATATTTTTTCCAGTTTCGTGAATATAGCAAAAGAGTGACAAAACTAAGCTTCTCTTTGGACTAAAGTGGAGACATGGAATCAATCTTTCCCAACAATCATTAGATAGGATGTAAAGGAAATAAGATGCCAAGCAATCCAAACATGCCAAACCAAAAAATAATCTCAATACCTTAATATGGGTAAAAATGACTGTAGGATGCACAATTCATGGCCCCCCCAAAACACTAGTGTTTACCCAAAGGGCCAACATGGATCCAAATCTCGAAAAGACCCAAAAATAACCAAACAAACCAAATAAAAACACTTTCCAGGAACTACCGCGGGCCTGCAGGAAACTTGGGAGTGGTACTGATAGACTACCATGCTCTAGACAGTGGTTAAGGCACGGTACCACTGCTCTATAGGCAGTTACGGGGGAGCGGTAGTGTCTGAACAAGGGGAAAAAGGCGGAAATTTAAGAAAAGATTTCAACTTTTCAAGCGTTTCCAACCCAGAGGACTTACTGATCTGTAACAGAAGTCTAATGTAGAGAATAGGGAAGTGAATGAGGGTAAAAGAACCCAATTCTTACAATCAATGAGTGAAATTGAAAGCAAACTTCACAAGCAAAGAAAATTGATTCAATGGTCCCCAGTGGAGTCACCAGTTTTTGTTGTAGATATTTCTCCCTACGGATAGGTAGAAACTCTCTTAGGATAAAGCAGGATGCACTGACTCTATGCTAAGACAAAAAGGAAACAAATGCTACCTGGAGTTCCTGAACTAATCTTCACAACAAGATTAAATGCATTCAGAAGAGATGAAAGACGTAACTCACCTTCCAATTCAACATTTGTCCCGCTTCTAGCTCTTGATCCCGAAGCTCCAATGTAGAACCTGTTGAAATCAAAGAAAGGACAAGCATGCAAGCTTCCAAATACCTTGAAGCAAAGATTAAGTTCAAATCTAAACTAGATACATTTTATATCAAATATTTATACAATACACATGAAATGGGAAAAACAAGACAAGTTATCTTTTATTGCAAACTTGAAGAGTGCTTACAAAGGTTGCTTGATATCCAAGCCAATCCTCCAACTCCAAGTGCTTCCTCTAGCTATCTCTGCAGAAGTCTGGAGATCATAGGTTTGATGCTCGAAAAGTCCTCCCTTTGGCCCATGGAAAGCTTCTCTCTAATAGCACATGGGAAGGTTAACCAAAGAGAGAAGTGTGGATCTATGGAGGGTTTAGTGGATCAGGCCAGCTAAAAAAAGGAGTTAGGATCGAACCAAAGGTGGTAATCCCAACAAAATCTCCTCGAAGGTTGAGATCCCAAAGTCCAAGAAAAAAAGGCTAATTTCAGACTATCGCGCCCCTATAACTGAGCATAACGTGGTAATACCGCACCCCAGATAAGGAGCAATGCGCGGTAGTGCTGACTACCGTGCCCCTGTAGATGTGCAGGGAGTGGTAGTGCTCACAAACAGGGATAAGTTGGGTTGGCAGATGGCAGAAAAAGGTTTTGCTTTCAGTGTTCAATCAATGTTTTTCACTCTGGATGTTCATATGATCTTTAAGGGAAACTGTCGTTTAGGTTGCTAGTGCAAGGATGCAACACTAATACATAATGTGTAATATTGAGGTATAACATGTAGCCAAGTTGAACACTTAGATTGGTGAGCAGACTCCGGTACTAGACGTTGAGAGTGGCTCGGGGACGAGCCACAGGTAAGTGTTAGGGGCATGTTGGGCCTGGCCCAATAGGGCCATTTTTGGTGACATTGTTGATGTTGAATGGACCTTAGTTGTGTGCAGTTTAGAATATCAAATTTTTCCTAAGTATCGGTAGTGCTGTGAAGATGTGCGCAGTACTAGGTTTTCAAGGATGTCGTGAAGATCAACGCTGCATAGTATCAGTGCTGTGAAGGTAGTAGGCCATGTGGAGCCAGTAAAGTTATGTACTGGACAGAGGATGGTCGGATGTAGCGGATAGACCAGCGGTGGTCTATTTTTGGTAAGACTGCTGAAAAGATGCCGAGTTGCGGGCATAAGCAGATCGGGAAGGCGACCAACTATATGAGTCTGTTAAGTAAAGGACAGATCGAGAAAGTGACAATTTGGCATGCAGCAGTTATACATGGCCATTAAGGGATGCACGACCTATAGAGAAAGTGACTATGAGTCGAGCTAGTTGTACGTGGTTGTTAAGGGAAGGACGACCTGTAGAGAAAGTGACTGGGAGCTGAGCCAGTCGCACGAGCCAGTCAGCGGAAGGGTGGCTCAAAGTGGATGACCTGTTGGAGTGCGTGCAATAGGGAGGCTGAAAGAGATGGATCTAAGGAATGGAGGACTGCCATGACAGCAGAATTGCTATCAGAAGTCAACACAAAGGTTCAGAGGGACTGTAGTGCTTTGGAAACCCTAAGGGTTTTGGTCTTCAATGTTGTAAGGACATGACCTTCGGGCGTGATCTATTTAAGAAGACCATTTTTGTATAGGAAGGGTTGGATTTTTGTTGGTCGTTGTTGATAATTGCATTGGTGATAATACTTTATTGTAATATCTTATGAGTCGAGAATAGATTGTAAAGACTCTGCAGCTGAGTGCGAAGAGACCTATCTGAGCAAGAAGAGAGCCGCAGTTGAGTGCACGGTTAAGAACTGTGAACCCTTCCTTAAAAGAAATATCAAACACAGTTCTTGTGGACGTATCTTCCCACCCGGGGGAGTGAACCATGTTAAAGAGTGTGTTGTGAGACTCTATGTTTATGTGTTTGCATTTATATTTATCTGTTCTATAGTGTATGTGGAATGTCTAGTTACAGTCTATTATGAGAAGGCTTTTATATGCATTTTCCATCAAGAGAGTATGGAATGATATGTTAAGTCTGCAGGAATAGATGTATGGTTAATATTAGCGTCGCTTCTAAGGATAGTGAATCCATCATCTGCTTGAGCATAGAGGGAATTGTTTACATATTTAATGGATGCAGTCGACGAATGTATAACTATTATTTCACACCTGAGGGTTATGCTTAAAATAGTAACACTTAAGGGTATGTTCTGAGCATTAAATAGTCAGCTAGTTAAGTGTATAACTGAGTGGATAGTTGGCACTTAACCCCTTTTTCCTTAAGTATTCTGCGAACGGTCTAAGTGTAGGAATTCAAGCAGAATAATCTTAAGCCCCGCAGTAAGGAGGAAGGTAGTGGTGCGGACTGCGGTGTTGACCATTACCACGCAGTCCGACCTTCGCAGCACTCGACTGGAGTGTTTCCACGAACATCGTCACAGTCATCAAATCATCACTCACTATGGACATCTGAGTCCGCAGTGCCCCATTAGAAACACCTCGGGTGAGACCTCAGCCTGCTCGCAGGCTATTTCTGAAAGGGCCAGTGTGAAGGGGTTTTGTTAATATAAGGTAACCGCGCAGAACCTGGGTCTTCATAAAACCTCTGGTTAGCATTTGATAAGACAACATGTTTAGAGATTGGTATTCAATGTAGAGTTTCCATGTCCCATCTTTCTTTTGGACTAACATAACTGGAATCCCAAAAGGCAAGGAGCTAGGTCGAATATTCCCTTTCTGAATTAACTCTTGAATATGATGTTTTATTTCCTCATTTTACATGAGTGAATGCTCGTATATTGGCCTGCTAAGTAAAAGTGCACTTGGTACCAAATCAATGGAATGCTTGACCTAGCAATGTACTAACAGTCAAGTAGCTGTTGTGAAGATGTATTTATATGCTTCCATGATCTTGTCCACTTGAGTCTGTTGTGTAGAGGGACTCTATGTGGAGGTGGTATATGTTTTTGTGATATTTGGTTCACATTCAGAACAAATCATGAAGAGGATGAATTTCCCTGTATGGGAATATTACCTTCTTGCACTGCTTAGCTATGATGAGGGACACTGTAGTAGTGGGAACTGTCTCTGGTATCCTGTAGAGTTTCTTTCTTAAGGTAATGTTGACACTATGAGGTCTAGACTCATACACATCACGACGTTTCCACATATATGGATTCCTAAAAGAAAATAAAAAACCTAAAGGGGTTTGCTTCTACATATATTGATTCCACATATATAGGGTCACCTTTTCTATGCTTCCATTGCTATTGATTTGCAAGCCCAAACTCCCTCTTATTCTTTTGCTTAAACTTTTTCTCAATCTTGATAGCATACCAATAAGCAGCTCCTAGTGAGGTTATGTCCAAGAAATCCATCTCTATCTGAATGTACCTATGCAAGCCACTGCGGTACTTTAATACCATGGGCCATTCAGAGTCCCTAATACCCAATTTTGAGCCTCGGGTATGGAATATGTTGGTAAAATCTGTCACTGTCTGGTATCTCCCCTAGTGTAAGTTCATCCACCTCGTGTACTGGTTATCATAGTTTCCAACTGGGTAGAACTCCTCCTTGATGCCATCGACAAAAGCCGCCCAACTAGGTTATGGACTGTATATTTCAAACTCATCTCTTGCATGCCTCTCGTAGTACCGATCCCACCAGTATTTGACATGGGGGAGGTACTTAAAGAGCGCAAAGGGAATTCCAAAGTTAAATTTTACCTTGAAGGGACTTGAACCATAAAAAATACTACTTGTTGAAGATGCATATGCTACCGTTGGCATTCATTGAAGGATATGGGAAACGTTATTAATTATCTCATTACTCTGTCATACGAGGGATTCCTCGAGCAACACCTTAATAGGATATCCTGCTCCATCATATCTATTTTATTCTCTTGCCATATTATTTTTCTTGGGTCGACGATAGTGGTTTTCCCCAATCTCAACTAGTTCGAAACCCAACTCTCGATATTTAGATCTCATTGGGGACATTCACTGAGAAACCACAAGAGAAGATTGCTCTTATAGCAGTGATCCGTATTTATGTGAGAATGAAATGAAAGCAAATAAATATATTCACATACATGACTTTATCACAAGAAACACAGAGATACAATAAACTTATATTCTATTAAGATGAATGAAACAAAACAAACTATAAAATAAATGTAGCTAGAACGGTGGTAGCTATATCCCTCAGAAGGGAAGTGGCGACTACACTCATTCATTACAATATAAATGAAAAAAGAGGCTGAAGGGGCCTAAATATCACAAGCATGAGGAAAATAACCCTAAACACCCAAAAACCTAACCCTAGAAGATGAACTGTCATGAATTTTGCGGCCCCAATGTGGTTAGTTGAATAGTCAACTTCCTGGGATCATAACTTTTGCATACGATCTCCATTGGGGTGATTAATAGCCTATTGGAAAGGTATATTCGAGATATACAAATTTAAAGTGGGGTAAAATGCATGCTATAAAATAATAAGGTCCCCATCGAATCACCAAAAAATTTCATTTAGGGCCTCAAAACTGCACTTGAAGTTCAGGGCCCAAAAAACTGTAGAAAAATTACTAGAAAATTGCCAAAATGGAAAACTGTTTTGAGCCAATGGAATAGGTGGGAGGCCACATATATCAACCTGGATCAATACCCCCCTAATTAGGAAGCAATTTTCTCCATTTCATTGAGTCCCCCCATCAAACAGGGAAACGTCTGCCGAACTTGAATCATAGTCAGCCACTTTCCTTAGTGGAGTAGTTGCCTTGCTTTGACAACTCGATATAGTTGGATCTTCTGTTGACTAGTTCCCTTAACCTATGTGTCCATGATCACATTAGTGGTTTCATTTTCCATTCATTCAGGGTTAATATCTGTATTTTTCAACTGCTTCTCCACCTACGATGTGTCGACCATTGGTGGAAAATATGGGCGAATGAGCTCCACATTGAACACTCGGTGCAGGCAAAGGAATGGAGGAATGCTTAATTTGAAGGAATTCTCACCGACTACCTTGGTGATGGTGTATGAACCATATCAAAGTGGATGAAGCTTGCGATGTGGTCTCGTGAGCCTCTCTTTCTTAAAATGCAACCAAACCTTATCACTTACCTGGAACTTGTGTGGAACTTAATGCTAGTCATGTCGTTGCTTGTACTTGGTATTGCCTTTTTCCAATATGTCAAGGACCTATGGGCGGATGTGTTGGATTATTTGAAAATATATGGTGGAATTATCAACCTCATTCTGAGCATTGGAATATTCCTCCCGTGTGGATGCAATGGGAAGAGCTATATCAATTGGGGCTAGTGGTTGGAACCCCAGGAACACTTGAAAATGGTTGTGGCTGGTGGAGCTATGAAGGGCTCTGTTATAGCTATGTTGAAAATATGGAAGGCTCTCATCTGATGTGTGGGGATGTTCATAATTGTACATTCTCAGAATATGCACAATCATCTAGCTCACTACCTCTACTTGTCCATCAGTCTGGGGGTGAAAGGAAGTCAACCTGGTGAGCTTGGTATCCATCACTGACCATAGGATGGACCATAAGGTTCTTAGGAAAATTCTGTCCCAATATTAAATGATAGTCTTTGGTATCTTGAAATGAACCCAAGTGCATTTGAAGAAGATCTTAACAGTGGCTTTGGCGGAGATGCTCTTCTTGCAAGCTATCAGAATGGCCATCTTAGAGAATCGATTCACGTCACATAAACATATAGTCATTACTATGCTTGGTTGAAGGTAGTCCTAACATGTAATCCATGGAGATGGAATCCCATGGCCCATTGGGTGTAGTCATAGGAGTGTACAACCCATGCTTCTTGATGATAGGTTCATGATGGTGTAGGCAGTGCAGTATCGGATAAATCGACTAAGATATTGTCAGAACTTAAGACAATAAAAATACTTTTGCAATATTGACATTGTCATTTTAGTGCCAAAGTGCCCTGCCACCCGACTATAATGCGCTTCCCAAATCATCTTCTCACACTCACTTAAAGGAACACATAGTTTTTGATAGATGGAAGCAAATTCAGGCTCACTGTCATATGGTTAAGGCCACGGGGGGTTCACTCAGTGAAGCTTGTTACATAGCACGATCGTTCGCATGATATTAAAGAATATCCTTAATTTCACTAAATATTGGAAAATGCCTCCTAAAATTGTATTGTTGAACCCCCTCCCAATATGCCTTACCAATTAAGAAAACCCCTAGTTTCACCAGATATTGTAGGTATCCATTTTTATCAACCCATTTTCAATACCCCCTTTATATCATATTATCAGGTTGTAACAAACAAAATCCCTAACATATCTTAGTATAAGCAAACAAGATGCTAAATAAAATAATAGTATAATGTTAATAATGATCCCACCAAGATTGCAAGGGCGACTGATCAATTTGTAGTGTTGGATAGTGAATACCTAACGAAATAGTACCAAGGAAGGAAAAACGTGTAAAAGGAAACCCAATCAAGAGATCAACATAACAAAGAATGTAAAAGACTGATAGTCCAATAGTTAGTGCAATGCTTAGAAAAGAGGAGGATTGCAAATGTTTCACACCACAACCTGCCAATCTACCAATTTTATATCATGTAAATACAAGTATAGCCATAAAGAGCTCATGTTTTCTATAAGCTTAATAAATTAAACTCCCTAAAAATGCAATATTAAAACCCTTTCGTGGATGGACTCCCCTACCTTCATATCAAAGCAAACATCTTGGTTCTAGTGAGCCAAGAAAGATTGATCTCACTTTTCTTAGTTTTTTTGGAGCAAGGTTTGATTGAATATCAATACCCACCTAAAACCCAACCTAAAAAATGAATATTTATATCTTTTACTTGAATGTCTACAAAAAATATAATACAATTGTTCAACCCTAGAACTCCCAATTCACTACATATCTTAACTTAAAGATGAAAAACAATGTAACATCAATTCAAAACAAGCCTAAATAAGCTATTAAATGAGGAATGCTCAAGGCCAATAATCCAAAGATACTTCCATCGATATTATCATTGGTACACTATTATTATATTTATGCAAAACTTAGGAGCATAAACAATATCAAATAGAAATGGAGGGTCCATATGTTTTAGGTGGGTTTGAATTGAGACCTTGATTTCAAGGTGTGAATCCATCCCACAATGTAGAGGTTATTATTCAACCCACTCAAATAAAATAACCCCCAATATTTATGTTACTATGTAAAATTAAAAAAACCCCTTAACCCCTTAATATGGGGCAATATATTTTTGAGGTTTCTAAGAGTATTCAAACCCCCAATATGAATGGACGTGATATGATATTGCCTCACTAGTGAACCCCCCATGGTTAAGGCCAACCAAAGGTATCATGGCTGCAAGAGTTGAGCAGCATGGTCAGTGCTTCAACCGGAGGTCGACTGAGGCTATCGACGACTCAATTGGTGCCTCCCTTATTAGATTTAATGTTCAGGTGGAACTGCTGCAAGTAGGTGGACCACTTTAGGTGGCGGTCATTTTTTAACTCTTGTTCTGTTTGCATGAACTACAGTGGCTTATGATCAGTGTGGATGATTGTCTCTTTTCCTAGGATGTAATGCTTCCACTAGTGGCAGCCTTGTACAATGGAATACATTTCCTTATCATAGGTGGACTTCTTGCGGAATGTATATGAAAGTGTTTCACTGTGATACACCATTGGATGGCCATGTCGAGTGAGGACTGCATCAACAGCATAGTCTGAAGCATACGTCTCAATATCAAAGGGTTGTTGTAGATCTAAAAAGGCGAGAATGGGAAATATCGAAGCTAAGCATTGATATAGCTTGTCAAATGCTTGTTGTTGTGGCTTGGACCAAAAAATATTGGCCTTAGACCCCCCTTTGGTCACATGGATAAGGGACCAATCAATATTAGAGAATCCTAACACAAATCTACGATAGAAGTTGGCAAGGCCTAGGAAGCTACGAAGCTCTGTGAGAGATGTCTGGGTCGGCGAATCATGAATGGCTTGGATCTTGGCCAGATCCACATGAAAACCATGTTCGTACATGATGTATCCCAGATAATGAACCCTCTCCATTACAAATGAGAACTTCTCTAGATCAACGTATAACTTATGCTGTCGCAGGGTGCTGAGGACACGTTGGATGTGCTATAAATGTTTTTCTATAGATGAGGATATCATCTAGATATACGGCCACAAAATAATTGGTGAATGGTTGGAGAATATTGTCCATCGTTCTCATGAATGTTTCTATAGTATTAGTCAATATGAAAGGCATGACCATCCACTTAAAAAGGCCTTCCCGAGATTTGAAGGTAGTTTTACAAAAATCGGTCTACTCAATTGGCACCCGATGATAGCCATTTTTCAGATCAATCTTACTGAAATATTTGGAACCGTTGAATCTAGTTGAGAAGGTCATCGATACAGAGAATGGGATACTGATTTTGGACTCTGATATTTTTTATAGATTGGTAGCCAATGCATATTTTCCGTGTCCCATATTTATTCTGCACCAACACAACTGAACTTCCACAAGGCGAGTAGTTGGGTCGAATATGCCCCTTCTGGATTAAAAATTGAATCTAATGTTTGATTTCCTCATTTTCCATTGAGGGAATGCCTATATATTGGTCCATTAGGTAAAGGATCCCTGGGTACCAAATCAATGGAAGGCTTGACCTGAAAATGTACTGGGACCCCGGTAGGTGTGGTGAAGATGTCCTTGTATGATTCTGCGATCTTGTCCACCTGCTTTTGTTGTGTATAGGGAATCCGTGTGGAGGTGGTGGATGCTGTTGTGATATTTCATTCATATTTAGAACGAAGCATGGAGAGGAAGAATTTCCCTATCTAAGAGATTACCTTCTTGCACTGTTTAGATGTAATGAGGAGCATTGTAGTAGTGGGAATTTTCTCTGGTATCCTGTAGAGTTTCTTTCCTAAAGTAACAATGACTCTACGAGTTCAAGACTCATGCATAGAATGACATTTCTGAATATATGGATGTCCTAAAAGAACATGAAAAACTTCAAGAAAGACAACATCACACATTACGTCACCTTTGAAGGGCTTGATGCTGTAGGATAGGCGACATTGTTGACTAACGCAAATGTCTCGTCCCAAACTCATCCAACCAATGGTGTATGGTTGGGGGTGTGTAATCGTCGAAAATTTATATATTTTGACGACCTCGACCAAGATGAGGTTATTTTGGATACCACTGTCAATAATGAAATGTAGTGAATTCACTTGCACCCATATTTGTGAATGAAAGAGGCACTCACCTTCCTCTGGATCCTCCAACTCTTTTGGTTTGATATTTTCGGTTGCGATGGTGGCACTAGGTTCCGCATCAATGATCCTCTTTTCCCTTTCTTGGTCTGAATCAGAGTCCAAGCTAGAGTACAATTTTGTGGACTTCATCTCAGCCAAGAATGATTGTTTTGAGTGGCATTCATCAGTGTTGTGCCAGGGGATTTTGTGGAACTCACACCACTTGCCGGTGTCCTTCTTCGATTTCCTATTACCTTTATTTGCTTGTAGCTTGTGCCTATTATTACACTTTTGGTTGTCCCTGCTCCATCCTTTTCTTTCTAAGATAGGACTAAATTTTCCAGGATTCTGTTTCTATTGATTTGCAATCCCAACTCTCGCTTATTATTTTGCTTAAATTTTTTCTCAATCTTGATAGTGTACTAATAAGAAGCTCCCAGTGAGGATATGTCCAGGAAATACATATCTATCTGAATGTACTTGTGCAAGACACTATGATACTTTAATACCAAGTTCCATTCAGAGTCCCTAATAACTAGTTTTGAGTGTAGGGTATGGAATATGTTGGTAAATTTTGGCATTGTCTGGTATATCTCTTGGCGTAAGGTTGTTCACCTGGTGTACTAGTCATCATAGTTTCCGGCCGGGCAGAACTTCTCCTTGACAACATCAAAAAAATCCTACCAAGTGGGTTTTGTCATGTATATTTTAGACCGATGTCTTGCATGACTCTTGTAGTAACCGTACCACCAGTATTTGATATGGGGGAGGGACTTAAGGAGCACAAAGGTGATCTTTTCACCGACATAAATTTTTTGAACAGAGAAGTAACTTTCTAACATATTTAACCATTTCTCCAAAATATCTGCATCTATCTTTCCTTAAAATAGGGGAATGTCAAAGTTAACTTGTAACTTGAAGGGAATCGTACCACCAAAACGACAGCTTGATGTAGGTGCATCTGCTCTCATCGGCATTCGTCGAAGGATCTGGGAAATGCTATCCATCATCTCGTTCCTCTGTCGTACGAGGGGTTCCTTGAGAAACACCTTAATAATATCCCATGCTTTGCATCTCTCTTTTATTCTCTCGCCATATAAGGTTATTTGGGCTGACGAGTTTGGTTTTCCCCAAGCTCAACTAGTTCAAGACCCAACTCTCAATATTCAAATCTCGTTGGGGACATGCATTGAAAAACCACAAGAGTAGATTGCTCTGATACCACTGATCTACATTTATGTGAGAAGAAAATGAAAGCTCATAAATATATTCACATACAAAACTATATTGCAAGAAACACATAGATACAATAAACTCATATTCTATTAAAATGAATGAAACGGAGCAAACTGTAAAATAAAAGCATCTAGAATGGTGGTATCTATATCCCTGAGAAGAGATGCAGTGGCTATGCTCATTTATTACAAGATGAATACAAAAAGAGGCCAAAGGGACCTATATATCATAAGCATGAGGGAAAGATACCTAAACATACAAAAACCTAATCTTGGAAGATGAATTGTCATAATATTTGTGGCCCCAAGGTGGTTAGTTGAATAGTCAACTTCCCATGGTAATAACCTTTGCATACGGCCTCCGTTTGGGGCGCTCAATATCCCATTGGAAAGGTCTATCCGAGATATACAAATTTCTAGTGGAGGCCAATGTATGGAATTTGAAACTATTCCGCCCCCCCTCGAATCTCCAAGAAACATTTTTTAGGGCCTCAAAACGACCTCGGGAGTTTAGGACTTGAAAAAATGCAGAACAATTACTAGAAAATTGCCAAAATGGAAAACTATTTTGATCCAGTGGAATAGATGGGTGGATACTATATCCACCTATATTAGTCCTCCCCCCTTATGAAGCAATGGTATATGTAGCTAGGGTTTTCAACCCAGCTCGTGCTAAAGAGCACCTACTAAGGATTTAGGAACCCTTAGTAGCAGTTCAATAAAAATGGGTAAAAACTAAATATTAAGATGTGACTTGTGCAAGTGATAACATAAAAATAAATCTAACTATAACAGTAAAAATAAACAATCATGAGGAACTCATTAATGGAATTTGAATTTTTTTTGTATTAATGGGAAAACAAGGGTTTGCAATAATATTTACCCCAAATGGTGAGGTTGTTGGAGTCCTTGCAGTTGTATGAAGATTAGTGCACCCGATATCCAGAGTTCCATTCCCTTCTCTAAATGCTCAATGGGTGGCCAAGACTCAACTAAAATGGTAAACATAAGCTCAAGGTGATAGGCTAAAGTTCAACAAGAATTTCAATAACATAAGGGTATGAAGAGTGATCGATGGATGTGAAGTGGGGGGCCTCCATCACCTTTTATAGAGATTTTGGGTGGTGGAGTATTGACCCATGGTTTTGGGAAACCAATGGTATTGGTAAATGGTTTTAGGGTTTTTCCCTCTTTTTGAATTATTTTTGAATTTTTTCCCTTTTTTCTTTTATTTTGGGAATTTTGGTCCCCTTTTTTAGGGTTTTTACCTTTTTTGAAGAAATTTCATTATTTGAGGAGGGAAATAATGATTTTTTCCCCTTTTGGTAACCATTTGAGGGTTTGGGAGGATCAATTTTATTTCTAATTTTGTCGATGAATCAATAATTTATCTGTTACTACTTGCCCATCGACACATTAATTAGGAGCTAGGTCAATTGCTTCCATCTACTGAAGGAAGAGTGTATAAAGGATTTACTAGGAGCAACTTTAGCTTTGGTGAGAGGAGCACTTTATAGTAAAACCAGAGGAAATCCCTCAATCGAAGACCACCTGATAAGCCTAAGTAAATTGAAGGGATGTTTGGTTTCTTTCATCTTTATTTACGGATATCGATGTTTTCATCAGGCAGGGTTTTGGAGGCCAAAAATGTAGGAAAAGTGGACAAATGGGTTATGTGATTAGGGAGATGAGCTAGTGAACATTTTTTGGTTGTTAACAGATTTGCCCCTGAACTGTGAGGGAAGGATCTCATCGTATGGCTGATATACATCATAGGTTCTGTCATTTTCTAGGGGTATGAGCATTGTGATGGAGGAGAGAAGAAACTGGTTGGAGATCGAAACACGTGCTCCATACAAACTGCAAGAACTAGAAATACATGACCTCAATAATGAATGAGGAATAATCTCAAATATATGGACGAGGCGGTCATACCCATGCTCATATCAAGATATACAAATAATAATGAGGCCCAAAAGGGGACCTGAACAATATATAGAGAACTGCTATGTACATAATAATGGTCTAGAGGGGACACAAATCCAGGATATACTCATGGTCCAACCATGATTGATCTGAAGGAATGATACATGCAAATAATGGCATCCATACTGAATGTGGTACATTAAAAACTGATGTTCTACTGGATATAAAGGTGTCCAACAACTTTATGGACTCAATGACTGAGATTCAGAATCTCAAAGGTACACTGAACTGCATCTGAACTGGATACTAGAGGAAGCACAGAGTTGAAGGGCTTCCGACATTGTTGCAAATGCAGCCTGGATACCCACGGGAACATACAACTGGGGGTTCCAAATAGGCTCACCAATGTGCTAGAGTCAAGGGACATCCAGGGTCTTCGACCAATAATTGAAGGGACCAATACCCTGTATGAATCTCAACATTGCGATGATGGAGTTGGAGTCGAGCATGTGAGAAACAACTAGTCCAACAAGCACTAAGGAATCCTCTCAGAAGGTCCATAGGAACTCACCACTAATAGAGATGAGTCCAAGGTACAATGGTCTCTGGGTCTATCCTCTAGAATAGATGTGCTGGCATTGACAGAGGGATACCTACAACTACCAAGGCAATGATGTTTCCTTGATAAGAGCGGGAGGTGTACAACCAAGAGGTGATAGTCTGAATGTGAGACTGACATACCGTGGGGGCAGTAGCTGAGGTCGTAGAGTGGGGGGGGCCCTCAAACTTCCTTTGTTCAGAGTATGATGGAAAGGCTAACCTGGAAGCATATGGAACTGAATTCAGGGAAGGGGATCATAACTTAAGGGACCAGGGATTGTTACTGCAATGGGGAAGACTCAGGGGAAAAAACTAACGAATGATATCAGAAGACTTTAAGGGTGACACATCGCAGAATAATATGAACAAAGGTGACCATATTGGGGGTGCTTCCATGATGTGGGGACTAGATTTTATCTGCCGTGGCACCGCGAGGCACCCTTTTGGCCTTCTTAATGGTTTAAGGAGCTTGAATAAGAATTAGAAGTGTGCTCAAAATGGTATTGTCATGTGGATTTGTACGAGCCCAGGACAATTCATGCTCATGGTTGCTTTCAATTTTAAGGAGTCTAAAAGTGATAAGAAGACTCTGAAATGGTGTAAAGGTACCATCGTGTGGATTTATACGAGCTTAGGATGATAAATGCTCGTGGTTACTTTCAATTTTAGAGAGTGTGAAAGCGATAAGAAGACTCCAAGGGGGTTCATTTTTGTGTGTTAGTCTCCAAGGCCCGAAAAAGCATAAAAGTATGCAATGAAGAACTCTTCTAGCCAGTGTGACTAGAGTATTCCTTTTTCATAATTAATCTACAAGGTCTAGAAAAGGGTTAAACTTATACTAGATAGACGCCCTTTCAGGTACTTTAGTGAGCATGAAAGAAAGCAAGATTGCTCGATGATCTTTTCATTGTTTAAGGAGTCAGAAAAGAGATTAACGGAAAATCCCTAAGTTCATTTTTCGTAAAGGAATTGCTCGGTCCGAAAAAGGGATAAAATTATACCAAACAAATATAATAGCCAAGCAAGGAAGAAGTGTTCAATCAAGGGATAATTATGCGAACCAAGAACGAAGGTGAGGGGGGAACATTGATGGGGCCTCCTTGTGGGTTGATGAATGGTAAAAAAATAACACAATGAATGCAGTATGTATGGAGTAGAGGGCTCATGGATAGGCCGCGATGCAAAAGTGGCAAAAAATGACTACGACCTATGTGGCACGCAAATTGAGGTGACGAGGGGCATGGAAAAAATGCCTGAAATGTTTTTAGTGAGAGCGAAAAATGATCTCAAGAATCATCCCGGGCTTGGAAATATGAATCTAGCGGTGAAAATGGTGCGATAAACAGAGGTCATATGGATCTAGAATGGTCAAAAAAAGAATGTGGAAAAATTGGCTATAAATAAAGGTGAGCCCATCAAGATAAGGATGTGGTGGTGGGGAGAAATGATGACCCACGGGGAAGAATACTCGGAGTATCAAATCAAATCAAATATACAAGTGACACATGACCTCAAAAATGGTTGAGATCATGCATGTGAAAAAGTGAGCAGGGTTAATGACCTGCCCCCATGCTATGTGCATGGGGTTTGTGATTGTGGATCACATATGTGTTGGGTTGAGAAATGCGATCATTGAAATTATGAGATAGATGTGATGGGGAAGGTTCAAAATTATTGAGCATTCACCCTATCCCAAGGTCGAGGTAATCTATTATTCCCCCTAACTTAGAGGTGTCAATGTGGTGCAGATGCTGTCTCAGAGAGGGATCAACAGGGCATCAACCAACTGCTGGCGTGGGGGGGGGTGTACCATGAGGCTGTGGGTTGTGGTGGAATACTGAAGTGATGATATGATGATGGGGGATTCCCCTTGCGAGGTGTATGCCCCCAATAGCTCTGATGAGAATGATGATGATGATGAGTAGGAAATTTTTTGGGCCTACCCCCATGCTATAGACATGTGATTTCCTCATCAATTTGAAAAGGTTGAACATGTGGTTCAAAGGGATCAGTGGAAGGGGCTGACAGGAGAGGGGGGTCATGAATAGAAACCATATAAATAGTGTTAAATTCTACCTAGGAGAAGGATTCAAGGGGGTGAATCTCTTCGATGGTAGTAATGGATGATTCTAAAGAAGACTGATTCATTTCATGGAGAACCAGTCGATGAGGAACATCATTGTTGTCAAATAATATTTCTGAAGGAGCCATTCCCTTAGGGATGAATTTACTCTTTCACTGGACAATATTATGATTTTCTATGATATAATTTAGTTTGACATCAATTTGTTCTTTTTCTTGATTGTCTGCATCTTCTTTTGCTTCCTGGTCTTGATCAATGCATGTAATGGAAAACAAATCAATCAATTCCAGAAATATTTTGACCTTTTGATCATCCTCAAACACTTTCCATTGTTTGGTATTATCTAGAATAGATGGCATATATATCATCTCAAATTCATGCCTCAATTTGATTTCAATGGGAGGTTTCAAAGAACTCGCTGCTAAGGGCAATGAATCAACTTATTTATCTAAGCTCTCATTCTGGGATGTTTAGTCTGATATATTCCCTTTACCTATTGTACTATGATTTCTAAATCTCCAAAGAATGAGAGATGTTTTATTCTCATTTTTCTAGATGTTTCTAGGCCTAAGACTAATGCCTCATATTAATCCACGTTGTTTGTGGTATCAAAATTTAATTTAAAATACAGTGGAATCTTTTCTTTGGTTGGAGAAATAAGAATCACCTCATATATAGCTTCATATTTTGTAGAAGATCCATCAAAGTGCATGTCCCAAATCTGATCCCGTTTAGGATTTATGCTCTTTACTACCATCATTTTCATAGGTTCTTCTTTATAATCATCTCCTGTAGTCAACATACAACAACCCATATATTCTTCTATGGTATATATAGGTTATTTTATAGGGTTGTTTCTCCCACTGAGTATGTAGGGATACCTGGCTTCTCTATACAATCTTCCTGTCTCCCCTACAAATAGTTGAACAATAGCATAGTTCATGTACATCTGCATTGTTCATCCCATCCTTTTTGCACAGGTTCTGGATAGTAACATACCATACCTTGGAGGCACATCAACTACCACCACATCAATCATAATACTCTTGGAGGGTAATTGAGCTAAAGTTACTACTAAATCCTTTATCATGCCTACACATTTAACAGGTTTTGAATCAAAGTTGTACAAATCATGGTAAGGTTTAGTGATTTCCAATCCTAATTCTTCCATGATTACTTTTGGCATCAAATTATTAGAGGCACCTAAATCTAACATACAATTATGCAGAAACTTGCCATGCAGACTCAAGGTTACATAAAATGGAGGTGTATATTCATTGTTTTCATCTTCTACATCAGGACCAACTTCAATAGAAAGGGTTTCATCAACAATATCCAAGCTATCTGATTGAGGATTTGCATTATTTAACTTGAGGGATTTCTCAATTTGTTTGGCATAAACAGGGTGTTGAGCTAGTTTAAATAGTGGAATGGACATTTTAATTTTAGAAAGCTCATGCTGAAAATCAAAAGGCTGAGAAGATTTTTCCACTTCTTTTGCTTCAGTGGGAAGGAAACCAACCCCTTTGTAGACATGAGGAGGGATAATATTTACTTCAGAAGAGTATGAAGTACTAGGATTTACTTTATCAGTGGAAGGATTTTGATCAAGGGAGGAATTATCAACAAATTTGATATCTTTTGGAGATTCTTTGACCAATTTATTAGGGGAAGTTACTTTAGGTTGATTTTCTCATATGTTTCTTGGTCTTATACAATACCTTTTCTTTTCATGAGGTTGATTTTGATACACATCATCTTGTAGTGACCTTTCATATTCTTTACCCAAAGTACATCTTCAGAAGGTTCAACATATTCTTCATCACAGGGAATGTCAACCACATGATCAACATAATTTGTCCTTACTAGTGGTTGTATGGGAGGGTCTTCATTTCTTCTATCTCTGTGTAAGATTTGAGTATTAAAAGGCCTCCTATACTGATTAGGATTTCTGTATTGATTATTTCCATCTAAATCAAGGTTGTTGATCTTGTTTGACAGACCTCTCAATATATTTGACATCTCATCAGATTTCCATCTTGACTATCTGTGTTTCTGTCTGATGTGCCAGGATCATATTTAGGCTTCTTCTTATCCAAATATTGCCTATGTTTCAATTTACTTGAGGATGTGATGTTTCCTTCCACACCTAGGGAATCATCTTGTATATTTAAAATATTTTTGTATCTCCTTTCTCTTAAAATCATGGCAAAATTAGATTCATGTGCTCCTACATATGTGACTTTAGTAGCACCTTGTGAAGGTTTAATATCTTGAGGAATTTTGTTGTAAATCTTGTTAAATCTTTTATTAAAATCACTAACATTTTCTCCATTGTTTTTCTTTAAAACTTCACATTAAGTCAGTTAGTAAATATGATCTCTTTCAACCCCACTTCCTCATGAATTCTTGCTCCACGATAGGCCAAGAATTCAAAGAATTTGAAGGCAAGGCTCTAAACCATTTCTTGACTTCTCCCTCCAAAGATTGTACATTAAAAAGTCTCATGGACACATCATCTTCCTCAATGAGAAGGCTCTCTGTGAAATATTGAAACTTAGAAATGTGATCTTTTGCTATGATGTCTTTCTCTCCATCGAATTTAGGAAAAATATTAAGATATTTATCAAGCATGACATGGATATTATTTGGATGATTTAAAGGGCCAAATCTATTGGCTATCCATGGGTTTACTGTAGGGGGTGGACCTCCTTGTCCTCTACCATCCATATTTAAATGATGTAGGACAATGTTATGAGCATGGAGTGTGACTGAGGTTCTTTGAGTTTGAACAGATGATGAATTAGGTCATGATATATTAGTAGATGATGAAGGAGAAGTGAATTGATGATCTAAATCAAGATTCAAAGGGGTTTCAGGAATATTTTGCAAGTTTTCAAAATGATTTAAATCCTCATATGCTTCTTGATTATCTACTACAGGATATATCATATTTGAATTAAAACGAGGAATAACTTTCCCTTGGACTATACGGATATTCCTCCAATGTGCTCGATAGTCAAGCAAGCTCCAAAAATTTGTTTACTGAGGATTTGATTGAGAAAGTATTTTTCCATGATCCAGCTTGATCCAATGAAGTTTCCAGGTGAAAATTTCAACCACAGTAATTGATCTGCTTCACCACACAAATCTTAGACTGTCTTAAAATTGTAGCAAGGGAAATATTACTTTCACTTGCATTCCCCATTATGATCGACATTTTTCATGTTATTCCCCAGAGATAAATAATGTTGAAATGATGTATGCCTGGGCATGATAGAAGCTTGATTATTTAAAGATATTAGAGCTATATCTTTTATGCAATTTGTTTTGGATAAATTCCCAAAGTTTCTTACTTGGATTAGGTTATGCACAACATCAATGGATGTAAATACATTTTGTAGAGGAAATTCACAACATTAAACAGACTATATGAAAAGGTAAAAGAAGATTTAACAGATGGAGTACTAGAATTATTCAAGTGACTATGAAGGACAAATTTCTTGATAATAGGTAAAATTTGAACATGCCGAAGCCTTGGGATGAGGAATTTCAACAATTCTTATGTTAGGAACCCGTGTCAACCCTTCTCTTACTATGTTAGTATATTGTTGTTGGACGCATATGCTTTGTAAGTCGTCCCGTAGTATTTGTTGATTCATAGTTTATATTATCCCATAGTATTGACCCATACTATTGGACTCATATGCTTTGTAAGTCATCCCATAGTATTATATGTCCCATGGTTTTGACCCATAGTATTGGGAATAGACTTAGTATATAAATGTGTGTTGAGGTCATTGAAGGCACCGTGAAGTTAATTGTATTGAGCTTTCTCAAAGGAGGTTGCCCCCTCGAAGTGGTCCATGATCAATATAAAAGTGATTCTGAGTTCTATTATTTATGATATATTGTGTATTTGCATTAATTAATTATTGCAGGTTCATCACATCTGGTATTAGAGCACTTTCTTGGGCTCGTTGGGTGGAATTTCTGCCAAATTGTTTTTCGCATCTATTGCAGCTTCGGATTTGGGAATAATCCCTGACTGCTTAACTATGGGAAGTACTTCGGAATAATCCCTAAAAATCATTGTGAGGAGTACCATAGGAACCCCAAAGTAGCTGGCCCATTGAGAGGACCTACCAGCGAAAAGGGCAACAACCCCTACCTGATTGACTAGTTCCCACCCGTGAAGTAAACCAAGAGCTGTCATTTGTGGAAAAGCGGTTATCAGTTTTACCTGAGCTGTGGAGTGAGAGGTACTGCCCCAATACGCAAGCCGTCAGACAACATTGGTGGCCGAGTGAAACCCCTGAACTGTTAGGAAGCCGCACATACCTGGGGTCCATATCTATTTTCAGCTGAACTATTGTCGATCACTGTTGCACCGTTTCAGATCCATTCTGAAAGTCGTTCCAGATCCAGCCGTTTTCAATCCGTTCGGCGCTGTTTCAGATCCCTCTATTTTTGCTCACTTCTGGGCCATTGCAGATGAGCCGTAGCCGCTCCAGTCAGGAAAAAAAAGAGTATAAAATTTAGTTTTTTCTCCATATCTCCCTTGTTTTCACTCTGTTTCCCTTGAAATATAAAATTCAGTTTTTTCTCCATATCTCCCTTGTTTTCACTCTATTTCCCTTGAAATATAAAATTCAATTTTTTCTCCATATCTCCCTTGTTTTCACTTTGTTTCCCTTGAAATTTTTGGGGAACCCCTGTCATCGCATTCTGCATATTTCATTCCTGAGGATGCTATCCCCAATTCCCCTTTCCAAAGCCCGAAATCCCATATTTGTCTATTTTTAGGGTTTTCCATAACTTCCTCAGATTTCACCCAATCACCTTCAAATTTTACCATAGAGTTCCTTTCCGAATTCTGCTTCTTTGTCCTCCTCTGCCAAATTTTACCATCCTTTCACCCCGCTTCTGAAATCCTCATTTTTTGCTTCCTTGTCTCTTCGATAGTGTCCAAAACCTAGTCAAACCCCAATTACCCTTCAGATTTTTTCCCAAATCCAGATTTTCCTTTATTGAAGCAGTTTCTGTTTTTGTTTTTCTACCCAGTCAACCAAAAAAAAAAAAAAAAAAACTCCTGGTTATGGTTGTCACCCACGCAGGAGCAAACACCATGGAGGAAGCATTTGTAGCCATCCAAACCAAACTCCAAGATCTGGATGAAAAATTTCTCAGCCTCCATCTTCAGCATTCAGCCATGAACAATAACCGATAGCCAGAATCTTTTGCAGCCACCGGGTTCTCTTCTTCTAGCAATTTTCGTGGGCCGAAGCTTGATTTTCCTCGCTTCAATGGTACTGATATGACTGGATGGATATACCGAGCAGAACAATATTTCAGTCTGCATAATACTTTTGATGTCTAGAAATTTCCACTTGCATCCTTTCATTTGGAACAAGAAGCCCTTTGTTGGTTTTCTCTCTATCCTTTCTAGCAGACCCGGGCTTGCGGTAATCTCTTAGACCAACAGAACCCTTAGCTCACTGGCCCTTTCGGCAACAGGTCGCAGAGGCAACCTGAAGTCTCACCCGAAGTGATTCTAATGGGAGGCAGAAGACTCAAGTGTCCTCAGCCAAGTTCCGAGGCATCCAGGGTGCTTAAATCCACCTTAATCCCTTTGACTGGAGCTGTCTATCTCATTCCATTACTCCGGCTACGCCTCTGTCTTATCGCATTACGCAGGGGGTGCGATAAGTCCTCCCCCTACGTGAGACCGTCTAGCGATACCTAAGATATCGTAGGCGCGATATCTTCCCCTTCTAGTTCCTGCGGTAAGTGAATCTTGACCGCTTCCTGGATTAATAAGTGGTCTCCGCTATCCTTATCCTGGTACTGCAGTTAGCTACAACATTCAGTCTCCAAGCCTAACCCTCGCTAATGAACTTGACCCTTGATATCTCGCAACAACGTAACTAAGTAGAATATCACTTTGAGCAGTGTCTAAGTAGACCATTCATGACTTACATTCAGTTCCTACTCGCACATCATCCTCTGTTAACAACTATCTAGTTGCTATGCGGGTAGCTATGATTATCGCAATTATTATACATCATTCAGAAGTTAAACTGACGACCATGTACATTACTTATAACAGACTGAAGCATTCATATATAACACAGACAAGTGAATGAGAGCAGTAGCTACACAAATACAATAGTGCTACTTAAATAAGCACGTTGTTACTCCCAGGGCGAGAACTACGCCCAGGGGAACTACGGTTCTTGTTTACAACTCTGAAGAATAAACACAGTTCCGTTCCACTCTTTACAACAAGGGTCTTCTGGGAAACTCCACCTCAGTGGGAGCCCTTCTCTATAGACCTCTTTCTCTTCCTGCCTTTTACAATGCACTCTCTTTCTCTCACAATCCCTGCGGATCGCACTATCTCTCAACAGGTTGGCCCTTGTATTCTCTCAGGGATGTCCAGACTCTGCAACCACAAAAGGCTTGACTAACCTCTACCTGATGTCTCTATCACTATGTGGCCAACCCCTTATCATATAAAAAGACTACTATATATAGATGGCCCGAAGGTCTCATCGCAGTTACAAAACTGTGGGCCTTATCCCAACAGTGACTCAACCCTAACCACTTACAGTCAACTGGCTGTACTTCCATGGCCGCCTTCTGTCTCGTCGCCGCTTCCTGCAGTCCTTAGTCTTTAATGCATCGGCCCATCGCTTCTTCTTGGTTCAAGCAATGCTGACTGTAGTCCTTCTTCTTTAATGAGGGTAGCTGAACCCTCTCTTCATCTCCGACGCCTTTATTGCGGTGGTTGAGCTCTCCCTTCGGCCTCTTCTTTGTACCACATGCTTGACTTTTCTGTACCTATCGCCGTGATTCCCGCCGGGATTTGCGCTACGGCGATATCTTTGTCTTACCGCCAAAATTGGTACTTTCTCTCCAAAATTAGTTATCCTTCCCAAAATTAGCAGCTTCCTAAATGCTGCGGAAGTTCTCTCCAACAACTCCCCTAACACTTACTTGTGGCTCGTCCCCGAGCCACTCGCAACAACAGCCTGATTCATCTGCCTAAGCTTATCCTTTGCTGCTCGTGAGATTGCTGCGAATTGTGCCTTAAGCGCTTTAATACTTTCATCCATGTGTGTTACTTCTTCCTGCGCTGCGCTGAGCAGCTCAGCAGTTACCAAGGAGTCCTCTGTGCCCTCAATGACTCCTTTACTTGAGGTGAAGCTTTTCACCTTTTGCTCCAGTTCATCAACCAGATGTGCGACTTTGCTTTCGTGCGGGCTAACTTCGTTAGCCAGGTTGATCTGCTGTGCTCTGTATTTCTGCACCTGCTGCTGAATTTGTGTGATTTCTCCTTTCTTTCTTATCTTCGCAAGAGCACTCAAGCCCTTGTACTCTTCTTCAGCTCTTGCTATCGCATCTTCACAGTGCTTAATGTGCTGATCGAGCTCGGCTTTCTGTGGGAGCTCCTCTAGATCCAGCCATGTTTTTGATGCATCTTCCAGGATAGCCTCTGCTGCTTCCACCCGACAGTGCATCTGTGTCTGTACAATTCTGAAAGCTTGCACTCGTGCTTCTTGGATTTCCTCTGGAGTAGGTGGCTTATTTGCTTCAAGTGCAGCAATCCTTGCTTCGTATTCTTCCTCCATCTTTTTCTTCTCTTCATCTAGAGCCTTTTCTCTTTCCGCTATTTTTCTGATCTTCTGAGTTATTTCTAACTCAGGCCTGATATCGCACTGCGGAAGTTCTGCTGCAATATTCTTTAAAACAAGAGAGACATCCTGCTCTCGCTGAACATATTGCGTCAACTGGGCACTCTCTGCCTCATGCTGTGCAATGAGCTGCACATTGTCGTTAGACAGCAAAACATTTTGCTCATATGTGACTTGTTCTCTGTGCCTCAGCTCCGTGCCTATCTGCTGGAAAATTTCATACAACTGATCCACAGGTACCTCTGGTAGGTTCACCTCAAGAGGATGAACCATCTGCACTTCCATCGGTACAGGGAACTTAATGCTTCCTGGCGGTATACGAACAATGTTCGTGCGGTCCCTTGCAATGCTTTCTTCTCTGCTCTGTGGAGGGGGCTGCGAACTTTCTGCGACTGTAGTTGGAGCTGGCTGAATCTGCATGGAAGCAGTCTTCTCAGTGATTGCCTTCAACTCTCACAATTTGTTGTCAAGGCTGATGCGCATACGATCCTGCGATGACTGAATCGCAGCGAATTTATCCCGCATCTTCTCCTGTATTCGGCTGGCGATGAGATCATACTCATCCTCTGTCATGATTGGTGCCTGCGGTTCGTCGGAAGTAACCGCCTTTGTTCTCTTCTTCTTTGGTCGCACCGGAGAAGGGCCTTCAATAGCCTTTCTCTTAGAACCTATTGGTTCTTTCTCTTTGTCTTTAGGATCTACCTCCTGAACATCTTCTGGGTCCTCAGCTGGGGGATCAACTGGAACTAGGCCAGAGGATAGATCATCATACATTTGTTTCATGTCCTCATCAAAACAATTCTTAATGGTATCTTCAACCTGCTGGATTTCCATGCGATATGGGCCCGGGGCCCATTCGTTATGTTTCCTGAATCCTTTGGGTCTGATGTAGGTTTTATCCCTGTCGACTTTAAATTCCAGCTTGGACTGATAAAGATCAACGACCGGCGAGTCGACACGCGGAATCGTTGCGACGGATTCAAGCAATAGCATATAATATTCATGGAATACCATTGCGTTATTCTTGTGCTTCTCGGGGTGACTACTTGCCCAAATATTTGAGTACCTCGACCCTCTGCACGCCCCTGGTGGTAGTTGTGGAAACTGCGAATTGGGCGGCTCTTTCCATCCAATGAAAGCCATAAGGATCAGCAGCCACGAGAAGTGGAAGCTGTGAAGTGGATCCTGCTGCGCCTGCGCACAGTCTTGAAAGAAACTATTTAACAAAAATAAGCTCCAGTTGTAAGGTTTACCTTTTATGACTTCAATCGCGAGGCGGATAACTGAGCCTGTGACCTCCTTCGGCCTCACCTTGAGGAGGAGTTTTCCGGCCAACAGACTAACAGTAAACCGCAAGGCGTCATCCTGTATTGAATTGACATCGTAGGCGCGACCTCCTCTTTGCAGCTTATACTCCGCAACCTGCTTGGTTGAGAGCCTGGTATCCTTTGTGGCGCCATCAATATTTATCTGTGGGTCGAAACCAGTCTTCGACAGACCGATAATGCGGTGAATGAGGTCAACATTGACATCAATTCGGTTACCCAACCATAAGTAACCACCATGCACACATGACAGTAGCGTCCGCACCACAGCATTGACCTCCGGGCCCCGTCCAAAGTGTGGAATCTCCAGGAGATTGAGCAGTCCCGACGGTGCTAAATGGCTTACATGGTCCATGGGGACGAACTCATCGTGCTATGTCCTTGGGTTCCTCTGAATCGTCATATAACGATCGCGGCGGAATTGTGGGTACAGCGTATAATCTCTCAGATTATAATCAGTAAACTTAACAGCATGCATATTCCCCCACAAGTTACCTTCTTCCTTCACTCGGTTATCCAGCGGTGGGAGTATGAGTTCATATTTAAAGTCTCGTGGAAGAACAATGGCTGGCGCATTCTCTATTCTTGGTGGGAAGTATATGGTAGTGACTGTAACTTCTTCCGGAAGTTCCTGCGCCGGTTCTTTTGAGTCTGTGCTATTCGGGGTCTCGCTACGCTCCATATTAGCTAAGGTTCCTGGTGACTGGCGTGTAGACGGAGAACCAGCAGCAATTTTCTTCCCTTTCTTCGCCACAACCGAAGTCATAGCGCACTCGATTCCACCCCTTTGGAATCTCTGCAACACGTCTTCGAGAGGCTCGTCTGGCGCGAGGGACCTTCCCCTGTGGTACTCTGGACTTCCTATGATTGCTAATCTTAATGCAAATCAGAGTCTGCAATTGTTTTTGGTTTCCCTGCTCAGAACTCTGCTAAGAATACGCTTGGTTCGGCTCAACTACGCTCAACTCTTTTTGGTGAAAATGACCAAGTAGCCCCGTGCTTTGAATAGAACGTGCATTTATCATAAGGCGGAATTTTAAATGGCAACGGATCAGTGACTGGACCCGCTGGCGGCATTTAATGCATAGACAAGACAACACCCCGCGCCTATTTATTGCAAACGCCATTTGAATTTTCGCTGGGAAACTGTGCGCCGGTGTGGTGTCGCATCGGATTTTCCAAATCTAGAAGAATCGTCGTACTGCTGCCAAATCTTAGTACAACAGATACTTGTCAGCCGTGCAGTTAATGCTTGTCAGATGGCGAAGTGACTAGCCCTCTGATGAATTCAAAATTTGGTAGCGCATCCATCTGTTTTCTGTCCTCTGCGATAAGATATCGCATCGTCTGGAGATGGAAAGTGCCACAAACTCGCCTCATATCAAAATTATCGCAACCACCAGGAAAGATGGCTGCGAATTCTTACCCAAAGTATTTCCCGGTGTAGACTCCTTAGGGTGCGATGCTTCATTTCAACTACACTGAACATCTGCACCACTAGCTTCCTTTCTGGGCTAGGGCTGGGAGGTGGCATGGCCGTCGCGATACAGCTTAAGCCGACTGCCATTGATCAGGGTAGGAAGAAACTCCCCACTCATAGTACGAAGCTGTATAGCACCTCCATCTGTTATTTGCTGAATTTGATATGGCCCTAACCAATGAGTTTTGAATTTTCCAGGGAACTTTATAAACTTACTGTCATAAAGGAGTACCAAGTCTCCAAGCTGAAAGATTTTGTTCTTGATATGCCTATCATGCCAATCTTTTTCTCGTGCTTTCTGCACTTTTTGATGGAATCCTGCGATAAATCTGTCTTCCTCCAGATTGAGCAGCTGCGCCAATCTCTCCTCTAAAGTATCAGAATCAGCCATCTCTGTAAGCTGAGCAATCCTTAGACTGGGTAAGATGTATTCCATAGGCATAACAGCCTCTTGTCCATATACCAGGCTGAAAGGTGTGTGCCCTGTTAGTTTCTTACACGTGGTCCTGTAAGCCCATAATACAGCATTAACTCTGAGGTCCCAATCATCCCTTTGACTGTTACAAATCTTTGTAAGAGCCTGTTCTAATATCTTATTGAAAGCCTCCACCGTACCATTAGCTTGAGGGTGGTAAGGTGTACTCTTATGGTGCTGTATTTCAAATTCCTCTGTCAAGGCTTCTATGGTGCTATTCAAAAAGTGTGTGCCTTGATCACTCATCAAAGTCACTGGGCATCCAAATCTAGTGATGATGTTTTCAAAAATAAATTGTGCTGCTGTAGCAGCATCACAATTCCTGACTGCTTTCGCCTCAGCCCACCTGGTGAGGTATTCTGTTGCTGTAATAATATATCTCGCACCAGTTCATTTTCCTGGGGGGTTAATAGGACCCACGAAGTCTATGGCCCACTTATCGAATGCGCGTAGCGTTATCTGTGGTCGCAACGGCATTTCATCTCTTCTGGAGGGCTTTCCTGTCCTTTGGCAGATATCGCATGATCTGCAAAACTCTTTACTGTCTTTATGTAATGTAGGCCACCATAGTCCGGCTGCTAGGATCTTCTGAGCGGTAGGCTTCCCTGCGAAATGGACTCCTGCGATGCCCGAATGTGCTTCCTTAAGAATGGTCTGTTTCTCGTGGGGCATAACGCATCTGCGCAAGATTTCATCTGGTCCTAACTTATAGAGGTGTCCTGCAATCAGGGTGAAGTCTGCTGCTTTCACCACTAATTGTTTCTTTTGTTGCTTGGTAAACTCAGGTGGTGCCCACCCTGTAGTAAGGAATTGAATTATGTCTCCATAATATTCATCTGCGACCTGAATGGAGAACAATTGCGCATCAGGCAAGTTGTCCTCTAAATTACTTGGTTCTTCACCTGAGTCTAGCCTTGACAGGTGATCAGGTCCTGCATTTAGTCTTCCTGGCTTAATAATGATTTCGAAATCATATTCCTGGAACAACAATAGCCATCTGCATATTCTTCCCCCTAACACTGGCTTATTGACCAAGTACTTTAATGCAGAATGGTCGGTGAACATCTTGAACGGGGCACCCAACAGATAGTGCCGAAATTTCTGTAAAGCATACACCATTGCTAACCCTTCTCTCTCTGTGGTGGTGTAATTCTTCTCAGCTGTCGATAGTCTCCTGCTCGAATATGCGATAGGGTGGTCAATACCCCCTTCGCCTGGTTGCGTGAGAATAATGCCCAGTGCGATGCCAGATGCATCCACATGAACATGAAAAGGCTTGTTCCAATCTGGAAAGACCAGAATAGGTGCTGTAACCATTTTTTCTTTTAGAGCGTCAAGACTCTTCTGACATTCCTCATTCCACTGAAATTTGATATCCTTCTTCAATAATTTCTCCATTGGTGCGGTAATCTTGGCATAACCTTTGATAAACTTTCTGTAATACCCGGTATGACCAAGTGTAGTTCTCAGCTGCTTTACTGAGTTAGGTGCTGGTAAATTGACAATGATGGCGATCTTCGCGGGATCTACCATCAATCCTTGTCTGCACACAATGTGACCCAACAACGTACCAAAAGGCGCACAAAATATACATTTTTTTAAGTTAAGGGAAATCTGGTGCTGTCTACATTTTTCAAACATTAATCGCAGGTTTCCTATGTGCTTCTTGACTAGTCCAAATACAGTCCAATCATCAAAATAAACTTCTAAAAATTGATGGATGTATTCCTTAAAGACAGCAACAACTACTCTAGAAAAAATTGCTGGGGCGTTCTTAAGACCAAAGGGCATTACCGTATACTGAAAGGAGCCCCATTCTGTCGCAAATGTGGTCTTGTGCCTGTCGTCTGGATGGATTCTTATCTGGTGATAGCCTGAAAAGCCATCAGTAAATGAATAGATTTCTTGTCCTCCAACATTGTCTAAGACTTCATCAGTGAATGGTGTCGGAAATGGGTCATGCAGCGATGCATCATTTAGTTTGCGCAAGTCGACACAGATCCTGATGTCTCCTTTTGTTTTCTTTTCTTGTACTACCATGGGACTAACCCACTCACTTTCTTCAACAGGTTCAATGATGCCTGCTGCTAGCATCTTATCTATTTCATCTTTTACTTTTGCTTTATACCGCGGGTTCAACCTGTATGGACGTTGCTTAACTGGCCTAGCATCCTTCTTAAGCGGTATTCTCATGACTCCTAAGTCACCCACTATTCCCTTCATTTCTGTAAAGTTGGTAGGAAATAGGTCCTGATACTCGTGTAATAGGTCTGTGATTTGGCCAATTGTCTCATCATCCCAATAATCTCCAATAGAGGCAAACTTAGGGTCTGTTTCTGTGCCAATATTGCTCTTTCTAATCTTGATTGGTTCTATTACAGCTGGGATTTCTAAGTGTGGACCTTCAACTTCACGCGTACCTTCTGTTTCTGCGATATTGATACTGCGAGGATCTTCATCCTCATCGCTTGAATCTTGTGCGCAGTTGTAACATTCCAGTGCATGTTCCATCTGAATAGCCCACTCGGGTTGCGAAGCCGCTGGTGATGGGCAATCCTCAAATATTTTAGTCTTTATGATCTTCAAGGCCCGATCAATGCTTGGATGCTCAGATTCAAAACTGAACGTGACCAAAAAGTTTTCAATCATAATAGGCCATGAGATAGTTCCTTTTCTTAGCTCTGTTTCTGTATACCAGTTCCGTGGAACTGTATCCAGTGTGTGGATAAACAAATGAACCCATTCTTCTGCTGGAATTTCTAGCCAACTCTGTTCACAGTTCATAATGTGTGCTCTGGGATCACTCTCCCCTGTGTATTTTCGCTGTGTATAGTCTCTTTCTTTAGAGAATCTAATGCGCATCAATCTCTTACAATCATACCATGATGCGATATGTTCCTTGTGTGTGTACCACCATCTTGCAGGTGTGGCTCGAACTGCAAGGTCAAAAACCTCCATCCTCTGCTCTTGAGGAATCTCTTGTTCAAACTGCTGCAAAAAATCATTGACGTCTGCTAATCCATCAAAAGTTGGAATATACCTGTTTTCAGTCCCAATCCATCGCAGTGATTTAGTCATGAATGCGCATCTGCGAATAGAGACTTCGTGGAGTCTATTTTGCCAATTCTCTAAGCCAACGTCTGAATCTGATGTGCAGGAGCTATCACATCTCCAGCTGATATGTCCATCAGCTGTAGGGTCAATGTAATCTGTCTGATTAGAAGTCATTTGGTACAAATTTTCCATGTTATGCACCTCCTCTTCTGCTTTGATTGGCTCAATGTAGCGAGGACCCTGTAAAGGGTCTAATGGTGCGATAACCCGGACTTGAGCATCTTCAAATGTCATCTGCCTTTTCTTTAAGTTGATAACAACCTTGTTATCAAAATCCCAATCAATACCTAATAGAGATGGATAGGGTTTGGTGTCACCAATAATTTCTATGATCTCAAAATCGGCATATGTGTGAACTCCGTCGATGTCCACTGGGACATGCGATAAGCGACCCATCGGTGATATTCTCTGCTGATTAGCTAGTCTAAGATGGATAGGGGACCTGCTTAGTTTTGGACTTCCCATCTGTTCCCATGTCTGCTTAGTCAAGACATTTACTTCTGATCCTAAGTCTAGGATAACCTCATCCATTTCAAATAGTCCGATCTGCGCTGTGAGCCTCATCTCTCTTCCTGTCCTTGTATGGCCCATTATATGGTGAATGGTGCGCTGTGTATTGCTCACAGAAGGGCTCTGTTGACATTGGTCAATAACTTTCTGAAGTTCCTCTACAGCTTTCCCGTTTCTTAGAAGTTTCAAACAACTCTGCAAGAAGGACTGTACACTCCCGGTCAATTCCTCTTCGTCGTGTTAGGAACCTATGTCAACCCTTCTCTTTACTATGTTAGTATATTGTTGTTGGACGCATATGCTTTGTAAGTCGTCCCGTAGTATTTGTTGATCCGTAGTTTATATTAGCCCATAGTATTGACCCATGGTATTGGACGCATATGCTTTGTAAGTCGTCCCGTAGTATTATATGTCCCATGGTTTTGACTCATAGTATTGGGCATAGACTTAGTATATAAGTGTGTGTTGAGGTCATTGAAGGCACCGTGAAGTTAATTGTATTGAGCTTGCTCAAAGGAGGTTGCCCCCTCGAAGTGGCCCGTGATCAATATAAAAGCGATTCTGTTCTATTATTTTTGATATCTCGTGTATTTGCATTAATTAATTATTGCAGGTACATCACATCTGGTATCAGAGCACTTTCCTTGGCACAAGTGGAATTTTTTTTTTTCTTTTTTTGGGCGGCGACTTTCAGATCAATTTCTGAAACTTTCTGCAGAAAAACCGAAGAAACTGATTGCATATCTGAATTCCTCTTTCAAAAATACGCAGTTTCAAAAAAAAAATCATCTCATTTGGAGTTCTAAAAGTGGAGATATCGCGGATTTAAAATCAGCAATTTTTCAGAATTTCGGTGACGGCCGCGAAAATTGCGGCGAGAAAATCTTTTGATCGAGTGCCCAGATTTTTATTCCGCTTTCACGAGTAGCAGCAGAGTGGTTGTTCTAGTTCCGGAAACATGCTATAATAGCGATTCTGAGCAATATAGATCCGGTTTTTGAACATTGGGTGGAATTTCTGCCCAAATTTTTTCTGTTGCACGTTCGGATCTGGGAATACTCCCTATCCGCTTAACTGTGGGAAGTACTTGGGCATAAGCCCTAAAACTCATTGTGAGGAGTACCACAGGAACCCCGAAGTAGCTGGCCATTGAGAGGACCTGCCAAGCGAAAAGGGCAACGACCCCTACCTGATTGACTAGTTTCCACCCGTGAGGTAAACCAAGAGCTGTCGTTTGTGGCAAAGCGGTTATTAGTTTTACCTGAGCCGTGGAGTGAGGGGTACTGCCCCAATACGCAAGCCGTCAGACAGCATTGGTGGCCGAGTGAAACCCTTGAACTGTTAGGAAGCCGCACATACCTGGGGTCCATATCTACTTTCAGCTGAACTATTGTCGATCACTACTGCGCCATTTCAGCTCCATTTTGCAAGCCGTTCCAGATCCATCCATTTTCAATACATTCGGCATTGTTCCAGCTTCCTTCCGAGCCGTAGCTGCTCCAGTCTGAAAAAAAAAAAAAAAAAAAAAAAAAAAAAAAAAAAAAAAAAAAAAAAAAAAAAAAAAAAAAAAAAAAAAAAAAAAAAAAAAAAAAAAAAAAAAAAAAAAAAAAAAAAAAAAAAAAATCCCCAATTCCTGAGGACCCTATCCCCAATTCCCCTTCCCAAACCCAGATTCCTTTGCATATTTCATTCCAAACCTAGATTCCTTTGCATATTTCATTCCTGAGGACCCTATCCCCAATTCCCCTTCCCAAAGCCCGAAATCCCACATTTGTCTATTTTTAGGGTTTGCCATAACTTCCTCAGATTTCACCCAATCACCTTCAAATTTTACCACAGAGTTCCTTTCTGAATTCTGCTTCTTTGTCCCTCTCTGCCAAATTTTCTCATTCTATTACTCCGCTTCTGAAATCCCCCTTTTTGCTTTCTTGTCCTTTCGACAGTATCCAACATCTAGTCAAACCCCAATTACCCATCAGATTGTTTCCCCAATCCAAATTTCCCTTTACTGACTCAACTTTTGTTTATGTTTTTCTACCCATTCCACAAAAAAAAAAAAAAAAAAAAAACCCTGGTTATGGTTGTCACCCGTGCAGGAGCACACACCATGGAGGAAGCACTTGCAGCCATCCAAACCAAACTCCAAGATCTAGATGAAAAATTTCTCAGCCTCCATCTTCAGCATTCAGCCATGAACAATACCAGACAGCCAGAATCTTTTGCAGCCACCGGGTTCTCTGCTTCTAGCAATTTTCATGGGCCGAAGCTTGATTTTCCTCGCTTCAATGGTACTGATCCGACTGGATGGATATACCGAGCAGAACAATATTTCAGTCTGCATAATACTTTTGATGTTCAGAAAGTTCCACTTGCATCCTTTCATTTGGAACAGGAAGCCCTTCAATGGTACCGTTGGTACATCAAAGCTCATCCCGAGCCAAACTGGACAGATTTTTGCCAACTCATTTTGCCACGATTTGGTCCTAGTGCTTTTGATGACTTCACAGGAGCACTCACTAAACTTCACCAAACTGGCACAGTGAGAGAGTATCAGATGGAATTTGAGAAACTAGCCAATCACACAGAAGGATTGTCTGATGAATTCTACAGGAGTTGTTTTATCAGTGGTCTCAAGGATGAAATCCGCTCAGAGGTCAAAATGTTTTGTCCCAACACAATGATGGAAGTTCTAGGGTTGGCTAAGTTGGCTGAGGACAAGATCGCAGCTCAACAACGCTCCAAGCCCACCCTTGTTCCCTTCAGAAATATGGGTTCCCAACGACCTCCCATCACGCCTGCTCCTCAACCAACTCCTATCAAGCATTTGTCTGAAATAGAAATGCAGGCACGCCGAGAAAAAGGGCTTTGCTATAATTGTGATGAGAAATTCACTCGGGGACATAGATGTGTTCAACAAAAGCTCTATCTCTTGGACGTGGATTCTTCGCCTGCCTTAGAACTTGGTGAAGAAGCTACAGATACAGTAGATGATCCGGTCGACATGCAACACCCGCCTGTTGACACCCCATCTCCGGACGACCCACCCGAGATCTCTCTCCATGCTGTAACCGGCGTCACCACCCCACAAACAATGTGGGTCAGGGGATACTTCAAGAAGCTCCCTCTTACCATACTCATTGATTCTGGTAGCACTCATAACTTCATTGAACCTCGGATTGCCAAACAGGCTGATTGTTTTGTCCATCCTTGCTCCAACTTTGAAGTCATGGTTGCCAATGGGGGCACCTTACCTTGCAAGGGGAAGTGTCACAATGTGCGTATCTCTATGGAAGATTATAACCTACGCTCTGACACGTTTTCCTTGTCCTTAGGCGGATGTGATGTGGTTTTGGGCGTTCAATGGTTACGCACACTTGGCCCCATCTTATGGGATTTTGCTGAACTTTGGATGCAGTTTAAAGTCAATGGGGCACAACACAAATTTATGGGCTTACAACCAGGGTCTCTCTGCATCATCAGTTCACATCGCCTGGGAAAAATCCTTAAGAAGAATTCACATAGTGTCATCGCTCAGCTCAATTCCATTCAGATGCACCCATCACCAGTATCCATTACTTCCTTGGATAGATATGCAGGTATCTTTGCTGAACCAATGCGCTTGCTGCCTTCAAGAGACCTTTCCGATAAGAATGTAGCCACTTCTACCTCTCAGCAGGAAATGATGGCTATTTTGCATGCAGTACAGAAGTGGCAGCCATCCCTATTAGGGAATTATTTCTGCATCAAGACTGATCTCCCGAGTCTGGAAAATTTTCTGGAACAATGGGTCTCCTCCCCAACACTCCTGCAATGGGTTACCCAACTCATGGGTTATCCCTATGTGATCACTTACAAGAAGGGTAAGGACAATATGGTGAAAGATGCTCCTTCTCGCACAATTGATGACCCAGTTTCTCTTACAACTCTGCTTGTTCCAAATTGGTTGCAATATGTTCAACAGGGCTATCTCTTCTATGAACTCCATGCTTCTCCATCAACAGGGCACTCTGGGTTCTGCAAAATGTATGACCGGAAACAAGGTAACTTCTTTTGGCCGGGACTAAAAATGACAATTCAACAGATGGTGGCTGACGATGATACTTTCCAAGTCAAAAAGGGGGAAACAACATTCCTTTCGGGATTGCTAAAACCCTTGCCCATCCCTACACAGCTTTGGCCAACTATTTCTATGGATTTCCTAGCAGCGCTCTGGTGGTACAATACCACATCTCAAAGGACACCATATGAAGCAGTATATGGAAAAACACCACCAGTTCTTCTTCCATACAGCCTTAGCAGCTCCCCAGTTCAGGAAATTGACTCAGTTCTTCGACACCGCGATCAGATTCTTCTCATTTTGCAGGACAATCTTCACATGGCCAGAATTCGCCTGAAACAACAAGCCGATCAGCACCGTTCTGAGCGCCTTTTCCACGCAGCTGACAGAGTTCTTCTTCATCTACAACCTTCCAAGCAATCCTCCTTGACACTCCAAAGGCGTCAGTGGCCCGACATGCAAACCGAGGATGCTACCGGGGAACCACTCCTTCAGATTCTGCAGCAATTTCTCCAACCAAAGCTTTGAGGACAAAGCTTTTTCTAAGGGGGAGGGGATGTTAGGAACCTATGTCAACCCTTCTCTTTACTATGTTAGTATATTGTTGTTGGACGCATATGCTTTGTAAGTCGTCCCGTAGTATTTGTTGATCCGTAGTTTATATTAGCCCATAGTATTGACCCATGGTATTGGACGCATATGCTTTGTAAGTCGTCCCGTAGTATTATATGTCCCATGGTTTTGACTCATAGTATTGGGCATAGACTTAGTATATAAGTGTGTGTTGAGGTCATTGAAGGCACCGTGAAGTTAATTGTATTGAGCTTGCTCAAAGGAGGTTGCCCCCTCGAAGTGGCCCGTGATCAATATAAAAGCGATTCTGTTCTATTATTTCTGATATCTCGTGTATTTGCATTAATTAATTATTGCAGGTACATCACACGTCGCATCTTCCAGATGTGCTAGCCTGTGGTATCTGCGCAGTACTAACATCCTGCGGTGGTTTCCGTGGTATACCCTGAGATGGTAATAATAGTGATCTGGGCGGTGTCTGTTCAGCAAAGGAAGTCTTAGTTTGTTGAAATGCCTCCTTATTCTTCTGTAGATCAAGTGGGATAGGTTTTCCTGGAGCTTTGCGCACCCACTGCGTTCCTGTCATTTTTTCCACGTCCTGCGATATGTTGCTTGTGGAGAGACCACTGCGAGTTACAATATTGACCCGTGGTTCGATTTCGTTCTGCTCAGCAGCGATAAACTGGATAGTCTGATTGGTTGCTGGCTTGGCGTCCTTGATCTTAGCTATCAGTATGGGACATTCCTCTATTGTGTGATCATAAGATTTACAATACTTGCACGTTGTAGTAGGGTTCTGACAGTCTCTAGCGTAATGTCCTGTGCCTCCACAGTTATAACAGGTGATAGTTCCACGGCCACGGCCAGATTCATAGCCTCCTCCGCGTCCTCGGCCTCTGAAATTTCCTCCACGGCCTCCCTGATTCGGATCAGTTTGTGCACGTACTGCTGGTCCGGATGCTTCTGACTGAACTCTGTAAAGGTCATGCTTCCTTTCTATCATTAACTCATAAGCTCTACAGTTGTTTTCGTCATGTCCCACAGATTTACAGAAGTTGCAATATAGGTTCTTTGGTGTCTGCACATATTTCTGAAGGAGAGGGCATTCCTGAGGACTGTGTCCTCTGGTTCTACAAATCTCGCACCATGGCCCCTGGTTCTGCATCAACGGGTTAGGAGCTCCACTGGCGATATAGTCAGCAAAGACAGGGCAGTTATCCTTACTGTGTCCCTGCGCTTTACACTTAGTACACCAAATTTCATGCGCAACCTCCTTTCCTTTCTTAATTTCATGCAGCTGTAAGGTGAGGTTAGCTAGCTGATTCTGCAGATTAGTGATACCGGTGCTAGTTTCTGCTAGAGGTGAAGCCTCTAGTTTCATTGCCATTTCTAATGCTTCATCTTGTGTATTTAATTTCTGTTGCATTAGCGGAAGTCTGATGTGTGGTAATATTGCTGCGATAAACCATTCTTTATGCTGTTGAGGCGCAAGCTCAAAGCTTACCTGATCAATGAGGGTCTTGAACCTCTGGTCAAAATCCCAAACCGTTTCCGTAGGCAATTGTTTAATATCTTTAAGTTCTGCTATGCACTGTGAGTCGGATTTAGGTTTTTTAAACTCTTTAATCATAGCAGTTCTAACCTGTGCAAGCGTTCTGTTATGGCCAGTGGTATACTTCATATACCAAGTTAATGCTCTTTCTCTAAATGTGGTGGCCAGCTGGACAAGCTTGACATTATCATCTTGTATTTGCTTAATGGTCCATATGGCTTCGCATAAGAACCAGTGTTGCTCAGGGTCCTCCGACCCTGTACCTTTAAATGTTGGTAGCTTCATATCATCTCCCATTCTGTTTCTAGATGGTGGGTTCTGGTTTGCTGTATGATTACCACTCGGTTGTGTAGATGTGGAGGGTGTAGCGGCAGTATTCGCTGTGTAAGAGCTACTGGACGGGGTTCCTGCGGGATTATTCTGAGTTCCGACTGGCTTTTGAGGAGTCCTAGGGTTCTGACTCTGCTGTCTCGGGTGATCTGAGCTGTCTTCTTCAGAAGAAGATGAATCGTTGACTCTATATCTTTTACCACTACGTGTATGTCCAAGATACTCGTAATCGCTTTCAGAGTCTACTGACATTACAATATCATGCTACTATTCATCTGAGAGTATATCCAGTACTCCTTTTTCATATAGTAATTGCTTAGTGGACAGACTTAGAGAATTTAGGTACTTACCGCGATAACCCTTGAAGAAGTACCGTTCTGCTGCGCCGAAACTCTTTCTCTGATCAACCGCGAACTCTGTGATGAAGCCTTCCAGCAGACTCGCAAGCCAGAAGTCTACTGCGCGTGAGATGGGGTTATCGACACCTTTCAAGGTCTGAATCAGCTCTGCTGTCCAGACAACTTCTCGATTCTTCTTGACACCGCTGTTGTCAACAAGCTTTGATAACCAACCATATAACTCAATAGCATAAGTTACGAAGAATATCTCATGGAGATCTGTAAAAATGTGCTTCTGTAGCCAAGCCTCAGTGCTCAGTCTAGGATTCTTGTTTTCTTTTGCAGCAAACTCTCTTTCTTTTGACTCAACCCACTGGTTAAGTTCTTGCTTGGTAGGATGCCAACAGAACATCAGCTCAATGTGTTCAAACCGGCAACGGAACCATTTGTTGGGTTTTTCTCTATCCTTTCTAGCAGACCCGGGCTTGCGGTAATCTCTTAGACCAACAGAACCCTTAGCTCACTGGCCCTTTCGGAAACAGGTCGCAGAGGCAACCTGAAGTCTCACCCGAAGTGATTCTAATGGGAGGCAAAAGACTCAAGTGTCCTCAGCCAAGTTCCGAGGCATCCAGGGTGCTTAAATCCACCTTAATCCCTTTGACTGGAGCTGTCTATCTCATTCCATTACTCCGGCTACGCCTCTGTCTTATCGCATTATGCAGGGGGTGCGATAAATCCTCCCCCTACGTGAGACCGTCTAGCGATACCTAAGATATCGTAGGCGCGATATCTTCCCCTTCTAGTTCCTGCGGTAAGTGAATCTTGACCGCTTCCTGGATTAATAAGTGGTCTCCGCTATCCTTATCCTGGTACTGCAGTTAGCTACAACATTCAGTCTCCAAGCCTAACCCTCGCTAATGAACTTGACCCTTGATATCTCGCAACAACGTAACTAAGTAGAATATCACTTTGAGCAGTGTCTAAGTAGACCATTCATGACTTACATTCAGTTCCTACTCGCACATCATCCTCTGTTAACAACTATCTAGTTGCTATGCGGGTAGCTATGATTATCGCAATTATTATACATCATTCAGAAGTTAAACTGACGACCATGTACATTACTTATAACAGACTGAAGCATTCATATATAACACAGACAAGTGAATGAGAGCAGTAGCTACACAAATACAATAGTGCTACTTAAATAAGCACGTTGTTACTCCCAGGGCGAGAACTACGCCCAGGGGAACTACGGTTCTTGTTTACAACTCTGAAGAATAAACACAGTTCCGTTCCACTCTTTACAACAAGGGTCTTCTGGGAAACTCCACCTCAGTGGGAGCCCTTCTCTATAGACCTCTTTCTCTTCCTGCCTTTTACAATGCACTCTCTTTCTCTCACAATCCCTGCGGATCGCACTATCTCTCAACAGGTTGGCCCTTGTATTCTCTCAGGGATGTCCAGACTCTGCAACCACAAAAGGCTTGACTAACCTCTACCTGATGTCTCTATCACTATGTGGCCAACCCCTTATCATATAAAAAGACTACTATATATAGATGGCCCGAATGTCTCATCGCAGTTACAAAACTGTGGGCCTTATCCCAACAGTGACTCAACCCTAACCACTTACAGTCAACTGGCTGTACTTCCATGGCCGCCTTCTGTCTCGTCGCCGCTTCCTGCAGTCCTTAGTCTTTAATGCATCGGCCCGTCGCTTCTTCTTGGTTCAAGCAACGCTGACTGTAGTCCTTCTTCTTTAATGAGGGTAGCTGAACCCTCTCTTCATCTCCGGCGCCTTTATTGCGGTGGTTGAGCTCTCCCTTCGGCCTCTTCTTTGTACCACATGCTTGACTTTTCTGTACCTATCGCCGTGATTCCCGCCGGGATTTGCGCTACGGCGATATCTTTGTCTTACCGCCAAAATTGGTACTTTCTCTCCAAAATTAGTTATCCTTCCCAAAATTAGCAGCTTCCTAAATGCTGCGGAAGTTCTCTCCAACACCCTTCAATGGTACCGTTGGTACATCAAAGCTCATCCCAAACCAAACTGGACATATTTTTGCCAACTCCTTTTGCCACGATTTGGTCCTAGTGCTTTTGATGACTTCACAGGAGCACTCACTAAACTTCACCAAATTGGCACAGTGAGAGAGTATCAGATAGAATTTGAGAAACTGGCCAATCACACAAAAGGATTGTCTGATGAGTTCTACAGGAGTTGTTTTATCAGTAGTCTCAAGGATGAAATCCGCTCATAGGTCAAAATGTTCTGTCCCAACACAATGATGGAAGTCCTAGGGTTGGCTAAGTTGGCAGAGGACAAGATCGCAGCTCAACAACGCTCCAAACCCACCTTTGTTCCCTTTAGAAATATGGGTTCCCAACAACTTCCCATCACGCCTGCTCCTCAACCAACTCCTATCAATCATTTGTCAGAAACAGAGATGCAGACACGCCGAGAAAAAGGGCTTTGTTATAATTGTGATGAGAAATTCACTCAGGTACATAGATGTGTTGAACAAAAGCTCTATCTCTTGGATGTGGATTCTCCGCCTGCCTCAGAACTTGATGAAGAAGCTCCAAATACAATAGATGATCAGGTCGACGTTCAACACCCGCCTGTTGACACCCCATCTCAGGACGACCCATCCGAGATCTCTCTCCATGCTGTAACTGGCGTCACCACCCCACAAACAATGCGAGTCAGGGGATACTTCAAGAAGCTCCCTCTTACCATACTCATTGATTCTGGTAGCACTCATAACTTCATTGACCCTCGGATTTCCAAACAGGCTGATTTTTTTGTCCATCCTTGCTCCAATTTTGAAGTCATGGTTTCCAATGGGGGCACCTTACCTTGCAAGGGGAAGTGTCACAATGTGCATATCTCTATGGAAGATTATAACCTGCGCTCTGATATGTTTTCCTTGTCCTTAGGCAGATGTGATGTGGTTTTGGGTGTTCAATGGTTATGCACACTTGGCCCCATCTTATGGGATTTTGCAGAACTTTGGATGCATTTTTTAGTCAATGGGGCACAACACAAATTAATGGGCTTACAACTAGGGTCTCTCCGCATCATCAATTCACATCGCCTGGAAAAAATCCTTAAGAAGAATGCACATGGTTTCATCGCTCAGCTTCATTCCATTCAGATGCACCCATCAATGGTCTCCACTACTTCCTTGGATAGATATGCTGGTGTCTTTACTGAACCAATGAGCTTGCCGCCTTCAAGAGACCTTTCCGATAAGAATTTAGTCGCATCTACCTCTCAGCAGGAACTGATGGCTATTTTGCATGCAGTACAGAAGTGGCAGCCATACCTATTAGGGAATTATTTCTGCATCAAGACTGATCTCCAGAGTCTGGAAAATTTTCTGGAATAATGGGTCTCCTACCCAACACACCTGAAATGGGTTATCCAATTCATGGGTTATCCCTATGCGATCACTTACAAGAAGGGTAAGGAAAATATAGTGGCAGATGCTCATTCTCGCACAATTGATGACCCAGTTTCTCTTACAACTCTTTCTCTGCTTGTTCCAAATTGGTTGCAATATGTTCAATAGGGCTATCTCTTCTATGAACTCCGTGCTTCTTCATCAACAGGGCACTCTGGGTTCTTCAAAATGTATGACCGGGAACATTGTAACTTCTTTTGGCAGGGACTAAAAATGAAAATTCAACAAATGGTGGCTGATTGTGATACTTTCCAGGTCAACAAGGGTGAAACAACACTCCTTTCAGGATTGCTCAAACCCTTGTCCATCCCTACATAGCTTTGGCCAACTATTTCTATGGATTTCCTAGTAGCGCTCTGGTGGTACAATACCACATCTCAAAGGACACCATATGAAGTATTCTATGGACAGAAACCGCCAGTTATTCTTACATACACCCTTAGCAGCTCCCTAGTTCAGGAAATTGACTTAGTTCTTCGCAACCGCGATCAAATTCTTCTCATTCTACAGGACAATCTTCACATGGCCAGAATTCGCCTGAAACAACAAGCCGATAAACACCGTTCTGAGCGCATTTTCCAAGCAGCTAATAGGGTTCTTCTTCGTCTACAGCCTTCCAAGCAATCCTCCCTGACACTCCAAAAGCGTCAGTGGCCCGCAATGTAACCCAAGGATGCTACCAGGGAACCACTCCTTCAGATTCTGCAGCAATTTCTCTAACCAAAGCTTTGAGGACAAAGCTTTTTCTAAGGGAGAGGGGATGTTAGGAACCCGTGTCAACCCTTCTCTTTACTATGTTAGTATATTGTTGTTGGACGCATATGCTTTGTAAGTCGTCTCGTAGTATTTGTTGATTCATAGTTTATATTATCCCATAGTATTGACCCATAGTATTGGACGCATATGCTTTATAAGTTGTCCCATAGTATTATATCTCCCATGGTTTTGACCCATAGTATTGGGCATAGACTTGATATATAAGTGTGTGTTGAGGTCATTGAAGGCATCGTGAAGTTAATTGTATTGAGCTTGCTCAAAGGAGGTTGCCCCCTCGAAGTGATTCTGAGTTCTATTATTTCTGATATCTCGTGTATTTGCATTAATTAATTATTGCAGGTTCATCACATCTTACCCAATGTAAATTATAAAACATAATAAATGAAGGAAACATAGCAATATTTTATGAGCATAAAGTATGCAGGAAACTCGCAATTATAAACCAGACAAAAAACCTTTAAAAGATGTAACAGAGGAAAACAATTTATGAATCTCTGACAGATCTTTTTATCTTCAAACATCATCAACATATATGATATAATAATGAGATCGAATGTTGTATTAGTATTCTATGAATCTCAAGAATCTTTACATGGAACAAAAAATGGAATAACAATGGAATTGATCAATAGAGGAAAAAACTTCTCTGAAACAATGCTATGTCTTTAATCTAATACATAGCCAAATTACAAGGGCCAAAGCTATCACTCGACTCTACAAAGATAGAAAGAGAAAATATCTACTAAAATTTCTAGAACTTTAAGACTAATTACAATCCCCTTTATATAGAGTTTGTAAGTAACTAAATTCCGTTTCATACACTCTAACAGAAAAAGTAAAAATATGACTCGATTCACTTTTTACAAGAGACTTTTACATTTTTCATTCCCAACATCTACTTGTTGAGTTTAACATTTAATTTCTTATGTTGGAATCCTTCTTTTTTCCCCTCATGTAAACATTTGGTTGTCCCATTGGCCCTAATTGAGGGATGCCGACTTGGTTCACCTAGTACATCATATGTATATTAGTTGGCCCTGCATGTGGCATAAATGAGATGGCTGGTGGCTAATTTTCAAATTGAGGTAGCACATGTGCTGCTAATTGAGCTATTGATTGATCAGACTATGAACTTGAATACTAGACCAATGGTTGACCTGAGAATTGAGAAGTGGATACTTTCAGTGGAAACACATGTTTATGATATTGAATTACCATCTTCCATTCCTTCCCAAGTGGGTCCTTATGGGATATCAGAGAAAATCTCAGCATTAGTATATTTCTCATGTGAGATTGGCCCCAATTTCTTGGAAGTACTCTTCAATCCCACCCATATCTCAAAATAGTTTTTTATTATTTCCACTTCCTGTTGTCCTATTTCCCCTTTCAATGGAATTGGAGGGAAATCATATTTATTTTGGTTAAGATGCTCTTTGTAAGTATCTTTGGGGTAAGCATCTCCATTTCCATTCCATGGGGAATGCATTCCTAAATTCAATACATATTTGAACTTGGATTTAAAATAACTTATCTCATCAGTCATCTGCTTGACATTATCCTTCATTCTAAAAACATAGGTTTGTTCCACGATCATTGATCTGGTTATTTTAATGATCTGAGTTCTATTGTTATTTCCCTTTTCATCCAATTTCCTTTTTGTTCTACTGTTCAAGTAGTATATGAACTCTAAATTTATTTTTGCATTATTCTGAGTGGCCATGTCCAATTCATCTTGGATAACCTCGAAGTAGTCCCACTTTTGCATGAACCATCCTTCAATATTTTCCCAAACAACTTGTGTTATTCATCTCAGTAGTTGTTATCCTTGAACATTCATCTGTAGAGATTTTATATGAATTTTCATATCTCCTAATTCTTTTTCCATTTCTATAATTTCATCTTCTTTTTTATTAACTTCATTTTCCAATTCAAGGATTCTACTATCCTTTGTCTCAAGTTCTCTCCTGGCATCATCAAGTCGGCCACTTAGGTCATTGTATTATTCAATGGGTTGAGGATTTGACCTTAGATTTTCATGATGCTCTTCCATTGAATCTACATCAATAGTCTCTGAAGAAATAGTTTGTTGTTCACCTGTAGCATCTGACATATCTTCTACTTCAAACTGACTTTCTATTACTTATGTTGCACCTGTTGCTTCTGATATAGCTATTGTGGTATGAATTTCCATTGGAAATGCAGGGATTGATGCTGTGGGTTCAATATTTTCTTGAATTGCAAGAGTTGAGGTTGTAGTACCTTCCCTAGTGAAGATTTTGGTTCTTTCTAATTTCAAATTGTATTTCTCCAGTGTAGATCATCAATCCTTCTTCTTCTTTCCTCATATAACTGTTGGAACTCAATCATGCTCGCATAAATTATTTCATTTTCCTCCTGTAACTGTTTCAATTCCTCGGTCTTCACTGGATCTGTTGTGGGCATATTTAACTTATTCTTCAGTGTGTCTATTTCATTGTCCCTTTTATCCATGAGTGACTTAATTTGAGACCCATCTGAGGGATCAACTGCTAAGGCTACCAAATTTGCTTGTAATGATTTTATTGATGAAGCATAGGTTTGTGGAGATATCTAAAGAAACAATTTATTTCTTTGTGCAGGATTAATGCTTAGAACATCAAGTGACAAATTCGGGGAAGACTATAGACCCAGGGCAAGTTTTCCGGGTGAAATTCGAATTCCACAAGTTAAAATTATGCTAGTCGGTAAAGAATATGTTCTTTTCTTCTCTAATGGTTTTAATTATGTCCAAACTGGTTATAATGGTGTCAAAAACATTGGCCTCGTGATCGTAAATTTTCTCTTCCCTTGAGAAACAGGGATTCAGAAGGGATACCTTGGATTTGGGTTCCATATGAAATGATTGGCTTAGTGAATTTGAGTGAAATTAGGGTAAATTTACAGAATTAGAGATTCACTAAATTAATGGCAGAAACAAGGTTTTAGCAACAATGATGCATAATAGTGATAGAAAGATACTCGGATGACAGCTTGTAGATGACTTGTACTGCTTGGATGCTGACTGGGACTGATAGACTTCGAGCACAGTTGACCTAGTACGTTGGTGCATTGGGAACACACGTCTTTGGGATAAATAAATAATAATATTTTAAAATAGGTCAACATATTTTATCCCTTCGATAAAAATGCACTTTACGTGTAGGAAAATGAGGTGGAGGGAAAAAAGAAGTACTAGGACCCATATGACAGATGGACATCAGAGAGATGGTAACAAAAAGTGGGGTCCATGTGACAGATGGCAGGCGGGATGAAGGGGTAAGATTGCAGGAGGATGAGCTGTGAAACACTTTAGAAAAGTGGGTGAATACAAATTTTGGTTTCCCAGAGTGGTAACACACCAATAGTTGGAGTTTTAGGAAAACCACCCTCAAGGAGGCGTGTCCAATCACCAAGGAGCACGTGTCCTCGGTAGTTTCGAGGAAAACGTGTGGACAAGGCCACTTTCTGGTGGGCACAACTTATTGACATGATTTTGATCCGAGGCATCAATCTAGATCAAGCACCCTTGAACTTGCGCATGCGCTCTTCATCTTTATCCTACTTGCACTTTATGGGCATGCATAATCTCTGGGCCGTCAGATCATATCCCGATCTAACGACTAAATGCTCTTTTTCTATAGCATTGATCTTTAATACCTTAGTCTCTATCCACTGGTCATATTTACGGTCTCTGTCATTGTTCTTTGAACTTTTTATCTCGCAAGAGATGAAAACAAAAACATATGTGCCATGCACAATAGCTCCATATGCTATTTTTATGCAGAAAAACCCATGTACTAACACATCGCTAAATAAATCATATTAGATCCAAATAAAGTAAATAAACATGAGATAAAGCATTTATCTTTGTCAAATACGTAACTGGAATCAACCGTTCCACGTTCCACCCAACCGTAGATACAATGCAACCCAAAAATCACTGTGCAATGGTCACCCCCAAGCGAGAACCATGATGCCACAAGTAAGAGCGCACTCAAACACAAATTCTCTCAAGAAATCAGTCCAACCACAACTAATGGCAAGTGTGGCCTCTACTTCCACTCTAGGGTAATTCTATTGGCTCCAGGACAACAGTCCAACCACAACCCAATGGCAAGTAGAAATTCCAATCCATGGAAATTCTAGTGGCTCTAGGACAACCTCAAATCCCAGGAAGTGGACCTCACCCTTGCTGCCAAACCAGGATCTCCAAATGAAATACACAACTTTGTCCAACCTCAAATCCAAAGGCAGTGGACCTCACCTCTACTGCCAATCTAGGATCTCCAGAGGAAATTCCAGGACATACACCAGTGGCTCTAGAGTAACTCATCTTTGGCATAGGATCCACAAGGGAACAATTACGAGCAAGGATTTCATACTAAGATTAGCAAAATTAAACCACAAGTGCCAAAAACAAGCACATGAGCAAAGGCATGAACCAACATAGAAGTGTGACTATCCAACACAAGCAAATCGAATTCCTTCATGAGCAATTCGATGGGAGAGAGAGTCACAAGGGATGAGTTACATTCCAAAAATATAAAATAGGAGTTACACATCATGAGGCTACACTAAGAGATAGACTAAACCAACTCAGGAGGGTGCACTAAGAGAGAGAGTGAATCCAATTTTAATAAAAAACATCCCAAAATAATAAAATCGAGTAACATAGCATAAAAGGGTGCATAAGTCAAGAGGGTCCACCAACATAGACAAAACTAGTTAGGAACACACTTTCCCCATAACCCCTTTCTCGTAATATCATGGTTCCTCATACTCTCTTTTGACTCATCAGTCGTCCCGTTGTTTTATTTTATTAATTATTTTATAAGTTCAACATAATAAAAATTATAATAATGTGAAAACCATAGTCCAGGCACCTTGTGCCACTATGTCCAACATCACAACAATAATAATATGTCCATGGGATAAACCAAAGGGTATTACATTCCCCTCCCCTTAAATCACGCATCGTCCTCGGTGCATATTACATACATGCCTTTACAAAAGGATAACTGACATGCCCATACATGCCTCTGAAATATAACATATTTCAAACTCTCACAGGAATACCCATACATGCCTCAGAAATATAACATCTTTCAAACCACAATACTTCCCACTACCACCTACTTTCCTATATGTCTCCAATTCCCATGGGAGAACTGGGACCAGTAGAGTGGACTCAAGGAAGAAACAATCGATCTTCAATCCCCATCACAGTGTCTTCAATCCTATTTACAAGGCCTTCAAACCTTCAACAAAGATACATTCACCTGAAAATCATATTTTGATCACTGATATGATTACCATCAGGTATATAAAAATATGTGATACATGATATAAATATATTCTTCTACAAATATACTTTTCACATTCCAACAAACACACGGTTAGCAGCAAACATATATATATATATTGTTCGTCTAGATACATAAAATACATCTTCATGATACATGATACATGAAATAAATCACAAGAAATACATCAATATATACAAGGTGCACAAGATATAGATACTTCTTCAACAAAATACTTGAAATGCATCTACCTAAATCTTATTCTAATCAATTCAATCGTATGAAATTCATAAGGTGTATCAATCAATTTCATGAAGTGCATCAAGCATACCATTCAATCTCATGAAGTGCATCAAGTGTGTACTCTTTCTTCATTAAATGCACTCCAGTCAATCAATCACATGAAATGCATATACTTTACCTACAAATACATGAAATGCATCATGCATATGCTCTATCAAAAAAATACATTAAATGCATTCCAATCAGTCAATCACATGAGATGCATTACCAAGATGCTTTTAGATGATTTATCAACCAAATACTTTCTCTACAAGGATGCATGCGATTTACCATGATACTTTACAAAGATTCCTTTCAACAAAGGTATTTGATATACCACAAGGATACCCTAACAAGATACTTCCAGCAAAGATCACAATGATACGTTTCTAACAAGGTTACTTGTATTAATATTGGATATATAAGGATACATGAAGTACATATTCAACATATGTACATGAATCATACTTTAATCAGTCACACAGTTAGTACATAATTTTCAACAAGATATACAAAATACGACCACAATATTACCAGGATACCTACACATGAAATGTCACCATGATACCACCAAAATACCTTTCAACAAATATCACAAAGATACATTTCTAACAAAGATTGCAAAGATAAACATTATAGAGATATTTTATAGCAAATATTGCAAATATCACCTGAACATTTTATGCACTTAATGTAACAGGTAAGCAAACTTATATGCAACAATTCTAATCTAACTAAGAAACCAAAAAGGGCCATAACAACTAGCAGTTAAACATGCTACCTTTCATATCCACACAAAGCATAAGTCTTCTTTAGAGAACAGTCAAAATCCAATAAACATCAACTAATAGTAATTAGTATCAACAAGTAAGATCAGCCAATATCAATCATATATCATTCATACAAATGTCGATCAACCAATATCAACCATATAGCAATCATATGTCGATCATATATTAATCATACACCAATATCAACCAATGACACATATCAACTTCCCATGCAAACATGAATCATAATACATCAACCAGAATACATCAACCAAAAGAAAAAATACATCCCCAGAACATATCAACCAGAAAAAATCAACCATAATACATCAACCAGAAGCAAAATGCATCAACCAAAATACATCAACCAAAACACATCAATCATAATAAATCAACTAGAAGCAAAATACATCAACCAGAATACATCAACTAGAACACATCAATCATAATACATCAACTAGAAGCAAAATACATCAACCATAATACCTCAATCAAATCAAGATACATAAATCACACTAATATCAACCCATGATGAAAAATAACAACCAATAGCAACCATATGAATAACAATATCATCCATACATCATCCACTCAACATCAACCATTGTTCATCAAGCATACACACAACAACCATAATAACCAAGAACAACCAGTAATATCCATACATACAATAATGACAATATCATACATGTATGAACCATTTATCAACCAACATCAATCATTAGCAACCACAAACATCATACATTGACCATAGCAATCATTTTGAATAGTTACTATTTATCATAACATTATATATAATTATTAGCACATGACAATATATATAATATCCATATATTAATAATACATGTATACAACCAACAACATCACACAAACACTATTAATAGTACACTTATATAAACACTCAACACATACACAATCATACATCTTGCTTGCATGCATAGTCCATCAATAGCAATGTTATACATACTTTGATGGAAATCCCATCTAATCCCCATATACTAACCATACATTATGTTACTAATTATTTACACATAGCACACTACTTATACTATCAACCAAAGTAAATACATAGTCACCTCAAACAACCAAACACCCTACCACCAAAATCTTTTAATAAAAAAAAAATAATTACTAGCTATACAACACACCATCATACACTCATACCATACACCATACTTACTATTACTGTGTATGATTTCTATACATACACCCATTTGTATACATACATATTATAATTCTTCAATCATATATCATATTATTATTAATCATATACACATCATATTAGTCATATAACCTATATATCCTATATTTTATACACTCGTATAATTATTATGTTAAACCATAATATCCATACAATTATAGCGGTATAATTACTTAATCCAATGCTATCATATTAGGTACGCATTATAACATATATACTAACATAGTGCTTCTGATCACACTATACTTCCTAATACTTCCAAAAACTCCCAAATACTTTCAAACACTCCCAAACACTTCCAAATACTTTACAAATTTACTTCATTACATACATTCACATTGATATATATAGTATATACACAATATCATATACACGTAATACTGATAATTATTGCATATTTTAAAATACATATTATAGTATATACAAACATGCACATACACATATATATATTTGTGAGAATTATGATCTACAGGAAGATCTAGGAGCCTTACAGAACCTCACAAATTGAATTACTTGCAAAAACCAGCAAAAAAGCTTGAAAGAAGACAAATTTACACACACAATGTGAACTGAAACTTGGTATTATCTGACTGTCCAACATGTAAATATGTTTAGAATAGGTTTATATTACATTTGGAGAAATTTTTTAGGCTTAGGAAGCCCAAAATGAGTGTACATGTCTAATTGGCCAAATTGGCCTCAATCCCCCCTAGGTGGGTCCAACTTGCTCCAACTCAGCCCAAATGGTCAAGAATTGTGGTGTGAACATGGATGAGGCATGTTGGATCAATAATGGGTAATAGGAATGCGTGGGGGAGAAAAATAAGGTGAGTGGGAGGTCCTAGGAGGCATTAAATGCTCCAAATCATGCCAAAATTGGGCCAAATCCACCCAAGCGCTCCTAGTCAACAATAATTCCCCATTTCAAGGAAGGGGAGCGCTCTAGCATTAAACGAGGGTGCACTTGTGAACAAATGTGGAGTTTGACTGTGATGGATTTCTCAAAGAGGTGTGAACACTCCTCATAAGTGGTTATTTTCCCAATTAAAGCTACCTAAGTCCAAACCATAGTGTAATAATGCATAAAAAGCAATAAAATTGAATAAGGCTATGAACCAAGGTACTAAGTGGTGGATTACTGTTCTAACACCCCCCCTTAACCAACACTTAGTACATCTCATGAAATTAAAGTGGGAGGCCTTGCCAACAAAGGCTCAAGTCACCTCATACAAAACATAAATTTTATTTGTCCATGTAAATTGAGGACAAGAAGGAAAACCTCGTGGGATAAAACCTTCCCTCTAAAATGGACATTGTTGGTAGGTGGTTTGGTAAGGTAGAATCGTAGCATCCCTGATGCTGCGACACATCAGAAGATGTCATGGAAGGTGGAAAGCTGGGTGCAAAGAAGATTATTTTATGTATTTTTGAGTCAATTGTACTGCATAATGTAGGTTTTCGGTCATTTGGGTCATATGTTATGTAATTTTGGGTTAATTGTACCGCAGTATGTGGGTTTTTGGGTCATTTGGACCGCGTCAGTTAGATTTTGGGTCATTTGCTCAAAGTGTCGGTTAGGAAGTTGTTAGTAAGCGGATAAACAATGTAAAAGAGGAAGCCTATCTATAGTCATAGAGTCATATGTGTTAGATATCCAAGAGAGATCGGAAGCAAATGTGAAAGTGAGATTTGATATTGTGATGCATCTGTGAGATTCTATGTTTTTGTGGAGGTATTGTATCAGGGTTTTGCTGAAGTAATATGACATGATGGAATTATTTGGTGAAATTCCCTATGTATCTCTTATGGTAATGCATGTTGCGATTCATGAGTGATGCTATGTTTCCTTGCTTCAGTTAATGCTTTAATGTTATACTTGTTGTGATGAAAAGTCCTGTTGAATGATGCTATGAATATGAATGATGTTAAACTTGAATGCAAAGATCTATCTTTGAGTGTCACAATAATTTAAGTTATTGTTGCTGCAAACATCCTCCTTCATTCAGTAGAAACATGGTTCCGTCGACTCTCCCTTGAACATCTCGGGTGAGACCTCATCTGCTCTGCAGGTGTTGCTGGACGGGGTAAAACCTGTCCGGGCCAGTGCTCAGGGAGATCATAGTGGATCGAGTGTCGACAGTGATGGGAACTCTTGTCAACTAGGTTTGAGTCAACAAATGGTTCCATTGCCGGGACTGCGTGCAAAGTGAAAGGAGGATATGTTGTGGCATCCAACGCAACCGGAGATACAAAGTTGTTTTGATCAGAAGTTGCAGGAATTTTCTGAAGAAGAAAGCCATAACACTCGACTGACAATAGATCAGTGGGTAGACAGATATATTAATGATGGTCCACATGAATGGTTTTTCTGTGAATTCCCAGTCCTTTTGTTCGAGTGGTTGGCAAAATTGACCTTTCAGAAGAGGAACCACCAAGGTGGCAAGCCGATGACTTGGACCCCAGAGTTGATCCAAGAACTGCAGGAAGTCAACAACAAAGTGTCGTGGGCTGTCGAAGTGTGGCTTGATAGCATCTTGGAAGGGTATATCACTGAATTTGTGGTTGATACGTAAAAGTCCTATAGTGAAGTTGAAAGATATTTCTTCCGCGAACCTTGAGGAAGGTTTCTGCTGTCCCTCCAACTGTCCATTAAGATGCTTATTTGCAAGAAGGGTATATTGAAGATGCATCTAGATCAGTAAGCATCCTAGTGGGCGGAGGCCATGGATATCATGACAGCAGGGGGGGAGGTACATGGAATGATCAGGGGTAGATGGGTGCAGGTCATGACAAGACTGTGAGCAAAGACGAGGAAGAGAGTGGTCTTATAAGGGGAGGAGTGAGGTTTCGACAAGAAAAGAGGCAGAGGATAGGAGAAGGTCCTGCTACGATCGAACCACAAGTTTGCGAAGGAAGACCACATGGGACGAAGCGACCTCACAGTCCGAACAAGGAAAACCAGGCTACGCCCAGGATAGAGGCAGGATCAAACCCAAGCAGCAACATACCCACACCTCCACTCACTATCTGTCAACTGGTAAGAAACACAACTTTGACCCCACTAGGTCAACAAAACATGATTGCTAGTAGTTCAACACCTGCAGGAAGGAAGCCCAAGATGGCAGGCGAGGATGCTAAGTTGCCTCTGTTCCATGGGAACGGGACAGATAACCCTGAGTAGTATTGGTTTTTGTGTGAAGCGGTCTAGACCGTGAAGCAAATCACTGATGATAATGCTAAGAAAGGACAGTTAGCGATAACTCTGCGAGGTCGCACATTAGATTGGTTTATGAAGTTTTTTCTAGTCCCTACAGGAGCTCCGGAGAAGTCACCAGAGGATATTAGGGATGGGTTGATTGCAGAATTCAGAAAGCCCAAGTTTGAAGCACAATATATCATGAAATTGAAATAAATTAAGTAGTATCCCAATGAGACGGTGTGGGATTTTGACTAGCAGTTTAAGACACTGATGGCAAGGGTTAGTTTTGATATGAGCACTATCCAACATAAAGGGTGGTTCATTGCGGCACTACTACTGCAAATTCGACTACCCCTGATGCAACAGAACATCACGATGCCCAGTGAAGCTCTAGAGATTGCAATGCGATTGGAGGCATCGCCGATTAGTGAAAATGCAGCTGGGATGTCACAAATACAAATGCAGCTGGATAACTTGACCATATAGCTACAAGATATGAAGAAGAACAAGGAGCAGTGTGAAGAAGTATGGTGTACACGATGTTGAGGGGAAGGGCATACTAAGGATAATTACCCTGACTTCCGCAACTATTTGGTTTCAAGGGAACCCAACCCGTTGAATGGTGGTGGCATGCCATGGTGTCGTATTTGTCAGGTATACGGGCCCCACCATGAGGAATGTCCATACATGCATAAGATGGTCACCAAACCGATGAATCTGTATTGCACTTTCTATAAATCTGTGGGACACGATGATAAAGATTTCTGGGTATATGGGTTGCTTCATGAGAGAACGTACGATGCATTCTATGTAAAGGACGATCATCGTTCTATACAACAACCGCAACCACAGCCACAGGTAGCCCTACCGCTATCTCAACCGCAGGTATAGTTTGTACCACAGCAGCAACCACAACAGTTTATGCTGCAATATGATCCAATGCAAATGGCTCCACAACAGCCATAGTACATTCAACAACTGCAGTATGTGCAACAAGGGCAGGGCATGCAACCAGCTCCGACATAGTAACAGTATAATCAACCGTAGTACCAACAGTAGGGTGGAGTCTATGGAGGATTCCGTGGTGGATGCAGTGGAGGATTCGTTCGCGGACCTGTTCAGTGCTATCACTACGTGGTGTGGGGGCACTATCAGCGCGATTTCCCACTATTGCAGATGCAGTGTACATTTTCCTTTGTTACAGACCACACAGTGGAAAATTGCCCACAGTTGATTGCACGATGGCAGGTAGGGAATATTCAGCAGCTGCAGAATCAAAACCAGACAGAGGAGCTAGTATAGAATCAGGTGTAGCAACTGGTGTTGAACCAAAACCAACGTCCAATTCAGAATGATAATCAAAATGTAAACCAGCCAGGGAACCTAGCACCAAATCAGAATCAGGATGCGAATGTTGCGACAATTTCTGCGGAGCCAAGACCATAAGATGTGGCTGTTGCAGTCATCACACGAGGAGGTGCAGCAACAGGAGGGGACATTAGATTGGTTGGGAAGAAGAAGGTATCATTCGACATTGAGTCCGAGCGTGATATGTTCTTTCAGGCACATCGTGCAATGGACCAGGATTGCGGTAAAGCTGCCATTTGCGACATGCCCCCTGTTTTTTATGCTAATTCAGAGGTCGGTCCATGAGCACAGTCCAAAACCTTGCAAAAGTTTCTTGAGAGCTGTTTATTGTTGCAAGAGATCCCGCGGCCCTTGCTGAGATTGAGGGGTTGTTGCAACATCCAGCTAAGGGACGGCAGGAATCCGCAGTAAACTCCTTACATCGGTGGAAGACAGGTAAGGAGATGCGAATGAATATCCAAATCGGGGACTATGATGTTGATTCAATTATTCTGGATCTTGGTTTGGATGTCAACATCTTAACCAAGTAGGCATGGCAGAAAATGGGGAGCCCCCCATTGAGCTGGTCTCCTGTACAGCTCCGGTTAGCTAATCACACTAAAGTGATGCCGATTGGGAGAGTCCCATGTTTGGTGGTAGACATTGAGGGCATGAAGACCTATGCTGACTTTGATGTCATCGAAATGGTCGAAGGGGGAAGTTCGTATCCCGCGTTGCTGGGGATCAGATGGGATAACGATAATGGAGCGATAATCAACTTCAAGCGACGGATGATGAATTTCGAAAACCACGATCTCAGAGTCATAGCCCCATTGGATCCGGCTGAAGGACACAGATACATTGAGCCAGTGAAGGACAATGATCCCAGTGGATGGGACCATGCATTTGACATTTCTGAAGACTATATTCATCCGACTGCCAACGGTGAGCTAGGATGGTGCAGTGACAGCTCTATGTCTTCCGACTCTGATGACTCGTTAGAACACTAGCAGAACTGCTTGCATGAGGTGTCGCTCTGCAAGTGTGGGTTAATCATACAATCGCTATGCCACGTCGTGACTGAAACAGTCACATTACCAGTATATGAAGGACTGCCTGGCTTGTCTGATTTTTTGACAGAATTTGAGGAACAAGTTTCAGAACCACAGCAATTGCTGGGCTTAGAAGAAGCACTGAAGGCTGCTCCAGCACGCTGGTGGGAGACCCACAAGAAATCAATTGACGGGTGGTCGTAATGCAGGAGATTAATGACGGTTGATTTCAGCAATATCGAGGTCTACCACACTAGGAATTATGATGGTCAGAATAACCCTACTGGTCACTTGAAGGAGTGTCAGATATTATGGGCATCACGACCGCTAGATGAATGGGTCCATGCCCTTATTCATGCTTTGGATGAGATTCCACGCTCATGGTATACTACAGCTGAGTTGCGAGGAGAAATTACCACTTGGATGGAGTTGACAGTATGCTTTACTCATATGTTCAGCTTCATGGATGCCAACCTAGATGTCAACAATGCTTTTCAACTCATCTGCAATGTGGTTTTGAAGGTTGTCCCAGTAGCATTTCCCGCGGATCCACATGCGCATTGCCAGATGCAATCCATGATGGAATGTTACAAAATCACTAGTGGGCTTGAAGATGGTGATGATCCGCAGAATGTAATTATTTCGGAGTCTGAAGGAAGTCATGATGTGGTACCACCTGATTCTCCAAGTGACCCATTCAGTCAGCCCTTGAAGCTTCGTAAGATCAATATTGGGATGGAGGCCACTCCCAAGTTCGCGAATGTTGGATATTATTTGGATGAGGAGATGATGGGGAAGGTCACTGATTTGCTTCATGAATTCCAAGACCTCTTTCCTACAAAATTTTCTGAGATGAAAGGTATTTTTGGTGATCTGGGGGAGATGAAGATTCCCTTGAAACCAGATGCTAAACCGATCCGACAGCGACCCTATCGACTAAATATGTGACATAAGGAGAGGGTCAAGGTAGAACTTGACTACATGTTGGATGTTTGTATCATCGAACTGGTTGAAGAATCAGAGTGGATCAGTCCTATGGTGGTGTAGGACAAGAAGACTGGTGAGGTGCGCATCTGTGTCGATTTGTGGAAGTTGAATGATGCCTGCTTGCATGATCCATTTCCAACTCCGTTTATTGATGAAGTACTCAAAGGCATGGGAGACCAGGAGATGTATTCTTTCACGGATGGGTTCTCAGGCTATCACCAGATCCGCATTGCAAAGGAAGACCGCCACAAGACAACTTTTGTGATAGAATGGGGCTGTTTTCAGTATACTGTGATGCCGTTTGGGTTGAAGAATGCACCTGCGATATTCTCACGGTTTGTTGTTGCCGCATTTTGGGATTTCATTCAGAAGTTTTTGCAGGTATACATGGACGACTGGACATTCTATGGTTTGATCCGCGATAATCTGTCCAATTTGTGATTGATGCTGGAGCGTTGTCGACAGCACCAGATATCGCTGAATTTAAAGAAGTGCATTTTTTGAGCATCGTTTGGGATATTGCTGGGTCACATTATGTGCAAAAAAGGGTTGTTAGTCGATCCAGCAAAGATTGTGCTCATTTTGAGCTTGACACCGCTGACCACCATTAAGCAGTTGAGGGTGAATTTGGGGCATACTAGGTATTATCGCAAGTTCATCAGGGGATATTCAGCGATCACCGCCCCTATGGAGAAGCTATTGAAGAAAGATGTAGTCTTTCAATGGAGCTCGGAATGTCATGATAGTTTTGAGTAGCTAAAGGCTAAGATGGCTTTGACATCGATATTAGTCTTTCTAGACTAGAGTAAGGAATTCCATTTCCATGTTGATGCATCGTCGATATCACTAGGTGTGGTGCTAGTGTAACCAGGAGAGGGGGATCTTGATCACCCTATTTCTTTCACCAGTCGGAAGTTGTCATTTGCGGAAAGGAATTACACCACTACTGAAAGGGAAGGCTTGGCAATGGTCTATGTGTTGCAGAAGTTTCGACACTACTTATTGGGAGGACATTTTAAGGTGTTCACAGACCACTCTGGCTTGAAATACCTAGTCAATAAACTTGTGTTGGGGGGGAAGATATGTCAATGGCTACTTCTCTTTTAGTAGTTCGATTTTGAAGTGATTGTGAAGCCAGGGCGGTTGAATGCTGGCCCTGATCATCTATCGCGGATTGAAATAGGAGAGGAGCCAACTAACATTGAAGATGGGTTTCCTGATGCGCAACTATTTAAGGTTGAAGTAGACGATGACTATTTTGAAGAAATCATTCAGTTTCTGGCAACAGGTAGAGCACCAAAGTAGTTCACCACAAGTCAAAAGAAGTAGTTGGTGGTTAAGGCTGTAGACTTCCAGCTCATTGTGGGAAAGTTCTACAAGTTAGGCTAAGATGAGATATTGCGATGATGTGTCTTGCCACATGAGCAAGCGCAGATATTGGCAGAGGCACATGGAGGAGTGGATGGAGGGAACTACGATGGTCGGGCGACTGACAGGAAGGTGCTTCGTGCGGGGCTCTGGTGGCCCACACTGCACAATGATGCGACAGACTATGCGCGGTCCTGTGATGTTTTTCAGAGAACATGGAAGCCATCCCGGAGGGATGAGATGCCGTTGGTGCCTCAGCTAACACTACAGCCATTTGATAAATGGGCAGTGGATTTTACGGGACCAATCAATCCACCGTGGAAGCGCACTGGTTCATGATGCATCATTACCGTGACAGATTATTTGACAAGATGGGAGGAAGCTGCACCAGTTGTTGATTGTTTCGCGGCCACGGCTGCATAGTTTTTGTTTGACAACATTGTTACTCGCTTCGGCTGCCCAAAGATCTTGCTGAGTGATCAAGGAAACCACTTTCTCAATTGCACCATCAACGCATTGATGCAGAAGCTGCAGATATATCATAAGAAGAGTATGCCATATCATCCGTAGGAAAATGACACGGTGGAAGCTTTCAACAAGATATTGGAGCATGCTCTGACAAAGGTGTGCAATGCGAACCATGATGACTGGGATCTAAAAATCCCAGCAGTGTTGTGGGCATATCGCACCACGTGTAAAAGGTTGATGGGACATACACCATTTAACCTGGTGTATGGACAAGAAGCAATTATTCCAGTGGAGTACATCGTTCCAAGTCTACATATAGTAGAAACGATAGGCCTAGATGATGCAGTAGCCTTAGAAGAACGTCTAGCACAGTTCGTATAGTTGGAGGTAGATTGCTTTATCGCAGGATTCCATGAGGGTGTGGAGAAGGATTGCCAAAAGGCGTTGCACGATCGCCACATAAAAAAAAAACAGTTTCAATAGGGTGACTTGTTGCTATTGTATGATAAGAAGTTTATGAAACATCCAGGAAAACTACAGATGCATTGGCTTGGTCCATATCGGATCAGTAGCATCACTTCAGGAGGAGCAGTCCAGTTGCAGTAGTTGGACAAAGTGATGCTCCCAAAGTTGATTAATGGTAGCCGGTTGAAGCCCTATCGATCGGGCTTGGAATAGCGTGATGCCTAAGTCGCAGCAGGAAAAAAAAAGTGTAGGTTGATTGGTGTTAGGTTGGCACACCAACAGGAATAGAATGCGCAAGTAGGGAGGTTTGTGCCACAAGTTAGGAGCGGTCCGCAACAGTGGCAGGGTCATGACCGGGTCAAATCAACAATAAATGCCAAAAGTTAAGACAGTTAATTAACGACACATGTTCGAATGATGGGCATTAATGGTGGATCCAGCCGATCGGCTGGCAGGATCGACAAAGGATTTGAGTCATTAATACAGAATTTCGGCCGAGTTAATGTAGGATTTAGTAATGATTACTGAGGATCGGGTTGGATGCTATAAGAACGGGTCGAAGCTGGTCGGAAGGCACCACAAGAATTCAGTTGTTAAGTGAGATTATGAAGTGTTGAAGAGTGTCGTTGTTTCCTGGTGAGCATATTTAAGAGTTGGGAAAGGTTCAGTTGAACTTGCAGAGAACGGGTGTTGGGCGCCGAGCTGAGATTGTGAGTGACACTGCGCCATACCTTGGAGTTCGGCACATTGAGTTAGGTATGCCATGAGAGATGAAGACAGTCAAGATCTCCAGTGAAGTAGAGTCCCCATTCAATCCAATTTCCATTATGGAGGACGAAGTGAACCTTGAGGAGGAAGTTTCCAATATGTCGGTCGGAGCATCCGTGATCGCCAAGAAGCGTCGAGGCGGCCAACATTATGAGTCACCGCAGAGCAAGAGGTAGCCTAGGTCATCCACTGCAGGGATGGAAGAGGCCCAAGTGCAGATAGGACAGTCTATTCAGAGAGTTGATGATTCCACGGCATGGGAGTGATTGTTTGCTACCGAAATCCTTGGGTATGTTCCCCCTAGTCGATCAGGGGCAGCACCACGCAAATTGAACAGAAATCAGAAGTTTCCGGTGAAGATGCCCGCGCTCCCTGCTGGAATGGATTGGTCTACTGATATTGTGTTGGTGTTGATGCACCTGAAGTATGGTGAACATGATATGGTGGCCTACCCAGAAATTACGTTGGACCCCTACGTGCCCGTGTCCCAAGTCATAGGGATGCCAATTCTGCAAGACTTGGCACGAGGGATGAAACAAGTCAAACTGTTGGGCCTTATGAACATGCCACACTTCGGACAAATGCCGGAGGTTAATGCCTATGTGAAGCAGTTGCTGGCCTGCTTCCATAGCGGTTCATTGTGGATGGACAAAGAGATTCCATACACTGTTGACCTAATTGCGACTATTACTGGGTTTCCCAAAGATGGGGTAGACCCGTCGTAGTACTTTCGAGGGAAGGAGAATGACAAAAGAGGGAAAAGCAGTTGGTGGACTGCTACGAGTTAGAGAGAGATAGCCGTGGGTATTGCACCAACAATATCAATGATAAGCAGGTTCTCACCGTCACCAAGATATTGTCTTGCAAGGTGGTTTAGGGCAGTCAACCTAACCAGTACAATTCGGGGATCGTGGCATGCGAGGTGCAATGCACGGAGGGCGTTTAGACGAATTGGTCTTTCTACTGAACTAGTTGGGTGAGGATGCCACTACTGTCCAAGCTGGGAAGGGTTCCTTCACATACAACTAGATGTTAATACTGATCGCATTGGTTTCCTGGAAGGAGCCCAACACTTATCAAGGTATGGAGGTTGAGGCTGCGAAAGAGTGTCGGGGTGCGTGGTATCAAAATTTGTGGTGGGTCCATGAACAAGAGAGACTCCAGGACTGCACATTGCAGTTCTGGCTTTATTGGGAGATGCTTTCTCATGCAGTAGTACAAGTACCTCAATTGTCTGAAGAGACCCCAGTGAAGTTTAGGCCGATTATGGTGTTTGTAACTCGGCGACACGCCATTTATGTGCAAGCCCGATGGGAACCAGAGAGGCAATGGTTGTTGACCCCTTACAAGATGAAGACAAAAGCATTGGATGCCATTGTGAATGACTGGCCGCCGGAATGTGTTGGCTATATAATGCTGACCAGAGATTTTATGAAGACCCAGGTTCTGCGCGGTTACCTTAAACCAACAAAACCCCTTCATACCGGCCCTTTCGGAAACAGCCCGCAAGCAGGATGAGGTCTCACCCGAGGTGTTTCTAATGGGGCACTATGGACTCAGATGTCCATAGTGAGTGATGAGTTGATGGCTATGATGAAGTTCGCGGCAGCGCACCGGCTGAGTGCTGTGAGGGTCGGACTACGCGGCGATGGCCAACACCATGGCCTGCACCACTACTTTCTTCCTTACTGTGGGGTTTAATACTACACTACGAACACAACCACTTGACTTCCTATACTTAGACTAAGTGAAAAATGCTTAAGGAAGTGAGCTGAATACCACTTATCCACATAGTCATTCACGTGACTATCTTACTACTTAATGCTCATAATACACACTTATAATGTTACTATTTTAAGCATAACCCTCAGGTGCGAAATAACCGTTATACATTCATCGACTGCATCCATTCAAACACGTAAACAACTTTCTCCATACTCAAGCAAATGATAGATTCACTGTCCTTAGAAGCAAATATAATACTAACCATACATCCATTCATGCAGACTTAACATATCATTCCGTACTCTCTTGATGGTGAATGCATATAAAAGCCTTCTCATAACAGAATGCAAGTCAATATTCAGACATACAACTATAGAAACAGATAAATATAAACACACATATAAACATTCAGTCACTTGACACACTATTTAACGTGGTTCACTCCCCTGGATGGGAAGCTACGTCCACAAGAACTGTGTTTGATATTTCCTTTTAAGGAAGGGTTCAGAGTTCTTAGCCGTGCACTCAGCTGCGGCTCTCTTCTTGCTCATTTAGGTCTCCACGCACTCAGCTACAGAGTCTTTACAATATTTTCTTGACTCAAAAGATATTACAATACAATATGGTCACAATGACCAGTCTTTCTTGTCTTGCGCAACTAACCAAAAACTCAACAACCCCTACCTTACAACAACAACCCTTCACCAACCCTTCCTATACAAAATTGTCTTCTTAATATAGATCACGCCCGAAGGTCATGTCTTTACAACATTCAAGACCGAAACCCTTAGGGTTTCCAAACCACTACGGTCCCTCTGAACCGTCATGCAGGCTTCTGGTAGCGATTCTGCTATCATGGAAATCCTCCACACCTTAGACCCGTCACTTTCAGCCTTCCTGTTGTGCGCACACCAATAGGTCATCCGATTCGAGCCTCCCTTCCACTAACGAACTTGTGCGACTGGCTCAGCTCCTAGTCACTTTCCCTGCAGGTCGTCCGTCCTTTAACGACTGCGTACAACTGGCTCAGCTCCAGTCATTGTCCATCCACCATTTTCCCCTTAATGGTAACGTACTATGCTATACACCGAACTGTCACTTTCCTGACCCGTCCCTTGCTTAACGGACTCGTACAGTCGACCGCCTTCCTAATCTGCTTATGCCCTCAACTCAACATCTTTCCAGCAGTCTTACCAAAAGTAGACCATCGTCGGTCTATCCACTCTATCTGGCCATCCTTCATCCAATACACAACTTTACTGGCTCCACATGGCCTACTACCTTCGCAGCACTGAACTTGTTCAGCACTGATCTTCGCAGTATCCTTCAAAACTCGGTACTGTGCACATCTTCGTAGTACCCCCAATACTTAGCCAAAATTTACTTATTTTCTGAGGTGCGCTCAGCTCAGCTCCATCTAGCCTAAAAAATGTTATAAAAAATGGCCCTGTTGGGCTAGGCCCAACATGCCCCTAACACTTACATGTGGCTCATCCCCGAGCCACTTGATGCAACAGTTGTCTCACTCTGCTCCACGGCCGGTGGAACTAGTTTGGATGCGAACTCATTATATACACCGAGCAACTGTTCCATTGCTTGTTTGGTATCATGCTCAACTTGCTGAACTATTTCGAGCAGCACTGGGGTTATCTTTGCTCCAATCTGTCCCTGTACCTGCTCCTCGTTGTCACGTATTTCTGCCAGCTTGTCTTCTATTTGCTGCGACACTATTGTAGCATCCTCCATGAGCTGCTGTGACTGATTGTCCATTTCGGTCTCCTTCTCTCTTAATGCCTGGACTTGCTTCTTCAAGCCTGATACTTCCTTATACTTGGCCAGCCTCTCCCTTGGTGGCAGAGCTTTGACCTCTGCATCCAATTTATCCAGGGAGGTTTGTTTTTCCTTTACTGCGGTCTTCATGTGCTGCAGCGCTTGATCCTCTTCAAGAGCAGTGAATGCCTTGGATATTTGTTCCAATAGCTCTTGGCACTGATTTATGCCACTCATCATGTTTTGCGCAGTGGTACTGACGGCTTGTTCTCTCAGCTACTACTCAGTTAATGGTGTCTGCTTATTCATCTTATCCTTCAATGTGCCAATATCGACCTCATAATAAATCTCTTTATCATGCATCTCCGAATGCAAGGATCTCACCTTATCTCCGATCCTCAGAACTGTGTCTGTAGGATCATCCTGGATTTCTATGCCTTTAATATCCTTTGCAACATTAGATATAGTAGTCTCCAAGTTCCATCGGTGGTCCTGCTCATTTCGTAGCTGCAAGTCTGCATGCAACTCGAGCTGCCTATTTGCTATGGTGAGCTCTGCTTGTGACTTCATTGACTCTACTATTCGGTCATGCATCTCCTCCACGATCTGCGTGTGGATGAAGTGCAATCCTGGTAAGGGGATTTTTTCCAAGTCGAGCTCTACCCACTCGACTCCCTTTGTGTCTAATACCAACTGCTTTTCCATTGGCAGTGCAACAGCCAATGGGTCGACGTGGACAATTCTAGTCTTTGATGGCAGCATTATTGCTAGTGGTGGTGGTTCTTGCTGCGAAGTCCCTGCCGACCTCCCTTCGGCCCCTGCTTCTCATGACAAGGTAAGTTTTTTCTGGACATCGTCCATTTTCTTCATCAGGCCTTGCATTGCGAGCCACGTCTTCTGCAGGTCATCTTGGATGACCTTATCCTTCTTATCTTTAGCCACCATGAGATCCTTCATTTGTTCTAAATTTTTTTTGGCTATCATCTCATAATCATCTTCATTCAGGACTACCTCAGATTGAGTCTTTGTATCCTTCACCTTCTTTCTTTCCTTTGGCTTGTGCAGAGTCTCTGGCTCTTTGTGCTTGCCAGTTTCTTCAACAATCAAGCATGCCAGTGGGATTGGCTCGTCCTCTTTAGAGTCTGTCTCAACATCCATGACTTCCACACAGAAGTCGGCGGGCCAATCCTTCATGAGGGCTTCAATGTCCTCCTCATACATGTGGTAGTTACCTGGGAACCACTCTGGGTTCTTCATTTTTTCCTTTGGTGCGATGAAGATACATCGCATGTCTACGCTGAAGTCCAGAATGCGAATGTACTTCGATGTTATTTTCTTTGTGATGCGGGGTGTACAGACAATCACATCGTGTAGCTGAGTATAATATTGGTAGAACACCTCAGCTGTTGCATGCTGTCACTCTGCGATGACATTTTCCCAGAGGTTGGCATACCAGAATCCTTTGGGATCATTGGTTTCTATGTTAATCCCCACATAGTCCCTTGGCTCCTTCCATCCGCAAAAGACGATGAGGATGATGAGCCATGTGAAGTGGAACAGTCCACCGTTTTCCTGGGTATCATTGAGTTCATCCAAGAACTCATTCAGGAGGAATTGACACCAATTGAACTCGGTTCCCTCAGGTGCTGTGGCACCAAGTAATACTGTGCCTGCAGGAACCTCTAGAGGCCTAGCCATTCTGAGGATTTTTCCTACGAGTAACTGGGTCACAAATTTTGTCGTTCTGTCCTCAATGTATTTTGTGGGAAAGCCTCTTTTCCCCTTTGTCAATGGCTGACTTTTATTCATTTTCTCAACAGCTTCTTTTTCTTTGCTCTTCCCTAGGAAGAACTACTTAGGATCTTTAATGCACTTGCTGAGGCCTGTTATGCGGTGGATCAAGGCAATATTGACATCAATGTTTTTATCTAGTCACAGGTATCCCTAGTGGATTCGCGCCATCAGTGTGTGAACCACCGAATTAACTTTTGCTGATCGGTCAAAATGTGGCAGTCTGAGGAGGTTTAACAAGCCTGATGGAACTATCGACGTCAGCCAGCTTTCGACAACCAAGTTAGGTGTACCCTTGGCATCTTTCTTCCAGCACATGTACTGGTCATGCTGGAATTGTGGGTACTTAGGCACGTGGGGCTCTTCCTTTTGTACGCCTAATAGGTCAAAATCTTCCCACTTGCAATCCGAAATTTTTCCAAGAAGGTTCTTGGCAACGTCTACATGCTTTGAGATCGGTGACAATGGGATCTCATACTTAACACTCTTGACCAATTTGAAGACTGGGGCATCCAACGCCAGAGATGATATGTATTCTTGTGTGAGTTTCAGTGGTTCTTTCTGAAGGACTAGAAATTTTTGTGCCGACGAGCCCATCTTTATGATCTTGCTTCGAGGTGCAGTTACATCTTTTGATTTATCTTTCGCTTTTTCCTATATGATTGGATTATGAGAAGGTGATCTTCAGGATGCTTGACCTGGCTCGATTACAACCTTCTTAGCAGGGGTTTTCATTAACTCTGTAATTCCCCCGTATTGAAAGACCTCAAGTGCTTCTTCAATGGTCAACTCTTCTTCTCTATAGGAGGGTTCAGACATTCACTGGTTAGCTAAAGGCTGTGATAATCAGATGATAGAAGAATACTAGCTCAGGGAGTGATCGTAAGAAAATTCTAAGTGCTGAGTAACACCCGCAAGTCCTGTAGTGGTGTTATTTATAGGTGCAGCTACGTCCTACCCGCGCCTCCCAATGGTTATATCTGCATTTAATGAATTGTCCATTCGCCAATTTGAATAGATCCTCTTGTTTCTTCTATCGTCAGTGTGTCCAGAATGACTATCTTTCCTTTAAATGCTTGAGTGGTTGTTGCAATTGTCATTTCAACGGCTATTTCTCTCTGAATGTTGCACCAATCTACGTGACAAACCATTTCGACTCCTGCACAGTTTCTTCATGGTATTGATCTTTGAATTGCATGGTTGTTTTTCCATTGTTGTCTTCCTCATTCCTATGCTGCTTCAGGAGTGCTACACTACTCATACATTCTTCCTTTATGATCCATGTACAGACTCTATACATTTCTAATGCCCAATTTCAATTGTACTTGACACTTAGAAATTTCTCCCCACGTTTATCTTTCCATGTGCTACGAAGCAGGACTATCACGGTATAATTTAAGTCTGCTTCCATTTATCATAGTAGGTAGAGTATCACCAACTAAAGTGGCTAACTGGACTGCACCATTGTTAGTGACATACATAACAATATATGGACCAAGCCAATGCATTTAAAACGTGCCAGGAAATTTCATTAACTTGCTATCATAGAGGAGGACTAAGTCACCTACCTGAAAGCATTTTTTCTTGATATGGCGATCATGCCATGCCTTTTTGCGATCCTTTTGGACTTGCTGTTGAAAGCCTACAATGAAATGACCCTCCTCCAAGCCGACTAAATGTAACAGTCTTTCATCTAATGCTTCACGATCTTCCATTCCGGTGAACGCAGCAATCCTCAGACTGGGGACAATGTACTCCAATGGAATTATGGCCTCCTTCCCATAAGCCAACCGGAAGGGTGTTTGTCCTATCAACTTCTTACAAGTTGTTATGTATGCCCATAGTACAGATGAGATGCACAGGTCCCAATCATCCCTGTTTACGTTTCACACCTTCATCAACGCATTTTCCAGTATCTTATTGAAAGCTTCAACAGTTCCATTCGCCTGCGAATGATATGGTGTACTGTGGTGATGCCGAATGTGGAACTCCTCTGTGAGGGCTTCAATGGTCTTATTCAAAAAGTGAGTGCCTTGATCACTCATCAAAATTTTTGGACAGCCGAATCTTGACAAAATTTCCTCAAAAATGAACTGTGCGGCAGTACCTGCACTGCAGTCCTTTACTGGTTTAGCTTATTCCCATCTGGAGAGGTAATTCGTGGCAGTAATGATATACTTCACACCAGTTCTCTTCCCCGGTGGGTTTATAGGTCCCACAAAATCAATTTCCCACTTCTCAAAAGCTTGTAAGGTCAATTGCGGGTTCAATGGCATTTCATCTCTCTGTGATGGCTTCCCTGTCCTCTGACAGACATTACAATTCCTGCAGTATTCCTTAGAGTCTTTGTGGATGGTAGGCCACCATAGCCCTACGTGCAATATCTTCTACGCAGTAGCCCTTCATGCGTAATGACCTCCCACGATCCTTGAATGTGCATCTGCTAGTATATATGGTTTCTCGTGGATGAGTACACATCTGTACAGGACTTCATCTGGTCCGAGTTTGTATAAATAACCTGTAATGATAGTGAAATCCACAGTGCAGACTACTAGCTGATTCTTCTGCTGAACAAAAAATTCTTGTGGTGTCAACCCTGTTGTCATAAAATCAATGATATCATTATAGTAATCATCTGCAACCTATATAGCGAACATATGCATGTCAGGCAAACTGTCTTCAATGTTCATCAGCTCCTCTCCCAACTCAATTCGAGACAGGTGGTCAGGTCCCAAATTCAGCTTGCCAGGTTTAACAACGATCTCGAAGTCGTACTCCTGAAATAGAAACAACCATCTACATATACGCCCCCCTAACACTGGCTTATTGACCAAGTATTTCAATGTAGAATGATCAGTGAACATAAGTAAGTGCACACCAAGTAGATAGTGTTTGAACTTTTGAAGGAAATATACCATCACAAGTCCTTCCCGCTCAGTAGTGGTATAGTTCTTTTCTGCTGTCGATAGCTTTCTACTAGAAAATGCGATGGGGTGGTCAATACCCCCTTCTCCTGGCTGAGCTAACATAATACCGAGGGCAAAGCATGATGCATCCACATGAACATGAAATGGCTTTGCCCAGTCTGGAAAGACTAGTATCGGCGCGGTAACCATCTTTTCTTTAAGGGTTTCAAAACCCTATTCGCATTCTTCGTTCCAAATGAATGGCACGTCCTTCTTCAGCAGCTTCTCCATTGCTGCGGTGATCTGCGCGTAACCTTTAATAAACTTCCTGTAATAGCCTGTATGGCCCAAGGTAGAGCGTATCATTTTAACTGAAGTTGGTGTAGGAAAATTTACAATGATGGCAATCTTTGTAGGGTACACCATCAATCCCTGTTTGCAAACAATATGTCCCAGTAAAATTTCATAGGGCACATAGAAGATGCACTTCTTTAAATTCAATGATATTTGATGCTGGCGACACTTGTCAAGCATCATCCTCAGGTTTGCACAATGGTTCTTCGACAAACCAAAGACAGTCCAGTCATCAAAATATGCTTCCAGAAACTTATGCATGAAATATTTGAACGCCGCGACGACAACCCTGGAGAAGATGGCGGGCACGTTCTTTAGACCAAACGGCATGATTGTATACTGGAACGACACCCATTCTGTAGAAAATGTTTTCTTATGCCTGTCTACGGGATCGATCCTGATCTGATGATAATCGGAGAAACCATCAGTAAATGAATAGGCCTCATTCCCTCCAACATTGTCAAGTACCTCATCTGTAAACAGAGTAGGGAATGGGTCATGCATAGAGGCATCATTAAGTTTTCTGAGATCGACCCAAATCCTGATCTCTCCCTTCGTCTTCTTGTCCTGGACAACCATAGGACTGATCCATTCAGATTCCTCGACAGGTTCAATGATTCTTGCCTCTAACATTTTGTCCAACTCTGCGCGGACTCTCTCTTTATATCATGGATTCAGTCTATATGGTCGCTGCTTCACAGTTTTAGCGCCTGGCTTCAAAGGGATTTTCATGACTCCTAAGTCACCCAATATTTCTTTCATCTCTGTAAACTTGGTTGGAAATAGATCCTGATATTCATGTAAAGTGTCTGCAATCTCCATGACAGTCTGATCATCCTAGTAGTCTCTGATAGATGTGAACTTCAACTCTTCACTCGTGTCGATGTTCACCTTCTGTGTCTTAACTGGTCCACTCATGTCCCATATTTCCAATGGTGGTCCTTCTATATCACATGCACCTTCTGACTCTGGTATATTGAGATTGTGCAGATCATCTTCATCTTCTTCTCTTCCATGCTCATCATCTTCAGCTAGATTATAACACTTTATCGGATGTTCTTCATGTTCTTTCGATTCTGAGTGTATGTTTGCAGGACTGTCATCTGTGCCGAAGAATTCTTCCCATGACATGTCTTCGCGAGGACAATCTTGTCTGAATACATGTTCCTTGATTATCTGCAGTGCCTCGTGTATTAAAGGGTTCTCATCCTCGAAACTGAAATCTCTCTGGAAGTTCGCAGTTAATGTATCCCAATCTATGGTCTCCCTGCGTAACTCCAGGTCTAGATACCATTTCTTCGGAATATCCTCTTCCAAAGTATGCACGAACAAGTGCACCCACTCTTCAGGTGGCTTTTCTTCCCATGCCTGCAAGTAGACTTCCAAATGCTGACTAGGATCTATCTGCCCGTTGAACTTCTCAAAGGGTAAGGTAACCCTTGTTGCGAACCGAATCTGCATCTTTGTTCTACATTGATCCCAAGTGATCAATATCTGCTTGTGCGAAGCTCACCATCTGGCGAGTATGCCACGCAGTGCCATATCCAATGTTGGCAACCTGTGCTCTTCTGGAACTGCTGTAGCATAGTCTTGAATAAAAGTATAAACATTAGCAGAACCATCAAATGTAGGGATCGGGCTTACCTCCTTTCCAATCCAGCGCAGTGATTTCGTGACCTGCGTGCACCTTCTAGCTGACACTTCATGCATGCGATTCTGCCAGTTTTCTAGTCCAGCGTTCGAGTCAGAAACGCAGGAGCTATCGCATCTCCAACTAAGTGCACCGTCCGCATTAGGATTAATGTAATCCTCCTAGTTCGCAGTCATCTGGTACAGCTGGTCCAAGTCCTGAGCCTTAGATTCTTCCTAAATCAGCTCACTATATCTATCCCCATTTGCAGGATCTAATGGTGCGATAACCCGCAGATGCTTGCCTTCAAATATCATCTTCTTTGTTTTCAAATTTATAATGGCCAAATTGTCAATAGCCCAGTCAATTCCTAGAAACGCAGGAAAGGGCTGGCTATCGTCAACAATATCGATGACTTCAAAGTCCGCATGGCTTTGTACTCCGTCAATATAAACCACAACATTGGCTAAGCGGCCAAATGGTATAACTTTCTCTTGGTTGGCCATTCTCAGCTGGATAGGTGACCACGACAGCTCTGGTCGACCCATCTGCTACCATGTCTTCTTGGTTAAGACATTTACTTCTGATCCCAGATCAAGGATAACTTCATCCATCTCAAAGTCTCCTATCTGCACAGTGAGCCTCATCTCTCGGCCCGACCTCTTCTATTTCTTTATATGATGTAGTGCACCATCAGAAATTTTTGCTTCTGTCTGTGGTTCATATAAATTTATTAGCTTCTCCAGCTCTGCTATCGCGTTTTCATTTTTCAGCATCTTCATGCAGCTTCTTAGGAACTGCGCAACATATGTGCTAACATCCGCTATGTGTCTTGTCTTGTCATACGCAGTAGGTGTGTCTTCAACACATGGTACTTCACTGCGCAGCGGGATCCTTGGTGATTTAGGTGCTAGTTCTATGAAAGTATCCCGCGCGTCAACAAAATCTTCTTTGTTCTTCTTCAGATCTAGAGCAGGAATCTTTCCTGGGGATTTTCTTACCCATATTGTTTCAAGAGGGCCCTGCTTCGCATGAGCCTCTCCTGAAGTGGAAGCCTCTACTCCCCTATCATGACCTGTCTCCACACCACTGCGTGTGACTACTTTAATGGTAGGATCTGTAGGTCTATTCTCTGCTGTGATCCACTGGATGTTCAGGGCTGGCGTGTCTATCCTTCTTTTTTGCATCTCTACCTCTAGCACCAGGCAATCTTCTAACACATGCTCAAATTATTTACAATAATTATAGGTGGTGCAGGGATTTACACAGTCTCTGGATACATGACCTGGCTGGCCATAGTTATAGCAGATGACCCCGCCGCAGCCTCTTCCTTGTGCCGGGCCGGTATTTCTTCCTCTACCGTGGTATCCACCACTAAGGCCTCTGTAGGCAGATTGATCATAATGCGTGTTTTCTTGCTTTGGCTAGTTATATTCTTGCACTATGTACAAGCCAGCGCCTCTCATTGAATCCATGTTGTGCTTTCTTTCATTCATTAGTTCATAGGCACGGCAGTTGGATTCATCATGTCCAACTGATTTACAGAAATTACAATATAGATTCTTAGGTGTCTTCACATATTTCTGTATTAGGTAACAATCTTCAGGTCTATGACCAGTAGTTCTGCAGATATCACACCAAGGTTCCTGGTTTTGATTGATGGGGTTAGGCGCACCACTGCTGAGGTAGTCACAGTATAGGGGACAATGTTCGCGGTCATGCCCTTCTCCTTTGCAACTTGTGCACCAGATCTCATGATGAGGTTCATATCGCTGCTCTTTTCCATTCTTCATGCTCTGCAGCTCCAGTGTCAGGGTGGTAAGCTGGTTCTGAATTTGGGTCATCCCAGAACTAGACTCACCGATCGGTGAAGCCTCCAACTTCATCACAATCTCTAAGGCCTCTACCTGCGACGTAACCTTCTGTTGCATTAATGGTAATCTAATGTAGGGTAACAACGTAGAAATGAACCATTCCTTGTGCTGATTTGGAGCTATAACAAAGCTTACTTGGTCTAATAGGGTCTTGAACTTCTGATCAAACTCCCAGACCGATTCAGTCAGTTTCTACTTGATTTCCTTAAGCTCAGTTATACACTGAGATTTCGACTTTGGTTTCTTGAACTCTACTATCAGTGCAACTTTAATCTTTGCTAGGGTTCTAGGCTACATGGTAGAATACTTCATGAACTAGTGCAACACTCTATCTCTGAATGTGGTAATAAGCTGGGCTTTCTTCTCATCATCATCCCGGATCTGTCTGACACTCCAGATAGCTTCACAAAGGAACTAGTGCTGATTAGGATCTTCTAGGCCCGTCCCTTTGAATATAGGCAGCTTCATATCCATATGGGCCATGGCTCTAGGGGGAGGTGTAGCACTCAAGGGGGCACCTTGAGGTGTGCCCTGAGGGGTGCTAAGGTGTCATACAAGACTCTACGCAGTGAAAACAAATGGGCATATAGGGGTAGACGTACTAGGCTATATATTCGGTGGGGTTGGCTCTACAAGTGGAGGATTCTGAGGGGTAAATGGGGGTGCGGCTTTGTTTTCAATATCATAAGGAATCTTAGTATCTACATGGAGTCCAGAGCCTCCAGGATTCTTATTGAACTTGTATCTTTTCCCACTTCTTAATTTGTAAGTATCTTCATCGGAATCGCTATAAATGCTATTTACCATGACAACTTGAAAAAATTACTGCATTCTTAAAACGCCTTTCTCAGCTAATAGCATCTTAATGTATAGACTGAGATTGTTCAGGAATTTACCTTGGAAACCTACGAAAAAGTGTGCCTCTGCTTGGCTGTAGGATTTGAGCATAACCACAGCAAACTCTGTGACAAATCCTTCTAGCATATGATCGACCCAAAAATTCACTGTGTGCGTCAATGAGCTGTCTATTTCTTTGAGCTGTGATATGAGCTCAGGATTCCACTATGTAGGAACGCCTCCTTGGAAACAGGTTTTGTTTTCTGCGAGCTGTGAGATCCACTCGTGCAGCTCATTCGGAAATGTAGCCCAGAAATCTCATGAATGTCATCCAACAGATATCTATCCGACCACTGTGTGTCACTTAGACGCGGATGTCTATTCTCTTGTCTTTTAAAGTATCTTATGGTCTTATCCCACCAAGCCTGGATTTCTATCTTCTCAGGATGCCAGTTCAATGAACCTTCCAGGAACTCAGACTCTTCATCACGCATGGAAATGGAACCATTTGTTGGCTATACAATGCTGACCAGAGGTTTTATGAAGACCCAAGTTCTGTGCGGTTACCATAAAACAACAAAACCCCTTCGCACCGGCCCTTTCGACAACAGCCCGCAAGCAAGCTGAGGTCTCACCCGAGGTGTTTCTAATGGGGAACTGCAGACTCAGATGTCCACAGTGAGTGATTAGTTGATGGCTGTGAAAATGTTCATGAAAGCGCACCGGCTAGGTGCTACGAGGGTTGGACTACGCGGTGATGACCAACACAGCGGCCCGCACCACTACCTTCTTCCTTACTGTGGGGTTTAATACTACACTATGAACACGGTCACTTGACTTCCTATACTTAGACTAAGTGGAAAATGCTTAAGGAAGTGAGCTGAATACCACTTATCCACTTAGTCATTCACGTGACTATCTTACTACTTAATGCTCATAACACACATTTATAATGTTACTATTTTAAGTATGACCCTCAGGTGCGAAATAATTGTTATACATTCATCGACTGCATCCATTCAAACAGGTAAACAACTTTCTCCATACTCAAGCAAATGATAGATTCACTGTCCTTAGAAGCAAATCTAATACTAAGCATACATCCATTCATGCAGACTTAACATATCATTCCATACTCTCTTGATGGTGAATGCATATAAAATCCTTCTCATAATAGACTGCAAGTCAATATTCAGACATTCAACTACAGAAATAGATAAATATAAACACACATATAAACATTCAGTCACTTGACACACTATTTAACGTGTTTCACTCCCTCGGATGGGAAGCTACGTCCACAAGAACTGTGTTTGATATTTCTTTTTAAGGAAGGGTTAACAGTTCTTAGCCATGCACTCAGCTACGGCTCTCTTCTTGCTCAGTTAGGTCTCTGCGCACTCAGCTACAGAGTCTTTACAATATTTTCTTGACTCAAAAGATATTACAATACAATATGGTCACAATGAACAGTCTTTCTTGTCTTGAGCAACTAACCAAAAACTCAACAACCCCTAACTTACAACAACAACCCTTCACCAACCCTTCCTATACAAAATTGTCTTCTTAATATAGATCACGCCCGAAGGTCGTGTCTTTACAACATTTAAGACCGAAATCCTTAGGGTTTCCAAACCACTACGGTCCATCTAAACCGTCATGCAGGCTTCTGGTAGCGATTCTATTATCGTGGCAATCCTCCATGCCTTAGAACCGTCGCTTTCAACCTTCCTGTTGTGTGCACACAAACAAGTCATCCGCTTCGAGCCTCCCTTCCACTAACGGACTTGTGCAACTGGCTCAGCTCCCAATCGCTTTCCCTATAGGTCATCTGTCCTCTAATGGCCACGTACAATTGGCTTAGCTCCAGTCATTGTCAATCCGTCGTTTTCCCCTTAATGGTCACGTACTCTGTTGTACACCAAACTGTCACTTTCCTGACCTATCCTCTGCTTAACGGACTTGTACAGTCTCCCGCCTTCCTGATTTGCTTATGCCCTAAACTCGACATCTTTCCAACAGTCTTACCAAAAGTAGACCATCGCCGGTCTATCAACTCTATCTTGCCATCCTCCGTCCAGTGCACAACTTTACTGGCTCCACTTGGCCTACTACCTTCGTAGCACTGAACCTGTTCAACACGGATCTTCGCAGCATCCTTCAAAACTCGGTACTGCGCACATATTCACAGTACCCCCAATACTTAGCCAAAATTCACTTATTTTCTGAGCTGCGCTTAGCTCAGCTCCATCTAGCCTAAAAAATGTCATAAAAAATGGCCCAACAGAATGGTGTGAACCCATGGGGTTGGCGGAGATTGAGACTAGAGAACTAGCTAAAGGCCGAGATGATCGCCTATCAGCGCAGGACCAACACAGTCATCATGACTTAGATCAAGAATCAATAAAGACATAGACAGATGACGACATTGACCGGGCCCTTGAAGAAAACAGAACAAAATGGCACCAGGACCCTGCGACAATCAGTGGGCTACCCCTGTCGTCGAAAGCGCAGTTGGGCCGACTAATAAAAGTAATCACTGATGCATCCACCGTAGTGGCTCACAATATGACAATGAATAAAGATGAAGGTTTCCATGCGCTCACTACTCGTATGGACTCCTTGTGCGATATGGTTTCGAGGAAGGCACCAGAAGAAGCATTGGCACAGCCAGTTGACATAATCAGCACCGAGATGCAAGTCAGGAATGTGGAGATTCCCTCAACTGTGATTGTGACTGACAATGAGGCTGTGAACACCTTGATGCAGCAGTTGAAGAAGGTGACCATAAATGTTAACGCATTTCCAGCACAAGGGTTGACAACTGTGCAGACGGTCGCTAGCCGGGAAATGGCAGACATAATGCATGAGATTATGTTAAATTTTGAGCATTAATTCACAATAATTTAGGATCTTTACTGAGAGAATAACATGTATAGTATATCAATTCATATCAATCATAACAAGCATGTCAATCATCACAAGAAGCAAAATCATGAGAGACAATAGACACAGAGTTTCCATGGGGAAAACCCTAAGGTGAAAAACCCCACAACTTCCTCAGAGATAGATAGAGCAATAGCTCAGCCAAAGCACAACCAAATACATAGAGATAGACTCCTCCTAGCAGCTGAACCTCCTCCTCACAAGTGCACCACTTTCCAAGTGAAGGAAGAATGAGTTTCTGAGTGATCCAAATAGAGATCTCCCGATCTATATTTATACTTGTTCTGCTTGCCTAGTGACCTTGTGGGTCCGACTTGTTTAGCTAGGTATATCACCCATATATTACATAAATCAGGGCCGACCCCACACATGGTGGTCTAATAACCCATCGGCAAGTTAACACACTTGTGACACTTGTCAATACACATGACGACACTTCCATATAGAGGAATGACACATCTTTATAGGAGTACAATAATACATAAATTAAATACATGGATGAAATACATTCTGAAGTTACATGTACATCAACACTCCCTCTGAACTAGGAAGGTATTTCTCGACACAGATCTGCTAGCACAAGTCTTCTTCTCTAGATCATTGTCATCGATTCACCATCCTCAAATCATCGCCATCGTCACTGCTACTGCTATCTCAAACAATCTCTAAATCTACTCATTATTGGAAGTTCTACAGAGCTAGTCCTTTTTCATTCTGGATGTAGGCCCACCACTTGTAGGTCTTCATCACTGGCCATACTGTGGAATCCTCGGGACTTATTACATGCATCACAAAACCTGGTGGTAGCATCCTAGGTTGTTACGAGCACACAGCTCTACCTGTCGGATCTCCCGGGAGCACATTACATGTGACCCATCACAAAACCTGGATGAAGAATCCCAGGCTGTTACGAGCACACAGCTCTACCTGTCGGATCTCCTAGGAGCACATTACATGTGATCTCACCACAAAACTTGGCTGAAGCATCCCAGGCTATTACGAGCACATAGCTCTACCTGTCGGATCTCCCAGGAGCACATTACATGTGGTCCACCACAAAACCTAGCTGAAGCATCTGAGGCCTTTTTCATCCTGTCCAAATCTCCCAGGAGCATATTACATGTGGTCATGGCAATGCCTCGAAAGAGCATCTGAGGCCTTTTTCATCCTATCCAGATCTCCCAGGTCCACTTACATGCCATAGGAAAATGCCTCGAAAGAGCATCTCATGCCTTTTTCATCCTGTCCAAATCTCCCAGGTCTACTTACATGTCCTCCTAGAGAAATGCCTCGAAAGAGTATTTGAGGCCTTTTTCATCTTGTCCAGATCTCCCAGGTCTACTTACATGCTCATCTGCACAATCTGTCCATGGCCACAGAGTATCAACCTGATACTCTCCATACATCATCCTAATGTACACATGATCATCCTGATCATCATCACTGCATCGTCTCAATGCATGTCATCTGAAAAAGTTCGTCATCCACGATCATCCTCATCATACAATGCATCTACCTGATGCATACCAATTATCTACTTGATACATATCACCATACATTGTGTATCCACCTGATACATACATACATACATGATCCACACAATGTATCTACCTGATACATATCAACATACATGATCTACCTGGTCATACAACGTATCCACCTGATACATATACAGATACATGGTCCAAGCATCCAACATGATGCATACATACATAAATGATCCAACTAATCATATCCAGCATCCAACATGATGCATACATACATAAATGATCCAACTGATCATATCCAGCATCCAACATGATGCATACATACATAAATGATCCAACCGATCATATCCAGCATCCAACATGATGCGTACATACATAAATGATCCCACTGCTCATATCCAACACCCAACATGATGCGTACATACATAAATGATCCAACTGATCATACAGAGCAGAAACTAGAACATCATCCTGATGCTCATCATCCAGCGCTTACATTCACAGCCATGTGAAGGATCCCCCTTCCACCATGCTAGGAATAGCTACAACAAATGTCTCCATCACTTCTTCTTCAAAGTGTCGTCGATCCGAAGAACACCAAGCCTCTCTTTGAAGTACTCAAACTTCACTCTAGCTAGTGGCTTCATCAACACATCTGCAATCTGCTCATCTGTCACAACATACAGGAGCTTCACTGCTCCCCTCTGCACCATATCCCTGATATAGTGATATTTGATCTCTATGTGTTTCAACCTCTCGTGGAACACCGGGTTCTCAGACAGCTTCACACAACTCTGGTTGTCACAGAAGATACTAGCAGCCTTCAACGGTAGATCAAATAGCTGAGATAGTACCTTCCATAGTGATACTGCCTCAAAACTAGCCTAACAAGTTGCAACATACTCTGCCTCGACTATACTCAGTGCTACGCAGGACTGCTTCCTCCTAAACCAAGAGATCACACTTGATACCATACTGAAGCAGCACCTAGATGTGCTCTTCCTATCTGCAGCACTGCCTGCCCAATCTGAATCAACATAACCCTGCATGTTAAACTTTTAATTCGCATCATACTTGAGCCCATAATCAACTATACCCTTCAGGTACCTCAGAATATGCTTTAAAGCAATCAGGTGAACACTCCTCGGATTCATCAGGAACTAACTCAATGTGTTCACCGCAAAGCAAATATCTGGTCTCGTCCTTGTCAGGTACATCAAGGACCCAATCATCTGACGATACATAGAGACATCAACCTGCTCAGATGAAGCATCACATAGAAGCTTTAGATTCGATGCCATAGGTGTGGCCATGGCCTTGCAATCCATCATCCCGAACCTCTTCAGGATATCTACAGTATACTTCCCTTGTCCAAGGAAGATCCCATTTGCACTCTGCCACACCTCCATACCTATAAAATAGTGCATCATCCCCAAGTCCTTCATATCGAAATCGGCAATAAGCTTCCTCTTTGTATCAGCAATCAATCTATCATCTCCTGTTACAAACAGGTCATCTAAGAACAGGAGTAGAATCACAGTATTCCCTTCCTCAACCTTGTAGTAAAGGTTGGAATCTGCTTTACTCTTGCTAAAGCCCAAACTAGATAGGAAACTGTCCATCCTACCATACCAAGTTTTAGGAGCTTGCTTCAAGCCATACAAGGATTTATTCAATCTATACACACATGTGACTCCCTGTCATGTGTTTCAAAACCGAGTGGCTTCTCCACATACACTTCCTCTTCGACTACACCATTCAAGAAGGCAATCTTGACATCCATTTGGTGTATCTTCCATTTCATCGTTGCAGCCAGGGAAAGTACTGATCTAATGGGAGTGTACCTAGCTACAGGAGCAAAAGTTTCTTCATAGTCTATTCCCTCTTTCTGAGAGAAGCCACGAGCTACGAATCTTGCCTTGTATTTTTCTATGCTGCCATCTACATCATACTTGATCTTGTAAATCCATTTGGAGGTCACAACAGACTTCCCTTCAGGTCTTGGGACAACATCCCAAACATCATTCTTCATTATTGATTGGTATTCCTCGACCATGGAATCCTTCCATTCTTTATTTTCCGTCGCTTCTTCGTAATTGGAAGGTTCTTTGTTCATGATATCACAGAGTAAAGCAACATAGCTCGTGTGAGATCTAGTTCTCTTCTTTGCTCTGTGTTCTTCTTCTGGAATGCCAAATCTTTCTGCATCTTGAATGAGCTCTCTAGCCCATGCAGGTTTCCTCTTGTGAGAGTTGTCCTCACGTGGTGGATCTACAGGTTGTTGTGGATCTTCGATTTCACAATCATCATCTGGAATTGCTTCAGTCATGGTAGTGTCTTGAAATCTAGTTTCCTTGGGTTCTTCATAATCTTCAACAAGTGTCTTCCTTGATTTGATGAATGTTGAGTTTTCATCAAATGTTACATCCCTGCTGACATCAATCTTCTTGAACCCTAGAAAATATATTCTGTAAGCCTTCGAGCTTTCACTGTAACCCACAAAGATACCCTTCTTTCCTGAAGGATCCAGCTTGGTCCTCTTTTCCTTTGGGACATGTGTATATACTGGACAACCAAATATTCTAAGATGGCTGACCTCAGGTTTCTTACCAGAGAAGACCTCTTCTGGTGTCTTGTTGTCTAATATCTTGTGGGGTGTTCTATTCTGCACATATATAGTTGTCCTAGTTGCTTATTCCCATAGATGCATAGGTAGATCCTGGTCATGCAACATTGCCCTTGCTGCTTCCATAATTGTTCGATTCTTTCTTTCTGCAACTCCATTCTGTTGTGGATTTTAAGGAGCAGTCAACTCCCTCTTAATCCCTGAATCACTGCATAACTTCTTGAAGTCACCTGAAGTGAATTCTCCACCATTGTCGGATCTGAATGTTTTGATCTTCTTATCAGTTTGGTTCTCCATCAAGGTTTTGAATTCCTTGAACTTATCAAACACTTCATCTTTGTTCTTCAAGAAGTAGATCCAAGTCTTCCTGGAAAAGTCATCAATGAAAGAGACATAGTAAACATACCCACTCAGAGAACTGGATGACATCGGACCACATACATCGGAGTGGAAAATTTCCAAGATCTCTTTTGCCTTGCTTTGACTGCTTGGAAATGCTTTCTTTATGTTCTTTTCTTTTTCACATCCTTTGCAAACACCTTCATGTTTGGTCTTGATTTCAGAAAGACCCTCTATAGCCTTGCTTGCAATTGGAAGTGCCCTATAGTGCATATGAGCAAGTCTTCTATGCCAAAGTTCACTTGGCTCCATGGATTCATGCACCATGGCATGTTCAGGTTGTCCCTTTAGTTTATACAATCCTCCCTCTTGCTCTCCAATCACTGTTGCATCATCTATGGTCTTTCCCTTTGGCCACATTAGAACTTGGCCATCCACAAATGCAACCCTCATACCTTTTGCATCCAATGCGGATATGGAGAGTAGGTTCTTCTTGAGACCAGGTACATACAAAACATCTTTCATCTTCAAAGACTTCCCAGAGTCTAGATTGTAGGAGGCCTCACCACTTACTTTGATAGGGTATTGGTAGTCATCCCCAAGTTTCACCTTGTGGGGTGACTCATATTCAGATAGATTAGCAAAGGATTCTTTAAACCCAGTCATGTGTTTTGAAGCCCCACTGTCAATAAGCCAATCATTACAACCATGAGAGATAGTACCTATGAGAGCAGAGATTAGTGTTAGATTTTCAGAATTTACTTCAATCTGATCTAGGATCTTAACTAAGAGAACAACATGTACAGCATATCTACAGCATATCAATCATGGATACAATAATGCAAGCACACAAGAGACACAAAGATTTACTTGGGGAAAACCATAAAGGTGAAAAACCCCAATAACTTCCTCAGAGATAGATAGAGCAATGATACAACCAACCAAGAGAGATAGCCATAACCTAGCAGCAGATCCTCCTCCTCCATAAGTGCGCCACTCCTCCTTGAGTGCATGTGTGAGAAGTGAGTAAGTAAATAGAGTGCCTCCCGCACTCTATTTATACTTGACTTGACTTGCCTTTTTACCTAACTCATGTAGGCTCGAACTTAACCACATAATATAATGCTGACTGGGCCGACCCCCAATAGGGTGGTCTAATAACCCTTTGACCCACATGGCCGACCCCCAATAGGGTGGTCTAATAACCCTTCAACCCACATGACTTATATAGGGCCGACCCCAACAAGGTGGTCTAATAACCCATCAAATATAAGTTACGACACTTACAATATAAATGACGACACTTCCGTATAGAGGAATAATACCATCTCTATAGGAGTACATACAACATATATAAAATACATTCCGAAGTTACATATACATCAACACTCCCTCTTAACTAGGAAGGTATTTCTCAGCACAGTTCTTCTAGCACAAGTCATCTTCTCTGGATCATCGTCACTGGATAATCGTCATTGAGTCATCATCATCGTCACTGCTGCTGCTATCTCAATCAATCTCTGAATCTACTCATCATAGGAAGTTCTACAGAGCTAGTCCTTTTTCATACTGGATGTAGGCCCACCACCTGCAGGTCTTCGTCATCACTGGCCATACTGTGGAATCCTCAGGACTTTTACGTGCATCACAAAACCTCGAAAGAGCATCCCAGGCTATTACGAGCACACAGCTCTACCTATAGGATCTCCCAGGGCGCTATTACATGTGACCCCACCACAAAACCTCGCAAGAGCATCTCAGGATGTTACGGGTACACAACTCCGACCTGAAATCTCCCAGGGCGCTATTACATGTGGTCCACCACAAAACCTCGCAAGAGCATCTCAGGATGTTACGGGTACACAACTCCGACCTGAAATCTCCCAGGGTGCTATTACATGTGGTCATGGCAAAACCTCGCAAGAGCATCCCAGGATTGATTACGGGCACACAGCCCAACCTATCGGATCTCCCAGGGCGCTATTACATGCCATAGGACAAAACCTCGCAAGAGCATCTTCCAGATATCCCAGGGCGCTATTACATGCCATAGGAAAAACCTCGAAAGACTATCTGCAGATCTCCCAGGGCACTATTACATGTCCTCCCAGAGCAAAACCTCGAAAGAGCATTTGCCAGATGTCCCAGGGCACCGATATTACATGCCATAGGCAAAACCTCGAAAGACCATCTACAAATCTCCCAGGGCGTTATTACATGCTCATCTGCACAACCTGATCCACGGCCATAGAGTATCAACCTGATACTCACCATACATCATCTTGATGTATCCATGATCATCCTGATCATCATCACTGCAACGTCCTACTGCATGTCATCTGGAGCAACATCCTGAAGCTCGTCATCCATGATCATCCTGATCATCACTGCAACATCCTGCTGCATGTCATCTGGAGCAACATCCTGAAGCTCGTCATCTATGATCATCCTGATCATCATTGCAACATCCTGCTGCATGATCCACCTGATCATCAATGCATCTACCTGATGCATACCAAGTATCTACCTGATACATATCATCATACATGATCCTCCTGATCATCAATGTATCCACCTGATACAAATACAAATACATGATACGTATCACCATACATGATCCACCTGCTCATACAATGTATCCACCTGATACATATACAGATACATGGTCCAAGCATCCAACATGATGCATATACAAAATACATACACATGATCCAACTGATCATATCCAGCATCAACATGATGCGTACATACATACATAAAAATGATCCAACTGATCATATCCAGCATCCAACATGATGCGTACATACATACATAAAAATGATCCAACTGATCATATCCAGCATCCAACATGATGCGTACATACATACATAAAAATGATCCAACTGATCATATCCAAGCAGAAACCAGAACATCATCCTGATGCTCATCATCCAGCGCTTACATCCACAGCCATGTGAAGGTTCCTCCTTCCAACATGCTTGGAATGGCTTCAGCAAATGTGTCCATCACTTCTTCCTCGAAGTGTCCTCGATCTAAAGAACGCCGAGCCTCTTTCTGAAGTACTCGAACTTCACCCTGGCTAGTGGCTTCGTCAGCACATCTGCAATCTGCTCGTCTGTCGCAACATATAGGAGCTTCACAGCTCCTCTCTGCACCATATCCCTGATATAGTGATATTTGATCTCTATGTGTTTCGACCTGTCATGAAACACTGGGTTCTCGGACAGCTTCACACAACTCTGGTTATTACAGAAGATACCAGTAGCCTCCAACGGAAGATCAAATAGCTCAGACAGTAGCTTCCACAGCCATACTGCCTCACAACTAGCTGAACAGGCTGCAACATACTCAGCTTCAACTGTACTCAGTGCTACGCAGGACTGCCTCCTGCTAAACCAAGAGATCACACCTGATCCCATACTGAAGCAACACCTAGATGTGCTCTTCCTATCTGCAGCACTGCCATCCCAATCTGAATCAACATAACCCTGCAGGTTAAACTTTTGATTCGCTTCATACTTGAGCCCATAATCCACTGTACCCTTCAGGTACCTCAGAACATGCTTTACAGCAACCAGGTGAACACTCCTCGGATCCGTCAGGAACTGGCTCAATGTGTTCACAGCAAAGCAAATGTCTGGTCTCATGTTCGTCAGGTACATCAAGGACCCAATCATCTGACGATACATGGAGACATCAACCGGCTCAGATGAAGCATCACATAGAAGCTTCAGATTCGATGCCATAGGTGTGGCCATATCCTTGCAGTCCATCATCCCGAACCTCTTCAGGATCTCTACTACATACTTCCCTTGTCCAAGGAAGATTCCATATGCACTCTGCCACACCTCCATGCCAAAAACAAATAGTGCATCATCCCCAAGTTCTTCATCTCGAACTTGGAAGAAAGCTTCCGCTGCATGTCGGCAATCAATCTATCTTTACCTGTAACAAACAGGTTATCTGCATACAAAAGTAGTATCACTAGATTGCCTTCTTCAACCTTGTAGAAAAGGTTGGAATCTGCTTTACTCTTGGTAACTCCCAAACTGGATAGAAAGCTGTCTATCCTACCATACCAAGTTCTGCACACATATATGACTACACCATGCTATCTTGAGATCCATCTGGTGCATCTTCTATTTCATCAATTTTATATTTCTCAATGCTGCCATCTGCAACATGCTTGATCTGATAGTTCCATTTGGAAGTCATAACAAACTTCCCTTCACATCTTGGGACTACATCCCAAACATCATTCTTCATGATCGACGGATCATGGCATTCCATTTCTTCATCCCAGATCCTGGGAACTTCAATATCTTCAATAAATAAATTTGTTGCTGGAACAAATGTTGTAGTTCTTCTTTTGTAGGAGATGGCATACGATCTTTCCTACACAACAAGTTAAATTGCATGATTAGAAAACATCTCATAGTTTTCAGAACAAATTCTTACACATAAAGAAATATGCCATACAGTCATGCAATTATCTTAGCCAATGCTTCAATACAACATTTATCCATATTCCGTAACTTTCTAGATGCCTTCCAATCTCTACCAGAACATTGTTAAGAGTGTGCACAACTCCCAACATGTCAGCAAAGAGGTTTCAATCTAGATAAGTAGCAATGGAATGTTGTACAATGCCATAGGCCACTTACCCATGCATATTAGGAGTATACTGTTCATCAATGCAATTATTCTAATATGCACAATACACAACCTAATTCTAGGAACATCAGTATATACATTATTGAATAGTATTATTTAAGAAATGACAATTCAAATACTTATCTTTGTTTGTTCGTTGGTTGGATTCCCTCTGAGTCTTCGCTTTCTTGCAGGAGCTACTGGAGTCCTAATCTGAAGTAGCTTCTTCTACACCTTTCTGTTGTGGGATGTAGAGAGATGGTCAACTCCCTCTGAATATCTGCATCCTTGCATAAACCACTGGAGTGTACTCCCTCTTGATCTTTGCTTCCTGGATTACCTGTCCTTGAACTTACATTCATCCTTGGTTCCTATGCATGCTTATTAGTATCATGATTGTGTTATCCTTGTGATCTCATATAAAATCATACATTCATTAGTATACTATTAAAACACAATAATCTCAAGCATGATCATTTCAAACAGAAATAATAAGCATTAGCATTCAAGGTTTATGTAGGATTCTTATGGTTAGTCAAATCATAACATGTCTAAACCTGTAATTACTCAAACCTATGACTCTTCAGGTTAGTTGAATCATCAATCAAGATAAGAGATATAATATGCATAAAACCATGATTATTCAAACCTATGACTCTTCAGGAATAATCATTATCAACAACAGTATAAGATCCTAACACAAGGTAGGATTCTAGCTTGATATAGGAAAAACATACCTGGATTAGCATGCTAGCTATTTATGTCTAACATACCCGTATAATGTCTTTTGTTTCTCTTCAGTGACTTGTGCTAGTAACTTGCATGTCTCATAAGTTAACCATTGTATAAACAAGTTATACATACCTCGTAAATGGATCTTGTATGAGATCCATGACAATGGATGAATCTTTGTCCTCATGTTATCATGATCATATGTTCTTGGACCAGAACATGATTTGTCTTTATTGGTGTACCTTTCATGTTAGTAAACCTCATACAACACCATAATGCATTAGTACAATCATAAGTGTCAACACCCTAACCAGTGAATATCTTCTATCATGCATTCATAATTTTGTTAAGGTTATACGACAAATCTAAAATCAAAATTGTACTAATCGTAATAACATGAAGACAAACATACCATAAACTTAATCGTGGGCAAATATCGAAACATACCTCGATGAGTCATACCTGTCGAGATCGCTTGTAATCTTCTTATGTAAGGCCTTAGCCTCATCTCCCTCTGAGACAGGAACTTCTTCACTTATGCAGGTGATCAATCCATTTTCTTCTAGGATTAACCCAATCCACTTGATTTGCAAGAACTGGACCTTGAGCTGGATATGGGTTTGTCAGAGAAACCCCAAAAATTCAACTTTGAATTTCAAACTTCTGACAGGATAGAAATATGTGCCTTGATGAGCTGATCAAGTTGGTATATTCAGAATTTGAAAACTGCAAAGTTTCACTCCTCAATTTTGCTTTTGAAACTTCTGGATTCACTGGACGTGACCCTGAACTGGGGTTTGATGAAGCCCACTCTTTTTCCCCATCAAAAGGTTTGATCCAAAGCTCTAAGCTTCTATTTTTCTGAGGAGCTTCCAGCCGTGGTCACAGATTGCAAAAATTCCTATTTTTACAGAAGCCCTAGTTTTCCACTTTTTTGATCAAAGTCCCGAACTAGGGTCTGATCAAGCCCGGCCTTCTACCCAACCAAAATTTTTGATCTTGGTATCTAAATTTTTATTTTGATGAGTATCATTCAGCTGTGGTCTCTGATTACAAAAATTCCAACTTTCTCCAAAGCCCTAAATTCTGGAAGCCATGAATGAAGGTACCAAAAAATAATTCTGTTTTGACAGAAATATGTACCTGATTGTTTCTGGTGTAACTCTGAAATTTTTGATCCACAGGGTTTGAAAATTTTTTCTGAGATATCCTGACCTGTTATATTTCCATCCTGATAGGTCTGACCTCAATTGGATTCTCTAAGAGAGAGTTATGCCAAATGTCGCAACGTGACCTGTTTTGGGATAAAACAGGAGAGCGAACTTGTACGGCGTGCCACGTGTCACTGTTTTAACTTCGGCCTCTGAAAAAGTTTCCTGAGATAGCTCGGCCTGTTAAATTTCCATCCTAATAGGTCTGACCTCAATTGGACTCTCTTAGAGAGATTTATTCCAAATGTCGCAACATGACCTGTTTATGGGATAATACAGGAGATCGCACTTGTACGGAGTTCCACGTGTCACTGGTTCAACTTCGGCCTCTGAAAACGTTTTCTGAGATATTAGAGTCTGTGTACTACCTGTCACTTTTCACGAAATTTCATTTGGAGCTTCCTAGCCCAAGATATGACATTTTTCCCAAGGTCACCTGATTTTGACTCAGATCTGGAAGAGGCAGAAACCCTATATTGTACAGATCATCAATCACAAAGTACAACGAATTAGAGGTTGTCCTTTGGACACAAGGTACCTGGAGATCTTAGCTTCGGCCTGTAACAATTTCAGATCCGAAAACTTCGCCAAAATGGATTTATAGCGAAAGTTCTACAATGACTGGTTTTTTCTATATCAAGCCCTAGCATCGTAAGTGCAACAAGTGTCATACATGCCATATCATGCCTTCTTTCAGGCTAGCTCTGATACCATGTTGAATTTTTAGAATTTACTTCAATCTGATCTAGGATCTTAACTAAGAGAACAACATGTACAGCATATCTACAGCATATCAATCATGGATACAATAATGCAAGCACACAAGAGACACAAAGATTTACTTGGGGAAAACCATAAAGGTGAAAAACCCCAATAACTTCCTCAGAGATAGATAGAGCAATGATACAACCAACCAAGAGAGATAGCCATAACCTAGCAGCAGATCCTCCTCCTCCATAAGTGCGCCACTCCTCCTTGAGTGCATGTGTGAGAAGTGAGTAAGTAAATAGAGTGCCTCCCGCACTCTATTTATACTTGACTTGACTTGCCTTTTTACCTAACTCATGTAGGCTCGAACTTAACCACATAATATAATGCTGACTAGGCCGACCCCCAATAGGGTGGTCTAATAACCCTTTGACCCACATGGCCGACCCCCAATAGGGTGGTCTAATAACCCTTCGACCCACATGACTTATATAGGGCCGACCCCAACAAGGTGGTCTAATAACCCATCAAATATAAGTTACGACACTTACAATATAAATGACGACACTTCCGTATAGAGGAATAATACCATCTCTATAGGAGTACATACAACATATATGAAATACATTCCGAAGTTACATATACATCAACAATTAGAACATACTCTTCTTCGCTTGATGAGTCATCATCATCACTTTCTGCTCTAGCCTTCTTCTTGGGAGGTTCATCATCCTCAGCAGCATGAGCATGGTACCTTCTTTTGTTTCCCTTCTTCTTCTTCTTGAAGTTGTTGTTGTCCTTCATGTTCTTGGGACAATTTGTGGCAATATGTCCCTTTTCATTATAAGAGAAGCATATTCTCCTTTCTTTATGGTGATGTGAAGATTTCTTGAAGTGAGATGGCTCTCTCTTGGACTTCCCTTTCTTGGTGTGAGCTGTGAGAGCTTGATCTTGATTCCCCATCTTTTCTTGTGCCACAAGCCTTGCTTCTTCTTGTGAGCATTCCTCTTGTAGTCTGCTGAAGGATACCAACTTCTTTCTTGCACATATTCCTTGAATAAAGAAGTCCCATGACCTAGGTAGGCCATTCAGAGTAGTCATGACAACTTCACAATTCTCCACCATTTCATCCACTGCTTCTAGTTGTTCCTTGATCTGAGAGACCTTAGAAAAATAAGATTGAATGGATTCTCCATTCTGAAGTTTTACCCCTCTCAATTGGTTCCGCAGAGTCATCTTCTGATTTATGTTCTTCCCTTTAAATAGATTGGATAGTGAATCAAACATCTCTTTGGGTGTCTTCAGAGATGACACGTGGGGGATGAGATGGTCCTTGATAGAATCAGTAATGATTCTCGTTGCCTTGACCAATTTCTTCTTATGCAATATCTTAGCCTCTTCATCCTCTGGGAGAGGGATGTCTTCTTTTACATATGAGTCCAACTCATTCTCTTCTAGGATTAACCCAATCCTATACTTCCAGGCTTGGAAGTTATCAGCCCCTTCAAGCTTATCCTCAAGCTTGTTGTGGTGAGACATCTTAAAGAGTACTTCAAATGGAAATAGAAAAGATTTAGGTCTTACCACTTGACTTGCTGAAAACTGGATCTGGTCCTGGATTAGGGTTTGTCAGAGAAACCCTAAAAATTCAAAATGTGAATTTCAAATTTCTAAAAGGATAGAAAGATGCGCCTGGTGTATTCAGAATTTGAGATTTGCAAAGCTTCACCCTTCAGAAATGCCTTTTTGTCTTCCCGGGTTCACTAAGGAGGACCCTAAATCAGGGTTTGAGTTTTGCGTAGATCTACCCAGCCAAAAATCTCAATCCAAAGCTCTAAACTTCAATTTTTGCAGGAGCTTCTAGCTATGTCTTCAGATTCCAAAAATTCCTATTTTTGTGGAAACCCTAATTTTTAGGGCCAAATCTGAAAATGCTCAGAATTGAATTCTGATTGGACAGATAGATTCTCCTTGATGAGCAGTGTCAATCTACTATATTGCTTTTCCAAAATCTGTGGAGAGAAACCCAATAAATAAGAAACCCTTGGTTTCCGACACTGCACAATGTCTTCTTCTCAGGTTAGCTTTGATACCATGTTAAATTTTGAGCATTAATTCACAATACTCTAGGATATTTACTGAGAGAATAACATGTACAGTATATCAATGCATATCAATCATAACAAGCATGTCAATCATCACAAAAAGTAAAAGCATGAGAGACAATAGACATAGAGTTTCCGTGGGGAAAACCCTAAGGTGAAAAACCCCACAACTTCCTTAGAGATAGATAGAGCAACAGCTCAACCAATGTACAACCAAATACACATAGATAGACTCCTCCTAGTAGTTGAACCTCCTCCTCACAAGTGCGCCACATTCCGAGTGAAGGAAGAATGAGTTTCTAAGTGATCCAAATAGAGATCTCCCGATCTCTATTTATACTTGTTCTGTTTGCCTAGTGACTTTATGGGGCCGACTTGTCTAGCTAGGTATATCAACCATATATTACATAAATCAAGATCGACCCCACACATGGTGGTCTAATAACCCATTGGCAAGTTAACACACTTGTGACACTTGTCAATACACATGATGACACTTCCATATAGAGGAATGACACATCTCTATAGGAGTACAATAATATATAAATGAAATACATGGATGAAATACATTCCGAAGTTACATATACATCAACATATTAGTGGTAAGTGTATGCGGTTGCAGGAGCGTGAGGTAGCTGTGCAATAAGCGATTGCAGATTTGATAAGAAGGGTTGCTGTAGCGCGGCAGGCTATGGATGAGTTAGAAGAGGACATCAAGAAAGAACGAGCTGAGAAGGCTCGAGAGATCGGAGAATTGAAAAAAGAACAGGACCACCTCATCGCGGAGAAGGCCCATCTATGGGATGAGAGTGTGCGGGTAGAGCGAGCCATTGTAGAGGCTTATCATCATGTACTAGATCCCATTGAACGGTTGGATATGCTTCAACATGTGTAGTGACTGGGGGCTGCCATTGTCCAATTGCAGCATGAAAATTAGGAGTTAAAAGATCTAATCAATCCTGGTATGCCTCAAGCAGAAGTGGGTGAACGGAAACAAGCTATTGAGGAGATAGCAACACAGATGGCAGAGCCAGAAATAGCAGCAACAAAGATCACAGCTGACACTCCGCATTTTCGGGGCCGAATTGTTCAGGATGAGTAGGTTGAACAATTGATGAAGTTTCGAAAGGAAGCAGAGGGGCAGTTGGCGACGCTAAAAGCAACAATGCGCGTGATGCCACCCATGGAGCAGGTTTCCAAGTCTGGGGACTTAAAAGAGCTACAACAGCGCATCGCCAAGGCCGACAAGCGACAAAAGAAGCACGCTGCGTAGCTGGAGGAGTTCCAATATGTTGGCGGTCAGTTCATGACAAAGGCTGGCAAAGTTCTCCATGCAGTGCAGGAACGTCATCAACAAGTGCAAGCGAATCTCATCGAGCACCCATTTCCCCAGGATGTCATCAACATCCAGGAGGTGGCTATGCCAACGAAGGAAATGGTGATGATAGTTGAGCAACAATACGAGGATTTCAAACTCAATACCATAGAGTACACTATGTCTTGCTGACGTGGCTTGAGGGCGAGCCACAAGATTGTGTTGGGGGCCTGTTGGCAGGCGGTTTGGTAAGGTAGAATCGCAACATCGTTGATGCTGTGACACATCAGAATATGTCGTGGAAGGCGAAAACCTGGGTGCAAAGAAGATTATTTTATGTATTTTTGAGCCAATTGTACCGTAGAATGCATGTTTTTGGTCATTTGGGTCATATGTTATGTAATTTTGGGTTAATTACATTGCAGTCTATGGGATTTGGGGTCATTTGGACCGCGTCAATTAGATTTTGGGTTATTTGCTCAAAGCGTCTGTTAGGAAGTTGTCAGTAAGTGGACAAACAATGTAAAGGCAGAATCCTTTTATAGTCATAGAGTCATATGTGTTAGATATCCAAGAGAGATCGGAAGCAAATGTGAAAGTGAGATCTGATCTTGTGATGCGTCTGTGAGATTCTGTGTTTTTGCGGAGGTATTGTATCAGGGTTTTGTTGAAGTAATATGACATGACATAATTATTTGGTGAAATTCCTTGTGTATCTCTTATGGTAATGCATGTTGCGATTCATGAGTGATGCTATGTTTTCTTGCTACAGTTAATGCTTTAATGTTATAGTTGTTGCGATGAAAAGTCCTATTGAATGATGCTATGAATATGAATGATGTTAAACTTGAATGCATAGATCTATCTTTGAGTATCACGATAGGTTAAGTTATTGTTGCCGCAAAAATCCTCCTTCATTCGGAGGAAACATGGTTATGTCAACTCTCCCTTGAACATCTTGGGTGAGACCTCATCTGCTCTACAGGTGTTATTGGATGGGGTAAAACCTGTCCAGGCCAGTGCTCAGGGAGATCGTAGTGGATCGGGTGTCGACAGGGTTTGAGTCAACAGACATGGGGCTGAACCTGCAATAAAATTGTAGTAATCACCATCCATCACTCACTCCAAGCAAATCTCTCAAGTGAGTGAAGGTCTTCTTAGTGAAATACTTGGTGGAAATATCAACAGTTTTCTTAGTGGATGGGCAATACTACAAGGAAATCACTCTGTCATGCACTAAGCCCCGGATGTAGTGCATATGGATTTCAATATGCTTTGTTCTCTACCTATGAACTGGATCAGTAGATATCTTGATGGCACTTTGATTGTCCACCCAAATGTTGGTTGGAGAATCAACTGCAACACCAAATTCCCAAAGAATTCCTTGCAACCAAACACACTGTGTGGTTGCATTCACTGCTTCCCTGTACTCGGCCTCTGCTGATGAAATTGAAATAGTATATTGTTTCTTACTTGACCAGAAAATAGGACCTTCAGCAAACATGAAAAAAAAACCTGAAGTGGACTTTCTATCAATGGGATCTCTAGCCCAATCCGAATCAGAAAATCAAACTAGTTGTAGTGAAGAACTAGCTGCATAGTGTACCCCAAAATACTTTGTTCCTTGGACATACTGGAGGATATTTTTGGATGCCTTCCAATGGAGCTCATGTGGCTGCTGCATATATATTTCTACATCACTTACAGTATAAGACAAATCAGTTCTTGTATGTGTAAGGTACAACAAATTACCAACTAGCTGCCTATAGAGTGTGCAATCCAGCAAAGGAGAATCACCAAATTCACCTAGTTTTATGCCTGAAAGGAATGGGCACTTGGCTACCTTACAATCAGCCATTTTAAAATTCAATAATAGGTCTGAAGCATACTTTGGTTGACTCAGCATGATGCCTCTTTCAGATTGCTCAATTTCCAAACCCAAAAATTGCCTTAGCAATCCTAGATCGGTCATGGCAAATTCACTGTGTAGAGATGCCTTAATTGTACCAATTTGTTTGTTGCATCTCCCTATAATTAAAATATCATCAACATATAGTACAATGAACTGAAAAATATCATCACATTGTTGCAAATACACATTTGGATCAGACTTGCATTGAATGAAACCAATTGAGAGCAAAAAAGAATCTATTTTAGCATACCAAGCCTTAGGGGCTTGCTTGAGTACATAGAGTGATTTATTCAACCTGAAAACAAGTGAAGGATACTCTTGGAAACCTTTAGGTTTCTACATGTAGATCTCTTCCTGTAGCTCACCATGTAAGAATGCACTTTTAACATCCATATGGTGCACTTGCCAACCCTTACTAGCTGCAATGGCTAGAGCTAGTCTAATTGAGTCCATCTTTGCAGCCGGTGCAAAGGTCTCGGTATAATCCACACCTTGGATTTGAGAGTAGCCCTTAGCCACTAACCTGGCCTTATACTTCAGATCAGAACCATCAGCAGCAAGTTTGGTTCGAAAAATCCACTTACATTACACAAGCTTCCTCTTGGGAGGAAGGGGGACCAAATCCCATGTTTCATTCTCTTGGAGAGAATGGAATTACTCTTCCATTGCTGATCTCCACCTTGGATCATGATAAGCTTTCTGATATGATTTTGGATTATATCCAATCATCATATAACAGTGATCAACAAGAGCACTTTCACTTGCAAAGGAAGCATTGTTTGTTTGAGATCTAGTCTTCCTAGGCTCTTGGGGATTGCCTGCCAATTCACCTGCATCTTGTATGATTTTTTCATCCCACTTCGGCCTTGATGGTGACTCATCTACAACAATTTCATCTTCATCCATGTAATTATTATAATTATTAGAAAATACAAATCTTGAATCATTACTTACTTCATCAAGGTGTGGGTGAGAAGAGCATTCACCCGGTGCAATCTCAAAAATATGGTATTGGTTCCTCTTCGAATTGCACACTTATCTCAATGAAAGTTTTGAGTGTGGATGTGTCAAATACATTATAATCCTTTGTATCTTCACCATAGCCAACTATGATACATTCCCTTCTTTGTGGCTGTAAAGACTTCCTCTTTTCTGATGGAATTCGAGCCCATGCTCTAGATCCAAAAATCCCAAAATTTGAGACATTCAGTTTTTGGCTAAACCATGCCTCGTAGGGGGTTTTTCCTTTGACTGATTTGTGGAATTCCCTGTTCTGAATATTTGCAGCACAATTGATAGCTTCATCCCATAGCTTGGGGCTTATATCCCTTGCTTCAATCATGCATGTTGCCATCTCCTTGAGAGATATATTTTTCCTCTCTGCCACACCATTTTGTTGTGGTGTGTAGGGGATTGAATGTTGCATTTGAATGCCACATTCCTCACAAAGATGCTACATATTTTTGTTTACATATTCCTTTCCATTATCAATCCTAAGTATTTTTATCTTATGCCCACTCTGATTTTCCACTAAGGCCTTCCAAATCTTCAATTACTCAAACACTTCATATTTTAATTTTAGGAAGTATACCCAGCAAAATCGAGAGTAGTCATCAATGAAAGTGAGTACATACCTTGATCCACCATAGAATGGAGTGGGTAGAGGACCAATGAGGTATGAATGTACTAATACAAGTGGTTGGGTGGCTCTCCTTGCCATCCCCTTCTCATAACTGCATTCTGGATGCTTCCCAACTACACATCCAATACAAGCTCCATTCAAAAATTTGATTTCAGGAAGCCCTTCCACCATCTCATCTTTGTGCAATGCTTGGAGATACTTGTAGTTCATGTGGCCAGATATTTCATGCCATAGCTTGGAGGTCTCGTTGGCATGAGAGAGGAGAGCTTGGTCACTATAATTGGGAAGAAAATTCGAGAATTTGTACATCCTCTCTTGGTAATCTGCATACCGAACTGCCACAACTTGGTTTGATGAAATTTATGAAATCTCTACCAAGTCAAGAGTAAATGTTACTATCTTGGCTTCTCCTGTATGGGTCATTTGATATACTGATAGAAAATTTTAGGCCAACGAAGGTAGATAGAGCACATCACTGAAATACCCATGCTCCAAATCAATCCTACCAATCCCTTTGGTCTGGATTTCAGAGTCATCTCCCATTCTAACTGTTGGGCCACTATTTGAATGCATAGAGCAGAAGAGCTCTCTAAATGAAACCATGTGCCTAAAATCCCCTGAATCAATAATGAACGACGAGGAATTGGAAATACCTGCTACCAAGGCATGACATTTCTCCTTGTTGTTAGAGTTGGAGGTGCCATCTTTCTTCCTTGCGCCATTAGGGATAGGGATGTTGTTTTTCTCCAGCAGCTGAGCCATGGTGTTAATGGTTTTCTTCATGCAGAATCTCTCTGGATGCCATCCCTTGTGGAAATAGGTGCATTTGGTCTTCTCTTTTCCCTTCTTGTCCTTCTCCTTGGAAGGATTCGAACCCCCATCGATAGATTTGGGTTTTTCAAACTTCCTCTTCTCTAGCTGCTTCGAATTCTTTTCGTTTTGCTCTCCCTTGGAGGAATTCGAAACGCCCATAGACAAAGCTTGATATTTAGATTTGATGCTCCCATTTAAATGAGCTTTTCTTGCTCTTGAGTAAGACATTCCATGAATTTTGATAGTGTTGGCATTTGCCAATTTCGGAGTGTCATCTTGGAAGAATGGAAGGTGCTGACAAACACTGAAAATTCTGGCCCTAGCTTCAAAAGGATGGATAGTATCAATTGTTCTTCTTTCTTAACAATTCCACATTGCTGCAGCTAAAGCACTAGAGACTTGAACTTAGTGAAGAACTCCTGGATAGTTTCAAAATGTGATGAGCTCAAGCTGATGAGCTCATTTTCAAGCTGATGGCCTCTCAATTCATCAGTTTTTCCAAAGAGCAATTCTAGCCTAACCCAGACTTCATTTGGGGTTGTCAAACTATCTATATTAAACAAGAGTTCCCTCGAAATGCTCAGGCATAGAAATCCATATGCTTTATCAAGTCGATTGTAGTACTTGGCTTTCTCCACAGCAGAGTTTGGCTCCACTTCTGTGCCCATGGTGAGTCTATAGAGACCCTTAAATCTCAGTTGAATGACCATTTTAGCCTTCCAATCAAAGAAATTGAAAGGAGTAAGCAAGAGGTGGTTTTCTTCCATTTCTACTTGTGTTGATGGTGAGAAAACTGCTGAAAGTCCTGCAAAAAGCACTCAATTTTATCTTGAAATTCTCTCAATAATGCAGCTCAAAACACTTAAGATTGATCTGCAACTCACTAAAATTCACAAGGATTTGATATCGAGAATTATGATCTAAAACAATATCTAAGAGCCTTAGAGAACCTCACAAATCGAATTACTTGCAAAAACCAGCAAAAAAGATTGAAAGAAGACAAATTTACACACACAATGTGAACTGAAACTTGGTGTTATCTGACTATCTAACATGTAAATATGTTTAGAATAGTTTTATATTACATTTGGATAAATTATTGAGGCTTAGCAAGCCCAAAATGAGTGTACATGTCTTATTGGCCAAATTGGCCTAAATCCCCCCTAGGTGGGTCCAACTTGCTCCAACTCAGCCCAAATGGTCACTAATTGTGGTGTGAAAATGGATGAGGCCTGCTGGATCAATAATGGTTCATATTCATGTGTGGGTGAGACAAATAAGGTGAGTGGGAGGTCCTAGGCGGCATTAAATGCTCCAAATCATGCCAAAATTGGGCCAAATCCACCCAAGCGCTCCTAGTCAACAACAATTCCCCATTTCAAGGAAGGGGAGCACTCTAGAATTAAATGAGAGCGCACTTGTTGACAAATGTGGATTTTGAATGAGCTGGATTGCTCAAATATGTGTGAACACCCCTCATAAGTGGTTATTTTCCCAATTAAAGCTACTTAAGTCCAAACCACAGTGTAATAATGCATAATAAGAAATAAAATTGACTAAGGCTATGAACCAAGGTACTAAGTGGTGGATTACTGTTCTAACAATATCCATTCATATCTATATATATATACTTTTAACAACTATATATATATACCACACATATTATACAATTATATATATATATATATATATATATATATATATACCCCTCATCTATCTTACACCACATATTATGTTATACATATTTGAATTTATGTGATATATATATATATATAATAATCCACTGCTATACTACCGACTTACACACATAAAATAAAATAAAATAAATAAAATAAAGAGAATATGAACCATTAAATACAAGTGGCTTATTTCCTCGAAAAATAGGCAAGGAGTTACATCCCCATAAACAAAATAGATAAAATAAAATGGAATATGAACCATTAAGTACAAGGGGCTAATTTCCTAAAAAAATAGACAAGGAATTACATCTCCATAAATAAAATAAATGAAATAAAAGAGAATATGAAACATTAAGGACAAGTGGCTCATTTCCTCCAAAAATAGACGAGTTACTCACATACATTGAAAATAAAAAAGTAAAAAGGAAAATGGAACCGCTATTAATACAAGTGGCATGTTCCCCAAAAATAGATACAAAGTTACTGATCAATGTAATCACCATAATCCAAGAGGCATAAATAATCTTATAAAAGCATACCATCAATAGAAAATCCAAAATCCATATAATAGGGTGTAAATGCCTCTTAATAAATCATATTAATATTTAATAATAATAAAACTATATCATCTTAATAACTTAGCTTTAAATTAATATTGATAATGGTACATACTACATACTGTTATAATGACAATTATTAACTTATCAATTAATAATCATAACGTACTAGTAAATAAATCATACTGCAAGAAGCATTTCTGTAACGCCCATATTTTGATTAGGCATATTTATCAGTTAGACACACCATACTTTATTTTCTTATGTATTCTGTTGAACTCAGCTCGATTGAGTAAACTATATTACGATATGATGGACCTCATTATATGATGTTACTTTGTTTTATGATTTCACTATGATTATGATGTTACTATGTCATGCGGTTACGATGTCATGATTATCATATGATTTCTTTATTTTACGATTACAGTATATGTTTATATGTTTTCATTAATAAGATGTGAAATATATGATTCGGTACGTGGATACCATCTTATTATATAAATTATTGAAGTGTTATATGTCATATGCATCTATGATGAACTAAAAGGGTTACATGAAATAAAATGATTTTTGATAACATGGATCAATTGGCGATCAATGGGAAATGCTTTCTATAAATTTGTATTTTGCGAAATACTAACCTACAGGACACAAGGGCTATGGGATAGCCAGTTACTTGATCTAATATATTGGAAAAAAAAACATGTTCGTACAATAAACCTTAGCAGCCAAAAATGATGATAAAATAACACAAACTGATAATCCCAATAGCAGCAAAGTATGAGTTGAGAAGGGCATAGGCCCAATATGTTGAGAGGGATGGATGTGTTTCCCACCCTATGTTTCCATGAGACCCGAGGTCGTGGGAGGGTCGTGCTGAGACACGCTCCCCATGTAGTTGTGATGACGATGGTCGGATGCCTGCTAGAGGAGGATAGGTCCGTTGTTCAGCCAACGCTATCGCTCTCAAGTTCTATGTGGTCAGGTCGGTGAGTCCGACATCCACTTTTGTACTAGCAGAGGAAGGATAGGGAGGATGCAGGACGTAGGTTATGATGGGAGGATGTGTTAGTTAGTATTGTTGAGGGTTGGGTATTCCTTGATTCTGAGTTAGTGGTAGTAGGTACCCTTCCTTGTACATGATTGATTAAACTAATGTAAACATAAAGATAATGATGTGAAATCGTAAAGAATTAAATGTTAAATAATTGAGGATGTTAAGGTAATTGTACTATATATATTATGCTTGTTCTTCTACATGGGGGTAAATACTACTATTAGTTAGCAGGTATACATAGGCAGGATGGGGTTTGTCTATAGTACATTTCTGATCTGTGCATACGCTGGCCACGCATGCACACATTGCACATGTACACTAGTATCGATACACAAACACTTAACATATTGAATAAATGTATAAGTTGTCATAAGTAATTAGGTTAATCATGCATTGATCGAATTCAGATAATGAATATAAAGTAATTTAAGATGTGTAAAGCAAGTCAATTAAGCTATGTATTACTTGTTGGTAAACATTGTGATAAACAATTGAGACAAGTGTCGTCAGCTAACATTGTCATCTAAGAATTGTTGTAAATAAGGTAATGGTACTGTCTAATTAATTAGTAAGATTGTTTAAACCCTTAAGGGTGCTTTGTTTAGAAGAACGAAGATACTATGTTCATGTTAGGGTACTCATGTGATAAACAAATGATTTAAAAGACATTTTTATTAAATTCACCAATTATTATTACTTTGTGGTGATTTAATTAATATTATTACTTAATTAATGTTATTTTAATAATATTACTATCCATGTCATAACAATTGCAATATAGGTAAAATTTAAATATTGATTAATAAATGATTAAAGTGTGATTATTTCCATTACTAAGTTAGACATAATAGGATAACAATTTTGGAATGGATGTGATGTGATGGAAAATGGTTTATGACTATTTAATTATTCAATACGAATCTTAGAATTTAAATCTCAAGATAAGTTATCTTGACGGATGAGGTAGACCATTAAGACACACCATGTCCAAGTTGAAAAGGTCAACTATTTATATAATATTTTATTAATTACACAAATAACATTAAATACAAAGGTGGTGAATAGACTTGTAATTAATAAACCTTGTCCCGAATGGATAACCTTTGGGTAATGAGTCCCACCGTAATAAATACTTACGACCATCAATCAAAATCAAATAAATTTACCGTTAGTGTAATTGATTATTCTGTACATTGAGTGTGAAAAATACATTTTTATAATGCAACGTGTATGAATGAACTAAGTGAAAGGAGTAAATGTTTGAGGGGCTCGAGAGGGGGAGTTTGGGGCGGTGGAGTAAGCCCAAGGTCTTCTCGAGGAAGGAAATGTATATAGGGGGGGGTTAGCTTTAAGTGGAGGGAGAGGTTTGAGAACAGAGAAAAGTTTTGAGAACCTAAGTAAATACTGCTCTCGGGATTATCAGATTGTGAGCTCGGGGGCTTGGAATTCCTTTGATTTCCAAGGGCTAGCAAGATAATAGCTGGTCGATAGGGTGGACACATCATCTTGGATGACTAAGAGAATATAAACATAACCTGCTACGACCTACGATCTACTAAGCATCAACATCAAGTAATTTCCTTGTTATTTATTTTATTTGATTATTATGTGCTGAAACTTACTCGAAAACATACATATAACTTGCTATTTACTAATTTATTACTGTGAAACATATTCTTATGCTCAAAACAAATTGTTGAGGGAAAATATTGATATGTTAGTTTATTTTTAAAATACGAATGTATGGTTGATAAAGACAAAATAGTATTCTAAATTTCACTTAGAAGCATAGAAATTTTATTAGAAATTTACTCATATATACCTGAACAAGTTTAATACATAGAAAAGTAACATAGAAGACGACTTGGGCTTTGTAAAAAAACAGAGCGCTACACTTGGTATCAGAGCCTTTGTTCAGACTCTTGAACCTATATGCCTACTAATGCTTCACCTAGAAAATCTACTTGATAGTTTACCTACTTGACCTCCAGCCATAGTAAGCTTCCAAGGTACACCTGCAAAAGGATAATAGGAATAACATTAGAAAATGAAAGAATATATATACATATAATTATATTTTCATTCTTTTATAACTATTGTTGCACACGCAAAAGACTAGTATGATTTGGCCAAAATAAATAAAACAGTTATATATATACATATTATGAAAACGAAGAAAAAAAATCTCCCTGCCTTCTGTATAAAAACCTTCCACCGTGTCCTGCTCATAGTTGGTTTTCCATAGCATAGTGGCTAGCTGTATGGAGGGTATGGAGTGGCCGGGCATAAAAGCAACCATTAGTTTTCTAGCTTAAATAATATAAAGGGAAGACCTCATAGCCTTACGTGGATGTCTAGGAACAACAGGTTATGTAAAAACAACAATGAATGTTGTAACTACTCTTATATAAAAAAGAGTCAAACTACACATAGTTACAGGGGCCTCCTATTCAAAGAAGCCTAATCCGACCTCTTTTTCATCTGGTGGTAATGATGGGGGGGAGATATGCACATGCATCCAGCAGAGCTTGCTATGAACCTTTACCCTACCTTCTGTTACAAAAGAAGTTGTATAGCTCCGACCAATTGAATAGCCGAGATCTTAGGAGCTACCCGAATCAGTAAAAAATTCAGACATGAAGCAAGCCGGCAATTAAATCTCTGAGACAAGCACATATGAAGTAGAACCATAGCACCTTAAAACCTCCGCTTAGACAATCGAAATCGCCTTGAGATTAAATCCAATGCAGTACTCTTCTTATGGTTATACAAGTTATTACGAATCAAACTTATATTTGCGGCCAGTTGGAAATAGTAAGCCAATATAGTAAATAAGTACTGTAAATAATATAACACCTCTTACTCGTATCAAGAAATATCTAACTAATTGAGACAAGAATAAAGAAATTATTGAGTTTTCACCCAACTTTTGTCACCATGGACATTAGGAACCCACCACAGTCAAACTGCACAAAAAAATATTTATGTTGAAACAGAAAGTTGGCTGTATGATTGAATTTGAAGTCTCTTTTTGAGAATTTATTTTGCTCTGTTAACAGAGATTATAGACAATATCCGAAGATTGATTTACTTACCAAGTCCACAATAATGCGAGCAGGACTAAGCACAGTGCCACAGACTAGCAACCCCTGATAGCCATCTGCGCCAGGTTTGCTTGGCGTCAACTTCAAGTTTAGGGTTGGCACTGAAGTCACGGGCATAGAAACGATGACATTAGAAGACTCAAAGAAATCCTTTAGTGAAATGGTTCACGTAGGGGAGAAGAGCCTGAAGTCGTGCAAAGAATAGAAAAAGGTGAAACCCTAGTGTAGCTTCAGAACGGAAATAATAAAAGTTATAACAGGCCCAACCCTACCGCTCAACAAAAAGAGCCAATCGTGCAACAAGCTGCCAAATTCATGGGGACCCCACACAGCAATGCACCCAAGCGCAAAGTTAGTTGAAAAACCTCACCTTCCTTTTGTTACCAGGTCTGAACACCATTAACCTAATCAATGCCCAGCAATGGAGGAGCCCATTGGGCAATGCGTCCAGGCACTGTGTAGCCAGCCCATCCAGCACACGAGCTTGCTAGGAGGGCCACATTCTCTCTAAATAAAACCATGTTGTAATAAAATTTAATTATGATTTTTTTTTTTTACTTTCTGAAAACTGCTGGGATACGGTCCCTCTGGGTTGAGCTGCACCCTCTGGCTGAGCTAGGGATTCCGCTCTCAAAAACAAAAACAAAAAAGAGGGGAATACCACTAAGCCATAAACCATTGCCATAAGGTCTAAATGCAAATGCCAGAGAATGAGTACTACTAAGAATGGAAACAATGCAGACAAATCCAATTCTAAAGGATGAGTCAATCTTACACCACAAGTCTCAGACCCAACACACAAGCATCCAAAAGAGTCCACAAGGAAAGCTGCAGATCCATAGCTCAAACACCCAGCTAGCATAAATGCTAAGTAGATTAGGAAATAAGAAATACCTGTAACAGCTTCCTCAGGTTTGTGCTAGTGCTTCTACCATAGAAGATGGATCAAAAGCTCCTTCCTGTCTGAAACCCTAAGCAAGCTTGCATAGAGTTGCAGAGCCAAAACTCCAAGAGAGAGGGTGGAAATGGCCGCACCTTGGGGATTGACCCTATTTAGGGTTCCCTACTTTTGCATGGCAGTGGGGTGCTTGGAGAGACCACGTGCCCATGCTTACTCCGTTTGCATGGAAGTGAGAGGCTGCGTGGCCTTCACACATATATCCCCGCGCATGAAGGTGGACTAGTGGAAAGGCCACGTAGGGTGTAGGGTTAGGATAAATGAATAATAAAACAACAAAAAAACAATTTCTATAAATACCCGTATTATAGTATAGATTTTCCTTATTTTGTTTATTTGATTTGATTTATTTTTATTGGTATTTCCAATAATTTAAAATTTATATATATATGGTTAAACTTTGATTTTATCTAAATTAATATTAAAAGTATAAAATTAATCATAAGATTTATTGAAAGTTAATCACAAGTTTTTAGGTTAATCATGATTACATTAAGAGTTAAGCACGTAGTGTAAAAAGGATAAAAAAATAAATTATTAGATTAATATAGATTAAAGCCTAAACGTGTAAAACTTAAATAAATGCTAGCCCCAATGCTAATGGAAATGTTATTTCACATGTTAATTTAGATTTGAACCTTATAGAAATTACATGGAATCCAATGCATAAATTTTTGTAGATTTATTCAGTACATTTAGTACAAGATGGCCCCATCAAAATGCACCGAACTATAGCACTCTTTCGGAAATCCATCTCTTCATAATCAACCAACAAACTAGTAATATGACGTTTTATTTCCATAATTCAGGATCAATCATGGTAACAACACGCAGAGATCGAGGTCGGGGTCAAGGTCAACCACCGCCACCGTCATCGCCGCCAACACCACCACAATCAACCTCAACACCTGAAATGCAAATAATAATGAGATCTTTGGAGGCTATTATGACCATGATGAACAGGCAGTCGGAAAGGGTCTTCGAGGTGGAAACCACTCAAGTGAGTTGAGAGAACTTTGAAAGGGCACATGGCCCAAGACAGGAACCACTTTAGGACATATCGAGGGAGTTGCAAAAGATAAAGGTTCTAGAGTTTTCAGGAGGACAACCCAGTAAGCATGCCAAAGCATGGCTCGAAGGCATGAAGAGATGCTTCGCATTGAATGAGTATACATCTAGTTCCAAGGCTAGGATGGCCGTCTTTCAACTTAAAGGTGATGCTTTAAATTGGTGGTCAGATCTCGAGAAGCAGTTGCACCTTACTCCTCTTACGACTTCTTGGGAATTGTTTGAGGAGAGGTTCCACAAGAAGTATTTGCCAAATTATTACAAGGAAGAACAGGCAGGCGCATTCCATGCCTTAGTACAGGGAGACAAGATGGTGGAGGAGTATGAATCTCGGTTTATGGAACTAGTAAAATATGTTCCTTACCTAGATGCAGATGATTGTCAGGTAGAGCATTTTGTGTATGGACTTAACTACAAGATTAGGGCTGCTGTGCGGATGTGGAAGCCAACTTCAGTTGCCATGGAAGTTGAGTATGCTCGTTATGCAGCTGATATGTCAGATGGAAAAGGGGGTAGTAAGTTGACAGGAACCAATCAGTATGTTTCAAGGAAGGCCTCACGTCCTTACTTCAAAGGAGGACAATCTAGACCTCCTCCTTACGGTAACAGGTTCACACCAAGGGGTAATACTTCAATTAACTCAGTCTCGCAGGCATCGTCCGCAACCCACCAAAGACAAGGGAATACACAAGGAAGTTCCTATAGAGGATCAAGGGGTTTTATAGGACCCAGGGGAAGGAACTCATCTCAGAGGATTCCTCCGAGCAACATGCAAGCCCCTCCCAATCTCTCTTGTTGGGGATGCGGAGGTCCTAATTTCCAGTGAGACTGTCCCAAGGGTTAGTCAAGCAGTAGGCACACGGAAGGAAAAGCACCCATATATAGTTCAGGTAACCGTCATCGGATTCATGCAGCGGTTCATAACCACCAAGAAGAACATCAGTCTATCGTAGTAGAATCCACTGGTAAAGTAAACAATGTCAAACTTAAAATTTTGTTTGATCCGAGAGCAACTGATAGTTTTATTTCACCATTTGCATTAGATAAATGTGGGTTGGCATCCTACGAGCACGATGATTTCAAACTGGTTGAAATGGCTTCAGGAGCTAAGCAAATAGTAGTTCTTAAAGTGAGGAGTTGTGAGGTTGACTTAGGAGTATGCACCACTAAGTTGGATGCTTATGTCACCAATTTGGGGACTTATGACCTCATTATTGGCATGGATTGGTTAGAAGGCCATAGAGATTTCTTAGACTGCTATGCGAAGAAGGTGTTGTGCCTCGATGACGAGGGAAGGACAATTCAAATCCAAGGCTTGAAGAGGAAGGTATCCCTCCGTTTCATCTCTATGGTGAAAGCTAAGCGGTGCCTAAGACAAGGATGCCAGTTGTTCGTAGTGGAGGCCATGAGCGATAGTAAAGGACCTTCCTTGAATTCTTACCCAGTACTTTCCGAGTTCGAGGATGTCTTTCCGAAGGAATTGCTAGGACTACCTCTAGAAAGAGAGCTCGATTTCACAATCGAACTAAAACCTGGTGCAGAGCCTATCTCAAAAACTCCTTATAGAATGACAACTCTAGAGCTTCGTGAGTTATAGATCTAGTTAAAAGAGTTGCTAGATTTGGGACTGATTATACCTATTATCTCTCCGTGGGGAGCACCAGTGATCTTCGTTAAGAAGAAGGATGGATCTCTGCGACTGTGCATAGATTACAGAGATTTGAACAAAGCCACAGTGAAGAACAGGTATCCCATACCAAGAATTGATGACCTCTTTGATCAAATGAAAGGTGCGTCAGTCTTCTCAAAGATTGATTTACGATTAGGGTATCACCAGTTGAGGATCAAGGAAGGCGACATTCCTAAGACTGCCTTTCAAACTCGATTTGGGCATTACGAGTTTGTAGTGGTACCATTTGGTTTGACCAATGCTCTAGCTGTATTCATGAGCCTCATGAATGGTGTCTTCCGAAAATACTTGGACCGCTTTGTTCAGGTCTTCTTAGATGATATTCTTATCTATTCTAAGAATGAGAAGGAGCATGAGGAACACTTGCGGTTAGTCTTGACATGCTTAAGGGAACATAAACTTTATGGTAAATTATCAAAGTGTTCCTTCTTCCAAAAAGAGATTCACTACTTGGGGCACATCATCTCAGGTGAAGGGATCTCTGTAGACCTGGAAAAGGTAAATGCCATTGAAGATTGGCGAATTCCAAGGAATGCTCATGAGGTGTGCAGCTTCATGGGGTTAGTAGGCTATTACCGGAGGTTTGTCAAAGGATTTTCTAAAATTACAAAACCCATTACCACCTTGCAACGCAAGGGAATCCGGTATGAATGGACCGGTGAATGCGATGCTGCTTTTATAGATTTAAAGAGATTGTTGACAAGTGCACCGATCTTGTGGGTACCAGACATGGATAAATATTTCATGGTATGCACTAACGCCTCGAAGCAAGGACTAGGAGCGGTGTTGATGCAGGAAGGTGGGGTAATAGCTTATGCATCTCGAAAGTTGAAACCTCATGAGGAGCAGTATGCCACGCATGATCTAGAATTGGCAGCAGTAATGTTGGCACTAAAATTATGGAGGAACTATCTTGTTGGTAGAAGCTTCACCCTTAAAACAGACCATCAGAGCTTGTAGTACATCTTTACCCAAAGGGATTTGAACGCTAGGCAAAGGCGAGGGAGTGAGTTCATGAGTGAGTATGACTTTGGTATCTCTTACATCAAAGGAAAGGAGAATGTGGTGGCAGACGCTCTAAGCCGAAGATCGAGACTTTTCTCCTTAATTCCCTTGAAGGTTGACTTGAGGGAAAGAGTACTAGGACAACTATTGGGGGATAGTTGGTACCTAAAAGTAACCTCAGCTATTCAGAATAGAAAGGAACAGGAATTGAAGTATGATGGGTACCACCTTGAGGCAGATGGATTGTTGCAGTATCAAGGAAGGATGTATGTTCCTAAGGAAGGTGATATCAGGGAAACAATCCTTAGAGAGGCCCATAGATCACATTACTGTGTGCACCCAGGGGTGAAGAAGATGTATACTGACATAAAGAAACTCTTCTTCTGGCCAGGTATGAAGATGGATGTAGTGGATTTTGTTTCGAAGTGCCTTGAGTGTCAACAAGTTAAGGCAGATCATCGTCACCCGGCCGGTCTCCTACAACCGCATGATATTCCTATGACTAAATGGGAAGTCAGTTCCATGGACTTCGTTGTAGGATTACCACTCACATCTATGAGACATAATGCTATTTTGGTGGTAGTTGACAAACTGACCAAAAGCGCTCACTTCATTCCAGTCAGAGACACCTATGATGTGACAGATGTGGCAAGGGTATTCATAAATGAGATTGTACGTCTTCATGGAGTTCCTAAAAAGATAATCTCTGACAGAGACCCTAAGTTCACCTCCAGATTTTGGACAAGCATGCAGTCAGCATTAGGGACACAGTTCAACTTAAGCTCAGCTTATCACCCCGAGACAGATAGACAGACAGAGAGGGTGAATCAAGTGATGGAGGACATGCTTAGGATGTATGTTATGGATCAACAGACACAGTGGGAGAAATATCTTTCTTTAGTGGAGTTTGCATACAACAATAGTCATCACAGCTCCTTTGGTATGCCGCCATATCAAGCATTGTATGGGAGGCCGTGCAGGACACCACTCAGTTGGGACAGGTTAGAGGATCGAGTTTTAATTGGGCCTGAATTGATTCAGGAAATGGAGGAGCAAGTGTTACAGATTAGGCAGCGGTTGAAGGAAGCACAGGATAGGCAAAAGAGTTACGCTGATGCACACAGATCAGATAGAAGTTATGGAGTAGGGGATCATGTATTTATTCGCATCAGACCAAATAAAAGTACCATTCGGTTTGGGAAGGGTACCAAGTTGTCACCTCGCTTTATAGGTCCATTTGAGATTCTTGAGAAAATCGGACCAGTTGCTTATCGTCTTGCGCTGCCACCCCACTTGCATAAAACTCATAATGTATTTCATGTTTCTGTATTATGACATTACATAGCTTATGAGACTCACAAAATTCATCGGAAGGAATTGCAGGTCTCGGACGAGGGAACCTTCAGGGTCGAACCATTACGTATACTTGATCGTAGGGTTCGACAGCTCCGTAGTCGCCATGTGGACCAAGTTAAGGTCCAATGGGACAAGTATAGCCCAGGGTCTTCTACCTGGGAGGATGTAGATACCATGCATTGAGATTTTCCCTCACTATTTTGACCATAACTTCGGGATGAAGTTTCCCGAAGGGTGGGTGTATGTAATGCCCATATTTTGATTAGGCATATTTATCAGTTAGACACACCATACTTTATTTTCTTATGTATTCTGTTGAACTTAGCTCGATTGAGTAAACTATATTATGATATGATGGACCTCATTATATGATGTTACTTTGTTTTATGATTTCACTATGACTATGATGTTACTATGTCATGCGGTTACAATGTCATGATTATCATATGATTTCTTTATTTTACGATTATAGTATATGTTTATATGTTTTCATTAATAAGATGTGAAATATATGATTCGGTACATGGATACCATCTTCTTATATAAATTATTGAAGTGTTATATGTCATACGCATCTATGATGAACTAAAAAGGTTACATGAAATAAAATGATTTTTGATAACATGGATCAATTGGCGATCAATGGGAAATGCTTTCTATAAATTTGTATTTTGCGAAATACTAACCTACAGGACACAAGGGCTATGGGATAGCTAGTTACTTGATCTGATATATTGGAAAAAAAAACATGTTCGTACAGTAAACCTTAGCAGCCAAAAATGATGATACGATAACACAAACTGATAATCTCGATAGTAGCAAAGTATGAGTTGATAAGGGCATAGGCCCAGTATGTTGAGAGGGATGGATGTGTTTCCCACCCTATGTTTCCATGAGACCCGAGGTCATGGGAGGGCCGTGCTGAGACACGCTCCCCATGTAGTTGTGATGACGATGGTCGGATGCCTGCTAGGGGAGGATAGGTCCGTTGTTCAGCCGACGCTATCGCTCTCAAGTTCTATGTGGTCAGGTCGGTGATTCCGACATCCACTTTTGTACTAGCAGAGGAAGGATAGGGAGGATGCAGGACATAGGTTATGATGGGAGGATGTGTTAGTTAGTACGGTTGAGGGTTGGGTATTCCTTGATTCTGAGTTAGTGGTAGTAGGTACCCTTCCTTGTACATGATTGATTAAACTAATGTAAACATAAAGATAATGATGTGAAATCGTAAAGAATTAAATGTTAAATAATTGAGGATGTTAAAGTAATTGTACTATATATATTATGCTTGTTCTTCTACATGGGGGTAAATACTACTATTAGTTAGCAGGTATACATAGGCGGGATGGGGTTTGTCTATAGTACATTTCTGATCTGTGCATACGCTGGCCACGCATGCACACATTGCACATGTACACTAGTATCGATACACAAACACTTAACATATTGAATAAATGTATAAGTTGTCATAAGTAATTAGGTTAATCATGCATTGATCGAATTCAGATAATGAATATAAAGTTATTTAAGATGTGTAAAACAAGTCAATTAAGCTATGTATTACTTGTTGGTAAACATTGTGATAAACAATTGAGACAACTGTCGTCAGCTAACATTGTCATCTAAGAATTGTTGTAAATAAGGTAATGGTATTGTCTAATTAATTAGTAAGATTGTTTAAACCCTTAAGGGTGCTTTGTTTAGAAGAACGAGGATACTATGTTGATGTTAGGGTACTCATGTGATAAACAAATTATTTAAAAGAAATTTTTATTAAATTCACCATTTATTATTACTTTGTGGTGATTTAATTAATATTATTACTTAATTAATGTTATTTTAATAATATTACTATCCATGTCATAACAATTGCAAAATAGGTAAAATTTAAATACTGATTAATAAATGATTAGAGTGTGATTATTTCCATTACTAAGTTAGACATAATAGGATAACAATTTTGGAATGGATGTGATGTGATGGAAAATGGTTTATTACCATTTAATTATTCAATACAAATCTTAGAATTTAAATCTTAAGATAAGCTTTCTTGACGGATGAGGTAGACCATTAAGACACACCATGTCCAAGTTGAAAAGGTCAACTATTTATATAATATTTTATTAATTACACTAATAACATTAAATACAAAGGTGGTGAATAGACTTTTAACTAATAAACCTTGTCCTGAATGGATAACCTTTGGGTAATGATTCCCACCGTAATAAATACTTACAACCATCAATCAAAATCAAATAAATTTACCATGAGTGTAATTGATTATTCGGTACATTGAGTGTGAAAAATACATTTTTATAATGTAACGTGTGTGAATGAACTAAGTGAAAGGAGTAAATGTTTGAGGGGCTCAAGAGGGGGAGTTTGGGGCGGTGAAGTAAGCCCAAGGTCTTCTCTAGGAAGAAAATGTATATAGGGGGGGGATAGATTTAAGTGGAGGGAGAGGTTTGAGAATAGAAGGAGGTTTGAGAACAGATAAAGGTTTTGATAACCTAAGTAAATACTGCTCTCGGGATTATCAGATTGTGAGCTCGGGGGCTTGGAAATCCTTTGATTTCCAAGGGCCAGCAAGATAATAGTTGGTCAGTAGGGTGGACACATCATCTTGGCTGACTAAGAGAATATAAACATAACCTGCTACGACCTACGGTCTACTAAGCATCAGCATCAGGTAATTTCCTTGTTATTTATTTTATTTGATTATTATGCTGAAACTTACTCGGAAACATACATATAACTTGATATTTACTGATTTATTACTGTGAAACATATTCTTATGCTCAAAACAAATTGTTGAGGGAAAATATTGATATGTTAGTTTATTTTTGAAATATGAATGTATGGTTGATCAAGACAAAATAGTATTCTAAATTTCATTTAGAAGCATAGAAATTTTATTAGAAATTTACTCACATATACCTGAACAAGTTTAATACATAGAAAAGTAACATAGAAGACGACTTGGGCTCTGTCAAAAAGCAGAGCGCTACAATTTCGATATTAACAATTCAATGAATAGTAAAAGAGGCAATGCACAAGCATCAACCAATCAAGTCACTAAACAGTAAAAGAGGAAATGCATAAACATCGACCAATCAAGTCACTGAAGCAGTAAAATAAGCAATGCGCAAGCATTGACCAATCAAGTAAGTGAACAATAAAAGAGGCAATGCAAAGTACTGAACATGCATCAACCAATCAATCTACTCGATTATTAGATATGCACCACATAGTACTTACCAATCAATCTATTGAACAATAAATATGCAATATTAATTAATTATAAAGAATACAACACACTGATTTATGAAGTGAGGCTTCTTATTATTCCATTAACATAAGGGAGGTTAAAATTATTTCACAAAGAACATTTATAATCTCCAAATGCATATAAACAAAAGATTTGATAACTCTGTGGAAGGCCCAACAACTGCAATGTTGGAACCATAGCTCTGATACCACCTATAATGTCCCCTTGAGGCTATCAAAGGGTCTCAAGTACATAAGATTAGCTCTCTGAGTCTAATTACTTGATTTTTAGTGCAGTGGATAAACAATAAACATTTAATTTCTATTTTTCCAAAATTAATTGTGACACAAAATCTAATAATTAACAATAATTTAATATAAATACATTAACACATCAAACATATGATATAATGGCTGTGAATTCTTGTTAAAATTATCTACCATCATCAAACATTCAATCCAATACATATCAGATATGATAACCACTTCTAAAGTGTAATTATTCTTAATCACAATTAATTAGTAATTAAGGTGTTAATTAGGACACTTAATGACACTTAGTGTGCAAATGGCGACACTTATCAAAAATACAATTGTTTAAAAAATAACCATATATTATAAATCCCAATGGCTTAATAACATATAATTACATGTAAATAAGGCCTAATTGCAAAACTACAATAATTAATCATGGTAATTACGAAAGAGAGTCCACAAGACTAGTTAACTATTTTCCAATATAAGCAGCTAGTCTTGCAAAAAATCAACTTGTAACCATGTCATTAAACCAAAAACAAATCCTACATCCATTAAAAAAATATTTAAGTGTGCACCTACAACCAATTAAAGGTTTATTTTCATATCATTCCCATTCTACATAAGGTGATATTTTCCATCAATTCCAATGAAACTAGTTAACATTCACCGCAAGGAGTTCAGTCTAAATAACTGAACCAAAATGAAATGCATCCATAAGTAAAGGACCACAACTGATAATTATCCACCGACAACACAATAACATGTTATAAATAGAGCACATGGCAGTAGCATTCCCTTTTTATGAAAACATAGATTTCAATGCACAACTAGTTATCAGTTTTCACCACAATGTACCTAGTTTCCAATTTAACTTTCCAAATTCAAATAAAGATAAATATATGAATAATATATATCATGGGTCTCCTACAGTCATATATCTGTATCTTTCCACCCATATACATTCCATTAAATAATTCAAAAAACTAGCTAATTCTACTCATATGAATTGACTAGTAATTTTACGAATAGCTAGAATAATTAAATCCACAACTCAGAGAATAATTAAAATGCCATTTCAACTCTAAATAAAATGTTTTATAAGTCATAAAATAGGTATATCTCATTTGAACATTTTGTCAAACACTCCATTTGCAAAGTCACAAATATTCTCAAAACAATTCCATTGAAGGAGCTGGAAATTGGAAATTGATCCGGAATTTCGGTAGACATTTCCCAAACACTATCAATAATATTTCCCCTCACATCCTCACACAAATTTCTAGTGTATTTATAATACATAGGCATAAAAATAACACTTATTCATTTTTACAAACACTTCATGTGCCAAGTCTCTAAACTATGCAAAACAATCCAAACGAAGAACTAGTTTTCAATTAAAAGGTAAAAGCATCAAAGGGAGTTGTCTTAAAATATTCCAAGGATACTTTAACATAAAAATACACATTATATAATAAAAAGGGGAAGAAATATCAGTTCTGCAGCATAGGTTCCAAAGAATAATTTCCTCAAACAATTTGTGCACAAAATCCCAAAAACTAGTTTCCAATTCCTTCACAAAATTTACTTGCATAAATAGATTGAATTCCATGAGAAAATTATTCCACAAATAGCTCATACATTTAATCAAATATTTCATGTGAATCCATAAATAAATCATATCAGAGCCAAATAAATTAAATAAACATGAGATAAATCACTTTTCTTTTCCAAATATGCAATCAGAATTGACCGTGCCACTTTCCACCCAGCCGTAGACACAATACAAGCTAAAAATCACTTTGCAATGGTAACCCTTATCCAAAACCATGATGCCACAAGAAAGAGCGTACTAAACCAAAAATTATCTCAATAAATTAGTCCAACCACAAACCAATGGAAAGTGTGGCCTCTACTTCCACTCCAAGAAAACTGCAGTGGCTCCAGGACAATAGTCCAACCACAACACATCATGAGGCTACACCAAGAGACACACTAACCCAACTCAAGAGGGAGAACTAAAAGAGAGAGAGAATCTAATTTTAATAAAAAAACATCCTGAAATAATAAAATTGAGTAACACAACATAAGAGGGTGCATAATTCAAGAGGGTCCACCAACATAGACACAAACACTTAAGAACACACTTTTCCCACAACCCATTTCTCGTAACATCATGGTTCCTCATACTCTCTTTTGTTGCATCTGTCATCTAGTTTTTTTTTTTTTATTAATTATTTTATAAGTTCAACATAATAATAATAATAATAATAATGTGCAAACCATAGTCCAAGCACCTTGTTCCACTATGCCCAACATCACAACAATAATAATATGTCTAGGGGCTAAACCAGAGGGTATTACATGGTGGTGGTCCTCCACCACCTCATCCTCCTCCTCTTGACATGAGGTGTTATGAAATTATACTTTTGGCTGCAGGAGTGATGAAGTATTTGGGTGGATTATTCTAAGTAGAGTATTCTCTGTTTTTGGTGGAAACAATTGGGGGATCAAGAAATCCAAACATAGTACTTGGACTTTGGAGAGGAGAATCAGGTCTAGGGGTTTTGAAAATGAACTCAAACTCATAAAATTGTGGGAAAAATAGAGGATGAGAAAAGCTTCTTCGGTGATGGCCTAGTGACGTGGATTGATATTTTCCACGTCTATGTCTCCAAGAGATAGGATCTTAAAGGGACACAAATTCCTCATTGCAAGGGTTCTGGCGAGTATGTCTGCATCCAGATGCCATATTTTCTTTTGTGAAGTCACCAAGTGGATTTCACAGCCAACCACTTGATTTTGTCCACTATGAAATCAGGGCGTAAAATTTTCATTGTTCTAGGGAAGATCAATCTTCTTTCTCTTCGGTCCCTAGCAATGGCACCAAAAAATATTTTAGTCCCATAGGTGTTCTACGACTATATTTAGAACGACGCTTGGGCATCACTAATCTTGTTTCCTTGAAATTTATTTTTTAGCCAACACTTTAAACCATAATCATTTAACTTTAAATAACATCCATAATTGTGTTAGTAGTGTGGGCAACACTTTTGATATATCATCAAAAACTCTTAACAAATAGATGAATGGAATGGCATGAATAAAGGTATTGTGAAAGCAAATCTTTGTCCCATGTTTGTAGAAAACGTACGTAGAAGAATGAATTCAGTAGTTGGAACAAAATAATGAGAAAGTAATACAATATTTTCAAAAATAACCCAATCAGATCCAATTAATATATCATGAATACATCATAACATACAATGAAAAAGATACCCACAACAACATCTAAATCAAATATCCATGAAATATTATTGAATTAGAGTCTGTATTATCTTGCCCAATTATAAAAAGGTTGAAAGAGATGAAAATACAAAAGAAGAAAATGCTAAATTCACATATCAGAGCTTAGATTCCACACAAATCCATGATAGAGCTTGAATGTTCTCTTCCCATTACTTGATCAGAAAAAAATATTCAGACATTATAATTCTTACAAAACTATTTGAGCATTTCTATAGCTTGTTTTGGTCTATTTATAGCTTCCGAGGATTTACAAAATTGACAACAAGATTTCATTTCTAAATAACAGCTTTCAGTTTTAAATAAGAAATTGTTACAAAAATCAACTATCTAGTAAACTATTGTTGACTAGCTAGAAGTGGATCTTGAGATTCCCCTTGCTGAGGTGGAGGAGGGTGCTGCCATGATGATGATTCTCTAGAAGGGGACTACATAGTTGCGCTCCTTTCTTGTTGCTTGATTTGAAGAAATATAGTTAGATTCTTCCATTCTTTTCCTAACATATATTAGAAGACCTTTAATTCTGTGAGGGCCATATCTAGTTCAGTATAATGCTCAAAAGTAGGTTTGGGAAGATATTTGAAAATTGATGGAAGACGACTGAGAATTTCAAATTCTGGATGTAGTTTTTCAACAACTGTCTTTCCATATAACTCCACATGAATATCTGCTAGGTTAGTCTCCGAATTATGTGCTTCCAATAAAAAGACATTGAAACGATCTTTCAGGTACAGATCTATAAACCATGGTTAGCCATATCGTTGATGTTTAGATCCATTAAACCCTTTGTAATTACATTGTTAGCCTCTATTATGAATTTTGTTCTATCTCGAACATCGTAATTTTGGAGTTCATAAAAGGTTTTCTCATTCAAAAAATCAGTTACAGTCTTGGAAATCTCTATCTTTTTATCAACACTATTCCGAATAGTGTGAGAATCTTGTGAAGCTATCACAGAGAGTTCCCACTCTTACTGCGAAATAATTAAATGGTTCCACTAAGCCATCATGAGTGCTAATATTTTCTCCCAGAGTACGTACTTTGAAGTATTTAGAAAAGGTTTGAAAGTTAGCTTCATGGACAACTCCTAAATGCTCCTCTATAAATCCACTTTGGATTGTTGTAATTCAGAAATGGCAATGTCTCTTTTGGTCACTTCTTCATTAGATCTCTTTAGCTCCTCATTTTTTTTATTTAGCTGTTCTTTTACCTGATTCAGCTGAGCATCCTTAAGGCTCATTTAATCTATTTCTTGGGATAACTTGTCTGTTGGGTCATATTATGATGTTTCTTGCAAGGTTTCTACCTTTTGAAGCAGGATATCTTGATTTTACCTTTTTAGTTCCTCAACTTCTCTTTCTAGAGAAATTTTTTCTCCTTGTGTGACTGGCTTTATAGAAGTGCTTTGTCCAGTTTGGATTGCATTTCCATGATCTTAGTCATTTGAGAATGTTCGAAAGTAGGAATACTTAGCTTCTTCTTTAGACATGCAATTTCCTTGTATTTTTCCTTCAACATGCTCTTAACAGGAGCATAGTCATTTGGGTCCTTTACCAACTTAACAATTTGTTTCTCTAAGTCAGTAATCTTTATTTGTTTATATTTATTGGATGGCTTCTCATTATTTAGTTGTCATTCCAATCTATTAACTGCATCTTGAAATATGTTTTTTCTCATAGTGTATTTCATAACGTCCCTATACACACCTTATCCCATCTTCCTATGAAGTTCCATGATATCCTTGGAAGGGAATGTGTCAAGATTTACTGTGACTTGGGTGGTTTTATAATTTGAAGGTATATTCTTACCCCAGAAGTAATTGGTTCCAGGATGGCCATCTTCAGATTCCCTTGTCTCAAGTCAAGCATGGACGACATTCTGGTTGGATGTCCTATGTCGAGATCCTTTCTGGGAAATAAAGACTTCTGCAGATCTATATTATCATCTTTTATTTGGGCATACACCCAAAATAATCCTTGTTTAACAACATATGTTATTTCCAAATATTCTTGCTGAGAAGTTCTCTCTTGATTTTGCGGCCACACTACGAAAGGACAATTCTCTAGAATGATAGGTGCCAGTGATGTAGGAGTCGGTTTTAGTTGCATGGCCAAGATCGGCGTCTTTTAGATCTAGATTTATTTGGCTAGGACTCACTGCTTGCATACTTGTCTTTTTCTATATCTAATGTGAGCTTAGTCGTAGACCTCTTTTCCAAAATATCAGCTTTATGTGGTGTAGGGATGACTTGGTATGTTGTTGTTAGAATTGGGTCCATGGACACATTTTCATGTTCCAAGATATCCAAATTCGCAATTTTATATGGCTGTGTGTGTGTCTCATGAGGATAAGAAACTAATATTATGGCTTGCTTCTTGTAGGATATGATTCTCTTAGGATCATATTTCCATGTGAAACTCGTGGAGAGATTAAGGTTGGCCAACATCTCTTCCTACCATAGATTGTGCAGCCCTAGTTATCACTTTAAATGGACCTACTTCACTTGGAACCTTGAAGTTCCTAGGTCTATTTCCTTTCATGAAATGAACATCGTCGCAATTGAACCTCTCTCGGATGAATTCTAGAGCAAAAATTATGGGAGTAAAAAAACAGGTAACTTATGTGGGGCTATTTCAGCTCCATCGACATGGATCTCATTGTGATTCTCAAAATAGAACTAGTCTCCCACCGAGTCATTTGGATTAAACTGAAGTAAAATATTGCACTTCGGAAAGAACCTAGGTGGTGGAGAATCATAATAAAGAGTACACCTTGGTCATGACAATGTCAATGAACTTAGGAAGCCCTTCATTGTTCGGCTGGGAAATTGACTTGTGAAGGTCTGTTTGGTCAAATAATTCTTTGTTTTGATATATGATCATGTACAATAAGTACACGGGGTATCTAAAATATTTATGGAGGAAAAATTATTAAACTGCAGATGCATTGATTCATCCAAGAAGGATGCAATATCCAACTTAATTGGAGACTATGTTGTGACAAATTTACCAGAAACAGAAATCCTAAGGCAAAATCATCAATAACTAATTCATGGTCATACCCAAGGATTTGGCATAGCATGGCCAAAGCAAGTTGAGATTGTTCAAAGAAAACATCTATAATGTACATATGCATCGTCGGCATGTCCACTTATGGGGAAATCAACATTCTAATGAAAGCATCAATGTTATGGGATGACAATTCTTTTATTTTTATGCCCAATGCTTCCTCATCAAACACTAGGATGGAACTGTATTCTTTAGTGTTTGAAATTTCCATGAGAATCTCTTTCTTCATTGGACATACAATAGATCCCAACCAAGAGGTGACGACTCTTATTTCTAGAGCGTATCTCTCTACGCACCACTATACCAAATCAGGGAATTCTCAAACTTGAGGTAGTATCATCTTCGCCAATCCAGAGCCCCAAAGATTTAGTCAATCACTTCCTCCTTTTTCCTGGTCTTTGGCCTCGTGGGATAGTTGATGCAAATTGGGAAGCAAGAGAACGAGGTCATGGATATCAAAGTGCCCATCCCCCAGATGCTCCTCTCTAATAACCTAAGATCTTGCAGAAGGAATTGTTTTGGTGTCAGTAGTATAGAGGCCATGGTAATAGGATTGCAGATCTCTTGCAAGGTGACAAAAGATTAGAAGGGAGATAATTCAGCTGTTGCGATGATGAGTGGAAGGAGAGCTTAGTATAGAAAAAAAAGAATAATAACTCAGGAGATTTGAATAAAACACATATATATAGAAAGAATTTGAAAAAGAGGCATTAAGTGAGATGGATAGATGGAAACGTGTGATTTATCCTTTAAGTGAGGGGTGTAGGGGATTTTAATGCACTGGGACCATTATAAGAAGAGTGGTGATGGAAATACCCATTGGGTAACACCCGATGGGTCCACTCTGGATGCAGTGTAGAGAAGGGTGGTTTGAGGGATGCGAGAAAGAGGTTTGGGCAAACAAATTTTGGGATCCTGAAGAGCTATGGAGGTTACAGGTGGAATGAGTAGTTTCTATTCAGGATTGCCTCCAGGGTTTTAAAGGTTGAGTGGTTGTGGAAACCTGAAATATTCATAACCTTACATCTCCACCATCACCATATCAAGATCAACACCAGATCGAAGTATTACCAAGTCGTATGCCCACTTGTCTTACTCATCTGTCAGGAGATGACAACCTTTAATTTGCCACCAATATTTAATATACGTGGTTTCAAGGTCATGCTGAGGTGGTTTATTAACACCACTTTTGAGGCCCTGACTCCACAACATGCAGACATGTGTCATGGTGGTTTTGGGTTTAGGATCCTCATAATATGTTATATTTAGAGCATGTTGAGGGACCTAAAGGCTTGTGAACCATTTATTATAAAGAGGCTGAATCTTGAGGTCTCGTGAATCTCGAGCATATTCATGGTGCGTGATGGTCTAGTCTTTCGCCAAAAACTTGCAAACCTTCAGTTGCCTGAGTATGTTACATTATTTATGCGCTCATAAGGAGGTTTCGATGCTCTGAGAGAGTGGTATCAAAATATTTCTTTTTCGGGCCCTAGATAAACCTTAGATTGCCATGTGGATGAGTGGTTTCACTTTCAGGATTTGGGCTAGTGGATTAACTCTCATGTATCTTTTGAGCCCTGAATTGATCTCCACTGTATATTTTCTTTCTCTTTTGATTCTCTAAGAATAAAAAAACTTTTATATTGCAAAAAATTCACCTTGTACTATGGTATTCCCTTGCTTGTCTGCATGCAGCCGCACGGTAAGAGTGTTCTGCTTCATTTACGATCTACTACAATACTTATCGTCAGATGCAAATTCTAGTACTAACAAGCCTTATGTCATTATAGAGGTACTAGAGAACAATACATACAAGTTGTTGATGTATTTGTAACTTCGGAAGATATTCACTTGTATATTACATTTGTACTTTATTATATCCCCAACGGAGAGGTATTATTCCTCTGATTGGAAGTGTCATCATTTGTATTTTCAAGTCTCGCAAGTTACATTGTAAGTGTCATAACTTATATTTGATGGGTTATTAGACCACCTTGGTGGGGTCGACCCTGTATGAGTTATGTGGAGGAGTTATTAGGATTCCTTAGTAAGTTGGCCCATTTAGGCTTAAAGGCAGGTCAAGCCATTGTATAAATAAAGAGTGTGACTCTATCATTCTATTCATTCACTCACTCATCCATCTCGCATAGTTGAGAGAGAGGAGTTTTTGGGCCTGGCCCAAGTAATGAATTTTTGACAAAACATTTTTGGAATTGTGAAGTTGAGTGCAATTCGGATGAATAATTTTTGACAGGACAGTTTTTGAGGAGCTGCGATGTGAGCGCATCGCAGTATCGACAGGATGGGAACTGCACAGCTGAGGACCGGTTCTACGAAGTAGTAGCACCACGATGTGCCAACAGGGCACTTGTTTTGGGTAAAGAATGAAGGTAAGGTCAGCTAGGTGAAAGCGACCTATTTTTGGTTAAGATACTCCATGATTACCAAGCAGGTGGGTAAGGAGTAAGGAGAAAGGAAAGTGACCGGTCACACGCGCAGAGGAAGCACTACATGAACCAGCCGCATAAGGCCGTTAGAGAAGGAACGACCGGGTGAAAGCGATAGTCAGTATGCGGTCGATAGGGTAGGATGAAAGCGATGTGACCACGCGCAGAGGATGGCCACGATGGAATATTCACTACCAGCAAGTCCGGTTAGGGGAAAATCGCGACAGTTTTGGGAAACCTTAGGGGTTTTGCCTATGCATTGTAAAGACATGACCTATGGGAATGATATATAAGAAGGCACATTTTGTAAGGGAAAGGGTTAATGTTAATGTTGAAATGTAATTGCTGAATCTGAGTGATACTGTGTTGTATTGTTGAAAGCCATTGTAAAGGCTCTACAAGCTGCATGCGCAGAGGCCTATTGAGAGAGAAGAGAGTTTGCAGCTGAGTGCACAGACTGGAACTGTTGTACCCTTCCCAAGATAATATAACAAGAGTTCTTGTGGACGTAGCTCCCATCCTGGGGGTGAACCATGTTAAATTCTGTGTGGTGTGATTGTTTACATATTTGCACCTCTTTATTTGCTTACAATGAATGCTTAAGATCTAGCTTATCAGTTTATGTGTTTTACTTTTATATGCATTCTCCATAAGGAATGAGATGAGAATAATATGTTAAGTATCGCATATATGGATGAAGGTTATATGCAAAAGTATTTCTAAGTCTGTGAATGCATAATTCAATCGGATAATCGCTTAAGTGAGTGGAGTTCACACCGTGCGATTCCCTAGAAGCGTAGCACCGAAAGTGTGCAGTATTTTGCGTTTTGTCATATAGCACAAGCCATAAGATAAATAACCTACGACAATTGATGAATGGATAGGGAATCCTAAGTAGAGTCACTGAAATATGTTAAGTCTTCACAGGAAGCGTAGTTATCAGTTGCGTTGTCCTATCGACGAAATTCCATCTGACATCGCGCAGTCCTTGGATGCGCAATAGAGTAAGTGTTGGCTGCAAAGGAGCTAAGCTTCATCCAGTCCTTAGTTCGTAGCGCGATTCCCATAGCAAGTTGTTCATCATATCTGTTTACACACTCATCACCTAATTGTGGAAACCAAATTTCGCAGCCCCCCATAACTTCGCCTCAGGTGAGACCTCAGTCTGTTCGTAGATTGTTGCCGAAAGGGCCGGTGAAAATGGTTTTTGTTGGTTCCTTGAATTGCGAAAACCTAGGTATTTATAGAAAACCTCAAGATAGTTATATAAGCAAACAAATGGTTCCGTTGCCATGCTAAGAATACATGATCAGTTACCGTGCTTGAAATAGTGATGTGCTCAAAAGAAAGGGTTCCATTGACTGTAGAAATTTGGCATCCAGACAAGAAAGAAATCTAGGCTTGGTGTGACAAGACAGAAAGAGACTTCGCAAGGAAAGAAAATAGACATCTGCATCTGTCTGACATAGATTGGTTGAACAAATACCTGTGGAAAGATATTCATGAAATGTTTTGGGAATCCTTTGGAAATGAGTAGCACGAGTGGTTGTCGAGGCTCGCAGAGTGAAATAATTGTTTCCCACTAGAAGTACTGACCGAGTGGACCCCAAAGCTCATTGCGAGGCTCAAAACAATAGATAGCCCATTTTTTAGAGCAGTCAACTTTTGGGTTGACAGTATACTAGAAGGCTTCGTGGAAGAGTTCGCTGTGGAAACCCTGAAGTCCTACAGCGCAACTGAAGCAGAGTTTTTCAATGGTTTCAGAGGTAAGTACCTCAACAATTTGAGTTTATATATTAAAATGCTTTTAGCTGAGAAAGGCATTTTAAGAATGTAGTAAAAGTTTACAGAAAATTTTGAATCTGTAATGGTCAATAGCATCTATAGTGATTCTAACGAAGAGACACATAATTTGAGAAGTGGAAAAAGATATAAGTATACCACTAAGAAGACCTCTGGTGAACATGGACTCCGTGTAGACATTGATTTACAAACCCAACCTGATATCCAAACCAGACCTCTATCAGCCACCCATCAGCCTATTACTCTGCAGAACCCGCCAGTTGCAAGTACCGCACCTCCTATTTCTCAGAATATGTTAGTTTAGAACACCTTAGTTGATAATATTCCCAATCCTTAGAACATCAATACCAGTAACACCGTAGGAGTGAGTACTTAGACCATTCTAAATCCGACTATCCCATCTCAGAATATTCCACTTAAGAACATTATGCACAATAAAAACTTTACTTTTGCTGCTTAGAACCCTGCACAGAACCCTATACCACCTAGGAGAAGGATGACTGATGATATTAAGTTGCCGATATTCAAAGGAATGGGTCTAGAGGACCCTGACAAACATTGGTTTCTATGTGAATCCTTGTGGAGTGTCAAGCAAGTTCAGGATGATGCTATGAAGCAAGCGCAGCTCATCACCACGTTTATAGATAGAGCCTTGAATTGGTTCATGAAGTATTCTATTGGACATAATAGAACCTTAGCAGAGATTAAGGATGCACTATTGAGTGAGTTCAAGAAACCGAAGTCAGAATCCCAATGCATAATAGAGTTAAAGGAAATTAAGAAAAAATCTAATGAAATAGTTTGGGAATTTGACCAGAAGTTTAAGACACTGTTGGACCAAGTAAGTTTGTCATAGCACCACAACAACACCAAGTATGGTTTATATCCGTGCTGTTGCCCCATATAAGACTACCGTTGATGCAACAGAAAGTAGCTTCGCAAGTAGAATCCTTGGAGATTGCGATGAAGTTAGAAGCTTTACCTATAGGAGAGATTAGCACTGGAATGTCTCAGATCCAGACACAGTTAGCTACCCTGACACTACAACTGTAGGATATGAAGAAGGGCAATAAAAAAGACAAGAAGTTTGGTGTACATGATGTAAGGGAGAAGGACACACCAGAGAGCATTGCCCTTTATTTCAGGAGTACATTAATAGTGGAGCACCGAATCCACTGAATCAAAATCAAGCACCATGGTGTGAAATTTGTAAAACTAGAGGACACCGACTAGAAGACTGCTACTTAATTTAGAAGTATGTGCACACCCCTAAAAATATATACTACAAATTTTGTAAGTCAGTTGGACATGATGAATCCAATTGTAGAGCATATGAGCTCATGTAGGAAATAAAGCGATACATGGAACATATGCGCAATGGTGGAGTATACCAAGTCCAAGAAGAAACTCCACAGAAGCAATATAATGCGTAGTATGACCAAGGCACATACAGAGGCCATGGAGGATTCCACGGAAGAGGAAGAAATAATGGCCCAGGACAAGGAAGGGGAAGAGGCCAGATGGGCTGTTACAACTGTGGCCAGGTAGGTCACTTATCTAGAGACTGTACCAATGAATGTACTACTTGCAATTATTGTAAATATTTTGACCATGTTATTGAGGAATTCCCAGTGTTAGCGGTAGAGATGCAGAAAAGAAAGCAAGATGCACCTAACCCAAACATTCAATTGATCGCAACAAAGATAAGGGCTGTGGATCCAAGTATCAATGTAGTGACACGAAGTGGCATTGCCATAGGGAGAGATAGGAAAGCAGAATCTTCCACTTCTAGAGGCTTTGAAATAAGCAAACCCCTATTGAAACAATCTAGATTAGAAAAGATACTGGGAAAACACTTTCCTTCAACTTGGAGAAAAACAAAGAAGTCTTTGAAGAAGCGTGGGATATCTTCCAAGAGTCAGCACCCAAGTCACCAAGAATCCCGTTCTACATTGAAATACCACATATAGAGGATATGCCGGTTGCTTATGACAAAACAGGTCATGCAGCAGAGAAAGGAACCTTTGTCATGCAGTTCCTACGGAGCTGCATGAAATTACTGAAGAGCGTAGATGCTGTAGCGGAATTACAAAATTTATTAAGCCAGTATGAGCCATGCAGTGAGAAGGATACTGCCGATGCCGCAGTTCATCATATTAAGAGCCACAAAAGAACATCAAGAGAAATGAGGCTCAGTGTGCAGATAGGAGACTATGAGATGGATGAGATCATCCTTGATCTGGGATCTGAATCAAATGTCTTGACTAAATAGACATGGAAGCAGATGGGGAGACCAAAGTTGTTATGTTCACCTATACAGTTGAGAATGGCCAACCAGGAGAAAGTCATACCTTTTGGAAGGTTATCCAATGTTATTGTTGACATTGATGGAGTGTGAAGTCATGCAGACTTCGAGGTTATTGAGATTGTGGATGATAGTTAGCCTTATCCAGCACTATTAGGTATAGAATGGGAAATGGATAACCTTGCCATCATAAAATTGAAAACAAAGAAGATGATCTTTGAAGGACAACATCTCAGGGTCATCACACAACTGGACCCCATAGACGGAGAAAGATACAAAGAGCCAATTCAGTAAGAATACAGAGCACAGGATCTTGACCGCCTTTACAAGATGACTGTGAATCAAGATGACTATGTTAATCCTACGGCAGATGGAACACTTAGTTGGAAATGTGACAGTTCTTGCATCTCAGACTCTGACACAGGACTGGAGAACTGTCAAGGAAATGTGCATGAAGTATCTGCAAGAAGATGCACGTAGATTACAAAGTCATTGCATTGAATTGGGAAAGAGGTAAGTCCAATACCCACCTATGATGGTTCATCTAATGTGTATTCATTTATCCAAGAATATACTGTATCATTTGCAGATGAACATTGCATACCAGCACTAGATATGGTACTGCGCGAGACATTTTCCAGATGCTGGGCTATGCATAAGAAGACATTGATCACATGGGATCAGTGCAAGCACATGATGCAGATCAGGTTTGCTGAGAAGGTTGTACTTCCCTTTGAAAAATATAATGGATAGACGGATCCAAGGGATCATATTGAAATCTATTCACAAGCATGGGAGGAGAGACCACAGACATAATGGGTTCATCTATTTGTGCACACATTGGAGGAACAAACTCCATAGAAGTGGTACCTAGACATAGAGTTGCGCAGAGAAACTACAGATTGGCCTACGTAGACTACAAACTTCCAGAGAAGTTTCAGTTTTGAAGACGATAGTCCGAGTATAAATGAAGCTCTGCAGATCATCAAGAAAGAATATTCAGAGCAGAATGACCAAGTATAAATGAGGCATTGGAAGAACTTAAAGAGAGAGTGTTTGAGGATGTAAAAGTACCTTTGAACCTACAGCCAGAATGGGCTAGAACGATAGAACATGCCCTTGAATGCTATAACCTCACTAAAAATGGTGAAGAAGAAGAAGAAAGCGATGGGGAGGATCCATGCAATGTCAATATACCTAAGTCCGAAGGTGCATGCGACGTAGAGGGACCTCCCCTAGAAATTCCAGACATGAGTGGACCTGTTAAAATGAAAAAAGTGAACATTGGCACAAGCGAAGAGCTGAATTTCGCATCTATTGGAGACTACTGGGATGATGCCACGGTTGTGGAGATCACATACCTTCTCCATGAATATCAAGATTTATTTCTGACGAAGTTTACAGAAATGAAAGGTATTATGGGTGACTTAGGGGTGAAGATACCTCTTAATCCAGGCGCGAAGCTTGTTAAGAAAAGGCCCTATAGACCGAATCCCAGATATAAATAAAGAGTCAAGGCAGAACTTGATAAGATGCTCGATGCGGAGATCATTGAGCCGGTTGAAGAATCCGAGTGGATAGGCCCGATGGTTATCCAGGACAAGAAAACTAAGGGTGAGATCAGGACTTGCGTGGATCTCAGGATGTTGAATGATTCTTCGCTACATGAACCATTTCCCACTCGGTTTATAGATGAGGTCTTAGGTAATGTTGGAGGAGATGAGGCATACTCTTTTACTGATGGATTTTCTCGATACCATCAGATAAGAATTGATCCAGTGGACAGGCATAAGACCACTTTTTCCACTGAATGGTAGTCATTACAGTATATAGTAATGCCCTTTGGTCTGAAGAACGCACCTGCCATCTTTTCTAGAGTTTTTGTTGCAGCATTTAAAGATTTCATGCATAAATTTTTAGAAGCATATTTTGATGATTGGACTGTCTTTGGTTTACTAAAGAACCACTGTGAGAAACTCAGAATGATGTTAGATAAGTGCAGGAAACATCAAATTTCATTGAATTTAAAGAAGTGTGTTTTTTGTGTACCTTATGGTATTCTTTTCGGATACATTGTGTGCAGACAAGGCTTGATGGTTGATCCTGTTAAGATTGCAGTTATAGTGAACCTTCCAACACCAAATTCAGTAAAGCAGCTGTGCACCACACTGGAGCATACGGGTTACTACAAGAAATTCATCAAAGGTTATGCGCAAATAATCTCGCTGATGGAGAAGCTATTGAAGAAAGATGCACAGTTCATTTGGAACGCAGAATGCAAACAAGGCTTAGACACATTAAAAGAGAAAATGGTAACTGCGTCGATCCTAGTTTTTCCAAACTGGGAGAAGCCATTTCATGTACATGTCGATGCTTCATGTATAGCATTGGGTGTTGTACTAGCAAAACCAGGAGAGGGAGGTATTAACCATCCCATTGCATTTTCGAGCAGGAAGCTCTCATCTGCAGGAAAGAATGACACGACCAATAAAAGAGAGGGTCTAGCTATAGTCTACGCATTGTAGAAATTCAGGCACTATTTGCTCAGTGCACACTTCTCCATGTACACTAAGCATTCAGCGTTGAAGTAGCTGGTCAATAAGCCAGAGTTAGGGGGAAGAATCTGTAGATGGTTGCTACTCTTTTAGGAGTATGACTTTGAAATCGTAGTCAAGACAGGAAGATTGAACTTAGGACCTGACCATCTCTCAAGGATTGAGTCAGGAGAGGATTTCAATCATCTATATAGATTTGGACTAGAAGAGTATTGGTTAATTCTCCAACTCCAATTGAAATTGAAATACATCTCTTATATTTCTCTCATGGTTCAATTTCAATGAGCGATGCAGAATATAAATGAAAGTAAGTACTAAATAAGGGGTTGAGAGACATGAAATCTGTGTGCAACATTTGGAATTAAAATTTCCTATGCAATTTGTAGAATAAAAGATACATACAAAAAAGGCATATAGAGCTATATTTTGTAGAGTCTTGCATTCCTTATTTATAATGATTCGATTTACAGATGCTTGCATCTATTTAAAAATATGGATTATGATTACATGTGCCATATATTTACAAAGACGCAAGCATCTTTTAGAACAATAATGACTAACATATAGATATATATCTTTCCAGTGGGCATATTGATTCAATTCAAATATAATGTAACTCTTACCTCCATTTTATGATAACAATTTTGCAAACAAAAATAATTATGTGATATTTTTTTTTTATATGCATAATTGTGCGAAATTATAAAACCAATTTTTGTTTATTTATGTTTCATTATTTATTTGTTTTTTCCTATTAGGAAGTGCATTCATATTTATTCTTTTTAAGTTATATTTTTATATAATATTAATTTAGCACATAAATGGTAAATAAAATGAATGTCAATCAAGTTAATGGATAGTGATACATATTAAAATGATTATTTTAATTTTAATATAAAAAATCAAGAAAACAAATATTTCTAAAAAAATCAACAAAATTAAATTATTGAAGGGTAATTTTTTGGGGAAGATTTCATTGTTGAAGGGTAAAATTTTAAACAAAATGTTTCTCGACAAGTAATATAAAAACCCAAAACCTCAAAAAAAAAAAAATCTGATGGGTAGAATGAAAACCAAATTCCAACACTCAATACTACAAAGACATTATTGATTTCTTGACTATTGGGTTAGCACCGACAGAGTTTAGTATGCAGCAAAAGAAGCAGTTGGTAGTACGAGTAGCAGACTTCACCATAAGTGCGGGACAACTATACAAGTTGGGATTGGATGAAGTGCTACGTAGATGTGTAGTAGAGCACGAGAAACCATTCATATTGTCTTATGCACATTCAAGTGTATCAGGAGGTCACTACACAGGAAGAGCCACCGCGTAGAAGATATTGCGAGCAAGGCTGTGGTGGCCTACTATTCACAAAGATGCAAAGGAACATTGCCAGAGCTGCGATGTTTGCCCAACAACGGGAAAGCCGTCACGAAGAGATGAAATGCATTTGAATCCGCAATTGACACTTCAGGCATTTGAGAAATGGGACATTGATTTTGTGGGACCTATTAACCCACCAGGAAAAAGGACTAGTGTGAGATATATTATCACTGCTACTAATTATCTCACCAGATGGGAAGAAGTGAACCAAGTGAAGGACTGTAACACAGTTATTGCCATGCAATTCATATTCGAGAACATCCTTACCAGGTTTGGATGCCCGAAGATTTTGATGAGTGATCAAGGCACTCATTTTCTGAATAGAACTATTGAGGCCCTGATTGAAGAGTTCCACATTCATCATCAGAGGAGTATGCCATATCATCCACAAGAAAATGGAATTGTGGAAGATTTCAATAAGGTATTGGAGCATGCGCTCACAAAGGTATTCAATGTGAAAGCTAGAGTAGGTATCTTGAAATAATCTTTCAATCTCATGTGTGCAAAACTCTTTGAAAGATATGAGTTCCAAAATCTCATCTCTCAATGCATAGTAAGATGTGGGGTACTCAAAGGGTCTCCTTAACTTCACTTCCTCAAAAATTTCAGACCTTGGATAATAAAACTCTTCATCATACCATTGGTCACCATAGTCACCATCATCTCTTGTGAAACTACTTGAAAATATGCATGATGATTCTTCTTCTTTGACTGCAACTCGCACTAGCCTCATGGCTACAAATTTGAATTGTGATCTGCAATTCTTTTTTTTATCAGTGAGGTTCTTTATTTCCATAGGGGTGGATGAAATTTCTCTGATACTACTGTAATGTACCAGCTTAGGATTGTGGCACAAAAACTCAAGACTTCTCAAAATTGACTAAAACAGTGATTGTGGAAGCTAGAATTGTTGGAGATGGGAAAGAACAAACGATAGGAATGTATGGAAGGTTATTATCTGATTTTATACCTCCGCATAATGTACTGATACCATTTATGTTTCAATAAAATCCCGTCTGAACTCTACTCCAATGCTCCTAGGGTTCTCAGCATATGCAGACTAGTATGGATAGGAAACTTGACTGAGAGTTGGAGAAGGTTGTTGCAGACATCAGAGAGGTTAATTAAAATTCATTTACAGTCAATGAATCATTAAATATCATCTAATAAAGTTTTATTCATATCTGGACAAGTCTTATAAAAAAAATAGTAAAATGGCAATTCAGGAGAGCTCAACTAGTTCGACTTCTGGATTCCCAAAGAGTGATCAAAGGCAATATAATTTCTGAAACAGGGGTTGGATCATGAAATATGACATTTTATATAACTATAGGAATATGAATGAATTCATTTTGATTTATTCTCATTTCCTTATGAATCAAACACTGAAAGCTATTCAAAGTCTAGCTAAATCTAGAAGGGGTGCATAAATTGGAGAATAAATCAAAGTTCTGTAATTTTATTCAAGATGAATTATATAAGAGGATGAATTTAAATTTTATTACATAATATATGGGCCAAGAGGCTCCTCAAATCATTATAAAAAATTCTCTCCATTTCTACTGAACATTACAACACTGGAAATCAATGAATGGAGCTAAGATTCGAACCACAGACTTGTAGAAGCTTCCTGAAATTAGACCACTGATATCAGAGGATTAAATTCACTTTCATTACATCAAAAATAGGCTTAAATACCTCTCAAAACATCATGGAAAAATCCCTCTTCTTCTACACCAAAAACTAGCTCTAGAAATCCATAGGAAGCTTGGAGATTCGAACTATGGAATGGATGATTCTTTTTCTGATATTCAAATTCGACTTGATCAGCTACAATACCTACAAATAAAATCAATTACAATGGATGAATTCCATCATCCTCTCACAGACTGCTAGGGCTCATTTCCAATGCTTGACTAGGGGCACATCTCCCAAGTCTCAGATGCACAAATGCATTCATAAAATTTCTCAAACTAACAAAAGATGTGAAATGGAGTTGGAATCCTTATTTTATAGAATTCATGTTGACCGATTGAGAAAGTTACTTCGCTTGGTGACCTTTGAGAATATGTCACCCATGAGTGGACATACTTTCCTTACTTTGCTTGCATTTCTTTGCTTTCATTGGCTTTCCTTTTTTTTCCTCTTTTTCTGACTTTCCTTCTTTTCTAAACTTTCCTGCTTTTCATGTTGTATCCTTCTTTCTGGATTTATGCTTCTTTTCCTGAAATATTCCTCTTTTATAATTTTTGGTATCATTTTTGGACTCTAGTGCTTAATTGACTTCTACTCCAAGTAATTCCTCCAACCTTATCCACTAATTCGAATTAGTGGGCCAATTTCTCCATTTATTCAGCATAACAAATAAAAATATTAATTGCACCAATAATATTAAATGATCCATAATTATTTATTCCAAGTAGGTAGCAAACTATGGATAAATTTAAATTTACACTCCTAATTAATTAATTTCCTCATATTAACCCCTCATTAATTAATTAATTCAATCTGTCACTAGGATCCATGGGATTCGATCTTCTTCATGGTGCTGACAGAATGGGAACATGATAGTGGATGGGGAATTACAGAGGCCAAAGGGAATGAATGAGAACTCAAAATAATATTTATGGGTGTAGAAATATGTTTTGGGTATATCTTCCTATTTCATTCAAATTTGATTGTAGCTCAAACAGAGGTCAAGTTTGGTAAATAATATGGCACCATGAAACTCATCTAAGAGATGGTGATTTTATTGAGAGCTCAAAAATTAGGAACATACTCCAATCACCTTCCTTTTTTAGTTCCATAACCATAGGTGAATAAAAAGGTTGGTTCTAGGACGAATAACATTGGTAGACAACAATTCATGAATGATATTTTCAATTTCATTCTTCTGAGGAAAAGGGTGGTGGTACGGATATACATTGGGGAGTTGACTACCTAGAATTAAAGTAATGGCATGTTCATGTTCCCCATGGGATGGAGATAAACCCTTGGGTGCATAAAAAACCTATTGGTACTTGGAGAGAACATGTTTCAAGATGAGTTGAAAATGAGGGGGATATCCAGAACTTGTATGGCATGAAATTGAGAAATAAAACCTTAGTGTCCCTTCTTCAACAATTTCTTTATGTAGTGTGAAGAGATAATTGCAAGAGAACCCAGATTAATTCATTGAATGTGTTGTGTTATCCTATCCTGAGTAAAGTAGAGAAAGAGTTCACAGAAATCCATTGTGAAAGGACCTAAGGTCATGAGCGAATCAACCCCCAGAATGTTGTCACAACCACCCATTTCAATAGAAAACATATGATTTTATAGATGGTAGTCTTTGGAGTTTGACATTCTCACATTGGGCACAACATTTCATTGTACTCCCATTAGCTATGAAGATTTGGAAATTGGGAATGGGGCAGATATAGAAAAGGGTGTCTTCTACCACATTTCTAAGAATGAAATTATGGGTGCTACCACCTTTAATTACACAGCAACGTTCTTGTGATTTATAAAAAATCATTTTTAGTGTATGAGGAGTGGAAAACCTAGAAAAATAATGAAGGAAAATTTGTGGTTTCTCTTCGGGAACTAGAATACTAAGAGCATATTCGATGGGAAACATTTGGTCATCAACTTCTGGTTCAAGTAGAGGTTCCCTTGTGTTGGATTATGGGACCTCAATGGAGGTGAATTCTATCAAGAAGATTTTCCTTTATTTATATTTATTTCCTTTGACATATTTTTCATCACAATTATAGCAAAGGCCAAAGTGTTGACACTTAGCCATGGCCTTCAAGGTGAGATTATGGATGCGGAAAGGTAGGGTGGGAGGAAGGGGGTTGTTGGGAGGTGGAGACATGGGAGATATGGTGAGAAGGAAAAAATAATGGTGCTTGATTTTAGCATTGAAGACCAATTTATCTTTGTGCTCTCTATCACAAGCTTGCAACTAAGTGGAGGGTCATTGCATGAGGAAATGTGCATGAATTTCCTCCTTGAGGAAACTGATGAAATATTCTTTCAAAAATGAATCAAAGAGGCCTTCGGTGAAGATGGAAAGTTGCTCAAATTTTTTCATGTAGTCCAAAATAGTATATGTTTGTGAAATGTAGTCAATCATCCTAAATAATGTGTGTCACAATCAATTCACTCAAGAAACATGTTCAAAAATTGGCTCCAAGGGACATAATCACAAAAAGATTTATGGTTCCATTTCTAGCACTTCCATGATTCATGATCCAAATATAAGACAACAATATTCAACTGTTGGAGATCATATTTAATGCAATGGAGTGAAAAAATAATGTTCCATTTTAATCACCCAACCTGAGCGGTCGAAGCCATCAAATTTGCACATGTAAACCTTCAAAAAACAATGCCACTGAGTTTTTTCTTCAAAGGATCGATATTGGTGTTCCAATAATAGAGAGTGATATCCATAGCCTTTAGTGGTCACAAATTCATGAGTGGTAGTGTCAAAGGGTGTAATATATCTATGTTGTTGGGCAATACAAGTTAGTAGGAAAATTATGTTAGAGTACTTATTTTCCTATTCGGTCATTTGTTGGGTGAGTTGGCCCATGTTCTTGGTGAGGTGGCCACATCAGATGCAAGGGTTTGAAGGTTAGTAGGTTTAGTGGATGACTTTGCGGGATTGGGTTGGGGTGGATTTTTGTTGGTATTCTCCATTTTTTCCTAGTGGCGCGTGTGTACCATGGGAGTATAAAAGTAGGAATTGCAAAAGGAGACTCAGGGGTAGGGTCTACCAAAATAAGGTTGTAGGAGATATATATAAAAGTGATTAGTGCGAGGGAACTAGTATGTGGAGGTAGGTCACAAATAAGGGTTTCTAGGACTCCCAAAAGAGGTTATGATAATTATATATCAAAATGATCAACACGATGCAAGAATATCAATGAGGTAGGTCACAAATAAGGGTTGCATGGACACTCTGGACGTTTTTTCTTTATCTTTTTTCTAAACGTTGGGGCACTGCATTGACAGAATTGTCAAATTCTTGTTAGATTCAAATATATATGAATTTGGAACGACCTCCCTTACAGAATTCTCTTGTTGCTAAGACATAATGAAGAAATCTCACAAACAGTTTGCAAAGAGAAGGGTTTCAAGTTTTTGCAGGGTTCTAAAGACAAGGGATTGTCATGCGAAATAACTCTCTTATATAAATGTGTGCTCCCATAGTAGTACTCAACCAAATATATCATGGTACTAACTAAGGTGGATTATTAGTTAGCTTAGTCATACTACCTGACTACCCAGCTACACGAGAGTATCTTTCCGAGTGTTGTTCTTGATCCCACTATAGAAATAAGAAAACCATAGGATAGTTTTAGGTTAGCTATGGGACTTACAATATAGTCGAGTATGTGTGGAAATTATTTCGTGTGTAGGTGTTGTTTGATGTGGTACTATTAGAAGGGGTAACAACAAGATTGACAATGGTGTCCAACAACTGCACCAAATGAGGGTACAACATAACTAAGAACGAATTGTATTCACTGCAAGTATTTCTCCCTAGGAATAGGTTTATCCATTGAATGATATATATCTATATATATTTTTAGATGCTAGAACATGTCTATAACCTAAAAATATCCATCAATTATTAGAGGCATGTTTTCTTAGGTTCATGGATTTGATACCACTTATGGTGTTCCTTACCCTTGTAACTTGAAAATTGCATGCTATATTTCAATATTGGCATGCAATAAACCAAAAATAAGTAAGACAAAACCAAAGATATGAGATAGTAATGGTAGAATATGTCATAAAAAGAGATTTGTTATTATGGGAACAATTTTCGTGGGCCTCTTATGCTAGGTCAACCATTCAGTTGAGAAGGGATTCGTTATAATATTCTTCACAAAACTCTTCACAGCCTTGAATCGTATTTAAATAGGATTCAAATTTCCAAAACCCTAATTGATTGACATGGTTAAAATACAACTTCCTAATGGGTCTTCATTAATAAAGAGACCGATTTTACATTGATTGTTGAATACTAACTTATTTAACCTTATTTTAAAGATATGGCCTTATACTATGTATGATTAATTATTAGAGTAAGGCAAGTTAGGGTAGGACCCTAAAACTAATAAATATGGACCCTCACGGAAAGTTCTGAAGTGGGTCATAAAAACACTTGATAGTGTTCATGCTAATGAAGCTGTAAAGATAGGCACCATAAGTTTGACAAGATAAGAAGAGGGAGGTGATGACATAGATGATTCAAATTCATGTGATGTTTATGATATGGATGTTTCATATGATTTTGAATTTGATTTATTTTCTAACGTTGGACCAACTTCCTTTGAAGAATATTCTTCTCATCATGAGTGGAAAACATCCATGTAGAATGAATATGATGTTCTCATCAAGAATGGGACATGGACGTTGGTGGACCCTTCATTTGGAACAAAACCAATTGGCTGCAAGTGGTTCTAGAAGAATAAGTACGAATAAAATGGCTCACTTGACAAGCAAAATGGGAGGCTTGTGGAAAAATATTTTGCACAAAAAGAAGGAATTGACTATGAGGAGACCTTTCTCCCCATGAAAAAATGGGGTAACATTCATACTCTGTTGCAATTGGATGCATAGAATGGGTGTAAATTTCATCAAATGGATGTGAAGACTACTTTCTTGAAAAGGTCTGGCATGAGAGAATGTAACCCTGTCTCTACTCCAATGGATCAAAATATTTGTGGATGTAACTAAGTACAAACAACTTGTAGAGGAAGAGTTCACAAAAATCCATTGTGAAAGGACCTAAGGTCATGAGCCATTCAACCCCCAAAATGCTATCACAACCACCCATTTCAATAGAAAACATATGATTTTATAGATGGTAGTCTTTGGAGTTTGACATTCTCACATTGGGCACAACATTTCATTGTACTCCCATTAGCTTTCAAGATTTGGAAATTGGAAATGGGGCAGATATAGAAATGGGTGTCTTCTACCACATTTCTAAGAATGAAATTATGGGTGCTACCACCTTTAATTACATGACGACTTTCTTTCGATTTATAACAAATCAGTTTTAGTGTATGAGGAGTGGAAAACCTAGAAAAATAATGAAGGAAAATTTGTGGTTTCTCTTCAAGAACTAGCATATTAAGAACATATTCAATGGCAAACATTTGGTCGTCAACTTTTGGTTCAAGTAGAGGTTCCCCTGTGTTGGCTTCTGGGACCTCAGTGGAGGTGAATTCTATCAAGAAGATTTTCCTTTATTTATATTTATGTCCTTTGACATATTTTTCATGACAATTATAGAAAAGGCCAAGGTGTTGACACTTACACATGTCCTTCAAGGTGAGCTTATGGATGCGGAAAGGTAGGGTTGTTGGGAGTTGGAGACATGGGAGCTATGGTGAGAAGGGAAAAATAATGGTGCTTGATTATAGCATTGAGGACAAATTTATCTTTGTGATCTCTATCACAAACTTGGAACTAACTGTAGGGTTATTGCGTGCGGACATGTGCATGAATTTCCTCCTTGAGGACTCTGATGAAATATTCTTTCAAAAATGAATCAAAGAGGCCTTTGATGAAGATGGAAAGTTGCTCAAATTTTTTCACGTAGTCCAAAATAGTATATGTTTGTGAAATTTAGTCAATCATCCTAAATAATGCATGTCACAATCAATTCACTCATGAAACATGTTCAAAAATTGGCTCCAAGGGACATAATCACAATAATATTTATGGTTCCATTTCTAGCACTTCCATGATTCATGATCCAAATATAAGACACCAATATTCAACTGTTGGAGATCATATTTAATGCCATGGAGTGAAAAAATAATGTTCCATTTTAATCACCCAACCTGAGGGGTCGGAGCCATCAAATTTGCACATGTCAACCTTCAGAAAACAATGCCACTGAGTTTTTTCTTCAAAGGATCGACATTAGTGTTCCAATAATAGAGAGTGAGATCCATAGCCTTTAGTGGCCACAAATTCATGAGTGGTAGTGTCAAAGGGTGTAATATATCTATGATGTTGGGGAATAGAAGTTAGCAGGAAATTTATGTTAGAGTACTTATTTTCCTATTCGTTCATTCGTTGGGTGAGTTGGCCCATGTTCTTGGTGAGTTGGCCACATCAAAGGCAAGGGTTTGAAGGTCAACAGGTTTAGTGGATGACTTTGTAGGATTGGGTTGGGGTGGATTTTTGTTCATATTCTCCATGTTTTCCTAGTGGCGGGTGTGTACCGTGGGAGTATAAAAGTAGGAATTGAAAAAGGACACTCAGGGGTATGGTCTACCAAAATAGGGTTGTGGTAGATATATATAAAAGTGATTAGTGCGAGGCAACGAGTATGTGGAGGTAGGTCAGAAATAAGGGTTTCTAGGACTCCCAAAAGAGGTTATTGTTGGGTTTATACGAGCATAATTACGAGAGAGAAATCAACATGCAAGCAATCACATAATAGAGACACATAATTTCTTGGAAACCCCATACGAGAAAATAATTTGGACGATTGTCGTAATTTTCGAATGCCTCAAAGACTTGCTGCTATCTAAGGGTTTGGCTAAGAAATCCTGGTGGGAAGGGAAACCCAAGCTGGATTTCTGAAAAATGTGTGTGAGCTCTACGACCCGAAGCTCGGGGGAAGCCATGCGACTGAAAGCATGAGCCTATGGTTGGGTGGCGGAGCTAACGGTTGCTTCGCCTATGGTTAAACGAGCTTCTGCTGGAGGGGCACAACGAGCGAAGCGGATTTCAAGGGAAAGCGGGATTGGACTGACGACGACGACTACTCCTCCAACAACAGATTCAAGTATTGTGTTTTTGTTAGTTCTTGAATTTGATAAGTTTTATTAATAATTATGCATCATAATGGTTATATTGTGTTTTAAGTAAGTAAGTTCCAAAAAAGGGGGGGGGGGTCCCTACATGCTATACAATGGAGCCTCCTCAAGCCTTTTATAAGCTTCCTTACATGCAATACCATGGGCTACAACAAACCATGTGCCCAAAACCATGTGCTTGACCTAACCAACTTTGACTCAATCCCGAGTCAAGGTTAACCCTAACAATCCCCCGTTTAAATTTGACTTGGAGTAATCACCAACCCCCCTCAAAGTTTTAAGTGATGAATCTCACATACACCCCCCTATCACGTAGGTCTTTCTCCCGACTTTACCAGTGAGTTACAAGGGGTATGCATGCCTTACTAGGTCTTACAGCCATATACCCTTTTACATGCAAACTATTCCATTTTTAATTTGTTTTCATGTGTCTTTATGGTGACTACACCATTACCATCAGTTGCTTCAACCTCTCTCTTTTCCATGCTCATAATTTTAAAGCCATGCTTCATCATTTCATAGACCAAAAACTTTAATATACTTTTTCCAAGCACCTTTAAAATATTTGTTACGACCCTCCATACACTTGTCAACCAAAAAGACTCTTTTTAGTTGGAATATTATGACCTTTTCTAAATTAAAGGAAGCCACCCTTTTTCTTTAAAGGGAATTTTATAAAAATACTCTCCTTTTAATATGATGTCCACCTTTTTCATAATTTACATCCACTTAACTTTTTCATAATTCATAAAACACTTTTCCTTTTGAAATGACGTGGATAAGAAGAACATTAAAACCGTTTTATATGACATATCTCCCTCCTTCGCAAGTAGAGGTCTAATTCTTCGCCGCATGCCATTTTTCACCCGGCTTTGTTTTTGTTTTTACTACAGCGGATTTATCTTCCAGGACATTATCAATCAACCGCGGATCATCTTCACGCTGAACAAGTTTTCCAATTCATCCTCTCACGAACTGGTTCTCTTCAACGCTGTTCTTTCTCTTCACATGGGTAGACTCTACATTCACCACAGGGATCTCCACGATTTTCTGCATAGCAGCAGTTCTATTACTTGCAGTACCGACTCCTTGGAAGCAAATATCTCACAGGGTTGCCTCCTTTCTGGTGCTGTTAAGCTATCACCTACTCCATCGATCTTGGCTTCCGCGGATTCACACGCAGGCAGAGGAACCGACCGAAACAATAAGTCGGGCTCTTCAAATGGCTTTCTCCAGCCACAACTCCATGATTACCGGCGGCTTCATCTCCTAGACCTGCACGCTCGAACTTTTGGAACAGAAGCAAACTAGGGAAATGTTTAATTTGTTTTCAATTGGTCTTCTCACTGGCAGATTTTTTTTTGGGACGGCTTTAACACACTAAGTCCTTAGCGATTGGGGCAGCAATCTTTTATATTCACGGCAGCCGTTCGGGCCTTCTATCACGATGATTTCTTGCAGGAGCAGTGGATCTCCATGGCTCCAACAATGCCGGCTCTTCATCTACCTTGAGCATTCACCTTTCACCAATTGATTTCGAACCTCTCGCAAACAATATTCAACTTGCAAATGCGCTGTCACAATGAACTAGTCTTTGAAATTCTTCACACGCGGTGGCTTTTTCTTAGTCATGTTTTGCTTAACATCTTCCTGCACGTGCAACATCCAGGCTTTCTTCGAACTTTCATGGGCACCCCTCTTGCACACGCAAGAGCACTGGAATTCAAACAATGATCCATCATCCATGTCAGATCCAGGCTCTCATGACAGTGCCATATCTGATCAGCTACTCCTTCCTTCCTGCGGACGCCTCTCTTTGACCACTAGGATGCACATTTTCCATGAGACCACAACGTTCTTTACACCTTTCACGGTGTGCATCTCATAGATCGGAACTTAACCTGCATATCTACAATTTGTAGATACAATCTCTACCATAGCATATGCACATAGCAACATCAACAAGCACAACCAAGCCAAACCATGGCTCTGATACCAGTTGTTGGGTTTATACGAGCATAATTACGAGAGAGAAATCAACATGCAAGCAATCACATAATAGAGACACATAATTTCCTGGAAACCCCATACGGGAAAAAAAAAACCAGCACCCAATGAAGATCTTCATTACCCTTGACCTAACCGGCCAAGCCGGGCCAAGTGAGCTCACCCGCTCACCTCCAGGCCGCTATACAATGGAGCCTCCTCAAGTCTTTTATAGGCTTCCTAACATGCAATACCATGGGCTACAACAAACCATGTGCCCAAAACCATGTGCTTGACCTAACCAACTTTGACTCAATCCCGAGTCAAGGTTAACCCTAACAGTTATGATAATTATATATCAAAATGATCAACACGATGCAAGAATATCAATGAGGTAGGTCACAAATAAGGGTTGTATGGACACTATGGATGTTTTTTCTTTATCTTTTTTCTAAATGTAGGGGCACTACATTGACAGAATTGTCAAATTCTTGTTAGATTCAAATATATAGGAATTTTGAACAACCTTCCTTGGAGAATTCTCTTGTTGCTAAGAAATAATGAAGAAATCTCACAAACAGTTTGCAAAGAGAAGGGTTTCAAGTTTTTTCAGGGTTCTAAAGTCAAGAGATTGTCATGCGAAATAACTCTCTTATATACATGTGTGCTCCCATAGTAGTACTCAACCAAATATATCATGGTACTAACTAAGGAGGATAAATAGTTAGCTTAGTCATACTACCTGACTACCCAGGTACGCGAGAGTATCTTCCCGAGTGTTTTTCTTGATCCCACTATAGAAATAAGAAAACCATAGGATAGTTTTAGGTTAGCTATGGGATGTCCACTATACTTGAGTATGCGTGGAAGTTATTTCATGGGTAGGTGTTGTCTGATGTGGTACTATTAGAAGGGGTAGCAACAAGAGTGACAATGGTGTCCAACAATTGCACCAAATGAGGGTACAACATTACTAAGTACGAACTGTATTCACTGCATGTATTTCTCCCTAGGCATAGGCTTATCCTTTGAATGATAGATATCTATGGTTATTTTCATATGCTAGAACATGTCTATAACCTAAAAGTATCTATCAATTATTAGAGGCATGTTTTCTTAGGTTCATGGATTTGATACCACTTATGGTGTTCCTTACCCTTGTAACTTGAAAATTGCATGCTATATTTCAATATTGGCATCAAATAAACCAAAAACAAGTAAGACAAAACCAAAAATATGAGACCGTAATGGTAGAATATGTCATAAAAATAGATTTGTTATAATGGGAACAATTTTCGTGGGCCTCTTATGCTAGGTGAACCATTCACTTGAGAAGTGATTCGTTACAATATTCTTCACAAAACTCTTCATAGCCTTGAATCGTATTTAAATAGGATTCAAATTTCCAAAACCCTAATTGATTGACATGGTTAAAATACAACTTCCTAATGGGTCTTCATTAATAAAGAGACCGATTTTACATTGATTGTTGAATACTACCTTATTCAACTTTATTTTAAATATATGGCCTTATACTATTTATGATTAATTATTAGAGTAAGGCAAGTTAGGGTAGGACCCTAAAACTAATAAATATGGACCCTCACGGAAAGTTCTAAATTGGGTCATAAAAACACTTGAGAAAGTTCATGCTAATGAAGTTGTAAAGATAGGCACCATAAGTTTGACAATATAAGAAGATGTAGGTGATGACATAGATGATTCAAATTCATGTGATGTTTATGATATGGATGTTTCAGATGATTTTGAATTCGATTTATTTTCTAACCTTGGACCAACTTCCTTTGAAGAATATTCTTCTCATCATGAGTGGAAAGCATCCATGTAGAATGAATATGATGTTCTCATCAAGAATGGGACATGGAAGTTGGTGGGCCCTTCATTTGGAACAAAACCAATTGGCTACACATGGTTCTACAAGAATAAGTACGAATAAAATGGCTCACTTGACAAGCAAAATGCGAGGCTTGTGGAAAAATATTTTGCACAAAAAGAAGGAATTGACTATGAGGAGACCTTTCTCCCCATGAAAAAATGGGGTACCATTCATACTCTATTGCATTTGGATGCATAGAATGGGTGTAAATTTCATCAAATGGATGCGAAGACTACTTTCTTGAAAAGGTTTGGAATGAGAGAATGTAACCCTGTCTCTACTCCAATGGAAAAAAATATTTGCGGATGTAACTAAGCACAAACAACTTGTAGAGAAAGAGTTCACAGAAATCCATTGTGAAAGGACCTAAGGTCATGAGCCATTCAACCCCCAAAATGCTATCACAACCACCCATTTCAATAGAAAACATATTATTTTATAGATGGTAGTCTTTGGATTTTGACATTCTCACATTGGGCACAACATTTCATTGTACATTAGCTATCAAGATTTGGAGATTGGAAATGGGGCAGATATAGAAATGGGTGTCGCCTACCAGATTTCTAAGAATGAAATTATGGGTGCTACCACCTTTAATTACACGATGAATTTATTGTGATTTATAACAAATCATTTTTGGTGTATGAGGAGTGGAAAAGATAGAAAAATAGTGACGGAAAATTTGTGGTTTCTCTTCGGGGACTAGCATATTACGAGCATATTCGATGGGAAACATTTGGTCTTCACCTTCTTGTTCAAGTAGAGGTTCCCCTGTGTTTGCTTCTAGGACCTCAGTGGAGGTGAATTCTATCAAGAATATTTTCCTTCATTTATATTTATGTCCTTTGACATATTTTTCATCACAATTATAGCAAAGGCCAAGGTGTTGACACTTAGCCATGGCCTTCAAAGTGAGCTTATGGATGCGGAAAGGTTGGGTGGGAGGAAGGGGGTTGTTGGGAGGTGGAGACATGGGAGAAATGGTGAGAACGGAATAATAATGGTTCTTGATTTTAGCATTGAGGACCAATTTATCTTTTTGATCTCTATCACAAGCTTGGAACAAAGTGGAGGGTCATTGCATGAGGACATGTGCATGAATTTCCTCCTTGACGCAACTGATGAAATATTCTTTCAAAAATGAATCAAAAAGGCCTTCGGTGAAGATGGAAAGTTGCTCAAATTTTTTCATGTAGTCCAAAATAGTAAATAGTTGTGAAATTTAGTCAATCATCCTAAATAATGCATGTCAAAATCAATTCACTCATGAAACATGTTCAAAAATTGTCTCCAAGGGACATAATCACAATAATATTTATGGTTCCATTTCTACCACTTTCATGATTCAAGATCCAAATATAAGACAACAATATTCAACTATTGGAGATCATATTTAATGCCCTGGAGTGAAAAAATAATGTTCCATTTTACTCACCCAATCTGAGGGGTCAAAGCCATCAAATTTGCACATGTCAACCTTCAGAAAACAATGCCACTAAGTTTTTTCTTCAAAGGATCAATATTGGTGTTCCAATAATAGAGAGTGAGATCCATAGCCTTTAGTGGCCACAAATTCATGAGTGGTAGTGTCAAAGGGTGTAATATATCTATGGTGTTTGGAAATAGAAGTTAGCAGGAAAATTTTGTTAGAGTACTTATTTTAATATCCAGTCATTCGTTGCGTGAGTTGGCCCCTGTTCTTCGTGAGGTGGCGACATGAGAGGCAAGGGTTTGCAGGTCAATAGGTTTAGTGGATGACTTTGTAGGATTGGGTTGGGGTGGATTTTTGTTGGTATTCTCCATGTTTTCCAAGTGGCGGGTGTGTACCATGCGAGTATAAAAGTGGGAATTGCAAAAGGAGATTTAGGGTTAGGGTGTACCAAAATAACGTTGTAGGAGATATATATAAAATTGATTAGTGCGAGGCAACGAGTATGTGGAGGTAGGTCACAAATAAGGGTTTCTAGGACTCCCAAAAGAGGTTATGATAATTATATATCAAAATGATCAACACGATGCAAGAATTCCAATGAGGTAGGTCACAAATACGGGTTGTATGGACACTCTGGACGTTTTTTCTTTATCTTTTTTCTAAACGTTGGGGCACTACATTGACAGAATTGTCAAATTCTTGTTAGATTCAAACATATAGGAATTTGGAACAACCTCCCTTAGAGAATTCTCTTGTTGCTAAGACATAATGAAGAAATTTCACAAACAGTTTGCAAAGAGAAGGGTTTCAAGTTTTTCTAGTGTTCTTAAGTCAAGGGATTGTCATCCGAAATAACTCTCTTATATACAATTATGCTCCCATAGTAGTACTCAACCAAATATATCATGGTACCAACTAAGGAGGATTAATAGTTAGCTTAGTCATACAACCTGACTACCCAGGTACATGAGAGAATCTTCCCGAGTGTTGTTCTTGATCCCACTATAGAAATAAGAAAACCATAGGATAGTTTTAGGTTAGCTATGGGACTTCCAATATAGTTGAGTATGTGTGGAAGTTATTTCATGTGTAGGTGTTGTTTGATGTGGTACTATTAGAAGGGGTAACAACAAGAGTGACAATGGCATCCAACAACTGCACCAAATGAGGGTACAACATAACGAAGTACGAACTGTATTCACTGCATGTATTTCTCCCTAGGAATAGGTTTATCCATTGAATGATAGATATCTATATATATTTTCAGATGCTAGAACATGTGTATAACCTAAAAATATCTATCAATTATTAGAGGCATGTTTTCTTAGGTTCATGGATTTGATACCACTTATGGTGTTCCTTACCCTTGTAACTTGAAAATTGCATGCTATATTTCAATATTGGCATGCAATAAACTGAAAATAAGTAAGACAAAACAAAAAATCTGAGATAGTAATGGTAGAATATGTCATAAAAAGAGATTTGTTATTATGGGAACAATTTTCGTGGGCCTCTTATGCTAGGTCATCCATTCACTTGAGAAGGGATTTGTTATAATATTCTTCACAAAACTCTTCATACCCTTGAATCGTATTTAAATAGGATTCAAATTTCCTAAACCCTAATTGATTGACATGGTTAAAATACAACTTCCTGATGGGTCTTAATTAATAAAGAGAACCTTTTTACATTGATTATTGAATACTAACTTATTCAACCATATTTTAAAGATATGGCCTTATACTATGTATGATTAATTATTAGAGTAAGGCAAGTTAGGGTAGGATCCTAAAACTAATAAATATGGACCCTCACGGAAAGTTCTGAAGTGGGTCATAAAAACACTTGATAGTGTTCAAGCTAATGAAGTTGTAAAGATAGGAACCATAAGTTTGACAAGATAAGAAGATGGAGGTGATGACATAGATGATTCAAATTCATGTGATGTTTATGATATGGATATTTCATATGATTTTGAATTCGATTTATTTTCTAACCTTGGACCAACTTCCTTTGAAGAATATTCTTCTCATCATGAGTGGAAAGCATCCATGTAGAATGAATATGATGTTCTCATCAAGAATGGGACATGGAAGTTGGTGGACCCTTCATTTGGAACAAAACCAATTGGATGCAAGTGGTTCTACAAGAATAAGTACAAATAAAATGGCTCACTTGACAAACAAAATGCGAGGCTTGTGGAAAACTATTTTGCACAGAAAGAAGGAATTGACTATGCGGAGACCTTTCTCCCCATGAAACAATGGGGTACCATTCATACTTTGTTGCATTTGGATGCATTGAATGGGTGTAAATTTCATCAAATGGATGTGAAGACTACTTTCTTGAAAAGGTTTGGAATGAGAGAATGTAACCCTGTCTCTACTCCAATGGAACAAAATATTTGCAAATGTAACTAAGTACAAACAACTTGTAGAGAAAGAGTTCACAGAAATCCATTGTGAAAGGACATAAGGTCATGAGCCATTCAACCCCGAAATGCTATCACAACCACCCATTTCAATAGAAAACATATGATTTTATAGATGGTAGTCTTTGGAGTTTGGCATTCTCACATTGGGCACAACATTTCATCGTACTCCCATTAGCTATCAAGATTTGGAAATTGGAAATGGGGCAGATATAGAAATGGCTGTCTTCTACCACATTTCTAATAATGAAATTATGGGTGCTACCACCTTTAATTACACGACGACTTTCTTGCGATTTATAACAAATCAGTTTTAGTGTATGAGGAGTGGAAAACCTAGAAAAATAATGAAGGAAAATTTGTCGTTCCTCTTCGAGAACTAGCATATTAAGAGCATATTCGATGGCAAACATTTGGTCGTCACCTTCTGGTTCAAGTAGAGGTTCCCCTGTGTTTTCTTTTGGGACCTTAGTGGAGGTGAATTCTATCAAGAATATTTTCCTTTATTTATATTTATGTCCTTTGACATATTTTTCATGACAATTATAGAAAAGGCCAAGGTGTTGACACTTACCCATGGCCTTCAAGGTGAGCTTATGGATGCGGAAAGGTAGGGTTGTTGGGAGTTGGAGACATGGGAGATATGGTGAGAAGGGAAAAATAATGGTGCTTGATTTTATCATTAAGGACCAATTTATCTTTGTGACCTCTATCACAAGCTTGGAACTAACTGTAGGGTCATTGCATGAGGACATGTGCATGAATTTCCTCCTTGAGGCAACTGATGAAATATTCTTTCAAAAATGAATCAAAGAGGCCTTCGATGAAGATGGAAAGTTGCTCAAATTTTTTCATGTAGTCCACAATAGTATATGTTTGTGAAATTTAGTCAATCATCCTAAATAATGCATGTCACAATCAATTCACTCATGAAACATGTTCAAACATTGGCTCCAAGGGACATAATCACAATAAGATTTATGGTTCTATTTCTAGCACTTCCATGATTCATGATCCAAATATAAGACAGCAATATTCAACTGTTCGAGATCATATTTAATTCCCTGGAGTGAAAAAATAATGTTCCATTTTACTCACCCAACCTGAGGGGTCAGAGCCATCAAATTTGCACGTCAACCTTCAGAAAACAATGCCACTGAGTTTTTTCTCCAAAGGATCGACATTAGTGTTCCAATAACATAGAGTGAGATTCATAGCCTTTAGTGGCCACAAATTCATGAGTGGTAGTGTCAAAGGGTGTAATATATCTATGATGTTGGGCAATAGAAGTTAGAAGGAAAATTATGTTACAGAACTTATTTTCCTATTCGTTCATTCATTGGGTGAGTTGGCCCATGTTCTTGGTGAGGTGGCCACATCAAAGGAAAGGGTTTGAAGGTCAACAAGTTTAGTGGATGACTTTGCAGGATTGTGTTGGGGTGGATTTTTGTTGGTATTTTCCATGTTTTCCTAGTCGCAGGTGTGTACCATGGGATTATAAAAGTAGTAATTGCAAAAGGAGACTCAGGGGTATGGTCTACAAAAATAGGGTTGTGGGAGATATATATAAAAGTGATTAGAGTGACGCAACGACTATGTGTAGGTAGGTCAAAAATAAGGGTTTCTAGGACTCCCAAAAGAGGTTATGATAATTATATATCAAAATGATCAACATGATGCAATAATATCAATGAGGTAGGTCACAAATAAGGGCTGTATGGACACTATGGATTTTTTTTCTTTATCTTTTTTCTAAACGTAGGTGCACTGCATTGACAGAATTGTCAAATTCTTGTTAGATTCAAATATATAGTATTTTTGAACGACCTTCCTTAGAGAATTCTCTTGTTGCTAAGACATAATGAAGAAATCTCACAAACAGTTTGCAAAGAGAAGGGTTTCAAGTTTTTCCAGGGTTCTGAAGTAAAGAGATTGTCATGCGAAATAACTCTCTTATATACATGTGTGCTCCCATAGTAGTACTCAACCAAATATATCATGGTACTAACTAAGGAGGATAAATAGTTAGCTTAGTCATACTACCTGACTACCTAGGTATGCGAGAGTATCTTCTCGAGTGTTGTTCTTGATCCCACTATAGAAATAAGAAAACCATAGGATAGTTTCAGGTTAGCTATGGGACGTCCAATATACTTGAGTATGAGTGGAAGTTATTTCATGTGTAGGTGTTGTCTGATGTGGTACTATTAGAATGGGTAACAACAAGAGTGACAATGGTGTCCAACAATCACACCAAATGAGGGTACAACATAACTAAGTATGAACTGTATTCACTGCATGTATTTCTTCCTAGGCATAGGTTTATCCTTTGAATGATAGATATCTATGGTTATTTTCAGATGCTAGAACATGTCTATAACCTAAAAGTATCTATCAATTATTAGAGGCATGTTTTCTTAGGTTCATGGATTTGATACCACTTATGGTGTTCCTTACCCTTGTAACCTGAAAATTGCATGCTATATTTCAATATTGGCATCAAATAAACCAAAAACAAGTAAGACAAAACCAAAAATATGAGATAGTAATGGTAGAATATGTCATATAAAGAGATTTGTTATTATGGGAACAATTTTCGTGGGCCTCTTATGCTAGGTCATCCATTCACTAGAGAAGGGATTCGTTACAATATTCTTCACAAAAATCTTCATAGCCTTGAATCGTATTTAAAAAGGATTCAAATTTCCAAAACCCTAATTGATTGACATGGTTAAAGTACAACTTCCTAATGGGTCTTAATTAATAAAGAGATCATTTTTACATTGATTGTTGAATACTAACTTATTCAACCTTATTTTAAAGATAAGGCCTTATACTATGTATGATTAATTATTAGAGTAAGGCAAGTTAGGGTAGGACCCTAAAACTAATAAATATGGACCCTCACGGAAAATTTTGAAGTGGGTCATAAAAACACTTGAGAATGTTCATGGTAATGAAGTTGTAAAGATAGGCACCATAAGTTAGACAAGATAAGAAGATGGAGGTGATGACATAGATGATTCAAATTAATGTGATTTTTATGATATGGATGTTTCATATGATTTTGAATTCGATTTATTTTCTAACCTTGGACAAACGTCCTTTGAAGAATATTCTTCTCATCATGAGTGGAAAGCATCCATGTAGAATGAATATGATGTTCTCATCGAGAATGGGACATGGAAGTTGGTGGACCCTTCATTTGGAAAAAAACCAATTGGCTGCACGTGGTTCTACAAGAATAAGTACGAATAAAATGGCTCACTTGACAAGCAAAATGCGAGGCTTGTGGAAAAATATTTTGCATAGAAAGAAGGAATTGACTATGAGGAGACCTTTCTCCCCATGAAAAAATGGGGTACCATTCATACTCTATTGCATTTGGATGCATAGAATGGGTGTAAATTTCATCAAATGGATGTGAAGACTACTTTCTTGAAAAGGTTTGGCATGAGAGAATGTAACCCTGCATCTACTCCAATGGAAAAAAATATTTGCGGATGTAACTAAGTACAAACAACTTGTAGAGAAAGAGTTTACAGAAATCCATTGTGAAAGGACCTAAGGTCATGAGCCATTCAACCCCCAAAATGTTATCACAACCACCCATTTCAATAGAAAACATATAGTTTTATAGATTGTAGTCTTTGGATTTTGACGTTATCACATTGGGCAAAACATTTCATTGTACTCCCATTAGCTATCAAGATTTGGAAATTGGAAATGGGGTAGATATAGAAATGGGTGTCTTCTACCACATTTAAAAAGAATGAAATCATGGGTACTACCACCTTTAATTACACGGTGACTTTCTTGTGAGTTATAACAAATATCTTTTAGCGTATGAGGACTGGAAAAGCTAGAAAAATAGTGACGAAAAATTTGTGGTTTCTCTTCGGGAACTAGCATATTACGAGCATATTCAGTGGGAAACATTTGGTCGTCACGTTCTGGTTCAAGTAGAGGTTCCCCTGTGTTTCCTTTTGGGACCTCAGTGGAGGTGAATTCTATCAAGAATATTTTCCTTCATTTATATTTATGTCCTTTAACATATTTTTCATTGCAGTAATAGCAAATGCCAAGGTGTTGACACTTAGCCATGCCCTTCAAAGTGAGCTTATGGATGCAGAAAGGTAGGGTGGGAGGAAGGGGGTTGTTGGGAGGTGGAGACAAGGGAGAAATGGTGAGAACGGAAAAATAATGGTTCCTGATTTTAACATTGAGGACCAATTTATCTTTGTGATCTCTATCACAAGCTCGGAACAAAGAGGAGGGTCATTGCATGAGGAAATGTGCATGAATTTCCTCCTTGAGGCAACTGATGAAATATTCTTTAAAAAATGAATCAAAGAGGCCTTCGGTGAAGATGGAAAGTTGCTCAAATTTTTTCATGTAGTCCAAAATTGTAAATGTTTTTGAAATTTAGTCAATCATCCTAAATAATGCGTGTCACAATCAATTCACTCATGAAACCTGTTCAAAAATTGGTTCCAAGGGACATAATCTAAATAAGATTTATGGTTCTATTTCTACCACTTCCATGATTCATGATTCATGATCCAAATATAAGAAAACAATATTAAATTGTTGGAGATCATATTTAATGCCCTGGAGTGAAAAAATAATGCTCCATTTTACTCACCCAACCTGAGGGGTCGGAGCCATCAAATTTGCACATGTCAACCTTCAGAAAATAATGCCACTAATTTTTTTCTTCAAAGGATCGATATTGGTGTTCGAATAATAGAGAGTGAGATCCATAGCCTTTAGTGGCCACAAATTCATGAGTGGTAGTGTCAAAGGGTGTAATATATCTATGGTGTTGGGAAATAGAAGTTAGCAGGAAAATTTTGTTTTAGTACTTATTTTCCTATTTGGTCATTCGTTGGGTGAGTTGGCCCCTGTTCTTGGTTAGGTGGCCACATCAGAGGCAAGGGTTTGAAGGTCAGTAGGTTTAGTGGATGACTTTGTAGGATTGGGTTGGGGTGGATTTTTGTTGGTATTCTCCATGTTTTCCTAGTGGCGGGTGTGTGCCATGGGAGTATAAAAGTAGGAATTGCAAAAGGAGACTCAGGGGTAGGGTGTGCAAAAATAGGGTTGTAGGAGGTATATGTAAAAGTGATTAGTGCGAGGCAACAAGTATGTGGAGGTAGGTCAAAAATAAGGGTTTCTAGGACTCCCAAAAGCGGTTATGATAATTATATATCAAAATGATCAACACGATGCAAGAATTCCAATGAGGTAGGTCACAAATAAGGGTTGTATGGACACTCTGGACGTTTTTTCTTTATCTTTTTTCTAAACATTGGGGCAGTGCATTGACAGAATTGTCAAATTCCTGTTAGATTCAAATATATAGGAATTTGGAACAACCTCCCTTAGAGAATTCTCTTGTTGCTAATACATAATAAAGAAATCTCTCAAACAGTTTGCAAAGAGAAGGGTTTCAAGTTTTTCTAGGGTTCTTAAGTCAAGGGATTGTCATCCGAAATAACTCTCTTATATACATGTGTGCTTCCATAGTAGTACTCAACCAAATATATCATGGTACCAACTGAGGAGGATTAATAATTAGCTTAGTCATACTACCTGACTACCCAGGTACATCAGAGTATCTTCCCGAGTGTTGTTCTTGATCCCACTATAGAAATAAGAAAACCATAGGATAGTTTTAGGTTAGCTATGGGACTTCCAGTATAGTTGAGTATGTGTTGAAGTTATTTCATGTGTAGGTGTTGTTTGATGTGGTACTATTAGAAGGGGTAACAACAAGAGTGACAATGGTGTCCAACAACTGTACCAAATGAGGGTACAACATAACTAAGTATGAACTATATTCACTGCATGTATTTCTCCCTAGGAATAGGTTTATCCATTGAATGACATATATCTTTATATATTTTCAGATGCTAGAACATGTTTATAACCAAAAAATATCTATCAATTATTAGAGGCATATTTTCTTAGGTTCATGGATTTGATACCACTTATGGTGTTCCTTACCCTTGTAACTTGAAAAGTGCATGCTATATTTCAATATTGGCATGCAATAAACCAAAAATAAGTAAGACAAAACAAAAAATATGAGATAGTAATGGTCGAATATGTCATAAAAAGAAATTTGTCATTATGGGAACAATTTTCATGGGCCTCTTATGCTAGGTCAACCATTCAGTTGAGAAGGGATTTGTTATAATATTCTTCACAAAACTCTTCATAGTCCTGAATCGTATTTAAATAGGATTCAAATTTCCAAAACCCTAATTGATTGACATCGTTAAAATACAACTTCCTAATGGGTCTTAATTAATAAAGAGACCGTTTTTACATTGATTATTGAATCCTAACTTATTCAACCTTATTTTAAATATATGGCCTTATACTATGTATGATTAATTATTAGAGTAAGGCAAGTTAGGGTAGGACCCTAAAACTAATAAATATGGACCCTCACAGAAAGTTCTGAAGTGGGTCATAAAAACACTTTATAGTGTTCATGCTAATGAAGTTGTAAAGATAGGCACCATAAGTTTGACAAGATAAGAAGATGGAGGTGATTGCATAGATGATTCAAATTCATGTGATGTTTATGATATGGATGTTTCATATGATTTTGAATTCGATTTATTTTCTAACCTTGGACCAACTTCCTTTGAAGAATATTCTTCTCATCATGAGTGGAAAGCATCCATGTAGAATGAATATGATGTTCTCATCAAGAATGGGACATGGAAGTTGGTGGACCCTTCATTTGAAACAAAACCAATTGGCTGCAAGTGGTTCTACAAGAATAAGTACGAATAAAATGTCTTACTTGACAAGCAAAATGTGAGGCTTGTGGAAAAATATTTTGCACAGAAAGAAGGAATTGACTATGTGGAGACCTTTCTCCCCATGAAAAAATGGGGTACCATTCATACTCTGTTGCATTTGGATGCATAGAATGGGTGTAAATTTCATCAAATGGATGTGAAGACTACTTTCTTGAAAAGGTTTGGCATGAGAGAATGTAACCCTGTCTCTACTCCAATGGACCAAAATATTTGCGGATCTAACTAAGTACAAACAACTTGTAGAGAAAGAGTTCACAGAAATCCATTGTGAAAGGACCTAAGGTCATGAGCCATTCAACCCCCAAAATGCTATCACAACCACCCATTTCAATAGAAAACATATGATTTTATAGATGGTAGTCTTTGGAGTTTGACATTCTCACATTGGGCACAACATTTCATTGTACTCCCATTAGCTATCAAGATTTGGAAATTGGAAATGGGGCAGATATAGAAATGGGTGTCTTATACCACATTTCTAAGAATGAAATTATGGGTGCTACCACCTTTAATTACATGGCAACTTTCTTGTGATTTATAGCAAATCAGTTTTAGTGTATGAGGAGTGGAAAACCTATAAAAATAATGAACGAAAATTTGTGGTTTCTCTTCGGGAACTAGCATATTAAGAGCATATTTGATGGCAAACATTTGGTCGTCACCTTCTGGTTCAAGTAGAGGTTCCCCTGTGTTGGCTTATGGGACCTCAGTGGAGGTGAATTCTATAAACAAGATTTTCCTTTATTTATATTGATGTCCTTTGACATATTTTTCATCACAATTATAGCAAAGGCCAAGGTGTTGACACTTAGCCATGGCCTTCAAGGTGAGCTTATGGATGCGGAAAGGTAGGGTTGTTGGGGAGGTGGAGACATGGGAGATATGGTGAGAAGGGAAAAATAATGGTGCTTGATTTTAGCATTGGGGACCAATTTATCTTTGTGATCTCTATCACAGGATGGGAACTAACTGTAGGGTCATGGCAGGAGGACGTGTGCATGAATTTCCTTCTTGAGTCAACTGATGAAATATTCTTTCAAAAATGAATCAAAGAGGCCTTCCATGAAGATGGAAAGTTGCTCAAATTTTTTCATGTAGTCCAAAATAGTATATGTTTGTGAAATTTAGTCAATCATCCTGAATAATGCATGTCACAATCAATTCCTCATGAAACATGTTATAAAATTGGCTCCAAGGGACATAATCACAATAAGATATATGGTTCCATTTCTACCACTTCCATGATTCATGATCCAAATATAAGACACCAATATTCAACTAGTTGAGATCATATTTAATGCCATGGAGTGAAAAAATAATGTTCCATTTTAATCACCCAACCTGAGGGATCGAAGGCATCAAATTTGCACATGTCAACCTTCAGAAAACAATGCCACTGAGTTTTTTCTTCAAAGGATCGACATTGGTGTTCCAATAATAGAGAGTGAGATCCATAGCCTTTAGTGGCCACAAATTCATGAGTGGTAGTGTCAAAGGGTGTAATATATTTATGATGTTGGGCAATAGAAGTATAAAGAAGATCATGTTAGAGTACTTATTTTCCTATTTGTTCATTCGTTGGGTGAGTTGGCCCATGTTCTTGGTGAGGTGGCCACATCAAAGGAAAGGGTTTGAAGGTCAACAAGTTTTCTGGATGACTTTGCAGGATTGGGTTGGGGTGGATTTTTGTTGGTATTCTCCATGTTTTCCTAGTGGCGTGTGTGTACCATGGGAGTATAAAAGTAGGAAGTGCAAAAGGAGACTTAGGGGTACGGTCTACCAAAATAGGGTTGTGGGAGATATATATAAAAGTGATTAGTGCGAAGCAACGAGTATGTGGAGGTAGGTCACAAATAAGGCTTTCTAGGACTCCCAAAAGAGGTTATGATAATTATATATCAAAATGATGAACATGATGCAAGAATATCAATGAGGTAGGTCACAAATAAGGGTTCTATGGACACTATGGATGTTTTTTCTTTATCATTTTTCTAAACGTAGGGGCACTGCATTGACAGAATTGTCAAATTATTGTTAGATTCAAATATATAGGAATTTTGAACGATATCCCTTAGAGAATTCTCTCGTTGCTAAGACATAATGAAGAAATCTCACAAACAGTTTCCAAAGAGAAGGATTTCAAGTCCTTCCATGGTTCTGAAGTCAAGAGATTGTCATGCGAAATAACTTTCTTATATACATGTGTGCTCCGATAGTAATACTAAACCAAATATATCATGGTACTAACTAAGGAGGATTAATAGTTAGCTTATTCATACTACCTGACTACCCATGTACATGAGAGTATCTTCCCGAGTGTTGTTCTTGATCCCACTATAGAAATAAGAAAACCATAGGATTTTTTTAGGTTAACTATGGGACTTCCAATATTCTTGAGTATGCGTGGAAGTTATTTCATGTGTAGGTGTTGTTTGATGTGGTACTATTAGAAGGGATAACAATAAGAGTGACAATGGTGTCCAACAATTGCACCAAATGAGGGTACAACATAACTAAGTACGAACTATATTCACTGCATGTATTTCTCCCTAGGCATAGGTTTATCCTTTGAATGATATATATCTATGGTTATTCTCAAATGCTAGAACATGTCTATAACCTTAAAGTATCTATCAATTATTAGAGGCATGTTTTCTTAGTTTCATGGATTTGATACCACTTATGGTGTTCCTTACCCTTGTAACTAGAAAATTGCATGCTATATTTCAATATTGGCATGAAATAAACCAAAAAAAAGTAAGACAAAACCAAAAATATGAGTTAGCAATGGTAGAATATGTCATAAAAAGAGATTTGTTATTATCTGAACAATTTTCATGGGCCTCTTATGCTAGGTCGACCATTCACTTGAATGGATTCGTTTCAATATTCTTCACAAAACTCTTCATAGCCTTGAATCGTATTTAAATAGGATTCAAATTTCCAAAACCCTAATTGATTGGCATGGTTAAAATACAACTTCCTAATGGGTCTTAATTAATAAAGAGATCGTTTTTACATTGATTGTTGAATACTAACTTATTTAAGCTTATTTTAAAGATATGGCCTTATACTATGTATGATTAATTATTAGAGTAAGGGAAGTTAGGGTTGGACCCTAAAACTAATAAATATGGACCCTCACGGAAGGTTTTGAATTGGGTCATAAAAACACTTAATAGTGTTCATGCTAATGAAGTTGTAAAGATAGGCACCATAAGTTTGACAAGATAAGAAGATGGAGGTGATGACATAGATGATTCAAATTCATGTGATGTTTATGATATGGATGTTTCATATGATTTTGAAATCGAGTTATTTTCTAACCTTGGACCAACTTCCTTTGAAGAATATTCTTCTCATCATGAGTGGAAAGCATCCATGTAGAATGAATATGATTTTCTCATCAAGAATGGGACATGGAAGTTGTTGGACCCTTCATTTGGAACAAAACCAATTGGCTGCACATGGTTCTACAAGACTAAGTACGAATAAAATGTCTCACTTGACAAGCAAAATGCGAGGCTTGTGGAAAAATATTTTGCACAGAAAGAAGGAATTGACTATGAGGAGACCTTTATCCCCATGAAAAAATCGGGTACCATTCATACTCTGTTCCATTTGGATGCATAGAATGGGTGTAAATTTCATCAAATGGATGTGAAGAGTTCTTTCTTGAAAAGGTTTGGCATGAGAGAATGTAACCCTGTCTCTACTCCAATGGAACAAAATATTTGTGGATGTAACTAAGTACAAACAACTTGTAGAGAAAGAGTTCACAGATATCCATTGTGAAAGGACCTAACGTCATGAACCATTCAACCCCCAAAATGTTATCACAACAACCCATTTTAATAGAAAACATATTATTTTATAGATGGTAGTCTTTGGAGTTTGACATTCTCACATTGGGCACAACATTTCATTGTACTCCCATTAGCTATCAAGATTTGGAAATTGGAAATGGGGCAGATATAGAAATGGGTGTCTTATACCACGTTTCTAAGAATGAAATTATGGGTGCTACCACCTTTAATTACACGGTGACTTTCTTATGATATATAACAAATCATTTTTAGTGTATGAGGAGTGGAAAACCTAGAAAAATAATGACGGAAAATTTGTGGTTTCTCTTCGGGAACTAGCATATTCAATTGGAAACATTTAGTCGTCACCTTCTGGTTTAAGTAGAGGTTCCCCTGTGTTTGCTTCTGGGACCTCAGTGGAGGTGAATTCTATCAAGAAGATTTTCCTTCATTTATATTTATGTCCTTTGACATATTTTTCATCACAATTATAGCAAACGCCAAGGTGTTGACACTTAGCCATGGCCTTCAAAGTGAGCTTATGGATGCGGAAAGGTAGGGTGGGAGGAAGGGGGTTGTTGGGAGGTGGAGACATGGGAGATATGGTGAGAAGGGAAAAATGATGGTGCTTGATTTTAGCATTGAGTACCAATTTATCTTTGTGATCTCTATCACAAGATTTGAACAAAGTGGAGGGTCATTGCATGAGGACATGTGCATGAATTTCCTCCTTAGGGCAACCGATGAAATATTCTTTCAAAAATGAATCAAAGAGGCCTTCGGTGAAGATGGAAAGTTGCTCAAATTTTTTCATGTAGTCCAAAAGAGTAAATGTTTGTGAAATTTAGTCAATCATCCTAAATAATGCGTGTCACAATCAATTCACTCATGAAACATATTCAAAAATTGACTCCAAGGGACATAATCACAATAAGATTTATGGTTCCATTTCTACCACTTCCATGATTCATGATCCAAATATAAGACAACAATATTCAACTGTTGGAGATCATATTTAATGCCATGGAGTGAAAAAGTAATGTTCCATTTTACTCACCCAACCTCAGGGGTCAGAGCCATCAAATGTGCACATGTCAACCTTCAGAAAACAATGCCACTGAGTTTTTTCTTCAAAGGATTGATATTGGTGTTCCAATAATAGAGAGTGAGATGCATAGCCTTCAGTGGCCACAAATTCATGAGTGGTAGTTTCAAAGGGTGTAATATATCTATGGTGTTGGGAAATAGGAGTTAGTAGGTGTTAGCACTCCATAAAAGTTTGTGCTTAAATTTCTTCTGGTAGCGTTGACAGTGCAAAAATAAAGCATTTTTTTTTTGGTGAAGTCTTCAATCTTGACCGAGAAAATGTTTTTTCCCTCAAGTTGTTGACACTATGTTTCAAAAATCCAAAGGAAGGCCTAAAAATGTGTTAAAAAGTTTGCCCAAGTGAAAAGGACTTAGAAGAAAGATTTCTAAGTGTATAAGAATTATAAATCGACAAACAAAAACCTACAAATGCTATAGTCCGATGATAAATATTAAAAGGGTTAAACTCCAGCTAAGATCTGACGGCGGAGATGTTACACGCAAGGATCAATGATTGTCGTGAGATCCCGCATCACCAAAAGGTATGTTTGCAATGTATTGTAAGTGGTTGCGGATGAAATACCACGGGAGCATGTGGCGCGTTGTTATTTATCCGCATAAACACGAGGGTGGTATTATAAACTGCCTTCCGCCCATGCAGAACCACCATTCCCGAAGAAGAGGAGTATAATAGCACGTGCTATGTGTTATCAAGTGTTGTGCGTGGTGGGGTATATAAACACCATGATTATTTCCTGCTCAACCAATGTGGGATATATCCCATAGAGAAAATCAAATGGGATAAGTATAACATGTTTTCGAGAAAATGCCTGTTTTAGTCACCATTTTCTAGCAGCTGTTTCTGCCAAACCTGGAGGAATTTGAGGAAACTGAGAGAGGTTTTTATTCAGAACAATCCATTCTCCAATAGCTTCTCTCATAATTTGTATAGGTGTTATGGGTTAAGAGAATCGAAGTCATCTTTAGGGGGCAATTTTCCAGAATTTCAGTTTACTGTTTTAATCATCAACTTCAAAGAGCTGTTTCTTTCAAATGAAGAAGAATTTTCAGAAACTAAAAGAGGCTTTTCTTCAGCACATACCCAGTTACAAAAACCTCTCTCAAAATGTACACCTCTATCCCCATATGAGATATACAGCTAGGAACTTGAAGCCTATTTTTCAGCAAATTTACTTCTTGAAATAATAAAAAAAAAAAGTTGTAACCGTTTCTATTTTTAGAGTTTTAGTTAGGTTTTGAATTCAAGATTAGGTATAGGCCGTCTTTCTATATATTGATATGTAAAACACATGTAAAGGGGGGATTTTCAGGAATGAGAAAAAATAGTTCTGGGCATTTGAAGTTTATCTCAGAAATGAATAAAGATTTCAGAGTTTGAGTAGTTTTAAATCAAAGATTCATGCGTTGTTGGTGTTTATAGTCTGTACCTTTTCTTTTCTCATTTGTGCATGTTTACCTTCCCAGTTATGCTATTCATTTTTTTCTTTTCTTCTATACTTGGATGAACGTCTAAATAAATTGGGATTCATATTGATATGCCTTAGTTTATCATGTTTAAGTATCCATTTGCTTCTCTAAAATTGACAATGGATTCATCCTAGTCTGATGCCCATTGATTGGTGGATTGTCTTTAATTCTTTCTTTTCGCCTGCAAAAAGCTTTGACCGTAACCTAACAATTACCTTGCCTTTGTACAAAAATTATGTTTTTGCTGCTGATATATTATTTTTCTGTTTCTTGACTCCATTTCCCAATGATATCCCATTTCCTATTGTTCTAACCATATGACTAAAAAAAAAATCCATAAGTTTTTACCGTAATTTTACAATTTGGCCATTGAATTTATCGTCAAGTTATTGTCATGGTGACATTGGATGGAAGATTTGCTGAGAGAGCCCTCTCTAGCTGAAGGAGGCCAACTTTCAGTCTAAAGATTGGTTTGAGGTTACCTCGGGGTTTCCTTGATACAGCCCAAGGAAAATTCGAGTGCTAACAGCAGGAAAATTATGTTAGAGTACTTATTTTCCTATTCGGTCATTTGTTGGGCGAGTTGGCCCATGTTCTTGGTGAGGAGGCCACATCAGAGGCAAGGGTTTGAAGGTCAATAGGTTTAGTGGATGACTTTGCAGGATTGGGTTGGGGTGGATTTTTGTTGGTATTCTCCATGTTTTCCTAGTGGAGGGTGTGTACCATGGGAGTATAAAAGTAGGAATTGCAAAAGGAGACTCAGGGGTAGGGTCTACCAAAATAGGGTTGTAGGAGATATATATAAAAGTGATTATTGTGAGGCAATGAGTATGTGGAGGTAGGTCACAAATAAGGGTTTCTAGGACTCCCAAAAGAGGTTATGATAATTATATATCAAAATGATCAACACGATGCAAGAATTCCAATGAGGTAGGTCACAAATAAGGGTTGTATGGACACTCTAGACGTTTTTTCTTTATCTTTTTTCTAAACATTGGGGCACTGCATTGACATAATTGTCAAATTCTTGTTAGATTCAAATATATAGGAATTTGGAACAACCTCCCTTATAGAATTCTCTTCTTATTAAGACATAATGAAGAAATCTCACAAATAGTTTGCAAAGAGAAGGGTTTCAAGTTTTTCCAGGGTTTTGAAGTTAAGGGATTGTCATGCGAAATAACTCTCTTATATACATGTGTGCTCCCATAGTAGTACTCAACCAAATATATCATGGTACTAACTAAGGAGGATTAATAGTTAGCTTAGTCATACTACCTGGCTACTGAGGTACACGAGAGTATCTTCCCGATTGTTGTTATTTATCCCACTATAGAAATAAGAAAACCATAGGATAGTTTTAGGATAGCTATGGGACTTCCAATATACTTGAGTATGTGTTGAAGTAATTTCATGTGTAGGTGTTGTCTGATGTGGTACTATTAGAAGGGGTAACAAGAAGAGTGGCAATGGTGTCCAACAGTTGCACCAAATGAGGGTACAACATAACTAAGTATGAACTGTATTCATTGCATGCATTTCTCCCTAGGCATAGGTTTATCCATTGAACGATAGATATCTATGGTTATTTTCAGATGCTAGAACATGTCAATAACCTAAAAATATCTATCAATTATTAGAGGCATGTTTTCTTAGGTTCATGGATTTGATACCACTTATGGTGTTCCTTACCCTTGTAACCTGAAAATTGCATGCTATATTTCAATATTGGCATGCAATAAGCCAAAAATAAGTAAGACAAAACCAAAATTATGAGATAGTAATGGTAGAATATGTCATAAAAAGAGATTTGTTATTATGGGAACAATTTTCGTGGGTCTCTTATGCTAGGTCAACCATTCAATTGAGAAGGGATTTGCTACAATATTCTTCACAAAACTCTTCATAGCCTTGAATCGTATTTAGATAGGATTCAAATTTCCAAAACCCTAATTGATTGACATGGTTAAAATACAACTTCCTAATGGGTCTTAATTAATAAAGAGACCGTTTTAAAATTGATTGTTGAATACTAACTTGTTAACCCTTATTTTAAAGATATGTCCTTATACTCTGTATGATTAATTATTAGAGTAAGGCAAGTTAGGGTAGGACTTTAAAACTAATAAATATGGACCCTCACCGAAAGTTTTGAAGTGGGTCATAAAAACACTTGATAGTGTTCATGCTATTGAAGTTGTAAAGATAGGCACCATAAGTTTGACAAGATAAGAAGATGGAGGTGATGACATAGACGATTCAAATTCATGTGATGTTTATGATATGGATGTTTCATATGATTTTGAATTCGATTTATTTTCTAACATTGGACCAACTTCCTTTGAAGAATATTCTTCTCATCATGAGTGGAAAGCATCCATGTAGAATGAATATGATGTTCTCATCAAGAATGGGACATGGAAGCTGCTGGACCCTTCATTTTGAACAAAACCAATTGGATGCAAGTGGTTCTACAAGAATACGTACGAATAAAATGGTTCACTTGACAAGTTAAATGCGAGGCTTGTGGAAAAATATTTTGCATAGAAAGAAGGAATTTCTATGAGGAGACCTTTCTCCCCATGAATATTTTCCTATTCGTTCATTCATTGGGTGAGTAGGCCCATGTTCTCGGTGAGGTGGCCACATCAGAGGAAAGGGTTTGCATTTCAATAGGTTTATTAGATGACTTTGTAGGATTGGGTTGGGGTGGATGTTTTTTGGTATTCTCCATGTTTTCCTAGTGGCGGTTGTGTACCATGGGAGTATAAAAGTAGGAATTGCAAAAGGAGACTCAGGGGTAGGGTCTAGCAAAATAGGGTTATGGGAGATATATATAAAAGTTATTAGTGCGGGGCAATGAGTATGTGGATGTAGGTCACAAATAAGGTTTTCTGGGACTCCCAAAAGAGGTTATGATAATTATCTATCAAAATGATCAACATGATCCAATAATTCCAATGAGGTAGGTCACAAATAAGGGTTGTATGGACACTCTAAACATTTTTTCTTTATCTCTTTTCGAAATGTTGGGGCACTGCATTGACAGATGTTGATGTATATGTAACTTCAGAATGTATTTCACCTATGTATATTGTACTCCTATAGAGATGTTATTATTTCTCTATATGGAAGTGTCGTCATTTGTATTGACAAGGGTTGCAAGTGTCATAACTTTCTGATGGGTTATTAGACCACCATGTGTGGGGTCGGCCCTGATTAAGTTAGCCATGGGTTATTAGGCTAAGCTAGACAAGTTGTCCCCATAGGTTTATTGGGCAGGACAGGACAAATATAAATAGAGAGTGGGATGTCTCTATTTGATCAACTCAGTATTGTCTTCTACACTACTTGGAAAGTGGCGCACATGTGAGGAGGAGGATCACCTTCTAGTAGAAGACTACTTTGGTTGTATCATTGCTCTCTCTATCTCTGAGGAAGTTGTGGGGTTTTTCACCTTTATGGTTTTTCCCAGTGAAATTCTGTGTGTCTCTTGTCTCATGTGATTTCTTGGTGTGATTGATATGCATTGTTTTACTTGATATGCTGTACATGTCATTCTCGTAGTAAAGATCCTAGAGTATATTGAGTTAATGCTAAAAAAATAACATGGTATCAGAGCTAACCTGAGAAGAAGACATTGTGCAATGGCAGAAACTAGGGTTTCTTGTTTTTTGGGTTTCTCTCCACATATTTTGGAAAAGAAGTAAGGTAGATTGACTCTACTCATCAAGGAGAATCTATCTGTCCAATAAGAATTCAATTCTGGGCACTTTCAGTTTTGGCCCTAAAAATTAGGGTTTCCACAAAAATAGGAATTTCTGAAATCTGAAGACATAGCTGGAAGCTCTTTGGAAAAATTGAAGTTTAGAGCTTTGGATCGAGATTTTTGGTTGGGTAAATCTTCGAGAAACTCAAACCCTAATTCAGGGTCCATTTGAGTGAATCCAGGAAGACTAAAAGGCATTTCTGAAGGGTGAAATTTTGCAGCTCTCAAAATATGAATATACCAGGCTGATTAGCTCATCAAGGTGCATCTTTCTATCCTTTCAGAAGTTTTAAATTCAAATTTTGAATTTTTAGGGTTTCTCTTACAAACCCTAATCCGGTACCAAATCCAGTTTTCAGCAAATCAAGTGGTAAGACCTATATCTTTTCTATTTCCATTTGAAGTACTCTTTAAGATGTCTCACCACACCAAGCTTGCGGATAAGCTTGAAGGGGCTGATAACTTGCCAGCATGGAAGTATAGGATTGGGTTAATCCTGGAAGAAAATGAGTTGGACACTTATATAAGTGAAGAGGTCCTTGTCCCAGAGGGAGAAGAGGATAAGGCTCTTCACAAGAAGAACTTGGTCAAGGAAAAGAGAATCATTGTTGATTCTATTAAAGACCATCTTATTCCACATGTGTCATCTCTAAAGACACCCAAGGCAATGTTTGACTCTCTGACCAAGCTGTTTGAAGGGAAGAACATAAATTGGAAGATGACTCTGCAGAATCAATTGAAAGGGGTAAAGCTTCAGAGTGGAGAGACCATTCAATCCTATTTCTCCAAGGTCTCTCAGATCAAGGAACAACTTGAAGCTGTGGATGAAATGGTGGAGAATGGTGAAATTGTCATGACCACTCTGAATGGCCTACCTAGGTCATGGGATTCCTTTATCCAAGGAATCTATGCAAGAAGAAAACTGATCTCCTTCAGTAGGCTGTGGGAGGAATGCTCTCAAGAAGAAGCTAGGCTTGTGGCCCGAGAAAAAAAGATGGGAAATGAAGATCAATCTCTCACTGCTCACACCAAGAAGGGAAGCAAGTTCAAGGGGGAGCATTCTCATTCTAAGAAACCTTCTCACCACTTTAAAAATAGGAAACATCTAAGATGCTTCACAAGTAATGAGAAGGGACACTTTGTTGCAGATTGTCCCAAGAACAAAAGGGACAACAAGTTCAAAAAGAAGAAGAATAAAAAAAGAAGATATCATGATCATGCTGCTGAGGATGATGAACCTCCCAAGAAGAAGGCTAGATCAGAAAGTGATGACTCATCAAGCGAAGATGAATATGTTCTAATCTCTGCTCTCATAGGTACTATCTCTCAGGGTTGTAATGATTGGCTTATTGATAGTGGGGATTCTAAACACATGACTGGATTTAAAGAATCTTTTGTAAATCTATCTGAACATGAATCACCCCATAAGGTGAAACTTGGGGATGATTATAAATATCCTATCAAAGGAAGTGGTGAAGCCTCCTACAACCTAGACTCTGGGATGTCTTTGAAGATGAAAGAGGTTCTATATGTACCTGGGCTCAAGAAGAATCTACTCTCCATATCTGCATTGGATTCAAAAGGTATGAGGGTTGCATTTATAGATGGCCAAGTACTCATGTGGCCAAAAGGTAAGACCATAGATGATGTCGTAGTGATTGGAGAGCAAGAGGGAGGGTTTTACAAACTGAAGGGACAACCTGAACATGCCATGGTACATGAATCCATGGAGCCAAGTGAACTTTGGCATAGAAGGCTTGCACATGTGCACTATAGGGCACTGCCAATTGCAAGAAAATCTATAGAGGGTCTTCCTGAAATCAAGACAAAGCATGAAGGTGTTTGCAAAGGATTTGCAAAAGGAAAGAACACAAAGAAGGCAATCACAAGCAAGTAAGGAAAAAGGAATTATCCACTCCAATGTCATCTAGTTCTCTGAGTGGGTATGTATACTATGGTTCTTTCATTGATGATTTATCTAGAAAGACTTGGGATTTATTTCTTAAGGAACAAAGATGAAGTATTCAACAAGTTCAAGGAATTCAAGGCCTTGATAGAAAACCACACTGAAAAGAAGTTCAAGACCTTTAGATCCGACAATGTTGGAGAATTCACTTCAGCAGACTTCAAGTGCTATGCAGTGATTCAGGGATTAAGAGGGATTTCACCACTCCTTACAATTCACAACAGAAAGGAGTAGAAGAAGTTACTTCAGAATAGGACTCTAGCAGCTCCTGCAAGGAAGCAAAGATTCAGAGGGATTCCACCCAACAAACAAACAAAGATAAGTACTTGAATTGTCATTTCTTGTATATTCTGTTTGTTTAAATAATATTGTTCAATAATGTATATGCGTATGTTCCTAGACTTAGGGTGTGTATTATGCATATTAGAATAATTGCATTAATGAATAGTATACTACTAATATGCATATGATGGGTAAGTGGCTTATGGCACTATACAACATTCCATTACTACTTATCTAGAATGAAACCTCTTTGTTGACATGTTGGGAGTAGTGCAAACTCTTAACAATGTTCTGGTAGAGATTGGAATGCATCTAGAAAGTTACGGGATATGGATAAATGTTGTATTGAAGCATTGGCTAAAATAATTGCATGATTGTATGACATATATTCTTATGTGTAAGATTTTGTTATGAAACTATGAGAAGTTTCTAATCATGCAAGTGAATTTGACTTGTAGGAAAGATCGTGTACAATCACCTACAAAAGAAGGACTACAACATTTGTTCAGCAACAAATCTCTCTATTGAAGAATCTGAAGTCCCAAGACTAGAAGAGAAGTCTGTTGTGACTTCCAAGTGGATCTACAAGATCAAGCATGCTGCAGATGGAAGAATAGAAAAGTACAAATTAAGATTTGTAGCTCGTGGCTTCTCCCAGAAAGAGGGAATAGACTATGAAGAAAATTTTGCTCCTGTAGGAAGGTACACTTCCATTAGATCAGTACTTTCTCTGGCTACAGCGATGAAATGGAAGATACACTAGATGGATGTCAAGACAACTTTCTTGAATGGTGTAGTCGAAGAGGAAGAGTATGTGGAGCAGCCACTCGGTTTTGAGACACATGATAGAGAGTCATATGTGTGCAGATTGAAGAAAGCCTTGTATGGCTTGAAGCAAACTCCTAGGACTTGGTATGGTAGGATGGACAACTTTCTATCTAGTTTGGGCTTTACCAAGAGTAAAGCAGACTCTAACCTTTACTACAAGGTTGAGGAAGATCCTATGATGCTACTCTTGTATGTGGATGACCTGTTTGTAACAGGTGAAGATAGTTTGATTGCTGATACCAAGAGGAAGCTTGCTGCCGAGTTCGAGATGGACTTGGGAATGATGCACTATTTTCTAGGTATGGAGGTGTGGTAGAGTGTAGATGGGATCTTCCTTGGACAAGGGAAGTATGTAGTAGATATCCTAAAGAGGTTCGAGATGATGGATTGCAAGGCCATGGCTACACCTATGGCATCAAACTTGAAGCTTCTGTGTGATGCTTCATCTGAGACGGTTGATGTCACTATGTATCGTCAGATGATTGGGTCCTTGATGTACCTGATGAACACGAGACTAGATATTTGCTTTGTGGTGAACACATTGAGCCAGTTCCTGACGGATCCAAGAGGTGTTCACTTGGCTGATGTAAATCATATTCTGAGGTACCTGAAGGGTATAGTTGACTATGGGCTCAAGTATGATGCGAATCAAAAGTTTAACTTGCAGGGTTATGTTGATTCGGACTAGGCAGGCAGTGCTGCAGATAGGAAGAGCACATCTAGGTTCTACTTTAGTATGGGATCAAGTGTGATCTCTTGGTTTAGTAGAAAGCAATCCTGCGTAGCATTGAGTACAGCCAAGGCAGAGTATGTTGCAGCATGTTCGGCTAGTTGTGAGGCAGTATGGCTCCAGAAGCTACTGTCTGAGTTATTTGATCTCCTGCTGGAGGCTACTAGTATCTTTTGTGACAACTAGATTTGTGTGAAGATGTCTGAGAACCTGATGTTCCATGACAGGTCGAAACACATTGAGATCAAATATCACTATATCAGGGATATGGTGTAGAAATGAGCAGTGAAGCTCCTGTATGTTGCGACAGATGAGCAGGTTGCAGATGTGTTGACGAAACCGCTAGCCAGAGTGAAGTTCGAGTACTTCAGAGAGAGGCTTGGTGTTCTTCAGATTGACGACAATTCAAGGAAGAAATGATGGACACATTTGCTGGAGCAATTCCGAGCATGGTGAGAGGAGGATCCTTCCCATGGCTATGGATATAAGCACTAGATGGGCATCAGGACAATGTTCTAGTTTCTGCTCCGTATGATCAGTTGGATCATTTATATGTATGTATGTATGCATCATGTTGGATGTTGGATATGATCAGTTGGATCATTTATATGTATGTATGTATGCGTCATGTTGGATGCTAGATATGATTAGTTGGATCATTTATATGTATGTATGTATGCATCATGTTGGATGCTGGATATGAACAGTTGGATCATTTATATGTATGTATGTATGCATCATGTTGGATGCTGGATATGAACAGTTGGATCATGTATATGTATATGCATTATGTTAGATGCTTGGACCAAGTATCTGTATATGTATCAGGTGGATATGATTGTATGATCAGGTAGATCATGTATGTTGATATATATAAGGTGGATACATTGTATGATTAGGTGGATCATGTATCTTTGTATGTATCAAGTGGATACATTATATGATTGGGTGGATCATGTATGATGATATGTATCAGGTAGATACTTGGTATGCATCAGGTGGATGCATTATATGTTCAGGATGGTCATGGATGACGAGCTTCAGGATGTTGCTCCAGATGACATGTATCAGGTGGATACATTACATAATTAGTTGGATTATGTTTGATGAGTTTCGAAGACACAGATGCACATGAGCTTTTCGGACATGGTTGTAGATGTGTTCTCCCATGGTCGTGATGTAATTGCTGGGCTTTTCCAACATGGTGGCAGATGTGTTCTCCCATGGTCGTGATGTAATTGCCAAGGCCATTTGAGCATGGTTGTAGATGTGTTCTCCCATGGCTGCGATATAAGTGCTAGGGCCATTCGAGCATGGTTGTAGATGTGTTCTCCCATGGCTACGATATAACTACTAGGGCCATTTGAGCATGGTTGTAGATGTGTTCTCCTATGGCTGCGATATAAGTGTTGGTCCATTTGAGCATGGTTGTAGATGTGTTCTCCCATGGCTACAATATAAGTGTTGTGCCATTCTCGCATGGTTGTAGATGTGTTCTGACATGGTGTAGATGTAAGTGCTGTGTGATGTGCATCTGGGTTGTGCTTCGTGATACTCTGTGGCCGTGGAGAGGTTGTGCAGTAACATGTAAAATGTCTTGGGAGATCCGATAGGTTGAGATGTGTGCTTGTAATCAGTCCTGGGATTCTCTTTCAAGGTTTTGTTGACTCACATAATAAGTCCTAAGGATTCCATAGTATGGCCAGTGATGATGAAGACCTGCAGGTAGTGGGCCTACATCTAGTATGAAAAAGGACTCGCTCTGTAGAACTTCCTATGACGAGTATATTGAAGATTGATTGACATAGCAACAATAGTGATGATGACGATGATCCAGTGATGATGATCCAGAGAAGAAGACTTGTGCTAGCAGATCTGTGTCGAGAAATACCTTCCTAGTTAAGAGGGAGTGTTGATGTATATGTAACTTCAGAATGTATTTCACCTATTTATTTCATCTATGTATATTGTATTCCTATAGAGATGTTATTATTTCTCTATACGGAAGTGTCATCATTTGTATTGACAAGTGTCGCAAGTGTCATAACTTGCCAATGGGTTATTAGACCACCATGTGTGGGGTCGGCCCTGATTAAGTTAACCATGGGTTATTAGGCTAAGCTAGACAAGTCGGCCCCATAGGTTTATTGGGAAGGACAGGACAAGTATAAATAGAGAGCAGGATCTCTCTATTTGACCATCTCAGTATTGACTTCTACACTACTCAGAAAGTGGCGCACATGTGAGGAGGAGGATCACTTGCTAGTAGAAGACTATCTCTTGTACTTTGGTTGTATGATTGTTCTCTCTATCTCTGAGGAAGTTGTGGGGTTTTTCACCTTTATGGTTTTCGCCAGTGAAACTCGGTGTGTCTCTTGTCTCATGTGATTGCTTGGTGTGATTGATATGCATTGTTATACTTGATATGTTGTACATGTTATTCTCTCAGTAAAGATCCTAGAGAATATTGAATTAATGCTAAAAAATTAACAACGAAATTGTCATATTCTTGTTAGATTCAAATATATAGGAATTTGGAATGACCTCCCTTAGAGAATTGTCTTGTTGCTAAGACATAATGAAGAAATATCACAAACAGTTTGCAAAGAGAAGGGTTTCAAGTTTTTCCAGGGTTTTGAAGTCAAGGGATTGTCATGCGAAATAACTCTCTTATATACATGTGTGCTCCCATAGTAGTACTCAGCCAAATATATCATGGTACTAACTAAGGAGGATTAATAGTTAGCTTAGTCATACTACCTGACTACCCAGGTACGCAAGAGTATCTTCCCGAGTGTTGTTCTTGATCCCACTATAGAAATAAGAAAACCATAGGATAGTTTTAGGTTAGCTATGGGACTTCCAATATACTTGAGTATGTGTGGAGTTATTTCATGTGTAGGTGTTGTCTGATGTGGTACTATTAGAAGGGGTAACAACAAGAGTGACAATGGTGTCCAACAATTGCACCAAATGAGGGTACAACATAACTAAGTACGAACTGTATTCACTGCATGTATTTCTCCCTAGGCATAGGTTTATCCATTGAACGATAGATATCTATGGTTATTTCACTACAAAAAAATAGCCCTTTAGGGGCGGTTTTGTCTTGCAGGGGTCTTGGTAAAACCCCCCCTAAAATTTTTTTTAGACATTTGGAGGCGGTCTTCTAAAACCACCCCTAAAAGTCATGGAAATCGGACTTTTGGGGGCGGTTTTTTAAAAACCGACCCCAAAAGTCCTGAAATTTGACTTTTGGGGGCGGTTTTGGGAAAACCCCCCCTAAAATCCCAATTCTCATAATTGTTGGGGGCAATTTGTCAAACCCCCCCCTAAAAGTCATGAGAATTGAACTTTTGAAGGCTGTTTTTTTGGAACCCCCCTTAAAAGTCCTGAAATTTGACTTTTGGGGGCGGTTTTGGGAAAACCTCCCCCTAAAAGCCCAATTCTCATAACTTTTGGGGGAGGTTTGTCAAAACCCCCCTAAAAGTCATGAGAATTGAACTTTTGGAGGCGGTTTTTTTTGGAACCCCCCTTAAAAGTCATGAGAATTGAACTTTTGGAGGCGGTTGTTTGAAAACCCCCCCTAAAAGCTCAATTCTCATAACTTTTGGTGGCAGTTTGTCAAACCCCCCCCCCTAAAAGTCACGAGAATTGAACTTTGGGAGGCTGTTTTTTTGGAACCCCCCTTAAAACTCATGATTGAATTGAACTCTTGAGTGATGATTAAGGCCTTGCTACATCACATAATATCTAAATAGTGAATCTAATTTCAACTACAAGTGGGATATGTTGGTAATTTTTAGATCTGTAACACCAAAAATGAAAATTTTCATGCCAATTTCAACATGCTAATAATTTTCATTCTCCATTACCCTTTCTTCTCATTGTTTTCCCCTTTTTGTGAAGGGTGACTCAAGTGGATTCCAATGTACAACAATGGCAACAAGAGAGCATAACATAACACACACATGCCCATATCCAAGGCCTAGAATATATTTTAAACTAATGAGTTGAGTGAATTCAAGATGCAATTACAATAATTATTAGACAAAGAGTTCATATGACCAAGTGCATCACCTTGGATAGAACACATATTGGTAGTCAATAACAAGGATGGAACCTTTTGGATGTGCATTGGTTATTGATCAATGTTAAATAAGGTGACAATTAATTAAGAACAAGTACCTCCTACCCAAGTTGACGATCCTCTTTATTAACTTAGATGGGAAAAGGTTTTTTCAAAGTTGGACTCAAGTTTTGGGTATCATCATATGAGAGCAAAGGCTCACGGTCTACATTATTTAAGATGTGCCACCACCTGTCGCCTTGCTATAGACACATGTTAGTGCATACCAGTGCCAACTCAATTAACTGCGTGAAGAATCAGCTCTACACCATCGTCATCGGTGCTTATGATCAATGATGGTCAAAGAATAACTTTAGGTTAAACATGCCTGATAATGGCATGGTTCTGAACTTTACATGTATTGTTCTCAAGGAGTTGTTGTTAACACAAAGCTTTGGACCCAGTCTAATAAAATACGAGGAGAAAGAATTTTAAAGTTAACCAAAATTTAAATACATTGGTTAGGGTCGATGCTATATTCAACTTCATCAGTTTTGTTTCATCAGTTGCCATGTGTGCCTTAAAACAGTGAGTGGATGTGTCTTTCACCAAAATCCTGATTGCACTTTGATCCTTATTTGTTGCGCCATCGAAGAATCCCATGGGTGAATTACCAAATAAAATTGGTCAATTTATCAAAAAATTTACTTTGTCTGCACCTGGATCTATGACGAATACTGTTGATGCTTTAATAATACTTCTCCCAACCTCGTCTAGGTTCTGCTTGTAGCCTTAAAAAATAATGGCATTCATTAAAATCCATAACCCCCATGTGACAATAAAGGGAATTGATTTTACCTTGGGATTTGTTAAAAACCATAGCTTTAAATTTTCTTAAAGGGGCTGCAGATGCCAATTATTTTTTACTTGAAGAATGTTACAAATCAAAGTCCAAAGCTCCTAAGTAATGCTACAATCTATTGCAAGATGTTGTATGGTCTCCTCACTGCTCAAACATAATGGATAGGCTGAAGATCCAATTCCACCCGTTTATTTGTAAATCTCCCCTGTTAAGACTTTATTTCGTAAGCATAACCACATAAATAGAATTGATTTTGGAGGAGATTTGATTTTCCATATCACTGTATACCACCACTTCAAATCATCATTCTCATAAAGATATATAAATGCATTATAGGCCTCTTTTATTGTCTGCACAATCCCTTCTATTTTGTTCCAAGTCCAAGCCAACCTATCTGGTTCTGTAGACAGAGTGATCCCATTTTGGTAAATTCCCTGTATGTATGTGTTCCATTCACCGGCTAGAGTTCCTATTTTTCCGAGATCTTGTGCAGAGAGCCAAATACTAGAACCTGTCAAGTTGGAGATATTTTTCTTATGTATATATGCAAGATAATAAAGGTTCTGACTATGTAGGTGTGGTAGAATTTCTTTTGATAGTATAAAGTCAGATCCTCCACCGAGAAAAGGATCCAAGCCTAAAAGAACTCTCGTACCTGTACCAACCTTCCAAGCAATCCACCGCTTAACCACAAGTAGTGTTGTCAATATATTTTTCCAGATAATGGAGGCTATTGGGAAAGCAAAGTTTTTCTTTGACCTCAGTCATAATACAACATCAACTCCTTTCAAATATTTCCTTCTCATAATGACAATCCAAATACCATCATGAAAAAGTGCCCTCCACAGTGATTTGGTAGTTAGGGCCTTGTTAAAGAGATTGAGATCTCTTATTCCCCAACCTCCCTGATTTTTTGGCTTTGCTACCAGAATCCATCTTGCCAAATTGTAACCCCCCTGAAAGTCCAACTGGTTGTCACAACACAGTTCCATGCATGTCAGACAAACTTTTAGAAAAAAATATTTAGCTCTAACATGATCCAGCATAGTCTCTTGAAGAAACACAACATCAGGTTTAACTGTAGACAAAATCTCCTTGAGGGATAGCATCTTGGACTAGGCACCCACAATCCCCCTAATGTTAAGAGAGATTAAGACTAGCATTAAGGAACCCTCATATTAGGGTTCAATGCTCTAAGTTTCCCAGCAGGAGAAGGAACAGAAACAGGATAATTTGAAGAAACCATTATGGGGTATGTTGCCAACCCTCCTTTAACAACCCCCATGTTTTTTTTCCTGTTAGTGGATTTTTTTTAGGCTTCTTTCTAATGGTTACATTTACAATATCCACAAGGCTATCTCCATCTACAAATGAGTTATAGGAGGTCTGAAGAGGTGCTTTATTAATAAGAACTTCTTTGTATGAGGGTTCTGAGGGTTTGGTAAAAAAGTTTGTATCCAATGGAGAGGGAGAAGCCAAGGTGCATTCACTGTGTAAATGAGGGGTAAGGTGAAGTCCCTGAGGAGAGGTCTCAGTCAAAATAGGGCTTTTGGGATTTGTAACAACCAACAGTTCTATCGATGAGGGGGAAATCAAAGGAGGGTTTTATGAGATGATAGGGTTCAAATGAGAAGTAAAGGGATGGGAATTGTTGTATGGTCTCCTCACTACTCAAACATAAGTATCCTAAGTAATGTTGCAATCTACTGCAAGATGTTGTATGGTCTCCTCACTGCTTAAACATAATGGATAAGATGAAGGTCCAATTCCACCCCTTTCTCTGTAAATCTCCCATGTTAAGACTTTATTTCGTAAGCATAACCACATAAATAGATTTGATTTTGGAGAAGCTTTGATTTTCCATATCATTGTATACCACCACTTCAAATCATCATCCTCATAAAGATATATAAAGGCATTATAGGCCTCTTTTACTGTCACAAACTCTTATATTTTGTTCCAAGTCCAAGCCAACCTATATGGTTCTGTAGACATAGTGATCCCATTTTCGTAAATTCCCTGTATGTATGCGTTCCATTCACTAGCTAGAGTTCCTGTGAGTCCGAGATCTTGTGCAAAGAGCCAAATTCTAGAACCTATCAAGTTAGAGATATTTGTCTTATGTATATATGCAAGATAATAAAGGCCTCGACTGTGTAGGTGTGGTATCAGTTCTTTTGATAGTATAAAGCCAGATCCTCCACCCAGAAAAGGATCCAAGCCTAAAATAACTCTCATACCTATACCAACCTTCCAAGCAATCCACCACTTAACCATAAGTAGTGTAGCCAATAGATTTTTCTAGATAATGGAGGTTATTGGGAAAGCAAAGTGTTTCTTCCTCATCCATGATACGACATCAACTCCTTTCAAATATTTTCTTCTCATAGTGGCACTCCAAATACCATCATGAAAAAGCGCCCTCCACAGTGATTTGGTAGCTAGGGCCTTGTTAAAGAGATTGAGATCTCTTATTCCCCAACCTCCCTTATTTTTTGGCTTTTCTATTAGACTCCATCTTGCCAAATTGTAACCCCCATGAAAGTCCAACTGGTTGTCGCAACACAGTTCCATGCATGTTGGACAAACTTTTAGAAAAAAAATCTTTAGCTCTAACATGATCCAACATAGTCTCTTGAAGAAACACAACATCAGGTTTAACTGTAGACAAAAGCTCCTCGAGGGATAGCATCTTGGACTAGGCACCCACAATCCCCCTAATGTTAATGTAAGTCACCTGCAACAATTAATTAACAAGAATACGCGAAATAGCAGAAATGACAGAACTCAGAATCACTTTTGTATTGATCACAGGCCACTTCGAGGGGGCAACCTCCTTTGAGCAAGCTCAATACAAATAACTTCACGGTGCCTTCATAGGTCTCAACACACACTTATATACTAATTCTAGGCGCCAATACTATGGGTCGAAACCATGGGCCGTTACAAACTATGGATCACAATACTACGGGCGACTTACAAAGCATATGCGCCAACAATAATAACACAAACTATTGATCAACAAATACTACAGGATGTCTTACAAAGCATATGCGTCCAACAACAACCTACTAACAAAGTAAAGACATGGGTTCCTAACATCCCCTCCCCCTTAAAAAAAGCTTTGTCCTCAAAGCTTTAGATGTGGAAATTGTTGTTGAATCTGAAGGAGTGGTTCCCATGTAGCATCCTCGGGTTGCATGCCGTGCCACTGAATTAAGACCTCTGTGATAGAGCGAGAGAGAAGCTGACGCGTGCGCCGATTGAGGATGGCCTCTGGCTCCAAAAGGATGGATCCTTCATTATCCAGTTCAGGTAAAATCGTTTGGCCGCTGATGTTGGTGCCAAGAACTTTCTTCAGACAAGAGACATGAAAGACTGGATGAATGCGGGAAGAAGGAGGAAGTTCCAATTTATAAGCAACAGACCCAATCTGCTGAAGAATCCGATATGGCCCATAGAACTTTGGAGCGAGCTTATGACGCCCTTTGAGTTTCAAGGAGGATTGTTTGTACGGCTGAAGACGAAGAAAAACCATATCGCCAACTTGAAAAGTGCACTCCGAACGGTGCTGATCAGCTTGTTGCTTCATGCGATTTCTTGCCATGTGAAGATTGTCCCGCAAAATGCGAAGAATCTGATCGCGGTTGCGAAGGACCGTGTCAACTTCCTGAACTGGTGAACTGGTGGGGGTGTATGGGAGAAGAGCTGGAGGTGCCTGACCATAGACTGCTTCATATGGGGTCATTTTAGAGGTAGTGTGGTAAGAGGTATTGTACCACCATTCAGCGAGAGGGAGCCACTTTGCCCACTGATGTTGTTGTTCCGAGGTGAAGCAATGAAGATAAGTTTCCAAGCATTTATTGACAATTTCAGTCTGACCATCTGTTTGTGGGTGATACCCTGAACTCATCTTCAGTTTGGTGCCAGTGTGGCGAAATAGTTCTGTCCAAAAATGACTAGTGAAAGTCGCATCATGATCCGAGACAATGGAAGAAGGGATGCCATGAAGACGAAAGATCTGGTCCATAAAAATTTGAGCGACAGAGGAGGCTGTATAGGGATGGTTGAGAGCACAAAAATGACTATATTTGGAGAGACGATCAACCACAACAAGAATCACTGTCTTCCCGCCAGATTTAGGGAGCCCTTCAATGAAATCAATAGAAATATCTGTCCAAATCCGTGTAGGTATGGGCAAGGGTTCAAGCAATCCTAGAAGGAGTGTTGTTTCACCCTTATTGCGTTGGCAGGTATCACATTCAGCCACCATCTGTTGAATTGTCCTTTTCATGCCTTGCCAAAAGAAGTTACGCCGTGCTCTTTCATATGTTTTGAGGAACCCAGAGTGCCCGGCCGATGGAGAAGCATGGAGTTCATAGAAGACAGCCTGTTGAAGATCTGTGCTCTGGGGAAGCACCAGACGACCCTTGTATCGCAGAGAAGCACCATCCCAAGAGTAATGTGGGACAGCAGAAGGATTGTTGGTCAAGCGTTGGATGATTTGAGATAAGGAAGAGTCATTGACATAACCCTGTTGAACAAATTGCAACCAATTTGGAACAGGCATAGAAATAGCTGAAAGAGAACCTTGGGCATCAAATGTGCGAGAAAGAGCATCTGCCACAATATTGTCTTTACCCTTCTTGTAAGTGATCTCATAGTCATAACCCATGAGTTTGCTAACCCATTTCTGTTGTGCCGGAGAGGAGACACGCTGGTCCAAGAAATATTTCAGACTCTGGTGATCAGTCTTGATGCAGAAATGATTCCCTAATAGGTATGGACGCCACTTCTGTACTGCATGCAAAATAGCCATCATTTCCTTCTCATAGGTAGAGGCAGCTAAATTCTTACCTGAAAGGGCTTTACTGGTGAACGGAATGGGGTGTTCATCTTGAAGGAGAACAACACCAAGTCCATTGCCGCAAGCATCACTCTCAATAGTGAAGGGCTTGGAAAAATCAGGCATAGCTAGCACCGGTGTAGTACACATAGCTTGTTTTAGTTTGTCAAATGCACACTGAGCAGCAGGTGTCCATGTAAAAGCATCTTTTTTCAATAGAGCAGTTAATGGAGCTGCAATATTCCCATAATCCTTGATAAACTTGCGGTAGTAGCCAGTCAACCCCAAAAAACCACGAAGGCTCTTGAGTGTCTGAGGATGTGGCCAATTGTTCATGGCCTCGATTTTGGTAGGATCCACGCGAACCCCTTGTGCTGAGATAATGTGCCCGAGATACTCAACTTCCTTTTGTCCAAAAACACATTTAGACTGCTTGGCATGGAGATGATGGTCAGAGAAAAGTTGCATGACAAGATCCAGATGCTGGAGATGTTCATCCCATGTTTTACTGTAGATGAGGATATCATCAAAGAATACCAGAATGAATTTCCGCAAGTAGGGTCGAAATATTTTATTCATTAAGGCCTGGAATGTGGAAGGGGCATTAGTGAGGCCAAAGGGCATGACCAAAAACTCATAATGGCCATCATGTGTGCGGAAAGTTGTTTTAGGAATATCATCCTCATGAACCCGAATTTGATGATACCCAGAACGAAGATCCAACCGGGAGAAAAAGTGAGCCCCATGAAGCTCATCAAGAAGCTCATCAACAACAGGAATTGGAAACTTATCCTTGATGGTGAGGTGATTAAGTGCTCGGAAGTCAATGCAGAGGCACCATGACCCATCTTTTTTGCGGACAAGAATAACTGGAGAAGAAAAGGAACTAGTGCTTGGGCGAATAATACATTGCTTCAATAAGTCCCGAACGAGCATTTCAATCTCCGTTTTTTGGTGAAATGGGTAGCGATAGGGCCTGATGTTGGGAGGAACGCTACCAGGAAGGAGCTGAATACGATGGTCTTCTGGCCTGGAAGGTGGTAATCCCACTGGTTCAGCAAAGACACTTGTATACCGATCCAGAATTTGTTGTAGATCCAAAGGAGTAGTGGAGACCGCTGATGGTTGCATCTGGATGGAATGGATCTGAGCGATGACACCATGTGAATTCTTCTTGAGGAGTTTTTCCATGCGATGTGAACGGATGATGCTGAGAGAACCTGGTTGTAATCCTGTCAATGTGTGTTTGTGTCCATTCTCGGAAAACTGCATCCAAAGTTCGGCAAAATCCCATAAGATAGGGCCGAGTGTGCGTAGCCATTGAGCGCCCAAAACCACATCACATCCACCTAAGGGCAAGGCAAACATGTCAAAGCGCAAGGTATAATCTCCCATAGAGATACGCACATTTCGACACTTCCCTTTGCAAGGTAAGGTGCCCCCATTGGCAATCATGACTTCAAAGTTGGAGCAAGGATGGATAAAACAATCAGCTTGTTTGGCGATCCGAGGGTCAATGAAATTATGCGTGCTACCAGAATCAATGAGGATTGTAAGAGGAAGCTTCTTGAAGTAACCCCTGACCTGTATTGTTTGGGGGGTGGTGATTCCAGCTAAAGCATGGAGAGATATCTCTGGCTGGTCATCCTGAGACGGAGGGTCACTAGGCGGTTCCTGAATGTCGACCGGAGCATCCAGTGTTTCTAGATCTTCATCACCCATTTCAGAGGCAGGCGGAGACTCCACATCCAGGAGATAGAGCTTTTGCTGAACACATCTATGTCCCCAAGTGAATTTCTCATCACAATTATAGCAAAGCCCCTTTTCTCTGTGTGCTTGCATCTCTGTTTCAGACAAACGCTTGATAGGAGTCGGTCGAGGAGCCTGCGGTATAGGTGGTCGCTGAGAACCCATATTTCAGAAGGGAACAAAAGTGGGCTTGGAGCGTTGTTGGGCTGCAATCTTGTCTTCTGCCAACTTAGCCAACCCGAGTGCTTCCATCATTGTGTTGGGACAGAACATTTTGACCTCAGAGCAAATGGCATCCTTTAGACCACTGATAAAGCAACTCCGGTAAAATTCATCAGACAATCCTTCGGTGTGGTTGGCTAGATTCTCAAATTCGGTTTGATACTCTCTCACAGTGCCAGTTTGGCGAAGTTTAGTGAGGGCTCCTGTGAAGTCATCAAAAGCACTAGGACCAAATCGTTGCAAAAGGAGCTGGCAAAATTCTGGCCAGTTGGGCTGTGGATGAGCCTTGATGTACCAACAGTACCATTGAAGAGCTTCCTGTTCCAAATGAAAGGATGCCAACGGAACTTTGTTGCCATCAAAAGTATTATGCAGACTGAAGTACTGTTCTGCATGATAGATCCATCCAGTTGGATCGGTACCATTGAAGCGAGGAAAATCAAGCTTTGGACCACGGAAATTGTTGGAAGAAGAGAACCCATTTTCTACTAAAGACTCGGACTGCCATTTGTTGTTCATAGCTGAATGTTCAAGATGGAGACCGAGAAATTTTTCATCCAGATCCTGGAGTTTGGCTTGGATGGCTGCAAGTGCTTCCTCCATGGTTTTTGCTCCTGCACGGGTGACAACCATAACCAGGATTTTTTTTTTTTTTTTTTTGTGACTGGGTAGGAAAACAAAAACAGGAACTACTTCAGTAAGGGAAAATTTGGATTTGGGAAAAAATCAGAAAGGTAATTGGAGTTTGACTAGGTTTTGGACACTGTTGGATAGACAGGGAAGCAAAAATGAGGATTTCAGAAACGGGGTAAAAGAATGGTAAAATTTGGCAGAGGGGAACAAAGAAGCAGAATTCAGAAAGGAACTCTGTGGTAAAATTTGAAGGTGATTGGGTGAAATCTGAGGAAGTTATGGCAAACCCTAAAAATAGACAAATGTGGGATTTCGGGCTTTGGGAAGGGGAATTGGGGATAGGGTCCTCAGGACTAAAATATGCAGAATGGGATGACAGGGGTTCCCCGAAAATTTCAAGGAAAACAGAGTGAAAATAAGGGAGATATGGAGAAAAAACAGATTTTTTTTTTTTTTTTTCCAGTTCAGACTAGAGCGCCTATGGCTCGAAAGAGATCTGGAACAGCGCCGAATGGATTGAAAATGGCTGAATCTGGAACGGATTGCAAAATAGATCTGAAACGGCGCAGCAGTGATCGACAATAGTTCAGCTGAAAGTAGATATGGACCCCAGGTATGTGCGGCTTCCTAACAGTTCAGGGGTTTCACTCGGCCACCAATGCTGTCTGACGGCTTGCGTATTGGGGAAATACCCCTCACTCCACGGCTCAGGTAAAACTGATAACCGCTTTGCCACAAACGACAGCTATTGGTTTACCTCACGGGTGGGAACTAGTCAATCAGGTAGGGGTCGTTGCCCTTTTCGCTGGCAGGTCCTCTCAATGGGCCAGCTACTTCGGGGTTCCTGTGGTACTCCTCACAATGAGTTTTAGGGCTTATGCCCAAGTACTTCCCACAGTTAAGCGGATAGGGATTATTCCCAAATCCGAACCTGCAACAGATGCGAAAAACAATTTGACGGAAATTTCACCCAGCGAGCCCAAGAAAGTGCTATGATACCAGATGTAAGGCACCTGCAACAATTAATTAACAAGAATACGCGAAATAGTAGAAATGACAGAACTCAGAATCACTTTTGTATTGATCACAGGCCACTTCGAGGGGGCAACCTCCTTTGAGCAAGCTTAATACAAATAACTTCACGGTGCCTTCATAGGTCTCAACACACACTTATATACTAATTCTAGGCGCCAATACTATGGGTCGAAACCATGGGCCGTTACAAACTATGGATCACAATACTATGGGCGACTTACAAAGCATATGCGCCAACAATAATAACACAAACTATTGATCAACAAATACTACGGGACGTCTTACAAAGCATATGCGTCCAACAACAACCTACTAACAAAGTAAAGACATGGGTTCCTGACAGTTAAGAGAGATTGAGAATAGCATTAAGGAACCCTCATATTAGGGTTCAATGTTCTAAGTTTCCTAGAAGGAGAAGGAACAGAAACAGGGTAATTTGAAGAAACCATTATGGGGTATGTTGCCAACCCTCCCTCAACAACCCCCATGTATTTTTTCCTATTAGTGGATTTGTTTTTAGGCTTCTTCCTGATGGTGACATTTGCAATATCCACAAGGCTGACTCCATCTAGAAAGGAGTTATAGGTTTGAAGAGGTGCTTTATTAATAAGAACTTATTTGTATGAGGATTTCGAGGGTTTGGTAAACAAATTTGTATCCAATGGAGGAGGAGAAGCCAAGGTGCATTCACTGTGTAAATGAGGGGTAGTGTGAGGTCCTTGAGGAGAGGTCTTAGTCAAAATAGGGCTTTTGGGATCTCTAACAACCAACAGTTTTGTCAATGAGGGGGAAACCAAAGGAGGGTTTTCTGAGATGACAAGGTTCAAATGAGAAGTAGAGGGATGGGAATTGTTAAAATTTTCCAAGAAAATTTCCCAAAAATGCTCAAAAATATCGACCAACCACTCCTCATTACTACTTAGCAAAAGAATGTCTTATTCAGTTAAATAAGTAAAGAAATTTGGAAAGAAAATCTTTAACTTACCAATGAAAGATTCAGTAGAGGGGAATTGACTGGGCACCTCCATCTGAGCATTCTGAGTCCTCCCATTTAAGTCTTCTTCTCCCGCTTCTGAAACTAACTCCAACAACTGAGCCTCTCCAACCACTGAAGAACAATTTGTTTTTATATGGCCGGTGGATCTGCATACATGACACTGAAATGGTTCTCTCCAATAGTCTAGGCTTTGAATGAAGGACCCATTTTCAGTGACAATCTCAACTTCTTATGGTGGTCCTAGGTCCATGTCGAGCTCCACTAAAATCCAGGCCATGCATTTGTTATTCCGCCTTAGCTCCCTTTCACCAAAGAAAAAAAATATGCCAACAACATCTCCTATCCCTCTCAAAACTGCTAGATCCTAGTAGTCATGGGGAGGTTGGGCATTAGCATCCATAAGCATCTCTTTTGGAAGAACAATGTAAAAGGGTTGAAACCTGGATACCAACACCTACCCCCAATTATAACTCATTGCACCATAATGACCCCTACTTGATCACTAATTACCCCTAAATAATCCATGCTTATCAGTAATTAACCCTTGATAACCTCTAAATGACCCCTACTTTTTTCCAAGGAAAACCTCGTGGAGAAACCTATTAGATTTTTCCAAACATTCATAGATGGCATATTCCCCAGTAAATCCATCGATGAAGACTACTGTGCCTCACACACAAGGATTCGAAATGGGCACATGCTACCATGAACCTAACTAAATGCCCAACATCATGGACAACCACTAGTTTAGCTAATCCCTTGGGCTTAAATGGCTCCTACTTACCCATAATTGACCCATAGGTACCATTAATTGCCCCTAGTTAACCCATAATTGACCCTTAATTACCACTAATTAACTCATAATTACCCCATAGTTCCCCCCTTATTAACTAGTAATTACCCCTAAATAATCCATGTTTACCAATAATGAACCCTTGATAACCTTTAAATGACTATACATTTTCCAAGGAAAACCTCATGGAGAAACCCAATGGATCTTTCCAAACATTCATATATGGCATATTCCCTAGTAAACCCATCAATGTAGACTAGTGTGCTTCACACACAAGGATTCAAAATGGGCATATGTTGCCATGAACCTAACTAAATGCCCAACATCATGGACAACCACTAATTTAGCTAAGACCTTGGGCTTAAATGGCCCCTACTTACCTATAATTGATCCATAGGTACCATTAATTTCCCCTAGTTAACCCATAATTGACCCCTAATTATCCCATAATTGACCCCTTATTAACCCCTAATTGCCACAACTCATTACCCCTAAATGACCCTTGATTACCCATAATTGACCACAAATTATCCCCAAATTATCACTAATTAACCCCTAATTACCCTTCATTTACCCCTAATTACCCATAAATGACCCATAACTTTGCGCAGGGCCTGAGTCCATCACATAGGCCTTATAAAGGGAATTTTTGGCTTATGAGTGGGATATGGTGGTAATTTTGGGATATATAACACCATGATTATTTTTTTACAACTAGGCCATGGTTTGAGATTAACTTCTAGGGCCTAAGTTCATATAGTTTCCTCTAGGTCTCACAAGTGATGTGTAGTACCCCAAACGACCACACATGCCATACAAAGGAAATGTACTTTTGGCATTGGACCACTGAATAGGTGATGAGAACCACACTTAGCATCCCAAATCTTTCAATTAATGAGCACCATATCACTCTCACATGCCAAAGTATGGTGGCTTGAGGCCCCACACATGGCCCATGAGGCTCAAGGACAAATGTTATGGCCAAAAAACCTATATCTTGGCACCAGACCATGCATTAGGCACTAAAACTAACCTCTAAAGTGGAAAACCTCAAAATCACCACCATAATGCACTCATGGGGTGAGATTTCCTACTAATTTCCTGTGTGGTTGTTGTGGGCCCACACATGGCCCATGAGCTCTAAAAAAAAGTGTTATGGCTCAAGATCTTGAATTTCAACCCTAAAACATTTTATGATTCCTGAAGACCATCCATGGTGTGATAAACCTTGAAATGAACAACACATCTCACTCATATGCCAAATATTTCCTTTGTAGGACTCGTGTGGTGGTCCACGGTCCCATGTATGGACCATGAGATCCAAATACAAATTTTATGGGCCAATAACTTGTATTTTGTATCAACCTTGGCTTGGACACCAAGAAGTTACATCCCCATTATAGGACCATATCTTGCTGGCATGATGAAGATTCCATTTGTAAGGTCTATGTGGTGGTTTATGATCCAAAAAATAGATCATAAGCCCCATATATGAATGTTATAGTGTATGCCTAGGGATTTTAGCATTGAACCATGAAATATGCATTGAGAACCATGTCTAGTGTTAGAAAGCGGAAAATGTCTATCATATCTCATTTGTAGGCTAATGATTCCCTATGGAGGACATGTGTGGCGGTTTGACGGCTTGAAAATGGACCATGAGCTTAGAGAAAAATTCTATGACCTAAGACCTTGATTTAACCTTATATCATAACAAGGGCCTTGAAAATCATCCCTAGCGTGCCCTTCCTCAAAATGGTGAACATATCTCACATATAGGCTAAGATTCCCCATGTAGGTGTTGTGTTATAATCTAGGTCTCCATTCATGGGCCATGATCCCTAAGGTAATTCATATGGCCTTGTACCTTAAAACCTTGGTCCATGGCGTAGGGACTGAAATCCATACTTGATGTTCCAAACCTCAAAATGGCCAACATATCTTACTCGTTGGCTAAATATTACCTATGTAGTATATGGGGCCTTTGAGGTGGTCTAGGGAATCACACTTGACCCATGAGCCCCTTACCCTTAGACATTATGTTTTGACTTGATAATATGGTTCAATCGATTATAACCATTCTTGGTCGCATAGAGCTTGAAATGGCCATTTCTTGCTTGTAAGCCAGATATTTCCCTCATAGAGATGATGTTATGGACTAGGGCCCCATTTGTGGGCCTCGATCCATTGAGGAAAATGTTATGGACTAGGACTTTATATGTTTCCCCTAGAACATGGACTAGGGCATGAGAGCCATCCTTAGTGTGCCAAACTTGAAATGAACACTATATTCCACTTACATGATAAATATTCCCTTTATAGGGCTTGTTTGGTGGACATAGGCCTATTAATGTCATATGATCCCTAGAGACAAAATGGCCTAAGGTAAGGTTGATGCAGAAGAATTATCCTTACTTACATGGCATATTTGGATGTGTGAGGTTTTGAGTTTAATTAATGTGTCCTCCCACCTTATAAATGGCCAACTTTTGCCTTTTATTTGTCCCTTTGCCTTGACACATTAATCACATATTACATTCTTTTACTCCCCCAAATTCCTCACTAGTCATGTGTTCGACAAATGAAGGTCAATGCCCAAACTATGATGATAATCTTAAAAGGTACCATGATGGAATGCCCTCACCGTTTGGCAATTTTTGTTGGTAATTGTAACTGGTATATCAAATCCACTCCAAGTATCTATTTGGTCCACATAAAGAAACAACAAGACCAATGTAAGAACATCTCTCCATGCTTGAAACAATGCATATCTCCATTGCAACATTCTCAATTTGTGAGCCTCCTTGATTTTCCCATTTTATATGCAATCCCAAATCACAACATTCCATGAGACAACATTATTCTCAAGCATGTTATTAAACATTTTTGAGCTTTGTCCATCCTACCATTATGGGAATATTTCATAAGCATTATAGTCCACAAAATGGTGTCTCATTGAGACATTCTATAAGCCACGTGATGAGCATATTATAATCAACCCTCCACACCAATTGTTACAAGTAAAGATGGCATTCTTTGGAAATACATCCACAAATTATCAATGCTCTAAAAGGTCCCAGAGAATCTAGCTTTCCGCATCCAACCTTTACACTCATCCTTTCTTTTCAAAGAGGGACTTTGTTGTGGCTAGGCTGTATTCTCTAATGATTCAACGTTCCTAATTGGGGAGGACCTTAATCGTACTTAAGATTTCCAAACATTAATCTAGAATTTGTCAGGGATCAATGAACCCATATACATTAGTTATATTGCCCTTTACCCTTGAGTCTAAAGTATAAATCGCTAGTCATCTATCAATAGGTGGTAAGTTGGTTTTCTAGATCCATGTTTATGGGATCCTACATCATTGCCATAACTTTTGAAAATCCTCTCAATCCTCTAGTCGAGCAATCACATCCTCCCCATATCATTTTGGTGAATTTATGCATGTTACACATTTTGCATTTTGTTTATTGAATAAACACCAAGTCTAGTTTTTCTACTCTTGTTTTGTTTTTCAAATGATTTGTTTTGTTAGGTGCATTATTGCCCCTTATGTTCCACAAGAGAATTTTCATTTAGAAGGCCTAGGCATTTGAAGAAATGTCTCCTTAAGTGAGGTTGTTTTTCTTGGGTTAATTAATTGCTCCCCTTTCTCCTTCAAGTTATCATTGACAAGTTTCTCGCCTCGTCCCAACTTAGATTTTGTCAACTTCATGGGATTTGTGTCTATTCATGATCATTTCTTATAGGAACTTGACAATCCTTCAACATTTCTATCCTCCCATTTCCATTTATCATGTGCTAGTGTAGATTCACCAGTTGGTAACTTGAAAGGGAAATTATAAATGTTTTATTATAATGCAAGGATAATAACTCCATGTCCACTTCTTCCACATCCTCCTCCTCCTCTTGCATTCAATTATAATATATATATATTCTTTATGCTCTCTTTTCCTTTTTTAGTATCAAGGTCATTTGCAATATTACTATTTTATCATTGCCACAATCTCATTCCTCATCCTTTGTTGATTCCATTTCTTTGGTGTGGTTTCTATCTTAAATTCATTTAGTTTCATGTATATAGCCTCTTATTTGGTCTCCTAGTTATTTTTTCTTCCTCCTCCCCTCCTTGGATATGATTTTGATTTGTTGTTTGATTAGTGTGTATTGTATCCTTCATTATTAATTTCCCTTTAGTTTCATTATGATCTTGATTGTCTTCTTTATTTATTCCTTGAGATTTATATCCCTCCTTCTCCATCTTCTCATGGTTATTCACCTCATGAGTGAGTTTAATGAAGCAAGGGACCTTGGTTTGGGTTTCTTAGTGGCACCACCTTCCCTTTCCTCTAATTAACTACTACTCAACCATCATAGTTCCTATTTCCATTCTCCTCCACTTGCACATGTTTAATATTAAGGGGGTTGTCCCGATTGCAATGTGTTTTTTAATGAATCGCTTGCACAAATGGCATATTATATTTATGTGGCCTTTTAACTCAAGTCTTTTTGAACAAAATATCACAATTTCAATTACACCATTGATGCAGCATGTTAACCTTGAAAATTTTTGTATGTTGCATTACATCTGGCTTGACACTAACCTCTGGAAAGGATTCTATGTTCCACCTTTTGTTTGTTTCCTAATTTTATCACTTAATGTACGCCAAATGCATAATGTCAACACATTTACTATTGAGTTGTGTGTGCCACTAGTAGTAGTTTGTTTTGTTCCACCCTTGATTTTCAGAGTGCGTGATCAACGGAAAACATGAGTAAATGAGTCTATTGTTATCTTTTAATCGGAAATTAATCTCCTTAATAAAAACACATCTTTTAATTGAAAACTAGAATGTCACAATTTCAATTACACCATTGACGTAACATGTTAACCTTACTAGATTTTGTATGTTGCATTACACGTGGCATCACATTAATTTCAGAAATGATTCTAGGTTCCATGTTTTGTTTCTTTCATAAGTTTATTACTTAATATACTTCAAATGCATAATGTTGACACTTGTTATTTTTATTTGGAAATTAATTCCTCAATAATAAAAAATTATATATTTTAATTGAAAATTAAATTCTTTAATAAAAAAATTATTATTGAAAGGTATTTTTTAATAAAACTTGATAGTTGAAGAGTTATTGTTTAGCATAAAAAACTAAACAAAACATAAAAACAAAAAATTAGTTGAAAGGGAAAAGATGAAATGAATTAGCCCTTCACTTTTTTCCGCCTCTACCAATTTTTCCTACAGATATGAAATGAACTCCGTCATGTTGGTCTGCAGAGTCTTCGTCGCGCTGGTTTGGAGATTTTACAATGGTTTGGTGGAAGGGAGTTGTGATCGACATAAATCCTGAGGGGAATCATATTTTTGAGAAGGGGAAGGGAAGCAGACACAGAGGGAGGCCGAGGGTATGCAGAGAAGAGAAAGAGAAAGAGGGCATCCCCGCCTTAGCCATTGTGTCTTCACATTATGCATTTTAGGAGCAAACGAGGTTTGTATCTATCCTGTATTGAATGGTTATTTGAACTTCGAATTGAAACAATCAGTTATGATGATGCTTCCCTATGTAGAGAACAGAGCAACAAGTGCATGGAGTTCTGAACTTGATTGACCTTGATGGAAGTGGATGTCTTTCCCGAAGTGGCTCTACTGGAGATCGCCTTAAAGAAACTCATGTTTTTATCTTGATGAAAATTTTATTCACAAATTAAAAGACAACCTTATTTTAAGTTTTTAACTAATATTTTGATCATCATGGTAGCCTCTTGTAATTTTTCTTTTTACAATGCAACAAGAGGCACAACTTTGACATTTGAATAGGTAAATGCATTAAAACTAATATAGATGACTTTATATCCTCTTCTCAACAATTGCACTCTAAAAAGGGGTTTGCATTTAAATAAAACTACACAAATCAGATAAATTAAAAGGCTTCCTCAACATTTGAACTCTAAAAAGGGGTTTTCACCTCGACAGATTTAATCCCTCTTAGCACTTGGTGGATCTCCTTTTAAGATGGATCTATGCTGGTGGTAAAACTTAAAACTTAAATGCTATGTTGAGGTGTGAGGTACAGGGAAAGGTTGCAAACTTTGCAATAAAGCTATCTAAAATGTGGGTGTAGCCTGCCAAATCAACTCAGTTATGTGGGTGTGGCAGGTTTTCAAAACTGCTAGATTATAGCCATAAATACAAGTGCAAGGGATACAGGATGACAGGGCCATCTATAGGAGAGTTCTCAATGGCCAAGAACGTTAATGTTCTATACTTGTAGCTGAGGAATATGTCTTGTGAGGCTCCTTCATTTACTTTATTCTATATTTCTTCCGTGTTGTGATCCGAGAGCACCTAGGGTTTTGTAAGTTTGCATTAGGATGCATGTATGTGTTTAACTCTAATATGCAAAACTTTTTTGGCTGTGAACTGAAAATTGTCATTTCTCTTGTATTTATGTGTTTAAGGTGTTGTCCGTTATAATGAAGATTTTCCTTATGATAAAAGTTCCAAGTAATGAACATAAATACTGACATGAGGGCATGATGATCTTAACAATAAGGGTTGAGTGTTTCTGATGAATGCACACTGAATGAATGGCATGGACAATATAAGGTCTATGAGCTATGGTGTATGAGATTGTCATGAAAGAGAGGAATGTAAAGAACAAATACTATTTTTATGCTAGGGTTGTTATGTCTGATGTTTTATTGTTTTAATCCCAAAATTCCATTGTGCGCCTGCTTTGTTTTAAGCCACTTTATGTCTGCAAATGCTATCTGTTTGGGACACTTCAGTAGGGCATGCCGATACAATATATTGTATTTCTACTGATAATATGTTCTTCAATGCATTTCGTAGGTTTGCATCATTGCCTATGGACAAAAAGGCTCTGGGAAAACTTACACGATGCTTGGTAAACCAGATTTTCTTGAGCACAAAGGACTTATACCAAGATCTTTGGAGCAGAATTTCAAAACCAACCAAGCACTTTCTTCCCAAGGATGGAGCTTCAGAATGCAGGTAGACTGCTCAACTTCCATTCCTAATGTGCTTTTGAACACACTTCAAGAAAATCCTTTTGTTTGTTTGGATTTATTTAGAATCAAGATGTGGCAGATGCAAGTTTCATTTGACACCAAATTTCTTTACATCTTCCTTATTTTCAAGTATCCATCACTACTACAAAAGGGGGTGGTTTAAGAAATTTAGTTGAGATGAAAGGTCTCAAAAGTACCTTTCGTCTCAATGTCCTCCTTATTTTTTTTATTTTTATAATTAAAATGTTCTTTCCATGAAAAAGGTTTTCGTGGGTTTCAAAATATCTAAAACTACGCAGGTCTTAGCTTAACCCTTGCAGATGGGATCACAGGAAGAGCCGGTTCGCACTACATTGCATAGCGGGCATGGAAGACAAATAGATACAGAAGGTACCTCGATCGCATCATGGAAGTAATTACTGATAATATAGTTATCTTGAACTTTGAATTAAGAGTTTACAACCACTGCAACACATCCAGGAAGGGCCTTAGGGTTTCTAGAAAAACATATTCCCCCATCACCATCTCAGGCATTTCCATTCTTGTTCCATCGCAAAAAGCTAAGCACCCTTTGCTACTCCATTAATTATAGCACTAGCCATGTTCCCCAACCTCTGTAGACTCTAACGTTTATGGATGTCAGGGCATTGATACGTCCCTCGACTGTTGACCAATAGATAGGGAATTTATCCACTCGATTTTTGTGGTGAAAGAAGATGATGCATCGTGTAACCTGTGCATCAATCTAGGTTGGGAGGGAAACTCTGGTTCCTTCCCATCGAGGAAATTTGAATTCAAATTCTATAATAAATACAATAGAGCAACAAATCAGGTGGACGAGTAGGATAAACCCAAGGAATTTTGTAACCCCAAGACAAGAATAATTCCCTAGGTAGAAATTTCTCAATGAAGACAAGAAGCTGTATTCATGGGAGGACCGCCTCAAGCACGTCAATTGAAATAGAATCTTTAGGATCCATGCCTCAGAGAAATTGGTAGGGTTTGTACTACTTTATTTCAAAATTTTTAGATATCAAATATTCATTGCATGTGAAGGTTTAGCCCAAATAGAAATTCATTCAAGCTATAAAAAATAAGTGGATGCTTAATTTTTATGTATTGAAATTTTAATGGAAAATTTGCAGAATGCTTGTAATTTTGCCCTCATTTTTCTGTCTTGAAATTTTGAAATTTTAATGGAAAATTTGCATAATGGTTGAAAATTTTTCCTAATTTTTCTGTCATTAAAATGTTACAATGAGTTCAACATAATATTTAAATTAGAAAAATACAGAAACAAAGTGAGTTATCCCAAAACTATAGTTATCTCTCCCTATCCCGATTGTCCCATCTGAAAGCTTGAATATCTATCCTTCTTGAGGATGTAAAGGATGGCACCCCTGATTTAGGATGCGATGGTTGTGTCTTTTGTCTAGATGTAAATACAAAATGGTGAACTGAAACCCCCAACCGATATAGTCTAATTTCTGCTACCAAGGGTGAATGCCATCCAGTAGTCGGTTGAACAATTCTCTATCGAAGGTGTAACCAGTAGCCTTCTAGAGATATCCTTGATTCATAATCATTCTTAAACCTTACGAACTTCTCCCTTTGACCACCAATGAGCTGAGATATAGTACCACTTGGGAAACAAGCCATAGTAACCTTGAAAATGCGATGTGAAATCAGCTAATGGATGATGATTCAACCTCAATATTTTCTTTCATCATCAAAATAGTAACTCTAATACAACAACATGCCTGTATATAGATTGGAACTTAGAGATTACTACTACTGTTCTTCGAACAGTTCTAGATGTCTTTTATTTAGTTCACATGGCCTTCCAGTTTCGGATAGCCTTCATAGCTCTGTCATCTAGGGTTTTTGAATGAGGAGAGCTTGTGATAGATCCTGTACAAATTGCAAAGTGGTACTTTTGTACATCCTTTGGAATAGATATTCTTGTTGTATTTCCTTTTCCTCAGGTCATTACCTGGATGTCCATCCAAAGTAGGATGGGCTCATATGTCTTGAGGTTGAAGAATTCTTTGAATTTTATCATCTTCTTTCAATATTTCCCAAGATTCTACGTATATATCCACTTACGTCAAAGGTGATAAAGACTGTCGGAGTATTTATTGAAACAACATGGGTTGTGGGGGCCTAGGGTTGCTTACAATTTAATTTAATACATGCTTGCAAGTCATGTCATTGGAGCTTGCTGGTATCTGCTTGTAGTCCAACGAGAAGATAGTTGTTGGTGAAATGCATGCAACAATCATTTTCCAGAGTGTAAAATTGGTTATCAGTACTATGGGAATAACCATGATAATAGTTTCAACAACTGGAATAACATTAGCATGGCTGAGTGTCCTCCTGTGACTGATGGACCATTCAATTTTGGAATATATACTAATAATATTACTTTACTACGGATTGTTGTATCAAGAAAGTTTGTACAGAAATATTTTTACTGCTTATGGTGGGGCCTACAAAACTTAAGCACAATTGGCCAGGGTCTGGAAACCAACAAGTTTGTTGGAGAGGTTGTTTTTTCAATAACCCTTGCAATCCTGGGGCTTATATTGTTTGCACTTCTCATCGGTAACATGCAAACCTATTTGCAATATTTGACAATTAGGCTGGAAGAAATGAGAGTAGAGCAGCATGATACACAACAATGGATGCGCCACTATTTGCTTCCTAAGAATCTTAGGAAACGTGTTCGTTGGTATGACCAATAAAAGTGGCTTGAAATAATAGGAGTTGATGAAGAGAACTTGGTATACAGGTTGACAGTCAAACTATGTGATAAATGCATGCATGTGGTCAAATTTCGCCATAAATGTAGGTTAGTGGTCAAACTGCACCGTCAACATGAGATGACCCAAAATAGGTATACAATCAATCAAAAAGGATCCATAGCATACCACACCTAGTTGAAGGATAGATGACTGATTCATCTTGAAGGGATGGAATAATATACCCTAAGCTAGGTTGTAACAATTTACATTACCAATTAAGTTTAAGCCAATAAAAATCCAAATCATTAACAGTGCATAGTTGTTATCTGAATTGTTGTATCCATTCATTGTCTTTTGAATGTATGCATTGGTGTCAATTTCCTTATTTTCCCTATATAAAAAATTGGGACATGCTTCATATCTGATTAATTGTAATTACTAGTTTGTGTGCCATATTCTTTGGATATGGTTTTCCAAATACACGGTTAAAAATACAATGGAGGGCTTATGTTCTTTAATAAGTTGCAGTGTAAGTGTTCATAATTTCATTCTATCTAAAAGCTAACATACTGCATGCTGGAGATATACAATGAAACTATCCGAGATCTTTTGGGTACCACTAAATTTGGTGGTGCAAACAGACCTCGTTCTGATAATGGTACTCCAGTAAAGAAATATACTATTAAACATGACCAAAATGGCAACAGTTTTGTGTCAGACCTTACCATAGTAGATGTCACCAATTGGAACAAGGTTTCCTCCCTTCTACACAAAGCTACTTAGAGCAGGTATGCTTCTATATGAAAACCTACTATTCAAACTGCTTTGATCATTTTGTTCTTAGAATGCAGCTTTCTTTTGGTCTACTTGCAAGTGGTCATGTTCTTTTCTTGAGTGTATTTCTGTAAGTATGTTAGAAAGTACAGTTTCTTATCTACCAGGTTAAGTCTTGTAAAATTTATAAATTATGTGGATTATGTAAAGCTTTGATCAGTAAAATTATGGTATGATGAGCTCAGCATGGTTTTGGTTTTATTTGATACATTTAGTCAATGCTTAAATATTTATCAGGCTTGTTTGTAAGGCAACTAGCAATTGATAAGATGGTTGGTCTTTAGCTTTGGCACCTATCAATAAAAAGTGTTTTTTCTTTACTGTAATTAGACCAGTTAGAGTAGGCTTTAGATATTTTGAGACTTGTATGCTAGATGTGAGTCACCTTTATTCTTCTATTGCTTTTGATCTAAATGAACCAGATCCCTCATAATTTGCTTAATCTATTTTTATTTTGTAGTAACATGATCTTGCACCATCTGATGACATATAATAGTGCTATTATGCCGAAACTTGAATCCACGTCATTTGATGATTGTTCTATTCTTGTTTTGTTATAACTATATTTTTACCATCCACATTTTCACCATGTTTACATCCTAATCAAAGTAATTGGAGACATTCTCACTCTCTATCTAGGCATCAAAGTTCTTACTGCCACAGCAATCAAAAGGGATAGAAACAAATTGCCCTACCCTCCTCTCAGTAGCAATTTGGTGGAAGAGAAACAAACAATTGTATAGCGAACTCAATAAGCACAAAACAATTACAAACAACCCATGGGAGAAGATGAATATATGGGACAGTTGTAAATCTATAGTCTGATATGTTTATAGAGTTTACAAAATAAGAAACTCTCCTGCAAACGATTTCCTTTTCCTCATCAGTAAATCTATCATGGTCCGCCTATAATGTACATTCAAAAAGAAAAAAAAAATTTAACTGTATAGAAATATGCAAACTATCTTTCTTTCTTGAGATTTTGGTACAAGAATTGCATAGGGTGCTCTTCGTGATTCCCATGGTAATGTTTCTTTTATCTAAGGATGTGACTCTAAGAGTAATAATATAATGTAATGTAATACAGTGATAAATTAGTCAAACATAATAAAAAGATGGCATCTAAGTTAATGTTATATTTTTAAGATTAGGTGAGTGGTTCCTAATGAGAATAACCAAACTTGCTTTATATAATAAATTAGCTACAACACTCTTGTCTGTCACTTTTTAGTACTCTGATATAATACTTTTTGAGTTGTAAGGACAGATTGGCAATCCTATTAGTAAACCATGGCTTTAGTGTATTGTGGAGCTTGCATAAAATTAAAGCGCCTGTTTTATTGTCTATATCAAGGGTAATTTTTAAATAGTATATTTTTTGCAAACATAGAAGTGAAAAACATTGAAGTGTGCTTGAAGGAAACATTAAAAAACTGTAGGAGAATGAGTCTAAACCGGAAGAAGACAAATAGGCTCATCTATATACAAATATAAAGAAGACACCTATCTCACGTTGTGAACTTCAGGCTTGTTATGATTTTTCACACTAATGAATCTTGGGTCTCTTCTCAAGAAATAGATTTCCTACCAATACAGGCCCCTATATCTGAATGTGAGAGTAGACCATTAACAGCAAGGTCATCAAATCTCTTCAAAATGCCTATTGGTCAGCATTATGAGCAGTTTTGCTAATAAATTTTAATCCTTTTAATGTATGTTTTACTCCTGTTACTGTCTTATTCTCCCTTGGGGATGGGTTTTTTCTTGAAGATAGGGATGCAATTCTCTGGAGCTCATGTGAAACCTGTTTTATTTTTAAATTAATGACTGAGGAACCAAATGAAGCTTTCGTCTCCAATTTCCTAGCTAAAAATGTCATTTCTGGATCCTCTGCCACCTTAGCTGCATTTTTTATACTGTTGATGGTAACATAATCATCACTAATATCCAATGTGATTTCTATCAAATCCTGATCTTGTCTAAGAAATTATGCAAACCTGGTACTCTTTAGCCCTGGTTTTCTAGCCGAAGAACCAGTCCGGGCATTACCCAAATGGCCACTAAACCCAATAACCAGATCCATGACAGAATCATGTGATTATCCTATTTGGCCTCTTTCAAAATTATCCCTCTGCCTATACATTCTGCAATAAAACTTCATTATCCCATCCCCAACTTTTATAAATGACATCTAACCCATCTGAAAACCAGTTTTGTAAGAAACATTTTCTAAACAACTCATTGCTCTTGTGTTCCTCGTTCCTGAGAACTTCCACATCATCCTCATTGATCTCTTTCAGATCATCTACATTTCTTTCTTTTCAAGTCATTCTCATATCATATGCAAGAAATGGCTCACTATGTATCCACATAAGAAGCCAGATGGAGTGGAAAACATGTGTTTAAGTGCTTGTACTTCGTGTATCAATTCTCCCTCCACTACCCAAATCCCAACTGCTAGACCTTGTCCTTATGCAACCTTTGAAAAGTTCAAATGTTGTCTTCTTATGGCACCCCATACACTTTATCTTCATTGTCTTAATATGCCCAGCATGAATTTCTTCGTCTATAATTACAAGCCCGCACTGTTGTTATCTGTGAAATTACACATTGTGTGCACTTAATCAAATGCAGAGAAAAGTCCATTGGATAATCCCTTTGAAATCATTGTGGGAGTTGAAATTGCAAGGTGAAAACCCATATACGAATTGGGCTATTGTGCTGAAAAATCTTTGATGATTCTCTCCATTAGTACGTTTTCTCAAACACTTGACATGCCTCTGCATTATTATAATCATTTGGAGATAGCTTGGATTTTGTATGTGGACTATAATTTTTACCTGAATAAATTACTTGGTTACTATATTTTATAGTTTATATGTGGATGCCATAAATGTCTCTATACATAGTTTTGATGAAATGTTTTATTAAAATGAGGATAACAATACGAGCGTCTGTGCAATGCCCATGGAAGTGTTTTTGCAAACTAAAGATAAAACAATAGGAATAATGGCAGCACGAACCCATTTTGGGACCCTCAAAATCCTTCAACATTTTCCACTGGCAACCCCTGACGAGTTATGTTTAAATATTTTCCATTGTCTGCCTCGATATTTTAAAGAAATTGTCTAATAATGTCAATAATGATGAGGTTGAGATTGATTCGCCTCATCCTAAAACACCTGAACAAATAAGGCCCTGGTTTTAATCGATGCCAGGACTCTTTCCTGCCGCGTAGGATAAAATACAACCAAAATGCCCCCCTTTTCGGGCGATTTTGGGATAAAAACTGGTTAAAATTCTGGTTGGAAATTGCTAGTTTTGCATTTTTGTAATTTCAACAATTGGGATTGTCTGTTCTACACTAATTAGAAAAATTTCCCAATTTTAAAACAACCCAAATCGTCGAAATTGCGATCTGATCACTCCAAATTGTGATTTTGACAAAAATTGCTCTACCGGATTTCGGCGAATCGAGAGTGTTTTAGTTAGTCCTTACAGCGCCCTTTCCCACTAGTAGATCCAGGGAGGTGTATATCACACTATATTGTATGTGTTCCAGTGCTATGAAGCAACCACTCTTATCGTCTAGCCGATGAGGGGCCCTAACCTTCCCTCTGAAAAAGGATATTTTATTGAGTGAATGAGTCTGTTTTGGCCTTTTTTTTATACTATTTAAGGTTCGATTTATAAGCGGTAACCAGAGGGTATATGTATGTCAAGGGAAGGGTACTAGTCACATCTGTAAATCTTTCTATCTGGCCTAACTATGGTTGTGCTTCGCCTTGTACCATTCCTTCACCTTCCCATAGGAAAGTTGTTACTGTCTTTAAAAGTCGTATTCCATCCAGTCCATCTCAAGCATCTCAACTAAGGCTGAATTCAAACCCTGGAATTTCTTTAAATCTTTCATTGCTAGTGCAACAGAAGGATGGATCCTCTTTCAGACCTCATCAAGATCAGTGCAGCCAAAAAAGTGACTTGGATCAACAATCTTTGGAACTTTGTCAAAACGTTATTGCTGAAGATAATAAATAAGACTTTATGACTGAAGATATTCAAAGTAAACTGCACTTATGGTTATCTAATGGTGATGCATGTAATCCAAAAGACACCTCTGGTGCAGCTGCTAAAAAGAGTCCATATCAGTTGGACTTTTCAGGTGGAATTGTTGTTTTACATGTTGCATCAAAAAGTTTGGGTTTTGAAGCAATCCCTGCAAACTGTTGAGAGACCACAAAATCAATAATATCCAATAAAGCTACCGATGGGAGTAAATTTGTTTCCATTCAACTTCTTTATTGCAAAGGATTTCCCTTTTCATCTGATGTGAAAGTTAGGTGCAAGTCTGACTGTATAAAAGGACAATTGTTACCCTCAGTAAATCAAATGGAAACTGAGAATGCAACAGAAAAGGACATGTCTAATTTATCCCTAGATTCAACTTCCAAAATTGAATTTGAAGTTGAACATTCATATTCATTTGAAAATGAACAAAAATTTGATGCTTCTAAAGGATGTCTACTAGTTAATCAAAGCATACATCTTGGAAAAAGTGTAGAAAATAGAATATCCAATTTTGTATGTATCTTGAATTCAAGCAATGAAGACAAGCCAAATTGAAGAGAGTCCAATGACACATCTGTCAATTCTTTGGTTGGCTTAAACACAGAGCTATCTAGTACCTTAGAATGGCTTGTCTCTGAAGATGTTGAGCCAGGCTTTGTAGTTGAGTTGAACTTCAAGGGTGATTATCCTCCAGCTTCTATGAAACTTCAGAAATAGCCTTTTCCTCCCATACCTCTGGAGTCTAAGTCCATAAGTGCTATTCATGAAATTAAAATTAGTGGAAGAATCCCTCTATCTGATAACTGGAACCTACCTAATACCAATGATCACCAAGAACCGCAGAAGAAACTGAAAAAGGAGAAGGGTTCAATCTTTGGCTTTGCAGTGATAGCTGCAAGGAGACTTACAACCTCACCTGTGTCTTCTCCTATACTTATTGAGATATCATGGAAAGAGAATTATATGCCTGAGGAGCAGTTTATGGATGCACCATTAAGTAAGAACAGGAGGAGAAATAAAGTATATGGATCCCCTCTCTATTTGTGTATTTCTGACTTCTTTGATTAATGTACTTCATTAAACACTTTTGATGTCAACCATTGGGTTTGTTGGTTTGAAGTTCATGGTTTCCAAGAATATTGCATTGAAAAAAGAGAGCATAAATTGTCCCAAAGTGACAACCACTATAACAACAGATAACAAATGGATCCAAAGGGATTTAATCATAATTTTTTTAACAAGGGAAATGCATATTAAACACCATAGTTTGGCTGTACTAAAACATGGCATCTATTAGATATTGTTTGGTAGGTCCTCACCTGGTTCTATCAATTGCAATGCCAAGCTATAACATTGTGCATGTACATATTTATTTTTCTAAAATGAATTTGTTGTTTGGGACATGGATATCTTGTTATATTGTGCGTAATAGGTGACCATGGTTGTTGCACATACAAGATCACACTTCCTCTATAAGACAGTCTCTACATGAATTGGGTTGTAACATTGGCCTAATTATGGATTTGAATCAATTATTATCAGAGTAGATATTTCCAAAGTTGATAAAGCATATACACATAGGCTACTACAACAACAAGAAGTACTATCTATTGCTGCTAGGAGATGGCTACAACCAGCAGAAAGCTATTTTTGTTTTTGACTCTAGAAACTGATGATTGATCTTTGACTCTCTTTCTTGTATGTGATATGATTGAAGCATGGCCTTGTATTGGGTTATTTGAATACACAAGATGAATATTTTGTGAGAACTCCATTACCAGATAATATATGGTTGTATCTTATTATGGGTCTAAATTAAAAATTAGAGGGTGTTTCACTTCCAAGAGATGCATGGCATTCCATGACACAAAATTTTGACAAGGAGTAGACAATTCAATTATACCTGCTAGGAAGCTAGCAAAAGCACTTGATGTGGGAACACAAGACCAACTTGAAAATGTCCAAAGAGGAATACTTTCAAGTGATTATTTTGGAGGTTCTAAAATATTGAATCAGATAGAGGGATCATTGCAAGCCTATACCAATGAAAGGTGACCTTGAATTTTCCCTTCAACCATCAGACCATGTCTTGTTGCTTCTCTTTTGTAGTGGGAAAATGAGTTGATTTGTTCAATGAGAGATAATATAATTATACCAAAGATGGTTTAGTTAGATCCCCTATTAGAATTTAGAACACACAAAATGTGATTGTGGCTTGTTGTATAACAACTCATGATGACTTCATTTATGGTTAGATTAATTGTATTGTATGCATATGATATATATGGTATTTGCCTTGTAGTTATGTACATTGCCTCAAATTCTAATGGACAACATAGTCTACTTTTTGTTCCAAAAAGCAGGTACATTTTAATGGTTTGTGTTTCCTAGCCTCTCTTTGTGGGTAATATTTTTCTCATGCTTCTCGATTTGGATATTCTTGTTTTCTGACAATTAATGGTTAATGGTAGAGTCATTATTTAAATAATTCTTAGTTATCATATTTAATTTTCTCAATACGTCATTGTACATAATACGTCTCCCTTGTTCACATTTTGTTATTCACTAACACTCTATAGTATATATTTTCTTTTGTGGCAGGCACCTTTCCTATTTATATTGATTACAAGGTACAATCCAAGGTTCTTTCCTTGCCTTTAAAGATTGACTCTTGTAGGATTTATATTTTATATGTATGTCATTTCTACAACATAGAGGGTCCAAACATTAATTATCTTTGTGCAAAGGTTTTTGTCTCTGTATTTTGACGTTAAATACAGACCTGCATAAGCAACTTTATAGGAGTTACCCCTTTGGTGCAGGTTTTCTCCTTCAACATGGATTTTGTGGGCTTGCATCAGTGAGTATTTTATTTTCTAGAACCTCTGTTTATGAGTGCTTAAATATGGAAGAAGTGAAACTAAATTGGTTGAATCCTTGTTGTAACTGTATAACTGCTACAGTATTGCAAACTAGATAAAAACATCTATGCCATTGTATCATGTTCTCGGGAAATAGTAAAAGTTAGCTAGCATTGAGTGGTAGTTAGACAGCATTAGAGATGGAGAGAGTCTTGTGCATAGCTTTCCATGTAGTCATTTGTACATTTCCACCTCAAAATAGTAAAACATGGCATCTATTAGAGATTGTTTGGCAGGTCCTCACCTGGTTCTATCAATTGCAATGCCAAGCTATAACATTGTGCATGTACAGATTTATTTTGCTAAAATGAATTTTCTGTTTGGCACATGGATTTCTTGTTATATTGTGCATAATAGGTGACCATGGTTTTTCCACATACAAGAAGATCACACTTCCTTTATAAGACCAAGCCTCCACATGAATTGGGTTGTCCCATTAGCCTAGTCATGGATTTGAATAAATTATTATCAGAGTAGAGTTCTCCAAAGTTCATAAATCATATACACATAGGTTTATACAACAAGAGGAAGTACTATCTATTGCTACCGGGAGATAGCTACAACTAGGAGAAAGCTATTTTTTTTTTGACTCTAGAAACGGATGACTGATCTTTGATTCTCTTTTTCTATGTGAGATGCTTGAAGCATGTCCTTGTCTTGGGTTATTTGAATACACCAGATGAATATTTTGTGAGAACTCCATTACCAGATAATATATGGTTGTATCTTATTATGGGTCTAAATTAAAAATTAGAGGGTGTTTCACTTCCAAGAGATGCATGGCATTCCATGACACAAAATTTTGACAAGGAGTAGAGAATTCAATTATACCTGCTAGGAAGCTAGCAAAAGCACTTGATGTGGGAACACAAGACCAACTTGAAAATTTCCAAAGAGGAATACTTTCAAGTGATTATTTTGGAGGTTCTAAAATATCGAATCAGATAGAGGGATCATTGCAAGCCTATACCAATGAAAGGTGACCTTGAATTTTCCCTTCAACCATCAGACCATATCTTGTTGCTTCTCTTTTGTAGTGGGAAAATGAGTTGATTTGTTCAATGAGAGATAATAGAATTATACCAAAGATGGTTTAGTTAGATCCCCTATTAGAATTTAGAACACACAAAATGTGATTGTGGCTTGTTGTATAGCAACTAGTGATGACTTCATTTATGGTTAGATTAATTGTATTGTATGCATATGATTTATATGGTATTTGCCTTGTAGTTATGTAGATTGCCTCAAATTCTAATGGAAAACATAGTCTACTTTTTGTTCCAAAAAGCAGGTACATTTTAATGGTTTGTGTTTCCTAGCCTCTCTTTGTGGGTAATATTTTTCTCATGCTTCTCGATTTGGATATTCTTGTTTTCTGACAATTAATGGTTAATGGTAGAGTCATTATTTAAATAATTCTTAGTTATCATATTTAATTTTCTCAATACGTCATTGTACATAATACGTCTCCCTTGTTCACATTTTGTTATTCACTAACACTCTATAGTATATATTTTCTTTTGTGGCAGGCACCTTTCCTATCTATATTGATTACAAGGTACAATCCAAGGTTCTTTCCTTGCCTTTAAAGATTGACTCTTGTAGGATTTATATTTTATATGTATGTCATTTCTACAACATAGAGGGTCCAAACATTAATTATCTTTGTGCAAAGGTTTTTGTCTCTGTATTTTGACGTTAAATACAGACCTGCATAAGCAGCTTTATAGGAGTTACCCCTTTGGTGCAGGTTTTCTCCTTCAACATGGATTTTGTGGGCTTGCATCAGTGAGTATTTTATTTTCTAGAACCTATTTATGAGTGCTTAAATATGGAAGAAGTGAAACTAAATTGGTTGAATCCTTGTTGTAACTGTATAACTGCTACAGTATTGTGAACTAGATAAAAACATCTATGCCATTGCATCATGTTCTCGGGAAATAGTAAAAGTTAGCTAGCATTGAGTGGTAGTTAGACAGCATTAGAGATGGAAAGAGTCTTGTGCATAGCTTGCCATGTAGTCATTTGTACATTTCCACCTCAAAATAGTAAAACATGGCATCTATTAGAGATTGTTTGGCAGGTCCTCACCTGGTTCTATCAATTGCAATGCCAAGCTATAACATTGTGCATGTACAGATTTATTTTGCTAAAATGAATTTTCTGTTTGGCACATGGATTTCTTGTTATATTGTGCATAATAGGTGACCATGGTTTTTCCACATACAAGAAGATCACACTTCCTTTATAAGACCAAGCCTCCACATGAATTGGGTTGTCCCATTAGCCTAGTCATGGATTTGAATAAATTATTATCAGAGTAGAGTTCTCCAAAGTTCATAAATCATATACACATAGGTTTATACAACAAGAGGAAGTACTATCTATTGCTACCGGGAGATAGCTACAACTAGGAGAAAGCTATTTTTTTTTTTGACTCTAGAAACGGATGACTGATCTTTGATTCTCTTTTTTCTATGTGAGATGCTTGAAGCATGTCCTTGTCTTGGGTTATTTGAATACACCAGATGAATATTTTGTGAGAACTCCATTATTGGATATATGGTTGTGTCCTATTATGGGTCTAAATTAAACCTTGGGGGGTGTTTCACTTGCAAGAGATGCATGGCATCCCATGACCGCCAAATTTTGACAAGGAGTAGGGGATTCAATTATACCTGTTAGGAAGCTAGAAAAAGCACTTGATTTGGGCACACAAGACTAAATTAAAAATTTCTAGAGAGGAATAGTTTCAAGTGATTATTTTGGAGGTTCTAAAATATCGAATCAGATAGAGGGAGCATTGCAATCCTATACCATTGAAAGGTGGCCTTGAATTTTCCCTTCAACCATTAGAGCATATCTTGTCGGTGCTCTTTTGTAGTGGGACAATGAGTTGGTTTTTTCAATGAGGGATAATACAATTATACCAAAGGTGGTTTAGTTAGATCCCCTATTAGAATTTAGAATGCACAAAATATGACTGTGGCTTGTTGTATAGCAACTCGTGATGACTTCATTTTCTGGTTAGATTAATTGTATTATATGGTTCAAAGAGTTGCTTGTTGGGTAGTATGTTGATGGTAAGAAGATGGGTTTCCTTTGTTGTTTTCTTGCATTCCATGAATGAATTATATTACTTGTAAGGTGAACTTTTTGTGTAAGAATGTGGGATACACTGTGGACCCTTCCTGCCCTTTTCTAGAAATTTAGGTGGCTTGAATTATATGTATTTTGAAGCTCAATTATTGGTATTTTTTTCAACCGATGACACTACCCTTTTGAAGTGCAATTATTGTTGTTATGTTTCTGCCAATCCACGACAAACTACTTATCTTGACTAAATATATATGCATCTGCAGAAGGTGTTGCTAATGTTGATCTAGTACTCCTAGTAACAACAAGGCCAATGACTGAGAATACTCTGGCTTGGTCTGTGGCATGTGAACATGATCAATGGGGCCATGTAGTTGCAGGTAAGTTGCATGCTTATGTATCATCTCAAACATGTTCAATTGAAAGTTGTTATCTGCCATAGTTTCATTCTTCAAAAACTTATTTTTTGGCAAAAGTATTTCATTTAATAGGTAAAAGTAAATTATTTGTTTAGGTCATGTAAATGTAGCACCTCGACATCTAACAATTGAGGCTAAAACATTACTTTTTGCAACACTAATACATGAGGTAAGCCATTTGTATTTTTATTGACTAGTTTATGAGCCATTTGTTCTTGATGAGCCAACCGATGAGTAGGGATCACGACATACACCCAAAAATAGATTGCTTATTCACTATCTTGTTCAAATTAAATATTAGTGAACCCAGACAAAAAAGAATATATTCATTCACACAAACATTAGCATGTCTATATTAGGAATGAATCAACTCCAAATTCCCATTAAGTTTATGAAAATGTATGACAATGTATGGACAACTCGAAGTTGAGCAAAATATTCAAGCAACTAACTATTCAAGTATTCACAATCTCATGATATGGCATTTATCATCTAGTTAAGGGATACAAATTTTTCGTCTTCTAGTTTATTCATATTGTCTATATTGAACAAAGTACATAAATTCTCATAGTGGAAGAGACAAACAAGGAAGATGATTTGTCTTGAATGTTGGCCTTCCATGCATAAACTATTGAGCTCCTCAACTACATCAATATGTCATGTCTACAATAAGAATCACTGCACTATGTTATGAAATGCATATTCACATGATTGAAATTTGTGTCTGCAAATTATATGCAATTTTTTTTAGCATTTTTGTTGCTTTTGTAAGTAATCAAAAAGTTTGGAATTATAGTTCTTATGCCTTGTGAGGATTTCAATGAGTAGGTTGCTCTTGCATGATAATCTATAGATATTTGGGTACATGTGGATATCCTGTTACAATCATATCATGAACATTCTTATTGTATTTTCCTAGACTTAAAAATAATGCAATATGGGTGTTAATATTGTTCATCTCCCTAATTCTTAAAGGGTGCTAGCTCAATGGTAGAGAGCCTGCCTTACAAGCAGGAGGTTGGAGGTTCGATTCCTCCATACCCTATTGATATTGCAATATTGGTATTTTTAATAAAATATATTTTATTATGATTTATTATGGCTATAGAGGGGGTTTCAATCCGTCTTTGTATGTTTCTACGAAGGGGGTTCTAAGCCACCTTCATATGTCACTATGAGGGGGGTTCGAAATTGCCCTTGTATGTTACAACGAGGGGGGTTTAGAACCACGCTTGTAGGTACCTACGAGGGGGGTTTCAAACCGCTTATGTAGGTCTCTACGAGGGGGGTTTCAAACTGCCTCTGTAGGCCTCTACGAGGGGGGTTCCAAACCGCCCCTATAGGCATCTACGAGGGGGGTTCCAAATTGCCCCTATAGGCCTCTACGAGGGGGGTTTCAAACTGCCTCTATAGGTCTCTACGAGGGGGGTTCAAAACTGTCCCTATAAGCCTCTACGAGGGAGGTTCTAAACTGCCTCTATAGGCCTCTACAAGGGGGGTTCCAAATTGCCCCTCAAGGACTATACGGGGGGGGTTCACAACCGCTCCTATAGGCCTCTACGAGGGGGGTTTGGAACTGCCGCTATAGTCCTCTACGAGGTGGGTTTCAAATCGCCCCTATAGGTTTGTATGAAAGGACTTATGAGGGGGGTTCACAACCTCCCTCATAGGTCTCTATGAAGGGGGTTCAAAACCGCCCCCGTAAGTCTCTCTGAAGGGGTCTATGAGGGGGGTTTAAAACACCTTTGTAGACCTCTATGAGGGAGGTCACAAACCGCCCCCAAAATTCACTTTTGGGGGCGGTTCCAATCTCGTCAAAAACCGCCCTTAAAGGGAAAAACTTTTAACATCAGTGCCTTTAGGGGCGGTTTTGCCAAAACTGCCCCCAAAGCCAAAACCCCCCCCGTAGGTCACTTTTGGGGGCGGAAGACAACCCCCCCTAAAGGCCAAAAATGTAGTAGTGTTTTCAAATGCTAGAACATTTCTATAACCTAAAAATATCTATCAATTATTAGAGGCATGTTTTCTTAGGTTGATGGATTTGATACCACTTATGGTGTTCCTTACCCTTGTAACTTGAAAATTGCATGCTATATTTCAATATTGGCATGCAATAAACCAAAAATAAGTAAGACAAAACCAAAAAGATGAGATAGCAATGGTAGAATATGTCATAAAAATAGATTTGCTATCATGGTAACAATTTTCGTGGGCCTCTTATGCTAGGTCAACCATTCACTTGAGAAGGGATTCGTTACAATATTCTTCACAAAAATATTCATAGCCTTGAATCATATTTAAATAGGATTCAAATTTCCAAAACCCTAATTGATTGACATGGTTAAAATACAACTTCCTAATGGGTCTTAATTAATAAAGAGACCGTTTTTACATTGATTGTTGAATACTAACTTATTCAACCTTATTTTAAAGATATGGCCTTATATTATTTATGATTAATTATTAGAGTAAGGCAAGTTAGGGTAGGACCCTAAAACTAATAAATATGGACCCTCACGGAAAGTTCTGAAGTGGGTCATAAAAACACTTGATAGTGTTCATGCTAACGAAGTTGTAAAGATAGGCACCATAAGTTTGACAAGATAAGAAGATGGAGGTGATGACATAGATGATTCAAATTCATGTGATGTTTATGATATATATGTTTCATATGATTTTGAATTCGATTTATTTTCTAACCTTGGACCAACTTCCTTTGAAGAATATTCTTCTCATCATGAGTGGAAAGCATCCATGTAGAATGAATATGATGTTCTCATCAAGAATGGGACATGGAAGGTGGTGGACCCTTCATTTGGAACAAAACCAATTGGCTGCAAGTGGTTCTACAAGAATAAGTACGAATAAAATGGCTCAATTGACAAGCAAAATGCGAGGCTTGTGGAAAAATATTTTGCACAGAAAGAAAGAATTGACTATGAGGAGACCTTTATGCCCTTGAAAAAATGGGGTACCATTCATACTCTGTTGCATTTGGATGCATATAATGGGTGTAAATTTCATTAAATGGATGTGAAGACTACTTTCTTGAAAAGGTTTGGCATGAGAGAATGTAACCATGTCTCTACTCCAATGGAACAAAATATTTGCGGATGTAACTAAGTACAAACAACTTGTAGGGATTCTCATCTACCTTACCACTACTAGACCAAATATTTCACACCAGAGGAAGAATATATGGATTCAACAGAAGAAACAAAGGAGATTATGTGGCCAAGGAAGACACTTGAATATTTGTAGGATAAATAGTTGAATTCTACTTCTCTTCTAGTTGATGATACTTCTGCAATCAAGTTGGATAAGGATCCCATATTCAATTATCGAACTAAGCACATCAACACAAAGTACCATCTAATACAATATCATGTAGAGGCCAATACTATTCATTTGAGACATTGTTCCACAAGTGAGAAAAATGCAAACATCTTCACCCAAGTGCTTGGAAGAAAAAATCTTGAATAGTTCAAAAATATGCTTGGACTCACAAACACCCCTTCAAATTAAGGGGGAAATGTTGGATTCTTAATCCTATGGGATTATGATCCATTTTGTAAATATTGTAGATATTTGATTTTAGTTTTAGTTACCTAAGATAAATTGAAGTCATTGAATAATGCACCTTTAAAAATTGAAGACCAAAAGTCACCACCATGGCACAAAGAACATGTGTAAGCAAGCAAGATATATTTTTACCAATAAAATCCAATCTAAAATATCAATTACTAGACAAGATCCTAAATCATAGGGATTGATGGATTGATTGAAGATTTTATTGGGATGGCACAAGACCTGGAAAACACTATATATATTAGTGCACTAAGATAGCATGGGACGCCATGTTGTACATTAAGAAACTGTGTTGAGTGTTTCTCTCTTTCCTAAGTCCATCATTGCTTGTTACAGACTTTGAGAGAGAGAGAGTGTCGTGTGGAAGTGTTGCTTGGCATTCTAGTGCATGGTGGTGATCCAACTCAGGGGTGGAGTCGGGAAAACAGTTGAGTTGATCTCTCCTATGGCTGGGAGGAGTTGATTCTCCAATAAGCCATTTTTATTATTCAAGTAAGTGGATTTTTGTTTATTGTAATGGTAGAAGGTATTAGTAAAAAAAACTATTTCTCTTTATTTAGACATGGCGACATTGCTTGGTGTTTTGATTAATGATATTATTATGGAAAAATATTGAGGGTAGTTTTATTTCTGAATATATGGAAAACAAGTTGAATTTTTTATATATGGTTCTCATTTTTCTTTGTACATCAATATTTTTGGAATGTAGAAAATAATTTTGTTTTACGCCTTATGTAATTGGTAAACCAAAATGTGTAAATTTTTTCACAAGAAAAAGGCTATACTTTAATACAAGTATAAATAGTACAAAGAGTAGAAATTCCAGCAGTACATACAAAGTAAGCCATCAAGGTAAGGAATCCATACCAAGACTCCCAAGACAGTTGTAAACCAAAAAGGAGATGGGATATAACCATCCCCAAAAATGTTAAAAACAAACCATAGATCTCAAGTGTGTAAAGGTCACAAGCAGAAAAGGAAAATCATAATAATGCCGATATTAGTGCCACAAAAAGATAGTAAAAAATTAAGCACCAAATAGCTTCCAGAAACCCCTCGAGGGAGGGAGGGATCCTTCCAAGATCTCATAGTAAATCCGGCCAGCCATTGCAGCAAGTCCAAGGTGGGAAAGTTGATGAGCCACAGTGTTATGCTCCTGGAAAATATGGACTATTGAAGTCTATGCACAGTGACAGAGAAGTAACATTGTTTGGTCCAGCCAGGAAGAGATGTAAACCAAAATGTGTATAAAACTCAATGGGTTTATCCCTATTATTATAAGGATCTTTAAAAGATGTCTTATTCCGAAATTCTAATGGTAATGTAAAAATAGTAGACAGGAAGTAGTTCGATTCTTTTAATCGTTGAAGATAGATTTATTGTTATGACTGAAACTCTGTCTACATAAAGTTTAATGTTAAGATGGATGAATCTTGATTCCGTTATGCTCTGTTTACTCTGTGTTAAGTTGATTTTGCTAAAGATTGTTATGCGTATATGAGAATTTCCTTATCTCATAAGTCAGGTAAATATTGGTGACATTACTTTGATCTATATGCAGCCTCCGTTAAACAATATTGAGATATTTTTATATAATTTTTTTTTTGAATATAAATATAAATAATGAGATTGAAGGATGGGGAAAACTATGAACTCTTTGAATTTTCTATATAGATCATCTTTTTTTTTACGTGTTCTGCATATACGATAGGAGCACGATTGTATCTTTATAACAAATGATTATTAGAAGGGTTCGATTTCCATTAAAACACAGATCGGAACTGACCTCTATAAATAATATAGAGAGTTGATTTTTTTAATAGTTTCTCTTTCTGTATGTTGTTCTTCATGGTAAGTAAAACAAATTTATGTTACACAGATATTTCTTTTGGTTGGAGTCTACAACAAGGAATGAATTCTATTTTTGGTCTAACGTTGTTAGTTTGTATCAGAACTTAATGAAATCAATATTAACATGATAGAAATTAAAGTAATTATTCTTTTATATAAACCTTTTTAAACGAATTAAGCAATCAATATAAATCTCTTTCCTCAGATCTTGCTGATTATTTCATTTGAATAGTAATAAACAAACTTGAGTCGATTTTGATCCAATATCGAGGAAGAAGATCATGAAGTTGAAAATCAAGGATGCAATTTCCCTCCTTTAAACAATTAAAATTATGTTTCTTATTCGATGATTTCTAGTTACTTGATTTCTCTCTGTATTTTTTAAATTTGGGTTGGATGTGGATCGAACGATCCACAACTCGGTTGCTTTGGTTTTATCGAACCGGTGTTAAAAATCTAGGATGATATGTTCTGCGATTTAGTATTTATACCTTCTCATTTGTTCTGGGATCAACCTTAGTTCATCAACAGTTCCATTCAATTACATATGCCAAGATTGAGGCTTTGGATGGATCAGTTTGTTTATATGAGTGTACTACAAATTTGGTACCATGATATTCTCATTGATCGATATTTATCCTCCTTTTGTCTAAATCGCTCAAGTGAACAGACTGTTCGCCTGTTTTTGATATCTTTAGTTGAATACCCTTTTGTTAATCTGGAAAGTAATGACTCGAACACGATGTTTTCTTGCTAGTTGTGGTAGGTTATTTACTTCGATATACCAGTCTGATGGTTTAAAGCATATTGCCACTCTGGAAAGTTGGTTTGGGGTTTAGAATTTATGTGTAGATAAAATACTTTGTTTTTATTTGTTGTTTCCTTTTCCCTCGGTATTGTAATAAAAACACTGTAACTCCTTCTTGGGTGGGACAGGGTATGAATATCCAAGACTAAATCGTATTTAATGAACGATGTTCAATTTCTTTGTTTTTTAGATCACTTTCGATCTCGTTTTTCAAGAGGCTCTTCCCCCTTGGAAAATCAACACCCTTCTTTTTGTTATTAAAATTCTAATAAGGAATACTTAGGGTAATGATATATATATATATATATATTCAAGAAATCAAGATTCTAATGTTTGGTAAAAACATGTACATGATATTTTTATGGGCGTGAATATGGATTTTAAGCTTAGAAATGCTTACATTGAAAATCAAACCTTTTTTTAGGCTAGCCCTGTCATAAAATCAAGTTGGGTAAACACTCTAATAAAATTTTCCTTAGAAAGCATGAAACATAAAAGTGATCTCATTTTTTAAGTGAACATAGAAATAAAAAGAAGATTTATGCTCTATTTATATTATGAATATAAGAAGGTTTCATAAAATCTCAAGTATATATTTTGATGTATGGAACTCAAGATAGGGAATGAATGCTCTAGTTTTATAAATTGTGTTAAGTAGATGAATGTTTAAAATGAATGGTTAGAGGTAAATTGCATATTTATTTTAAGAATGTCTTAATTGGTTTTAAGGGGCATGTTAATGTACCGATGGAGTTTTGTGAAAATGATCCTACACTATTGTTGACACAGCGACTGTCGAAAGGGGTTCATTTCGCATTGTCGTCAACAAACCATCAACAGAACTCCCTTATGCACCGACACAGAAAGCTTTTACCCTTTCCAACAACACTCGCAGAGCGAGTGAAGTCTCACCTAAGATGAATAAGGGGGCTGTAGGAACCAAGTTTCCACAGTGGAGTTGAGTACATACATCGAACATACATTACAACCGCATAAACCATAGATTATATATTTCGCACTATGCTAGCATTTCATCATTCGCATGTTCATCAGTTGTAGAGCCAACACATAATAGACATTCGCATGAACATGATCTAACTACTCATTAGCATGAACAATAATTACCAAACCCACAGAGCATTAAAAATCTCACAAACATTCGCATTCATCATCTAACAGAAACAAAGGAAAAGATAGAACCATAATCGAACATCTTCATGCATTCATTAAAACCTACGGAATGACCTTTGCAGGAACAATCAATACATCATATCACGGATACAAAACGGATCAACAACCAGATCAAAACTCAAAAGGTCGATTTCTCTATTCATCATTGGATGCTCTTAGGATTACAATCATACTCCTATTTATACAAAACTAGGTGGTTACAAAATCATCCACGTGACGAGTTTCTAACAAACTAAACTACTTTTGTGCTTCCTCGTTCTCCACGAATGACCCTTCTTTCGCGGATTATCCCTTTCGCATCTGTCGTCTTCTGCACTTCATGCGGACTAATCCCGTGCCAACAGGCCCCCAACACAAACTTGTGGATCTCCCTCGAGCCACCTCAGCTAGACATGGCTGGTGTGTTCACATGTTGTTTGAAGTCATCGTATGCAGTTTTGATCTAGTCAACTACTTCCTTCACTGATGCTCTAATCTGTGCACATTCTCCCATATGCTGATCTGTTGGGTGTTCGCAACCTTTCCTTGCGCTTCCTCCCATTGCTCCTTAACCTGTTTCATTAACTCAATTACCCATGGTACGAGAACTTCTGCTTTCGTTTGGAGCTCGTACAAATGTGTGGCCCTTCATTGTTGTCTTTTGTGGGTCCTCGTTACAAGCTGTTGCATGCTTTTCAGTTCTGCTTCCTTTGTCATTCGTATCATTGGGGGAATCGATTTAATCGATCCCTCAAAGGACTTGTTGCTGCTACAACTTGATTCCCATAATTTTCTGAAAATTATAGAGCCCCTCTTTTATTCTTAGAATTTTTCAAGTCTCTCGAAAGATTGGTTTTTGACCATTTAAGTTGTTCTCTTTCTTCAAGAAAAGTTGTTTTTTTTTTGCTAAGGAAAGACTTCAAGTTTTTTTTCCAAAACTGGTCGCAGATTTCTAGTCTATTTTTCGCAACTAGTGGCTTTTTGTTGATAAAGTGGTCGTAGCCTTTACGGATAACTTTGCTGACTAGTCTCAATACCCTGGATTACCTTTCGCCGACCGTTGCGCCATTATTTGGCCTACTTCACACCGACTGGTCGCAACTTTCTGGCTTAATTTTTGCTGACCAATGTGCAGTGTTTGGCTCATTTTTTTATGATCGGTCGCCTATAGAAGGGCCTTGTCTCGCGTTCTGGTCACAGTGTTTAACACTATTTTCCCTAACTATTGCGCCGATCCTATTTTATCTTTGCCGACTGTTGTGCCATTATTTTTCTTACTTCCGATCGACTAGTCATAGTGTTTAACACTAACCCCTCTAACCATTGCGCCATTTTTTTTGTCTCTTCGTCGATCCACGTCGCAATGCTTCGGTCGCAGTTCGTAACACTATTTCCACTGACCGGATGCCTTTGCCGAGCACCTTGTCTCGCACACTGTCGCAGTTTTTTAACTCTTATAGTGTCGACCATTGCGTGAGAGCTAAGGGTATATCGCCAACCACTCCGAACCGCACAGGCCGTCATCAACGTCAGCGTAGTTTATTTGGGAAAACGTGCATATGGACCGTTGGGACAATAAATCGAGCCCCGTGCACTTAAGTTCCCAACTACCAATCCCATATGTGTTAATTGCTTTGGTATATATATATGAACGAGGTTTTGGTTCTTCGCTCCTAGCATTTGTGAATAGAGAAGCATCGTTTAGATGCCATAGGAAAAGTACTAGGTCTTCACCAATCAAAGGACATGCATACCACAACAAGCCTATCCAGTGCTGACAAGTAGGTTTTTGAACCCTTCCTGTTTTCTTTGTTTGCTTGGTATCCCGTCTTAACATTTGAGTCATTTTAAGTTGTTTTAAGACCAGAACCTCCTCACCTTTAAATGATGCCAAAAGACAGTCATGCCCTAGTGGTTTCCAACCGTGGTTTATGCTTCCCAACCCTGAGTCCCTATTGACATGATTCTCATGGCTAAGTCGGGCCTGTCATAGTCATTCGCTTTGAAGTTTATCAAATTCTGGAACTTGGCACCCACTCGAGAACCTTTCGTCCTAACCTTTTGTCTCAAACCAGTTTCAGTCTGTAGGCTTGTTGTCCCTAAGCTTCGCCAAAACCTCAAAGCCCTGATAACCATGCTCACTGTTTGTTCTAGTTGAGCTTTTTTAGCCAAACAAAAGTTGCTTTGTCTTCAAGTACCGGAAGTGTCTTGTAATGTTCGGGTTTCTTTGTTTCTTTTCACGCACACACATGTTCCTTTTTACTGTTTCCGTCAACATGTTTTTCGGTTTAAACCGCAATTGTTTGCATGTCTGGTTTTCCTTTCATAAGTTGTTCATGCATTAAAGGAAAGCTTTACTCACCCCTATTATTTGTTTCTCAAAAGTTAGTTTTGCACCAATGTTAAAATGCATGGTTTGCTTTAAAGCTTGTCTTTTTTCGTGACATAAGTACTTCTCATTTTGAAATTCTAAAATAATTCCAATTGCACTTGCTTTCTCATTGATTATAATGATAAGATAATTTCAAATGAACATCAGCAGGAATTACTCTCTGTGTAAATCACGCTCATTAGACTACTGTATAGATAGATCATATGTAAATGTTTTTCCTCATAGTTTCTTCCTGAGTTTTCAACCTTAATGGGCAGTTTTAAATGAAAGTTAACACTCGCATTGAGTTTTGTTTTGCGTATTTGCATCATAAATATTGCATTGTTCATTAGGATTCCTCATTTGTCCCTTCATTGTCGTCATAGGTCTGATATGCACAGGCGGTCCGCCAGAAAGAAAGCTAAGCTAGCTGAGTCAGACTCAGACATAGAGATCCTTTTGGACACCTCACTCGAGACGATGTTCGGTGACATGAAAGCCGTGACAGGAGCTGCCCCAGAATATCAATGGGGCGAATTAGGAAAGGCTATTAGAGACCAAAACTTCCCCGAATCATCCTTGGAAGAGAGTCTAGTTTATCAGAACATCAAAAAGTCTTGTCTCCACAAAGCAACAACTTGCCCTGAGTTGTTCCCATTCTCGGAGGTTATTGGTTGGATACTACCCTAGGTGAAAATAGATAGCAGATTCATCACAGATGTCACTGGGATGGGTCTTTCACCTTTTGCACTGTTGATGTATATGTAACTTCGGAAAGTATTTCATATATATTTATTGTACCCTTATAAGAGATGTGTTATTCCTCTATAAGGAAGTGTCGTCATGTGTATTGACAAGTGTCGCAAGTATGTGTACTTTCCGATGGGTTATTAGACCACCATGTGTGGGGTCGGCCCTGAAATATATATTATATTGTGGATGTACCTAGCTAGACAAGTTGGCCCCATAGTGTAACTGAGCAAACAAGTTAAGTATAAATAGATATCGGGAGATCTCTATTTGATCACTCGGAAAATCACACTTCTCTCACTCAGAAAGTGGTGCACTAGTGAGGAGGAGGATCATCTGCTACTAGGAGACTATCTCAGTGTATTTTGGTTGTACTTTGGTTGAGCCATTTCTCTCTCTATCTCTGAGGAAGTTGTGGGGTTTTTCACCTTAGGGTTTTCCCCACGGAAACTTTGTGTCTCTTGTCTCTCATGCTTTTGATTATTGTGATGCTTATTATGATTGTTATGCATTGATATACTGTACATGTTATTCTCTCAGTAAAGATCCTAGAGTATTGTGAATTAATGCTCAAAATTTAACATGGTATCAGAGCTAACCTGAGAAGAAGACATTTTGCAGTGACAAAAACTTGAGTTTCTTGTTATTGGGTTTCTCTCCATAGTTTTTGGAAAAGAAGTATAGTAGATTGACTCTACTCATCAAGGAGAATCTATCTGTCCAATCTGAATTCAATTCTGAGCATTTTCAGATTTGGCCCTAAAAATTAGGGTTTCCACAAAAATAGGAATTTCTGAAATCTGAAGACATAGCTGGAAGATCCTTGCAAAAATCAAATTTTAGAGCTTTGGATCGAGATTTTTGGCTGGGTAGATCTCTGGGAAACTCAAACCCTAATTCAGGGCTCTCCCTAGTGAACTCGGGAGGACAAAAAGGCAAATCTGAAGGGTAAATCTTTGCCGATCTCAAATTTTGAATACACCAGGTTGATCAGCTCATCAAGGTGCATATTTCTATCCTTTCAGAAAGTTTAAATTCACATTTTGAATTTTTAGGGTTTTTTCGACAAACCCTAATCCGGGTCCAGATCCAGTTTTCAGCATTTCAAGTGGTAAGACTTTAATCTTTTCTATTTCCATTTGAAGTACTCTTTAAGATGTCCCACCACACCAAGCTTGAGGATAATCTTGAAGGTGCTGATAACTTCCGAGCTTGAAAGTATAGGATTGGGTTAATCCTGGAAGAGAATGAGTTGGACTCATACATAAAAGAAGACATCCCTATCCCAGAGGATGAAGAGGCTAAGATATTGCATAAGAATAAATTGGTCAAGGCAAATTGAATCATTATTGATTCTATCAAGGATCATCTTATCCCACATGTGTCATCTCTAAAGACACCCAAAGAAATGTTTGATTCTCTGACCAAGATATTTGAAGGGAAGAACATAAATCGAAAGATGACCCTGCAGAACCAATTGAAAGGAGTAAAGTATCAGAATGGAGAAACCATTCAATCTTATTTTTCTAGGGTCTCCCAGATTAAGGAACAACTGGAAGCAGTAGATGAAATGGTGGAGAATGGTGAAGTTGTCATGACCACTCTAAATGGCCTACCCAAGTCATGGGATTCCTTTATTCAAGGAATTTGTGCAAGGAAGAAGTTGATCTCCTTCAACAGATTGCGGGAAGAATGTTCTCAAGAAGAAGCAAGGCTTGTGGCCCGAGAAGAAAAGATGGGAAGTGAAGATCAAGCTCTCACTGTACACACCAAGAAAGGAAGGTCAAAGAGAGAGCACTCTCATGCCAAGAAATCTTCACACTATCATCAACATAAAGATAAGAAAGATCTCAGATGCTTCACATGTAATGAGAAAGGCCATTTTGCTTCAGAATGTCCCAAGAACAAAAGGAACAACAACATCAAAAAGAAGAAGGGCAGTAGGAAAAGATTTCATGCTCATGCTGCTGAAGATGTTGAACCACCCAAGAAGAAGGCTAGGGAAGAAAGTGATGATAATGATGATGACTCATCAAGTGAAGAAGAGTATGTTCTAATCTCTGCTCTCATGGGTACTACCTCCCATGGTTGTAATGATTGGTTAATTGACAGTGGGGCTTCCAAACACATGACTGGGTTTAAGGAATCTTTTGTAAACCTATCTGAACATGAATCACCCCATAAGGTGAAACTTGGGGATGATTATCAATACCCAATCAAAGGAAGTGGTGAAGCCTCTTACAACCTAGATTCTAGAAAATCTTTGAAGATGAAAGAAGTCCTTTATGTACCTGGGCTCAAGAAGAACTTACTCTCCATCTCTGCATTGGATGCAAAAGGTATGAGGGTTGCATTTGTGGATGGCCAAGTCCTAATGTGGCCAAAGGGAAAGACCATAGATGATGCAGTAGTGATTGGAGAATAAGAGGGAGGTTTGTATAAATTGAAGGGTCAACCTGAACATGCCATGGTACATGACTCCATAGAGCCAAGTGAACTTTGGCATAGAAGACTTGCTCATATGCATTATAGGGCACTTCCAAATGCAAGCAAGGTCATCGAGGGTCTTCCTGAAATCAAGACCAAACATGAAGGTGTTTGCAAAGGATGTGCAAAAGGCAAGAACATTAAGAAGGATTTCCCAAGCAGTGAAAGCAAGGCAAAAGATATCCTGGAAATCATCCACTCAGATGTATGTGGTCCTATGTCATCCAGTTCTCTGAGTGGGTATGTTTACTATGTCTCATTTATTGATGACTTCTCTAGGAATACTTGGGTATACTTCTTGAAGAACAAAGATGAGGTGTTTGATAAGTTCAAGGAATTAAAAACCTTGATGGAGAATCAAACTGACAAGAAGATCAAAACATTCAGATCCGACAATGGTGGAGAATTCACCTCAGGCGACTTCAAGAAGCTGTGCAGTGATTTAGGGATTAAGAGGGAGTTGACTGCTCCTTATAATCCTCAACAAAATGGAGTTGCAGAAAGGAAGAATAGAACAATCATGGAAGCAGCAAGGGCAATGCTGCATGACCAGGATCTACCTATGCATCTATGGGTAGAAGCAGCTAGAACAGCTGTATATGTACATAACAGAACACCCCACAAGATATTGGACAACAAGACACCAGAAGAGGTCTTTTCTAGTAAGAAACCTGAAGTTAGCCACCTCAGAATATTTGGTTGTCCAGTATACACACATGTCCCAAAGGAAAAGAGGACCAAGCTAGATCCTTCAGGAAAGAAGGGTATCTTTGTGGGTTACAGTGAAAGCTCGAAGGCTTACAGAATATACTTTCCAGGGTTCAAGAAGATTGATGTCAGCAGGGATGTAACATTTGATGAAAACTCAGCATTCATCAAATCAAGGAAGGCACCTATCGAAGTTTATGAAGAACCTAAGGAAACTAGATTTCAAGACACTACCATGACTGAAGCAATTCCAGAAGTTGTTCGTGAGTTGAATATCCGCAAGAACCTGTAGATCCACCCCATGAGGATAACTCTCACAAGAGGAAACCTGCATGGGCTAGAGAGCTCATTCAAGATGCAGAAAGATTTGATATTCCAGAAGAAGAACACAGAGCAAAGAAGAGAACCAGATCACATACCATCTATGTTGCTTTACTTTGTGACATTATGAACAAAGAACCTTCCAGTTATGAAGAAGCAGCGAAAAAGAAAGAATGGAAGGATGACATGGTTGAGGAATACCAATCAATAACGAAGAATGATGTTTGGGATGTTTTCCCAAGACCTAAAGAGAAGTCTGTTGTGACTTCCAAATGGATCTACAAAATCAAGCATGCTGCAGATGGCAGTGTAGAGAAATATAAGGCAAGATTCGTAGCTCGTGGCTTCTCTCAGAAAGAGAGAATAGATTATGAAGAAAATTTTGCACCTCTAGCCAGGTATACTTCCATCAGAACAGTACTTTCCCTGGCTGCAGCAATGAAATGGAAAATACACCAGATGGATGTCAAGACTGCTTTCTTGAATGGTGTAGTTGAAGAGGAAGTATATGTGGAGCAGCCACTTGGTTTTGAAATACATGACAGGGAGTTATATGTGTGCAGATTGAAGAAAGCCTTGTATGGCTTGAAGCAAGCTCCTAGAACTTGGTATGGTAGGATGGACAATTTCCTATCTAGTTTGGGCTTTACCAAGAGTAAAGCGGATTCCAACCTTTACTACAAGGTTGAGGAAGGGAATCCTGTGATTCTACTTCTATACGTGGATGACTTATTTGTAACAGGAGATGATAGATTGATTACAGATACTAAGAGGAAGCTTATTGCTGAGTTCGATATGAAAGATTTGGGAATGATGCATTATTTCCTAGGTATGGAGGTGTGGCAGAATGCAGGTGGGATCTTCCTTGGTCAAGGGAAGTACACAGTAGATATCCTGAAGAGATTCGGGATGATGGATTGCAAGGCCATGGCCACACCTATGGCATCGAACCTGAAGCTTCTATGTGATGCTTCATCTGATCTAGTTGATATCTCTATGTATCGTCAGATGATTGGGTCCTTGATGTACCTGACGAACAAGAGACCATATATTTGCTTTGCGGTGAACACATTGAGCCAGTTCCTGACAGATCCAAGGAGTGTTCACCTAGTTGGTGTAAAGCATGTTCTGAGGTACCTGAATGGTACACTAGATTATGGGCTCAAGTATGAATCGAATCAAAAGTTTAACCTGCAGGGTTATGTTGATTCAGATTGGGCAGGCAGTGTTGTAGATAGGAAGAGCACATATGGGTGCTACTTCAGTATGGGATCAAGTGTGATCTCTTGGTTTAGCAAGAAGCAGTCTTGCGTAGCACTGAGTACAGTTGAGGTAGAGTATGTTGCAGCCTGTTCATCTAGTTGTGAGGCAGTATGGCTATGAAAGCTACTGTCTGAGTTATTTGATCTCCCATTGGATGCTACTGGTATCTTCTGTGATAACCAGAGTTGTGTGAAGCTATCTGAGAACCCAGTGTTTCATGACAGGTTGAAACACATAGAGATCAAATATCACTATATCAGGGATATGGTGCAGAGAGGAGCTTTGAAGCTCCTATATGTTGCGACGGATGAGCAGATTGCAGATGTACTGACGAAGCCACTAGCCAGAGTGAAGTTTGAATACTTCAGGGAGAGGCTTGGTGTTCTTCAGATCGATGACACTTCGAGGAAGAAGTGATGGACACATTTGCTGAAGCCCTTCCAAGCATGTTGGAAGGAGGATCCTTCACATGGCTGTGGATGTATGTGCTAGATGATGAGCATCAGGATGATGTTCTAGTTTCTGCTTTGTATGATCAATTGGATCATTTATATGTATATGTATGTACGCATCATGTTGGATACTGGATATGATCAGTTGGATCATTTATATGTATGTATGTACACATCATGTTGGATGCTGGATATAATCGGTTGGATCATTTGTATGTATTTTGTATACGCATCATGTTGGATGCTTGGACCATGTATCTGTATATGTATCAGGTGGATACATTGTATGATCAGGCAGATCATGTATGTTGATATGTATCATGTATTTGTATTTGTATCAAGTGGATACACTGTATGATTAGGTGGATCATGTATGATGATATGTATCAGGTAGATACTTGGTATTCATCAGGTGGATGCATTGTATGATCAAGATGATCATGATGACGAGCTTCAGGATGTTGCTCCAGATGATATGTACCAGGATGTTACAGTGATGATGATCAGGATGATCATATGTATCAGGTGTATACATTACATAATCAGTTGGATTATGTGTGATGATTTCCGAAGACACAGATGCACAGAGCCTTTCCGACATGGTGGTAGATGTGTTCTCCCATGTGCATTGATGTAAGTGCAGAGCCTTTCCGACATGGTGGTAGATGTGTTCTCCCATGTGCGTTGATGTAAGTGTAGAGCCTTTCCGACATGGTGGTAGATGTGTTCTCTCATGTGCGTTGATGTAAGTGCAGAGCCTTTCCGACATGGTGGAAGATGTGTTCTCCCATGGTCATTGATGTAAGTGCTGTGAGCCTTTCACGGATGGTGGTAGGTTGGTCCTCCCATGCCGGTGAGTGTAAGTGTTGTGTGTGTGCATCTGGGTTGTGCTTCATGATACTCTATGGCCGTGGACAGGTTGTGCAGTAACATGTAAAAGATCCTGGGAGATCTAATAGGTTGAGATGTGTGCTCGTAATCAGTCCTGGGATGCTCTTTCAAAGTTTTTTTGACTCATGTAATAAGTCCTGAGGATTCCACAGTATGACCAGTGATGATGAAGACCTGTAGGTGGTGGGCCTACATCCAGTATGAAAAGGGATTGGCTCTGTAAAACTTCCTATGACGAGTAGAGTCAGAGATTGGTTGAGATAGAAGCAGCAGTGACAATGATGATGACAATGATCTTAAGAAGAAGACTTGTCTAGCAGATCTGTGTCGAGAAATACCTTCCTAGTTAAGAGGGAGTGTTGATGTATATGTAAGTTCGGAATGTATTCAATCTATATTTATTGTACCCTTATAAGAGATGTGTTATTCCTCTATAAGGAAGTGTCGTCATGTGTATTGACAAGTGTTGCAAGTGTGTGTACTTGCCGATGGGTTATTAGACCACCATGTGTGGGGTTGGCCCTGAAATATATATTATATTATGGATGTACCTAGCTAGACAAGTCGGCCCCATAGTGTAACTGGGCAAATAGGTTAAGTATAAATAGAGATCGGGAGATCTCTATTTCATCACTCGGAAACTCACACTTCTCTCACTCAGAAAGTGGCGCACTAGTGAGGAGGAGGATCATCTGGTACTAGGAGACTATCTCAGTGTATTTTGGTTGTACTTTGGTTGAGCCATTGCTCTCTCTATCTCTGAGGAAGTTGTGGGGTTTTTCACCTTAGGGTTTTCCCCACGAAAACTCTGTGTCTCTTGTCTCTCATGCTTTTGATTCTTGTGATGCTTGTCATGCTTATTATGATTGTTATGCATTGATATACTATACATGTTATTCTCTCAATAAAGATCCTAGAGTATTGTGAATTAATGCTCAAAATTTAACATGCACCAGATCATATCACGACAGCATACAAATTTCCCTACCCTAAGACCCTACTAAATGATGAGTGGATATCATGGCTAAAAATGGACCCTTTGGAATACGCCAGGAAGATGACAATTGCTGAGAGGCAAATAAGGTTAAGGGCCAGTGGAGAGTATGAGATTCATCATCCTAGGATTCCGTACAAGATCATCGCCTTGATGTCAAGTCGATTTCTCAGCTTGATGAATGGAAACATGTATAAACTTGGCTGGGTGCCAGTGATGTTCCATTGGGCCACACATGGTACAATTTTTACATGGGCTGATATCATCTCAGATAGCATGGCTTCACATATAGCTACAGCGCAAGGGGGATTGACACAAAAGAAAGCCGATTTCTTCATGTCCTCTTATCTGGTGGAATATTTATTCATCAAGCATCCTTTCCCTGACTTGGGATGCATCTGGAACTGTAAACATTCCCCCCTACATGTGGCCTATCAGATGACGTGAGCACACAAGTATGCAACCACTACACTTAGATTTGTTAAAAATTCATCATGCCGCTATATCTGTTGATTTTCAAAGAAGAACCAAACTTCCTGTCCGAAAATGCTATGCCAATCATAGAAGCATTAAGAGATTAATACTTCTCTTTGGAGGGAACATACATCAGAATGTGCGGAGGGAGTCGACCCCCATCCCTATTGCCCCGATATGCCACAGATTACGTAGTGCATAAAAAAGGCATAAGGAAACTCTTTATCGATGGAGTTAGTAAGGTGCTCCATGAAAAGAAGAAGGCTGCATACCCGCCAATGCCTTTTACCATTGGATCATACTAGTTACCCAAGGCAAAAGATGGGATAGATTTTTCTCAAGACTTAGAAGCCTTCCATTTTGGAAAAAATATTTTCAGAAGGCATGACCCCGAAGGCAAAGTTGTTACTCAGATGACGTCCCCCCTACATGTGGCCTAGCAGATGATGTGAGCACACAAGTATGCAAGCCACTACACTCAGATTTGTGAAAAATTTATCATGCCATTGTATCAGTTGATTTTCAAAGAAGAACCAAACTTCCTTTCAGAAAATGTTATGTCGATCATAGAAGCATTCATAGATTACTACTTCTCTTCGGAGGGAACATACATCAGAATGTGCGGAGGGAGTCGACCCCTGTCACTATTTCCCCGGTATGACATGGATTACATAGTGCATAAAGAAGCCATAAGGAAACTCTTTATCGATGAAGTTAGTAAGGTGATCCATGAAAAGAAGAAGGTTGCATACCCATCAATGCCTTTTACTATTGGATCATACCAGTTAGCCAAGGAAAAAGATGGCATAGATTTTTCTCAAGACTTAGAAGCCTTCCATTTTGGAACAAAGATTTTCAGAAGGCATGACCCCGAAGGCAAAGTTGCTACTCATTGTACTAACTGCAAGGTCACTTTTGATTATGTGCACCTTTTTGAAAAATATGAAGAGTTATTTCAAAGTGCCAAAAGCATGACCAAGTTGGGAAAGCATTACCGCCCCAAAAGCAAATCCAGTTCTAGTGCTAAGACTGCCAAAGGAGATGGGTTAAAGAAAAAGGAGGGAGAGGAGGAGCAGCGTCAGGAGGTAGATAGAATCCAAGAGGAAGAAAATAAAAGGCTTCAAAGGGATCTAGCTGAGAAAAAAAGAGAGGAAGTTGATAGGCTTCAAAAGGAGCTAGCAGAGAAGTAGAGAGGCTTCAAAAGGAACATGAAGAGAAGCCATGTCAGGAGGCAGAAGCTGCCAAAATTCAGCAGGAGCAAGCTGAGAGACTGCAGAAGGAAGAAGATGGTAGATTGCAGAATGAAGAAACTGAAAGAATAAAGAGAGAAGAGGCTGAAAAGATACAGGAAATAAAGGAGAGAGCGGAGAAGAAAGAGGCAGAATTGCAAAGGCAAAAAGAGGAAGCAGAAAAGTCCAAGGAAACTGTGGAACAAGGGAGATCATGTGCACAAGATATGGACATAGATGTATCAATGACAACCCTCCAGAGACGACCACTTAAGGACATGTCCCACCTTAGGAGCTTTCTCTCACCCCATTCACCCCTTCAAAGCAGCACAAAGTGGCAGAGCTGGATTCTATCTTTTCGATAAGAATAAGAAGGCTATCATGAGAAGATCGGAAAAGAGGATGAAATGTCAAAATGAACAAGATGTAGTCACAATAATAGAATTCCCGATTTTTCAAGGGACTAATTGTTAGAAAAAACAGGATCGTAGAGCAATAACAATAAACAGAAATGCAAATATAATCACACATACACATTACAAGAGAGACTCGGATATATCGTGGTTCACCCAACTTGGGCTACATCCACACTGAATTTGCCAGTCCTTATTATTATTACCGTCCAGCAAGTCGAAGGGATACAACCTGCAGCACAACCGCTGCACTTCCTCTTCTCTGTTTCACAGTCTCTCTCTTGATCTCAAAGATCTTTACAATGCATAAAACCTAATACATCAACAACCCTAGCCGTATTACAATGTCTTTCTTTTATAAGGGAAATACAATGGGAAAATACCACGGAATACCCAAAACCATGGGCCCGCAAAACAGCTGGAGAAAACAGCCCCAAAAATTTTCTTCGGGGGCGCTGCCCCCGGACCCCCAGCTAGGCAGAATGGGCCCCCCTGGAACCTCGTGGGGGGGCGATGTCCCCCTGCTGGGGTGAGTGTACAATCCACCTACATATCATATAGAACTGGGGTACAAACACAGCTGATATAATATCATCTATGAGACTAGAAGATCTGGCTCCACAACCAACAATCTCCCACTTGGAGACTGATCACAGCAAATCCACCGCTGCTGCACTTGCTGGACATGGACTTGGCAAATTTCTCCTCTTCACCTTCATGCTAGAAGGCCAACTGAAACCAATCACGAACTCAGTTTCTCTCTGGTCACTACCTTTGTGAACATGTCTGCAGGATTCTGGCTAGTATGTATCTTTTCCAGCTTCAACAGTTCATCTTCCAAAACAGAGCGTATGAAATGGTACTTGAGCTGTATATGTTTAGTCCTGGAATGGAATGCTGAGTTCTTTGCAAGGTGAATGGCACTCTGGATGTCACTATACAATTTGCTATCCTTCTGCTTCTTACCCACTTCCTCCATAAACCTCTGCAACCAAATCATCTCTTTACTAGCCTCTGTAATGGCAACATACTCTACTTCTGTTGTTGAAAGTGCAACAACCTTTTGTAGTTTCAAAATCCAGCTTACTACTGTTCCACCTACAGTAAACACATACCCTGTGGTACTCCCCCTGCTATCCTTGTCACCTACCATATCTGCATCAACATATCCCTGTAGAACAGTGTCTGAACCTCCAAAACATAATGTCTCAGTAGTAGTACCTCTCAAATACCTAAGAATCTACTGTACTGCCTTCCAATGTTCTTTACCTGGATTGTTCATATATCTGCTCACAACTCCCACTGCATGTGCAATATCTGGTCTTGTGCACACCATGGCATACATCAAACTACCAACTGCTGATTGATAGGGAATCTTGGACATGTAATCTGTCTCTTCTTGTGTCTTGGGACACATTTCCTTACTTAGACTGAAATGGTTAGCCAAAGGTGTACTTACAGGTTTTGAATTTTGCATTCTGAACCTCTCCAACGCCTTTTGTATGTACTCACTTTGAGACAATGTCAGTTTGCGATTTTTCCTGTCTCTTGTTATTCTCATACCAAGGATTTGATTTGCAGCACCCAAATCCTTCATCGCAAATGAATTAGCTAGCTTCCTTTTGAGTACATTTATATCCTGCATGTCAGACCCTGCAACAAGCATGTCATCCACATACAATAACAAGATAATATATCTTCCATTGTCTAACTTCTTGAAATAAACACAGTGGTCAGAATGACATCTACTATAACCTTGTTCTGTCATAAACCTATCAAACTTTAGATACCAATGCCTTGGAGTTTGCTTCAAACCATACAAGCTCTTTTTCAACCTGCATACCAGATCCTCCTTACCTTTGACCTCATATCCTTGTGGCTGCTGCATATATATTTCTTCCTCCAAATCCCCATGGAGGAAGGTTGTTTTTACATCTAACTGTTCAAGATGCAAATCTTCTACCGCCACTAGACTTAAGATAGTCCTAATTGAAGTCATCTTAACAACAGGAGAAAATATTTCATCAAAATCTATACCTTTCTTCTGTGCAAACCCCTTTATAACAAGTCTGGCCTTGTACCGCTTCTTACCTCCTTCTTCTTCCTTCAACCTGTAAATCCATTTGTTTTGCAATTCTCTTTTACCAGCAGGAAACTTAACCAAATCCCAAGTCTGGTTTCCTACCAATGAGTCCATCTCCTCATTCATGCCTTGCTCCCACTTCTTTCTAGTTTCCACCCGCATTGCTTCTTCATAACATTCTGGTTCACTAGAATCAGTCATCTATAACTAATACATTGAAGGAGAGTATCGTTCAGGGAGTCTACTTAACCTGGTAGATCTTCTTACAGTTGCAGGAGTTTCAGGTAGTTGTTGCTGCTCTTGATTTTTTGGCACCTTCGGAACCTCATTTTCTTTAACTTCATCAAGCATTATGTACTCTATGCTTTCCTTTTTCTGTTTCTTTCCCTGCAACTGATCTTTATACATGACCTTTTCATTGAATATCACATCTCTACTCCTGATGATTTTGTTATTTTTAAAATCCCATAAACGATAACCAAATTCATCAACCCCATATCCAATAAAGGTACATTTCTTGGATTTAGCTTCAAGCTTTGTTCTATTTTCTTTATCAATATGGACAAATGCTTCACAACCAAACGTTCTCATAAATAAGTAGTTTACCTTTTTATCTGTCCATGCTTCCTCTGGAATACCACCATCCAAAGCACTTGAAGGTCCTCTTTTTATTAAATAAACAGCAGTATTTACAACATCCGCCCAAAACTGTAAGGGCAACCCTGCATGCAGTCGCATACACCTTGCACGCTCCATGATCGTTCTGTTCATCCTTTCTGACACACCATTTTCCTGTGGTGTTCCTGGGACTGTCTTCTCTCTACGAATCCCATCGTATGAACAGTAACTATCAAACTCCTTACCGCAGTACTCACCTCCATTATCAGATCTGAGACACTTCAATCTTTTTCTTGTCTCATTCTCAACCAAAGCTTTCCACTTCTTAAAAGTAGCAAACACATCATATTTTTGTCTAATGCAATAAACCCAAGTTTTTCTAGTTGCATTATCAATAAATGTAACATAATAATGAGAGCCACCAAGAGATTGTACCTGAGCCGATCCCCATACATCTGTATGCACAAGCTCTAATTTTTCATTCTTCTTCTGTTTCCCAACCCTGAGAAATCTGACTCTCTTCTATTTTCCATAAACACAGTTTTCACATAATTCCAAACTTACCTGCTTCAAATCTGGCAGCAACTTCCTTGAGTGGAGAATCTACATCCCCTTCTCACTCATGTGGCCAAGCCTATGATGCCACAATGCTGTATCTGTTCCTGTGGAAGCTAAAGAGATAGAATGGTCAGTATTATGAGGACATAAATACAACGTACCTACTCTGTCTCCTTTTGCTATCACCATTGATCCTTTAGTGATCTTCCACCACTTTTCTCCGAACGTAGATAGACAGCCGCCATCTCCCAACTGCCCTGTTGAGATCAGATTTATTTTCATAGCAGGAATATGCCTAACATCTTTCAACAACCAATCCGTTCCATTCTTAACTTTTATCCATACCTTACCCATTCCAACAATTTTACATGGCTCATCATCACCCAATAAAACATGTCCAAAGTCACTAGGAACATACTCATGAAAGTATTTCCTATGGGGTGTAGCATGACATGAAGCTCCTGAATCTACTACCCAATAATCACTAGTATTATCTAATGCAAGAATCAAAGCATCTTGTAACACATCACCTGCTACATTTGCTTCCTGGGTAGTTTCCTTCTGTGCATCTCCTTTCTTCTTTAGAGATTTGTAGTCTTTCTTCAGATGTCATTTCTTTCCACAGTTCCAGCACTCTATCTTTCCCAGTCTGGACTTGGATCTGCCCGTTTTAGACTTTCCACGATTACCTTGGCTCTTTCCTCTCTCCTTTTGTCTTCCTCTGCTCTCCATGGTCAACGCATTACCTGATGTCTCACCTGTGCTTTTTATTCGCATTTCCTCACTAAGAATAACACCAATAACATCATCAAATTTCAAGGTGTTTGAACCAGAGACAGAGTTACTTATAGCCATGACCAAGCTATTCCAACTTTCTGGCAATGAACACAAGATTAGAAGAGCCCTAACCTCATCATCAAAGTTCACACTTACAGAACTTAGCTGATTTGTAACCGTATTAAACTCATTTAAATGATCAGTAACAGATCCACCTTCAGACATCTTCATATTAAATAAACACTTCATTAGAAATACCTTGTTGGAAGCCGAGGGTTTTTCATACAGCTTACCCAATGCTTTCATCAAACCCTCTGTTGTCGTTTCTTTTGAGATATTGAAAGCCACCGACGAAGCCAGGCTCAACCGTATTGTTCCCAGAGCCTTTCTGTCAAGAACCACCCATTCTTTGTCCTTCATAGTCGTCGGCTGCTTTGCTTTTCCTCCCAACGGTAGGAATAGATCCTTCTGGTACAGATAGTCCTCCATTTGCATCTTCCATAACCCAAAGTTTTGGCTGTTAAACTTCTTGACCTTAAACTTTCCTTCTTCTGCCATTGCTCCCACTCAAACCAGAAACCCTAGCTTCCTGTGGGTTTATTTTCCAAATAGACCTTTGGATCTGATACCAATTGTTAGAAAAAACAGGATCGCAGAGCAATAACAATAAACAGAAATGCAAATATAATCACACATACACATTACAAGAGAGACTCAGATATATCGTGGTTCACCCAACATGGGCTACATCCACACTAAATTTGCCAGTCCTTATTATTATTACCGTCCAGCAAGTCGAGGGGATACAACCTGCAGCACAACCACTGCACTTCCTCTTCTTTGTTTCACAGTCTCTCTCCTAATCTCAAAGATCTTTACAATGCATAAAACCTAATACATCAACAACCCTAGCCGTATTACAATGTCTTTCTTTTATAAGGGAAATATAATGGGAAAATACCACAGAATACCCAAAACCATGGGCCCGCAAAACAACTGGCGAAAACAACCCCAAAAATTTTCTCTGGGGGACCGCTGGCCCCCGGACCCCCCAGCCAGGGGGGATGGGCCCCCCTGGAACCCCGTGGAGGGGCGATGCCCCCCCACACCCCCCCGCTGGGGTGAGTGTACAGTCCACCTACATATCATACAGAAATGGGGTACAAACACGGCTGATACAATATCATCTATGAGACTAGAAGATTTGGCTCCACAACCAACACTAATAAGGACCCTCAGTTTGCGGCAGCATCCAGTGTGGCTACGGTTCAGGAAAGTGTCAACAATGTGGACCTGCTGGTAGACGAAGTAAAGAAATACAAGGACAAGCTCTTCAAAGTGAAGGATAATATGATGAATGAAGTACATCAAGGTAATGAGCTGAAGAGGAAATATAGCGAGCTTCAAGAATAAAAAGGGGAGATAGCAAAACAGACCCAAAAGCTCGAAGATGAAAAGGATGCTCTAAATGTGCAACTGGTAATTGCGGGAGGTGAGAAGAAAGAATTAGAAACTCGCATAAAATAGTTAGAGCAACATGAGGCCAACGGTATACAACATATCGAGTTCTATAAGCCTCAATTCAAAAGGATGACGAAGGAAAAGCAGTAGTTGTTGGAGCAACTAAAGGTTGCAAATGAGAAGAAACAGGACTTAACCCCATTCCATGAGAAAGTATGTCATATACTAAGGAAAATTCATCGATCGCTAGAGCTGATCACAGAGGAGGTCTGTAAGATGAAGAGAATGATTTCAAGGATGAAATAAATTGATACTGATGCACTGAGACTCAAGAAAAGGTATGTGCACAACTTGGAGGAAATCAATAGACAGCTTGAGAGGATAAAAGGAAAATTAGGATTCCCAGGGAATCTACCTCTCAAATCCGCAGAGGATTCACAGTGGGATTTAGGACTCCTTGAATTTTGTAGAGACTGTGGTACAAAAATAATCAGTGGAATCCAGAAAACCATCGGGAAATGTATCAACTTCTACTTAAAAATCTGTGAAACCCATGAGAAATCCCATATGGTTTTACCTTAGACCATACATGATTTTCTTGACAAAGATTAGCGTTTTTGTCGGAGCTGCAGGGAAAGATGAATACAAAAATAGAATACCTAAGAAAGAAATATATACTGACACCTGAATACCTCCACCGATTTATTGGGAAAGCTTCTATTCATGCTTATTTTCTGGAGGACATCGCGTAGGTGACAACAACAGGAGTAACACAAGCATTGAAACAAAGATGTCTAAGCATGAGATCTCATTAAAAATGATGGTTCCTGCATGAGGCAATTTTATTATATGAGAATCTGGCATGTGGGCCAGTTACATTATTGAAGTGGATAGGCCCGCGGAAGTGGACAGGCCAGCTGAAGTGGAAAGACCAGTTGGGATAGAAAGACCAGCTGGAAGTTGATTTTGTTTTTATTGTAAATTCTAGAAAATAGCTGGAAACTATTTTTGTTTCATTTAGTCACTAGAAGACAAACTTTTGTGTTTCCCTAGGGTTAGGGTTGGAAAAAATACAATTTTGTAAAGTTATAAATAGAGGAATAGAATAGAAGGGAAAGGACTTTTTGTAGGTGAAAGGACTGATTTGTCTTGTACATGAACTACTTTGCTGCATTAATAAAGAAAGTTCCATTTTCTTGGGAAAAGCTAGCGCTGCGTTCTTTTTTGCTTGGGGATGTGTTGAATGTCTGTTGAATTATTTCTGCACCATTCATGCATATACTCTGAGAATGTTCCTAACTATTCTGAATTAATTCTTTGTTATGAATGCTTTCATTTCCTATGCAAACAATCACGTGTTAAATGAGTAATGGAATGTTTTAATTCTGTCAGAGCTATCTTTGATATCCTTTATATTCTGCTGTAAATGTATCTATATTATTGAATAACTATTTGTGAGATTCTTGGGTATATTTTCAGCATATTGTTTATGTTTTAGATTTGCTCCCTGCAGGAATAGATTAATTAGCTTAGATAGTTTTAAATCAGATTTGCTTTAATCACATGCATTTCGATAGGTCACTTGCATATCATATTTAAATATAAAATACATAAACGGTGGATCGGGCCATGACCGGTGAAAGTTAATCTTTAAATCACATACGGTAGTCGGGCCGTTAATCAGATGGATTCCCTGCACCAAATGGTGAGTGATCTAATTGGGCTTGATTACCAGGGATAATCCCTGACTGTAGATGTTGTCAATTTTAGGACATCAACAGTTTTTGGTGCTAGAAGGAGGGCCACTAGTGCATGGCTGGCAGAGGAGATCCATTCGTTATAAGAAATCCCATTGAAGACCCACTTGAAACAACTATCCCAGTCGATTTCGTTTTGGAATCACAAGATCGAGAAGATCCCAATCCTGAAGGTGAACATCAAGAACCATTATATGTTGTCCATTTTGAAGAAGTAGAAAACTTTAGAATGCATACCCGTTCTTATGTTAGAACACTTGGAGGGTTAAACGTAATTCCCTTATTACCCAGAAGGAGAACTCCTAGGAGACAGACACAATTGACTTGAGATTCAGTTTTGGTTGAAATTTTAGAAGAATTATTGGATCTATCTTTACAGGAAATCACAGAACCTCTCAGTGAAATTAGACCTGAAACTCGTCCGACTTGGGAAATACCTCAAATCCTAGCACATTCTCCACCAAATTCACCACCATGTGCTCCACCAAGAATCATGGCTATACTTGCGTGGAGAGCTAGAGGAGCGCTTAATTTAGCTGCACCTTTACATGATCTGCCCAAGAATCCTGAAAAGGTATTACCTAGGTATGATCCCGGAAAATGCATTTTTGCTGAAGATCACCTCAAGAGTTTTTAGTTGGCTTTGAATCTCTTAAATGTAGAACATGAAGACATAGATTGCATATTTTTTCCCTATACCTTCAAACCTAAAGTATCTTCTTGGTACTTTAGTTTACAAGTTAATTCAATAGAAAATTGGGAAGACTTCGAAAAATGTTTCCTAAGCAAATATGGAAATCAAAAGACTGTTGCTACATTGATGAAAGAGTTGTTGTCCATGAGGATGGAAAAGAAAGAAAAGGTTCAAGAATTTAAGCAAAGATTTACTACTTTATTAAATCATTTTAGTGCTGCAACAAGACCCGCTAAAGAGTCATTGGTAGAATATTACACCACAACACTTGATCTACCCATACTTATGTTTGTTAAAAGAGCAAAGCAGCTTACATTGGTAGCAAATTTCGAAGAAGCCAAGAAAGTAGAAGCTGAGGCGAATAGTATTGCCAAACATTCCCTTGATTTGGAGACAAAACCATCAACCAACAAGAATCCTTTGTTGTTATCTAGACCCAAGGAAGAATTATCTAACGAGTTAGAAAATGTGGTCAAGATGATGCAAAAACTGTCAAATAAAATCATAGATCTTGAAAAGGACAAGGTAGCTAGTACACCAAGAAAACCCTTCAAACATTTTTACAAGAAAAGGGAAGAAGGTGGACAGCCTCTTCCATCTGTGAACAATTCTGTTGTCCTAAATTTGAATGAGGTAGGCATGGATCATTTCTACACTTTTCACCAAGAACAACATTCTAAAAAGAGCTTCCCGCAGTGGATAAATTCGATGATCTTGGTTATGAATCAATTGTTGGATGCACAAGTAACAGACCAAGAAGATCCCCAACAAGAGCATGCATTCGAACAGGAAGAAATTGCTCCAGACACCACAATGGTATTATGGGATTCGGTGCCCTTAACAAAATTGATTGAAGAAGACATTGAAGAAAGTCAAGTTTCAACAGTAAATATTACTACTCGGAGTAAGGGTCCGGTTGTTGATCTAAGCTCGGTTGTCCCTAAACCTAAGGTTGCAAAAGAAATACCCAAGAGGCACATAACTATCATTCCACCATAACCTAAAGTAAACCCCGCAGTGGTGAAAGAGACAAGACTGGTAATTAATGAAAAGACAAAGGTTACAATGAACAAAACAGGGAATGGTGGGAAAAGCTCGAAAGATTACAACATGGGGTACGACATTGTTGAAGATATCAAGAAAACTAAAGCGAATATTTCTATATTTGAATTGTGTAACCTTCCCCATCAAAGAAAAAAATTATTAGAATCTCTTGACCCAAAATCTAGAAGTAATGCAAAAAACACCAAAGTAGACACTAAGATAAATGAAGCTAGCATCGGTGGTAAATCAAAATCTCAGACCTTGCCATTTCTTTTGACTTTTGAAATTTTTAATCACAACGTACACAATTGTTTGGTGGATTCTGGAGCTTCCTCAAATGTAATGCCACATTCAATTTGCAAGAAAATCAATGGACATTCTCAAATCATACAACTAGATAGAAATGTTGTTAGAGTAATTGGAGAGATGAAAGATGTGCTCATTAGATTGTCGGCAGATCCAAGGGTGTTCTAGTTCATTGATATCATGGTGGTAGATATACCTGAAGCCTATGGGTTAATTTGAGTAGGGACTGGTCTACGAAACTGAATGGTTATTTTGCAATAGATTGGTCCCACTTATGGTTTCCATACCAAAATAGGAAAAAATAGATAAAAATACTGAGAGAGACCCACATGAAACAAGACGTAACTCAATTGGAAGAAAAGAATGAGGCTGTAACTTTTTCATCTTCAGTATTGGGAAATTATTTCTTAGAGATTGAACCTGGGAATTATCAATCAACAGATGTTGGCCATGACTCAGATAAATAGTTTGTTATCCTTCATTTTTCACGGACTGAGGACATTGATTGTAACATAGTAGAATTAGTCACTAACTTAGGTAGTAACAACACTAACTTAGTTAAAACAAAAAACACTTTTTGGATTTTGTACTTCAATGGTTCCAAAACTGAAGAAGGATCCAGAGCTGGTTGTGTTCTGATTGACCCTGAAAAAAAACAAGCATTTTTTATCTTGTAGACTAGAGTTGGAATGTACGAATAACACAACTGAGTATGAAGCTCTAGTTCAAGGATTAAAAAGGGCTATTAGTTTGAATGTCAAATACTTAAAAGTCTTTGGTGACTCAAAGATAGTTGTCAAACAAGTAAGGGATACAATTCATTGTCTTTCTCCACACTTAAAAGGTTACCAATATGAAGTTTGAAATTTGATTTCGCACTTCGATGCTTTTAATGTAAATTCTATTCCTAGATTACAAAATGTTACGGCTGATTTGTTAGCTACTTCTGCTTCTAGATTAGTGCCTGCAAATAACAAATGCTCTATTGAATTGATTTTTAGGCCATCTGTTCCTGATAATATCACAAATTTAAGAGTGTTTGATGATGATGATCAAATTATCAGCTTCTTAACTAATGAAGATGCTTTTCAAGAATCTATAATCGATGAAGATGAGCATGATTTAGATTTGCAGAAGAAAGATGCAGCTAAAGGAAACTTTATGCCAAAAGGAGTAAGGAATATTGAAGGATTGTTTGATCTGCATAACAAGTTCAGGAGGCCAACGAATGTTAAAACTAACAGCTCCTCCATGCAGCATGAATTGGTAAACCTGGGCACAGAAGCTGAGCCAAAATTTGTCGATCTTGGTAAATGTTGCTCACCAGGCGAGAGAGATAAGTTCATCAAACTATTCCAGCAATATAAAGATGTTTTTGCATGGAATTATGAAGATATGAAAACATATGATACTCGCATTATACAACACATAATACCAATGAAGCCAGGTGTGAAGCCATTTCAACAGCAATTGCGAAGAATGCATCTGACACTTGAACCGTTAATAAATAAAGAGTTGAAGAAGTTGTTGGATGCTAAGATCATTTTTAAGGTCCGACATTCTAAATGGGTCACTAATTTAGTCCCCGTGTGGAAGAAGTCAGGAGAGATAAGATTGTGTGTGGATTTTTGGAGCTTGAACAAAGATTCCAATAAAGACAACTACCCAGTGCCTCCAATGGAACAAATTTTACAAATGGTTTCTGGCTTAGAACTATTCTCCCTGCTAGATGGTTTCTCCTGATATAATCAATTATTAGTAGCAGAGGAGGACCAACTCAAGACCACTTTTCGTACAAAGTGGGGAACCTTTGCATATCACAGAATGCCATTCGATTTGATAAACGCAGGAGCTACATTTTAGAGATCCATGGACATTGTGTTTCGAGAATTGGTTGGCCACTGTGTGGTAATTTATATAGATGATGTGACAGTATTTTTAAAGAAAAGGGGAGACCATGTTTTTCACTTAAAGCAGATATTTGATCGCTGCAGAAAATATGGTATATCTCTAAATCCTAAGAAGAGTGTCTTCGCTGTTCTTGAGGGTAAGTTTCTAGGTCATATCATCTCAAAAAAGGGAATCTCAATAGATCAAGAGAGAGTGCAAGCTATAATCAAGATTCCCATGCCTCATAACAAAAAATCTATGCAATCTTTTATGGGCATGATAAACTTTGTTCAAAGGTTTGTACCATATTTCACTCAAATTGTGAAACCTTTAGAGCAAATGGTAAAGCAGAGTGTGCAGTTTAAATGGACTGACATAGAGAAGATAGCGTTTAAAGACATCAAAACCACCATAGCTAACGTGCCTTCTTTAAGGAGTCCCGATTTTGAAAAGGATTTCATCATGTACACTTTCGCTTCGAATAACTCTCTTGTAGATGTGCTCACTCATAAGGGATAATCAGGAGATGAATATCCAATATCCCTTATGAGCACCAGTTTGTAGGGTGCTGAATTAAATTAACCCAATGTGGACAAGCAAGCATATGCGGTATTTAAAGCAGTAAAATAGTTCAAGCCATATTTCCTACAGAACAAAACTAAAGTCATAGTACCTCACCCCGTTGTTAGATCTTTATTTGTACATAAGGAATTAGGTGAAAGGAGAGGAAACTGGGTCATTTCTCTTCAGGAGTATGATTTGGAATTCAAACTAGCCACCATTATAAAAGGTCGAGGGTTTTGTAAATTACTCACTGAAAATCTAGTTGATGGAGAGTTGGACTGGGAGAATGAAGCTGAATTGAATCTGATTGAGGTATCTCCTATTTTCACCACTCCTGAATCTTGGTATAGAGATCTAGTGCATTATTTGCAGCAGGGATACATTTTGGAGCACTGGAGTTCTAAGTAGAGAAGGGCACTCCGTCTGAAATCAACATCCTATCAAATAATTGATGGAATACGTTCTAGAAAGAATTACGATGGGATATTTCTCAGATGTCTTGAGAAAGAGGACGCTGATAAAGTAGTCAAAGAATTACATGATGGCCCTACTGGGGGACACTATTCTGGAGATACCACGGTTCATAAAATACTCATATCCAGATATTATTGGCCCACTCTATCAAAGATGCCCGTGCCTATGCTAGGAGTTGCGATATATGCCAAAGAAGTGCTGGAAGATTTCCCAAAGCAGCAGGACCTTTGCAGCCAGTGATTATCTCTGAACCATTCGAGCAAGGGGCATAGATTTCATTGGAGAGATAAATCTGAATTCCTCGCTGCAACATTGGTATATTATGACAGTGACAAATTATTTCACTTGGTGGATAGAAGCTATTCCATTGCGCAAAGTGAATGAAGATGCAGTTATCAAGTTCTTGGAAGAAAACATCATAACCAGGTTTGGGGTTCCAATTTCCCTAGTCTTTGATAATGCAACTTATTTTTCATCTGTAAAATTAAATGAATTTGTTTGTGAGAAAGGAATTAAATTACATTATTTAGCAAATTACTATCCCCGAGGAAATGGATTAGCTGAATCTACAAATAAAAACCTCATTCGAATTCTTAAGAAAATTGTAACTGAGAATTAGAGAAGTTGGCATACAACCGTCCCAAATGCTTTATGGGCAGATAGAGTTACCCTGAAGAACACCTTAGGAGTTTCCCCGTACACTCTAGTCTATGGTAAGGAAGCCATACTCCCTCCTAACATACTAATCCCATCCTTGCAATTAGCCCAAGCCTCTCGAGGTTCCAACAGCCAAGTCCTACAATCACGAATTGATACCTTGTTGAAGCTTGAGGAGTCATGGAATAAAGCCAAAGGCAAATTCCACCAACACCAAGACATTATCAAGAGGTGGTTTGATAAGCGGAAATCTGGAAAAAGAAGTTTTGAAACAAGTGACTTAGTTCTGAAATGGGATCACCCGCATGATGATAAGGGAAAACACACAAAGTTTCAACAATTATGGCTTGGCCCTTACCAAATTTCTGAAAATCTTGGCCCATCGACATACAAATTGAAAGACTTACAAGGGGAGGAAGAGAACCTCCCTGTCAATGACCTTGCATTAAAGCAGTACTTCTCTTAGTTCTAGGGACACTTTTGTACATAAATAAACGCTATTTTGTTTTTCTGAGTTTACTTTTCTTTTTGTTTTGTTTGAGTTGTTGTTTTCTTTCACTTAGATTCTTTAGTCTGCTTTCGATTGATTGTTTTCATTTAACCTTTTACCTTGCTCTTTGTTTGAGTTCTTTATTCTTTATAAATCCCAACCCAGCTTCTCGGTATAGTTGAGAGATAGGTCTCTAAGCAAATCTCAAATTTTGAAGGGTCGGAATCTACTTATAAAGAAAATTTCTCTATGGGACTTTGCTTTGCTAACTAGTTTCTAGAATAAGGAGATTCTTTTCTGTTTCATATTTGGATCATAGTAATCCCCATTAAATAACTAAGATTTATGATTTCTATGCTACTATCTTGGGGCTCCATCCACTCACATTAATGACTGTCTCAGGAATTTCACTACAATCACTAGTACAAAATGAGAGATTAGTGACCAGGTGACCAAAAAATTTGGTCACCCACAATTTTTCCAAGGGATAAATGACTAAAATTGAGAAATTTTAAGTGAGCTAACTAAAACTGACCAAGATAAATGACCAATCTGGTCCTTGGATAAGGACTAAACTAAAAATGACCAAGATAAATGACCAATTTGGTCACAGGATAAGAACTAAGCTAAAAATGACTGCATAACGATTGGTCATTTATTTGGTCATTTTTAGTTGTCTCACTCCGACAATTGATAATTACAATTTTGACAATGAATTTGTACAATTTACTAAATTTTAACACTGCAGACGGATTCAGAGACCCCTAAATTTTAACACTGCAGATGGATTCAGAGACCCCTTTAGGGGTCTCTGAATCCGTCTGCAGTGTTAAAATTTAGTAAATTGAAACATTGTAGATCATGGATTCAGAGACACGAGTGATCATCATGTAAATTGTGTCACTCGACGCAGACAATGAAGGTACAAAATTGTAATTCGAGCTGTGATAAAATTTACATGATCATATAACGACATATAGTGCCAATTTAATTAACACCAAATTGATCATCTGCATGATATGTTGACTAACAACATCATTATTATACCCATCATTAACATACATATTCAATATAGGCATAATAATAATTGTAATTACGGTCATGTATATTAACAGGGTCACACCGGCCAGTGCCTAGGCGCAACTCACACATCGTCACATGCCGTCAATTTACTTGGTCAACTAGCTTTCAAATAAATGGGCTTTCGAATGAGGAGATTAGTCAATTCAAAATATATGAATATGCTACAACTTCTTGGTCAATTAATTAATAAGGTATGTTGCAATTCAACAAAATCCTTACTTTTCAATGATGTTATTAATTAATAAGGTATGTTGCATTTCAACAAGAGAAATGGGAGAGAGATTACAAATGAATTTGAATAGAACCTTGTAAAATGTTTTGAAATTACTTATATAAACAAAAGCTAGATCTCCATGTATATGGGGAGGCATTCAGTCCTAGAGCTCACCAATATATATAACCGGCTTAGATGCATGCTCATCAATGGCCCTAGATTGTTTCTGCACTTGATATTTACCTTCTCACATTATAAGAACCACATCACTAGCTTTATTTCCCAAGCATAGAAAAACTTTATTCTTCGCTTGCTCTTTACCTTCTCACATTATAAAAACCTAATTACTAGATCTATTTCCCAAGCATAGAAAAAAATTAACCAAGCTTTTGTATAATTTTTCTTTCCATTAACATACAATATTGGACATAGGAATCCATACTCTTAATGTCATGGACTTTTCTTTCCATCTTTGTTCCACTTCACTTGCTCTTTACCTTCCCACATTATAAAAACCAAATTATTAGATCTATTTCCCAAGCATAGAAAAACTTTAACCAAACTTTTGTATAATTTTTCTTTCCGTTAACATATAATGGACATAGGAATCCATACTCTTAATGGCATGGACTTTTCTTTCAATCTTTATTCCAAAATATTTTTTTTATTAAAAAGTGAATGACTAAGGTAAAATTACTAATATTTATCCCAGTAAAAACATAATGTTGTTATCTCTTTAGCTAAAATACCCTCCATCTCACCATAAACTTAGGCAAAAAATTATGATCCACATTTGTTTGCCAAGATAGATCATGGCCTTACTAGTATATGACTCAATATTTGGGTAGGGAAGGACACTTGCATAATTTTTAGAATCACTATTAATTTTAGTTCCAAATTAATCTTTTAAGAATAATTCCACATAAAGTTATTTAAAAAAATAATATTAGTGGAAAAAAGTTATTTTAAAATAATATTAGGGGGGAAATTGAAAATGAATGGCATAACTAATGAAGTCTACTCAAATAATTTGGATGACCACCCGCCATTGCATATTGAATTTTGAAGGACTCCAAATAATTTTGATGAAAAATTTAAATATAATATGAAAACCCGCCTTTGCAATATTGAATTTTGAAGCACGCTGGTAGTGGGCTTGCCTTGCCTTTGACAGGTTGGATTCTTTCTTTTGTGGAGATAGATTGAAGTACGAGCAGCATGAATCGAAAGATATCCTTTTTGGGTTAAAAGTTGTTCATCTAAAAGAAATCACTCAACAATAAACCATACACCATATAGATCCAACTACCCACACGGAGAAATGTTTAGAAAACCTCTGATCTACAGGGCTGTCAAGTATTGTGGTTTTCAAAGGATTAAGACAGATTTATGCATACAAAGAAATGTGTCTTCAAAGGCACTGGATCATTGTCTTTGTCTATTTAGAAGCATGAAGATGAGAATCTTGCAAACATATCTAAGATTCCATTCTCATTCTTTCTGCATAGTCCAAAGAGGTATCAGAGGTTCCAGGTTCCATTGGAATTAACAATCATAGAATACATTGTTGATACATATGTGAATTACATGGTGTGAAGTAATTAATTATTTAACTCAGTGAATAGAACAATTTATTTAGACTGACCATGGATTTCCCAATTAATTTAGCATACCAGTGGATCGATTAGTAACATGGAAATGTAAAATGCACACAAAGTAATCCACAATTAACATAATAGACACAACACTTTAAACACACCATGAAAAATAAATATTTCACCTTAGAAACCCAAACAAAAAAAAAGCTTTGAATGGTTTCTCAGTTTTTATTTCGATAATCTTAGGTTACAATGTAGGATGCAATCTCATGGCTTTTAGGGCCATTCATCATTTACATAACCAATATTATCTTATTTATCATCCTCTCCTCTTGGACAACCAAAAATACCTTTGTCATGAGTCCAATCAAAAGAAGAAGATACAAACAGAGCTAGGGGTAATGGGAAGGCCAACTATTATTGTCCTTTCATTTCCCATTCCCCTACTTCTCTCCTATTTCATTTTAATCATTTATTTATTATTTTTCCTTATTTTTTTCTTGCATTTAATTTTTAATGCTTGCATTCTCTTTATTTATTATTTTATTTGTTTCACCCTAATTTATTTTTTAATTGCTGGGTATTGAGTCTTACAACCATTCCTTTTTGTTCAAATCCATTTAAGATCACACCTCCCCATTGATAGGATTTTGGTCTCAAAAACCTTCAAGGAAACCATTCTATGAATCATTGTGCCTCCTGTTTTCTTATCTTGAACATGGCTCCTGATTCTGGCTATTGGCTACAGCTCTTACTCTAGCTCTAGTTACTGGCTCTTGTTCTAGCTATGGCTCTAGCTTTGGTTTCTGGATCCACTTGTTCCCACAATGCAAAAGTATTATCATTGATTCTCTACTCCAACTTTTAAACTATCTTTGATCAGAATCCATTCCCATCTTCAGCATGCAAGTCTCTATAACCCCATCAAAATAGGCTTTGATCCACTTAAGGCGCTGGTTAATGTTAATTTTTCAGAATTTACTTCAATCTGATCTAGGATATTAAATAAGAGAACAACATGTACATCATATCTACAACATATCAATCATGGACACAATAATGCAAGCACACAAGAGACACGAAGTTTACTTGGGGAAAACCATAAAGGTGAAAAACCCCAATAACTTCCTCAGAGATAGATATAGCAATGATACAACTCAAGAATAAGAGATAGACATCTCCTAGTAGCAACTTCTCCTCCTCCACAAGTGTGCCACTCTCCAAAGAGTGTGAGAGAGAATAGAATGATGAAATATAGTCCCTCCTGCACTCTATTTATACTTGACTTGACTTGCCTAATAAGCTTTACTAGGTTGGCCTTAACTTAACCACATAACATAATGCTAATTGGGTTGACACCCAATAGGGTGGTCTAATAACCCTTTGACCCACATGGCCGACCCCTAATAGGGTGGTCTAATAACCCTTCGACCCACATGACTTATACAGGGCCGACCCCAACAAGGTGGTCTAATAACCCATCAAGTATAAGTTACGACACTTACAATAAATGACGACAATTCCATATAGAGGAATAATAAAATCTCTATAGGAATACAAACACTTCTGTATAGAAGAATAATACCATCTCTATAGGAGTACAATATGCATATATGAAATACATTCCGAAGTTACATATACATCAACACTCCCTCTTAACTAGGAAGGTATTTCTCGACACAGGTCTTCTAGCACAAGTCTTCTTCTCTGGATCATTGTCACTGGATAATCATCATCATCACTGCTACTGCTATCTCAATAAATCTATGAATCTACTCATCATAGGAAGTTCTACAGAGCCAGTCCTTTTTGATACTGGATGTAGGCCCACCATTTGCAGGTCTTCATCATCACTGGCCATACTGTGGAATCCTTAGGACTTATTATGTGCATCACAAAATCTCGAAAGAGCATCCCAGGATGTTACGGGTACACAACTCCGACCTGTAGGATCTCCCAAAGTGCTATTACGTGTGACCCCACCACAAAACCTCGAAAGAGCATCCCAGGATGTTACGGGTACACAAATGTGACCTGTAGGATCTCCGAGGGCGCTATTACATGTGGTCGCCACAAAACCTCGCAAGAGCATCCCAAGATGTTACGGGTACACAACTCCGACTTGTAGGATCTCCCAAGGTGCTGTTATATGTGGTCATGGAAAAACCTCGAAAGAGCATCCCAGGCTATTATGGGTACACAACTCCAACCTATAGGATCTCCCAGGGCACTATTATATGCCATAGGACAAAACCTCAAAAGAGCATCCCAGGATGTTATGGGTACACAACTCTGACCTGTAGGATCTCCCAGGGCGCTATTATATGTCCTCCCAGAGCAATGTATCGAAAGAGCATCCCAGGATGTTATGGGTACACAACTCCGACCTATAGGATCTCCCAGACATGCTTATTAGCACAATCATCCTGATACTCACCATACATCATCCTGATGTACACATGATCATCCTAATCATCATCACTACATCGTCCTGATGCATACCAAGTATCTACCTGATACATATCATCACACATGATCCACCTGATAATACAATGTATCCATCTGATACATACATAGATACATGATCCACCTAATCACACAATGTATCTACCTAATACATATCAACATACATGATCTACCTGATCATACACACAATGTATCTACCTAATACATATCAACATACATGATCTACCTGATCATAAAATGTATCCACCTGATACATATATAGATACATGGTCCAAGCATCCAACATGATGCATATACAAATGCATACAAATGATCCAACTGATCATATCCAACATCCAACATGATGCATACATACATAAATGATCCAACTGATCATATCCAGCATCCAACATGATGCATACATACATAAATGATCCAACTGATCATACAGAGCAGACACTAGAACATCATCCTGATGCTCATCATCCAACGCTTACATCCATATCCATGTGAAGGATCCTCCTTCCACCATGCTGGGAATGGATTCAACAAAATGTCTCCATCACTTCTTCCTCGAAGTGTCGTCAATCTGAAGAACACCCAACCTCTCTTTGAAGTACTCTAACTTCACTCTCTCTAGTGGCTTCGTCAGCACATCTGCAATCTTCTCATCTGTCGCAACATACAGGAGCTTCACTGCTCCTCTCTGCACCATATCCCTGATATAGTGGTATTTGATCTCTATATGTTTCAACCTATCATGGAACACTGAGTTCTCAGATAGCTTCACACAACTCTAGTTGTCACAAAAGATACTAGTAGCCTCCAACGGTAGATCAAATAAATTAGATAGTAGCTTCCAAAGCCATACTACCACACAACTAGTTGAACAAGCTGCAACATACTCTCCTTCAGCTGTACTCAGTGCTACGCAAGACTGCTTCTTGCTAAACCAAGAGATCACACCTGATCCCATACTGAAGCAGCACCTAGAAGTGCTCTTTCCTATCTGCAGCACTGCCTACCCAATCTGAATCAACATAACCCTGCAGGTTAAACTTTTGATTCGCATCATCCTTGAGCCCATAATCAGCTATACCCTTCAGGTACCTCAGAACATGCTTTACAACAACTAGGTGAACATTCCTCGGATCCGTCAGTAACTGGCTCAATTTGTTCACCACAAAGCAAATATCTGGTCTCATGTTTGTTAGGTACATCAAGGACCCAATCATTTGACGATACATCATGACATCAACTGGATTAGATGAAGCATCACACAGAAGCTTCAGGTTTGATGCCATAGGTGTGTCCATGGCCTTACAGTCCATCATCCCAAACCGCTTCAAGATCTCTACTACAAACTTCCATTGTCCAAGGAAGAGTCCATCTGCACTCTGCCACACCTCCATGCCTAGAATGTAGTGCATCATCCACAAGTTCTTCATCTCGAACTCGGTAGCAAGCTTCCGCTGCATGTCGGCAATCAATCTATCCTCACTTGTAACAAACATGTTATCCGCATACAAAAGTAGTATCACTGGATTGACTTCCTCAACCTTGAAGTAAAGGCTGGAATCCGCTTTACTCTTGGTAAAGCCCAAACTGGATAGAAATTTGTCTATCCTACCATACCAAGCTCTACACATATATGAATTCCCATCATGTGTCTCAAAACCAAGTGGCTACTCCACATACACTTCCTCTTCAACTACACCATTCAAGAACGCTGTCTTGACATCCATCTGGTGTATCTTTCATTTCATCACTGCAGCCAGAGCAAGTACTGATTTGATGGAAGTGTGCCTGGCTATAGGTGTAGAAGTCTCTTCATACTCAATCCCTTTTTTTGGGAGAAGCCACGAGCTACAAACCTCGTTTTGTATTTCTCCATGCTACCATCTGTAGCATGCTTAATCTTATATATCCACTTGGAAGTCACGGTAGACTTCCCTTCTGGTTCACATCCCAACCATCATTCTTCATGATCGACAGATCATGGCATTCTTCCATTACTTCATCCCAAATCCTAGGAACTTCAATATATTCAATATCTTCAATGGATATCTTTGTTGCTAGAAAAAATGTTGTAGTCCTTCTTTTGTAGGTGATGGTATCTGATATTTCCTACAAAATAAGTTAAATTGCATGATTAGAAACATCTCATAGTTTTCAGAACAAGTTCTTACTTCATAAAGAAATATGTCATATAGTCATGCAATTAATTTAGCCAATGCTTCAATACAACATTTATCCATATCCCGTGACTTTCTAGATGCCTTCCAATCTCTACCACAACATTGTTAAGAGTGTGCACAACTCCCAACATGTCAGTAAAGAGGTTTCATTCTAGATAAGTAGCAATGGAATGTTGTACAGTGCCATAGGCCACTTACCCATTAGATGCATATTAGTAGTATACTATTCATTAATGCAATTATTCTAATATGCATAATACACACCCTAAGTCTAGGAACATAAGGATATACATCATTGAACAACATTATTTAAACAAACAAATATGCAAGAAATGACAATTTCAAATACTTATCTTTGTTTGGTTGTTGGGTGGACTCCCTCTGAATCTTTGCAACTCTATTTTGATGTGGATTGTGAGAAGTGGTCGACTCCCTCTGAATATCTGCATCCTCGTAGAAACTACTGGAGTGTGCTCCCTCTTGATCTTTTCTTCCTAGATTACCTATTCTTGAACTTATATCCATCCTCGATCACTATGCATGCTTACAAGTATCATTATTGTGATATCCTCGAGATCTCATACATAATCATACATCTATTAGTATATTCTCAATACTATCAAAACACAATAATCTTAAGCATGTATAGTCATGATCATTTCAAACAGAAATAATAAGCATTAGTATTCAAGGACTCTTATGGTTAGTCATATCATAAATTAAAGTAAGAAACATAATATGCCTAAACCTGTGATTACTCAAACCTATACTTTCATGACTCTTCTGGTTAGTCATATCATCAATTAAGGTAAGAAACATAATATGCATACACCCATGATTATTCAAACCTATGCATAATCATTATCAATCATTCCATGTATACTTATATAAGAGATCCTATCACAAGGTAGGATTTTAACTTGATATAGGAAAAAACATACCTGGATTAGTGTGTTAGCTAGTTATGTCTAACACACCCACATGATGTATTCTTGTTCTCTTGAATGCCTTGTGCTAGTAACCTACATATCTCATAGGTTAATCATTATAGAACCAAGTTGTACATACCTCATAAGTAAATCTTCTATGTGATCCATGACAATGGATGAATCTTTGTCTTCATGTCAACATGGTCATATGTTCTTGAACTAGAACATGATTTGTCTTTATTGATGTACCTTTCATGTTAGCGATCAACATAAACCTCATACAACATCACAATGCATTAGTACAATCATAAGTGTCAGAACCTTAATCAATGAATGTCTTCTATCATGTATTCATAATTTTATTAAGGTCATACGACAAGTCTAAATTTAATTAAGATTATACTAACCGTAATAATATGAAGACAAACATACCATAAAATTAATCATGAACAAATATCAAGACATACCTGGATAAGTCATACATGTCGAGATTGCTTGTAATCTTTTTATGTAAGGCCTTAGCCTCATCTCCCTCTGAAACAAGAACTTCTTCACTTATGCAGGTGACCAATCCATTCTCTTCTAGGATTAACCCAATCCATTTGATTTGCAGGAACTGGACCTAGAGCTGGATTAGGGTTTGTCAGAGAAACCCTAGAAATTCAAACTTTGAATTTCAAACTTCTGAAAGGATAGAAAGACGTGCCTTGATGAGCTGATCAAGCCGGTATATTCATAATTTGAAAACTGCAAAGTTTCACCCCTCAATGTTGCCTTTGAAACTTCTGGATTCACTAGACATGACCTCGAACTAGGGTTTGATAAAGCCCACCATTCTTCCCAATCAAAAGGTTCAATCCAAATCTCTAGGATTCTATTTTTCTGAGGAACTTCCAGCCGTGGTCACAGATTTCAAAAATTCCCATTTTTGCAGAAGCCCTAATTTTCCACTTTTATGATCAAAGTCCTGAACTAGGGTTTGATCAAGCGTGGCCTTCTTCCCAACCAAAAATTCTGATCTTGGTCTCTAAATTTTTATTTTGATGAGTAGCATTGATCCGTGGTCTCCAATTACAAAAATTCCATCTTTCTCTAAAACCCTAAATTCCCGAAGCCATGAATGAAGGTGCTAAAAAATAATTCTGTTTTGACAGAAATATGTACCTGATTGTTTCTAGTGTAACTCCGAACTTTCCGATCCACAGGGTCTGAAAATTATACCTGTGGTATCCTGATCTATCATATTTCCAACCCCATAGGTATGACCTCAATTGGATTCTCTGAGAGAGAGTTATTCCAAGTGTCGCAACGTGACCTATTTATGGGATAAAACAGGAGAGTGAACTTGTATGGAGTGACACGTGTCACTAGTTCCGTTTCGGCCTCTAAGAAAGTTACCTGAGAAAGTAAGATGCATTCACTACCTATCACATTTTATGAAATTTCATTTGGAGCTTCCTAGCCCAAGTTATGACCTTTTTTCCTAGGTCACCTTTTTATGACTCAGATATGGAAGAGGCAGAAACCCTAGATTGTACAGATCATAAAACACAAAGTAAAACGAATTAGAAGTTTTCCTTTGGACATTAGGTACATGGGGATCTGATCTTGGACCTGTAATGTTTTAGATCTGAAAACTTCACCAAAATGGATTTATAGCGAAAGTGCTATGACGACCGGTTTTTTCTATATCAAGCCCTAGCATTGTAAGTGCAACAAGTGTCATACATGCCATACCATGCCTTCTTTCAGGATAGCTCTGATGCCATGTTAATTTTTCAGAATTTACTTCAATCTGATCTAGGATCTTAACTGAGAGAACAACATGGACATCATATCTATATCATATCAATCATGGACACAATAATGCAAGCACACAAGAGACATAGAGTTTACTTGGGGAAAACCATAAAGGTGAAAAACCCCAATAACTTCCTCAGAGATAGATAGAGCAATGATACAACCCAAGAATAAGAGATAGACATCTCCTAGCAGAAGCTTCTCCTCCTCCACAAGTGCGCCACTCTCCAAAGAGTATGAGGGAGAATAGAATGATGAATAGAGTGCCTCCCGCACTCTATTTATACTTGACTTGACTTGCCTAATAACCTTTACTAGGTTGGCCTTAACTTAACCACATAACATAATGCTAATTAGGCCGACACCCAATAGGGTGATCTAATAACCCTTTGACCCACATGGACGACCCCCAATAGGGTGGTCTAATAACCCTTCGACCCACATGACTTATACAAGGCCGACCCCAACAAGGTGGTCTATTAACCCATCAAGTATAAGTTACGACACTTACAATATAAATGATGACACTTCTGTATAGAGGAATAATAACATCTCTGCAGGAATACAAACACTTCCATATAGAAGAATAATACCATCTCTATAGGAGTTCAATATACATATATGAAATACATTCCGAAGTTACATATACATCAACAGTTAAGGCCTACATACATACTTGGGAATATAGATTGATTCATACTTTTTTGAATATTGAATATCAAGGTTTCGACCAAATCCCTCTCATCTTGACTGAAAAGCACTCAACTAGTCCTTACCTTCCCTCTCAATATCGTTTTTTGTTGACCCTTTCAATATCGTTCCCAAAAACCGGCAACGGACCTTCCTTTCTCTACCGGCTTGACTGGCCCACCTTATTTTCATTCATTGGTTTCGTCATTCCTTCTCGATTTAGATAAGATTACCAATGGACAATGGCTCACTTATTATAAGCTTCTCGGGTTTAATAAAGAGAGTAATTTCTTCCTGATTTCCTTAAGATTACCAATGGAATTACCACCAATATGGTCAATGTGTTGAGAAACTGACTTAACAGGCTTTTAATTTGTGCCACTCCTTTGATACAGATTTTGAGGAAGCCTAGAACACATGGTAGGAGCACATGCATGAGTTTCCTTCTAGAAGATGACCATTCACCAAGATGGTGAGTTGGATTGGCACTGAGTTGCAAAATATACCTATGTTTTATTGAATGGTCACAGTTAAATAATTTTTGGACAATATGGAGGTTATCATTGAGGAAAGCAAGAGAATCCAAACTATTGACTGAGTTCTACGTGGCACGCACCTTCACTGGTGGTCTACACATAAGAAAAGGTCCAGCTAGCCATGATAATATATTCATGGTTCCACTGGAGTTCGAGGCACATAGCATATCAAGAAACCAAGCACAATAAGTGAAGTTCGTAGAAATTTATGAAGGTAAATATGACCTATCTTTGCATGTCAAAAATTGTTTTCATAAATGAGTATGGAAGGCCTTGAAGATTTATTGTGGGGCCACAAATTGATGCACTGTTGGCTAGAACTATGGTAAATATTATACTATACTTTAGAACTTTTTGTGAAGGAGACATCGTTTGCGAGGGTGGAAAAGTATTCATGGTTTCCCAGAGATGGAACACCCCCAGTTTCTGATAGTAGTTTATCCCAAGGGGACCTCATATAAACAATCTCCATCGAAGGGGACCCCACTAAAGTTAACTCCACAGACCACATAGGGGTATTTTGAGATAGAACATGTGGGTGTGGTTTCCATATAGGAGCTTCAACATTTATGATTCAAGGAAAGTGAAGGTCACTACATAGTACAAGAAACTAAAATGTATCAGGCTTCAAGGCGTTCAGTCTCAGCAACAGTTCGATCCCCGACACTATTTCGATCCCTCGCACCACCGATGTCACCTTTCTCTCCCTTGAATCCAGCCACCACTGAGGGAGAGGGACCAATAAATACAACTATCCTCCACATCCATTTACTTCCTCGGGGGTAGTCGACACTGCAAAATCAGGGTTATCAAAGCAAGGAAAGACAACTGGTTTTTCTTCTACTTCAAATATGAAGATAAAGCAGACAATACCTGGCATTGCTAGGTATGAAACCACAGCAGCACAATAGGAAACAACAGATGATTCAGTTGAAAAACATGAGTATCAAGCAGAGGTATAATAATTATTATTGCCATCATCTTAATTGCCTCATTTGCCTCATCTAGGCATCAATGTTTCTGGGTTTGCTTCCTACATAATAAAACGACCAAATACAGTAAGTATATCACAGATCCGCAAGAAAATCCAGAAGGAAGAGCAGCCCTTTTGATTTTACTGCATTTTCTTCTCAGGAATAAGATAGCAACAATACCAGCAAAAAAAATGGCACCCGATGGTGTCTTTTGCATGTTTGGTCCTGTGGCCCATGTGGATGAAGAAGAAGATGAGAAGAAACAATCCATGCTTTTTGTTCTAGAGTCTGTGAATGTGTCGAACCCTACCAAGGATTTTTTTGTTGGGGAAAAGTTCCTACCAAATGGGGACATATATGCTGGATCTTGGCATGGTAATTTACTAGAGGGGAGAGGCAAGTACTTATGGGCAAATGGTTGCATGTATGAAGGCCACTAGTGCAGAGTTAACAAGATAGGAAATGGTAGGATTTCCTGGCCATCCGGTGCAACCTATGAGGGCGATTTTCTGGGTGGTTACTTAGATGGTTTTGGAACATATACAGGAGTAGATGACGTTAGCTACAAAGGGCAATGGCTGGTGAACCAAAAACATGGATATGTTCATAAATGCTATAAGACTAGTGATTTTTATGAAGGATACTGGAAGCATGGTGTTCAAGATGGTGAGGGTCGTTACCTCTGGGATACTGGTAATGGATATGTGGGGCATTGGAGAGGAGGGCTTATGTGTCGAAAATGCGTTTTGAAGTGGAGTAGCGGGGATAAATATGATGGGAATTGGCTTGATGGGTTGGAGAATGGACATGGTGTCTACAAATGGGTAGATGGGAGCTATTATGTTGGGACCTGGAGTAAGGGGCTGAAAGATGGCAAAGGGAATCAAAATGGGTTGAATTGGTCACATGAATATTCATCTTCAGGTTGGGATCAGCAGGATGAACTAACAGATGATGGTGAGGATTCTTGGAAGAAGAGAATCCCAGGCCTATTTGATTTTGAGATTGGATTGCATTCATCTTGCATTCAAAGTTCAGAAACCACATCTTCCAAGACTTGTGATCTCACATCACAAAGAAGCTTTTGGTTTGATGTGGAGAAAAGTTCAAGTGATGAATATGTTGATAGCATGGGTATTAGAGAGTCTGATGAAAATAGTGAGGGCAGTGCTTCCGGCGAAATTGATGATGCCACTATTGTGGGTTATCCAATTGGTGGCAACACAATCTCTGTGACTAGTGGAGTTGTATCACGCATTGAATTTCTTTCATATGTGCATGGAGCCACAGAGCTTCTAGGAGTGCAGGTGACTTGTTGAGTACTTTTGTTTTCTTTTGAATGTTTCATATGCAATTAGAGTGTTTTGTCATCAGTATAACTGAATCTTTTGCAGTAAGTAGATAGGATGAATAAGCTCTTGCATGAGCAGTAGTTGATGTGTTGTTTTGCAAAGAAATATTGTGTGATGTGTTCTTTTCTTTTTTTTGATGGTCAAAGCTAACTAGTACATGCAAAAGATTATGGGGTTCTCATATGCTCTCATTTGCAAAATCGAGCACATGTCCCACAGTAGTAACCAGATGTTACCTCCTACTTTTCTATACTTTGCAAGGGTAAAAGATTCAATTTCAGAATTATATAAGCAACTTGTGGAAGCATTTGGAGAAGGTTTGTTGTATGGAAGGTAAGCCTTAATGGGATGCTGTCACAAGATAGAAGATGAGATGACCGGTGGTTAATAGGAATTTTATCAATTCTTGCACAGTAATATATATATTTTGGAATTCTCCAACAAATCTGGGCATAATGTGGGCATCCTCCTTGTAGTGGTAGCCCTTATTTAAAATCAAACAACAATAAAAATCTTAATTTCTCCAAATTTGAGCATACATGTGAGCTAAATCAGCAGTGAAGAGACTGTAGAGGACATTAAAAATGCAAATCTGAACATTGGCAGCCCTGTCTGACAACCTAAAATTCATTGAGCAGCAACAAGAAGCAATAGCAGGCTTTCTTTTGAGGATCCTCTGGAAGTTGCACTAATTATACAGCTAAAGGTATGCTATAAGCCTATACATGGTGGTTCACAGTGCATATGCAATTGCTACATCAACTGTGCTTTCACTAGTAGTAGAGGTTCCTAATTTGGGCCCAGTGGATTGGAGTGTGAATGATGCTATCTATTTTTTGTAAATGTGTATAGAATTCCTTGTTTCTAGCCATTCAACAGTAGTCAATCTGTCAGATGCTCCCACAGAGTTGAATGACATGGTGTTAAAAGACAACCAATGATATGTCCAAACCTGAAACTATTTATCATGTTGCCTTCACAAATTTATTCTTTTTCAGACATATGTTGAAGCTGCTAAATGTATGCTTATAGATGATATTGATTCCAACAAAGCAACTGGTTCAAATGGGGAAAAGTTTATTTTAATTCAAACCCTAATGGTATCACATTCTTCATTTTTTGACTCATTGCAATACAAGAAACCTTGCAACAGCTGGATATGATACTGACCTTGGTGTCATTCGTGCCTTACACTCAAGATGAGTTGTATCCCAAAGAATTTGAAATAGAAAATCCATTATCAGTGGATACTCCCAGGAATGATTGTCAACATGTGACCAGTTCAGAGTATGGAGAAACAGAGGAATGAACATCAATTGTCATGTGAGTATTGCAAACATTCTGTGATATCTATTTATAGATAAGGACTGGACATAACGATTCAATAATAATTGCCTGCTGTTTGCATGCATTTTGAATAAGGAATTCATTCAATTCCTTTTACAAAATCAAATGTTAAACATTCACAAGATAAGCATCCTATGGTTTTGACCTTTATGAATAGTTTTGCTGTGAATCTACAAGCCAATATTGTTGAGTTTGCAAACCATTGACATGCCTGTAGACTCTAGAGTCTAGAGTTCCAAATTTTAATTGATTTTCCCAAGTTTGGTGTATATGAAGTCTTGAATTTGTGAGAACTATGTAAAACCTGAAAATCTCTGTAGAACTAAATGGTTTGCCTGAATACTAATGGTAACAATCTCAAACAGGGACCGAATTTGAAGATAATTTAAGATTATGAGAAGACAGATTTTACTTTTCTATTGATACAAGGAATCTGAGAACTCTGCGTGTAGGCAAAATTGGGGGTTCCTAATTATTGGAACAATAAAGTATGTGCTATGCTCTATGAATCAGTGAACATTGTTCTCTAATTATTGAAAAAATACTTGGGGTTTTATTGGGCAGATATGGAGTTGATGAAAGAAAGGTTTGCCAAATTGCTTCTGAGAGAAGACATGTCTGGTGGAGGCAAGGGTGTCCTTTTTGTCCTTAGCATTGTCCAATGCCATAACCAATTTGTTAGGTATATATATCCACACATGTATAGAATAATAAAATTTTCCTTTCGATACAATTTCTTGGCAATTTCTTTCAGTTTTGGCTATTTGACTGAATTAGTAAAATGCAGCTTCCATTTTTGGAGAGCTATGGAGATTGGAGCCTCTAGCTGTAGAGCGCAAGATCATGCGGCAAAAGGAAACTAAATGGTTACTCTCTGTGACTGACCACATAGTAGAATTCATGCCATCTCGCCAAAGCTCAATGGATGGCACCCAGATGGAGGTAATAATATCACCCAGCTCACATCTATATCTAATTTTTATTTTTTTCATATAGGTACTAGACCAGTTATCAATTTTCCATTTTATAAGATACATGGTTTACAGGGTTCGCCAAATTTGAACCATGAAGCTCGAAATTCGGCGAACCTCAAGAAAATAATTGAATTCATTGAAATTCGGGGGTTCTATCTGTACACTGCGATTTTGTAAGGGGGATAATTTTTTTAATCTTATTTAACTCAGGTCTTGAAAAATGAAGAGAAATACAAAGATAAATGGGTACTAATCTTTCATCGTCATGTGATCTAGCGAATATGATGAGTAGTTTGTGGTCAATGTTCCTACAAGTATGGCAAATACCTTCCTATTCTCTAATAAAACTTTGATGCGAATTCCAAAGAACCAACCAAATTGTAAGAGATTTTAAATTTGCCATTGTCACTCAAATCTATTTTATCCTTGCATTCATACTCCATTAAGATCCTCCAATCACAAAGGGATTGAGACTCAGTCACACATAGAAACGTCACTAGAGTTTCTAATTGAGCTCTCTATCCAAGACTTTAACCAGATTAGTACAGTTGAGTTCCCATAAAAGGATTGTCACATACAAGGTTTGTCATTTCTACTTTCATTGATTTCATTTCCAAAAGCCAGTAGTCGATTCACTATTGTTCTCTCATATAACTTAGATGCCTCAAGAATCTTATCCATGTGGATTGCCTCAAAATTCTTATCCATACAAAATTATTAAGAAAGCAACAGTAATATGAGAGGATATTGCAAGGTTCAGATATCTTCACATGGACTACTATCACATGTACAACCAATTTAGGAAATATATATATAAAAAATAGTAGACTGGTGTTTATAAATTGGCAAAATTTAGAGGAGGAAGAATACTCATGGGAGGATATGATCCTAATATTGGAGAATCATGGAAAATGAGGTGACAACTTGAGGAAAGATTAATATTTTCCTAGTAACCTAAAGAAGTGGCCAGGTTTATAGAGAGAGGAAATAATGGGCCTGGAACCTGTGACAGTAGGCAAATGTATGGACCCTTGTCTGATATGGATAGACCTATGATGAGTGAGAAGGACAAGCGACTTCCTATAAGGATATTCTTCTTTTCTTCCTTTTGTATTTTTTATTTAATTAGTTCAATGCCAAATTATTTTCATTTCCATTTTTCATTTCTTTCTTTATTAATGATTTCCTTATCATGGAAAGATAAGAGATCTTTGATAGAATAATTTTTTCTTAATGTTGGAATTAGATGAGCGTCATCCATCTTCTCTTTTGAAATAAGGTATTATGTCCTGAAATATTAGAGATACTTCCACTGAGACTTTGTCTCTACTGCAAAGTAGTCAAGGTTCACTGAGACATGGACCTGTAATGGGTCATGATCCTCCTCATATGGAACATCAAAATCATATCCTAACTTCACAATCAAGGATGGGTCACTTCAAATTTCTATTCTTGGCCATAGAAATTCAAGTTCTAGCTTGGCTTCTTCATTCAATTTAACTCATTTTTTTGGTAACTGTGTGGCTTCAGCAAATGACTTTAGGTCGGGAAGTACAGAAATGTTGTTGGGAATGGTATCAAAATATTGGGAAAATGATGGATATTCCCTTGGCTTTGATCCCTTGATATTTTCATTCCTGGATCACCTGTGACACCATCATCAAGCAACGTTCCTTTCCCACAAAGGAAACAATTACAAAGACATGTTTCTATGTATCCAATCACACAATCCATACAACCTTCTATGCAAACATTGCCATTGTTACCTCCATCTGCATTACACCTTCAACATCCACAGTTTCAATCACTACACCATCAGCATCAAGCTAATTTCATGAATCTTGGTCAATCACAAGTTCAATTTCTGACTCTTCATTCCCAAGGTCATTCTTCGCAGTCCTTTCAACAATATCCACATGGATCATAGCTTGTTCAACAAATTCCTCAACAACTACCACAGTTATAGCAAGTGTCACCATCTCAAGCTACTTCAGAGTTGTTGAATCAGTTACCACACAATATTTCACAAGTTAATCCATATAGCATAGTATTTACAAGCACCTGAGGAAGTACAACCAAATATTTCCCTGAGAGTGTAGTTTAGAATGGCTTTAAAACTAAAACATTGCCAATCCCCATTGATAAGTTGATCAAGAGTTCAAGTGCAGATGCTTGAGTGCTTTTCGAGTGCAACATTTTTAAATAGGAGAATGTTGAAAAGAGATGCATGAATGCATATTTGCATATTTAAGTTCATACAAATAGAAGGCATATCAAATATACAGGACCTTGAGATACTTAGCATCTATGAGGTGCAAATCAGACCCGGGTTGAGATAAGTCTGTGCTAGCCTATATAGTTATTGTTGTTTAGAAATATAAATATATTGAGACAAACCTGAGTTCGCCATAGGCGATAAATTGTAAGTATGGTTGTCTATATTGATTGCCAGATTGCTTCTGAACTTAGAAAATGCTTCTGCAACAAGGAGTTTAGAGGCAATATGGAGGCCTTTTTAGCGATCTTGTTTTTATAGATTTATGTTTCTGTATTTGACAATGAAGTTTTTTAATTTGATTAATAACATAAGTCTCTCTTCTGATATTATGGAGTCTCTAGAGAAGCAACAGAGAGAAAACACAGAAAGCATATTGGAGAAGGCCAGATCCACCGACAGTGAGAAAAATGTATGACCATCTGTAGGGAGAAAAATGTATGAGTTCTTTCAAGATATCGAAGTAAGATTCCCTTGAATTACTAGTGAAATATCAAGATAGAGTTTATCTAGGATATCTCCAAAGAGAAACATTATGATACTTATCCTTTTATGATGGCATTGTTCCAAATGCAAAGTGCTAACACTATAAATTTGAATATATAGGTTGAACACGCAGTCACTGAGAATCTCTTCATTGGTACAAGATGCTAATTATTTCAATAATTCCAAACACAATATAGCAACAATTGTGTACCTGTGAAACTCATCTATATTGAAGTGGGAAGTCACTATAACTACTGAAACTATTACATACGCTTGTCTTTCTGGAAGCAAGATTCTCTTCAATGACAAATTGAAGACTAAGATTTTCTAATCTAGTATACAAATTTGCCAAGAGCTGTACTTAAATATATTACCTTCCATAATGTCATCGTTCCAAATGTAAAGTGATTACATTAAAAATTTGAGCACATAGTCAGAATGCAGAAATAAAAAATACAAATATTCTGATTATTTCAAAGATTCGAAATCCATAATTCTAGCTTAAACAGACCAAGAACTGGAGTGATGATTCTTAAGATATAATAAATTCATTAATTGCATGGGTCTGTATCATAGAAATATGAGTAAGGATGATTCTACAATGCACAGAAAACTAGTAGAGCTTCACATTTGACAATATAACTGTCAAATGTGTTAGGAATCAAAGCTTTCTATATCAATTTATCAAATGCAACCTTGACCTTTCAAATTCGAATCTAGAATATATTGTCGAATCAAAGTTTTCACCAAACTCTAGAATGTGTGTGTGAAACTTAACTAATGATAACCTATGACCAATGGATATGTAGGTCTCAATCTTTCTTTTTAACAAAGAATACAATTGACTCATTTTCTAAACATAGTGCACTTGTAGCTTCATCCAAGAAAGCCATGCTGGGTTCATGCAGGATGAGCCTAGAAAATGACAATCTCAATTCTCACCAGTACTAAGTACATCTACCCAGTCACAAAAACCACCAAAGCCCCTGTTCTTCTAGGTAGATCAGCCAATGAGACATCCTAAAGAAATCTCAACATAGTTCCATTGCTTAGACATTTAAAGTTATTATCATATAGAGGAAAGAGTAATTTATCTCAAAGTGTACCAAGTGGCATATATGGATTTTGTGGGAGGAAAAACATTTCCTTTTGGGATGGTCCTCGGATTATCCCTTCACCCACATTTCACAGTCCTGCTATAACACGCAACAAGGAAGACTTGCCACATCATGAAGGCCCCATTATCAACAATGATTCTCTAGGTGAGAGAGAGATATTCATATTTCTTATAAGATTAGATCATAAGTTGGGAGTTGTTATGTGCAATACCGTGATAACTAAACCTTTCCCCTTCTCTCATAAGATATAACCTGTGCAAGAAATGTCTAAAAGATTATACACAAAACAAAATACTTAGTTTAAAAGTGGAAGCTTAAAAAGCATGAAAATAATTTATGCATTCACATTAAATATGCAAGAGGGGAGATAGAACATACCAGTGGACTCCTCAGTTAGAGGTGTTAATTCATCATACACCTGCAAAATGTTTTGAGTTTTTCTGCAATTGTAGGTCAAGATGGCAGCGAAAAGTTTGGTTGCCACACTGATTACCTAGAGCTCTAAGAAGTGCATCTAACCGCTCTATCTATGCAGCAAGACCACTGCTAAGTTCATGATTGAGTATTAGTAATTAAAAATGACAAGTTGAAGTTAATGTCCTCACGCAACCAAAATTTGTTAGTGCGACTAAAACACATCTACAAACAGAGCACGACTAGTGAGGGAGTGCCCAAGACATCTACCACAAGCAATACATCTGAGCTACATATGGTCATTGAACAACAAAACAAATAAAATAATAAAATAATGTATTCTGTGAAAAAATCACTTCAAGTTTCTGTGGGGTGCTGACATGAGCATAGTGGATAGTAATGCAAAATACATAAAAGAAAACAAACAAGAAAGTAAGGATGCAAGCAAAATACGAAATTACCAAACTGTGCTCTATATTCATTATGTATTTATAAAAGTAATAGAGTCCAAGAATGGAGTGGAATCAATCAAACAGAGTGACTGATGGGTATCTGTCTCCTTGACTCAGGGGGTGATGAATGAGCAATTAGTGGTTGTCTCTCCTTAACTCCAGAGGGATGAGTAAAGTGGATAGTGGGTGTTTAATTCCTTGTCTCGGGAGTTGAAATTAGAAGTTTACAATTACAATAAGATAAGTGAGAGTAAGGTGGAGTAGTAGGTGAGATTCACACTTAAATCTTTGAACACATATATACTACAATACTACATTGTTGACTAATTCAACTATCTCATCATTTCCTCCCCGTTGAGAAAAAATTGTCTCGATCTTCCTCTAATGGTATACACTTTACACTTTCCAGCAAAGAACATATTAATCTGTAGGAGTGATGTAAGCATGTTTTCTAGATTGACACATGGATGCTTGTGGAGGTTGGAAAGAGATACTTTTGAAATAGGTATTTTCCACTTTTGCATTGAAAGTGTCAGCCTCTGTTATATAGAATGAGTTTCCTATCTTCAAAGGGAAAGAAGAGGAAACTCAATTACTTAGTACTAGTAGAATCAGTGATCGGTACCTCCAAAACTTATCAAAATAATTGATAGAATAAATTTGAATGTAATGTGTTGTCAACTAAACAAAATTGATTAATTCCTTGGATAATTGTATGTTGTGGAAATAGGATTCTCAATAAAATATGATTTTTATATCCCCTTCTATGGACATTGTTACAAACTTAAACCCGGCTTAAGATAAATCACATAAACAAGAATGCCATCAATTATATATTAAAAATACTAGAAACAATCTAAGCAAAGACAAAAGAATCTATATTTTTATAAAAGAGACAAATGTTTTTTAATATAAAGTGGCCACGAGATTTCTGAAAAGTGGTCATAATATAAAACACTATAAAAATTGAGAAAGCTGGCAATTTCAAAACTGCCACCTTGAAGTTCTTGTTGTTTTTCTTTGACCACTCAATTTAGGGAGTGCCTCACCTATTTGGTCCATGTGCCATATATTCTCCACTTGAGGAAAGTGTTCCCCCCCAATTTTGGCATGCTTTATCATCTAGAGATGCTCTCTCTTCTTCGAATGAGGATTAGTGGGATAATCCCATTGTAATAGTACTTTCCTTACTAGGTGATACTCTAAAAAAATATGTACTTATCATATGCAATATATGTCCCATGTGCAATGTAACCCTTAATATAAAATGTCATTAATCCTACGAACTCTCCATATACTCCTATGCTTAGTAAATATATGAATCCTAGATGATATAATAGGTGACTATCATCCTGCATACATATTAATCTTATATTTTATTGAATGAGGTGCACTTGATTTTTGATAGATTTTGACAAAAGAAGGTTATCATTAACATGACCGTTTTTTGTGGCTATTGGGTAATCTTTTTTTCTTACCTAGGTATGTGACCATTTTCCAGAATTTGACAAGATGGTGTTAACTATTGGAAATTTTATTCTCATATCAATCCATAAAGAATTATATTTAAGGGTGCTAGCTTAATGGTAGAGCACCTGCATTATAGGCAGGAGGTTGGTGGTTCGATTCCATTGTGCCCTATTTATATTCTGAAACCACTAAAAATAGATAAATGACTAAAAAATGACCAAAATTTGCATATAAATGACCACCATTACAACATGAGAGATAAGTGACAAAAAAATGACCAAAATATGCATTAAATGACCACTTTTATTACATGTCATTTATCGCGTGACCATTAATGACCAAATATATTACCAAATTAATGACCAAATATATGACCACAAGATAAGCTATAAATGACCAAGCTAAATATGACCACATTTTTGGTCGCATGATATATGGCCACTAATTTGCTATCAGTGGTCACCAACTCAAAAGTGGTCATTTATATGTGGATTTTGGTCGTTTTTTTGGTCACTTATCTCTCATTTTGTACTAGTGAATGGACCCGTGGAGAGGAAGCATGCCTCATAGATATATGGTATTTAAAATGATCCCATGCTGCAAATCAAAATCCAAAAGAGCTTATATCAATGAGTCTATTTTCCAGAAATTCTCGCCTCTATTAAAGCATGGTTGAGAAAAGCAAAGACATTCAATCAAGAAAGTTGTTTTAATAGTCAACCCAGCAAGGTTCTTATCCGTCTGTGAGCATGATAATCAAATAAATCTCTTGCTCACACAAAAGGACATTATGGATTGAACAACCTAAGTTAAATGTCCAAGATTGAAGAAAGTTATTATGGAAGGTTCAAATGACAAAAGTCGTCAATAAAGAAAACATACAAAAGGATGCTAATAGCATGGGAATGAGGAACAAATGAATATGTCTATGGGATGTTGTTATGATCCTGTGGAGTCCTATGTTAGTTGGCATCTGAAAGACAGATTTTAAAAATGAACTCCACACTTTGGCCCTAAGAGAGTTGTAGACAAGTATAATTCAAAGTTTCCTTCTCCCCAATGACCATTATGATGAAAGTAATCACTCCCTTTGAAGAAACTGGAATATGTAAGCAAATTGTTACATATGGGGCCAACAACTCATAAGTTTTCTTATCGCCAATTGTTGTTGCTGCAACCTGATCCCCATAATTTTCTGAAAATTATAGGTCCCCTCCTTTTATTTTTAGATTTTTTCAAGTCTCTCGAAAGCTTGGTTTTTGACCCTTTAAGTTGTTCTTTTTCTTCAAGAAAATTTGTTTTTTTTTGCTAAGTCAAGACTTCAAGTTTTTCGCCAAAACCAGTGGCTTTTTGTTGATAAAGTGGTCACATACTTTACGGCTAACTTAGATGACCAGTCGCAGTACCCTGGATTACCTTTCTCTGACCCTTGTGCCATTATTTGGCCTACTTCACATCGACCGGTCGCAACTTTTTGGCTTAGTTTTTGTTGACCGTTGCGTAGTTTTTGGCTCATGTTTTGTCGATCGGTCGCTTGTAGAAGGGCCTTGTCTCACATTTAACACTATTTTCTCTGACCATTGCACCGATCTTGTTTTATCTTTGTCGACCATTGCGCCATTATTTGGATTAGTTCCGGCCGACTAGTCCTAGTGTTTAACACTAACCCCTCCGACCATTGTGCCATTTGTTTTGTCTCTTCTTCGATCTATGTCGGAAAACCCCAGTTGCAGTTTGTAACATTATTTCCACTAACTAGATGCCTTTGTCGAGAGCCTTGTCTCTCCCACCATCACCGTTTTTTAACTCTTATAGCGTCAACTGTTGCACGAGGGCTAAGGGTATATCGCCGACCACTCCGCCCCGCACAGGCCATCGTCACTGTCGGCGCAGTTTATTTGGGAAAACGTGAGTATGGACCGGTGGGATGTTAATTCAAGCCCCATGCACTTAAGTTACCAACTACCAATCCCACATGTGTTAATTTCCATGGTATATATATATACGAACAAGGTTTTGGTTCTTCGCTCCTACCATTTGCGAATAGAGAAGCACCATTTAGATTCCATAGGAAAAGCAATAGGTCTTCATCAATCAAAGGACACGCATACCACAACAAGCCTCTCTAGTGCTGACAGGTAGGTTTTCAAACCCGTCTCGTTTACTTTGTTTTCTTGGTATCCCGTCTTAACGTTTGATTCGTTTTAAGTTGTTTTAAGACCAGACCCTCCTCACCTTTAAATGACGTCGAAAGATAGTTGTGCCCCAGCGGTTTCTAACCACGGTTTATGCTTCCCAACCCAGATTCCCTGTTGACATGAGTCTCATGGATAAGTCAGGCCTATCACAGTCGTCTGCCTTTAAGTTTATCAAATTTTGGAACCTAGTACCCACTCGAGAACCTTTCGTCCTAAGCTTTTGTCTCAAACCAGTTTCAGTCCGCAGACTTGCTGTCCCTAAGCTTCGCCAAAACCTCAAAACCTTGATAACCACGTTGAATGTTTGTTCCAGTTGAGCCTTTTTAGCCAAATTGAAGTTGGTTTGTATTCAAGTACCGAAAGTGTCTTGTAATGGATGGGTTTCACACAATTGCTATGCTTCGTTTCTTTTAACACATACACGCGTTCCTCTTTAGCATTTCCATCAACATGTTTTTCGGTTTAAACCATGGTTGTTTGCATGTCTAGTTTTCCTTTCATAAGTTGTTCATGCATTAAAGGAAAGCTTTACTCGCCCATATTATTTGTTGCTCAAAAGTTAGTTTTGCACCAATGTTAAAATGTATGGTTTGCTTTAAAGCTTGTCTTTTTCCGCGGCATAAGTACTTCGCATTTTGAAATTCTAAAATAATGCCAATAGCACTTGCTTGCTCATTGATTATGGTGATAAGATAATGTCAAATCAACATCAGCAGCACTTACTCTCTGTGTAAATCATGCTCATTAGGCTACTGTATAGATAGATCATATGTAAATGTTTTTCCTCACAGTTTCTTCCTGAGTTTTCAACCTTAATGGGAAGTTTTAAATGAAAGTTTACACTCGCATTGAGTTTTGTTTTGCTTATTTGCATCATAAATATTGCATTGTTCATTAGGATTCCTCATTTGTCCCTTCATTGTCGTCATAGTCTGATATGTACAGGTGGTCTGCCAGAAAGAAAGCTAAGCTAGTTGAGTCAAACTCAGACATAGAGATCCTTTTGGACACCTCACTGGAGAATATGTTTGGTGACACAAAAGCCATGACAGGAGCTGCCCCAGAATATCAATGGGGAAAATTAGGCAGGGCTATTAGAGACCAAAACTTCCCCGAAGCATCCTTGGAAGAGAGTCTGGTTTATCACAACATCAAAAAGTCTTGTCTCCACAAAGAATCAACTCATCCTGAGTTGTTCCCATGCTCGGAGGTTATTGGTTGGATACTACCCCAGGTGAATACTGACACCAGATTCATCACATATGTCACCGGGATGGGTCTTGCACCTTTTGCAACAGATCATATAATGACAGCATATAAATTGCAGTACCCTAAGACCCTACTGAATGATGAATGGATATCATGGCTAAAAATGGACCCTTTGGAATACGCCAGGAAGATGACAATTGCTGAGAGGCAAATAAAGTTAAGGGCCAGGGGAGAGTATGAGAATCAGCATCTGAGGACTCCATACAGGCTCATCACCCTGATGTTGAGTCAAGTTTTCGGCTTTCCAAATGGAAACATGTATAGAATCAGCTGGATGCCGGTGATGTTCCATGTGGCCACATGTGGTACAATTTTCAACTAATATGATATCATCTTAGATAACATGGCTTAACATATAGCTGCAGCACAAGGGGGATTGACTCAAAAGAAATCTGATTTCTTCATGCCCTCTTATTTGGTTGAATGTTTATTCATCACACATCCTTTCCTTGACCTGGGATGCATTTGGAACCACAAAGAGTCCCCCCTACATGTGGCCTATCAGATGACGTTGGCACACAAGTATGGAAGCCACTACACTAAGATTTGTGAAAAATTCATCATGTCGTTGTATCAGATGATTTTCAAAGAAGAACCAAACTTCCTGTCAGAAAATTCTATGCCGATCATAGAAGCATTCGGAGATTACTACTTCTCTTCGGAGGGAACATACATCAGAATGTGTGGAGGGAGTCGACCCTGTCCCTATTTCCCCCGTATGCCATGGATTACATAGTGCATAAAGAATCCGTAAGGAAACTCTTTATCGATGGAGTTAGTAAGGTACTCCATGACAAGAAGAAGGCTACATACCTGCTAATTCCTTTTACCATTCGATCAGACCAGTTCCACAAGGCAAAAGATGGCATAGATTTTTCTAAAGACTTAGAAGCCTTCCATTTTGGAACAAATATTTTTAGAAGGCATGATCCCGAAGGAAAATTTGCTACTCACTGTACTAACTAGAAGGTCACTTTTGATTACATGCACCTTTTCGACAAAGATGAAGAGTTCTTTGTAAGTGCCAAAAGCATGATCGAGTTGGGCAAGCGCTACCACCCAAAAAGCAGAGCCGGTTCCAGTGCCAAGTGTTGTTCGGGAGTTCTACCCTATAGCAAGGAGAGGGACACTACCAACTTCTGGGGTGACAGGTAAATACATTCATCATATCACATAGGCTTCTGCAAAAAAGAAAGAGATCAAGGTTCTTGAAGGCATACCTTATTAACAAAGTTCGATCCTATCTTTCACTTGCTCCTTCGATCGATCCTCTACTTGATCTTCCGTTCGATGAATCTGCAATACAACAGATACCTTCCTCAGTGTATCTTGACTGATATAAAAATGATGAAATTGAAATGCAATTTAAACATCAAATACAATCAAGCATTTAATCCAAACAAATATGCAATCCATTAGACATTTAATTGGGATGGGAAGGGTATTTCAACTTTTATTGTCAAAAGCAAATAATCAGTACAATTATACCTGATCAATCAAAGTGCTTTTGCAACCGGATCCTGGGCTCCCGCTCTTCACACGAACTTTCGAATTCCTCCAGCATAAAAACCCTTAATTCATAGTTTCTCCTCATCTCTCTCATCTATCCCCCTTGTATTTATGGGACAAGGTAGGCAGTTTGGATCGAGAGGTAGTTTGATTGGGAAGTTGGGGAAGTTGCAAAACCAACTTCAACTAATCCCAATTCGTCAAATTAATATTTTTTTATTACTTTTTAAGGTGTACACTAGTTTTCTTAAGTGGAGTAGTGTTCAACATGCAACTTTCCTGCTTTACAACCAGCATTTGTAAGATTTTTTGAGTTGTACGCTACTCTATTGAAGCAAAGTAGAGTATTTCAGAAGGAAAACACTACTTTATTGAAGTGGAGTAGAGTATTTTAGTAGGAAAATGCTACTATCATGCTTATAGGGTAGCATTTTTCCCAAAAGGTAGGTAAAATGAGAGTTTTGTCAGTTGCAGAGGGGTAAGTCTAGTCCAATCATCATCTAAGTCTAGTCTAATCATCATCTAAGGTAATCATGCTCTTCAATCCAAGTTGTCCTTTTGTGTGATTGACAGCTAGATGTGATCATGGACAAAGAAGTGCAGATTTGACCTATAATAGATGCCCCCTAATGTGTGAGTTCAGAGGGAAACGATGGCCGAAATACATTATAATTCCAAGTCAGCAGAGGAGCAATAAACGATAGAACCAAGTCACAAAAGTACCTAAAATAAATATCAAGGTCAGTGAGCAATTACAATCTTGACATCATATAGATGTGTATCATGATACAACATGATCTCCGATACATAACTAGGAGAAGTATATATAGCATGGCCACTGAAATACTAGCGTCGATCCATGTCAGAATGAGAGATCATAGCCATAACAACAAACTGGATCTATGTCTCATGGAGAGCCAAAATGAATGAGGCTCAGTCTTGTGCAGCTTGGGTGATAACATAATGAGGTAATGCTCTCTAAATCCCAAGGTCTTGATCCAAACAACCCAAGGTACAAAACCTAACCATGTGAATAAATGAGTTGAAGTTGAACATGGGAGGTATCGTTTGATTACCGGTCATTGATGTATACCATTAACAAATGTGAGGGATTCCACCGTTAATTATAATGGGGACCAAGGTACCTAGTACAATCCAACAAGTGTGAATAAGTGGACTTGAAGTCGAACACCTGAGGAACCCGTCGAATAAGAGACATTGATGTATTCTCATTATTCAACGATGAGGGAAACTACCACTGATGACTGCAATCCACAAGGTACTAACCGAAACTCTAAACTTCATTCCAAGAGAAAAATGAGTTGATGTCGATGGGAAGAAGTTTGTTGGAAGGGAGGCATTAAGGCATCCTCCATCATCCAACACAAGGAACACTCAAATGGTATGAGCTGATGTGGAGTAGGACATGTAACAAGACTGACACTAGGATGGCTGACACATGAGGTCAAGGTAAATTGCAGAATAGCCAACATGGGATATATCCTTGAACATTAATCATGACACAAAGTGACTTAGGAAATTTTCAACATGATGAAGAAGTGATATAAGCCTGCAATGTAGGAGACATCAGCAGACCCTCCATATGGTTGGAAGAATAACCAACCCAAGGAGTAAACAACTTGGAGATCAAGTTCACCCTAAGGTCAAAAAACTAAACCCCACTGAAATGATAGACTCAAATAGGTGCCGTGTTCAAGGATAGGACTGACTGAACTGCCTTTGAAACTGTAAGATGTGATATACCCTTCTTATCCCTTATTCTTTTTAGATAAAAGAATACCTTTCTTGTTTTTTTAATGAGTCCAAGAAAGAATGAAAACTCAATAGATCCAACCATGTAAAGAGTTTAATGAGCCCACGGGAGGAAGACTCAAGACCTTCTTCATTGTTTACAAAGTTCGAAGAAGAGATAGAAGAATACTCTATAATACTAATCTCTGGATATTAATATCGAGCTGAGATCTATTCTTGCTCACCGATGTTTTCAATTTTAAGGAGTCTGAAAAACTTAAACAATAACTCCATACACCTACTCGTGGATTTTAATATCGATCCCAAGTAGGTTAATGCTCATCGGTGTTTTCCTGTTTATAGAGTCTGAAAAACTTAAACAATCCTCTATTTATCCTCTTGTGGATTTCACATCGAGTTCGAGTAGGTGAGTGCTCGCTTGGTGTTTTCATGTTTTTAGAGCCTGAAAACCCTAAAGAAGGCTCCAAAAGGTCCTTTTTCGTAAAGTTAGTCTCCTCCACCGAAAAAGTGTAAAACAATGGAAGGAGAACTCTTCTAGCCACGTATGACTAGAGTTAAACTTATACTTAAGCAGATGGGCCTTCAATTCCTTTAACGAGCTTGAAGAGGACAAGTCTGCTCGGCAATCTTGTCTTATTTAAAGAGTCTAACAAGAGCTTAGAGAGAACTCCATAAAAATCTTTTTCATAAAATTTTAACGAGCCCGAAAAAGTAAATCCGTGACCTCCTTACTGTTTTTAACGAGCTCAAAGGAGAGATGGAAGAATTCTCATAAATTCCTTACTGTTTTTAATGAGCTCGAAGTGAAGGTGGAAGAATGCTCGAAGCTTCCTTACTGTTTTTAATGAGCTATAACTGAAGGTGGAAGAATCCTCTTAAATTCCTTACTGTTTTTAACGAGCTCAAAGGGAAGGTGGAAGAATGCTTGAAGATTCCTTACTGTTTTTAATGAGCTCGAAGTGAAGGTGGAAGAATGCTCGTAAGTGGATCAATGTCCAAATGAATGGCAGACTACATTATAAACTCTAGGCAAACTTCATCAGATGGAAGTATATCATCCCAAATAGAATGCATGTTTAAACTTTCAGATGGAGTGATCACCTGGTCAATTGCCGAGACCCAGTCCCGGGAAGATAAGCATGAATTCAGAGGCTTCTTCTCAGTAGCAATTAGACTCAATGAAAAATATGCCACATAATTTGATTGTGACATGGTAGTGCCTATTGACGGGGAACATACTTGGTCTATAGTTGGGTAATAAGAGGGATCAACAAATGTAAGCTGATCGATAGTGACAATGATTCCATTGTGAGGAAAATGCATCACACGAAAGAGAGTAGACACCACAGCCTGCATAGAATATACATAATCATGCCTGAGGATCATATCAAAATCCATAGGGTCCTTTAAAACCATACAATGAACTAAGACTGTTTTTCCACCCAAAGTAACAGGTACCTGAGCGAGGAATCCCAATGGTTCATTAGGTCTTCTGTCGAAGGTCAATGGCCAATTAATAGCTGTAACAAGGTTAGGGAAGCCTAACTATCTCCAAGCATAAGGGGATAAGATACTAACAGAGGCTTCTTCATATACAACGCATCGGTGAATCACATGATTGCCGATATCAACCTTTATCTGGAAAGGTGTAGCAGAAGGAAGGCGAGGCCCACTTAGACTATTCCAATCAAAGGAAATGATCCCAGGTCTTGGTAGGGTTTCACTTGGCACAGATGCAGTGCCCCCATTTTTAGAGACATCCGAATTGGTAATGCATAATACTTCAGGGACAGATGCATCAGTCTTAGAAGTACTGATGGGATCGGTTGAAGATTGCATCGATTCTATCACTTCACTCTGCAAAGGAAAAGTGGGGTTGACCAAAGATTGCATTGGTTCAACCACTTCACTCTTTGAAGGGAGAGTGGGGTTGACCAAAGATTTCATTGGTTCGACCACTTTATCAACCAAAGGTTGATCAAGCCGTTGGGAATCTATAGATAGTTCAGGAGCAGAGGATCCTTCAAACATGGACCACACTCTCCGCACCTATGGAATAGCAGGGCACCGGTGAGTAAGGTGATCTCCCTGTTGACCGAATCGTGACCTCACAGTCGACAGGGGTCCACTGACTGTTGACCCATACCCCAGTCTTCCTGAGCACTGGCCTGGGCAGGGTTGAGCCCACCCAGCAACACCCGTAGAGCAGATGAGGTCTCACCCGAGGCATCCAGGAAGAGCAGACGGAACCATGTTTCCATCGAGGGAGGAGGCAAGTTGTGGCACTATCGTACTAGCAGCAATTCCAAACATCCATCATGAAGTTCTAACATATCGCAGCATTTAACATTACCAGAAATAGAGATTGCATATTACTTTAATCGCAGCATGTTCATGTGGACAGATAACATATTATCATAGCATTCACATTATAGCAATAGAAAACAGATAACTGCATTAAGAATAAATAACATGAACATCTAGCAACATTACAGATTGATTGCACCAAATCATCATCCTTATATTACTTCAGAAAACCAAAAGTAGTACATAAACATCCGCATTATCTTTGTCAATCTCTGCATATATCACTTTTCTCCTCTCTCTTCTTCTTCCTCTTCTTTCCTCCTCCTCTTCTCCAATTCTACTCTATTTATAGGCTTCCATCGATTACAATGCTTATCCACTTTCCTAACCGACACTATGGACACTCTACTAACTGACTTGGTCTAATGACCCAAAAACCCACATATCGCGGTACAATGACTAGATATTACAAAATATATGAGCAAAAACCCGCCAACTGTGGTATACTTGACTCAATATTACAAAATATGTGGTCCAAGTGACCCAAAACTCGCCAAGTGTGGTATCCTTTGGCCCAAAATACTCCTTTCGCGCCTTCATCCAACGTGTTGTGGCATCAGTAGTACCGTGACCTTTCCTCATCAAACCGCCTGCCAACAGGCCCCCAACACAATCTTGTGGCTCACCCTCGAACCACGTCAACTGCATCTGTTCTTGCTGTTTGGATTACGAATTGTTGTCCCCTTCGTTCGGCTATACAGATCCTCCACTACCAATTCTGTAAGCCCTCTTCGAGAGTAGGAAACCCCTTCCGTGTGGTCAAGGATATCGCAAACTCATCCTCCAGTTTCGTGGAATTGTGTAGACTGAAAGAGAAAGAGCACGAACAGTACCAAGGGGTGAGAATGACGGATGACTCTGACACATCTATTTCGTGCCAGTGTCCATCTTCTATAGAGGTCAGGGAGCTATCACCCCAACCAGCCTGTTGATCAAAACTGGCACAACCCTTCGAGCGACTACTACATACTGAAACATGCAGGACTGACTAAGGGTCCATTTCACTATCGACACATCTCACAGCCGCCCTGGCACCGGCCCGGGCATACACAGCATAAGTGCACCTGCGGTGTCAAGACGCTCAGGGACACTCGTCGTTCGGGCTCGCAGTGCCCCTATGGTACTACCATGGGAAACAAAGCAGAGCATATCCACAGCCTCCTTGGAATTCCTCACAACTCAACTGACACAGAGATCAAACAACATAACCATGCTTGGTCGGAACAAATTCTGAATGGCGAACTACCAACTTCCTCAATGTTAACACCCAAAAAGTGTTCACTACCTCATCTACCCCATTACATGGCTCATTTGTCCATTTTCCTACCATATTTCCCTTAAAAACCCTGAAAATCCCACTAAAAAGCCTCCAAAAGGCCACAAAACCATCAAAAAAGCCTCAAAAATGCTAAAAAAACCCCTTTTTCCTCGAAAAATATCCAAAATTCCTCTAAAAATAGCAAAATCCCTCTAAAAGGGGAATAAAATAATATAAAATAATGAGGAAAAGGAGGAAAAAACCCTATACAGCTGCCCTAAACCATATGGTTCCCAAAACCATGGGCCAGCACTCCACCACTGAAAAACTATAAATAGGTGATGGAGACCCCTTATTCCATATCCACAATCAATTATACCCTTACTCTGCCAAAATCTCTCTTGAAACCCTAGCTCACCCTTGAGCTACTTTCACCTTGAGAGCCCCTTTTGGCCCATTCCCACCATTGGAGAAAGAGAAGGAGCAAGTTGGAGCTTGGAGCAACCCTCTTGGAGCATTGCAAGAGCTTCACCAACCTTCACATTGGAGGTAAAATTAATATAAAAGCCATTCTTTACATCTTATTTTTTCTGTTTCATGCACATGTTTAGAGTAATTTATATTTTTTCTTTAGCATTTTAATTTACATTTACTGAACTGCTACTAAGGAGTTCTTTCTCCTTAGTAGGTGCTCATTTGCACAAGCTAGGGTTAAAACCCTAGCTACAGTTTTGGTGACTCCCCTAGGTTTGAATTTCTGGTTACAATTTTTAAAATATTTTTTCTGTTCGGCTGTCCCTTTCAGCCGCCGTATACCGCGTTTTTTCCCCCCACAGTCGCGTTCCGACCACGTCTTTCAGGAACTTACCTGCGACCCAACCGCGGCTCTCAGACTGTTTCCAGTGACCTGCCGGCAGTTTTCAGTCTGTTACCTGCGATCCGACCGCGACTATTAGCCTGTTTGGGACGGTCTAACTACGGCTATTACCCTATTTTCGGCATCCCGCCTGCGGCTTTCGGCCAGTTTCCCGCAACCCACCGGCGCCCTTGGGCGTCTTTCTTGCGTCCCGCCTGCGGCTTTCGGCCAGTTTCCCGCAACCCGCCGATGTCTTTAGGCGTCTTTCCTGCGTCCCGCCTGTGGCTTTCGGCTAGTTTCCCGCAACCCGCCGGCACCTTTCGTCATTTTTCCTGCGTCCCGACTGCGTTTTACAGCCCAAAACCCGTAACCCACCTACGACTGTTCAGCTGTTTTCCGCGGTCCAAACGCTCAAATTTGCCCAAAACCCGCGGTCTATTTTCTCCATTTTTATCTATTTTGAACCCAGAACTTTGCTGCACTATTTTCTGCACCAGCACAGCCCTCTGTCCTACCTGCAGCCACCCTTCCTTACAACATTTTTTTGCAGTTTTTATTTCTGTTTCCTTTACAGTACCGTTCTTTCATTTTTTGCATTCTAAATTGGAAAAAGAAAATTGTGCATTTTAAAAGTTAATTTCTGTCTTGATATTGCTAGTTAGAAAGTTGCCCTCCCTAGTGGCACTTTCTACTTGGGTTCATCATCATCTCACGAGCACACACTATGTCACATAATTCAAGTGAGCCTTAAAAACTATCTAACTCAACCAATATTTTAACCCCGCTTGGGGAACACAAAAGAATCTTTGTAGTTAGGTAGGATCGGGGGGATAGGCTTCCAATAACACCCCTCGGTTACTTACACTTGAGACATAGCTGTTGTCCAATTAGGGAACCAAAATCCCCTAGTACTTTTTGGCACGGTCACAACCAGTTTACCAGAGGGCCTCTCCCCTAGGAGGGTTGAAGTCGCGGACTAGTTCCGGAGGCCTGAGTGGAATACCGCACTCCATTCAGTAACCGAAGGGCTACCTTTCGCAGTTCTTGGGATATCCCTGTATAGGGGTATTGCGGTAAAAGGACCAAACGGCAGATTCACCTTTCTGGACGTGTCATGAATGGGGTATCTTAGTTGCCATTCTTCTAGGATTGACTACCCCGTGTCCCTCCCGGTAGGGGGACATCTTAGCCACTTGGCTTTCCTATTCATATTGTCTTACTTGGATTTCATCACCTTACAGAGGATATGTCTGGTTGAGTCAGAATACTTTTTAGTTAGGTGTTTGCATGCTCCCTCACCTCCTTTTGGTCTAGTGAGTCCACCATTTTTTATTTTTAGGAAACCTGCTGCTTGTTGGTATTCTAACCATTTTGTTGGTACTCCACTTATTGTAGCACAGCTGTTACAATAGGTGTTTTGAATTGGTTGTTGGCCTGAGTGCCTTGGTTTTTGAGCTCTCCTTCTGCACACTCAGTTGCATTAGGATTTTTTGAGTTGTTTTCTCACTCACCACAATCCCCAGCGATTTGACACCATCTATCACCATTGAGTCCCCGAGACATTCTCGGTGCCTTAGGGGTGAGCCCCCACAGCACGGTTCACTTGACAGCACCCATCATAGACTTCAATCATCATCACTTGATACCACTTATCACAGATCTAGAGCCTTGTCACTTGACTCCACTCGTCAACGGCATAGGACTCCGTCACTAGATATTGACGCCCCTTACTTTACCTCTTATTCTGAAGAAGAGTCTGAGAACCCCATTTATACTGCCCCTACTAGCCCCATGGCTGGCGTGACTTCCACTTGTTTCTTGGTAGGGACCATTGGTGGCCCATCCACCACTACACCAATTACCACACCTGCTGTGGGTATGCCCTCAATGGGGCCCACACCTACCGTTCCCCTCACTGCACCTATTCTTGCAGCTGGAATACCTATCCCCACTCCATCAGTGGCTCACACTACCCATGGTGGTGTAGGACCATCCTATACCACCTTGGTTCCCCCACTTAGGAGCCATATCCCAAACCCTGTCCCTCCACTTGGGGGCATTGGCCCCACCTTGGTCCAACCCACTATTGTGTCACATCCTTCTTCCAGTTTTCCATTCATGGCTAGCCTCAACCTTCCCAACCTAGCCAGATTGACCAATGACCCTATCCGACACGACCCTGCGTTGCCTCACATGCCCACCAAGCTCCCCTCTAACATCCCTAAGTTCGAGGGCAAGGCAGGTGAGGACCCACAAAACCACATCATGTCCTTCCATCTATGGTGTTCCTCCAACTCCATAGTGGATGACTCTATTCGCCTCCGTTTGTTACAGCACACCTTCACTGGCTCTGCAGCCAAGTGGTATATCAAGCAACCCCACGGGACCCATGCCACCTTTGTTTCCCTTGCCTCGACCTTCCTGCAGTTCTTCCAATTACCTGTCCGCTATGATGCGGGCATTGAGATCCTCCTATCTTACAGACAAAACACGGCTACCCACATCATGGACCACATTCATGAGTGGCGTCGACGCCGTAGCTTATGCAAGATCAAATTAGATGACCATATCTTCCTAGATTGGTTCCTCAAATCCCTTCTCCCTGTCATTGCTAAGGATGTGGCATCAGAAAGACCCCAGTCTGAAGAAGAGGCCATCCTTAAGGCCCAGCAGTTCGACCTCATTTACGCCCAGTCGGGTTATCTCTATACCATTATACCTGACGCCCCTCACGGTGAGTCCTCCCAGCACGATGCGCCGGGGGCATCCCATGCTGCAGACGGCATCATTGGCCGTGTTTCTTTGCATCCCCAACCCTTTTCCATAGCACGTCCTACCCCAGGCCCCGACCTTTCGCGGGCTACCTCACAGTCTGGGGATACCAACTCGTATGCTCCTATGACACATCACCATCATTCCCATGGATCCACCTGTCCACCTCAGTGCTTTGGTCATGCAGACCCCTCTTACCCCCCCTCGGTCGCAGCTCAGCCCTATTACCACCAGCAGGATACACTAGCTCCTACGCCTTCTCAGGCCCAACCTACCTATTACCACCAGCAGGCTGCACCAGCTACTACGCCTTCTCAGGCCCAACCCGCTTATTACCCACCCGAGGAAGCCCCTGCGGCCAACCCACAACCTGCTCTGCAGGAATATCAGCAACCTCCTCAAGGTACCGCACCTGCGCAGCCTCCACCTACATATCATCCACTGCAGCCTGCTCCCGCACTTGCACAAACTCAAAACCCACCTGCTGCCCAAGGGCAAGTGTACGCCCAACAAAATCAGCAGCAAAACCAGAACAACCAGCACAACCAGGGCCATCAAAACCGCGGCAAGGGCCGTAATCATGGGAACAACCAACCTACAGACCAAGGTGGTCAACCGCCTAATCCCCCAGACAACAATAATGCGACCCCCGCTAACCAAAACCCTGATCGCCCGCCCAAGCAAGCTAAAACCCCCAACTTGCGAACCAACCATCCTTGTTCTATTTGCGGGGTCTATGGCCACTACACACATGCTTTCCCACACTTAGAGCGAGCTCGGCATCTTTGGGTTGATGATGCCCACCGCCAAGGGCATGCAGCTCCTCAAGCACCACCCAACCCCCCGCAACCTTAGCAGCCACCTTTGGTGCTGCAAAACCCCTTACCAAACCAAGGCATAGTGAACACTCAACCATTGGCTCCCCCTCAAGCCAACGCGCTACCACAACAAAAACAGATCACATACGCTTCCCCTGATCAACCCATGTTTGACTCAGGTACCCACCACTTGTTGATGATGTCATCCACTGATGTCAACCTCCAGACTCGGTGGAACCAATATGGCTCCACCCCTGAAGCCCCTCCCGTCAATAAACCCACTAACGCTCATCCCACTGATCAGGTGTTATGTATCCCTCCACCCCCAATAGATGGCGCTTCCAAAGCACCTCGTTTCCCACTTCGCCGTATCAACAATAACCCCAATGTGCGCGCTGCATCAAACTACAACATTGTAGACGACTTAGCCCAATCTCCCGCAGCCATGTCTGCGTTAGAAGTCTTGAAGAACTGCCCTTCCTAGCGCAAGACTTTACTCTCAGCCATTGGGGCTATTGACCCAAATGATTCGAACTTGATGGCATTTGATTTGGACCAATCCGAACCACACTTGCCTTCCACCTTAGCATTCCAAGTTTCTGTTTCCATTCGAAATCTTGTCATCCATCAATGCATCATCAATGAAGGTGCCTCCACATGCGTTATGTCCACATTCGTATGGCAGAAGTTGGGATCCCCTACCCTTCAGCAGTCCACAACTGCATTACGTGCCTACGACGGTCGTTCGGCTCAGCCCCAAGGTCCCCTTGCCAATGTCCTCGTCCAGTTGGGTGGTAAAACCGTCCTCATCGATATTGAGTTCATCAACGCCCAGCTTGATTACAACCTATTACTCGGTCGCAGCTACATGTATGCTATGCGGGCGGTAGCTTCCTCTGTCTTTCGTACCATGATGTTCCTCCATGACGGACGTGTGGTCAAGATCAACCAACTTACTTACTATGATCCAAATGCCCCTGCTGCACCCGAAAATGTTCTCCCAGGTTGAACAACTTGTTAATGGTGCCGCTACCTCGTTTGTTTCCTCCTTGGGACCTGGAGTTTACTCAGACCCACCGATGACATCCACTTTCCACTCCATTCCTCCCCCGTCATCTACGCCCGAAGTGTCTCACCTATGTACCCTGTCCCATGATAACCAAACACCTAACAATTAACCACCCTTATTGCCTAAACCACCACTAGTACCTAGCCACATTGGTGTTACACCTATCCATACAATCCCCTTCCTAGTCCCTCCATCGGGAGTATTAAGCGCCCCGGTTATGGCTACCCTTAGCCTCCCTGGGTTAACCTTGGGATTACCTATCTAGTATCTTTCACCTCCCGTTCCCCCACTGACACCAAGCATCGTCCTACAACTGGTGCAACCCATAGCTACTACCACTCAGCCACCCCCCGGTGTTGCTACCCCTTCGTCCTCCACGAATCCCCCTCCTCCTCCCAAATCCACTGGGGGTAGAGGCCCTCAACCTTACACTGCTGTACCACCTCCCAAGAGAGTAAACCCCCCCCCCCCCCCCCCGTGTTTCATGCTCCTCCCAAATGCTCGTTGTGCGATGAGTTAGGCCATGCGACTCACCAATGTCCACAGTTTTCGGCATTACAGGAACACATGCAGATGCTTGACGACGACCCCAATTGGCCGGTTGTCAAACTAGATCCAACCCCTAAGCCTCGCAACAAATCCCTGCGCACTAACCACCCTCTGTGCCATATGCGGTGTTTACGGGCATTACTCACATCACTGTCCCGATCTCCTCGATTACAGAGCAGCTCTCTATGAGATGAACAATCTGGATCTTGAGACGACACCACCCACCATTGAAGAGATTCACTCCCCAATCCCACCCTCATCCGGGGAGATCAACACCATTTACATGATCTCTTCAACTACCATTCCCTCGTCAACCGATTTGATGGCCCACACTTTCCGTACTGATGAGGAGATTCTCAAGGCCCTCACTGCCCCGGAGTATCCCTGGGATGACATGCACCATCGTTCGTATTTCCTCCCAGAAGCATCTTCCTTTAGCACCGCTACCCAATTTGCGGTTGAATCCAAAGATTTCCTTCCTACCAAGGTCGATTGGTTTAAGGACCCTATTCCTGCTCCGGATGCCTTTGAGGAAGGAAACATGGCCAATATTTCACCCGTCATCCACATAGATATCTCTGACCCACCTGGCGTCAATGAATGCATTGCCTTAGGAGCCTCCTGCAGTGAGCAAGATATTGAGGAATATAAAAAACTCTTCAGAGAATTCCGTGATGTCTTTGCCTGGTCCTATACCGAAATGCCTGGTCTTGACCCCGCCATTATAGAGCACCACATTGACACATGGCCTGATGTACCCCGTTCATCAAAAACAACACCACATTGACACCTCTGAGTTAGGGGGCATCATAGATTACCTCGACCCTGGGATAGGGGGCATGATCAATCATTTTGAACCGTCCCCATCACATCTATCTCAGCATGTCAGTGAACACATTGTTCAAACCCAAACATATGTGATCCATAATCACAAACCCCATGCACATAGCATGGGGGCAAGTCATTAACCCTTCTCACTTTTTCACATTTGTGGTCTCAACCATTTTTGAGGTCACATATCACTTGTATATTTGATTTTATACACCTAGTTATTTCCTTTGACCATTCTGGAGTCCTTATGACCTCCGTTTTTTGCACCATTTGCACTGCTAGATTCATCTTTCCATGCCCGTGATGATGCTTGAGATCATTTCTCGCTCTCACTAGGACTAATATCAACATTATGTCTCGACACCTTGTCCCCTCGGTTTGCGTGCCACTTTGGCTGCTCTCCATTTTTCACATCTTTTATATCATCGGATTCATTTTTCTAAGCCGGTGATGATGCTTGAAATCATTTCTCACTCTCACCCCCAGATTTTTTGGGTCTTTTTTCCAAAACACCCCCCGTCACCTCTGTTTGTGTGCCACATTGGACGTTATCCATTTTTGACACTCTTTATATCGCCAAATTCATTTTTCTGAGCTCATGATGATGCTTGAGATCATTTCTTGCTCTCACTCGGTACAGTTTCAACATTATGTCCCGACACCTTGTTGCCTCAGTTTGCATGCCACATCGACCGCCATCGGATTGTTCCACACTTTTACATGAGCCATTCACTCCTGTCATACTGCAAATGTTTCGTTATTTTGCCACCATTTCATTCACCCCGCAAGGAGGCCCACCAGTGTTCCCCCTCACCCTTGTTCTTGGCCATCATACATGTCCCTTGATTGAACACTTCCTCCTTGCCTGGCCATTCCTTTTGTTCGATATAATTTTATCCCTTTTTCGGGCCGGACAAGTCCTTTACGAAAAAGGCACTTAGGGAGTTTCCATTAAGCTCTTTTCTGACTCCTAAAATAATGAAAAGATCACCGAGCAATCTTTCTTCCTTTCATGCTCGTTAAAGTACCTGAAAGGGCATCTATCTGGTGTAAGTTTAACCCTTTTCCGGACCTGGTAGACTAATTACGAAAAATGAATACTCTAGTCACACCGGCTAGAAGAGTTCTTCATTGCATCATTTTATGCTTCTTTGGGCCTTGGAGACTAACACACGAAAAAGCAAACCCCTAGAGTCTTCTTATCGCTTTCAGAATCTCTAAAATTGAAAGCAACCACGAGCATGAACTGTCCTGGGCTCGTAAAATCCACACGACAGTACCATTCCATCATTTCAGAGTCTTCTTATCGCTTTCAGACTCCTTAAAATTGAAAGCACTCATGAGCATGAACTGTCCTGGGCTCGTATAAATCCACACGACAGTACCATTTTACACACACTTCTTCTAGTTCCTTAACCCATGAAGAATTCCCCCCCCCCCCCATGCCTCATGGCACTCTGATCGATCATCTCGGCAGCACCCCCAATCAGGTTGCCTTTGTTCGGAGTATTCTGCAGTCTCCTGCCATTTTCCCCAGCTTGAGTCTCCCTCAGCCCCATCCCCCTCCCAGATCCAATACAGCTATGATCCCTGTCCCATCAGTCAGTTTTATATGCTGCCCAATCATCCCCGTTATCATACTCTGAACAAAGGAAGTTTGAGTCCACCCACTCTACTTGCCCAGTTCTCCCCCCAGTTTGTCAGTCCTACCATCAATACTATCACATTTTGGTTCTCCACCTCGCGCTCCTGTCAAGGAAACATCATTGCCTTGATAGTTGCAGGTCTCCCTCTGTCGATGACAGCCCCTCTATTCCAGAGGATAGACCCAGAGGGCCCTGCGCCTTGGACCCATCACCATTTGTGGTGAGTGCCTACAGACCCTTTTGGGAGGAGTCATCATTGCCTCTCCGAATGGTTGTTTCTCACATGCTCGACTTCAGCACCTTGATCGCATCATTGAGAATCGCGCAGGATTTATATCCCTTCCATTATTTGTCAAAGACCCCGGATTTCCCCCGACTCTAGCACATTGGTGAGTCACTTCGGAACACCCAGTTATATGTTCCCATGGATGTCCGGGCTGCGTTGGCGATTGTATTCGGAAGCCATCCAGTTATATGCTTCCTTGAGTACCCAGTTCCGTCCCAGATCATTTCCAGTTCAGTGCACCATTGAGAGTATGACCCTTGTCACTCTGATCCAGCAGCTCATCAGTTCCTCTGGTACCACATTCAGTAGCACTGTCATCATTCTAGTGTATCAGTACTTCAGCTCAGACATGGTCAGCCCAGCAGTATGTCCCATATTTGTGTCCCCTCTGGACCCTTATGATGTACACAGTGGTTCTCTATGTATCTTACAGGTCCCTCTTTTCGGGCCTCACAGTTCTTTTTATGTATCTTGATACGAGCATGGGTATGCCCGCCTCATCCATATATTGAGATTCTTCCTCATTCATTGTTTGAGGCTATGTATATGTCAGGTCCCCATATTTTGGACCCCATTGTTATTATTATGTTATGTCCTGATACGAGCATGGGAATGCCCGCCTCGTCCACATGATCAGATGATTCCTCATCCATTATTGAGGTTATGTACTTTTAGTTCTTGCAGTTTCTTCGGGATCGTTGTCCCGGGCTTCAGTTTGTTTCTTCTCTTCTCCACACCCTAGGAAAACCATACATGACTTATGATGTCCATCGGCCATACGATGAGCTCCTGCCCTCGCGCATCAGGGGGCAATCTGTTAACACCCAAAAAGTGTTCACTACCTCATCTACCCCATTACATGGCTCATCTGTCCATTTTCCTACCATGTTTCCCTTAAAAACCCTGAAAATCCCACTAAAAAGCCTCCAAAAGGCCCAAAATGCCTCCAAAAGGCCACAAAACCATCAAAAAAGCCTCAAAAAGGCTAAAAAACCCCTTTTTCCTCCAAAAATATCCAAAATTCCTCTAAAAATAGCAAAATCCCTCTAAAAAGGGAATAAAAAAATATAAAATAATGAGGAAAAGGAGGAAAAAACCCTATATTGCTGCCCTAAACCATATGGTTCCCAAAACCATGGGCCAGCACTCCACCACTGAAAAACTATAAATAGGTGATGGAGACCCCTTATTCCATATCCACAATCAAGTATACCCTTACTCTGCCAAAATCTCTCTTGAAACCCTAGCTCACCCTTGAGCTACTTTCACCTTGAGAGCCCCTTTTGGCCCATTCCCACCATTGGAGAAAGAGAAGAAGCAAGTTGGAGCTTGGAGCAACCCTCTTGGAGCATTGCAAGAGCTTCACCAACCTTCACATTGGAGGTAAAATTAATATAAAATCCATTCTTTACATCTTATTTTTTCTGTTTCATGCACATGTTTAGAGTAATTTATATTTCTGTTTTAGCATTTTAATTTACATTTGCTGAACTGTTACTAAGGAGTCCTTTCTCCTTAGTAGGTGCTCATTTGCACAAGCTAGGGGTAAAACCCTAGCTACACTCAACAACTTATAACCAGACCCTCCTTTGTTATGACAGGGAGAATGATGCCCCGGTACCTCTCATCTGTGAATCTGAGCCGACCAACTTCCACAGTGGAGGGGGCGACCATGCTGCCAACACCACTCCCGCGTGCCATCATGTGAACGACCCTGCTAATCATCTCGGTCCAGCGTGTCACATGCAAAACATGTCGTCGTCGTGTGTGAATCTTGCCTCAGTGGTCAGGGGCAATCCTATGCAGAGAGGGTGGCATGTAATCCCTTCACTTCACTGTACTCTCCCAAAGTCGTTGTACAGAATTCGTCAGTGAGCCGAAGTGAAACACCATGATTCTCTGATCGGTGGCACAACCTCTCTTGCTGGTGCATACTGTCTTTGGTTGGTGCGTTATCTGTTACCAAGCAACCTGCAACGATCATCATTCATTCATCTCTTCTCTCTTTTTTTTTTTGAAACCTAATGCGACTCGGACATCGCACTGCTCCGAGCCTGCGTGGTAGGGCTTCAACTTGTGACCATTTACCAGCTTGGGGAGCATCCCCCCATCCAATCGCTGTAATTGAATCGCTCCTCCTGAATTAATATTATTGATGCGGTAGGGACCCAGCCAATGCATCTGTAACTTACCTAGATGTTTCATAAACTTACTTTCATATAGTAGTACCAAGTCACCTTGCTGAAGCTGCTTGTTTTTGATGTGGCGATCATGCCATGCCTTCTAGAGATCCTTCTCGATCGCTTGATGAAAACCAGCAATAAACCAATTTTCTTCGAGCTCAACCAATTGTGCTAGACGCTCGTCCAATGCTGCAACATCATCCATGTTGGTGGCTACCGCAATTCGTAAACTCGGGACAATGTACTCCATAGGCATAATTGCTTCCTTTCCATAAACTAGCTTAAAAGGTGTCTGACCAGTCAACCTTTTACAGGTGGTGCGATAAGCCCAGAACTCCTGGAACTTTCAAATCCCAGTCATCGCGGTTTGCATTGCACACCTTTGTCAGCGCATGCTCCAATACCTTATTGAATGCCTCTACCATCCCATTCGCCTATGGGTGATAGGGCGTACTCTTTTTGTGCTAAATCTGCAATTCCTCTGTCAATGCGCTGATAGTGTGGTTGAGAAAATGGCTGCCTTGGTCACTCAGCAAAATCTTAGGGCATCCGAACCATCGTGGATTTAGCCGATAAGATTGCTGTTGGACTGGCTGAGCATATGGTTTCAATGGAATCTGTATCTCTCCTAAATCGCCCAAGATTCCCTTCATTCGGAAAACTTTGTGGGAAACACATCTTGGAATTCATGCAGTAACTCGGTAACTTTGCTCATCATCACATCATCCCAATAATCCCCTACATTAGCAAACTTGGGAGTAGCTTCAGTGCCGATATTTGTTTTACGAAGCTGCAACGTCTGATTGAATGGGTTACTTGGCGCAACAGGTGGTACCACATCGCGACTTCCTTCGAATTCAGGAATGTTGATATTCCGGGGGTCATCATCATCCTCTGGCCTTCCACTGACGTTGAAGCTCTCCATGAGAGACTGCATGTGGCTATGTGTGTGCAAGTCAACAATGCATTTCACTGGAACAACCTAAAATATCACATCACAGATGAGCTGCAGGGTGTTATGGACATCTGGGTTGGCATCCGCAAATGTGAAGGTATGAGTAAAACAGATCGTCAACTCTCCCCATGTTGTAATGTCATGGCACAATTCAGCTGCAGTATACCAGGAGCATGGTATCTCTTCCAAAGTGTGGACAAAAGCATGAACCCACTCATCTCTGGGTTGCGTTACCCATAATCATTGGCATTCCATCACGTGATCACCGGGATCGGTTCGGCCATCGTACTTGCCAGTGTGATAAACCTCCGTATTGCCAAATCGAACCATCATCAACCTTCGACATTGTGACCAGTTTTTGATAAATTTCTTATGTGTCGCCCACCAGTGTGCTGGAGCAGCCTTCAGTGCTTCCTTTAAGGCCAGCAGTCACTGTGGTTCTGGAACACGGTCTTCAAATTCTGCTACAAAAGTGTCTAAGCCAGGAAACCCCTCATAGATAGGAAATGTGATCGTTTCTGTCGCAACCCGACATAAAGATTGCGTAACTAAACCGCACTTCCGGACTGAGACTTCATGCATGCGATTCTGCCAATGTTCCAATGCATCATCGGAGTCGAAAGACGCAGAACTCTCACTGCGCCACTCCAACTCACAATGAACAGTGGGATGAATGTAATATTCAAAAATATTAAATGCATGGTCCCAACCAGGGTGATCATCATCTTTGACAGCTTCAACATATCGGCGTCCTTCAGTCGGATCCAATGGAGCGATAACTCGAAAATCGCGGTTCTCGAAAGTCATCATTCACTTCTTAAAGTTAATTACAGCTCCACTATCATTAGCCCATCCTATCCCCAACAGCGCAGGATAGGAGCTTCCATCGTCAAATACCTCTATGGCATGAAAGTCAACATAAGTCTTCATTCCCTCAATATCGATTGTGAGCCGCGGAACTCGCCCAATAGGTGTGACCTTCGCATGGGTGGCCAACCAGAGCTGTACAGGGGACTAGCTCAATGGGGGAATCCCCATTTTCTGCCATGCCTGCTTGGTTAAGATATTAACATCCGAACCAAGATCAAGAATCATAGAATCAACATCATAATCCCCAATCTGAATATTTATTCGCATTTCCTTGCCAGTCTTCCTCTGTTGTAAGGAGTTTACTATCGACTCCTGTTGTCTTTTTGGAAGTCGCTGCAGCCATCCCTCAATCTCAACCAGGGAAACCAGATCTCGTGCCAAGGATAGACAGCTTTCAAGGAACTTCTGCAGTATTCCTGGTGATGGTCGATCAGCGTCTGACATAGCATCAAAGATAGGTGGCATATCACAAAAAACAGCCTTATCGCAATCTTTCTCTAAAGTGCGACGTGCCTCCATGAACGTTTCCTGTTCTGCATCAATATCGAAATTCACTGTCTTTTGACCAGCCAAGTGAATGAGCGATCGCAAACCATCTTCCCCAGTCGTTTTACCTCCATGAGTGAAAACAGCCACCAAAGCATCTTGTGGTCGTGGTTCTGCAGAAATAGTCGCAATATTAGCACCTTGTGCTTGGGTCTGTTGTAGATTTCCTGGTTGATTTACATTCGGGTTGGCGTTCTGCAGTGGTCACGGAGGCTGTTTCTGAATTGGTTGCTGCACTAGGTTCTGCACTGGTTGGTGTACTGGGTTCTGTAGCTGCGGAGTGTTTTCAGCCTACCATCTGGCAATCAACTGCGGACAATTCTTGACTATATGATCATTACCAAAACAAAACATACACTGATTCTATAGCAGTGGGCAAAAGTGCTGATAATGCCCCCATACTGCACAGTGGTAACATTGAACAGGTCCTCGACCACCTCGGCCTCCTCCTCCACGACCAAATACACCACCGCGTTTGCCCCTATAGCCTCCCCGATATCCGCCCTGCCGCTGATACTGAGGTTGGTTAAACTACTGCTGCATGGGTGCTGGTAGCAACCCTTGCCCTTGTGGTGCATACTGTGGTTGTTGCACATACTGAGGCTGCGGGGGGTTCACCGGTGTATATTGCGGTATGAATTGTTGGAGTTGCTGCTGCTGCAGTACAAACTGCATCTGTGCTTGAGGCATCGGATGAGCTACCTACGGCTATAGCGATGCAGTACGTTGATCATCTTTGACATAGAATGCATCACACATTCTCTCCTGTAGCAACCCATATGCACGACAATCCTTGTCATCATGTCCTACCGACTTACAGAAGGTGCAATACAAATTCCGCGGAGTTGTGACCATTTTCTGCATATACGGGAAACTATCATGACTATGCCCAAACACCGAACAAACACGACACCATGGCATGCTACCTCCATTCAACAGGTTTGGTGCACCTGACACCAAATAATTATGGAAATCCGGACAACCATCTTTCGTGTGCCCTTCTCTTCGGCAGTGCGTACACCATACTTCATCACGTGATTCTTTGTTTTTCTTTAAATCTTGCAACTGTATAGTCAGGTTAGCGAGTTGTGTCTGTATCTACGACATCCCAGCTGCATTATCGCCAATTGGGGATGCCTCCAACCGCATTGCGATCTCTAGAGCCTCACTAGGCATCGAAATGTTTGCCTGCATTAGCGGCAACCGAATATGGGGTAGTAGTGCTGCAATGAACCATTCTTTATGTTGGACAGTGCTCATGTCAAAACTAACCTTGGCCATTAGCATTTTGAATTGTTGGTTGAAATCCCATACTATCTCATTGGGATACTGCTTAATTTCCTTTAATTCAGTAATATACTGGGCCTCTGACTTAGGCCATCTAAATTTAGCAATCAGCCCATCCCGAATCTCATTCAATGACTTATCTGGAGTCCCAGTAGGGACTAAGACAAATTTCATGAACCAATCTAATGCACAACCTCGCTTCTTCATGGCCAACTGTCCCTTCTTAACATCGTCATCAATGATTTGTTTCACGATCCAGACTGCTTCACACAAAAACAAATACTGCTCTGGATTATCTGTCGCACTACCATGGAACAATGATAGCTTAGCATCATCGCCCGCCATCTTGGGCCTTCTTCCTCCTATCGCTACAGTACTACTACCAATTAACTTTTGCGGTGTCGACGTACTCGACGGTGTCGAAGTAGTTTTCCTTGTTGGTTGAGAGCTAGTGAGTGGAGGTATAGGCACGTTGCTGTTGGGGTTCGGTCCTACCTCTATCTTGGGCGTAGTCTGGTTGTTCCTATCAGGACTGTGAGGTTGTTTCGTCCCATGTGTCCTTCCTTCACAGTCTTGTAGTCTAATCGTAGCAGGACCTTCTCCTATCCTTTACCTCTTTTCCTGTCGAAACCTTACTCCTCCCCTCGTAAGGCCACTTTCTTCCTCGGCTTCGCTCACAGTCTCCTCATGGTCTACACCCATCTACCCCTTTACCATTTCATGCACCGTTCCCCACCAGTGACGGTACCCACGGCCTCCACCCACCAGGCTATCTACTAATCAAGGTGCATCTTTAATATGCCTTTCTCACAGATCAACATCTTAATCGACAGTTGGAGTGATAGCAAAAACCTTCCCCTCGGTCCGTCAAAAAAAAATCTTTCAGCCTCACTATAGGATTTCCTCGTATTAACCGCAAATTCCGTAATGTAACCTTCCAAGATGCTATCAAGCCAAACCTCGACAGCCCGTGATGCCTTGTTATCGACTTTCTGCAGTTCCTGAATCAGTTCCGGGGTCAAGGTCGTCGGCTCACCACCCTAGAAGTTCCTCTTCTCAAAGGTCAGTTTTGACAACCATTCATACAAATTGACGGGGAATTCACAGAAAAACGATTTATGTGGACCGTCGTGAATATATCTTCCCACCCACTGATCTACCGTAATTCGTGTGTTTCGACTTTCTTCTTCAGCGAACTCCTGTAACCTCTGATTGAACCATTTTTCTATCTCCGGCTTCATCGGGTGCCACAACATGGCCTCTTCCTACTCTGCACACAGTCTCGGAAACGGAACCATTTGTTGACTGAATCGCGATCTCACAGTCGACAGGGATCCACCGACTGTCAACCCATACCCCAGTCTTCTTGAGCACTAGCCCGGGCAGGGTTGAGCTCACCTAGCAACACCCGCAGAGTGGATGAGGTCTCACCTGAGGCGTCCATGAAGAGAAAACGGAACCATGTTTCCGCTGATGGAGGAGGCAAGTTGTGGCACTATCGTACTAGCAACAATTCCAAACATTCATCATGAAGTTCTAACATATCGCAGCATTTAACATTACCAGAAACAGAGATTGCATATTACTTTAATTGCAGCATGTTCGTGTGGACAGATAACATATTATCGCAGAATTCACATTATAGCAATAGAAAATAGATAACTACATTAAGAATAAATAACATGAACATCCAACAACATTACACATAGATTGCACCAAATCATCATCCTTATATTACTTCAGCAAACCAAAAGCAGTACATAAACATCCGCATTATCTCTGTCAATCTTCGCATATATCACTTTTCTCCTCTCTCTTCTTCTTCCTCTTCTTTTCCTCCTCCTCTTCTCCAATTCTACTCTATTTATAGGCTTCCACCAATTACAATGCTTGTCCACTTTCCTAACCGACACTATGGACACTCTACTAACTGACTTGGTCTAATGACCCAAAAATCCGCATACCACGGTACAATGACTCGATATTACAAAATATATGACCAAAAACCCACCAACTGCGGTATACTTGACTCAATATTACAAAATATGTGGTCCAAGTGACCCAAAACTCGCCATGTGCGATATCCTTTGGCCCAAAATACTCCTTTCGCATCTTCATCCAACGTGTCGCAGCGTCAGCAATACCGCGACCTTTCCTCATCAAACTACCTGCCAACACTCCCTTACAAAGTTTACAAGGGAACTTTGGCTTGCATCCTATAAGCTTAGACTCTGTAACAAAAATAGTACTCTTAGCATGACTAGCATTGGATGACAGCTTGCCCCCAGCATGACTTACATTGGCTAGTTTCTCAGAAGCAGAATAATTTTGAACTAAGGACCACACTCTTTGCACCTATGGAATAGTAGGGCACAGGTGAGTAAGATGGTCTCCCTCACAAAACTTACAAGGGAACTTAAGCTTCTGTTTATTAGGTTTGTCGACAATGTCAACTCTCTTAGAATGACTTACAATGGCTGATTCAGTGTCTCCAGTATGACTCATAGGAACTGGTGACTTGTCATTAATATGACCAGCAGTGATCAATGACGTGTCCTCAACATGAGAAACGGTGGTTGAAGACATACTTTCAGTATGATTTGTGGTGACTAAAATTTTTCTCCCAGCATGACCTATAGAGGCTGGGTAGGTGCCCCTAGCATGACTTCTAGAGGGTGGGTGGCGAGGTTCAGTATGATTTCTAGTGACTGAACAAGTTCTCCCAACATGACCACCAGAGGTTGGGTAGGTTCCCCCAGCATGACTTCTAGAGGCTGGGTGGCTGGCCCCTTGCTTTGGAATCTTCTTCTTATTCTTGCTCCGTATATTCCTTTTAGACTGCTGGTTACTAGTATTACTACTTTCACCACATGAGGTAGAAGGAGGAGGATAAGATGTTACTAGCGAAGCAGGCATAGGGTTTTGTTTCTCTTGATGTGAAGTGCTTACTTGGGAAACATTAGGAGCATGCAAGGCATTCAGAGTGGAAAACAACCAAACCGGTATCCCTATGGTGAATCCAGGAAGATTCAAGGTAGCCATTAAAGGAGTACCAATGTTCCCAATGAATGGAAAAGCACAAGGAGCCCCTTGAACAGGGATCCCTTGATCAGTGCTCACTGTAATGCTATCCATAGTTTCGACTCAATGGGCCAGAAATATCTAAGGCTAACTAAGGGCGAGAAGCACAAAGATCACACCACTACAAAATCCTAAGTATCCAAAACTAGGCAAACAATGGCAAATACTCTCGAAAGCAAGTCTGGGATTATTAGGGCCCAGAACAGACTAACAGAGTATCAATGGTCAGTTATGTGGTGTCCTCCGGAGGTCCACTGGGTGCAAGCGCTTGAATCACCAAATCACTTCCCCGAGATTACTACCAGAGGGTTACCTTCCACGTCTGTCCGAGGTGAAGTGGGAATAACCGCCCACTCTACCTGTGTAAGATCCTAGAGGTCTAATACTAAGGCTACCATCAATGCGAAATAACCTGGGGGAACAGTCGTCAGCCTAGTCGAAATGCATGGGCAAGGTAGCAAAGCCCGAAATCCATAAGGATCCCCATACATGATTCAACTTTGGTTTATGGTTGAAGGGAAAGTGAGGGGATATCCTTAGCAGTTCCAATCTTCCACAGCCTTGTGCTTAGCTCTGGTTTAAGTAGAGTTTCCCAGGACTATTTGACAGAGATGGATTTACCTATAAGACAGTCGTACTACGATTGTTGAGTAATGAAGCTAGTCTCGAGCAGTTTAAGGTGATTTAAGCTCGAAACTCTAGCCTAAGCTAGTTGGTGTCGTGTATACCTAAAAAGAAAATGTTTCTAATTGATTTTATTAAAATTTCCTTTTAAGGCTACTTTTTACTCAACAGGGCAGTGCATTGTGCGGAATGGTTTGAGAAAGTAAAGTGCAACAGAAATAACTTTCAAAGCAACAATAGACTCTTTTTCTTTTCTTTTTTTCATTTATGCTCTTTCAAAAATGAAAACTAAGAAAACCAAAAACCAATCTCTTTTTTCTTTTCTTTTCAAATTCAAAACAAAGTAAACTACACTACTTCGAAATGATTATAAGCCTTACTACTTTAAACTACCAAATTCATTTTTTGTTTTTTTCTGATATATGCAAAAACAAAAAGAATTCAAAAATGGAAGCAAGTAAGACCTAAAAGAGTAATGTAAGTAAGGAAAAGAAACTCTAAGGCTCACAACAATCAACTTGATGTCTTGACAAAGACTTGTCCTACAAAGTTTTTAAAGAGAAAAAACCTTGGGCTTGGAAGACAAAGTGGAAAGAAAAGAAGGATAAGAGATGCTTAAAAAGGAAAGGAAAACCTCAAAGGTTGCTCCAAAGCACCAAGAACCCTAAAAATCACTAAGCCAAGCAAATGAACCAAAGATGGCCTTACAATCACAAAGACTCGGATGAAAGCAAACTAAAAGACTTCAAATTACTTGAAACTGAAACTGACAAAGCAATCAGGAAGTGTCTAGACTCAAAAATCTTTTGAAAACACCCTAAGGACTCCAACTTGGGGTCAAACCCTAAATCAAAGGACAAGACATTGTTGAAGTGTACTAGTGTTGTAACAAACAACAAATGTCGTAAACAAAGGTTTGTATACCTGCAACAAGCAACTAGGGTATGAACATGCAGCTATGTTCAACAAGGAACAAGGCACGGTTTCCAAAAAGAGTCACAAGCAAGCAAGACACCTCAAAAAGTACTCAAGCAAGCAAAAGGTGACCTAAGGGACTTAGGAGAGGCAAACAGAACTCGACAAAGTCATAAAGACCTCAAGGATCAGTTAAGAAGACAAGGCAAGAGGTTGGAAATCAAATCCCAAAAGCAAACAGAGACTTACAGGAAAAAACTCTACTGTTCAGTGTACAAACCTACGTACACTGGGAGGTGTACCCTACTATGTAGTAGGGAAAGTATCATTTTTCAAAAGGTGTACTCTACTATGTAGTAGGTAAAGCAGCGTTTTTCAGTAGGTGTATGCTACTATGTGCAAGGGATACTAGCATTTTTGCCAGAGATGGCTTGAAACAAGCTCTAAAACTTCAAACTGGAATGGGTCAAGCAATGGAAATAGGCTATAGTAACCTACAGAGCCTCTCAGAGGATCAAAAATATCAAAAAGTACTGGAAGGAAAGTTAAATGTGTCTCCTAGAACAAAAAAAAACTGGTCCCTAGTAGAGTCGACAGTCTGTTGTTCGGGAATTCTACCCTATAGCGAGGAGAGGGACACTACCAACTTCTGGGGTGACAGGTAAATACATTCATCATATCACATAGGCTTCTACAAAAAGAAAGAGATCAAGTTTCTTGAAGGCATACCTTATTAACGATGTTCAATCCTAGCTTTCGCTTGCTCCTTCGATCGATCCTCTACTTGATCTTCCGTTCGATGAACTTGCAATACAACAAATACCTTCCTCAGCGTATCTTGACTGATATAACAATGATGAAATGGAAATGCAATTTAAACATCAAATACAATCAAGCATTTAATCCAAACAAATAAGCAATCCATTAGACATTTAATTGGGACGAGAAGGGTATTTCAACCTTTATTCTCAAAAGCAAATAATCAGTACAATTATACCTGATCATTCAGAGTGCTTGTGCAACCGGATCCTGGGATCCTGCTCTTCACACTAACTTTGGAATTCCTCTAGCATAACAACCCTTAATGCATAGTTTCTCCTCCTCTCTCTCATCTATCCCCTTGTATTTATGGGACAAGGTAGGCAGTTTGGATCGAGAGGTAGTTTGATTGGGAAGTTGGGGATGTTGCAAAACCAACTTCAACTAATCCCAATTCGTCAAATTAATATATTTTTGATTACTTTTTAAGGTGTACGCTAGTTTTCTTAAGTGGAGTAGCGTTCAACATGCAACTTTCTTGCTTTACAACCAGTGTTTGCAATATTTTTTGAGCTGTACGCTACTCTATTGAAGCAAAGTAGAGTATTTTAGAAGGCAAACGCTACTTTATTGAAGGAGTAGAGTATTTTAGCAGGAAAACGCTACTATCATGCTTATAGGGTAGCATTTTCCCCAAAAAGTAGGTAAAATGAGAGTTTTGTCAGCTGCAGAGGGGTAAGTCTAGTCCAATCATCATCTAAGGTAATCATGCTCTTCAATCCAAGTTGTCCTTTTGTGTGATCGACAGCTAGATGTGATCACGGACGGAGAAGTGCAGATTTGACCTATAACACCAAGACTGCCAATGGAGATGGGTTAAAGCAAAAGGAGGGAGAGGAGGATCAGCATCAGGAGGCAGATAGACTCCAAGAGGAAGAATATCAAAGGCTTCAAAGGGAGCTAGCTGAGAAACAAAAAGAGGAAGCTGATAGGATTCAAAAGGAGCTAGTAGAGAAGCAGAGGGAAGAAGCAGAGACGCTTCAAAAGGAACATGAAGAGAAACAACATCATGAGGAAAAAGCTGCCAAAATTCAGCAGGAGCAAGCTGAGAGACTGTAGAAGGAAGAAGCTGATAGACTGCAGAAAGAAGAAGCCAAAAGAATAAAGAGAGAAGAGGATGAAAAGTTACGGGAAATAAAGGAGAGAGCAGAGAAGGAAGCGATGGAATTGCAAAGGCAAAAAGAGGAAGCAGAAAAGTCCAAGAAAGATGTGGAACAAGGGAGCTAAGGCGCACAAGATATGGACATAGATGTATCAATGACAAACCCGCCAGATACAACCACTAAAGGACATGTCTAACCTTAGGAGCTCTCTCTCACCAGATTCAACCCTTCAAAGCAGCACAAAGTGGCAAAGCTGGATTCCATCCTTTTCGATAAGAATAAGAAGGATATTGTGAGAATATCGGAAAAGAGAATGAAATGTCAAAATGACCAAGATATAGTCACAATAATAGAATTCCCTATTTTTCAGGGGACTAATAAGGACCCTCAGTTCGCGGCAACAGCCAGTGTGGCTATGGCTTAGGCGAGTGCCGACAATGTGGACCTACTAGTAGAAGAAGTAAAGAAATACAAGGACAAGCTCTTCAAAGTGAAGGATAATATGATGAAGGAAGTACATCAAGGTAATGAGCTGAAGAGGAAATATAGTGAGCTTCAAGAAGAAAAAGGGGAGATAGAAGAACAAACCCAAAAGCTCGGAGATGAAAAAGATGCTCTAAATGTGCAACTAGCAATCGCATGAGGCGAGAAGAAAGAATTAGAAACTCGCATAAAAGGCTTAGAGCAACATGAGGCCAACAATATACAGTAGATCAAGTTCTATAATCCTCAGTTCGAAAGGCTGATGAAGGAAAAGGAGCAACTGTTGGAGTAACTAAAGGTTGAAAATGAGAAGAAACATGACTTAACTCCGTTCCATGAGCAAGCATGTGATATACTGAGGAAAATTCATCGGTCACTAGAGATGATCACAGAGGAGGTCTGTAAGATGAAGAGAATGATTTCAAGGATGAAATAAATTTGTACTGATGCATTGAGACTCAAAAAAAGGTATGTGCGAAACTTAGAGGAAATCAATAGATAGCTTGAGTGGAGAAAAGGAAAATCAAGATTCCCAGGGAATCTACCTCTCAAGTCCACAGAGGATTCACATCTGGATTTAGGAATCCTTTAATTTTGTAGAGACTGTGGTACAAAAATAATCAGTGGAATCCAGAAAACCATCGAGAAATGTATAAAATTCTACGTAAAAATCTGTGAAACCCATGAGAAATGCCATATGGTTTTACCTCAGACCATACATGATTTTCCTGACAAAGATCAACATTTGTCGGAGATGTAGGGCAAGATGAATATAGAAATAGAATAACTAAGGAAGATAGATGTCCTGACACTTGAATACATCCACTGGTTTATTGGGAAAGATCTATTCATGATTATTTTTTGGAGGACATCGCCTAGGCGACAGCAGCATGAGTAACAAGCATTGAAACAGAGCTGTCTAAGCATGATATATCATTAAAAATGATGGTTCCTGTGTGAAGCAATTTTATTATATGAGAACATAGCATGTGGGCCAGTTACATTGCTGAAGTGGATAGGCCATTGGAAGTCGACATGCCAGCTAAAGTGGAAAGACCTTCTGAGACAGAAAGACCAGCTGGAAGTTGATTTTGTTTTTATTGTAAATTCTAGAAAACAGCTGGAAACTATTTTTGTTTCATTTAGTCACTAGAAGACAAACTTTTTTGTTTCCCTAGGGTTAGGGTTGGAGAAAAGACAATTTTGTAAATTTGTAAATAGAGGAATAGAATAGAAGGGAAAGGACTTTTTGCAAGTGAAAGGACTGATTTGTCTTGTATGTGAACTACTTTGCTGCATTAATAAAGAAAGCTCCATTTTCCTGTGAAAATCTAGCACTGCATTTTTTTTTGCTTGGGGATGTGTTGAATGTCTATTGAATTATTTATGCATCATTCATACATATACTGTGAGATCGTTCCTAACTATTCTGAATTAATTCTTTGTTAGGAATGCTTTCATTTCCTGTGCAAACAATCGCGTGTTAAATTACTAATGGAGTTTTTTAATTCTGTCAGAGCTATCTTTGATATCCTTTATATTCGGTTGTAAATGTATCTATATTATTGAACAGATATCTGTGAGATTCTTGGGTATATTTCCCGCATATTGCTCATGTTTCAGATTTGCTCCCTACAGGGATAGAGTAATTAGCTTAGATATTTTTAGATCAGATTTGTTTTAATCACATGCATTTAGAGGGAACTTGCATATCATATTTAAATATAAAATACATAAACGGTGGATCAGGCCATGACCGGTGAAATTTTATCTTTAAATCACATACTGTAGCTGGGACTTTAACCAGACGGATTCCCCACACCAAATGGTGAGCGATCTAATTGGGATTACTTACCGGGGAGAATCCTTAACTGTATATGATGCGAATTTCAGGGCATCAATAGGACTCTAACTGTGCTTCCTCTTTGCTGAGTTGTCCCTTCAATGCGGTCAGCTGGTCATCCTCGACTACACTACCACAAAACTCTGTGACACCCTCTACGAATGTCTAGGCTTCTTGCTCCATCTCCTGGATTTCTGTTACTGCTTCCTCGATCACCATCTGTCGAATCTCAATCTGTACCGGCGGTGTGTTGGTTGTCGCTCTATCTTGGAGCTCTTCATTTTCCTTCCTTATCTCGGTGAGAGCCACCCCTAACATAACAACTTTCGCTTCTGGGTCTACATCCGGATCTAGCTCCTCTTTTTCACATGCCTTTGTAAGCGGTCTTTCTAATTTGCTCCATTCCTCCATATCATTCTCTTTCTCAAATAGTGTTGCGGCTTGCTCGTCTTGGATATGATGTGCATCCATCTCTATGGTGTTCATTTGTTTCTTTTATTTGACCATCTTGTTGTGCATCGCAGCCTCACAGTCGCGAATATCTATGCTTTCTATGGATTGGATTCAGTGTAATGTCAACATTGGGAGTAAATTGAAATTTACCATAACCAAGTCGGACTTCTGTACCTCGAAGTCCACGGCCTCATCACCTATTTTCATGGAATGGGATTCTATTTCTTCTATCCACGGTTGTGTGGTGAGTTCTACCTCAACTCTCAGTGTCGACAAATTTTGCTGAATATCTCTGTGCAGTACTCTTGAGTTAATTACTATGTCTGCTAGTGTGGATGGTAGTTGGCTTATCTGCTAGAACTGTTCAGCTAAATGTTGTGTAACCTACTCACGGTTATCCTCCACTACTTCTGTGATACTCTCTAGAAGTCTGTTGACTTGCTTCACGGTGTGGCCTTCCCATGTGTTCCTGCCATCGCGGTCCATCCTGTTCTTTGTCCTCATTTTGTCATGCTGTGCCTCTAGCTCTGAATCTGCCGGAGTAACTGATGAAGCACCATTATGACTGTATCCCTACAATTTTTCATCGATTGGATCATCTCCGCCTACGCCCTGTTGTTCCTTGACTGAATTCCTATCCTTTTCTGATTGATTTGTCTGGGGAGTCATGCGCATGATTTGATAAGTCCTTGCCTTTAGCTGGGACTTTCCATTCTGTTGGCCATGCTGCTATGATGGATTCCAAATGTACGACAATGAGCTTATACCATGTTGGTAGCCAGTTATTTGCTTTGTTTGCTCTCGGTTGAATGAAAATGGTGTGCGACTCAACGAATATTTTTGCAATTCGTCGATACTTCTTTGTTGCCTCTGTTGGGATCCGTGGTACTGCTTTCACATCTAGCCTCATCATGTCTAAAAACAAATAAAATTTCACCACATTGTCTGCTTGCTACTTCTTATCAGTCGTTGCCCATAAATTTTGGCATTTTGCACCCTCGCATGCCCTGGCCTCTACGGTCTCCATACCCTGATAATGCGTTGGCTCCCTCCATCCTACTAGTGTGACTAGCAGGAGGAGCCATGAATATGTGAATGGATTCATGCCATCCTACACATCATAAACATCCTCTATGAACTGACTTAACAGAAATTTGGACCAATTCATTCGTGTTCCTGCGGCACAAAGCTCTGTGGAGGCGATAATGTTGAATGTGCACTCCCTCGGCCTATTTTTCCATGTCATCTTCACCCCAAGGATCTTCATTCCAACCCTGATGGCTTGGTTTTGAATAGTGTGGAAGAGGTATCCCCAAGAGTTTTTATCCACCCCATACTTCATTTTCAGGGCTTGTGCATGCTTTTTGTCATTATCTTTTCCCTAGAAAAATTGGGGGGTGTTGTCACCCTCTTGCAGAAGCCCCATGATTCTGGAAACCAGGTCGACCGTGACTGGAATTTTTTCGTGCAACCATAGGTATCCTCCATGGAAGGAGGTGAGAAATTGTTTAACACATGCATTTACCTCCGTCATCCTGCCAAAATGTGGCATGTGGGTGAGGCCCAATATTCTTGATTGCTCTAACCCTAGCGCCCACTTTCCTGGTTCCTTCGTAATGGGGCCTCCTGGTCCATGCAGGACGTCAACATAGGCTTCCATGCACTTGGGATAATTTCTTAGGTCATGATCATTGTATGTAAATTTTTGTAGATTTTCAGCAATCCTGCTAACCTTCACAACTGCTTTTGGTATCGATGCCATTGTAATCTTGTACTTGTGAATCTTGGGGATATGAACTACCGATGTTCCTTCCTTGCTTGTTGGAACATACCCAGGTATCATTGGGTATTATCTCCTACTTCGTGAGGCTGGTGTCTTCTGGGCAGGCCCCGAAGTGCCGACTCTATCCTCCGCCAGGCATGACGCATTCCTCGTCCCTTTCTTTGATGTTGGTCGGTGTCTGTTGGTCGATTGGCACCTCTTTTCTTCCAATGGATTGTTGACATAACTTATGCTTTCTCCTGTGTAATGGGCATGGGTTTTGTTCATTCGCTACATCCACTCGAAATATAAACGGCCATGCACTTCTATGCAATTCTTTCTCAACATACAATGTGTTGAGCTGCCCCTCTGCTTCATTTTTATAATGGTGGAGTGTCATGTCCATCCAATATTGGACAATAATTTCCAAATCCAACACCCATTTCCCAAATCCATCACGTGCGTCGGGCATTAATTGTACCAATTTTTTTGTTTTTGTCGTCGGTTTTTGTGGCTTAATTGATCATTTAGTACCAGATTAGACCCTGCCGCATCGTGGCAGCTTTTGAATCGTGAAGTGTAACGAGGCTTAATGTAGTCTGCAATTAGCTCTCTCTCTCTCTCTCTTTTTTGAACTATTGTGTTATTTGACTAGCAGCACGGCTAGCTCCGCCGTATCAGGGCATCGCATTCTATTTTGGTTTTTGCACCTTTTGTAGTTGACGTCGGTCCCTTCCGACTTCTCCGGTTTGCTGTCATGTACTTCCTGAACTCCTTTTCTATTGGTTCTATAATCTATGCATCCCACAGTCTTTCAATCTTGGCCTATACTATCTCCTTATGCCTTGGATTCAACCGATAGGATAAAATGTGCGAAATTAATGAATCAATTTAGGTTTATTTATACTAGTATAGACAACGTAATTTTTTTTCCCGACCGACGAATTTTTTTTCCATTTGGTAATTTGGCCAAACAACCTTTGCTATAAATGATGGTGTCGTTACGGAAAACTATTATTCGGCAAAATAATTATTCGGCAGAATAATTATTCGGCCGAATAGCCACTGAGATCTGAACAATCGACGATTCTGCACAGTTTTCAAGTTTCTCCATTTTCGGAATGTAAAAACAACCTCTTGGACTACAAAATGACTGTCGGACTTGATACCATTAGATTCATCAGTAAATCTAGTTTCTGTAGGTATAGATTTTGTTGTGTATAGGTAAGATCTGATATTTTTAATTTTTTTTTTTCATAACATTTGACAAGTTTGGATTCATCTCTTTTGAAAAAGTGGTGAAATGAAAAATCCATAACTTCAAAAATACACAACCAAAAAAATTGAAAAAAATATGGTGCACTTAATTGGCGTGTCTATTTCAAAGGGTGTTTGTAGATTTTTTAGTTTTAGAGTCAATTGAGAGAAACGTGGCGCAACAAAAAACATGTTGAAAATCGACTAGGTTTCCCCATTGAACGAATTCAAAAAAATATAATAATTAGTATATAGATCCATTGGTTACAAACTTATAGTCATGCACTAGTACATTGTGTGTAGATTGTCGTAGAATATTATGTTTTTGCAAAAAACAAGTTTAACAATGATTTTACCGGCACAACAAAACATGACTATTTTGTAGTCCTTTCATTTTATAAGAACACACTGTCAAACATTTGCAAAATCGACATATCAAATCTCAATAAAAAAAATTGAAAAAATTATGAGTAGAAAGTTAACATAATTCTCTAAAAGTTTTCTTTTTACTGCAAAGTGAAATTCTAAACAAAAGTATCACTTTTGTTCGCCCAAAGTTGAAAAACATGAAAAAATCAGATTTATTTTCTCACAAGACCCCCAAAATAGACACCCATCTTCATGGATTCACTCATAGGGCTGTTGCTTGACTTGCTTCGCATAAGGTTTCAGGGGGATCTTCATTTCACCTAAGTCCCCATAAATTCCTTACATCTCCAAGAATTTTGTTGGGAACAGATCTTGAAACTCATGCAATAGATCGGTCATCTTCTTAATAGTTGAATCATCTCAATAATCCCCAATGCTTGCAAACTTTGGGTTCTCCTCCGACCCAATGTTTACTTTCTTGATCTTCAGCGGTTGCTGGAATTTGTCAGAAGGTATTTCTGGTGCATCGACACTGCGACTTCCTTCTGAATCTGGTACATACGTAGCTCTCGGATCATCCTCATCATCTAGCTCTCCTATGATGTTATAACACTCCATCATCATTTCAGGTGTCGTAGTCCACCGAAGTTCTAATGGTTGATCTATCGGTACTGCTTCAAATATCTTCTCACAAATCACTTGTAGCGCACTATGAATGAAGGGGTTCTCATTTGAGAAACAAAACATTTGGCTAAATCCAATTGTTAGCTGCAACCAAGAAGTCATTCTGCATCGACATACCAACTATGTGGTACTTCATCCAGTGTGTGAACAAATGCATGTACCCATTCTTGCTTCGCTCGTGAGCCTCATTGGTGTTGACATACATTCAGATGTTCCTTCGGATCTCCTTTCCCATCATATTTCCTTCCACCGTATCCTATCACATTGCCGAACCTAACCTCCATGAGGTGTCGACATAGTGGCCAGTTTGTGATATTAGACTTGTGCATCGCCCACCAGCATGCGGGAGTAGCCTTCAAGGATTCCTCCAAGGCCAATAGACGTTGTCGTTCCGCCACCTTTTCCTCGAATTCAGTGAAATGTTATCAAATTGGGAAATCCCTCATATGTTGGTAGTGCGCACTCCTCTATGGCTACCCATCGTATTGACTGTGTGATCCAGGCACACCTCCTGAATGACACTTCGTGTAGTCGATTCTACCAATTCTCGAGTGCCTCATCTGAATCCGACGATGTCGAACTTACACTGCGCCATTCCAATTCTCCGTCTATGGTAGGATTAATGTAATCCTCAGATATATTGTATACACTATCCTATCCCTCCGTAAATTCATCTCTTGTTGGTTCAACATATCGTTGCCCTTCCGTAGGGTCAAGAGGTAGAACGACCCTCATCTCGTGATTCTAAAATGACATAGTTCGCTTGAAGTTGATAATAGCTAGATTATCCATCAACCAGTCCATCCCTAGAAGTGCCGGGTAGGGGCTAGTATTATCCACAATTTTGATTACATCGAAATCTGCGTAAGTCTTGAGCCCCTTAATCCCAACTAGAAGCTGGTACACCCGACCAAGTGGAGTAACCTTACTCTGATTCGCTAATTGTAAATGTACTGGTGACTAGGCCAACTATGGTTTTCCCATTGTTTCCCATGTCTTCTTGGTCAGAATGTTGATGTCTGACCCCAAGTCCAAGATAATTGAGTCGACATCAAATGATCCAATTTGTGCCGACATTCACATCTCTCTCCCCATCTTCCTATTGTGTATGCAATTGACCTTTTTCTCCTGGCATGCACCCTCTCATCGATTCAACATATTGGATGTCTCTTCCATCACATCCTAATCCTTTGCCAACTCCAGGAAACTCTCCAAGAAGTATTTTAAGGTGTTATCCTTCCTTTGTGACTTCGTCGTGTCGAACGTCGATGGAATATCATAGATAATTTCTTCCTCAAGAGGTAGCTTCATCCTTTGTCTCATCACCTCTTGCGCTTTCAAGAAAACATTTCTTTTGACCTCCACGTCAAAGGTGACATGTTTCCATGTTGATGGTCGAATAGTAGCCTATGACCTGTCAGCTCCTGTCACAGCTCCTCCTCATGTCACTACTCCAACAATCGCATGGTGTCTCTAAGCCTCCGTTGATATCATCTGTACAGCCGGTGGTGGATTCTAATTTTGGTTCGGTGGAGGTGGTAGAAGATTGTTGGTCTTCCATTTTGCAATGAGCTGCGGACAATCTTCAATGCCATGATCCATTGCACTGCAATAAGTGCACTGTGGCGCTAGATTCGGGAAATCCATCTGATAATGCCACTGCTTCCTATAATTGTAACATATAATCGGTCCTCATGCTCGTCCTACAGATCCTCCTCATCCTTCTCCAGCACCTTGACCTCCGCGAAATCCTCCTCTAGCACCTCCACGTGGTGGGCCATATGGTGGGTACTGTGTTTTCCCATACTATGGTTGTTTCAGTGGCCCATATGGTGGGTACTGCGGTGGCAGATACTATGGTTCCGGATACTGTGGCTGATCATACTACGTTTTCCCATACTGCTCCTAATCATACTGCTGTTGTTGGTGATTATACTGGGCCAACGGTTGATTATAATACTGTTGTTGCTGACCTAGTGGATGTTCTTATCCCATCATGAAGTATGTGGTTGTAGTCCTCTCTTGGAGTAGTCCATAAGCTCTGCAGTTTTTTTCATCGTGGCCAACCAATTTACAGAACTTGCAATACAAGTTCTCTCGTTTCGACACTATCTTCTGTAGATACACACACTCTTCTAGTCGATGGCCTCTCGTTTAACAGACACGACACTAAGGCAACCCTCCTTGACTGAGGGGATTTGGTGCACCGGATTGCAAATTATATCGGAAGTCTGGGCACTGATCCTTGTGGTGTCCCTCTGTCCTACACTAGTGCAGCAAACATCTTCGCGAGCCTCTTTTCCTTTCTTCATGTCTTGCAGTTGGATCGTTCAATTTTCTAGCTTCGCCTGTGTTCGATCCATGCCCAAACCCATTTCTCCTATTGGTGAAGCCTCCAGCTTCATCGAAATCTCTAATGCTTCTACTTGGTTCACAACCTTCTATTGCATTAGTGGTCTGCGGATGTGTGGTACCAATCTTGCGATAAACCACTCCTTGTGTTGCATATCATTTATCCCAAAACTTACCTTCTCTATCAACATTTTTTACCACTGATCAAATTCCCATACCGACTCATTTGGGTATTGCTTGATTTCTTTGATCTCGGTGACATACTGTGAATCTGACTTTGGATTTCTAAATTCATCCACCATTCCTCCTTTGATCTGTGCCAATGACTTGGCTAGTGTTCCCGCTGGAACCCTTGTAAACTTCATAAACCAATCTAGAGAATGGCCCCTAAGGGTCGTCGCTAGCTATCTCTTTTTTATATATTCATCCTGGACCTGCTTCACAGTCCAGACTGCTTTGCACAGAAACCAATACTGCTCGGGATCCTCAGTCCCATTCCCCTAGAAAGTGGGCATTTTTGTGTCATCCGCCATTCTAATGTTCCTATTGTTATTTTTTACTGATGCACTACTTTTCCCGTTGCATGTAGGGAAACTTTGCGAATAGCTTGTGTTTCTTCCTGTGAAATTCTGGGTAGTGCGTGGGGTTGCAGGTATGTTGTAACTTATGATCCGTCCTTCTTCTGATTCTAGGGTAGCCTGGTCACCGTCTTTGTCACAATAAGGTCGCTTCCTCCCTTGTGGTCCTATTTCACAGTCTTCCGTTTTGGTCCTCTTAGGAGTCTCTCTCGCAGTCCTCCTCTTCTTCTCAGGACGTCGAAATATCACCCCACTCCTCCAGGTACCACACTCTTTTCCAGCTTCCCTTAGAAACTCGTCATCGCTCATGTCCATCTACCCCTCATTTTTCTATTGGATTTGCATTCACGTGATACCCACAACCTCCGCACACTGATCGTTCTACTCGTCAGAAGTCATCCTCAATATGCCCTTTTCACAGACAAGCATCTTAATCCACAATGTTCACAATAGTAAGAACCTTCCCTTTGGTCCCTTGAAGAAATTCCTTTTTGTGTTGATGTACGATTTGATCGTGTCTACTACGAACTCAGTAATAAATCCCTCTAGGATACTATCCAGCCAGAAATCGACAACCCTTGATACTGTGTTGTCGACGCGTTTCAGCTATCGAATCAGTTATGGTATCTAATGGTTAGGCTCAGTCTTTTGGAAATGGTTCTTCTGACATGTTAGCTGCGCTAACCACTCGTACGGTAGTACTGGGAATTCGCAGAAAAATATATCATGGATATCTGAATAAATGTACCTCTGCAACCAAATGCTTACCGTCTGTCTAGGGTTTTTCTTTTCTCCTTCTACGAATTCCTCTGTCTTTTTGTCAAACCACTCTTGAATCCGCGGTTTCGTAGGATGCCACAACATATCCTCTTATTTTCCTCTTCAGGGTCCAAACAATGGAACCATTTGTTGACACAATGAATGTCAACAGGGGTTCACTTCGCACTATCGTCAACAAACCATCAACATAACTCCCTTACACACCGGCCCAAAAAGGTTTTACACTTTCCAGCAACACTTGCAGAGCAAGTGAAGTCTCACCCGAGATGAATAAGGGGGATGTAGGAACCAAGTTTCTGCAGTGGAGTTGAGGACATGCATCAAACATACATTACAACTGTAGAAACCATAGATTATATCTTTCGCACTATGCTAGTAGTTCATCATTCGCATATTCATCAATCGTAGAGTCAACACATAATAGACATTCACATCAACATGATCTAACTACTCATTAGCATGAAAAACAATTACCAAACCCACAGAGCATTAAACATCTCACAAACATTCACATTCATCATCTAACAGAAACAAAGACAAAGATATAACCATAATCGAACATCTTCATGCATTCATTAAAACCTGTGGAATGACCTTCGTGGAAACAGTCAATACATCATATCGCGGATACAAAACATATCAACAATTGGATCAAAACTCAAAAGGTCCATTGCTCTATTCATCACTGGATGCCCTTAGTCTTACAATCATACTCCTATTTATACAAAACTAAGTGGTTACAAAACGATCCAAAAGACCAGTTTCTAACAAACTAAACTACTTTTGCACCTCCTTGTTCTACGTGAATGACCCTTCTTTCGTGGATTATCACTTTTGCAGTTGTTTTGCAGCTGTCGGCTTCCACACTTCATGCGGACTAATCCCGTGCCAACAACTACATAGTAAAAAGTTTGAAAAAATGCCTGATTTTAGTGTAGATTGGGGTGGTATAATTTGGGGGTGTTACTGTTGATGTATATGTAACTTCGGAATGTATTTCATCTATGTATTTCATATATATTTATTGTACCCTTATAAGAGATGTGTTATTCCTCTATAAGGAAGTGTCGTCATGTGGATTGACAAGTGTCGCAAGTGTGTGTACTTGCCGATGGGTTGTTAGACCACCATGTGTGGGGTCGGCCCTAAAATATATATTATATTGTGGATGTATCTAGATAGACAAGTTGGCCCCATAAGGTCACTGGGAAAACAGGTTAAGTATAAAAAGAGATCGGGAGATCTCTATTTGGATCATTCGGAAAGACACACTTCTCTCACTCAGAAAGTGGCACACTAGTGAGGAGGAGGATCATCTGCTCTAGGATTCTATCTCAAGTGTATTTTGGTTGTACTTTGGTTGAGCCATTGCTCTCTCTATCTCTGAGGAAGTTGTGGGGTTTTTCACCTTAGGGTTTTCCCCACGGAAACTCTGTGTCTCTTGTCTCTCATGCTTTTGATTCTTGTGATGCTTGTCATGCTTATTGTGTTTGTTATGCATTGATATAATGTATATGTTATTCTCTCAGTAAAGATCCAAGAGTATTGTGAATTAATCTCAAAATTTAACATGGTATCAGAGCTAACCTGAGAAGAAGACATTTTGCAGTGACGAAAACTTGAGTTTGTTGTTTATTGGGTTTCTCTCCACAGTTTTTGGAAACGCGGTATAGTATATTGACTCTACTCATCAAGGAGAATCTATCTGTCCAATCAAAATTCAATTCTGAGCATTTTCAGATTTGGTCCTAAAAATTAGGGTTTCCACAAAAATAGGAATTTCTGAAATCTGAAGACATAGCTGGAAGATCCTTGCATAAATCAGAAGATGACCCTGCGGAATCAATTGAAAGGGGTCAAGATGTCGAATGGAGAAACCATTCAATCCTATTTCTCCAAGGTCTCTCAGATCAAGGAACAACTTGAAGCTATAGATGAAATGGTGGAGAATGGTGAAATTGTTATGACTACTTTGAATGGCCTAACTAGGTCATGGGACTCTTTTATCCAGGGGATTTGTGCCAGAAAGAAGTTAATCTCCTTCAGCAGATTATGAAAGGAATGTTCTCAAGAAGAAGCAAGGCTTGTGGCAAGAGAAGAGAAGATGGGAAACGAAGATCAATCTCTCACAGCTCACACTAAGAAGGGCAAGTTCAAGAGGGAGCCATCCCGTCACAAGAAGAAATCTTCTCGTCATTTTCACAAAGACAAGAAAGATCTAAGGTGTTTCACTTGTAATGAGAAGGGTCACTTTGCTTCAGAATGTCCCAATAACAAAAGGGACAACCACAACAACAACAACTCCAGCAAGAAGAAGAAGGGTAACAAAAGAAGGTACCATGCTCATGTCGCCGAAGATGATGAACCTCCAAAGAAGAAGGCTAGGGAAGAAAGTGATGATAGTAATGATGACTCATCAAGTGAAGAAGAGTATGTTCTAATCTCTGCTCTCATAGGTACTATCTCCCATGGTTTTAATGATTGGTTAATTGATAGTGGGGCTTTCAAACACATGACTGGGTTTAAAGAATCCTTTGTAAATCTGTCTGAACATGAATCACCCCATAAAGTGAAACTTGGGGATGATTATCAATATCCCATCAAAGGAAGTGGTGAAGCCTCCTACAACCTAAATTCTGGAAAATATTTGAAGATGAAAGAAGTACTTTATGTACCTAGGCTCAAGAAGAACTTACTCTCCATCTCTGAATTAGATACAAAAGGTATGAGGGTTGCATTTGTGGATGGCCAAGTCCTAATGTGGCAAAAGGGAAAGACCATAGATGATGCAGTTGTGATTGGAGAGCAAGATGGAGGTTTGTATAAATTAAAAGGACAACCTGAACATGCCATGGTGCATGAATCCATGGATCCAAGTGAACTTTGGCATAGAAGACTTGCTCATATGCACTATAGGGCACTTCCAATTTCAAGCAAGGATGTAGAGGGTCTTCCTGAAATCAAGACCAAACATGAAGGTGTTTGCAAAGGATGTGCAAAAGGTAAGAATATTAAGAAGGCTTTCCCAAGCAGTGAAAGCAAGGCAAAAGATATCCTAGAAATCATCCACTCAGATGTATGTGGTCCTATGTCATCCAGTTCTCTAAGTGGGTATGTTTACTATGTCTCATTTATTGATGACTTCTCCAGGAAGACTTGGGTATACTTCTTGAAAAACAAAGATGAGGTGTTTGATAAGTTCAAGGAATTCAAAACCTTGAGGGAGAATCAAACTGACAAAAAGATAAAAGCATTCAGATCCAACAATGGTGGAGAATTCACCTTAGGTGACTTCAAGAAGCTTTGCAGTGATTCAGGGATTAAGAGGGAGTTGACTACTCCTTATAATCCTCAATAGAATGGAGTTGCAGAAAGGAAGAACAGAACAATCATGGAAGCAACAAGGGAAATGCTACATGAATAGGATCTACCTATGCATCTATGGGAAAAAGCAGCTAGAACAACTGTATATATGCAAAACAAAACACCCCACAAGATATTGGACAACAAGACACCAGAAGAGGTCTTTTCTGGTAAGAAACCTGAAGTCAGCCATCTCAGAATATTTGGTTGTCCAGTATACACTCATGTCCCAAAGGAAAAGAGGACCAAACTAGATCCTTCAGGAAAGAAGGGTATCTTTGTGGGTTACAGTGAAAGCTCGAAGGCTTACAGAATATACTTTCCAGGGTTCAAGAAGATTGATGTCAGCAGGGATGTAACATTTGATGAAAACTCAGCATTCGTCAAATCAAGGTAGGCACCTATCGAAGTTTATGAAGAACCTAAGGAAACTAGATTTCAAGACACTACCATGACTGAAGCAATTCCAGAAGTTGTTCGTGAGTTTGAAGATCTTCAAGAACCTATATATCCACCCCGTGAGGATAACTCTCACAAGAGGAAACCTGCATGGGCTAGAGAGCTCATTCAAGATGCAGAAAGATTTGGCATTCCAGAAGAAGAACACAGAGCAAATAAAAGAACCAGATCACATACCAGCTATGTTTCTTTACTCTGTGGCATTATGAACAAAGAACCTTCCAGTTATGAAGAAGCAGCGGAAAAGAAAGAATGGAAGGATGCTATGGTTGAGGAATACCAATCAATAATGAAAAATGATGTTTGGGATGTTATCCCAAGACCTAAAGAGAAGTCTGTTGTGACTTCCAAATGGATCTACAAAATCAAGCATGCTATAGATGGCAGTGTAGAGAAATACAAAGCAAGATTCATAGCTCATGGCTTCTCTCAGAAAGAGGGAATAGATTATGAAGAAAATTTTGCACCTATAGCCAGGTATACTTCCATCAGAACAGTACTTTCCCTGGCTGCAGTAATGAAATGGAAAATACACCAAGACTGCTTTCTTGAATGGTGTAGTTGAAGAGGAAGTATATGTGGAGCAGCCACTCAGTTTTGAAATACATGACAGGGAGTCATATGTGTGCAGATTGAAGAAAGCCTTGTATGGCTTGAAGCAAGCTCCCAGAACTTGGTATGGTAGGATGGACAGTTTCCTATCTAGCTTGGGCTTTACCAAGAGTAAAGTGGATTCCAACCTTTACTACAAGGTTGAGGAAGGGAATCCTATGATTCTACTTCTGTACGTGGATGACTTATTTGTAACAAGAGATAACACATTGATTGCAGATACTAAGAGGAAGCTTGTTGCTAAGTTCGATATGAAAGATTTGGGAATGATACATTATTTCCTAGGTATGGAGGTGTGGCAGAATTCAGGTGGGATCTTCCTTGGTCAAGGGAAGTACACAGTATATATTCTAAAGAGATTTGGGATGATGGACTACAAGGCCATGGCCACACCCATGGCATCGAATCTAAAGCTTCTATGTGATGCTTCATCTAAGCTGTTTGATGTCTCTATGTATCGTCAGATGATTGGGTCCTTGATGTACCTGACGAACACGAGACCAGATATTTGCTTTGCAGTGAACACATTGAGCCAGTTCCTAACGGATCTGAGGAGTGTTCACGTAGTTTCTATAAAGCATGTTCTGAGGTACCTGAAGGGTACAATGGATTATGGGCTCAAGTATGAAGCGAATCAAAAGTTTAACCTGCAGGGTTATGTTGATTCAGATTGGGCTGGCAGTGCTGCAGATAGGAAGAGCACATCTGGGTGCTACTTCTGTATGGGATTAGGTGTGATCTCTTGGTTCAACAGGAAGCAATCCTGCATAGCACTGAGTACAACTGAGGCAAAGTATGTTGCAGCCTGTTCAGCTAGTTGTGAGGCAGTATGGCTATGGAAGCTATAGTTTGAGTTATTTGATCTCCCATTGGATGCTACTGGTGTATTCTGCGATAATCAGAGTTGTGTGAAGCTGTCTGAGAACCAAGTGTTTCATGATAGGTCGAAACAAATAGAGAAAAAATATCACTATATTAGGGACATGGTGTAGAGAGGAGCCATGAAGCTCCTGTATGTTGCAACGGACGAGCAGATTGCAGATGTGCTGACAAAGCCACTAGCCAGGGTGAAGTTCGAGTACTTCAGGGAGAGGCTTGGCGTTCTTCAGATCGACGACTCTTCGAGGAAGAAGTGATGGACACATTTGCTGAAGCCATTCCAAGCATGTTGGAAGGAGGATCCTTCACATGGTTATGGATGTAAGCACTGGATGATGAGTATCAGGACGATGCTCCAGTTACTGCTCTGTATATGCATCATGTTGGATGCTGGATATGATCAGTTGGATCATTTATATTTGTATGTATGTACACATCATGTTGATGCTGGATATAATCAGTTAGATCATTTATATGTATGTACGCATCATGTTGGATGCTGGATATGATCGGTTGGATCATTTTTATGTATTTGTATATGCATCATGTTGGATGCTTGGACCATGTATCCATATCAAGTGGATACATTGTATGATCAAGTAGATCATGTATATTGATATGTATCATGTATTTGTATTTGTATTAGGTGGATACACTGTATGATCAGGTGGATCATGTATGATGATATGTATCAGGTAGATACTTGGTGTGCATCAGGTGGATGCATTGTATGATCAGGTTGATCATGATAATGAGCTTCAGGATGCTGCTCCAGATGATATGTACTAGGATGGTACAAGTGATGATGATCAGTATGATCATGGGCATTAGGATGATTCCTCGTGCGATGATGATCCATTGGATCATGAGTATCAGGTTGATACTTGGAGGTCAGAGATGATATGTGGCAGGTTGTGCAAATAGCATGTAATCAGTCCTGGGAGATCTTTCCGGTCGTGCTGCGGCACATAAATGTTCCTGATGTACTCTTTCTGGTATTGCTATGTAGTATGTAATCAGTCCTCATATATCCGATAGGTTGAGTTGTGTGCTCGTAATCAGTCCTAGGATGAGGTATTACTATGGAGACATGCAATCAGTCCTGGAGATCCGAGAGGTTGAGCTGTGTGCTTGTAATTAGTCTTGGGATGCTCTTTAGAGATCTTGTCGGTCATGCTACGGCACATAAATGTTCCTAGGATGCTCTTTAAAGGTTTTGTCTATCCACATGTAATCAGTCCTGGAGATCCGAGAGGTTGAGTTGTATGCTCGTAATAAGTCTTGGGATGCTCTTTAGAGATCTTGCCGGTCGTGCTACGGCACATAAATGTTCCTGGGATGCTCTTTAAAGGTATTGTGGAGGAGATGCATGTAATTAGTCCTGGGAGATCTTGTCGGTCATGCTTAGGCACATAAATGTTCCTGGGATACTCTTTCCGGTATTGCATCCGCACATAAAATTAGTCCTGAGAGGCCACCTCTATTAGACCATTCACACAGATGATGAAGACCTGCAGGTGGTGGGCCTACATCCAGTATGAAAAAGGAATGGCTCTGTAGAACTTCCTATGACGAGTAGAGTTATAGATTGGTTGAGATAGCAGAAGCAGTGACGATGATGATGACGATGCATCGATGACGATGATCCCGAGAAGAAGACTTGTCTAGCAGAACTGTGTCGAGAAATACCTTCCTAGTTAAGAGGGAGTGTTGAGGTATATGTAACTTTGGAATGTATTTCATCTATGTATTTCATATATATTTATTGTACCCTTATAAGAGATGTGTTATTCCTCTATAAGGAAGTGTCGTCATGTGGATTGACAAGTGTCGCAATTGTGTGTACTTGCCGATGGGTTATTAGACCACCATGTGTGGGGTCGACCCTAAAATATATATTATATTGTGGATGTATCTAGATAGACAAGTTGGCCCCATAAGGTCACTGGGCAAACAGGTTAAGTATAAATAGAGATCGGGAGATATCTATTTGGATCATTCGGAAAGACACACTTCTCTCACTCAGAAAGTGGCGCACTAGTGAGGAGGAGGATCATCTGCTCTAGGAGACTATCTCAAGTGTATTTTGGTTGTACTTTGGTTGAGCCATTGCTCTCTCTATCTCTGAGGAAGTTGTGGTGTTTTTCACCTTAGGGTTTTCCCCATGGAAACTCTGTCTCTTGTCTCTCATGCTTTTGATTCTTGTGATGCTTATTGTGATTGTTATGCATTGATATACTGTATATGTTATTCTCTCAGTAAAGATCCAAGAGTATTGTGAATTAATGCTCAAAATTTAATAGTTACATGTGGTATTAGAGATTATATTACAACACTTGGCCTTATGGTGTCCATTCATATTATTGTGAGAAAACTAATTTTTTTTATGTGTTGTTCTTCTTTCGTGCATAGAAGAATTTTTGTTTAACTAAACTACAAGAAGAAATGGATGGAAGACAATCCCCTACCCCACCTGTTTGGGTTGAACTTAATGATGAGAATAACAATGTTAATAATGATATTTTACAAACAGTAAGAGATTTACAAGTCGAATTGATGAACTTTAAGGCTGAACATGAAAGGGTACTGAAAACCCAGCAAGACTTAAATGAAGCCTTATTGTATAAAGTGAACAAGAAAACAGATGATAAAAAATAAAAAAAACGTAAACGAAGAAGCTCATCCTCTGATTGTCCTTCTTCCGATGAAATCCCTATATCTAGTGAATTGGAATATTCTAGTGATAGCTCTGAGGGAAGACGAAGGAAGAAGAGAAAATATAGAGACAAGATAATAGGAGAATGTAAACAAATAAATCCTCCTAGCTTTGACAGCGAAGTCAAAAATGGAGAAGAAGCTGAGACTTGGCTCTTTTGGATGAAGAAGTACTTTACTATGTACAATTACTCCAACTTTATGAAGGAAAAAATGGACATCTTCAATGTAGTAGGAAATTCTTAGATTTGGTGGCAGGACTTAAAAAGAGAAAAATGAATCAATGATACGAAAGTGAGTTGGAACTGGTTTAAAAAGGAATACATCTTATAGTATTACTATGAGGGGAAGGCGAAGGAATTTTATGAACTAAGACTAGGATCAATGTATATGCATGACTTTTGTACTAAATTTTTATACTTTTTAAGATATGTTTGTTACATAAAAAAATAAAAACCTAAAATTCAGAGATTTATAGGTTGCTTACCTATCTTTTATAAAGACAAATTAGAGTTTGATGAACCAAAAAATTTATATGAAGCAATGAGAAAGGACGAATTAACTTATGATCAATCTAAGAGTAAGAATGAAAATACTTATAATTTCAAGAAAAGAGAAGGGATTATTTTTAAAAGAAGATAATTCTAACCTTTCAATAAACATAAGAATTTTTAGAGGAATACTTTTAAGGATAGACAACAAGAAATAAGAACTGAATATAAAAAACCAATAAGAACTGAGTATAAAGATAATCTCTTTAATAAGAAGAAATCAGAAACAAAAGGAGAACCTTTATAATGTTGGGGCTATGGGGAGATTCATTTCTATCGGGATTTTTCTCATAAGAAGGATAATCAAAATATTCCCACTATCCAGGAAGAAACCTCAGCTGGAGAGGTTTCTCGAAACATACCGAAGATAAGCGCAGCCTTGGATAATAATCAAGTAGATTATCAACCTTCCATGATCGAGGTATATGGTAATATCTTTGACAAACCTATTTCTATATTAATTGATTATGGATCTACTTTAAGTTGCATATATCCTAAGCTAGTAGATTTATGTAAAATAAAAAAATATGATTTTGAAAATTTTTGGTTAGTGCAATTAGCCACAAGGACAAAAAAAAAGTAAACCATATTTATTTCTAGTTGTAAAGTTCATATGCAGGATTTGTGTTAATGTAATTGTAGCTTCAGAATATATTCACTTGTATTTGATATTGTATTTATTATTGTATTTTATTTGTACCTCCGAAAAAGATGTTTATAACTTCGGTCAGAGAAGTCATTATTGTATTTGGTCATGTAAATTCATTGAGGTAAATCCTCCTTTATAAGTCAGGGAATTAGTTCCCCCTAGAGTCATTTGTATTGGGGTTTTAAGTCCCCTAGAGGAGTCGGACCAGTCAGATTTAGTTAGGGGCCAACCTGTCAAGTGAAAAGGTTAAGTGAAAGGTAAATTATAAATAGATAGTTAGGCTCTCTCATTTATACATTCACTCACTCACTCAAGTTCACATTAGTGATAGAGAGGACAAGTTCACACAAGTGGAGAAGAGAGAAGCTGCTAAACACCATCTCTATTTTTGGGTTTTACTTTTATGACATTGTATTGGTGATCATTCTATCTCTGAGGAAGTTGCGGGGTTTTATCCTTTATGGTTTCCCCGAGGAAAATATTTGTGTCTCTTGTGTTTATGTTGTGCTTGTTATTCTCTCAGTAAGATCCTAGATAAGTATTGATCAAAATTTTAAAAAATCTAACATGGTATCAGAGCTACCTGAGAAGAAGACACTATGTAGCTCCATAAGCTAGGGCTTCTTATTTTTTGGACTTCTCTCCACAGATCATCAACAAAAATGGGCTAGGATAACAAGCCTAAGAAGGGAACATATTTTTGTCGAAGTAGAAGTTGATTCTGAGAATTTTCATTTTTTTGGCCCATCACTATTGAAGAAAATTAGGGCTTCTCACAAAATTGGAATTTTGGAGTGCAATCAACATAGGGAAGTGTGCCCCCTCAAATTCTAAATTTTGAGACCAAGATCAAATTTTTTGAGTGGGTGAAACTCCCAGAAATTCAAACCCTAGTTTGACTTTGGACCAGAAAAAATAGTAAAAGCCAGAAAAATGCAGATCCAAATTTCGCAAGTCAATTTTCAAGTGTAAAATTTTGGAATCTTTAGAAACCATGTATACTAGCATACTCGCCTCAGTCAAGCGCATCTATTTGTCCAATCAAAAGTTCCAAATTTGAAGGTTGAAAATTTAGGGTTTCTCTGACAAACCCTAGGCCAACCAACTCCAGGACCAATATCAGCTCAACATCTCAAATTGGTAAGATATAAATATTTGTCATTTCCATTTGAGGTTCTCATTAAAAATGTCACACTGTAACATACCCATTTGTTCCTTGGTAACAATGTGAAGAAACGAGTTGTAAATTTTTTGCTTTTGATCATCCAACAACTAAACAATTTAGTCTCATAATACTAACCGAAAACGTTCTTGTTATTTACATATAGACTTCTTTAACTTGCGACTCCCCATCTAAAAGTTATTTTCCAAATAAATATTTAGATCTTACCCTTGGTAAAATCATGCTTACTAATCTAGGATTACATGGTTATCCATTAATACTTAAAATACATAATACTTCTTTACGATCACCTAAAGTAGCCTCCCGAGCATATAACATCCATTATGATTCACTTACAATAGTTATTAGCATTTACTATTTCTCAGCTTCAAACATGGTATACTCATGCATACATATTTCATCAATATCAACTAACTTATGAGAACATCAAAGAATACTATAACCTATGAGCTCATTGAAAGTCTCAAGGTTGGAAACCCCACTATCCTTCGACAAATTTATGAGTATACAATATTTACATCCAAATGATACATTTATATCCAAAAATTTCTGGAATTCTAGCCAATGGCCAAAACATATGATCGTGCACCCTTTATAGAGAATATCACTCATTCATCAAATGCATGTCTTCTATAATCCAACCATGCACAATGACTTTATGTACATCTCAACCACTAACTCTAAGGCACATTGGATATCTCATAACAAGGAGCAACATTTATATATATGAGTTATATCAATTAACAATGGACCATCACTACATTCATGGACATCTATTCAATAACCAACAATTATGATCATACACTGTAATGTCCCTTTTTTAATTTTTATGAAAATAGTGAAAATTTCAATTTTTTTCCCTAGTTCGACCTTTGACTAGTTATGATGTCTTGGTCTTCAAATTGCTCTAATTGCTTCCAAATATTCTGATCAGGTGTATGGATGAGTTTAGAACATAAATATGAGTTTCAGGGATGCTTTTGTACCTTTAAAATACTTCTGCAAATCCTCTTTTAATTCTGGTCAATGTAGGGAACTTGACTAGCAATTTGGGGTTCAAATCCCCCTAGGGTAATGGTTGAAGATGGCTCTCCAAATGGTACTGAACCCATGCAAATTTCTGAACATAGGAAGGGGAAATCATGGGGACATAAATAGGGTCTCATATACATCTCCATTCAATCAATTTGGTATGCTAAAACACTCTCAAAATCAGAATCAAGATACTAGTTTCGACCTTGGGGGAAATGATAGGAAAACTTCTCCAAATGCTATAAAACTAAAACAAATGACTCCAAAATATTAGGTACTAAACATGAAACTTTTAATAAAAATTATTAACAGTCCATATATCATTATTCCATCAGTGGTTCACTTATTCATTCGAAATTATCATCACAACATTGGCAAACATCAACATAGTGGGGAAAAGGCACCATTTTCTCATTAATGGTAAGATTTATACATTTACACTTGGAATATCAACCTGAAAATTTCTGAACGTGAAGAAAAGAGAATCTACATCATATTAAAAAATAAATGGGGCATTATAAGCTCCCCCAAATATTACAATAGCTCACCAAGTGCGCCTTCCCTCAAGGATCGTGAATATGCCAAGCAAACTGAAAATGGTTGTAGGAATGAGAGGAACCAAAAGTGACCACGAGCTTCCCTATATATTACACCTGTAACAAAAAATCCATTAAATCTCTCTGAAAGGTATGAATGAACTTTCCTACTACCAACTCGGATGGGAATCTTTCACCCTCGAAATTGGCTAAGGCAAGTAGAGAAGCACTCCACTAGCTCTCTTCACAAATGAAAATTCTAAAAATGATCAAAAGCCATCTTTATTCTTTGTTATTTTATTTTATAAGATTCTAAGGTCCTCCTTGGGTCGAATTCCTTCTAAGGGATTCATGCCAACTCAAGTTGGGAAGAGATTCCAATGTGTGCCACTTGTCCCTCCAATTCTAGCCTCCTCTTCCACCAAATTTGAATAGGTGTCTCTTTGGCTTCCCTAACTCCCTTGAGCGCCCTCTTGGAGGCTATTTTTATCCCTGACATTTCATTTATGTCATATTTCAGCATTCGGGTCTGATTTTTGTCATAGGTGTCATAGCATATAGAGCTAGGGAATCTAGTCCAAGTGTCCCACTAGCTCCAACATGCCTCTTCCTCATCCATGCGAGTTACTCTTCCACTCCAATTCGACCTGCAATGATTCATGCCAAGTATAGTGACCTTCCAACTACCCAATACCATTAGACTCCACCTTGGATTCTAATGGGTCAGAATAGAATGCCATGTGGCATGAGGAATCTAGCTTTGTGTGGGTCCCACATCCTCCATTTGTCTTCATGATCAATTGCCACTTTGATTTTCTCTTGAATTTATTTATTTCGATCCTTTACTAAATATTTATTCCATTCTAATGTCCAAACACCATTTATTATCTCCCTTATTCCAAATCCTCATGTCTCCATCCAACCTAGGGAACTAGTAGGATTGATGGAAATTCCCTGTTATGAATTTATTTGAATGGGGACATTACATACACTTTATAGGAAATATCACTAATTTAACATCATGTCAATATTATAGATGCACATATCTTATAAACTAACCATAAACATTAAATTTATGCACATTGATAAAGTTGACCTTTAAAACAATACAATGGCAAGTATACTTATCTGAAGGAATAAACTCAGTCGACTGAAAGTCTGACTACAACTTTCCACCCAACCATTGGTTCTCTGTCCAGCGTGTGTATTCTACCGAGAGACCACCCCTGAGCCAGGTGACAAATACACTAGGGTAGATTTCTTTATAAATATATCTCTTAGAGAACTACACTTAACTTTCGTTTATTTCAACCTTAAATTAATAAATTTATTGAGTTTGAATAAGGTATTTGGCCATACCCTTCAATTACTTCATACTGGGTGTAGTTATTTATTTAAGGTGATAAGCTAAGGATAAAATCCTTACAATTTACACAATAACTTAAGTATTGAACATAATTCCAACATTTTATATATGTATAAATTACATTAATTATACATATGGGTTTTCTTTTCAATAAAGGCAAATGGGGTATTTTAACCTCACACAATCTGAAATTCTATCGAGTAACCAGGGCCAACGAAAGCAATTTATGATGCTAAGATCTCTAGAGTGATGTTGTCCTCATAGAGATTCTATCCAAGAAGAGTAAACAAGATAGAGAAATACATGCAGTGGATCTACACCAGAAACTCGTAACCAACCATTCAGCGATCACCTATCATGCAGAATACAGAAACCGAGTTTATGATGAACATGAGATCGATTTGCAATCACCCATCATGCAGAGGAAGACACAAAATTTATCATCAATTCTGAGATCGGTGTGATCACTGCACCCATAGAGGCCAAAACAGGATTTACCGCATTCTCAAATCGCAACTCAAATACAAAAGAAAGTAATCAAGATAAAAAGTTTTGGATCAAACTCTATTATTTTCCATAAGGAAAAAAAGTGACTACAACCCCACTCCTCAAGGTTTTTCGCCTTCCTCATAAGAGGATTCACATCCTTTACACAAATAAATGTATATGATGTCCAACACAGTAAAACGGAGATGTAAAATATGTAATGCCATAATCCCCAAAGGAGAAAATGCCATAATATTTGCGCAATAAAATAAATATATAACTGAATAATTCCAAAAACACAATTAGTAGTGTTCATAATTTTACGAGGAGGATCTTTAACCTTACATGCTACAGGAAATCCCCAAACACGATTTATATAATCCAAAAACACAATTAGCAGCTTTCAAAAATTGTACGCAGAGGATATTTAACCTTACATGCTACAGGCAATCCCCAAACAGAAATTATACGCAGAGGATATATAATCATATGTGTTACAGGAAATTCCCTAAACATGATTTACATAAACAAAATAGCACAGTTCAGCATATATACAATTCGCAGTGGATCTATATAATAATGCAACATGTTTATAAATACAGTAGAGATCAAACCATGCAGATTGCATAAAGTGATTCTCTCAAGCAAGGACCTGCAACTAAATATGTAGAGATAGTTAGATGTGTGACAACTCTATAATATTTTAACTCAACTAAAATAGTCCAGTATGTAGTAACATAAGTGGGGATCGGGATCCTCCCAGGGGTCCGTCCCTTCCCCTTTCACACCTCATTTCCATTGCTGTATGGAATGTAAATAACAAAAATACAAAAGACCTAGAGTGATCGAGCTCTTCTGTTAGGAACCCATGTCTTTACTTTGTTAGTATATTGTTGTTGGACGCATATGCTTTGTAAGTCGTCCCATAGTATTATATGTCCCATGGTTTTGACTCATAGTATTGGCACCTAGACTTAGCCCATGGTTTGTATTGACACATAGTATTGACCCATGGTATTGGTGCCTAGACTTAATATATAAGTGTGTGTTGAGGCCTATGAAGGCACCGTGAAGTTAATTGTATTGAGCTTGCTCAAAGGAGGTTACCCCCTCGAAGTGGCCCGTGATCAATATAAAAGTGATTCTGAGTTCTATTATTTCTGATATCTCATGTATTTGCATTAATTAATTATTGCAGGTTCATCACATCTTTCTCCCTCTATACGAAGGTAGTGGAGTCTCCCTTATGCTCATAGCACTGAGCTTTTAAGAATATCATGCAACATGGAGCTAAAACAAGAAAATGGAAGATCGTGGGATGAATCTAAGCACCAAGGGTTTATGAAGATCCTGTAATGTGTATGTTTATGCTCTTTTTCAGAAGGAGCATGCACGTTATGCTCATAGTGTTGAGATTATAAGACGGTCATGGGCTATGGGAGTGTTTATCAATAGTTAATATCCATAGGCCATGACAACCCTTCTTTTCATTATTTACTCAAATAAATTACTTTCTTTTGATAAGGTTTTACGTGCCTATTCTACTCTTTATTAAAAGGCCTTTCCATTTTTCATAAAACCATTGTTTAAATAATATCTAGGATAAACCTATTGATTTTTTAATAATTCTTTGATAAAATGATTTACCCTTCTTTATGAGTACCAAACTATATAGGTATTTTTTATATATACTTAAATTGCATTATCATTATAATGCATCACAATGTATTGTATATAGAATTAATAACTAATAATATTTTATCAAAGAGATGGTGTGTGTGTGTGTGTGTGTGTGTGTGTATGTATATGTATGTATGTATTTGTCCTATGTTCCTAAGGTACTAATTGTATATCTTGGGTTTTAACTAACCACACCAAAATAATAATAACAATCACTTAGTCTATCTCATGATAAATAGTTAGCTTGTGCTAATTAGTATATAGTGGGCTTTGATGATGAAAACCACTTAAATTCTCAGTCGGAACTAGGATGTCAAAGACATCCATAGGAGTTTCTTAGTTTTACATAATAACTTTTAACAATGATTAAATTAGTGCTAAGATTTAGTTCTTAGGAGACATTTACTACCTTTCGTCGGTTAAGAGTATCTTCGGTATCCCCCTCTAGGACTAATCGATAACCAAACAACTTAAGTAACCTTTGGTGAACATCCATGTTCACTTAAGTGCTTGCGGAACCATTATAACATATGTCATCAAACTCATTGCTTCCAAGCCATTTCACCTCTCCCCCCCTAGTGGATTCGTCCCCTCGTCGTTAGGTTGTGTCATGACCTCAGTCTCCTAAATCTTGCATTCCAATTACAATTTAGGAAATTAAACCACATCACTTACAATGTTTACTGGTGGGGCCTTGGCCTTGATCTCCTCACCAGAAACAAGTACAATTTACATTTACATTTACAAAATAATAGGGGTATAAAAGAGGGGTGTTACATCGTTCCCCCCTTAAGAATAACACCGTCCTTGGTGTTCATACTTTTAAACTGTTTGTCTCCAACTCTTGGGTTCCTTTGTACGCCATTCACTTGTAATCTTTTTCTCACTTTGTTATTAACTTAGAACCTTCATGATTCCCACCAGTTTCTATCGCTCATAACCTATACTTTTCTCAAACAACACCAGTTGTTTTCTAGCATCTTATCATAAAATACATGCATACATATGATTTTTCCAAAATCAATTAGAACATAAGAAATCATTTTCCCTTGCAACATCATAATGCATGTATTTTAGAGTTTGGCAACCCTTTTTAGAGTTTGATCTACTTACTAATATATTCTTTGTAATTTCCTACCCCTACACATCTATCAATCATACATGTGATATATATATAAATCATGATCTAAGATAATATTTTCCAAATTCTTGTCATGACACTTCTTTCCAAGTACCTTTAGTCATTCTCTACTTACTTTTCCTCAAATCAATATTGTCAATGCTCATAACGTGAGTTGTGCATGAACATAACATAACACATGCATAATCTAACATAAATATGCATAATTTTAAGTATATGCACATACCTAATGCATAACATATGCATAGTAGGAACAACTTATTGGTGTGCCATGTCAACATTGAATAAGACGTTTTTATTCTAGGTGCTCCAGAGGTACCTAATAATTAATAGTAAAGTGATTACTGATGCTCCATAGCCTCTGACTCAACATCAGTAATAAAGTAGTCCATGTGATCCAGGGCTTATGCCCAACACGCATAAAAGTAATCCATGTGAGTTCTTTTTCCCCTTAAGCCTTGTCACTTGAGTCCAGGAAAATTCTTTTTCCCCTCAAGTCTTCTCGCTTGAGTCTAGGAAAGTTCTTTTTCCCCTCAATCCTTCTTGCTTGAGTCTAGAAAAATTAGTTTTCCCCTCAAGACTTCTCTCTTGAGTCTAGGAAAACTCTTTTTCCCCTCAATCCTTCTTGCTTGAGTCAATGAAAACTCTTTTTTTTCCCATCAATCCTTCTCGCTTCCATCCAGGAAAACTATTTTTCCCCTCAATCCTTCTTGCTTGAGTCCAAGAAAATTCTTTTTCCCCTCAAGACTTCTTGCTTGAGTCCAGGAAAACTATTTTTCCCCTCAAACCTTCTCGCTTGAGTCCAGGAAAATTCTTTTTTTTTCCCTCAACCCTTCTCACTTGAGACCAGGAAAACTCTTTTTACCCTCAACCCTTCTTGCTTGAGTTCAGAAAAATTCTTTTTCCCCTAAATCCTTATCGCTTGAGTCTAGGAAAACTCTTTTTTTCCCCTCAAGTCTTCTCGCTTGAGTCTAGGAAAATTATTTTTATGCCATTTGTTCCCAATCAATCATTAAATTATGATTATAGAAGACAACCCAACACACACTCAGATATCCTAAGATTTACAGAGTGTTCTAGGGACTTTTAAGCCTCTGAATCTCATAATCAACCTTTCAAAGACTCATTGGGTATTACAGTGCCATTGCAAATTAATTGGTAGTTCTCCTGTGATATTTGGAAGTAGGATCACTCAGCAGTAGCAGAACTCACTAGAATTCACTCTAAGTGGACCAAGCATTCTCAGAAGAGAAGATCCAAGTGCACATACTGTCATAAAGGGTTCCATCCTAAGAGTTCTTGCATGAATAAGACTGTAGATTTGATGGCTTAGCTACTTGAGAAGAACAATCTTGTTGTACCTGCATGTACAAGGAAGAAAGATCCTGATACTAAACCTTCTAGATCCGAAGATAAAGAAAGATGTCATGCACTCATGACAAGTGCATCAATAGATTCTTTTTTCATTATAGACTCAGGAGCATCAAGACACATGTCTTCCTCCAAAGATCTCTTCTCCAGTTTCGAAAGCTCAGTTGACCGTTCCATCAGATTGGGAAATGATTCAGAAGCCTCCTCTTAGGGAAGTGGAAGAATCAATCTTGACTATGGTTACTTTTATGATGTGCTTTATGTTGCTTCTCTTGCAGCAAATTTACTTTGAGTGTATCAAATGACTCATATTGGAGAGCCCAAAAGAGTAATATTTTCTCCAAATGAAGTCGAGATACACCACATGCTTTCAGGGGAAATCATTGCAAAAGGAGTTGCAAATCATACTTCAAAAATCTATGAGTTTTCACACTTCTTACCACTCTCCAAGCCATCTGCTCTCCATACTCATGCCAATGAAGAAAGAATATTGTAGCATGAGAGATTTGGACATCTCAACTACAAGCGTTTACAGAACATGCAATCCCAAGATGTGGTTGAAGGCCTTCCAGATGATAAGTTTGTTCATGGTACCTGCAAAGGTTTCCTAAGTAGCAAAGATCCACAAAATAAGATGAAGAAAAGGACTCTTGAAGAAGTGCGAATTCTAGATCCAGATCCACAAGAACCTGAAGATCTAGCACCTAAAGGTTCATCTCCTATTTCTACATGGGCCACCACACTCGTATCTCCACCATTGATCTTGTCAAAGGTAGATCTGATCATCATGATACAGGAACTACACTCTCTCCATCAAATCCATTTCTAGCTGAGAAATGTTTTCTTATGTTGGGATCTGATCCAAAATCATACTTTGAAGCCTTCCAAGATCCAATGTGGGTAGCTACTATGGAAGAGGAGTACCAATCTCTTCAAAGAAATGAGACTTGGGAGCTTTGTTCACTCCCACCCGGAAGGATACTTGTTCAATGCAAGTGATCTACAGAACTAAGATGGATTCAAATGGAGCCTCCCACAAGTACAAGGATAGATTGGTTCCAAGAGGTTTTTTCCAAGTTCATGGGATTGACTATTTTGATACTTTCGCTCCAGTTGCTAAGATGGATTCCATCCGTCTTGTTCTTTCTCTTGCTGCATCCAAACACTGGGAAGTGCATCATATGGATGTCAAGAATGCCTTCCTTCATGGAGATCTAGAGGAGGAGATCTACATGAAGCAACCTGAGGGTTATATTGATGACTCTTCACTTGTTTGCAGATTGAAGAAGTCCTTGTATGGGTTTAATGTCCCCAGTTTGACCCCATGGCATTAACATTATAAATGATGTAATATTGTTATGAAATCATGGTGAGGAGCTCAAGGCCAATGCCCCACCATCGATTTAGTGATGCATATGATTTGCGTGCTAGAAATGCACATTGGAAATTCAAATGTCATGTAATATGCATTTTAATCAAAATACCCACAACTAGCTATGCAATGCAACAAAGAGATGGGAGCATGATTTCACAAGGAATTGGGAGGGAAAACATTCAAACCCTTGAGCCAATCAGGTCAAGCCAAGTGTCAATGAGAGAACCCATCAAACCCTCAACTACCCATGTTGACTTTTGTACCCAATCATTGATTTCTCCCAAGAGTTGGTTGAGGTAGTTAATGCCTTGGGGAATGGGAGGTATGGCTGTCCAAATTCGGGTATGGGAAAACCACCCTGCATGGGAATTCACGTTTTGCTTCTTGGGAAAGAAAAGAGCCATGAATTTCTCCCCCAAGCCATTATGCAACCATCATTATTTCTCCCTCACGAGTTTAGAGCTACCTGGGAGTTTTCCAGGCATGTTTGCTGCGTTTTTCTTCATTCTCCCAGTAGAGAAGGGCATTTTTTGTGTTGTATACCAGTGGGGAAGAAGAGGAAATCGAACGGGGGTTCAATAGAGACCGTTTTGGGTTGTTGAAGGATGAGATATTTGGGGAAGAAATCGTTTTTCCTCCCTGTGGTTGTTTTCCCCATCCCACAATCCGTTTTTTGGTTGGGAACGTTTTTGGGAAAACCCATGGCCATCTTATTTGTAAATCCCACTGTTTAAAATGTGTATCCCTGCCCCCTGTTTGTGCTTACTGTGTGAGAGAAGAGTATGTTGGGTATGGGTATGGGTATCCATGGCTGGGCTTGAGCTTGAGTGCAATCATCTAGGGTTCAATTGTAGCCTGATAAAACCAGCTATGGACTGGCTTGGCTCAGATGGAATGATTAATTGGTTGTGAGAGAGTGAATGTCCCCTTTTCTTTGAAGGAATCATGCCCAGATCGGGGGTGGCAATTTTGTTGAGAGATTGATGAACACAACTGGCCTATGGTTGGGTGGAACGTTGCAACAACATAGCTAGTTGTTTGGGACAATTGCAAAATGGAGATAAGTGTTTTTCTATCTATGTATTTACTTATGTCATGTATTAATTTGATGACTATTGATATGTTGTATGTATGAGTAATGTGTGTGGATAAGTTAAATTCCATTGTACATACTTGATTAGTTTTACATCTGCACACAAATGCTTTACTCATATCATTCTAATGAATGGGCTAATAAAATGAGAAAGCCCCACATATGGTTATCATTTTCCCTCTCTTAGTGGGTCAGCAGGTGGGTACATTACATTGCGCTAGTCTACTGAAGAGGAGTAGTGCCCATGAGGAGGTGTGCGCTACTATTATACACTGGAGTAGAGCACATGTGCTAGTTTGCTTGAGAGGAGTAGCGCCCATGCTAAAATATGTTGTTTTTTAGGGTTTTTCCAACTTGCAGGGAGGTGAATCAGGCCAAGGTGTCATCTAAGGTCATCATGCTCTTCAATCCAAGTTGTCCTTTTTTGTGATCGATAGCTCAAGGTGATCACGGAAGGAGAAGTGCAGATTTGACCTATAGCAAATTCCCCTTAATGTGTGAGGTCAAAGGGAAATGATGGCCGAAATACATTATAATCCAAAGCCAGCGGAGGAGCAAGGAACCGCGGAAACAAGTCACAAGAACACCTGAAACAAAGATCAAGGTTAGCGAGCAATTACAATCTTGACATCATATAGATGTGCAGTGTGATACAAATATGATATCCGATACATAACAAGGAGATGTATATATAGCATGGCCACTTGAAATACAAGCATGGATCCATGTCAAACTTAGAGATCATAGCCATAACAACAAACTGGATCTATGTCTCATGGAAAGCCAAATATAGGTGAAGCTCAGTCTTGCGCAACTTGGGTGTTAACATAATGAGGTTATGTCATCAACATCCCAAGGTCTTCATCCAAAACAACTCAAGGTACAAACCCTAACCATGTGAATAGATGAGCTGACAGTCGAACATGGGGGGTATCGTTTGACTACCGGTCATTGATGTATATTGTTAAAAAACGTGAGGACTTCCACCGATAATGATGATGGGGCCCAAGGTACCTAGTATGATCCTACAAGTGTGAATAAGTGGACTTGGAGTCGAACACTCGAAGATCCTTTCGAATAAGAGACATTAATGTATTCTCATGATTCAACAGCGAGGAAAATTTCCACTAGTGACTGCAATCTCCAAGGTAATAACCGAAACTCTAAACTTCATTCCCAGAGTAAAATGAATTGATGTCAATGGGAAGAAGTCCATTGGAAGGGAGGCCTTAAGGCATCCTCCATCATCCAACACGAGGGACACTCAACTGGTATGATCTGATATGGAGTAATATATAACAAGACTGACACTAGGATGGCCGACACATGAGGTCAAGGTAAACTGCAGAATGGCCAACACAAGGTATATCCTTGAACAGTGAGTACAACACAAAGTGACTTAGGCAATTTTCAACATCATGGGGAAAACGATGTAAGCCTGTAATGTAGGAGACATTAACAGACCCTCCATATGGTTGGAAGAATAACCAACCAGGGGAGTAAACAACTCGGAGATCAAGTTCACCCTAAGGTCGAAAACTAAACCCAGCCGACATTATAGACTCAAATAGGTGTTGTGTTCAAGGATAGAACTGACTGAACTGCCTTTAACACTGAATATATGACACATCTTTCCAATCCCTTATTCTTTTTAGATAAAAGAATACCTTTCTTGTTGTTTGAATGAGTCCAAGAAAGAATGAAAACTCAATAGATCCAACCATGTAAAAGTTTAACGAGCCCACGGGAGGAAGACTCAGGACCTTCTTCATTGTTTATAGAGTTCGAAGAAGAGATAGAAGATTACTCTATATTAGTGATCTCTGGATTTTAATATCGAGCTGAGATCTGTTCCTGCTCACCGGTGTTTTCAATTTTAAGGAGTCTGAAAAACTTAAACAATAACTCCATATACCTGCTCATGGATTTTACTATCGATCCCAAGAAGATTAATGCTCGCCGGTGTTTTCCTATTTATAGAGTCTGAAAAACTTAAACAATCCTCTTTACACCTATCTATGAATTTTATATCGAGCCTGGATTGGTCTGTGCTCGACGGTGTTTTCTTGTTTATAGAGTTGAAAAACTTAAACAGTCCTCTATTTACCCTCTCGTGGATTTCACATCGAGCCCGAGTAGGTGAATACTCGCTTGGTGTTTTCATGTTTAGAGAGCCTAAAAACCCTAAAGAAAGGCTCTGAAAGGTCCTTTTTCATAAAGTTAGTCTCCTCCCCCGAAAAAGTATAAAATAATGGAAGAAGAACTCTTCTAGCGCATACAAAAGTATACCTAGAGTATACCTTTTCCATAATTTATCCACCTAGGCCCGGAAAGGGAGTAATTCTATACCTGAGTGGATGTCGCTTCAAATCCTTTAATGAGTTTGAAATGACAACTATACTTGGCAATCTTGTCATATTTAAAGAGTCTAACAAGAGCTTAGAGAGAACTCTATAGGAATCCTTTTTGTAAAATTTTAACGAGTCCGAAAAAGTAAACTCATGACCTCCTTACTGTTTTTAACGAGCTCAAAGGAGAGATGGAAGAATGCTCATAGCCTCCTTACTATTTTTAATGAGCTCGAAGAAAAAGTGGAAGAATGCTCATAACCTACTTATTGTTTTTAACGAGCTCGAAGTAAAGGTAGAAGAATGCTCAAAGACTCCTCAAGTAGGGTCAATGCCTGGGATCTCATGATGAGGCTGGGCAAAGATGTCACGGAAATCATTAAAAAGATTGGTGTATGGAATGATTTCATCAAGATAACAGTCTGCTCCAATAAATATATGTTCTGTGACCCCAGGTTCAGTGGGAATGTTGACAGGGATGGTTCTCACTGTACTCATCCTACTTCCTTCGACAAAAATAGCTTGTGAAGTGGAAAGGACAGAGGACCAATCAACATTCTCACTGGGTCTCGAAGGGAACTCACCTCTCTCTATCAGGTTTAGAACAGGAAGCAGATAGGTCTTGGGGTGTAAATGTTCCCAAGGTTGTCTCAGGCATATCATGGCTTCAAAAAATGTTTTTTCAGAAGGAAAAAATATTTCCAAATCATCAAGAGAGAGGGTAGAGTCCGTTGACCGTGCAAAAGCAGGGTCCATATCCAACTCGGTAGAGACCAAAGGAGTCGGGATATGTTCTGTTGCAGGTTGTTGTGAATCCATGTAGGCTACTTCTACAATGGATAGAGGCACTGAAGGTTCCGATGTAGTGGGAAGGATCCACGGATCAGTTCTTAAACCAACCATGAAAGTTTTAGTAGAATTACCCACATCATAACGCATAAAAAGAACTGGAGAGGGTAGGTCAAACGTGCCTATTAATGACCCATAAAGCCCTGCTCCTAAACTCTTGCTTACTGGGGTGGTTTGATCAACTAAGGGAATCGTGGACTCCGAAGAAGTCTAGTTTTTTCTCTGAGTGAAAGAAAGCTGATCGATTGTAACGACCTTACCTTTAAAAGGGAACATAACAACTCAAAAAACTGTCGATGCAATAGCTCACATGGCATACGTCCAACTTCTACCTAATAACATGTTGTAATCAAGTGAAGCGTCCAGAACTTCTACTTCTACAGCAACTGTCTTACCGACGAAAGTGACATCAAATGATGGAAAAAATCCGTGTGGACGAAAAGTCCTGCCATCAAATGCATTAAGCAATGTGTTAGAAGGGACTAACTCGGGAGAACCCAAAGCTTTCCAACAGGAAATTGACATTACGCACGTAGATGTGCCTTCATCTACGATAGCTCGCCTGATGGTCATTGGGCCATGGACGACTTCTATCTGAAGGGAAACATGATACGGAAACCAGTATTTGATATCAACCATATCAAATCACGCAGACATGTTAGATGATTCCATACTTCCAATAGTGGCCAGAAGTGCATTTTGTTGTAAAGGACAACTTTGCAAGACTTCTAAGGTAGTCATAGCACAAGGGGTCTAGGCTAGATCTTCAACCACGTTGTAGTTGGAAGCAGCTCGAGTGCTGGGATTGTGCAATGCCCACTTCAAGACACCTTTCGGGATCTTGGGCAGTGGGTCCATAGGTATGTGGAGTGGAGTGGAAGATTCTGGAATCTCCTTATCCTTCTTTTGTGCATCCGGGGTGTAATTCCTTGCTCTTGTTTGTAAGAGTGCATCCGAGCTAACCATGTTAATAAAAGTTTGATCAACCGAAGCATGTGTGGTTCCCCCAGCATTAGAGGTGCCAGAAGCTAAACCCTGCCCCTTAGGGAATGGATCTTTAAGTACGTCGAGATTCTTTTCTTGAAGTATCTTCTGGGCTTCTTCGAGTAGAGGGCATTGGTGAGTGAGGTGGTCCTGCTTTCAAAGTTTACAAGGGAACTTAACCTTCGTATTCTCTTTGTTACCCTCCTTGGCATTCTCTTTTTTGGGATTTTGAGGGTTCCCCTCTCCTTTCTTTCCCTTCTTTTTGTTAGTGGGCTGCCGAGGGATTTTTTGATTGTTCTGAATCTGGTTTACTGATTTAGAAGTAGAAGGAGAGGTTGTGACGGAAGTAACTTCTGCATTCGATTGTTTGACGGATAAAGCATGAACCTTCTTGGTCAATGCTTCGAAGGCTGCAGAGTCAACTGAACCCACTATGCCGTCAGCATGTGGTCCAGGTTTAGGTCTACTCAAATTAGTATTTGATTGCGGTGCCTCAGGTATGATTTCATAAAGTAACCTAGATTGTGCATAAACAAGGTCTAGCTGCTGGGTCCGTAAAATGGCTTCTTCCTCTGTAGAAACTCTAGAAGTAGCCACTTCCTTAGAAATATAAGGAAGGAGTGACTTCAAATACCACTCAAGAAGGAATTCTGGAGGTATGTTGGCTTTAATGAGCCTCTTCCATCTTCGCCACTCCTTAATGTGATCAGATAAGTGAGTAGCTTTATTTTGTCTAAATGTAGACAAAAGGTCTGTTTCAGCATCATACCAAACAGGAAGTTGGAAGTGGTTCAGAAAAACAGTCGCGATATCCCGAAAGTTAAAGAATGTGGCTGCAGGTAACTCAATGTACCATTTGGTTGCAACACCGGTTAAGGTCCTTTGGAATAGTCTCAACCTAATGCAATCTTCGTTTAATGAGTTCGAGGAACACCATAAATGGAAAGTAGTGACATGATCACCAAGGTCCTCACCAGTTTTGCCTTCGAATTTTGGAATGTCCGAAGGTAATTTGGTAGGAACAAGTGGCCATGTGGCATTGTGATACACCGGATCATTTGTCAACTTGGAAAGGTCTGGAAAATTTAGAGTTGCTAGAAATGGTAAACGAGGCCTGCAAGAAGGCATCTGATAAGCTGGGGTCATAAAGGGGGAACCACCCATAGTTTGACCCATGAATTGCTGGTAGGGGTTTCCCCAGACCATCTGCTGGTAGGGGTTTCCCCTAGTCATCTGCTAGTAAGGGTTGCCCTTGGCCATTTGTTGGTAGGGTTTGCCCCCAGCCATATGTTGTTGCGTGAAAGTATTATTGAAATTCTCCCACCCATATGAAAGTGGGTTAGTGCTCTGTGGATTCGTCCACTGTGGCTGGGTGTTAGCCCCGCCATATTGCTGGTTAAAAACGTTACCTCCTCCTCCCTAAAATAAAGAAAAAGGGGTGTTTCCTGCAGGCATATTACTTTGATTCATGTTATAGCCTGCAAAGTTGTTGAAACCAGTGGTAGCTGACATAGACGATGCAGTCATGGTACTCATGACAGGCAAAGTTGCATAAGCATTTATCCCTACAGCAAGTTGGGAATCCAAGTACTGGGTATGTGATACAACGCTTGAGTCACAGGAGGTGGAACTAGATTAGCTGTACTGCTAGGTCCAAAAGTGGGTGTAGAGGTAGATGCCATAGTTGTTGAACTCAGCATGCCTAACGTGTCAGCATTAAAGCTGAAGGACAGAGTGGACACAGAGGTTGTCTGTGTCGAACTCGGTGTAGCAGTAAGAGGAGGATTCACAGTATTTGTGTTCGTACCTGTGGTGGGAGTCTGTAACTCCCTGTTCTCCTCCTATATTAGTCATAAAATTCCCAGGTGTGAAATTATATGCACTATAATCAGGCTGCTGGAAACCAACGGGTAACAGAAGCGGAATGTTAAGATTAGTCAAAGGAGGATTAAACATAGTACTGAATTCACCAGAAGTGAGATCCTCAATCTCAACTATATTGAAATCTTGCTGATCTGGAGTCCCCGGTTGTGGTTCCTCAGGAACCTCTATTTCAGGTCTTTTTGTTGCAAGTTGTAGTTCTTTAGGAATTTCTATTTCACCAGTGGTTTCCAAAGGAACACTGGAGTCTACCCTCTGTCGTCTAGTTGGCGGTAGTGGTTCCGCTCTAAGTGGAGGAAGGTTTTGCAACCTTCTAGATCTACAAAGCTCTTGGTCTTCCACGATTATATATAAAAATAAAACTAGAAAAACCTAGTGGCCACTAAGACTAGGGGGCAAACAACATGCCAACTAAAAAAGTCCTAAGTATGCCAACCAAGCAAACAAGATGCCTTCCGGAGAAGAGTTTGGGATGATGAGGGCCCAGAACAGATCAACGAAGGATGAAGAACAGTTACCCGGGGTCCACAATACAATGACTAAGGATGAAAGCATTGGAATCACCCAACCGCCTTCCCAAAGACCTGCAAGGGATTTCCTCTCATGTCTGTCCTAGGTACAACAGATATACCCTCCGTTTTCACCTGTGTATGAACCTATGGTCAGATACTAAGGATACCACCACATCGAAAAATCTTGGGGGAACAGTATCTAGTCGAATCAGAAGGCGTGGGAAGGGTAACTGAGCCCAAAACTCAAAAGAGTCCCCAAACGTGATCCAATCCTGGTATATACTCGAAACAGAAAGTAGGAGGGGTATTCCCAACAATCTGATCTCACAAGACCTACTGCATAGATCCCAGGCAAGCTTTGAATGAAGTGGGTTTACCTGTGATAGTCGAACTACGATTTTTGCGTAATGTGTGATCTTGGGTGGTTTAAGGTGATTTAAACCCAAGATCCTAACCAAGACTAGTTGGTGTTGTGTATCCCTAAAAAAGAAAATTGTTGTTATTTAATTTTATTAAATATTTTTAGGGTTACTTTTTTACTCTAGAGGTACTGCGTTGTGTGACGTGGTTGCAACAGAAAAACAAAGTGCATAAAATATAACTTTCAACAACAAAAATTTTGATTTTTTCATTTAATGTTCTTTCCAAATTAAAAACTGAGCAAATATAAGCAAAATTTCTTTTTTGTTTTCTTTTGAAAAAATAATCTATGTTATTTTGCAAAAGATATAAGCCTCACTATTCTTAAGCTACCAAAATTTTTGTTTTTCCTGTTATTATGAACGAAAAAGAACTTTAAAGTAGGAAGCAAATAAGACTTAAACAAGATGTGTAAGTATGGAAAAATGGCTCCTAAGCTCATAGCTGCCAAAACAACGGTTCGATAAAGACTTGTCCTACAAGTTTTTTTCAAAGGAAAAAGCTCTCACACTTGGAAGCAAAGCGGGAAGAAAACAAAGAGGAAAGATGCTCAAAGCCGGAAATCAAACTCAAGAGGAATGTCCCAAAGCATCAAATCCTAACAAGACCACTAAGCCAAGGACTAGGTAGGAAAGCGAACTAACAACCACCTTACTGACACAAAGACTGAAAGATGAAGCAAACTAAAAGTACTCCAAAACTCACTTGATACTGGAAAAGACAATGAAGTCAGGAAATGTTGGAACTCAAAAGTTCAGAAGACACCCCAAAAGGCTCCAAAAATGGGTCAAACCCTAAAACAAAGGATGAGATACCTAAAGAGCAACCAAGTGTTGGAACAAACAGCAAATGCAACGCATACAGGTTTGTAGGTCAACAACACACTATCAGGGTATAGATAAGTGACTGTTTTCACTAAGGAACAAGGCCTAGTCTTTAAGAAGAGTAAAAAATGAACCAAACACTTCAAAAGTAAACAAGTGACCTAAAGATGACCAAAAAGACTCAAAGAAGAGTTACAGACCTCAAAGACCAGTCAAGAAGACCCAAAACAAAGTCAGAAACCTACCCAAAAAGGCAAAAAACTCAACCAAACAACCAACAGAAGGCTACAAGAATGTGCCCTACTGTGCAGTAGCGAAACTAGCATATATGGAGACGTGGGCACTACTATATAGAGACAGACTAGCACATGGGAGCTACTGTATGTATAGCAGGGTAGCGCACAGGTCTTAAAGAGTTAAAAACTAACTTTGGAAAGATGCAAGAAGACTGAGTCAAGCAAAGGGAAGCAAGCAGGGACTACCTACAAGGCTTCTCAGAAGATTGAAAAGGGGTAAGAAGTACTGGATAGACAATAAAGAATGGTTTCCTAGAGCAGAAAAGACAACTTCCCCAGTAGAGTTGCCAGTCTGTTGGCGAGAAATACTACCCTATAATGAGGAAATGGACATTATCAACTTAAGGGGGTGACAGGTAAGCATACTAATTACATCATAGTGATGTTTATGAATGGAAATAGATTATAGGTCTTGAGGACATACCTTGTGAATGAAGTTTGATCCTAGCTCTTGTCCAATCTTGCACTCGATCCTCAATCTAATCTCCCATTCAATAAACCTGCAACACAAAGACCTTTCTCAACATATCTTGGCCAATACAATAATAGTGGAATTGACAAGTAATTCAAACATCAAGCATTAACCAACATTGATCCAAATAAATACATAGTCTAATAAGCACTTAATTTGGGACAAGAAAGATGCTTCAACCTTTTATTGTCAAAAACATATGAATGATACAAAGTATACTTGACTTTGCAGCATGCTCATGCAACCTGATCCTAGGCTCCTGCTCCTCTCTGACTTCATAATTCCTCCAGCATAACCTCCTTCAATACAAGATTCTCATATAGAAGAGTCTATCAATGGCTCTCATATCCAAAATGTCTCTATGTCTAACCCCTCTCTATAATCCTCCTTGTATTTATAGGACAAGGTAGGGAGTTCAGATCGAGAGGTGGTTGCAGGGGAAGTTAGGGAAGTTGGGAAACCAACTGCAACTAATCCCAATTTGTCAAATTAATTATTTTTTTATCATATTTTAAGGTGTGCGCTACTATTTCACAGTGGAGTAGCACCCAGGGTGTAGCTACAGTGTTTTAAAACAAGCGCTCACCACTTTTTAGATGATGTGCGCTAATCTACTGAAGAGGAGTAGAGCCCATGAGGAGGTGTGCACTACTATTATACACTAGAGTAGAGCACATGGGCTAGTTTGCTTGAGAAGAGTAGCACCCATGCTAAAATATGTTGTTTTTGGGGGTTTTTCCAGCGTGCAGGGAGGTGAATCAGGCCAAGGTGTCATCTAAGGTCATCATGCTCTTCAATCCAAGTTGTCCTTTTGTGTGATCGACAACTCAAGGTGATGACAGACGGAGAAGTGCAGATTTGACCTATAACAATAATGCATGTGGAAATGGAATCTAACCTATATGCCAGGTGTGAAACGTACCTGCTGTAGGCATGAAATGGTCCAAAACAACTTTCACTGAAGAAATCTGATTAAAAATTCTACTCCATGACATTATATTAGTCCATAACGGCATCAAACAGTAAAAACTATAAACAAGTGGGTCCTGAAAATTATAAATAGTAATAAAAATTTACAATTTACAATTCATTTTTACTATTCACCCATTTGGAGCTTTGGGGTTAGTTTTTACCTTGAAGTTCAACTGCCGATCCTGGGAGCTACAAGCGTCCGTTCATCGAACCATCTGGAGTAGGTTGGTAGTCTCATCCATACCTTTAATTTCATTGCATTCATTTTAGTTTTCAACGGTGGGATTTTTAGTTTGGCCAAGCCCTAATTGGCTTTGGCGCTACCCACAAGCTATCATTATGCGGGTCGCAGGTAGGGCATGATACGCACAGTCAATGCACAGGTTGACCACGGGTACCCGCCCCTGTATACAAATTAGCCCACGGGTATGGTCGTGAAGTTGATTTTGCAAAATAAATTAACCAAAATATTTGTTTTTTCTCACTCAAGGATGGTTCTAGAGTAGAGGGAGAGGGAGCATGACCAAGTACATGAGACCGTGTGCAATGATGTGCAAGCACTGCAGGAATTGCAAGCATGTGGGTTGTACAAATTCTAGAGTATAGGGGGTTTGAGTTCGCAAAACCTACTACTCCGCTGCTTGATAGATTATTGGGATGTTGATGCACATAACTTCAATCTCAATGGGAAAATCCTCACACTGGAAGTGGACAACATCTACTTCATTACCGGTTTGTCCCGTCGAGGTGAGGAGGCCAGTCTTCGGTCTCATAGTGTGGGTGGTGAGATCACCATCCTTGACTACATAGTGTGGTATTGTCCCGCAAACACATGCATGGTGGGAAGTCAGGTGCCCATCAATGCCATAGTAGATCTGAGCATGAAGATCATTGTGGCTACCTTAGTGCGGATAATAGGTTCCAAATCTCTGCACCAGGAATCTAGGCTAGTGATGTTCTATGCATCACAATGCATGTAGCCTATAGTATTTGATTGGTGTACCACGCTACTGGGGTCTATGAAGACCCAGCTGATAGAATGCAAAGAAGGGAAGGCTAAAAACTTCGAGTATGGCAATATCTTGTGCAGCTTCTTATTTAAGAGGGTTCCAGGGCTTAGTGCGAGGGTGGATGTCCCTCCTCACAGTCTCCGCGATCCTGCCCTGACCTAGTGGGCTGAGATCTTTTCAAGACAGGGTGGTGGCCATCTGGCATCACCATATACTGAGAAGTTCTTCCACAAGTGGGACTGATAGGTCATTTCCATAGAGGAATACCCCTATGCAGGGATAGACTTCCACCAGGATCGAGACATAACACTCCCACCAGGTGTAGCGTTCGGAGACATTGGTGAGTACTCTTTTTAATTTTTTTGTTATTAAATTTTTATGGATTTTTTATTATAGATGTGAATGCAAAAATATTTTTGGTGGTAGTATCAAATGCTAATGGTTGACTGTTTGCTCACAGATAAGGGAACAGTGAGACCCGATGGCTTCCCAAGACATGGTCGCCGGGGCAGGGGTGATGAGGCAGTTGATGCTGCAGCAGGGCACACTCTACAGACCTTGTGATGCAACCTATCATGGATGGTTGCTAGGGTTCCACAGATAGAGGTGGCGTGACTACCTAAGGCCATGCAACGCCAAGTAGTGGGGGTTCCAGGTGACTGCGTGCGGTTACTGCAGTGGGTAGCCAATGCAATTCAGTATTTCTATGAGACACATCTTGTCGGGGCGGCAGATAGGCCTCCTCGTAGGGAGTAGATATCCCAGGATCTCATTTTTGTATCGATATGTATATTTTTGAGGGCTACGAGCTCTAGTTTTGTATGACACTACCATTTTTGGACATATTTATATATAAACTATGGTTCTCCGGTTCTACGATATGTGTGTATGTACAAATGTGTGAATGTCTCTTTTATTTGTATGCTTCATGGTGAATGTGACAAATGCCAATCCAATACATAGTTAGCCTATGCATCAGATATATGATTAAGACTTCTCGGAACATGAATGTATGTAATTGAAACAAAATGTCTCTCCACATTGTTAGATGTAGAACCGAGACAAGTACCTCCTGAGGACACAACTAGGTGGTCAGGTGAGAAAATAACCCAGGCAGTAGAAGCAAGCTGCTGTGTATGTCGGCTAGCACCATCCACGAAACCTAAGAATGTAGGAGATCCGCTGACATCTGTCAAGTAAACAAAAACTAATCAGCAAACCTGAAAACCAAGAAGCAAGCTAAACTATGTACAAAAACAACTATACAAGAGTATACAAAAGTATCATCCTGAACCAGAGGTTCAAGCATAATACCGCTTGAGATAGAGCCCATTTCTAGGCTCGTTCAAGATAGTCCCCTCATAATATTCTAATTCATAGGGTCCTTTTTCCAGGACATGCTTCACGATGTAAGGACCGTGCCACATGGGATTGAACTTGCCTGCCCCCAGGGGTTCTTTAGCTTGGTCATATAAGAGGACCAAGTCACCTTCAGCATACTGCCGAGTATGGACAGACCTATCATACTGAACCTTGACATGACGTTTGTTGGCATCTATGGCCATAGCGGCATCTTGACATTTCTCGTCAAGTTGCTCAAGGTGGATTAAACATTGCTCAATACCTGTCGTATCAGGGAGGAGCTTTATGGCCAGTTTAAGTGAAGGGATTTCGCATTCAATTGGTAAAAGTGACTCCACACCGTGAACTAACTAAAAAGGTGAGAACTCAGTGGCAGTCTTGACTGCGATTCGATACACCCACAAAGCAGGATAGAACATGATGTGCCAATTGTTCTTGCTTTGTTGGATGGAATGTTGGAGAATGGTCTTCAAAGACTTATTAACTGCTTCAACTTGACCATTCGCTTGGGGATAGCAGGAAGATGAGTGTTCTTGACAAAACCCAAGCTTGAGAGACAAATCCTCCATCATCTTGTTTTGAAAGTGACTGCCATGGTTAGTGACAATCACTTTCGGAATACCGAAACGAGTGATAATTTGATTGAACATGAAATGGGCTGCAGTAGTACCGTCGGCTTTTACGGTAGGCATGGCCTCAGCCCATTTGGAAAAATAGTCCATGGCCACTATGATATGGTGATGCCCCCCACCCAAATTTGGTTTGCAATCCATGAAGTCCACCACCCACTTAGTGAAGGGACTGACGGTGATGATCGGATGAAGGGGCACTGGATGTGAGTGTATATTCCGAGAGAACACCTGGCAAGGGTGACATCTCTTCACAGCCTTAACACAGTCCTTAAATATGGAAGGCCAAAAATAACCAACTCACATAATACATTGGGCTGTAGCAAGCCCGGATAAGTGATCGCCACATGCCCTTGCATGGCAATCATTAAGCACCCGCTCTGCTTCTTCGTGAGTTAAGCAATGACGAAGAATAGAATCCTTTCCTCAGCGATACAAAGTGCCACCAATGATAGTATAATCTTTAGCGTGATGTTTCACATGTCGTCGCTCGTCTCGTGAATAATGCGAAGGAAACTTCAAAGTTTGGAGATATACAATGACATCCCCATACCAAGGGTCTTCGGACGAGATAAGAAATAAGTGCTCATCCACAAAGGAATCTTCATGAATGATATCCTCATCAAGTCTCGAGAGGTCCGACATAAGCTCAGCAAACACCAACGATTTCACTGATTTCGCCGAAGCAAAATCGAGATCGAACTCCTGAAGGATCACAATCCATTTATTATACTTCCCCCCTATAAGACGTGATGATAGCACGAACTGAAATGGATTGATGTGAGCTACAACTGTGGTTGTTCTCAGCAAAATGTAATGTTGTAACCGTTGGACTGCATGGACAGTCGTAAGCGCTAGCTTTTCCACGTGAGTATATCTTAGCTCAGCGTCTACTAGATTTTGACTAAGGTAATAGATCACTTGCTCGATGAGTGCGTCATCAACCTGAACCAAGACCATACCAATCGTCTCTTGAGACACGACCACATAAAGGATAAAATATTGCATGAATTCTGGTGGACTAAGCACAGGAGCTGATACCAAAGCTTTCTTAAGGGCATCGAAAGACTGCTGGGCTCGCTCATCCCAGATAAAAGGCGTGTCCTTCTTCAATAGGCGCGTGAAACATTTGGTAAGATTAGAATAATTGAATACAAATCGATGCAGAAAAGTGGCTCTCCCTTGGAGGCTCTAAAGTTGTAACAAGTTGCGCAGAGAAGGAAACCGAAGTATTCCCTCAACTTTTAGAGGATCAACTCTAATACCCTCTTTTGAAACTATGAAGCCTAGAAGGAGACCAGTCCTTACAGTGAAGATGCATTTATTGGGATTCAATCGAATTTTGTAGTGTATACATCGTTCGAGAATCATACGGAGGTGCTTGGGGTGGTCCATCCTCTTGCGAGAATGGTCGGCACGGTCATCCAAGAAAACCTCCATAATCCTTTTAAGATCATGAAAGGCGTAGGTCATGGCACGCTCAAATGTAGCTCCAGTGTTTTTAAGGCCGAAGGGCATTTTCCAATATGCAAGCGTTCCCCAAGGACAAATGAAAGCCATCTTATGTTGGTCCTCGGGTTTGATTTGAATCTGGCTATATCCGAAAAAGCTGTCCATGAAGGAAAAAATCTCATTTCCAGCACAAGCATCCAAGATTTGATCTCTGAATGGCGTGGGGAAGTTGTCTTTCGGACATGCACGGTTCAAATCTCTAAAATCGGTGCACACATGGATCGTTCCGTGCTTGTTATCCATGGGAATGGGGTTTGACACCCATTCGGTAAGGGGAACGGGGTAGATGAAATCAGCTTTGAGCAGTTTCTCCACCTCTGCCTTGATAGCGGCTTCTTTTCTAGGGTTCACAACACGTAAGCATTGTCGAACTGATTTAACATTGGGATACGTTCTAATCTCATGTTCAACAATGCGGGGGTCTATTCCTGGCATCTCCTCATATGACTAGGCGAAAGCTTCCCGGAGTTCTGTAAACAATTCAGTGTAAATAGCAATCTCCTCAGGAGTGTAATTGTCACTGATGTAGACATTTTCCATTTTTCTGGGAGTACGAGAGATGTTGATCGACATGGTTGGGGAAATATTGGCCATATTCTCCTCTGCAAAAACATCATGTGACTCCAAAAGAGCCATAGGGTGACCAACCATCTCTGCTAGAGTCATCCTAAACTCTTCTTGCTCAGTGAGCTCGAGGTTGGGAAGGAAATAAGAGCGATGATGCATATCCTCCCAAGGCCTCTCACTACCACACATGGCCTCCATAATAGCTTCGTCGGAAGGAAAAGTATCATCAAGGAAGTCGTGTGAACAAGATGAGTTGGCTGCCCAAACTGGCAGCGTAACGAGATCTTCCTCGACTGTATGAGAAGAAGAGAGATCCGGCTCTACAGTGGCTTGTTGAATATGCTGGTAAGCAAGCTCAGCTATAGAAAATGGCATAGACATCCTGATATGTGTAATGTTTCCAGACGTGGAACTTATGGACAGTAAAGTCCATGGATCATCAAAATAGGAAGTCTGGAATGACAGATGATCGTTGGTAATGGTTTCAATAAAATTCACAGGTGCGGAAAAATCATAAGTTCCCATCAATGAAGGGTACATGCCAACACTCATGTTCCTAGTTGTCGGTTGATAATGAGTAACCTGCAGGACTATGGATCCCATGGATGCTTTGGAAGAGGAGTTAACGGAATCCAGATGATCGATGGTCACAATCTTGCCTTCGTGAGGAAAGAAGATAACTCTGAATATAGTGGACACGACATCTTTCATAGCATACATCCAATTCCAACCCAGTAAAAGGTTGTAGTCGATAGGCGCATCAACCACCTCGACTTCAATAGGCGCAGACTTACATCCCAAGCAAACAACAAGGGGAGGGATAATTCCATGTGGCTGAAATGACTGACCGTCGAATGCAATGAGCATGGTTCTAGATGTGAATAGAGGAGGAGAGCCAAGAGATTTCCAACAAGTTAATGACATTACTGACGCAGAGGCACCTTCATCAACCATAGTATGTTTGACAAAACTATGAAGGCACACCACCTCGATTTGAAAAGCCACATGGTAAGGTAAGCGAGGTTGAACATTAGTAGTATCGAACTTAAGAACACTGGGATTTCCCCCATCCTGAACCCCTAACGCACTCAAAAGGGCATGCTTCTGAGAAGGACAGGCTTGCAAGACTTCAAGAGCCGACATGGCACATGGATTTTTGCCCAAATCTTCTACAATGGAGTAGTTATGGGTAGCTCGAGCATTAGGATTATGCGTAGAGCACTTGAGAACACCTTTCGGTATCTGTGGCATATTAGAGGGATTCTCGATATGCAAGGAATTTCCAGGAGGAGGGGGAGGCTCACTCCCCATATTAGGTTGTGGTGCACCATAATCACATTGATGAGTAGCAACACTAACCTCCGATTGAACCATGTTCACACATCCATAACCACCAGTATTGGAAGAAGACGTTGCCGTCTCAGTAGGTTCATAACCAGCGGTGGGAGCATACAAAGCCATGTTTTGATGATAAGGAAGGGGATCCTTCAACATAGCTGGGATCTATGCCAAATGCTTCAATGCTTCTTAAATTCAAGGACATAAGTGAGTAAGATGGTCTTCCCCACAGAGCTTGCAAGGAAACTTCACCTTGCGCCTAGGTTTACGGTCCTCACCAACATTTTTGCCTTCCTAAGTAGGGTTGGCATTCTCTTTACGAGGAGTATTGTGATTGTTGTTATTGTTATTCCCATAGCTTCCACCCCTATGCTTGTTTCTCCCCTTTTTCTTACCACCAGATTGCTGGTTACCTGACGGTTTCGTTAATTGCACATTGTGTACATCAGATGATGGGATGGAAGTGGACAAGGTGTGAACCTATCTGGGAGTAGACTGGTTTAGCGACAAATTTTGCATTTGATTAGCTACCAAATATACGGGGTGAGTGCTTATGGATCCCACGATGCCATCGGCATGTGGTCCAAGAATTGTTGTGGGCTCATGTCGTGTTCTCGGTGCGTCAGGAATAATTTCATATAAAATGCCAGACTGAGAGTATAATAAGTCTAACTGCTGGACTTTTAAAATGGCTTGTTCCTCAGTCACAATGTTGGACATTGAAACATCCTTAGCAATGTATGGGAGTAGAGAATTGAGGAACCATTCCAACAGGAAATCTAGAGGAATGTTGGCTTTCACTAACCTCTTCTGCCAACGCCACTCTTGAACATGGTCAGAAATATGTGTGGCCTTGTTCTGACGGAAGGTGGACAAAAATTCAGTACCGGTATCATAGTGAACCGACAACTGAAAATGGTCCAAGAAAACCAAAGCAATCTCGTCAAAACCCCTATAAGTGTTTCTAGGCAACTCGATGTACCACTTCGTGGCTGCCCCCGTGAGGGTGCGTTGAAATAGTCGCAATCTAACGGAATTGTGATTTAATGAGTTGGAGGAGCACCAAAGGTGAAATGTCGTGACATGATCTCCTGGATCCTCACCACCTTTCCCTTCAAACTTAGGAATGTCCGAAGGGATCTTGGTAGGGACCAGGGGCCAAGTAGGTTCGTGACACACCGAATCATTCGTGAGCTTTGAAAGATCCGGAAGATTTAAGCATGTAAGGAATGGGAGTTGAGGCTGGAAAGCTTGATTATAAGCTCCCATAAAAGGTTGGTTGAACGAAACCGAATTATAAGATGGACCAAAAGATTGACCATGAGGATTAAACTGCTGATAATGAGGACCTGACGGACCATAAGCTTGACCATGGCCATAGGATTGATAACCTCCTCCTGCCTGACCATTTGAGAGTAAGCAGGTATATAAGTGTATTGGGAACCATATTGGGGCGGTGGGTTGTACTAGTGGCCAGCACCGACTATGTTGTAGTAAGGGTTGCCACCATAAGTATGGGGCATATACGTATTATTCGTAGTGGGAACCGAGTTGTAATTACCATAATGGTATGGTATGTTCCCACCCCCAGCATTAGGATTAGCATGAGCAGTCGTGTGGTGATCCAAAACATTAGAAGTATTCCCAACCCCAACATTGGTGTTACTAGTAGCAAGGATGGTGGCATTATGTCCATGTGGATAGGATATATTCCCACCTCCTACATTGGAATTACTAGTGGCGGTAGTGGATGCAAAAGTATGCGGTATATGTCCACCCCCGTGGTTGGGAGGAGCATTAACATTTGCGAAAGTAGTCCTGGGTTGACGAGTAGCGGCATGTGTATTAGGTGGTGGATGGTGAGTCATGTTTCGAATAGCGTTCCTATTAGGTTGGGAAATCCTAGGAGGTAGTCTTCTTCCAACATTAGCATTGTTAGGAGGTTTATGACCATTCCTCATATTATGTGCGTGAGTGGACAACGTGGTGCGCCCAGCGAGGGTATTGCCCCCAGTGGGTGTAGTGTTGCTAACACCATGACTAGTGCCAGCGTGACTACCAAACGTAGTGGATGGCTCAACTGTACTATAATTAGGCATACCAAAAGAGAGTGCGGCTAGGTTGACTATAGGACCAGTGTCGTCATGTAACTCTGGCATCCCGTGTCTATAATTGCGTGGAAACGAAGGAACGAACATGTCATCTTGATCTTCATCCTCGGGTAAGGTTGGAATCCCATAAAGATGATTATCCGGATTCGAAGGATCGAACAGATCGTGTTCAAGTGGATTCGGCCAAACCGAACAAGATTGAGTCTCAGGTGGATCACCTCCCCATGCCTCATGAGGAGTAGGGGAGTCTGCAGTGTGCTTGACTCTACCCGATGGAGTCGTAGGTATATCTTCAGTATCGGAATGTGCAACAGTCATGACGTCTTGGACTTATGTCTCGTAAGAATCTGAAGACTCAAAGGGAGCCCGCCAACGTCCCCTAGCAACACAGCGTGAAAGCTCGGTAGGATCTAAACTAGCCAATCGACGGGATCCACGGAGAGTAGGGATCCATGCCACGATATCTCCGAAGATAATATATAATCAAAACGTCCCCTAAAGGCCAACTATTGATCAAAAACAGTAAATAAAAAGCACACACCTAGAGAAACTACAGCCAAGAGCAGACAAACAGAGCGGCTAAATGAGCTCCCGACACTAGAGCCGGTATGTATCGCCCAGGAGAGGCTTGAGACTCCCAAACTATAGCCGGAGGTAACAGAATCAGTTATAGAGACACCCAGGCTTCACTGTGTTCACAGGGTCAAGTCCATTATGCAAACACAACTGTGTTGTCCAATACCTATCTGACTCAGGACACAAACAGCATAACCACTGTAAGTACCGTATGCGATACATAGGTAAGGAAACTATGGTCACCGCAATATAACCAATGCTCAGGGGACAGTCGTAGGTGGGATACGTCATATGGGCAGGGTAGCTAAGCCCGAAGCACAAGAGGAAGAACCTCCAGTACCCCCAGATACAAACAAATCATGGAAATATCTCCCACATTCAGCCAGTATCAGAGGGATATCCCTTCAACCAACCTCCCGTGACCTCGTGCTTAACTTTGGTTTGAGTAGAGTTTCCTAAAAACACTGATATATACCATGGATTCCTCCACTCCCTGGTCAGACACCTAATGTTTCGTCTAGTAGTCTTGGATTGTTAACTCACAATGGTCTATTCCAAGACTCTAAACCTATGCTAGTTGGTGTACCCTATAAATAAAATCGATCTAATCAATTTTAAGATTAAGCGTTAATTTTAATGGCTGTGATTACTCAAGGGATATGATCGTGAAACTAGTGATGTGTAAGACTCAATAGTATGCAAAATCGTCAAATCCTAGACTCGTCTATCCAATGAAAACAATGCCACTAACATGCACAATCAAACCAACAGTTTCAAAACAAATATGCAATCCTTTTATATTTTTTGATGCACAAGCAAAACCTAAATGAAAGTAGTAGGCACTCAATGCAAGATGCAGTACATGAAAGTAATTTTTTTTTTTGTATTTTCTCTTATAAGCAAAAGGAAAATGCAAAACTATATGTATTTTTTTTTATTTTTCAATATAAAGAAATGAAAAATGCAAGCAAAATCCTACTATTCAGTCACTGAAGTGCCAAGAAGGTCACTAAGACAATCCAGTAGATCCCAAACAGTAAGACCCAACCACAAGAATGAGCTCAAAAGGAAAAACCAACAAGGCTAAATCCAAAGATGGGTAAAAAACCAAGAAGGCTCAACCAAGAGAAAAGAAGAGTTCTGGTCACAACCAAGGCATAAAATAGTAAAGAAACAGGCCAACAAAGACTCAAGATCATCCAAGGCCAACCCAGCAACAACCAAAAGTCATAAATCAACAAAAGCTGGAGTTGTACGCTACTCTCAAAGGAATACCTGCGGGTACCCGCGAGCAGTAGAGTAAACAGAGGCGGGTGTACGCAGGCAGAGATAAGCTAGCCCGTGGGTGAGGAAAGGAAAATGGGCAAATAAAGAGTCCAATGGCTCATAAAAAGCAATTTTTCTATAGTGTATCTCAACGGCCAATCAATGATGCAAAGCTTCGACAAAAAGCAATTCTAATTATGGACTAATGCTCAAAAATCCCCAAACATGGATGTTTATCCCAGTGGAGTCACCATTTATGTATTGGAGAAAACTCACTATGGCTTAGGGGACCACTATAGACAGCTGACTACCAGAAATTAACTCAATTCTCAAAACTATGCTAGTATAAATGACAATGCTAAGATAATGGAGAATGTAACCAACCTCGATCCAAATGTTTGATGTAGATCCCCATTGGAGCTTTCAATCTGTGCACTTGAATCTGCAAATTAGTCTTGACAGCCAATATACAACAAGTACATATAATATATAAACGACATTAACATCATCAATAGCAATGGTCCATGATATAACAAGTAAATGCAACCCAATGTAAGATAAACAACATTTACAACATTAATGGACGAGAATATGAGTATTTCTATTAATAAACAAGAAGAAGTACAATGTGCTACGACCTCTTGCCAACAACAAATCTGAACCAAGATCTAGATATATCCACTTGTGCCTCCACCACTTCAGTCCTCCATGAATGGCAAACTCAAACTAGAATAGGAGTTTGGAAGGTGAACATAAAGGGTTCACAACTACAAGGATCAATGAGTGTAGACTCAAGATAGGGCAAAAATCCACTAGAGTTCTTGTTGGCTGCTTTCTTGGGCAGACCCGGGTTTTAATGAAGCGCAGCAACAAAACCCCTTGGCGCACTGGCCCTCTCGGCAACGAGCTGCGCAGCAGCTCGAGGTCTCACCCGAAGTGGCTATGGGGGGGTTAAGGAATCAGGTTTCCTTAACCTGGGTGACGCGGAGATTGCTCTTCCTTGAATGGTTCCTCAGATATCGGCGGTCGGACTTTCCCGCAGGCCGCTCGGCGCAGCTGCGCGGATTCCTTCCTCGGCAGGCCTACTGCGCAGTTTCTCCTCTCTAGCGCAGAAGGCAACTATTCCTTGCGTCGACGCGCTAAATACTTCCTCGCCCTTCACATCCAGCGCAGTAACGCAGTCTTCTCTCGCAGCAGCGACCGCGCGTTACTACTTCTTCGGTACTTAACACTTATAGCTATCAAGGGACCTTTCCAACTCGCTCAAACAGTCACAAAGATAATACAGGAGTCTTGCATACACAGATAATGAACTCTAAATAGTTATCATTCACGCAAACATCATAACAAGAAGATATATGTGAAACTCATCTCCTCAAGGAAAACCACGTCCACGGGAGTTCATATTAACCAGAAAACCATAGAGATATACAATATGCTGCGCACACAGCTGCATCCTTAGATCTTTACAGGAAACTCCACGCACACAGCTGGGAGCCCTTCTCTTCACTAGTCTCTTCTCTATAGAGATTACAAAGGCGCAGACGTCACACAGACTGTCTGGAAACTCAGGGATTAGCTCCTCGGCTATCCGATTCTACTCTAGTTCTACACACAGTAGAAACATACCAAAGGACAATCAACACATGATCTATCCTCAAGAGTGTCTAACTCTTACTTGCTAACTTTCTCTCTATCTAACATCCAACTTACTCTAGCTAACGTTTATCCATTACAATTGTTCATATATATAGGTGGCCATGGCGGTCGCACCTTTACAAAACTGTGGGCCTTTCCCAACAGTGATTCCCAAAAACCCTAACCACGCACATGGCTAGGTGTACTGTAGGCGCCGCTTGCAGTCATGTCGCCGCTTCCTGCAGGCTCCATGAATTCCGGCGCAGATTGTGGGTATGGGCGATCGTCCTTCGCCTTCAATGCTCTGGTCTGTTGCTCCTCCTTGATCCGAGCAACCATAACTTCTGTACTTAGCCTTTAAATGAGGGTAGCTGAGCCCTCTACTCCATCGCCTTATTTATTATGGTAGCTGAGCCACCTTCTTTCTTCGATGACGTGCGCGCGAGCTCCGCGATTTCCGGTCCATAATCTTTACTGAGCTTGTCCATCTGGCACCGTACTGCGCACCGTCTCCTTCTTGCCCAAAACTTAGTGCTTGTTCCAAATTTAGCACTTTCCTTTCATACTTGTGTTTTCCCCAAAATTCGCAGCTTTACCGCAGCTACGACCTAGGCTACAACAGGCCCCTAACACTCACTTGTGGCTCGCCCTCGAGCCACTCGCACTAGCGCGTGGTCGTTGGATTTGCGCATCTGCTTTTGCTTGAATCTCCGCAAATGTTTTCTGCCACTTCGCAATAGCGGAGTCCAATTCCTCAATACACTCATCAGCTGTTTGCACCGTTTCTGCGGTCGCTTCGTCTTTAGTGAGGGTATCAATGATCTCCTGAGACTCAGCAATCTCTTTGATTTTTGTCTCAACCTGGGCAACGATTTCAGCATACTCATCCATGAATGGATGAATGCTGTTGGTGAGCTTCTCATCTTCAGTTCTGAGCTTGTGCAATTGCTGCTGCATTTTGCGCACTTCACCCATTTTCTTCATTTTTGGTAAGCCTGTTAGGGCCTTAGCTTCTTCATTGAGAACAGTGAGAGATTGTTCTGCAGCTTGCACCTGTTCTGACAGTCCCACTTTAAAAGGGAGGTTCACAAGCTCTGTCCAAGCTTCCATAGCCTGGTTCATCAGGTTCTTGGCTTCCTGTACTCGATCTTTCATCTGTGTGGAAGCTCTGCTCAGTGCTTCAAATTGTACCTGCGCATCATCCGTAAGATGCGCAGCAACGCGAGCTTCTAGCTCAGCGATCTGGGTTCTATGGCCTTCTGCCATAGCAACTATTTCTTGCTCCAGGGTTTTCGCCCTTTCGCCAATAATTTGAACTTTTGTAACCAGAGGGAGGTCTGGTTGAATCTCGCAAGTCGGCAATAACTGGGCAATCTCATCCACTGCGTTTCTGATACCGATGTCTTGCGCCTCATAAAGTGCAAGCTTCTCACAGGTATCCTGATGGATTGCCTTCAACTCTAACTCCTGCGATTGCAGTCTTTGATTTTCCTGGAATGTAGAGAGCTCTCTAGCTCTCAACTCAAGAGAAACTTTATCCTGCACTAGCTGTAGAGTCTCTATAGGAATTAGAGACAAATTAATTTCAACGGGCCCAACGGCGCTTACCTGTAGTGCAGCTAGCGGATCTGGAAGTGTCATGCTGGTAGGAGGAATATGCACGACAGTATGCCTTTCAATGAGTTCTTCAACTCGCTCGGCACTTGGAATTTCTTGTGGCGCCTGCGAAGTAGATGCTGGCGCATGGGTCTGCGCAACTCTTCCTGCGAGACCTTTTATTTCCACAAACTGTAGGTCTAGAGCACTTCTGATGTGAGCGTGCGCATTGCGCAGCTCGCGAAATTGCTCATGTATGTACTGGTCGATCCCCGAGGGAATAGCCTCAGCGGGATGCGACACTTTTTGCTTCTTGGTGGCTGGTTCTGTGGATCCTTCATCACTTCTCTGCTGACGAGCTTCCTTGCCCTTATCCTTCTCTTTCGTAGCGGCGGTTGGCAGCGCGGATGCGAGATCGGCGGCCTCCCTCCACTCATCCGACCAAGACTTGATGGTTTCTTCAACATCCTCGGTGGTCATTCTGTAAAGGCCTAGCGCCCATTCATCTGAAATGCCGCAAGGGCGGAGGTAAAGTTGATGTAAGTCGGCTGTAAAAGCCAACTTCCCGTCATATAACGTGGCTGTCTCCTCGCTCAGCCTTGGCATTTCTTGAATAGTATCTCGGAGGAGATAGTAGTACTCACAAAAGACAGCGCGATTCATCTTGCGCTTCGCGGGATTAGGGGAATCCCAGAGGTTGATGTAGCGCATGCCGGCAACCTCTCCTGCGCGGCGCGGAAGGAACTGAGTATTTGGGGGCTCCTTCCACCCAACGAGAGCGCATAAAACTAGAAGCCATGAAAAATGGAATGATTGGGCTGCATTGTCCTGCACATTCAGGCAATCAGCCAAAAAAGAATTCAGCAGAAAGAGAGACCAGTTGTACTGCTCTCCCTCCGCAGCTGCGATGGCGAGCTCCACGACAGCTCCAGTAACTTCCTTCGGTCGGCACTTTGTGAGAAGTCTGCCTGCAAGCAGACTTCCTGTAAATCGGAGTGCCTCATCTTCTACTGCAGTGAGGTCATAAGCCCGACCTCCTCTTGTTAAGTTGTACTTCTGCACCACCTGTGCAGTCAATTTTCTGTCCTTGTCCTTTCCCGCAAGATGAATATTGGGATCCTTACCAGCCTTAAATAGACCAGTAATGCGGTGAATTAAATCAACATTTAGATCAATTGGCCTCCCGAGCCAAAGGTAACCTCCATGAACTCATGATAGCAGTGTTTTAACAACTGCGTTCGCTTCATTGCTACGCCCAAAGTGCGGTAGCTTCAACAAATTCAAGAGTCCAGGGCGCTCAAGATTTGCTGCAAATCCCTTCGGGATGAACTCGTCAACCTTCCTGGTGGGATTATGCACTATATCCAGATATCGGTCTGGCTGGAACTGAGGGTATGTCTTATAGTCTCCGAGGTTGAAGTCAGAGAACTTGACCAGTGGAATGTTTCCCAACAGTTGCCCTTCTACCCGCACACTAGCCGGTAGTGGCGGTAGCGGAATAGGATACTTTGCATTCTTCGGGATCTGTACTTCTGGTGCATCATCTGGACGCGGCGGAATATAGTTCGCCATGGTCGCCAACGGCTCTGGAACAGGTTCTTCTGGCTGTGATGGCGACGCTCTTGTAGCCGGAGATTGTCTGGGATCCTGATAACCAGGATGTACATAAGTCGAAGCTGTGACTGGAGTAGTCATGCCGAAATCTAATCCTCGGCGCAGGAATTGACGAACAACTTCTTCAGTTGACAGGTTCTCCGTCGTGAATCTATGTAGGGAACAAAAACTTTGGACAGCAAATGGCGGACCTTCGTAGGATATGGACGCTGAAAACAAGGGAAAATACTCTGCACAACTCGTCTCTGAAAACAATAACTTGGATTCGTAAACAAGATAGCAACTCGAGGAAAGTAACCCAAAAATTATAGAAGTGTGAGGTATTTATAGCCAGAGGTGAGTAAATGCGACCAAGTGGGATAATGTAGCTATAGGCGGCTATAGATGAGTTGACAACACGCTATCCTCCTTGCCGTAGCGGTGCATTTAGTGTGATTGACGGGTTCTGACAGCCTTCCGGGAGAAGCTAATGCTTTCGGCGCCAGAGTTAAATGCAAATCTTTCGGAGATTAAGCCGAATCCGTCAGAACGGCTAGACTTAAATAGCGGACTTATCCTTCATTTATTCAGACGCGGCTACATAACTGTTGTAATTCAAATTTTCGGCGGGTCATTTCAACTTAGGAAACTGTGCCTCTAGGGGTCCACAACAAAACTTTTTCAAGCGGCAAATTATCAAAGGGAACTCCGCAAGAGCGATAGTTCAACGGTCCGGGGATAAGCTTCACAAGAGCGCAACTATGTTCGCTCCAACCAAACTTTAGGCATGCGCGGATGTTTCTAGGAACTGCGCAGGAAGCCGGAGACTGGGTGTCTCGCAACTTCCGTGTAGACTGAATGCGGTGCCTCTTTCAACTACACTGGGCATCTGCATCTCTTTCAGCAAAATATTAGGTCGACAGAGCGGAGTGGCCGTCACGATAAAGCTTGAGCCGACTCCCGTTGATCATTGTAGGTAGTAATTCTCCATCCAGCTTTGCAAGCTGAACTGCGCCTCCATCTGTTATTTTTATCACCTGAAAAGGGCCTAACCAGTGTACACGAAACTTGCCTGGGAACTTGGTAAATTTACTGTCATAGAGGAGTACCAAGTCTCGTTCCTGAAAGACTTTATTCTTAATATGCCTGTCATGCCAAGCTTTCTGTCTTGCCTTCTGTACCTGTTGATGGAATCCGGCTAAGAGTCTGTCTTCTTCTAAGGCAAGCAGTTGCGAAAGTCTTGCATTCATAGTATCAGGATATGCCATTTCTGTAATTTGCGCAATTCTAAGGCTAGGAATAATGTATTCCATGGGCATAACTGCTTCTTGTCCATACACCAAGCTGAAAGGTGTGTGACCTGTTAGTTTCTTACAAGTGGTTCTGTAAGCCCATAATATAGCTGTGACTCTAAGGTCCCAATCATCTCTTTGTTGATTACAGATCTTCGTCAGGGCATTCTCAAGAATTTTATTGAATGCTTCCACCGTACCATTAGCTTGAGGATGGTAGGGTGTACTCTTATGGTGATTAATTTGAAATTCTTCAGTAAGGGCCTCTATAGTCTCATTGAGGAAATGTGTACCCTGATCGCTCATGAGAATCACTGGACATCCAAATCTAGTGATAACATTCTCGAAAATGAACTGTGCGGCCGTAGCAGCGTCGCAGTTCTTAACTGGCTTCGCCTCAGCCCATCTGGTGAGGTATTCAGTAGCTGTAATGATGTATCTTGCGCCAGTTCTTTTTCCTGGTGGGTTAATAGGTCCTACAAAGTCAATGGCCCATTTATCAAAAGCGCGCAGTGTGATCTGGGGTCTTAGCGGCATTTCATCTCTCCTTGAAGGTTTTCCTATGCGCTGGCACACATCGCAACATTTACAGAATTCCTTAGTATCCTTGTGCAATGTCGGCCACCACAGACCTGCGGCTAATATCTTTTGCGCAGTCGGCTTTCCTGCGAAATGGCCTCCTGCGGTACCTGAATGCGCTTCTGCGATGATAGAGTTCTTTTCATGTGGTAAGATACATCTGCGCAAAACTTCGTCAGGGCCTAACTTATACAGCTGGCCTGCTATCAAAGTGAAGTCTGCGGCTCTAACAACAAGTTGCTTTTTCTGCTGGATTGTAAGCTCAGCCGGTGCTTGCCCGGTAGTGAGAAACTCAAGGATATCAGAATAATATTCGTCTGCTGCTTGAATAGAAAACAACTGTGCGTCAGGCAGATTGTCCTCCAGACTCGTAGGTTCCTCTCCTGACTCTATCCTGGATAGATGGTCAGGCCCTGCATTCAATCTGCCTGGCTTTACAATAACCTCGAAATCATACTCTTGAAAGAGCAGTAGCCATCTGCAAATTCTTCCTCCTAACACTGGTTTATTGACCAAATATTTCAGAGCAGAATGGTCAGTATACATTTTAAAGTGAGCTCCTAACAGGTAGTGTCTGAATTTCTGTAGGGCATACACCATAGCTAATCCTTCCCTTTCTGTAGTGGTGTAGTTCTTCTCAGCTGTAGATAGCTTTCTGCTGGAGTAAGCAATCGGGTGATCAATACTTCCTTCTCCAGACTGTGTAAGCACAACCCCCAATGCTATAGAAGAAGCATCAACATGAACATGAAAAGGTTTTCTCCAGTCCGGGAAAACTAGAATAGGCGCTGTGATCATCTTTTCTTTAAGTGTGTCCAAGCTTTGTTGGCATTCCTCTGTCCATTGGAACTTCGAATCCTTTTTCAGCAATCTCTCCATAGGTGCTGTGATCTTTGCATAACCCTTGATGAATTTTCTGTAGTAACCTGTATGTCCCAATGTAGTGCGCAATTGTTTAACTGAGTTGGGCGCAGGTAAGTTAGCAATGATGGCAACCTTCGCAGGATCCATCAGGAGTCCTTGTCTGCATACAATATGTCCCAACAAAATACCAAAGGGCGCACAGAATATACATTTTTTCAAGTTAAGGGAAATCCGATGCTGTCTACATTTTTCTAACATCATGCGCAGATTTGCAATATGGTTCTTTAATAGGCCAAATACAGTCCAGTCATCAAAATAGACTTCTAGAAACTTGTGAATGAATTCTTTGAAAACAGCAACAACAACTCTAGAAAAGATAGCAGGTGCGTTTTTAAGACCAAAGGGCATTACCGTATACTGGAATGAGCCCCATTCAGTTGCAAAAGTAGTCTTGTGGCGGTCGTCCGGATGGATTCTGATCTGATGATATCCCGAGAAACCATCAGTGAAGGAGTAAGCCTCTTGTCCTCCAACATTATCAAGTACTTCATCTGTGAAAGGAGTGGGAAATGGATCGTGCGCTGATGCATCATTGAGTTTGCGCAAGTCGACACAGATTCTTATTTCACCTTTCGTTTTCTTTTCTTGGACCACCATAGGACTAATCCAATCGCTTTCCTCTACTGGCTCAATAATACCTGCTGCAAGCATCTTATCAATTTCTTCTTTGACTTTTTCTTTATAACGCGGGTTCAACCTGTATGGGCGCTGCTTTACTGGCTTGGCGTCTGCTTTCAGAGGTATGCGCATCACTCCTAAGTCTCCTAGGATGCCTTTCATTTCTGTGAACTTGGTGGGAAAGATATCCTGGTAGTCACGTAATAATTCTGAAACATGTCCAACAGTTTCATCATCCCAATAATCTCCTATAGAAGCAAACTTTGGTTCAGCTTCTGTACCAATGTTAATCTTCTTGAGCTTGATGTGTTCTGTGATGGCAGGGATGTCAAGCTCAGGACCTTTAATATTGCGCGTCCCTTCTGATTCTGGGATGTTGATGTTGCGAGGATCGTCCTCCTCCTCTTCAGCGGTGAAGTTATAGCATTCCAGGGCATGTTCTATCTGGACAGCCCAATCTGGTTGGGAATATTCTGATAAAGGGCATTCTTCAAATATCTTCTTTTTAATACACTTCAGAGCCTGATCAATACTTGGATGCTCTGATTCAAAGCTGAAGGTAAGTTGAAAACTTTCTATCATAAGAGGCCACGTGAAAGTGCCTTTCCGCAATTCTGTTTCAGTATACCAGTTCCTTGGAACTGTATCTAATGTGTGGATGAATAGGTGAACCCATTCATCTGGCGGAATATCTGACCATTGCTGAATGCATGCTTCAATGTGTGACCTAGGGTCACTCTGTCCCTCATATTTGCGTGACACTTCTGCTGTAGTGTCCTGGAATCTGCGCAGTATCAATCTGCGACAGTCTTGCCATGTGTGAATATTCTCCTTATGCGCAGCCCACCATCTTGCGGGTGTAGCGCGCAATGCTATATCTAGTGCCTGTATGCGCTGCGGTTCTGGAAGCTTTTGTTCATATTCCTGTAGGAATTTAGTTACTTCGGTTAGACCATCAAAAATTGGAGTGTCAGTTAATTCTGTGCCAATCCATCGAATGGATTTAGTCATCATTGCGCAACGTCTTGCAGAAACCTCATGTAAACGATTCTGCCAGTTTTCCAATCCTGTATCTGAGTCTGATGTGCACGAGCTATCGCATCGCCAGCTGAGATGGCCGTCTGCTGTGGGGTTGACATAGTCACTGTGGTTAGTGGTCATTTGGTACAAACTTTCCATGTGGCGCGCTTCCTCTTCTGCGCGAATGGGTTCTATATACCTTGGTCCTTGAATAGGATCAAGTGGTGCGATGACCCTAATCTGGTCATCCTCAAAGGTCATCTGTCTTTTCTTCAAATTAATGACAGCCAAATTGTCTAATGCCCAGTCTATTCCTAAAAGTGCTGGGTATGGTCTACTATCGTCCATGATTTTGATTACTTCAAAATCTGCAGAGCTTCTAACTCCTTCAATATCAATAGGTACATTGGGTAATCTGCCCAATGGAGAGACTCGTTGCTGATTTGCGAGTCTTAGCTGGATAGGGGATCTCGTAAGCTGAGGGCTTCCCATCTGTTCCCATGTCTGCATAGTGAGAACATTGGCTTCGGAGCCCAAATCTAACATGACTTCATTCATTTCAAATGCTCCAATCTGCGCTGTAAGCCTCATCTCTTTTCCAGTTCTAATGTGACTCCTAATCTGGTGAACAGCACACTGCGGTGTGTTCATCGAAGCAGACTGTTGGCACTGATCCAACAGGTGTTGGAGTTCTAGAGTTGCCTTTTCATTGCGCAACAATTTTAAACATTGTCGTAGGAACGCATGAACACTGCCTAGTGCATGCTCGTCGTCAGGCCTTCCAGCTGTAGTGGCCTGTTCTTGTACCAGGTTGTCTTGTCTTAGCACTTGCGATCTAATATTGTTCTGTGGAATTGCGGCAGAACTTGAAGTTCTCGGATCTGAGAAATACTCTTGAGCTTGCTTGAATGCTTCTTTTTGCTTCTGCAGGTTAAGTGGGGCTGGTTTAATATTGGCGCGGCGCACCCATTGCGTCGCTTGCTTTCCCGTTCCCATCTCTTGCGCACCAGTGGTTGCTCCACTGCGTGTCACTATATTAACTGTAGGGTCTGGTTCTCTTTTTTCTGCTGCAATCAACTGAATATTTTGATTGACCTGTGGGGTCTTTGGTTGCATCTTAGCCTGTAACTGAGGGCATTCTTCAATGATATGGTCAGAAGATTTACAATACCTGCAGAGGGTTGTAGGATTTTGGCAATCCCTGGCAAAATGACCTTGTGTTCCGCAATTATAACAAGTGATCTGTCCTCTTCCACGACCAAAATTTGTTGTGCGTCCGCGTCCCCTGTAATTTCCTGCTCGGGCGTCCCGAGTTTGGTCATAAGGTGGACCTGCTGTGGGTCCTGGTGTCTCTGCTTGTACCCTATAAACATCATGCTTCCTTTCTATCATAAGATCATATGCTCTACAATTGTTCTCATCATGACCTACTGATTTACAGAAATTACAATATAGATTCTTTGGAGTTTGTACATATTTCTGAAGTAAGTGGCATTCTTGTGGTCTATGACCTCTAGTTCTACAGATTTCACACCAAGGCCCTTGTGCCTGTGGTAAAGGGTTAGGTGCTCCAGTTGCAATATAGTCTATAAAAACGGGACAATGGTCCTTTGAATGACCTTGGGCTTTACATTTTGTACACCAAATTTCTTCCTTAATCTCCTTGCCTTTCTTAATATCATGCACTTGCAAGGTTAAGTTTGATAATTGGTTCTGTAAGTGCGCAACATCGTTGCTTGTTCCCGCAATAGGCGAAGCTTCTAGTTTCATAGCCATCTCTAGAGCTTGTTCCTGAGTATTGAGATTCTGTTGCATAAGAGGAAGTCTAATGTGTGGAAGCAGCGCAGCAATGAACCATTCTTTATGCTGCTGTGGTGCAAACTCGAAGCTTACTTGATCTATCAAGGCTTTGAACTTCTGGTCAAAGTCCCATACTGATTCTGTAGGTAACTGTTTGATGTCTTTGAGCTCTGTTATACACTGTGATTCTGATTTAGGTTTCTTAAATTCTCTAATCATAGCATTTCTCACCTCAGCAAGCGTTCTATTCTGTGCTGCTGAGTATTTCATGAACCAAGTCAAGGCTCTTTCTCTTAGTGTGGTTGCTAACTGAACCAGTTTAACAGCATCATCATTAATTTGCTTAATTGTACAAATAGCTTCACATAAGAACCAGTGCTGCTCAGGGTCTTCTATCCCTGTTCCTCTAAAAGTTGGTAGCTTCATGTCATCACCCATCCTTCTTGTGTTAGGTTGAGGTGAGGCTGCTGTAGCAGTGCTTCTGGGCTGGTTAAATAAAGGTGGTACAGAGGTACTGGAAGTACCGTGTGGGCTACTAGAAGGTGTTACTGCGGGGTTATACTGAGCTTTGTCTGGCTTTTGCGGTGTAAAAGGGTAATAAGGGATATGAGCACTCTCTTGTCTTTCTATATGGCTTGGTCCAGGGACTTGACTATTGTCTGGGCTAGACTCAGAAGAATGTTGGTCAAGGCCTACTTTATACCGTTTTCCACTACGAGTGCAACCAATAAGTTCAGGATCGCTATCAGAATCTACGGACATTACTTGTCTATGCTATTCATCAGAAGTAATACATAGATTTCCTTTTTCATACAGAAGCATTTTAATCCATAAGTTCAAAGAATTTAAGAAATTACCTTTGTGTACTTGGAAGAAATTCCTCTCAGCTTCACTGAAACTTTTTCTTGTATCTACTGCAAACTCGGTGATGAAACCTTTCAATAGACTATTCAACCAAAAGTCTACTGCGCGGGACACAGGATTGTCTATCCGCTTCACAATACTGACTAGCTCAGGCGTCCAAGCGACGGGTCGATCAATATGCACAGTAGGTCTAGAATCTGCTAACTTGGCTATCCAAGCGTGTAACTCCAGTGCAAAGGTAACAAAGAAAATTTCGTGAAGGTCAGTGTAAATATACTTCTGTAACCAGTCTTCTGTTTGGAGCGTAGAACTTCTATTTTCTTGTTCAGCGAACTCTTTAGCCTTTAAATCAAACCAGTCTCCAATTTCTTTAGCTGTAGGATTCCAGTAACACATTTGTCAACTGAGCAAGTCTCAGTGTAACAGAACCTTTTGCTGGCTTCAGCAACAATCTCAGATGTCTTGGAAATAATAAGTCTCACAACAGCAAGTCGCAAGACAACGGAATCATTTGTTGGCTCAACAACAGGGTTCAAAGCAACGGAACCATTTGTTCTCCTTGATCTCGCGCATCGGCTAAATAACAAGTCTCACAATAACAAGGTCACTAGGCAACGGAACCATTTGTTGGCTCCTTTCTTTCTCTAGGTTGCGCGTCAATCTCGCTCATTACTGAAATAAGAAGTCTCGCTCGCGCGGCAACGGAACCATTTGTTGGCTGCAACAGTATCTCACACGTCGCCGAAATAACAACTCACAGTAATAAGTCACAAGGCAACGGAACCATTTGTTGGCTGCTTTCTTGGGAAGACCCGGGTTTTAATGAAGCACAGCAACAAAACCCCTTGGCGCACTGGCCCTCTCGGCAACGAGCTGCGCAGCAGCTCGAGGTCTCACCCGAAGTGGCTATGGGGGGGTTAAGGAATCAGGTTTCCTTAACCTGGGTGACGCGGAGATTGCTCTTCCTTGAATGGTTCCTCAGATATCAGCGGTCGGACTTTCCCGCAGGCCGCTCGGCGCAGCTGCGCGGATTCCTTCCTCGGCAGGCCTACTGCGCAGTTTCTCCTCTCTAGCGCAGAAGGCAACTATTCCTTGCGTCGACGTGCTAAATACTTCCTCGCCCTTCACATCCAGCGCAGTAACGCAGTCTTCTCTCGCAGCAGCGACCGCGCGTTACTACTTCTTCGGTACTTAACACTTATAGCTATCAAGGGACCTTTCCAACTCGCTCAAACAGTCACAAAGATAATACAGGAGTCTTGCATACACAGATAATGAACTCTAAATAGTTATCATTCACGCAAACATCATAACAAGAAGATATATGTGAAACTCATCTCCTCAAGGAAAACCACGTCCACGGGAGTTCATATTAACCAGAAAACCATAGAGATATACAATATGCTGCGCACACAGCTGCAGCCTTAGATCTTTACAGGAAACTCCACGCACACAGCTGGGAGCCCTTCTCTTCACTAGTATCTTCTCTATAGAGATTACAAAGGCGCAGACGTCACACAGACTGTCTGGCAACTCAGGGATTAGCTCCTCGGCTATCGGATTCTACTCTAGTTCTACACACAGTAGAAACATACCAAAGGACAATCAACACATGATCTATCCTCAAGAGTGTCTAACTCTTACTTGCTAACTTTCTCTCTATCTAACATCCAACTTACTCTAGCTAACGTTTATCCATTACAATTGTTCATATATATAGGTGGCCATGGCGGTCGCACCTTTACAAAACTGTGGGCCTTTCCCAACAGTGATTCCCAAAAACCCTAACCACGCACATGGCTAGGTGTACTGTAGGCGCCGCTTGCAGTCATGTCGCCGCTTCCTGCAGGCTCCATGAATTCCGGCGCAGATTGTGGGTATGGGCGATTGTCCTTCGCCTTCAATGCTCTGGTCTGTTGCTCCTCCTTGATCCGAGCAACCATAACTTCTGTACTTAGCCTTTAAATGAGGGTAGCTGAGCCCTCTACTCCATCGCCTTATTTATTATGGTAGCTGAGCCACCTTCTTTCTTCGATGACGTGCGCGCGAGCTCCGCGATTTCCGGTCCATAATCTTTACTGAGCTTGTCCATCTGGCACCGTACTGCGCACCGTCTCCTTCTTGCCCAAAACTTAGTGCTTGTTCCAAATTTAGCACTTTCCTTTCATACTTGTGTTTTCCCCAAAATTCGCAGCTTTACCGCAGCTACGACCTAGGCTCCAACAGTTCTCTTGCTCTTCTTTCTCCTCCTGTCCATAAGCCATATGTGCTCATTATATAGTCCTCTCAAAGGTAAGTGAAAGGACACATCGAGGCGTTTCTTGGGTAGATGTAGGGTCAAAGGTCACCCAATAACCGCTTTTTGGGAGTAAAAAGTAATAAACTAGTGATTGTTACCATTTTACATGCTACTCGCGGGCTATAGTGATGCAACTTGCGGGTACGCTGCCTATAGAGATGCAACTAGCGTACAAGGGAAAAAATAGGGAAAAATAGTGTCTGAAGGATATAAAGTGGATCTGAGTTTGTGAAATGGATTTTACAGGCCAAAGAATGTTGATGCTCACAAGGTGGAAGGTTACGTTGTAACAACAGATGTTAGATATTTTATGGGCCTTGCTAGTTACTAGAGAAGGTTCATTGAAGGATTCTCTAGGATAGCCCATCCAATTACTTCATTGCAGAGAAAGAATATCAAGTTTGTATGGTCTGAAAAGTGTGAGAGAAGTTTCCAGCAAATGAAGGAGTTGCTTACTAGTGCACCTATGTTGAAGATTGCAAACCCGAGTAAAGATTTTGTGGTATGCACTGATGCTTGCATTGAAGGACTCGGTGGAGTACTAATGCAAGAAGGGTTTGTAATTTTTTATGAATCTAGGAAGATGAAAGAGCATGAAAGGAACTATGCCACCCATGACTTAGAGCTAGCAGCCATCATTCATGCTCTCAAGAGATGGAGGCATTATCTTTTGGGAAGGAGATTTGAGCTCATAACTGATCATATAAGTTTAAAATACTTGTTTGACCAGCCAAATCTGAATGCAAGGCAAACTAAATGGATGGAGTTTCTTTGTGAGTTTGATGTGGAGATTAATCATGTCAAAGGTAAAGAGAATAAGGTTGTTGATGCACTCAACAGGAGATTCCATGTTGCAGCAATGAGTAGATGTGAATCAGATTTGAAGGAAAGAATTTTAGAGGCTCAAGATAGTGATGAAGTCTATCTCTAGATTAAAGAGAAATTGCAGCAGAATGTTATAGAGGAGAAGTATGCAAGATGTCAACTGGGTGAGGATGATGTTCTCATTTATCAAGACACCAGACTGTACATTCCAAATAGTGCATATTTGAATAATTTGGTGATGGATGAGATACATCAGAAGCCATACTCAGGGCACCTAGGATATCTAAAGACTATAATAGCAGCAAGGAAGCAGTACTTTTGGCATGGTATGAAGAAGGACATAGCTGAGTACATTTCTAGATGTCAAAAGTGCCAATAGGTCAAGGCAGAGCACCAACACCCAGCAGGGTTGTTGCAGCCCCTACCCATTCTAGAGTGGAAGTGGGAAGTGATTTCTATGGATTTCATAACAGGACTACCTATGATAGTGAAGAAGCATGATTCAATCATGGTTGTGGTGGACAAACTATCAAAGGTATCCCATTTCATTCCATTCAAGTTCACCCACAATGCTAATGACATTGCAGATATCTTCATGAGTGAGATATTCAAGCTGCATGGATTGCCCAAGGAAATAGTTTCAGATCGTGACACAAAGTTCACATCCAATTTTTGGAAAGGATTGTTCCAAGGGCTGGGAACTTAGTTGAAGTTTAGCACAGCCTATCATCCTCATATAGATGGTCAGACTGAGAGAGTGATTCAGATCCTTGAAGATATGTTAAGGATGTATGTGATGGATAAGCCATCTAAGTGGGAAGACTATTTACACTTAGTGGAATTCGCTTACAACAATGGGCATCAAGCATTGTTGAAGATGAGTCCTTTTGAAGTGTTGTATGGAAAAGGGTGCAGAACTCCAATGAGTTGGGACAACCCAGTGAATAGAGTAGTGCTTGGACCATACATGATTGAGGAGACGGAACAAGAATTTGTTAAGATCAGGAAGAATTTGAAGGAAGCACAGGATAGGCAAAAGAGTTATGCAGATCTGAAAAGAGTGCATAAGGAATTTCAGATTGGGGATCATGTCTACTTGAGAGTGAGACCCAAGAAGAGTTTCAAGAAATTGGGAAGTTGTGCCAAGTTGGCACCAAGATATTGTGGGCCATTTTAAGTCCTTGATAGGATAGGGCCAATTGCATTAAGAATTGCATTTCCCGCTAACATGAAAGCTCATAATGTTTTCCATGTGTCTTTTCTTAAGAAATATGTACATGATCCTAATCATATCACTGATTGGCATGTGATACAGGTGGAACTAGAGGGAGAGTTCCAGGTGGAGCCTACATGCATCCTCGACAGGAAGGTTACCTTGCTCTGGAACCGGGCCATAGGGCAGGTAAAGTTGCAATGGAGGCACCTTATCCTAGAAGAGGCCACATGGGAGTTGGAGGATGCCATGAAAGAGGCATTCCCATTTTTGTTCAGTTTTGAGAACACCGAGGACGGTGTTATTTTAAGGGAGAGGGAGTTGTAATACCCCATTTTTCCCTTGATGTATATTTGTCTTTGATGTAAATACTGTGTATATAAAGAATGTGTATTTGTCCTAGTGTGGAGCTCAAGGCCAAGGCCCCACTAGTGGATGTTTAAGTTTATTTCTTAGGCAAGTATTTGGACAGTTGATTATTCATGGGTTGCTAAGCCATGGAAAAATGTAAATGATGTAATTATTACTGAATGAATAAAATAACCAAGAAGATGGCTAAGGAGGCAACGAATGAGAAAGGGCCATGTGTATCCACTAGGGAGAGGTGCGGGAGTTTGGAATTGGTTTCCCATATTCCCACATGTCTGACTAAGAACCCATGGGAAATCTTTGCTGACATTACTGCAACTGTAGTGCGTGGTTGAGAAACATGATGGCTGAGGCCGCTGGAGTATGGAGCATGCCTGCGATTTCGTATGGTAGGGTATGGCTTTGATCACTTGAGCATAACGACACTCAATCGCCTGGGAGAACTCGTTGAACCTGTTTGACTATCCAGGAGGGGGAGGGATTCATTCATTCATTCATTCATATAGACATTCCCCACTACTGACTCACGCATGGACTCGCCCCTAAATGCACTTTCCATTCACAAGCCATCGACCCTTGCAGAGAATTCATTCCTGTATTTCTTGTATACACCAAACCAATCCGTGGAGAGGGAAACCTGAGGGTAATCGTGCTTCCCGTGTGGGAGAAAGAGCCCGAGAGTTGATAACAGTAACCAACCTGTGTGCAAAGACCAGTTACAGGGACAAAGTGGTATTGATAGAAGATGTTGCAGAGTGGTATTGGCGAAGGGGTCGTGAGGAAACCCCAAGCCTAGTAACGAATTAGTTGTTGAACCATGGGAGAGAGTTGGGTTAAACCCAGTGAAGGCTATAGTCTCAATGAACTAGTGACTAGACTTTTCTATGCCCATCTTGGAATAGCAATGGAAGGGAAGACCATGAGAGACTGTGTAGCAGTGATAGGATCTTCCTTGTGTTGGATGTGGTAGGTATTGTGGGTGCCAGTTCGGCTGAGAGTGACTGGACCTTTCTATGCCCATCCTGGAATAACACTGGAAGGGAGGATTCCTTGAGAGACTGTGTAACAGTGTTGTAGGTATTCCTTGTGTTGGATGTGGTAGGTATTGTGGGTGCCAGGTCAACCGAATGCTGAGATTCTTGCAGCTCTTTGGTTGAGCTCACTGGCTTAGCAACACCTTCCTTATTGTCACTGCATTGCCTGATAAACCACTGTAGGTTGGCTTAGCATGGGTAGGAGCCCTGGAACGCTTGATAAACCCAACTACAGGCTGGTTTAGCATGAGAATGGAGCCTTGACTATGAGAGAACCTGTTAGCCCTCCTTAGTGGATACACTGCCCAGCTTGGGGGTGATCTCTCAGTTGAAATAGTATAGGCTGGATAGAGATCTAAGGTTGGGTGGAACGTTGCTCTCACTTAGCCAGTTGCTTCGTAATTGAAAGATAAGTATTTCTGTTATGGTAAATGATGTTGTTTCATTGTTGTGATGAATGCTTGTGTATAATTATGGAACTGTGGAATGTATGAATATGAATGAGACTGACATGAAGTCATATATAGGCCTGAGTAAGAGGTTGAATTCACTGTTGTATGTATATCTTATATTGCATGAGTTAATGCCATGTAATTCTTGCATAAGATAGATGTGTGGATTAAATCTGTGAATGCATTTTACATGTTTTAATGAATGATAGTGTTTCATTATTGAAGATGAATGTTTATGCATAACTAACCTGTGAATAAGATGTATATTTACACCTGATCCTAGAGAAGGAAGAGAACCGTGGAAGTCATTTCACAAACCTATGTGGATCAGATGGAATGGAAGATCTTGGCAGGTTGAAGGTTGGAAGTGTCTAAGTGGGGATATAGATAGAACTTCAGAGAAGGAAATGAGGAGTTTAGATACCTCACCTGATTAGAGGATTCTACCATTGCACAGATCTCTCCAAGAGCTTTCCAACAATACCAACCTTGCCCTGTTTAGATGCTGGAGGAAGAAGTTATGCGTCTTTGAAGAATTGATGAAATTCCGTTATAGAGGCAGGGTTCTACACGCATGGTTCCACCATTGCAGGTTGCGGGTTATGGGATCACCAAGTTCAAAACTATATGTGTTTTGGGTTTCCGCAATCCCGCATCCGCAATTGCGGGATGCGGGTTGTGGGATTAGCTATTTGCGGGTTGCGGGATCATCAAGCACATGTTTGCATATTTTGGGTTTCCGCAATTCTGCATCTGCAATTGCGGGTTGCGGATTGCGGGATGCGGGTTGTGGGATCTACTGTTTGTGGGTTGCGGGATCGTCGAGTGCACGTTTTCATATTTTGGATTTCCACAATCCCACATCCGCAATTGCGGGTTGCGGATTGCGGGATGCAGATTGTGGGATCGTCAAGTGCATGTTTTTGCATATTGGAATTCCGCATTCCCGCTTCCGCAATTGCGGATTGCGGGATTCACTATTGCGGAATGAAGGTTGCAGATTCGAGCTCTCCTGACTGTGTGTATGGGCACTCAGTCGATGTTTTGGGAGAAAAAAAAATGGATCATGGTCTCCAATGGCCAGGTAAGTCGGTGGGGATGTGACACACATGAAGAAACCCCAAGCATGGTGTAAGTACTTTTGGAGTACCCCAAAATATAATAGTCTACTCAACTCACCTAAGTCTGAAGGGTGTTCAGGGAAGAGTACCTTTTCTTGGAAGGAACATCCATGACCTTTTTTTATTGGGGTGATTATTGAGGTGGAGGACGTTACTTCTCTTTTTCTTAGTGTGCTACAAATGAAGAGACAATTGTCACAAATGGATTTGGATATGGAGGCTGGGAGGATGTCGAAGGGTCCATGTTGGTTAGATGACATGCCTCCATTTCTCCATCCCACTATAAAGGCTTGTGATGGTATTTACCTTTTTGTCCTACATGAGACTTTAATGCATTGGGTAGGAATGTGCTTCATTTCAAATCATTCCATACATCTAAAAGTGACTTGTTCATAGTTCATATTTGGGTCTAGGTAGAGCTTTTGACAACACAATTCATTTATGTATAAATATGTTATTGAATTCCATGTCTATACATATGCACACATATATGATGGTATTTTGTATCCTCACTTTTGAAAGGAAATTTCCATAAAGAATTTCCAATATTTCTTAGGAGATCATATCCCTAAAAACGCAAAGGGAAGATAGGTAGTCTTACCTAGGTAAGAAGCATGGAAATAGATTTTGAAGAGGGGTCCAAGGTTTCATGCAAAGATTATATTTTCCCCAAAACCACAAGCTATGGTTCTAGATTTGATTTGTATCCTTAGCTTCGCCAAATTCTACTATGAAGAATCACTTCTAAGTGTAAGAGATTCATTGGTGAATATCTATAATATTTGGCTAGAGGCCATTAAATATACAAATCAATCAATTTTCTTTATAGAATGTTGATATCTCTATTGCATCCTTTGCTACAACTTGGAGGGTGATAGATATTTATTAATATCCATATGGATACTTTGAAGGAATCCACTTGGGTAACCTTGTATGATTGCATTCTTGAAGGAGATATCATGAGTCCTTGCTCCTTTAAGAGATGAACCAACCTAGGAAAAATCTTGGAGCTGAAAATAGAAAGAGAGATGTCATCATAATGTGAAAATACTAGGCCCGTAAAGAGAAAGGATCTAGCATGGCAAAAGAGGGAACCTGCAACAATAAATTAGGAGGGAGGGGAGAGTTAAATGGAGGGGCTAAAGGTGAGGGGAGGGAGGGGAGAGTTAAATGGAAGGGCTAAAGGGGCCATATGTTTCAATGAAGGATAATATCAAGGTCAACATATCAAATGGTTTATTAAAATAATAGATATTTTAATATTTTTGTTATTAGAAAAATTATAATAATATTTTAAAATTATATTTAATACAAGAGATATAAACTATTATGAAAAGAGAGTTTAAATTAAAAAAATTAAAATAAAAATAATACAATAAAACATTTGTCAATATCAACTTATCAATACTTTATTAAATGACAAGATATTTTAATAATAATTTTATTTTTTTTCAATTTACAATGCCTACCACTTTGGTGAGTGATAAAACATTTGTCAATATCAACATATCAATACTTTATTAACTCACAAGATATTTTAATAATAAATTATTATATTTTTTTTTCAATTTACAATGCCTACCAGGTGAGTGATAAGGATAAAACCAAACACATAACCACTTACATTAAAACTAAATTTGATTGACAAGAGAGAGAGAGAGAGAGAGAGAGAGAGAGAGAGAGAGATTATTGTATTGAGAGTAGCAAGGTGCTCTACAGCCTAGTATGGTAGAGATGTTGTCAAGTTCCTAATGTTGTGCTACCAAAAACAAAAATCCATATCGGCACATAAAAAAAAAAGCATAGATCAATCTTAAACACAAATCTATCAAGCAATTACACCTTAATAAATTGGATCCCTCTTGGTGCTTGATATATTCGAGTTTAAGATGGACATATGCTGGTAATTATTAACAAATATAAACTATCATTAACTCACATCGAAAATTCGCTTGAAAATGAGATGATCTGTTATAATAGAGATCACGAGTTCAAAACACCCCAACTTACCCATGCATACCACTTTTCAATTTCCATAGTTAAAAAAAATAAACTATTATTAAAAAACTTATTTTTTATAATATTTACATTTATGTATATTTCACAAAACAAGCTCATCCATATAAATACTCTCGCTTGAAAATTTTAAATATCACTAAATTAAAATAAGTATTTAGTATTGAATAAAAAACAATATTTTAAATTTTAAAATATTTAAATAAAAATTATATAATGTTATAAAAAATAATAATAAAATATTTTTTAATTATAATGAAATTTAAATAATATTTTTGTTAATATAAAATAACATTATATTACATTACCATAAAAAAAATTAATAAATATTAAAATAACTTAATATAATATTTTTAATAATTATGATTAAATTTTACAAATTTTATTGAAAGTATTTTCTTATACGTACTTATATTTATCTATAATATGTTATATTTTTATTTTCCATCTTTTTAATAATTTAACTTAAATGTGACAATTCAAAACCTCATTTAGATAATTTAACTAAAATGTTAAATAATGATATCAATCAAGTTTTTATTACTATAATGTAATACTCTAAGACTTTTTTATTATTTTTAATTTAATATTTATTTGTGATGTTTTGAGTTATTTAAAAATTCAAAGATACTTACAAGAGGTGTGAGTGACATTTTGCATAACAAATTATTATTTTATTATTAATAAAATAAAAAGACACTTGGAGAATTCAGTTAAAATGAGGGGACACCACCATGACACAAAGAACATGTGTAAAGCAAGAAAATGATATTTTTACCAATTAAATCCAATCTAAAAGCTCAACTACCAAATAAAATCCTAAATCATAGGGATTGATGAATTTATTGAAGATTTGATTGTGATGGCACAAGACCTAGGCAAAACTATATATATTGGTGCACTGAGGTAGCATGGGATGTAGTGTTGTGCATAGAGGAACTGTGTTGAGTATTCTCTCTATTCATAAGTCCATCATTGCTTGTTACAAATTCTGAGAGAGAAAGAGTTTCATGTGGAAGTGTTGCTTGGCGTTCTAGTACATGGTGGTGATCCAGCTCAAGAGTGGAGCTGGGCAAACAATCTAGTTACTCTCTCCAATAATTAAGAGGAGTTGATTCTCCAAAGAGCTAGTTTCATTGTTGCAAGTAAGTATATATAATAAATAATTTACAATAATGTATAAGTGATTTTAAAATATAAAAAATTGAAATATTACACTCAATAAATATGTTAAATATGTTTTCTATACCTAAAATATTGCAAGATATTAGTTTTATTAAATACATTTAAGGTTTTTTCTTTTTATTTCTACATTTTCAAAAATTAGAGTTGTTACATATAAAATCATTTTTTTATAAGAATTCATCAATCATGTATTAAAAAATTCCTTGTAAGTGTGATGACACTTATAAATCTTATTATTTTAATTAAAAATATTTAAGTTAATATTTTAATATTTATAATATAATATATTTTTAAATTAAATTATAATTTATACCTTAATATTTAAATAATATTTTTTCATATTTAAATTATGATAAATATCATTATATTTTAATTAAAATTATTTAGGTTAATATTTTAATATTTATAATATAATATATTTTTAAATTAATTTATAATTTATAACTTAGTATTTAAATAATATTTTTTTATATTTAAGTTATGATAAATATCATCGTTAGATTTTAAGTATCTTTACGTTCAAACTTCAAAACCAAGCATACTAAATAAATTTGGCAAAATTAAAATAATGCTTATTCAATTTTTTAAATAATTTTTTTCTCATATATATATTATATTAAATTATAAATTTTATAGATTTAAATAATGTTTAAAATATAATTAAAATATATAATACTTCTAGTGTAATCTCATCATTGAAATTTTTATATTGGAATTTTTACTAATTATGTTAAACGTAATAGCATAAATATAATTCTTCTCATTAATATAGATAATTGATTATGACGATCATAAACGTTAATTATAAAAAAAAACTAACTTTAATCTCACCATATATTAATCATATATGAATATGTTTATATTATGAATTTTATATATTTATATTAATAATATATCAATATAGATATGTTTATATTACATTAAACTATGAATTCTATACATTTATATTAATCATATATGAATACGCATATAGTAATCATATATGAATACGAATATGCGTATATTACATTAAAATATATAATATATTTTGAGTCATTTCATTATTGAAATTTACTAATTATGTTAAAGGTAAAGCATAAATATAATTCATCTTATCAAATTAAATAATTAAATTATGATGATGAAAAAAATTAAGGTTCACTTAAACAAATTTTGGTTTTAAATACTAATCATATATAAGTATGAATATATTTATATTACATTATGAATATGAATATGAATTTTATACATTTATAATAATAAATAAATATAAATATGTTGATATCATATTAAACTATGAATTCTATACATTTATAATAATCATATATGTATTTATAATAATCATATATGTATGTCTATATCACATTAAAATATATAATAGTTTTTGAGTCATCTTATTATTGGAATATTTACTAATTATGTTAAAGATAAAGCATAAATATAATTATTTTTATTAATGTAAATAATTAGATGATAATGATGATGGTGATCAAGATCCACTTAAACCAACTTTGATCTTAAATACTTATCATATATAAATATATTTATATTACATTAAACTATAAATTATATATAGTTAAATAATAATTAAAATATATAACACTTTTTGAGTCATCTCATTAGTGAAATTCTTATTAATTATGTTAAACCTAAAGCATAAATATAATTCTTCTCATTAAATTAGATAATTAAATTATAAAAAAATTATAACGATAATGAAAATGGAAACCAACTTTAGTATCAATAAATACTAATCATATATATGAATATGTTTATATTATGAATTTTATATATTTATATTAATAATATATCAATATAGATATGTTTATATTACATTAAACTATGAATTCTATACATTTATATTAATCATATATGAATAATATGAATACGCATATAGTAATCATATATGAATACGAATATGCATATATTACATTAAAATATATAATATATTTTGAGTCATTTCATTATTGAAATTTACTAATTATGTTAAAGGTAAAGCATAAATATAATTCATCTTATTAAATTAAATAATTAAATTATGATGATGAAAAAAATTAAGGTTCACTTAAACAAATTTTGGTTTTAAATACTAATCATATATAAGTATGAATATATTTATATTACATTATGAATATGAATATGAATTTTATACATTTATAATAATAAATAAATATAAATATGTTGATATCATATTAAACTATGAATTCTATACATTTATAATAATCATATATATATATGTCTATATCACATTAAAATATATAATAGTTTTTGAGTCATCTTATTATTGGAATATTTATTAATTAATGTTAAAGATAAAATATAAATATAATTATTTTTATTAATGTAAATAATTAGATGATAATGATGATGGTGATTAAGATCCACTTAAACCAACTTTGATCTTAAATACTTATCATATATGAATATATTTATATTACATTAAACTATAAATTATATATAGTTAAATAATAATTAAAATATATAACACTTTTTGAGTAATCTCATTAGTGAAATTCTTATTAATTATGTTAAACCTAAAGCATAAATATAATTCTTCTCATTAAATTAGATAATTAAATTATAAAAAAAATTATAACGATAATGAAAATGGAGACCAACTTTAGTATCAATAAATACTAATCATATATGAATATATTTATATTACATTAAACTATGAATTTTATACATTTATACTAATGAGATGAATATGAATATATTATATTACATTAAATTATGAATTCTACATTTAAATAATATTTAAAATAGTAATTAAAACATATGACATTCTTTGAATTATCTCATTATTGAAATTTTTACTAATTATTTATATTAAAAGTAAAGCATAAATATATATTTTTTAAATAAATTAGTTAATTAGATTATATAAATATAAATATGAAATTACAATAAAACCAACATTATACAATGTTAAGAAATAATTTTTTTAATTAAATTAAATTATATATATATATATATAAATATGAATATAAAATTATAATTAAATTTTTTTTAGTTAATTCGATTATATAAATATAAATATGAAATTACAATAAAACCAACATTATACAATGTTAGGAAATAATTTTTTTAATTAAATTATATTATACATATATAAATATGAATATAAAATTATAATTAAAAAAAAAAATTTATACAATGTTATGAAATAATTGTTTTTAAGAAAAATCAAAATAAGTAATTTTTTTGTTTTTTATAAAATTGTTAAATCAATATATAATTTAATAAAAATAAATAAAAAATAATTATTTATTTATTTAATTATATAAAAAAATTATCTATTAAATATTTAAATTAAATTTTAAATAATTAATATATATAAATAAATAAATAACAAAATAGAACTCAAATTTGAGTTATCATATTTTCTTCATGCTCTAAGTAATTTTTTTAATTTATTTCGATTAACAAAATTAAATATACTCATGGTCACATAAAAGTGAAACTAGCAATAAAAAATTAAGAGAATAACATATTTATATAATAAAAGTATTCATATTCAAAACTAAGTTTAATGAGTAATCTTTTCAAAGAAAAGCATATGTTCGTTTGATATTTTTGAACCCAGACATCCTATTTTCGAAAACATTTAGTGTCATTGATGTGATATTTATTTTGCAAGTAGAAAATTCAAAATGATGCGTATCTAATCTTATAAATGATTATTAGTTAATTTGCTGTATTTATATTATTTTGAAAAGAATTAAATATTGAATATAATGTTTTTTTATTTTACCAACTTCACATCATATTAATGTGGTATAAAAGTGAATGTCAAATCATAAGCACATATATAATTAAATATATATACATATATTAGGTGGATTTGAATATATTTTTTAAGAATATATACATATTAACGAAAAATGAAAAACACAAAAATTTATAAAAGTATTAATATTTGAAAAAAATATTATGTATATATGAGGTTTATTTATCTATTTGTTTATGGTTTAAAATAAAATGGTGAAAATGTAATTTTTTTAGAGTTAAATTTTAGTATTCTATTTTTTTTCATAGTGAATATGATATTAAAGAAGTAAATAGTTCCCCGGATCGGATGTTCACTCTACATCATTGTAATAAATCCCTAGTTTCTAAGTGTAAATTTTTTATATTTTTACCATTAACATTAACAATGAAGTGTGAGCTACTCATCGTATAGATTATTCATAATTCTATGAGACACATCTACATAAGCATTTAATATATATATAGGAACTACTGCTTCCCAAGGTACACTTACAAGTAATTATTCTCAACAAAACTTTACATATAATTAAGAGACATGTTTTCACAAAGAAATCATTTGATATAAACATAACATTGGAAACTATCATAATCCTTCGTATATAAGAGAAACATCCTCAAGTAAATTTTATGGTTAACATAAAATAAACAAGGAACTATCATTCATCTTTGCACAAGGATATAAACAACAAGCCAACATATTTAGTAACACATAATCGAGACAAATAATGCTGAAACATAAAATCAAGAGGACACAAAAGAGACACGACAAAGGAAGACCATTTTTGACGTGGTTCACTCACTCCTTGGACTACGTCCACAAAAGATTGCGTTTTATAAAAAGATCCAAAGAAGTTACAATTTGCAACCTGGTAGTTGCGATATCAAATCTCCTCTTTCTCGGCCCTTTCTTCTAGAGAGTAATTTTACATTCTTACTTCCATCAGAAATATAAATATAACATGTATCATGGAAATCTTTCATGAACACGAACGAGATTGGTCAAAACTATGTCTTTTCTATACTTCTCGAGTGCCACATGATAATCATTCCTTTGAGTTCATGCATGGCTTTTAACTATTAAGTCTTAGATTTATTTTGGCTTTTAACTATCAAGTCTTAGATTTATTTTAACTATTATGGAGATTCTTCAAGAATCTTTAACATAGGTCGACTTCTTCTAACACATTTATACTTAATAACTTTCATTAATAACTTTCAATATACAAACATATTTATAAATATGAACCCATGCTAAATATTCTTCTAAGACCCTTTCACTATCATTTGTTTAATCATTTATACGAACTTCCTCTTCAAGGCTAGAGGCCTTTTATTCATCTCCTTACTTTGTAATATTTACTTTCAAATTATAAGAATTAAAGTCTTACCAAGAATTTATAAAAGGGGGGGGTCTATACTACCGTGATTACCCTAAGTCGCAATTCTCCCATCAAAGAGTAGTGGATAAGCAGAGTAATTACTTGCCTAAACTACCATGATTTCCATATCGCGTTCATCTATCAAAATCGCATTATCTAAGTCGAGATGATAAAATGACTGCACGTTACCATATGTGACACACATAAATTAATAATCTATATGACCACACATTCCAGAATTCCTAAAGAGAGTCTCCTAAGGTCTTTATACTAATCGAACTTATTAAGAGCTCTTACATTTAACCATGTTAAACAAGCACTAAAACTTTTATCATGAAATCTTTATTTAGGGGTTTCAAATCCACCTCATCGAAAATAAGGTTGGTACTAATCTACTCTCGAGAGTGGGAATGAGCCAAAGGTCATAATATATATACACCCCATACTTATGTCAACTAGAAAAGAGAAGGCAAGGGTGTCTTCTTATAAACTATCAAGTGACATCCCCCTACACATAAAAGAAAGGTGTCTTGCGAGCAGTAAAAAGTTCATCTATAATCCAATGCTATCAACCAACCCTGAACCCTATATGCATATCCATGTATATATAACAACCGGAAACTCTGAGACAGAGCTCCACTTACATACATTACATGATATGTTAATAATATAAATGCGTACATCATCCTATGCTAAGCATAGCTCGACCTAAGTTAAGATACAACTGTATCATTCGATTTTACCGAATTCGCCAAAGAAAAGTAGAGGTTAAAAAAAATGCTACCTCTGTCTAACTAAAAATATGCAAGACTGTGCTATAATAGTAAATTCATTACTGTAAGAGATTGTTCACCTGAGCGTGAGCTCTGCCTAGTTAAGGTATCCAGGGATCTTGATATTAACTGAGCGAGCTCTGTATAGTGAAAGAATTACATGCCTAGATCCTGGCATGAGTTGAGTTTGAGATTTGTCTAAAACAAGGTAAGCCGAAATCACAGTAAGAGCTGGGCGTGAGATGTGTTTACCTAAGATATGTCGAGATGTCATTACTAGAGATCAATACCATGATATACTAGGATCTTCAGTCTACTGAAAACATGCCGGAAATATAATGCAGAGCCTATGCAATTTCTTTTGTGAGAAATATGTGCAGCGAAAAATACATCGAATGATGATCATTTTCTAAAATGTAAAATACAGAGTTTTACGCAAACCCTTTAGTGAGAATTTGTGCAGAGATCTATGAAGCAACTAAGAAGACTCATACCAGAGGTCAACCGCAGAAAAAAGGTTCTGAATCTGATTTATTCCTGCAGAAATGCGCCCTTCAATCCTTTTTTCGCGCATTGTGTAGACTTGCTCCCTCATCTAATGGTATATGTAACAATCAAGAGTTCAACATCGTTTTGGAGACTCCACTCTACTTTGGAGAGTCTCCCCGCCAAGTGGAAAATGATTGAGCGTGTGGATTTGGAGATGCCAAGTGGTAGGTAAGGTTCTCTAAATTAAGGTTCGGTTTCCTCCCAGAAGACGACAGCTGTTCAAGGTAGTAAAGGTAGGTTTTTTAGGTTGATGACAGATAGCCGCTGTTTGGTGAGAGGGGCCTTACCAAGGAGACAAACTTCCTTAACAAACTCAATTCAACCCAAAAAAATACTCCAAAATGAAAATGGAATTCGCGATCCATTGTTAGGTAGGTAGTCGTATGAATATTTTATATGGACTTTGCCATATGATTTCCCATGCTAGTACATATACTAACAATTCATATGAATAAAGTCATATGGTCTTTCCTTTTGTATTATATGTATTCCATTTGAAATCTATTTTCTTTATAATAGGATGTATATAAATATTTTTTTTTATAACTTTACTTTACACATATATTCCTATATTGCTTTCCGATACTTTCATATATTTAAATCATAATCCTTTCTTTATAAAGTAAATTGCCACCAATCCTCCTAGCCCGGTGGATATGAGAGAACCCTCAAATGGTTTTTAACCTCCTTTCTCTCCCAGTCTGGTTGGAGATAAGACTAATATGTAAATTTATTTTAGGGTAATTCTTATGTGTCTTTTCCTAGATGAGTTCAATTAATAATCATTCTTGATCTTGCTTAGGATTATCTAAGTGAATTTTAAAGAATGTTAATGTTCATTCAAGTGTTCGTGGCGCTAGAACTGTATCCGTCATCGACTCATGGCCTACTAGCCATAGACTTCTCCTCTAGTGGCTTGGTTTCCCGTCGTTTAATTGAGTCCTCAACCTTTAGTCTCTTAAGTTTTTCAATGACATTTACAACTTTACGAAACTAGCATAACGATACTTTTGAGTTCCACTGGTGGGGCCTTGGCCTTGAGCTCCTCACCAGGGCCATTTACAATCACAACAATTTATTTACATTAGGTTGCTAAAGGAGGGGTGTTACATACTCCTCTCCTTTAGAATAACACCGTCTTCGGTGTTCAAACTTCTTAGCAAATCGCCCATTATTCTGGATTCTTCTTTCTTTTATCACTTGTCGTCTCTTCTTTGGTTTTCTTGTTCATCTTTGAATCTTCATGATCTTCACAAGTCTTTATGGTTCGCACTTCTTTCACAACTTGTACATTGTGCAACTCCTACAAGATTCTTCAGCATAAAGTAATTATACCCTTTGCATTCTTTAAACATAAGGTAAGAACAAGTCTCTTGGAACACCTTATCGTTCATAGGTTAGCATCATGTACTTTGCAAATTTTAAACAAAAAATTTCTAACATTTAGCATTCATCCTCATCCTCGAGGACATCTTTTCTTACTCAAGCATTCATAACATTTACACACAAAGGTATCCAATAGTCTAGTTACAAGACAAATCATTAATATTTGTTATATCATAAAACCTTTCAACAACACTTTGTTGATTATCAACTCTCCCATGAGTTTGGAATTTCAGCAGTTCCTCTGTTGTACACGGAACTCTTCCTTGAGTTATGTTCTTTTGAAACTCAACAAATCGAACCTTGCAAACAAAATACTCTCTGTAAACTCAATAGAATAATTAGACAGTCTCACTCTGCAACTCATTAGTTAGCATTCCCCTCATTGAATCTTCTTATGTGCAAATCACAAGGAAAAATCCAGGAGGCTCTTGCCCAATTCGATGGATTAAATTTTCCTAGGTCTTTGGCTCAGTTTAACATTCAATGAGCCACCTGCTTTGTTCCACTTCCATGGGGAACATGACCACATTTTTAGGGAAGTTGCCTCCTACAACTGCTAATGAGTGAGTGCAAGGTGCAGCCATCCTGTTTGAGTCCAGGAAATATTCTTTTTCCCCTCAAACCTTCTCGTTTGAGTCCAAAAAATATTCTTTTCCCATCAAACCTTCTCATTTGAGTCCAGGAAATATTCTTTTCCCCTCAAACCTTCTCATTTGAGTCCAGGAAATATTTTTTTCTCCTCAAACCTTCTTGTTTGAGTCCAGGAATTTTACTTAGTAACAATCATTTATTATTTCTTTCATGCCACATGCAACATAATAACAAAATATTATTTACTTAACATATTCCATGCATTTCACACATCATCAATCATAAGTCTTACCACCAATCGTGATTCTTAAAATCCTACAATCCAAAAAGGTAAAATAAATCATTTCTTACTCTTTGAGCGATTTAGCTCAACTTATCTATATAAGTGTTTTTATCATCAACATTCATCTTTGATCATATCATTAGTCGTAGTTAAGAGCACTTCCTGAAAATGTTAGTATAAATAACAATTTTCTTTGCTTCAATTGCTTAACAATTGAACCCATTAGTTCCATAGCATTATACACATGCTCGTTCAATTAACTATGCATCCTCTTTTCTTCATCCTGATGTAAGCTCTTCAACATCCTTAATGTGAGTCTGTGGTCAAATTTGCTGAACACATGTTAGTTTCATAGTTCAAACATTTAGTTACATATAGATTTATTTTGAATTGAGACTTATCATATAAAGATCCCATGCTCAACCAATCACAACAAGATTAGCACTCTTCTAAAATCAAACTATTAACAAGATCTTGATACTCATTAATCTCTATTAGAAAATATAACTTACTCTGCCTGGGGTTTATCATAATGCATTTTAAAAATAAGATTAGTTTAACCCCTAGGGACATTGCTTGCAAATTCATACAATAATACACCTTTATCCAATAAGAAATTCTTGAATGAAATACAATTGATGTTAAGTAATGAATTCTTTAACCTTGTAACAAATTGACGATTTTTCATAAGAGTAGTATTCAAACACATCATCACATGAATTTGCTCACATCTATAACTTGTAATCTAGTATGTCAAATTTATTTTGGCTATCAATACTCATGGATAACAATTACTTAGGTGACTCCATACCATTGGTTTGACTAAAAGAATGACAACATATCCTTTAATAAGCATACTATTAAAAACCTAAGTAAAAGATATATATTCTGTTATCGCTATTTTGAGGACCAACTTTTCATTTCAAAGATTGCACTAAGTAACTATGACTTCTACCAACAAATATTTTATCTGATCATCTTCTATCGTGTCTACGAAGGCAATATTTTCTAAAAAGCATTGTCGTAACAACTATGCATTGAATCTGAAGGTGTTCAAGTGACTTGCCTATTCAAACAAACTTTACTTCTTTGGAGTATACTAATAAAACTATACTCTTTCACCTGGTGATGCTCATAGATAATACTCTTAGAAATACTTGATAGAAAAATAGGACTAAAATGCGGAATTAAATGATATTTCTATGAGATTTTGAAAATACTTATTCATCGACATGTTTCACCACACTTTTTATAATCCTTATCTCTTTCTTCTAGACTAGTACTTTTATTGAAGGACAGTTATGAATCAATAATCCTATATAAAAGATTATGACGCTTCTATTCCTTCTGACAAAGTTAATAAATCATGATATTGAAATCATTACATTTCACATGTACTATAATTATATCATGTTTCATGGTAATACTATTCAATCATGTGTGTACCTATAACTTTTTATCTAGTAAGGAAAACTCATACATAACTCACAATTTTCATGAGGAAAACAAAAATATACTCATCTTTACCCCTTGGAGAAACTCAAAGTTGAACTCGAATAACATTTCCCCCTCGTCGAGTATAGTCGATGCATCAAACAAAACAAGAACAACCTTGATTAGTCCTAAAACTTATTTATCTCGTGTTGAGCCCATTAGGCCCGAGTGCTCAAAACTAGCGCTCTGATACCATATCTAACAAACCCCTAGTTTCTAAGTCAGTAAATTTTGGTAATTTTTTTATATTTTTACCATTAACATTAACAATGGAGTGTGAGCTACTCATCGTATAGATTATCAATAATTCTATGAGACACATCTACATAAGCATATATATATATATATAGGAACTACCACTTCCCAAGGTACACCTATAAGTAATTATTCTCAACAAAACTTTACACATAATTAGGAGACATGTTTTCACCAAGAAATCATTTGACATAAACGTAACATTGGAAACTATCATAATCCTTCATATATAAGAGAAACATCCTCAAGTTATCCATGACAAGTTACATCTAATCCAAAACTCATTTATATACATGCAATGATTACCAAAACCACACATAAAAGATACTCACGAAAAAGAAACGTTTTATAGTTAACATAAAATAAACAAGGAACTATCATTCATCTTTGCACAAGGATATAAATAACAAGCCAACATATTTAGTAACACATAATTGAGACAAATAATGCTGAAACATAAAATCAAGAGGAAACAAAAAAGACACAACAAAGGAAGACCATTTTTGATGTGGTTCACCCACTCCTTGAGCTATGTCCACAAAAGGTTGTGTTTTATAAAAAGATCCAAAGAGGTTACAATTTGCAACCTAGTGGTTGCGATATCAAATCTCCTCTTTCTCAACCCTCTCTTCTAGAGAGTAATTTTACATTCTTACTTCCATCATAAATATAAATATAACGTGTATCATGGAAATCTTTCATGAATACGAACAAGATTGGTCAAAACTATGTCTTTTCTATACTTCTCGAGTGCCACATGATAATCATTCCTTTGAGTTCATGCTTGGCTTTTAACTATTAAGTCTTATATTTATTTTAACTATTATGGAGATTCTTCAAGAATCTTTAACATAGGTCGACTTCTTCTAACACATTTATACTTAATAACTTTCATTAATAACTTGTATATCATTAATAACTTTCAATATACAAACATATTTACAAGTATGAACCCATGCTAGGTATTCTTCTAAGACCCTTTCACTATCATTCGTTTCATCATTTGTACGAACTTCCTCTTCAAGGCCAAAGGCTTTTTATTCATGTCCTTACTTTGTAATATTTACTTTCAAATTATAAGAATTAAAGTCTTACCAAGAATTTATAAACCGGGGGGTGTCTATACTGCCGTGATTACCCTAAGTCGTAATTCTCCCATCAAAGTGTAGTGGATAAGCAGAGTAATTACTTGCCTAAACTACCATGATTTCCATATCGCATTCATCTATCAAAATCGCATTATCTAAGTCGAGATGATAAAATGACTGCCAGTTACCATATGTGACACACATAAATTAATAATCTATACGACCACACATTCTAGAATTCCTAAAGAGAGTCTCATAAGGTCTTTATACTAATAGAACATATTAAGAGCTCTTCCTTACATTTAACCATGTTAAACCAGTACTAAAATTTTTATCGTGAAAGCTTTATTTAGGGGTTTCAAATCCACCTCATCGAAAATAAGGCTGGTACTAATCTACTCTCGAGAGTGGGAATGAGCCAAAGGTCATCATATATATATACACCCCATACTTATGTCAACTAAAAAAAAGAAGGCAAGGGTCTCTTCTTATAAACTATCAAGTGACATCCCCCTACACATAAAAGAAAGGTGTCTTGCGAGCAGTAAAAAGTTCATCTATAATCCAATGCTATCAACCAACCTCGATCCCTATTTTCATATCCATGTATATATAACAACCGGAAACTCTCAGACAGAGCTCTACTTACATACATCACATGCTATGTCAATAATATAAATGCATACATCATCCTATGCTAAGCATAGCTGGACCTAAGTTAAGATACAACGTATCATTCGATTTTACCCAATTCGCTAAAGAAAAGTAGAGGTTAAAAAAAATGCTACTAATAGTAAATTCATTACTATAAGAGATTGTTCACCTCAGCGTGAGCTCTGCCTAGTCAAGGTACGCAGGGATCTTGATATTAACTGAGCGCGACCTCTGTATCGTGAAAGAAATACATGCCTCGATCCTGGCATGAGCTGAGTGTGAGATCTGTCTAAAACAAGGTAAACCGAAATCATAGTAAGAGCTAGGTGTGAGATCTATTTACCTAAGGTATGTCGAGATCTCAGTACTAGAGATCAATACCGTGATATAATAGGATCTTCAGTCTACTGAAAACATGCCGGAAATATAATGCAGAGCCTATGCAATATCTTTTGTGAGAAATATGTGCAGCGAAAAATACATTGAATGATGATCATTTTCTAAAATGTAAAATACAGAGTTTTACACAAACCCTTTAGTGAGAATTTGTGCAAAGATCTATGAAGCAACTAAGAAGACTCGTACTAGAGGTCAACCGCAGAAAATAAGTTATGAACCTAATTTATTCCTACAAAGATGCGCCCTTCAATCCTTTTCTCACGCATTGTGTAGACTTTCTCCCTCATCGAATGGTATATGTAACAATCAAGGGTTCAACTTCGTTTTGGAGACTCCGCTCTACTTTGGAGAGTCTCCCCGCCAAGCGGAAAATGATTGAGCGTGTGGATTTGGAGATGCCAAGTGGTAGGTAAGGTTCTCTAAATTAAGGCTCGACAGCCGTCCAAGGTAGTAAAGGTGGGTTTTTTAGGTTGATGACAGACGGTTGCCATCTGGTGAGAGGCGCCTTACAAAGGAGACAAACTTCCTTAACAAACTCAATTCAACCCAAAAAAATATTCCAAACGCAAATGGCATTCACGATCCATTGTTAGGTAGGTAGTCGTATGAATATTTTATATGAACTTTGCCATATGATTTCCCATGCTAGTACATATAGATATACTAACAATTCATATGAATAAAGTCATATGTTCCTTCCTTTTGTATTATATGTATTCCATTTAAAATCTATTTTCTTTATAATAGGATGTATATAAATATTTTTTTTTATAACTTTCCTTTACACATATATTCCTATATTGTTTTCCGATACTTTCATATATTTAAATCATAATCCTTTCTTTATAAAGTAAACTGCCGCCAATCCTCCTAACCATGTGGATATGAGAAAACCCTCAAATGGTTTTTAACCTCTTTTCTCTCCTAGTCTGGTTGGAGACTAATATGTAAATTTATTTTAGGGTAATTCTTATGTGTCTTTTTCCAGATGAGTTCAATTAATAATCATTCTTGATCTTGCTTAGGATTATCTAAGTGACTTTTAAAGAATGTTAATGTTCATTCAAGTGTTCATGGCGCTAGAAATGCATCCGTCATCGACTCATGGCTTACTAGCCATAGACTTCTCCTCTAGTGGCTTAGTTTCTCATCGTTTAATTGAGTCCTCATCCTTTAGTCTCTTAGGTTTTTCAATGACATTTACAACTTCAGGAAAATAACATAACAATACTTTTGAGTTCCACTGGTGGGGCCTTGGCCTTGAGCTCCTCACCAGGGCCATTTACAATCACAACAATTTATTTACATTAGGTTGCTAAAGGAGGGGTGTTACATACTCCTCTCCTTTAGAATAACACCGTCTTCGGTGTTCAAACTTCTTAGCAAATCGCCCATTATTCTGGATTCTTCTTTCTTTTATCACTTGTCGTCTCTTCTTTGGTTTTCTTGTTCATCTTTGAATCTTCATGATCTTCACAAGTCTTTATGGTTCGCACTTCTTTCACAACTTGTACATTGTGCAACTCCTACAAGATTCTTCAGCATAAAGTAATTATACCCTTTGCAATCTTTAAACATAAGGTAAGAACAAGTCTCTTGGAACACCTTATCATTCACAGGTTAGCATCATATACTTTGCAAATTTTAAACAGAAAATTTATAACATTTAGCATTCATCCTCATCCTTGAGGACATCTGTGCTTACTCAAGCATTCATAACATTCACACACAAAGGTATCCAATAGTCTAGTTACAAGACAAATCATTAATATTTGTTATATCATAAAACCTTTCAACAACACTTTGTTGATTATCAACTCTCCCATGAGTTTGGAATTTCAGCAGTTCCTCTGCTATACACAGAACTCTTCCTTGAGTTATGTTCTTTTGAAACTCAGCAAATCGAACCTTGCAAATAGAATACACTCTGTAAACTCAACAAAATAATCAGACAGTCTCGCTGTGCAACTCATTAGTTAGCATTGGAAGAGTCTAACGCTTCGACGATTTCGCCGGAAGCATTAGACTTACTCCTAACGGTCGTTACTATCTCCTGCATCATGGGCATGCCCGCAGGGGCGAGCCTTATGCAAAGCAAACATCAATCCACGCATAACCTATGGACATAGGCCATGACCATCCATTGCATATGCCGGGCCGGCCGGGAGATGGCTATTTCCGATGATGTACCCGCTCTACTGCTCTCAATCAAGTCATGTTGTCAGACACCTGTAGTTTGATGTTGACCAGTGACCAAAAATGGGTGACCCAAAGATGCGGGAGGGAAATCGTGAATTCAAATTTTGAAAGCTGTGGAGGGAAATGTGAATTCAAATTTTGAATAAGCAGAAGGCAAGAAGGGCAAGAACTCTGGTTCTCTTCCCGTGCCTAGCTAATTTTCCCTCGATCCATCCTTTCCGAAAGGCCTTTGTTATCCCAACCAGATTCGACAGCCAGAAAAGAACAGTTGATTTCGCTTAGAGAGAGCCTGGAGGCTGGAGGTAACTGATGCAGAGCTCTTGGGGAAGACTGCTTGGGATGGTGGGTGGGGCAATGGAGACTTTTTTTGTCCAATCGACAGAAGGATGGCGAACGAATCTGTTTTCCATCTCTGGTTGGTGGGTACCGTAAGAAAGAGTGAAAACATTCTTCAACCAGCCACTTTCTTTGCAATACATCAGAGTACAGACTCCGTTAATTGGATGAACGTTTGTGTTAATGCAGCAATCATGCCGTAGCAGAAAAGAGGGACTGGATTGATCCGTTATCTATTGCAAAACATAGGAGTAGAGCTCATTCATGCCTCGCAAAGTGGGAGAATTGAGAATATTTTTTGGCCATCTACATTGCAAGCCAAGAGTGCCAATTATCCAAGCATGCCCCACCTGTTCAGAAACAGAGGCTGGGTTCATCGAGGCTCTTGGTCTCGGTAGAGAAGGGAGACCGGAATCATTGTAGAGGAGGCGTGCTTAATTGATAATCCTGCTCTGCAGCAGGAACATTGCGCTATCCTCATTCCAGCTGCAGTGATTCTTCCTCCAATTCCTCGTCAGCCCATGCAGAACGATGAAGGTATAGGAGAAGGAACCCTTGGGGAGAACAACAACATGGATTTGCATATGAAAACTCCAAGCAACTGATGAAGAGACCTCCGGGTGGGGATGCAAAATCAAACAAGACAAACACATCGACAATGTTGATCATGCCCACCTCATAGAAATCCCCCAATGGTCTGGCGATAGGAACTTGGGTGGCTCGAGACGTGCTTCATTCAGTCATCCAGTCCTTCACACAATCAACCTAGCTATTCAGTCCTTCACACCATCAACCCAGCTCAAACTCAGCCAGAGACATGCCCAGTGTGGCTGGTCTAGTAGCATGCGTCTCACGGATGAAGATCTTAGCCTCATTTTCGATGTATGTAGAGATGTAGCAAACCTTCTCTTCAGGATGTAACAGTTCGAGAAGGGGCAGAAAGCATTGATTGAAGTTTGCTCTCAAACGGCCTATCAAAGCTTAGGCATGGAATCAACCCCAACTGTGAGAAGAAGCCAAAGTGTGATCATCCCTTAGGTTCCAGGAGAACCCGCTGATCCTTCTACTGCAGCGGGACTGTCCTTCAGCAACTAGTTAGGCAGGCCGACCTTTTTGATATCTTAGCTTTTGTTATGTAGTTTTTGCTTATGTTTTACAAAGTATAGTGCCGTTAGTCTTTTGTTTAAACAACAATTTTTGTAAATTTTGAGACTAGCTAAGGTAGCTCAACTTACTTTGAACTTGCCATTAGGACTGGGATGATTTTCCATTAGTGGTAGCTAAAACCCAAGATGCTTATACTTATAACAATTTTAATACAAACCAATAATACAATTTTTAACTTACCCCCCAAACTTGATGATATTATTTTTTATTTGAATAAAATGAATGATGTATATAATAAATGTGTATTTTTAATTTTATATGTATTTTGAATAAAATTAATTTTTCATTTCATCTATTTGTATTCATATTATTATTTTTATGTGATTAATTAAAACATACGAAAAAATAAAATAAAATTTTCGTTTCATCTATTTGTATTCATATTATTATTTTCATATGATTAATTAAAACCTATCAAAAAAGTTAAACACTTTTTAAAATATTTGTTTTGTGATTTTATTTTACTAATTATTTTTCTAATTTTACAAATTGTTTTGATTGATAATGTCATTTTATATTGGAATAATATGTATAATTTATTAATGTATATTTTGCATGTAATTAATTTGTATTTATAAATTGATTTGAATATTAATGATCGATAATAACAAATAATAATTTATCAAACAAACTATTTTATTTTTCATAATGTTTTTTTTTTAATTTCAATAAAATTGATGATATATATTTTAAAATGTGTATTTTATGTATTTATATTTATAGTATTTTAATTTAATATGTTTAAATAAAATAAATATTTTTACTTTTATTTATTTTTAATAATTTTTGTTTTGAATTATATTATTCTGTATGAGTAGATTTATCGTGCCGCATGAATTATAGGTTTTTATGCTAAAATTTTACAACTAAATCAATGGGTGTTCTTAAGTTGTTTTGCCTTCACCTTCTTATTGTCTGACCAACTTTTTACATTGCTAGCTTGACAACGTGCCTAACATCTCTCATTCATGGCAGTCGATGGAACCCTACAATCAATGCATCCCTACGTGGCAAGCGTGGCATTTTCATTTTTCACTCACAACCCAATGCCTGACAGGGCTTGACAATTACTCGCTTTGATGCCTTGACCATGAAAAAATTTTGGTATTTGATAGAGTAGGTGTAATCGAGACCCAAGGTGCATGCAACACTTCACCTAGATTCGAGGTATGGCTGCAGAACAACAACAATTTAAAAGTGTCAAGTATCCCTACAGAACAACAATTTTATGTCAACCACAGAGGATGATTACTCATTTTCCATCACAGAATATAATTTAACATAAATTTCTTTGTTGTGTAGGGAATCATGTAATCGATTGGATATTGGCAATCATGCCACATGAATTACAGGGTTTTATGCTAAACTTTTATGGCTAAATATATGGGTGTTTCTAAGTTTTTTTCCTTCACCTTCTTATTGTCCGAACAACCTTTTACATTGCTTTCTTGACAATGTGCCTAACATCTCTTATTTATGGCAGTCGATGGTGATACAAACCGTTACACCAAAACCCCGAGGTGTTAGTGAAGGCCGTCCACTAGGATCTTAACATCCCACCACGCTCCGCAGTCTAGACTTTGGGCTGGATGTGCGCCCGTACGGTGGTGTCCCCTTTGCGTCGTACAAGCCTCGGGCGAACACTGCAATGTCGACGTTGCCACCCGCTCTGTGACTTGAACCTGGGTTGAGGCTCTGATACCAAATGATACAAACCGTTACACCAAAACCCCGAGGTGTTAGTGAAGGCCGTCCACTAGGATCTTAACAGATGGAACCCTGCAACCCATGCATCCTTGCGTGGTAAGCATGGCCTTTTCATTTTTCACTCACAACCCAATGCCTGGCAAGGCTTGAAAATTGCTTGCTCTGATGCCCTAAATGTAATGGGAATTTTTGTATTTGATAAAGTAGGTGCAATCGAGACTTGAGGTGCATACAACACTCCACCTAGATTCGAGGTATGGCTGCAGAACAACAACAATTTAAAAGTGTCATGTATCCCTACAGAACAACAATTTTAAGTCGACCACAGAAGATGATTACTCATTTTCCATCACAGAAGATAATTCAACAGAAATTTCTTTGGTCGTGTAAGGAATCATGTAATCAACTGGATTTTGGCAATCGTGCCACATGAATTACATGTTTTTATGCTAAAATTTTACAACTAAATCAATGGGTGTTCCTAAGTTTTTTTCCTTCACCCTCTTATTGTCCTAACAACCTTTTACATTTCTCGCTGACAACCTTCCTGACATCTCTCATTCACGACAGTCAATGGAACCCTTCAATCCATGCATCCCTGCGTGGAAAGCATGGCCTTTTCATTTTTCACTCACAACACAATGCTTGGCAGGGCCTTCCAACTACTCGATGTGATGCCCTCACCATGATAGCGATTTCGGTATTCGATATAGTAGGTGCAGTGGAGACTCAAGATGCATGGAACACTCAACTTGGATTCAAGGTATGGCTACAGAACAACAACAATTTAAAGGTGCCAGGTATTTGTTAATCCCTAAATGTGGGCACATTTCCCCCTATATTGTGGTGCATTACATTAGTTTTGATGTCGACTCTGGTCCATTAGTTGTAATTTTCATTAGTATGGTTATATTGTTATGTCATCTTGGGTCAGTTAGTTGGAATTGTGTAACATCCCAAAATTTCATAAAAAATTAAAATTTTTCAATGTAGCTTTTAATGCACATATTAACTGTGTGGAATTATAATAAATGATTCTATGTTGTCATGCTGTAAGAAATGTTGTAATGATCATAAATGTGTTGCTTTGCGACATGATAATTAATATCTATATTTCGATACTAAAGAATGTTTTTCTCAGCTCAACTATATTTTTATATTACTTATGTCAATGTTCAATCGATATAATGTTTATAAGTGCTGACGGTTGTTTTTCTATTGATGATGAAAGGGGTCCTAAGGGTACTGAGGCTTACTTAGCATTTATGCTAAAGCATTTGGACTTTCCCTTTCGCAGATTACAGGTAAGGGTGACACATCAAGTCAAGTAATACAAATATAATTTAAAGAGTACTTTCAGTTAGCCCTCAAGGGTTCTGTATATAAATTTCTAAGGTACTTATACAGCGACTTGTCTATAGTTTACATTCCAAAAGGTGAATTAGAACTTTAAAGCATTGTTTAATATAATATGTGATGCAATTAGTTGTAGAAGGATAATGTGCCTTTAAGAATCCTAAGCTAAGAGCATGATAATTTGTTTTTCCAATGCATGTGATCTACATACAAAATTGCTATGTGATTTCTTATAATAGATGATCTAGATACTATTTTCCATGCTTTTCCTAAAGTATAAACTATATATAATTTACAATTAAATTCTATATTTTTTTTTTCCTTAAAAAAAAACGTAATTTTATTTCATCTTGCGAGTACAAAATTGCATTGGATCTACAACACTCTTGAAGAGTGTAAATGCTGCTGAGTAGTATCAATAATTGCAGGATCTGCTACGAGCTTTTCAACTACACTACACATAAAAAGCAAGTACTATGGCACCTCAAAATTATAAAAAAAAAAAAACTAAAACTAAAAACCATGAACCGGGCAGCCATGAATGGCTCAAATACAATGGAAAAAACCAGCAGAAAATGCCAAAGAAAAAAAAGTGAAAGAACATGATAAGAAAAATGATTCCGGAAACCATGAAACGGACACAGTGCCACTAGCAACTACAAAGAGAAATCCCCATTCGTCAAAAAAAAAATTGCTCTCCTCGTCTGCCCACAGAAAAAAATGGCTCCCTGGCTAGGAAGCAGCCGTCGCCGTAGTCCAAAATCCGCCCACCATCGAAAACACTGCCAAGCGGCCGCCGTCAAGGAGAGCCTCCCAGGAAACTGCCCACCACCGCAGCCCCAACACTGCAGCTTAGCGATGAAGCCGCCACAGATCTGCCGCTAGAATGCATAAAGCTGCTGCTGCTGCCTAGGCATCCAACCACCTCAGCCTCAACACATAGCAGCCTTAGCTGAAGTTGCCACAGATGAAAGGCCTGCCACCAGAACGCAGGCAGTCGCCCACCATCTTCAATGATACAAGGGTAAGAAAGCCACAACGCTCAACAACCTCCGGCGTGGATCCGCCATCAATGAAGAAATATCTAGAACCCTAAGCTCTACAGATCTCAGTCGCAGTCGCCGACACCCGATCGAGGATTCCAAGCCCTTTATCAGCTTCCCTCCTTACAAATACCACCGTCGCCGCCACTGGGAAGCCAACGAAACCCACCACCCAATGGGTCACCGTGCCAAGGCACCACCAACGATCCAAAGCGGAAAGAAAAACACCTTCAGTCTACCAATATAGGAAGCAAACTCAAGGGAGGAGGAGAAGCTTCACAAGCGCATATACGGAAGCTTCTGTATTGGTGCATATACAGAAGCTTCTGTATATGCGCAGCCTCTGTATATGCACAGCTTCCATATATGTGCAGCACATATACGGAAGCATCTGTATATGAGCATATACGGAACGCTTACGGAAGCTTCCATATATGTGCATATATGGAAGCTGCACATATACAGAGGCTGCGCATATATATAAGTTTCTGTATATGGGCATATACAGAAGCTTCTGCATATACGGTGCACATATACGGCATATACAAAATGCTTACAGAAGCTTCCGTATATGCGCATACATAGAAGCTTCCGTATATGCGTTGCGCATATACAGAAGCTGCGCATATACGGAAGCTGTGCATATATGGAAGCTTTCGTATATGCGCAACTTCCGTATATGTGTAGCTTCCTTATATGTGCATATATGGAAGCTGATGGAAGCTTTTGTATATGCGCATATAAAGAAGCTTATGGAAGCTTGTGTATATGCACATATACGGAAGCTTCCATATATGCGCATATACAGAACGCTTATAGAAGCTTCCGTATATGCGCATATATGGAACGCTTATGGAAGCTTCCGTATATGTGCATATACCGAAGCTTCCATATATGCTCCGTATATGCGCATATACTGAAGCTTCCGTATATGTGCATATACAGAATGTTTATGGAACTTTCGTATATGCACATATACGGAAGCTTCCATATATATTCCATATATGCGCATATACAGAAGCTTCCATATATATTCCATATATGCGCATATACGAAAGCTACGCATATAAGAAAGATTCCGTATATGCGCAACTTCCTTATATGCGCATATATGGAAGCTTACGGAAGCTTCCGTATATGAGCATATACAGAAGCTTATGCGCATATACGAAAGCTTACGGAAGCTTCTGTATATGAGCATATAGAGAAGCTTATGCGCATATACGAAAGCTTCCGTATATGCGCATATACGGAAGCTTCTGTATATGTTACGTATATGCGCATATACTGAAGTTTCCGTATATGCGAAGCGCATATACGGTAGCATCCGTATATGCACAGTTTCTGTATATGCACAGCTTCCGTATATGCATATATACGAAAACTTACGGAAGCTTCTGTGTATGCACATATATGGAAGCTTCCGTATATGCGCATATACAAAAGCTTCCATAGATGCGCTGCGCATATACAGAAGCTTCCGTATATGTGCATATACAGAAGCTTACGGAAGCTTCTGTATATGTACATACACAGAAGCTTTCGTAAGCTTCTGTGTATGCGCATATACGGAAGCTGTGCATATACATAAGCTTACAAAAGCTTCTATATATGTGCATATACAGAAGATTCCGTATATGCGCATATACAGAACGCTTCCGTATATGCGCATATATGGAATGCTTCCGTATTTGTGCATATACGGAAGCTTCAATATATGCTCTATATATGTGCATATACGGAAGCTTTCGTATATGCGCATATACAGAAGCTTCCGTATATGTGCTGCACAGATATGACATATACAGACGCTTACGGAAGCTTCCGTATATGTGCATATACGGAAGCTTCCGTATATGCGCTTCTCATATAGGGAAGTTGTGCATATACAGAAGCTTCGCAGCTTTTGTATATGCGCATATACGGAACCTTACGGAAGCTTTCGTATATGCGCATATACAGAACCTTACGAAAGCTTCTTTATATGCACATATATGGAAGCTTCCGTATATGTGCATATATGGAACGCTTCCATATATGCACATATACAGAAGCTTCCATATATGCTCCATATATGCGCATATACAGAAGCTTCCATATATGCTCATATACAGAAGCTTATGTATATGCGTATATATGGAAGCTGTGCATATACGGAAGCTTCTGTATATGCGTAGCTTCCGTATATGCGCATATACGAAAGGTTACAGAAGCTTTCGTATATGAGCATATACAGAAGCTTTCGTAAGCTTCTGTATATGCACATATACGGAAGCTTCTGTATATGTGCATATACGGAACGCTTACCGAAGCTTCCGTATATGTGCAACTTCCGTATGTGCGCAGCTTCCTTATATGTGCATATACGAAAGCTTATGGAAGCTTCCGTATATGCGCATATACAAAAACTTACGTAAGCTTCCGTATATGCGCATATATGGAAGCTGCGCATATATGGAAGCTTTCGTATATGCACATCTTCCGTATATGCGTAGCGCATATATAGAAGCTTCTGTATATACGCATATATGGAAGATTCCGTAAGCATCTGTATATGTTGTATATGCGTAACGCATATACGGAAGCTTTTGTATATGTGCATATATGGGAGCTTCTGTATATGCGCATATACGGAAGCTTCCATAAGCTTCCATATATGCGCATATACATAACATATAGGGAAGCTTCCATATATGTGCATATACGGAAGGTTTCGTAATCGTTCCGTATATGCCGTATATGCGCAATGCATATATGGAAGCTTCTGTATATGCGCATATACAGAAGCTTTTGTAATTCAGAAGGGGTCCTAGCTTTGGGGAAAAGAGTTGGTAATTTCAGCAATGTTTGACTGCTGTGATGCAATCAATGAAAAGGGTGGGCTAATAATACCCAACACAAATGAACTTTTGGGAAGTTTCCATTCCTGATAAGTGTCCACCACAGGCTTCGCTATGACAGTCGTTTAAAACTTGTTCAACCTCGTCATGTGTGAGGCATCACCGTAAAATGGTGTCGACGCCACGTAGGTAAAGGACATCGCCAATAAGGAGGTACCATGAAGCGTGATGGCAAATGTGACGAAGATCATCATGACCGATGTTGGATCAAAACATAAGTGTTCATAGGTATACAAGTATATCACCATACCATGGGTCATCCGATGAAATGGTGAACAAGTGGTCGTCAGGAAAATTAGTGATGATTGGTGGCGCTAACAAAGAAGGTAAGCCATTCATGAGATGTTCCAAGGAAAGGGATTTGGTACTCTTAGGTGTAACAAATGTGAGGTCATATTCTTGTAGGCTAATGATCCATTTAGCCATGGGGACTTGAAGGAGGAGGCGACTCAAGAGATAGACCATGGGGTTGGAGTCTGCCACAACCGTAGTTCGGCTCATAAAAATGTAGTGGCGAACCTTCTTAACAGAGAAGATGATGGAGAGGGACAAATTTTCCTCATCGGGGTAGCATAGCGGTGGACCAGACAATGTTTGACTCACATAATAGATGGCACGTTCTTGAATATGTCATTGGATCACTTTGCTTCTTGGATTCGTTATAAAGAAATACTACAAACCATGTTTTAGTGATATAATTTTTTGAGATGTGAAAATGATAATAAATGACTTGGGTAGGGTAAATAATGTCTATTTATACTTTAAAACAAGTTACACTTAATACAATCACGACTCACTTTCACTAAAGGATGGAAACTTTTAAAAGAAAGGTAAGTCTTCATCTTAAAATGAATTAAGTAAATCCTTAGCTTTAAATATTTCCATTTAGTTAGAGTTATGAGGAGACTATTCAGGTTCTAATGAAGCTTTGTCAAATCATAATAATGAAGGAGTCCCATATTAGAGGCCTCTTTAAGTCTTGGGTTTTTAGGTCTAATTAAGTCTCTTTATGCTTGATTAAGTTGAATTTAACCCTAATTGAATACCCACATATATATAAATGCAAGAACAAAATAATCATTACATTCTAACATTAATATTCCATGGTGTAGTGATAAGGGAGGGAACTTACCCACATATATATTAATATAAGTACAATACTCACTTGTCATTGTATAGAATCCTAGATTCTTGATGGACACATATTTCCAAGTAGATGAGAGAGATTGCAAGCACCAACATAACAATAAATGTACCTTTTACTCCACTATCCATTTGAGTAGCTTATTCTTAATCTTTAAACTATCCTATTTAATCCATGTGTTTGAGTATCATATTCTTAATCTTTAAATTAATCCATGTATAATTCTTTCATATCACAAATATAAAATTACTATTTGACTTATTTTTTGAGTTATCATACACTTCACAAATATAAAATATAATCACCTTTTTAACTTATTTTTTGAGTTATCATACACTTGAAAAGAGCAATAAGATTTATATCCATGTGCAAAGTATTCAACATTACTAAATTATATTGAAAAACATATCAGAATTTTTAATGCATTGTTTATGTTGAAAAGGTTCAATGGTAGAATTTGGTGTGATTTGTAAATTAACAATATGAAGCTTTGTTAATTAACAATAGAATCCGAATGTATTAATTTATATGGAGAAAAACCTCATATAATGGTCTTACTTTTGAATGTGAAGATGAATTTGGTGTAAATTATTTGTATTTTTTGTTGTTGTTTTCATATGATATTTATTATTTTTGTATCTAGGATAATAATGTTGTTTTTATCAAATGTTTATTTTATAAGAGTGTCCATTAAATTTGATATTGAATAAAATATATAATCTTATTGATTACTTATTTTGAAAAAAATGAATCTTAAGAATGATTGAACTATGCGAACCGTGGAATACATTTATTTTGTTGATTGTAAATTTGTCTTATTCATTGATTGTTTTGAGAAGCTATACATGAATACCTATTGAAATATGTAATAGAAGTACATACATGCATTATAAAATATCTCACATTAATTTCTCTTATGGAATCACTCCATGTGTAAAGTGTTAAAATATATATTAGGCATGTCTTATGTCTTTGTAAAGGGATTGTCTTTTGGATCCCTCATAATAATCTAACATTAGAATAGAAAGAATGTTCGAATTTAAATTGAAAGTGTAATCATTGATGTTCAAAATTTTTTACTTTTGGGGTGCAAATACCTAGCACTCTAGCAAGGAAAGTTAACCATATGGGCAGTGAAGTTACCCTCCTCAAATGTGATTGTTGTTCGAAGAACACAAACCTTCATGGCAGAAGATCCACATGGTTTTCCCGGTTTTCTTGGTGTGAATGAGATTGGTCGGAGGCTAAGCCTCTCCATTATGGTGTTTAAATAGGCTATAAATCTCTCTCGGATGTTAATGGGACAATTTTCACTGGGTTGAATGTGTTACTATTGGGAAGTTTTGGGTGGGGATGCTCACTTCTTTTGAAATACCTAGAATTTTTTACTCTTGGATTCTTCAAGAAGACAGGCTGCATGGGGAAGAGATAAAGAGCACTACATTCAAGATGAAATTTTTAATATGTGGCTACAGTGATGAGAGTTGTCTTTAACAAGAAAAGTCAAAACCAAAAATGAAGATGGTGACTAGAATGTTAGGGCTTGAATTCAGTTATGTAACAACTCCAATCACTCTTGTGCAGCGTGCTCTTGTTCTGATTGATCAACATCATAGTTTTCCAAAGAGAGGGATTTTTACTCATGGCATTGTGTTTCGTCCAACATATTTTCATGAATGCTTGGAGAAAATGGGCATATTATTTGAAGTCCTTAGCAAATGCACGATCTCATAGTAATAGTGTACACAAACAACTATGTCGATTCTCTTAAATGGATGGCCATGTTCTTGTCTTTTTTCATTGCTAAATCAAACTTATTTAAGAATAAAGTTGAATCTTTGTGCTCAATGAAACTTACAACAATAATTCTTAAATCTAAATCTTTGTGCTCAATGAAACTTTCAACAATAATAGTGGTCCCAGTATAGTTTCTTCAAGGTGTAGCTTTGAAAGACTCCATGGATTGTGTTTACTCTTCCCTGAATAGATGCGACTCTAGAAAAAGTAAAAGCCACTTTTGCTTGATATCTTTCAACGCCCTTAGCTTTCCCTTTTGCGAGTCACTTAACCCAAAGGTCCAATGGACCAATACGTTTCTCATTGTTCCTTTTCCCATTTCCAAGAATCCAATCCAAATAATCCAAGTTGGGAAACGACGAATAGAAGCCCATAGTGGTTGATCTTAAGAACCACTAAAAGATGGATACTTAATATGGAGGACAAAGATATTCCTCTTGGCATGAGTTTGATTCCTACATCTTGATCAGTTTTCTTACTCTGGTTTGATAGCTTGTTTGTTTATGTGTTTATTGTTTTTTACCTTGGGCTTTATGACTATTTAATTTTGTTTGCCCTCCATGGCCAATTTTGATTGGATAGACTTTGTGCCTTCTCATGATAGCTTGTGGTGTCCTCTCAACACCTCTTTTGTAACGTTTGAATGTTTTTCTTGTATATTAATGGAAGCATGAATCACTTTATAAACATTATAAAAAACAATTCTCCCATAAAAAATCCCAACTTGGTGCCTCATACATTTCCTCGATAACTAATTGTACAAACATCGTTAGTTTTTTCTAGGCTCCAACGTGTGAAAAACTTTCCCAAGATTAGGTACCACTACAATTCTTAACCTTATGAGAAAGCCAATTAATTCCTAAGCCATTAAATGCCAATACTTTTATTGGCTAAGGCCTTTACAATGATCCTCTAAATCACATTATAGAAAAATCATTTAACAATACTTGAAGATATGTATCATACTTTCTTTAAAAATTAATGTTGCAAATTTAACTTTAATAAATAAATAAATTGTTTTAATTTCTTGAACTTTTATTATTATTACCTTAAAAGAACTAAAGTTTAAAAATTAGATCCATGTTATCTATCACACACTTATTAATCTATCCAAATTAAAATATATGTATATATGTGAAGAAGAAATTAAACCTAATTTTGTTGAGGAAACTTGTCATTTCCTATTACTATAATTTTGTTTTTTTAAATGTCATTTTAATGTTTAAATATAAGGAAAATGAAAATATCAAATATATTATAATTTTTCGTCTTTATAAAAAAATAAAAAATAATAATAAAATTGAATATAAAATGAACTTAATAAATTTATTATAATTTTTCTCTACATAAATATTATATCAATGTTGATGGAAATTTGTCATTTCTTATTACTATAATTTTATATTTTTTTGAAATGTCATTTTAATATTTAGTGAAACTAAAAATTATTATAATGTTTATCTCTAAATATTAATTTGTGAAATATGAAGAATAATTAATTTATCATACAAAAGTAAAATGATGTCCAGCCTCAATTTTCTTTAAATTAAGTATCTTCTAGTTTTTATTAACTTATAATTTATTTAAAGTATCTTCTCTTTTTTATCAACTTATAAATTTTTTTTAATTATATTAATACAAAGTATCTCTTGTTTCTTATTAACTTATAATAAATATATTATATTTATTTAAAGTATGTTTTAATTTTTATCATAGTAAAATGATGTCGAGCCTCTATTTTCTTTAAATTAAGTATCTTCTAGTTTTTATTAACTTATAATTTATTTAAAGTGTCTTCTATTTTTTATCAACTTATAAATTTTTTTAATTATATTAATACAAAGTATTTCTTGTTTCTTATTAACTTATAATAAATATATTATATTTATTTAAAGTATGTTTTAATTTTTATAGATTTATAATGTTTTTACTTTTAAAATTTGGATAATTATTTATGAAATGCAATAAATTAATGAATAGACTAAACATGCAATGATTCCACCCATTTCCTACGAGTTTGAGTTTGTTCAACAAGATCTAGATGGAATTCTTAGATTACAGGTGCATAGGAGTTTTTGAGGATATTGAATCTATTTGTGGTTTCAAAATCACAATTTAAATAACACAAAATTCAAATTGTTTGATAAAAAATTCACTTGCTCCTAATAAGCTTTGTTGTTTCAATCTATTTTTTCATATTTTATAAAATATTTTTTAACACAGAAATTCGAATAAAGTGATAAAATTCAAATTTTTAAATAATTAATTATAAAACTAAATGAGGATAATAGAAATATAAATTGGCGCCAAGATAATATTGATTACTCAAATTTGACTTCAATTTCTCTTCTTTCGCACAGTCAATTGAGTTTTGTTTGTCTAAATTTAACTTTCTCGGCACAAAACTACTTCTGTAATTCGCTTCAAGCGTGAGACAGCGTGAGACATTAAGCATCTCCACCCACATATTACATTAAGCATCTCCATAAGGGGTTAGTTCAGAAAGAAGCACGTTGGAGCAACAGGTTCAAAGATAGTTACGGAAGTGCTGGCTGAAACAGGAGCCAAGGCTTAGATGCTTTCCTTAATCTTCCCAAGCCCCTCAAGCACGCTTGTCCAGCAACTCAAAGTATCGGATATCTGAAATGAAATGAGGTCGCTGATACTTCTACTTGTTTTATGCCCAAAAATAACACCATATCTTGAAATATTTGTGCACCCTTGCGCTATTGATGATGCTCCTGGGAGAAGACTGTCCAACTTTATAAGCCATCCCATAGGGACCACTGAGTAACCTAGACATGATTAGAGTGGCCAGAATCTCTATTTGCTATATAAATATCTATAGCCATTCAAGCCTTATGCAAATTAGCTCTGCAACAATGCAATGCAAATCAAAGCAGATATTTGAATTGTGAGTCAAATCCGAACAGTTTAAGTGGATGATGGATCTAGATTACACTTTCAATATCTATCCAACCCAAGAAGATGGAGAATGGCCACGCATCCCACAACAGTTCATTAGGGTAGTCGACCAAGAGTAAGAGTGGACTTGCGAACTCCCCCGCAGGCCATCCATTCCGACGCAGAAGAAGAATGTTTTCACTCTTTCTTACGGTACTGATGACAACTGATTCCAGGATCCATTAAATTCTTGGACCTGTGGGTTATGGCCCACATATGGACTCATAACATCCATGGAAGCAACTGAAAGTTCTCAATTTTCCAAACTCCAAATCAATCTCTGGTTCGAAACTGGCGATCTCCACTGTTTAGCAGTCTTGCAAAATACTCCAATGAAATGTGCTTTGTTGGATCTCAACGAGAGATCAGCTGGATGGTATAATAATACGGGTCTCATCTTCATGCTAATACCATATGCAAGGGGATTGGAGGAATTCACGCTGACTGTCAGATCTCACCCGATCAGATCGACGATGGATTAAAACACTTGAGAGGAACTGAACAGAATCTCTGGATCCACTTCTTCCCATCATCCTCCTCACGCTTCCTCTCAGTGGAACTCTGATCAGTTTTTAATCTTATCATATTACAAACTCATCTGTTGGACTCTCCCTTATAATTCCTTCATAGAATGAATACACGATGACACTTTGTCTGCTGTCAATTAACCCTTTGGTAGTTGATCTCCTTCATCAGACTCTACTCAGCCCTACGACCTGTCTATTATAATCTCAATTATAAGAAAACGCTATACAATACTCTTGTTGATTCACGATTACAAGCCCAATCAAGCGACATGCAACAAATAATTAACAAACTCAGATCGAACAATTCATGAGCACAATTTTCATCTGTCGGACTCTCCTGACTTGCCTAAAGGAAGAAGAAATGAGAAACATCGTGAGATGAGCTAGAGGTTACTAAGCGTAGATACGCATATTAAAAATTTGAATTCATATTTCCCTCCACAACTTTCAAAATTTGAATTCACGTTTCCTTCCTACATCTTTGGGTCACCCGTTTTCGGTCACTGACTGGTCAGCATCAAACTGCAGGCATCTGACACCATGACTTGATTGAGAGCATTAAAGCGGGTGCATCATGGGAAGTAGCCATCGCCGGTGGAATATTAACGGCAGGCCCCGCAAATACAATGGATGGTCATGGCCTATGGCCATAGTTTATGCGATGGACTGATGTTTGCTCTGCATAAGGCTCGACCCTGCATACATGCCATGATGCTATTCATTCTGATTGATTAAAGCATACCATGGAGGGCCATATGCTTATGGGAAGAGTCTAACGGCCGTTAGGAGTAATTCTAACGCTTCCGGCGAAATCGTCGAAGCGTTAGACTCTTCCGTTAGCATTCCCCTCATCGAATCTTCTTGTGTGCAAATCACAAGGAAAAATCCAGGAGACTCCTTCCCAATTCGATGGATTAAATTTTCCTAGGTCTTTGGGTCAGTTTAACATTCAATGAGCCACCTGCTTTGTTCCACTTCCATGGGGAACATGACCACGTTTTTAGGGAAGTTGCCTCCTGCAACTGCTAATGAGTAAGTGCAAGGTGCAGCCATTCTGTTTGAGTCCAGGAAATATTATTTTTCCCCTCAAACCTTCTCGTTTGAGTCCAAAAAATATTCTTTTTTCCCTCAAACCTTCTCGTTTGAGTCCAGGAAATATTATTTTCCCCTCAAACCTTCTCGTTTGAGTCCAGGAAATATTCTTTTCTCCTCAAACCTTCTTGTTTGAGTCCAGGAATTTTACTTAGTAACAATCATTTATTATTTCTTTCATGCCACATGCAACATAATAACAAAATATTATTTACTTAACATATTCCATGCATTTCACACATCATCAATCATAAGTCTTACCACCAATCGTGATTCTTAAAATCCTATAATCCAAAAAGGTAAAGTAAATCATTTCTTACTCTTTGAGCGATTTAGCTCAACTTATCTTTATAAGTGTTTTTATCATCAACATTCATTTTTGATCATATCATCAATCGTAGTTAAGAGCACTTCCTGAAAATGTTAGTATAACTAACAATTTTCTTTGCTTCAATTGCTTAACAATTGAACCCATTAGTTTTATAGCAGTATACGCATGCTCGTTCAATTAACTATGCATCCTCTTCTCTTCATCTTGATGTAAGCTCTTCGACATCCTTAATGTGAGTCTGTGGTCAAATCTGCTGAACACATGTTAGTTTCATAGTTCAAACATTTAGTTACATATAGATTTATTTTGAATTGAGACTTATCATATAAAGATCCCATGCTCAACCAATTACAACAAGATTAGCGCTCTTCTAAAATCAAACTATTAACAAGATCTTGATACTCATTAATCTATGTTAGAAAATATAACTTACTCTACCTGGGGTCTATCATAATGCATTTCTAAAATAAGATTAGTTTAACCCCTAGGGACATTGCTTGCAAATTCATACAATAATACACCTTTATCCAATAAGAAATTCTGGAATGAAATACAATTGATGTTAAGCAATGAATTCTTTAACCTTGTAACAAATTAACGATTTTTCATAAGAGTAGTATTCAAACACATCATCACATGAATTTGCTCACATCTATAACTTGTAATTTAGTATGTCAAATTTATTTTGGCTATCAATACTCACGAATAACAATGACTTAGGTGACTCCATACCATTGGTTTGAATGAAAGAATGACAACATATCCTTTAATAAGCATACTATTAAAAACCTAAGTAAAAGATATATATTCTGTTATCGCTATTTTGAGAACCAACTTTTCATTTTGAAGATTGCACTAAGTAACTATGACTTCTACCAACAAATATTTTATCTAGTCATCTTCTATCGTGTCTACGAAGGCAATTTTTTCTGAAAAGAATTGTCGTAACAACTATGCATTGAATTTGAAGGTGTTCAAGTGACTTGCCTATTCAAACAAACTTTACTTCTTTGGAGTATACTAATAAAACTATACTCTTTAACTTGGTGATGCTCATAGATAATACTCTTAGAAATACTTGATAGAAAAATAAGACTAAAATGCGGAAATAAATGATACTTCTATGCGATTTTGAAAATACTTATTCATCGACATGTTTCACCACACTTTTTATAATCCTTATCTCTTTCTTCTAGACTAGTACTTTTATTGAAGGACAGTTATGAATCAATAATCCTATATAAAAGATTATGACGCTTCTATTCCTTCTGACAAAGTTAATAAATCATGATACTGAAATCATTACATTTCACATGTACTATAATTATATCACGTTTCATGGTAATACTATTCAATCATGTGTGTACCTATAACTTTTTATCTAGTAAGGAAAACTCATACATAACTCATAATTTTCATGAGGAAAACAAAAATATACTTATCTTTACCCCTTGGAGAAACTCAAAGTTGAACTCGGATAACATTCCCCCCTCGTCGAGTACAGTCGATGCATCAAACAAAAAAAGAACAACCTTGATTAGTCCTAAAACTTATTTATCCTGTTGTTGGAGCCAAGGCCGCAGCTATGGTAAAAGCTGCGAATTTTGAGGAAAAAACACAAGTATGGAAGAGAAAGTGCTAAGTTTTGAATAAGCACCAATTTTGGGGACAGAAGAAGACGGTGCGCAGTACGGTGCCAGATGGACGAGCTCAGCGGGGATCACGGACCGAAAATCGCGGAGCTCGCGCGCACGTCAGAAGGGAATGAAGGTAGCAGAGTGGAAAGCCCAGCTACCATAATCAATGAAGCAATGGAGTAGAGGGCTCAGCTACCCTCATTTAAAGCTAAGTACAGAAGTTATGGTTGCTCGGATCAAGGAGGAGCAACGGACCAAAGCATTGAAGGCGAAGGACGAGGCACCCATACCCGTAAGCTGCGCCGGAAGTCATGGAGCCTGCAGGAAGCGACGACATGACTGCAAGCGGCGCCTACAGTACACCTAGCCATGTGCGTGGTTAGGGTTTTTGGGGATTACTGCTGGGGAAGGCCCACAGTTTTGTAAAGGTGCGACCGCCATGGCCACCTATATATATGTATAATTGTAATGGGTAGATGTTAGCCAGCGAGTTAGTTGGTTAGTCAGTTAGCTAAGCGTCTGAGTGAGCTAGCTAAGATAGTAGACACTGGATGTAAGAAGGATTGATCGAGTGGATCATCCTCTGTTATGATCTTGTTGACTGTTTTCTACCATGTTGCTAGAAAACAGGAGCTAGAGCTGGTTAGAAGTGAAGCTAATCCTCGAGTTGCAGACAGTCAGAGTCGACGTCTGAACTATTGTAATCTCTGAAGAGGAAGAGAATAGATCGAGAGAAGGGCTCCCAGCTGTGTGCGTGGAGTTTCCTGGAAAGATCTAAGGCTGCAGCTGTGTGCGCAGCATATTGTATAAGTCTATCATTTTCTGGTTAATATAAGATACTCCCGTGGGCGTAGTTTTCCCCGTGGAGGTGGACTTCATATTCCTCGTTGTTGCGATGTTGTGAATGAAGTGATTGCCTGTTTTAAGTCTACTAACAACAAATACAGAAATATTGCATTATCTTTATGAGTGTGTTGAGTAAGTTCTTAAAGCTTTCTTGGGAGTTATAGTCGTTAAGGGTCGAAGGAATCGGTGAGATACGTCGCCGTAGCGACAGGAGAATGTGTTGCTGCGACGGGCGCACTAGCTAAGCGACGTATAGAATATCGACGCAGAGGATAATAGGTCCTAGCGCAAGAGTGGAAGTACCGTGCAGTTCAGCTGCCAAGCAGGAGCCTGAGCGCTGTTGCGCTCGTAATTCTGGAAGGGTCAGACATTCACCTTTGAGGAATCGCCCAGAAGGAAAGAACAGTCTCCGCGTCGCCTAGGTTAAGGAAACCTGATTCCTTAGCCCCCCATAGCCACTTCGGGTGAGACCTCGAGCTGTCACGCAGCTCGTTGCCGAGAGGGCCAGTGCGCCAAGGGGTTTGTTGTTGCGCTCCATTAAAACCCAGGTCTGTCCAAAAAGCAGCCAACAAATGGTTCCATTGCCGCGTGAATGAGACTTGTTATTTCAGCGACACGCGAGATTGAGGCGAAACTAAGAGAAAGAAGGAGCCAACAAATGGTTCCGTTGCCACGTGACTGAAACTTGCTATTTTTGCGACGTAGAAGATTGTTGCTGAGCCAACAAATGGTTCTGTTGCCTTGAGAATTGCTCACCTAACAGATGTGTTACTGGAATCCTACAGCTACAGAAATTCAGGAGTGGTTCGATTTAAAGGCTAAAGAGTTCGCTGAACAAGAAAATAGAAGCTCTAGACTCCAGCCAGAAGAATGGTTGCAGAAGTATATCTATACTGACCTTCACGAAATTTTCTTTGTCACATTTGCACTTGAGTTACATGCTTGGATAGCCAAGTTAGCAGATACTAGACCCACTGTGCATATTGCCCGACCAGTCGCTTGGACGCCTGAGCTAGTCAGTATTTTAAAGCGGGTAGATAAGTCTGTGTCCCGCGCAGTAGAATTTTGGTTGAATAGTCTGCTGGAAGGTTTCATCACTGAGTTTACAGTGGATACAAGAAAGAGTTTCAGTGAAGCTGAGAGAAGTTTCTTTCAGGCACAAAGAGGTAAGTTCCTGAATTCTTTGAACTTATCGATTAAAATTCTTCTGTATGAAAAAGCAAAACTATGTATAGCTTCAGATGAATAGCATAGACAAGTAATGTCCGTAGACTCTGATAGTGATCCTGAAGTTATTGGTTGCACTCGTAGTGGAAAACGATATAAAGTAGGCCTTGACCAACATTCTTTTGAGTCAAGCCCAGAAGACAGTCAAGTTCCCAGAGCAAGCCACATAGAAAGACAAGGGAGCGCTCATATCCCTTATCACCCTTTTACACCGCAAAATCCAGACGAAGCTCAGTATAATCCCGCAGAAACACCTTCTAGTAGCCCACACGGTACTTCTAGTACCTCTGTACCACCTTTGTTCAATCAGCCCAGAAGAACTGCTACAACACCTACACCTCAACCTAGCACAAGAAAGATGGGTGATGACATGAAACTACCAACTTTTAGAGGAACAGGGATAGAAGACCCTGAGCAACACTGGTTCCTATGTGAAGCCATTTGGACAATTAAGCAAATTAATGATGATGCTGTTAAACTGGTTCAGTTAGCAACCACACTAAGAGAAAGAGCCTTAACTTGGTTCATGAAATACTCAGCAGCACAGAATAGGACGCTTGCTGATGTAAGAAATGCAATGATTAGAGAATTTAAGAAACCTAAATCAGAATCACAGTGTATAACAGAGCTTAAAGACATCAAGCAGTTACCCACAGAGTCAGTATGGGACTTTGACCAAAAGTTCAAAGCCCTGATAGATCAAGTAAGCTTTGAGTTTGCACCACAACAGCATAAGGAATGGTTCATTGCTGCATTGCTTCCACACATTAGACTTCCTCTTATGCAACAGAATCTCACTACCCAGGAACAAGCTCTAGAGATGTCTATGAAACTATAAGCTTCACCAATTGCTGGAACAAGCAACGATGTTGCGCAGTTGCAGAACCAATTAGCAAACTTAACCTTGCAAGTGCATGATATTAAGAAAGGAAAGGATGCTAAGGAGGAGATATGGTGTACAAAATGTAAAGCACAAGGTCATTCAAAGGACCACTGTCCCATTTTCATAGAGTATATTGCAACTGGAGCACCTAATCCGTTACCACAGCCACAGGGGCCTTGGTGTGAAATCTGTAGAACTAGAGGTCATAGACCACAAGAATGTCACTTACTTCAGAAATATGTACAAACTCCAAAGAATCTATATTGTAATTTCTGTAAATCAGTAGGCCATGATGAAAACAATTGCAGAGCATATGACCTTATGATGGAAAGGAAACATGATGTTTATAGAGTACAATCAGAAGCACAAGGACCTGTAGCAGGTCCACAGTATGACCAAACTCGCAACGGCTGCACAGGAAATTACAGAGGCCGCGGACGTACAACAAATTTTGGCCGCGGAAGAGGCCAGATCACTTGTTATAATTGTGGAGCGCAAGGTCATTTTGTAAGAGACTGCCAAAATCCTACAACCCTTTGCAGATATTGCAAATCTTATGATCATATCATTGAAGAATGCCCTCAATTGCTGACTAAAATGCAAGCAAATACGCCACAGGTCAACCAGAATATTCAATTGATTGGAGCAGAAGAAAGGAAACCAGACCGTACAGTTAACATTGTGACGCGCAGTGGAGTAACCACTGGTGCGCCAGAGTCGGGAACTGGAAAGCAAGCGACACAATGGGTGCGCCGCGCTAATATTAAACCAGCCCCACTTAATTTGCAGAAACAAAAGGAAGCATTCAAGCAAGCCCAAGAGTATTTCTCAGATCCCAGAGCTTCAAGTTCTGTCACAACTCCGCATAATGATATTAGATCGCAAGTGCTAAGACAAGACAACCTGGTACAAGAACAGGCCACTACATCCGGAAGGCCCGATGAGGAAGATGCACTAGTTACTGTCCATAATTTTCTAAGGAACTGCTTAAAGTTGTTGCGCAATGAAAAAGAAACTATGGAACTTCAACACCTATTGGATAAATGTCAACAATCTGCTTCGACGAACACGCCGCAGTGTGCTGTTCACCAGATTGGGAGTCACATTAGAACTGGAAAAGAGATGAGGCTCACAGCGCAGATTGGAGCATTTGAGATGGACGAAGTCATTTTAGATTTGGGCTCAGAAGTTAATGTTCTCACCATGCAGACATGGGAACAGATGGGAAGTCCTCAACTTACCAGATCCCCCATCCAGCTAAGACTCGCGAACCAGTAACGAGTCTCTCCATTGGGCAGATTACCCAATGTACCTATTGATATTGAGGGAGTAAGAAGTTCTGCAGACTTTGAAGTAATCAAAATCCTGGATGATAGTAGACCTTACCCAGCACTTTTAGGTATAGACTGGGCATTCGATAATTTGGCTGTCATTAATTTGAAGAAAAGACAGATGACCTTCGAGGACGACCAGATTAGGGTCATTGCACCGCTTGATCCTATTCAAGGACCAAGGTATATAGAACCCATTTGGGCAGAAGAAGAAGCGCGCCACATGGAAAGTTTGTATCAGATGACTGCTAGTCAGAGTGACTATGTCAATCCCACAGCAGATGGCCATATCAGCTGGCGATGCGATAGTTCATGCACATCAGACTCAGATGCAGGGTTGGAAAATTGGCAAAATCGCTTACATGAGGTTTCTACAAGACGTTGCGCCATGATGACTAAATCCATTCGATGGATTGGCACAGAATTGAATGACACTCCAATTTTTGATGGTTTAACTAATGTAAGTAAATTCATACAGGCATATGAACAACAGCTTCCAGAACAGCAGCGCATACAGGCATTAGATGTATCACTGCGCGCTACACCCGCAAGATGGTGGGGTGCACATAAAGAGAATATTCACACATGGAAAGACTGTCGCAGATTGATACTGCGCAGATTCCAGGACACTACAGCAGAAGTGTCGCGCAAATACGAGGGACAAAGTGACCCCAGGTCACACATAGAAGCATGCATTCAGCAATGGTCAGATATTCCGGATGATGAGTGGGTTCACTTATTCATCCACACATTGGACACAGTTCCAAGGAACTGGTACACTGAAACAGAATTGCGCAGAGGCACTCTTACTTGGCCTCTAATGATAGAAAGCTTTCAACTTACCTTCAACTTTGAGTCAGAGCATCCAAGTATTGATCAAGCTCTGAAGTGTATTAAAAAGAAGGTATTTGAACCATGTCTATTACCAGAATATTCTTAGCCGGATTGGGCTGTTCAGATAGAACATGCCCTGGAATGCTATAATTTCACTGCTGGAGAAGAGGAGGATGATCCCCGCAACATCAATATTCCAGAATCAGAAGGGATGCGCAATGTTGAAGGTCCTCAGCTTGATATCCCTGCCATTACAGAACACATCAAGCTTAAAAAGGTTAACATTGGTACAGAAGCCGAACCCAAGTTTGCTTCTATAGGAGACTATTGGGATGATGAAACTGTTGGGCATATTTCAGATTTATTACGTGACTACCAGGATATCTTTCCTACCAAGTTTACAAAAATGAAAGGCATCCTAGGAGACTTAGGAGTGATGCGCATACCTCTGAAACCAGATGCCAAGCCAGTAAAGCAGCGCCCATACAGGTTGAACCCGCGCTATAAAGAAAAAGTCAAAGAAGAAATTGACAAGATGCTCGCAGCAGGTATTATTGAGCCAGTAGAAGAAAGCGATTGGATTAGTCCTATGGTGGTACAAGAGAAGAAGACAAAAGGTGAAATAAGAATTTGCGTGGACTTGCGCAAACTCAATGACGCATCAGCGCATGATCCATTTCCTATGCCCTTTACAGATGAAGTGCTTGATAATGTTGGAGGACAAGAGGCTTACTCCTTCACTGACGGATTTTTGGGATACCATCAGATCAGAATTCATCCAGACGACCGCCATAAGACTACTTTTGCGACTGAATGGGGATCATTCCAGTATACGGTAATGCCCTTTGGTCTTAAAAATGCTCCTGCTATCTTCTCTAGAGTCGTTGTTGCTGTTTTTAAGCAATTCATCCATAAGTTTTTAGAAGTCTATTTTGATGATTGGACTGTATTTGGCTTATTAAAGAACCATATAGCGAACCTGTGAATGATGTTAGAAAAATGTAGACAGCATCAGATTTCCCTTAACTTGAAAAAATGTATCTTCTGTGCTCCTTTTGGTATTCTGTTGGGTCATATTGTATGCAGACAAGGACTCCTGATGGATCCTGCGAAGGTTGCCATCATTGCTAATTTACCTGCGCCCAACTCAGTCAAACAATTGCGCACTACATTGGGACATACTGGATACTATAGAAAATTTATCAAAGCTTATGCAAAGATCACAGCACCTATGGAAAGATTGCTGAAAAAGGATTCGAAATTCCAATGGACAGAAGAATGCCAACAGAGCTTGGACACACTTAAAGACAAGATGATCAGTGCACCAATTCTAGTTTTCCCAGACTGGAATAAACCTTTTCATGTTCATGTCGATGCTTCTTCCATAGCATTGGGGATCGTACTTACACAACCAGGAAAAGGAGGAATCGATCACCCCATTGCTTACTCTAGCCGGAAGTTGTCCACAGCCGAGAAGAACTACACTACTACAGAGAGAGAAGGACTAGCTATGGTTTACGCCCTACAGAAGTTCAGACACTACTTACTGGGCGCACACTTTAAAATGTATACTGACCATTCTGCTTTGAAATACTTGGTCAATAAGCCAGTGTTAGGGGGAAGAATTTGCAGATGGCTACTGCTCTTTCAAGAATATGATTTTGAGGTTATTGTAAAGCCAGGAAGATTGAATGCAGGACCTGACCATTTATCCAGGATAGAGTCAGGAGAAGAACCTACAAATCTGGAGGACAATCTTCCTGACGCGCAGTTGTTCTCTATTCAAGCAGCAGATGAATATTATTCTGATATCCTTGAGTTTCTTACCACCGGACAAGCGCCAGTTGAGTTTACAGTCCAACAGAAGAAACAACTTGTCGTCAAAGCCGCAGATTTCACTTTGATAGCAGGCCAGCTTTATAAGCTGGGCCCCGATGAAGTCTTGCGCAGATGTATCCTACCGCATGAAAAGAACTCTATCATCGCAGAAGCGCACTCAGGCACCGCAGGAGGCCATTTCGCAGGAAAGCCGACTGCTCAGAAGATCTTAGCCGCAGGTCTTTGGTGGCCGACATTGCATAAGGATACTAAGGAATTCTGCAAATGTTGCGATGTGTGCCAGCGAACAGGAAAACCTTCAAGAAGAGATGAGATGCCGCTAAGACCTCAGATAACACTGCGCGCTTTTGATAAATGGGCCATTGATTTTGTAGGTCCTATCAACCCACCAGGAAAGAGAACCGGCGCAAGATACATCATTACAGCTACTGAATACCTCACCAGATGGGCTGAGGCTAAGCCAGTGAGGAATTGCGATGCTGCCACGGCCGCGCAGTTCATTTTTGAGAATATTATCACTAGATTTGGATGTCCACTGATTCTAATGAGTGATCAGGGTACACATTTCCTCAATGAGACTATAGAATCCCTTACTGAAGAATTCCAAATTAGTCACCATAAGAGTACACCCTACCACCCTCAGGCTAATGGTACGGTGGAGGCATTCAATAAAATTCTTGAGAATGCCCTGACAAAGATCTGTAATCAACAAAGAGATGATTGGGACCTTAGAGTCACAGCTGTATTATGGGCTTACAGAACCACCTGCAAGAAATTAACAGGCCACACACCTTTCAGTTTGGTGTATGGACAAGAAGCAGTTATGCCTATGGAATACATTATTCCCAGTCTCAGAATTGCGCAAATTACAGAAATGACAGATCCTGATACTATGATCGCAAGACTCTCACAACTGCTTGCCTTAGAAGAAGACAGACTTTTAGCCGGATTCCATCAACAGGTACAGAAGGCAAGACAGAAAGCTTGGCATGACAGGCATATTAAGAATAAAGTCTTTCAGGAACGAGACTTGGTACTCCTCTATGATAGTAAATTCACCAAGTTTCCAGGCAAGTTTCGTGTACATTGGTTAGGCCCTTTTCAGGTAATAAAAATAACAGAAGGAGGAGCAGTTCAGCTTGCGAAGCTGAATGGAGAAGTACTACCTACAAAGATCAACGGGAGTCAGCTTAAGCTTTACCGCGACGGCCACTCCGCCCTGTCGACTTAAATAGCTGCTCAAAGATATGCAGATGCCCAGTGTAGTTGAAAGAGGCATCTCATCCAGTCTACACGGAAGTCGCGAGAACCTCAGTCTCTGGCTTCCCGCGCAGTTCCTTGAAACATCCGCGCACATCTATAAAGTTTGGGAGAGCGAGCTTATCTTTGCGCTCTTGCAAAGTTTTCCCCGAACCATTGAACCGTCACTCTTGCGAAGTTCCCGTTGTCAATTTTCCGCTTGAAGAATTCTTGTTGTGGACCCCTATAGGCACAGTTTCCTAAGCTGAAATGACCCGCCGAAAAATTTGAATTACAGCAGTTATGAAGCCGCGTCCGAGAAATAAATGAAGGATAAGCCCGCCATTTAAGTATAGCCGCTCTGACAAGATTTGGCTTGATCTCCGTAAGATTTGCATTTAACTCATGAGCCGAAAGCGTTAGCCTCTCCCGGAAGCCTGTCAGAGCCCGTCCATCACAATAAATGCACCGCAACCGCGAAGTGGATCGTAGGGTTGTCAACTCATGCATAGCCGCCTATAACTACTAACCCCACTTGCCCGCATTTACTATCACCTTTGGCTATAAATACCCCACACTTGTATAATTTCGGGTTACTTTTCTCGAACTGCAGAGTCTTGTTTCAGAATCTAAGCCATTGTTTTCAGAGCCGAGTTGTGCAGAGTGCTTCCGTTGTTGTCAGTGCTCATATCCCACGCTGTTCCGCTGTTTCCGTCCAAGTTCTTGTTACCTATACCCGTTCACGACGGAGAACCTGTCGACTGAAGAAGTTGTTCGTCAATTCCTGCGCCGAGGCCTAGATTTCGGCATGGCTACCCCCGTGACTGCTTCGACTTATGTACACCCTGGTTATCAGGACCCTAGACAATCTCCGGCCACACGAGCATCTCAGCCACAGCCAGAAGAGCCCGTTCTAGAGCCGTTGGCCACGATGGTGAATTATATTCCGCCGCGTCCAGAAGATGCACCAGAGGTGCATATTCCGAAGAATGCAAAGTATCCGCTTCCGTTACCTCCACTACCGGTTAGCGTGCGAATAGAAGGGTCCTTGCTCGGACACCTTCCACTGGTCAAGTTCTCTGATTTCAACCTGGGAGACTATAAAACATATCCTCAGTTCCAGCTAGACCGATATCTGACGGTAGTGCATAATCCCAGCAGAAAGGTTGACGAATTCATCCCGAAGGGATTTGCAGCAAATCTTGAGCTCCCTGGACTCCTGAATCTATTAAAGCTACCGCATTTTGGGCATAGCAATGAGGTGAATGCAGTCGTCAAGACACTGCTATCCTGCGTTCATGGAGGTTACCTTTGGCTCGGGAGGCCAATCGATTTAAATGTCGATTTGATTCATCGCATTACTGGCCTGTCTAAGGTTGGTAAGGATCCCAATATCCATTTTATAGGAAAGGAGAAGGATAGAAAACTGGCTGCAAAGCTGGTGCAGAAATACAACCTTACAAGAGGAGGTCGGGCTTATGACCTCACAATAGTAGAAGACGAAGCACTCAGATTTACAGGAAGTTTGCTCGCAGGCAGACTTCTCACGAAGTGCAGATCGAAGGAAGTTACTGGAGCTGTCATGGAGCTCGCCATCGTAGCTGCGGAGGGGGAGCAGTACAACTGGTGCCTCTTCCTCCTCAATTCTTTTTTGGAATACTGCCGGAACGTCCAAGATAACCCCGGTCAGTCGTTCCATTTTTCTTGGCTTTTAATTTTATGTGCTCTCGTCGGGTGGAAGGAGCCCCCAAACACCAAGTTCCTTCCGCACCACGCAGGAGAACCTGCCGGAATTCGCTATGTAAACCTTTGGGAATCTCCTAATCCCGCGAAGCGCAAGATGAACCGCGCTGTATTTTGTGAATACTACTATCTCCTCAGAGATACCATTCAGGAAATGCCAAGGCTGAGTGAGGAGACAGCGAAGATATATGAAGGAAAGTTGGCCTTTACTGCCGACTTACATCAACTTTACCTCCGTCCCTGCGGCATTCAAGAGGAATGGGCCGTAGGCCTTTACGGGATGACCACCGAAGATGTCGAAGAAACTATCAAGTCTTGGTCAGACGAATGGAGAGAAGCCGCCGACATCGCATCCGCGATGCCACCCGCCGCTGCGCACGAGAAGGATAAGGGCAAGGAAGCCCCTAAGTAAAGAAGTGATGAAGGCTCGACAGAGCCAGCAACCAAGAAACAAAAGGTGTCGCATCCCTCTGAGGCCATTCCCTCGGGGATCGACCAGTATTTGAAAGAGCAATTTCGCGAGCTGCGGAACACGCATGCTCACATCAGAAGTGCTTTAGACCTCCAGTTTGTGGAAATAAAGGGTCTCGCAGGAAGGATTGCGCAGACTCATGCGCCAGCATCTACTTCGCAGGCGCCACAAGAAATTCCAAGTACCGAGCGAGTTGAAGAACTCATAGAAAGGCATATTGTCGTGCATATCCCGCCTACGAGCATGACACTTCCAGATCCGCTAGCTGCACTACAGGTAAGCGCAGTTGGCCCCGTCGAAATAAATTTGTCTCTAATTCCTATAGAGACTCTACAGCTAGTACATGAGAAAGTTTCCCTTGAGTTGAGAGCTAGAGAGCTCTCTACCTTCCAGGAAAATCAGCGACTGCAATCGCAGGAGATAGAGCTGAAGGAAAGCCATAAGAATATCTCCGAGAAACTTGCACTTTATGAGGCGCAAGACATTGGCATCAGAAACGTAGTGGATGAGATTGCCCATGAATTCCCAGCTTGTGAGATTCAACCAGACCTCCCTCTGGTTGAGAAAGTTCAAATTATTGGAGGAAGGGTGAAAACCCTGGAGCATGAAATAGTTTCTATGGCTGAGGGCCATAGAACCCAGATTGCCGAGCTGGAAGCTCGTGTTGCCGCGCAGTTTACAGATGATGCACAGGAACAATTTGAAGCACTGAGCAGAGCTTCCACACAAATGAAGGACAGAATACAGGAAGCCGAGAACTTGATGAGCCAAGCTATGGAAGCTTGGACGGAGCTTGAGAAGTTCCCTTTTAAAGTTGGTCTTTTGGAACAGTTACAAGCCGCAGAACAGTCCCTAACTGTTCTAACTGAAGAAGCTAAGGCCTTAACAGGCTTACCAAAAATGAAGAAAATGAGTGAAGTGCGCAGAATGCAGCAACAACTCCACAAGCTCAGAACTGAAGATGAGAAGCTCACCAACAGCATTCAACCATTCATGGATGAGTATGCTGATATCATAGGCCAAGTCGAGGCAAAAATCAAAGAGATTGTTGAATCTCAAGAGGTGATTGATGCCATCACTAAAGAAGAAGCCACTGCAGAAATGGTCCAGACAGCTGTGGAGTGTGTCGATGAATTGGACTCCGCTATTGCGCAGTGGAAGAAAACATTCGCGCAGACCCAAGCAAAAGCAGATGCTCAAGTAAGGCGACCACACGCTAGTGCGAGTGGCTCGAGGGCGAGCCACAAGTAAGTGTTAGGGGCCTGTTGGAGCCAAGGCTGCAGCTATGGTAAAAGCTGCGAATTTTGAGGAAAAAGCACAAGTATGGAAGAGAAAGTGCTAAGTTTTGAATAAGCACCAATTTTGGGGACAGAAGAAGACGGTGCGCAGTACGGTGCCAGATGGAGGAGCTCAGCGCGGATCACGGACCGAAAATCACGAAGCTCGCGCGCATGTCAGAAGGGAATGAAGGTAGCAGAGTGGAAAGCCCAGCTACCATAATCAATGAAGCAATGGAGTAGAGGGCTCATCTACCCTCATTTAAAGCTAAGTACAGAAGTTATGGTTGCTCGGATCAAGGAGGAGCAACGGACCAAAGCATTGAAGGCGAAGGACGAGGCACCCATACCCGTAAGCTGCGCCGGAAGTCATGGAGCCTGCAGGAAGCGGCGACATGAATGCAAGCGGCGCCTACAGTACACCTAGCCATGTGCGTGGTTAGGGTTTTTGGGGATTACTGCTGGGGAAGGCCCACAGTTTTGTAAAGGTGCGACCTCCATGGACACCTATATATATGTATAATTGTTATGGGTAGATGTTAGCCAGCGAGTTAGTTGGTTAGTCAGTTAGCTAAGCATCTGAGTGAGCTAGCTAAGATAGTAGACACTGGATGTAAGAAGGATTGATCGAGTGGATCATCCTCTGTTATGATCTTGTTGACTGTTTTCTACCGTGTTGCTAGAAAACAGGAGCTAGAGCTGGTTAGCAGTGAAGCTAATCCTCGAGTTGCAGACAGTCAGAGTCGACGTCTGAACTATTGTAATCTCTGAAGAGGAAGAGAATAGATCGAGAGAAGGGCTCCCAGCTGTGTGCGTGGAGTTTCCTGGAAAGATTTAAGGCTGCAGCTGTGTGCGCAGCATATTGTATAAGTCTATCATTTTCTGGTTAATATAAGATACTCCCGTGGGCGTAGTTTTCCCCGTGGAGGTGGACTTCATATTCCTCGTTGTTGCGATGTTGTGAATGAAGTGATTGCCTGTTTTAAGTCTACTAACAGCAAATACAGAAATATTGCATTATCTTTATGAGTGTGTTGAGTAAGTTCTTAAAGCTTTCTTGGGAGTTATAGTCGTTAAGGGTCGAAGGAATCGGTGAGATACGTCGCCGTAGCGACAGGAGAACGTGTTGCTGCGACGGGCGCACTAGCTAAGCGACGTATAGAATATCGACGCAGAGGATAATAGGTCCTAGCGCAGGAGTGGAAGTACCGTGCAATTCAGCTGCCAAGCAGGAGCCTGAGCGCTGTTGCGCTCGTAAGTCTGGAAGGGTCAGACATTCACCTTTGAGGAATCGCCCAGAAGGAAAGAACAGTCTCCGCGTCACCTAGGTTAAGGAAACCTGATTCCTTAGCCCCCCATAGCCACTTCGGGTGAGACCTCGAGCTGTCGTGCAACTCGTTGCCGAGAGGGCCAGTGCGCCAAGGGGTTTGTTGCTGCGCTCCATTAAAACCCGGGTCTGTCCAAAAAGCAGCCAACACCTGTGTTGAGCCCATTAGGCCTGAGTGCTCAAAACTAGCGCTCTGATACCATATCTAACAAACCCCTAGTTTCTAAGTCAGTAAATTTTGGTAATTTTTTTATATTTTTACCATTAACATTAACAATGGAGTGTGAGCTACTCATCATATAGATTATCAATAATTCTATGAGACACATCTACATAAGCATTTAATTAATATATATATATATATATATATATATATACATAGGAACTACCGCTTCGCAAGGTACACCTATAAGTAATTATTCTCACCAAAACTTTACACATAATTAGGAGACATGTTTTCACCAAGAAATCATTTGACATAAACGTAACATTGGAAACTATCATAATCCTTCATATATAAGAGAAACATCCTCAAGTTATCCATGACAAGTTACATCTAATCCAAAACTCATTTATATACTGCAATGATTACCAAAACCACACATAAAAGATACTCACGAAAAAGAAACTTTTTATAGTTAACATAAAATAAACAAGGAACTAACATTCATCTTTGCACAAGGATATAAATAACAAGCCAACATATTTAGTAACACATAATCGAGACAAATAATGCTGAAACATAAAATCAAGAGGACACAAAAGAGACACGACAAAGGAAGACCAATTTTGATGTGGTTCACCCACTCCTTGGGCTACGTCCACAAAAGGTTGTGTTTTATAAAAAGATCCAAAGAGGTTACAATTTGCAACCTAGTGGTTGTGATATCAAATCTCCTCTTTCTCGGCCCTTTCTTCTAGAGAGTAATTTTACATTCTTACTTCCATCAGAAATATAAATATAACGTGTATCATGGAAATCTTTCATGAATATGAACGAGATTGGTCAAAACTATGTCTTTTCTATACTTCTCGAGTGCCACATGACAATCATTCCTTGGAGTTCATGCCTAGCTTTTAACTATTAAGTCTTAGATTTATTTTAACTATTATGGAGATTCTTCAAGAATCTTTAACATAGGTCGACTTCTTCTAACACATTTATACTTAATAACTTTCAATATAGAAACATATTTATAAGTATGAACCCATGCTAGGTATTCTTCTAAGACCCTTTCACTATCGTTTGTTTCATCATTTATATGAACTTCCTCTTCAAGGCCACATGATTTTTATTCATCTCCTTACTTTGTAATATTTACTTTCAAATTATAAGAATTAAAGTCTTACCAAGAATTTATAAAAGGGGGGGGTCTATACTGCCGTGATTACCCTAAGTCGCAATTCTCCCATCAAAGTGTGTAGTGGATAAGTAGAGTAATTACTTGCCTAAACTACCATGATTTCCATATCGCATTCATCTATCAAAATCACATTATCTAAGTCGAGATGATAAAATGACTGCAAGTTACCAGATGTGACACACATAAATTAATAATCTATACGACCACACATTCCAGAATTCCTAAAGAGAGTCTCCTAAGGTCTTTATAGTAATCGAACTTATTAAGAGCTCTTCCTTACATTTAACCATGTTAAACAAGCACTAAAACTTTTATCATGAAATCTTTATTTAGGGGTTTCAAATCCACCTCATCGAAAATAAGGTTGGTACTAATCTACTCTCGAGAGTGGGAATGAGCCAAAGGTCATAATATATATACACCCCATACTTATGTCAACTAGAAAAAAAAGGCAAGGGTCTCTTCTTATAAACTATAAAGTGACATCCCCCTACACATAAAAGAAAGGTGTCTTGCGAGCAGTAAAAAGTTCATCTATAATCCAATGCTATCAACCAACCCTGATCCCTATATGCATATCCATGTATATATAACAACCGGAAGCTCTAAGACAGAGCTCCACTTGCATACATTACATGATATGTTAATAATATAAATGCGTACATCATCCTATGCTAAGCATAGCTCAACCTAAGTTAAGATACAACTGTATCATTCGATTTTACCCAATTCACCAAAGAAAAGTAGAGGTTAAAAAAAATGCTACCTCTGTCTAACTAAAAATATGCAAGACTGTGCTATAATAGTAAATTCATTACTATAAGAGATTGTTCACCTAAGCATGAGCTTTGCCTAGTCAAGGTATGCAGGGATCTTGATATTAACTGAGCGCGACCTCTGTATAGTGAAAGAAATACATGCCTAGATCCTGGCATGAGCTGAGTGTGAGATCTGTCTAAAACAAGGTAAGCCGAAACCATAGTAAGAGCTGGGTGTGAGATCTGTTTACCTAGGGTATGTCGAGATCTCATTACTAGAGATCAATACCATGATATACTAGGCTCTTCAGTCTACTGAAAACATGTCGGAAATATAATGCAGAGCCTATGCAATTTCTTTTGTGAGAAATATGTGCAGCGAAAAATACATCAAATGATGATCATTTTCTAAAATGTAAAATACAGAGTTTTACACAAACCCTTTAGTGAGAATTTGTGCAGAGATCTATGAAGAAACTAAGAAGACTCATTCCAGAGGTCAACCGCAGAAAAAAAGTTCTGAATCTGATTTCTTCCTGTAGAGATGTGCCCTTCAATCCTTTTCTCACGCATTGTGTAGACTTGCTCCCTCATCGAATGGTATATGTAACAATCAAGAGTTCAAGAACACCTGAGTGGGCCTAATGGTTAAGAACATGTGTTATCTCTGAGGGGGTCACAGGTTCAAAACCGGCGGGGGGGTAGGGTTTCTCATTGGCCTGCTGTGACAAGGCTCGAAGGGTAGGCGACCCCTGGGATAGAGGCTCTCCCTTGGGATAAAGGGTCTAGGGACGTCTCGGCCCCTGCTGAGTCACAAGTTTCTAGTATATCTAGCTTGCAAGCTGTTGGATATACCCTTGGGAGGTTGTTGTTCCCATGGTCAAAAAAACAATCAAGAGTTCAACTTCGTTTTGGAGACTCCGCTCTGCTTTGGAGAGTCTCCCCGCCAAGCGGAAAATGATTGAGCGTGTGGATTTGGAGATGCCAAGTGGTAGGTAAGGTTCTCTAAATTAAGGCTCGACTTCCTCCCAAGACGACAGCCGTCCAAGGTAGTAAAGGTAGGGTTTTTAGGTTGATGACAGATGGTTGCCATATGGTGAGAGGCACCTTACCAAGGAGACAAACTTCCTTAACAAACTCAATTCAACCCAAAAAACTACTCCAAAACGCAAATGGCATTCGCGATCCATTGTTAGGTAGGTAGTCGTATGAATATTTTATATGGACTTTTCCATATGATTTCCCATGCTAGTACATATAGATATACTAACAATTCATATGAATAAAGTCATATGGTCCTTCCTTTTGTATTATATGTATTCCATTTAAAATCTATTTTCTTTATAATAGGATGTATATAAATATTTTTTTTTATAACTTTCCCTTACACGTATATTCCTATATTGTTTTCCGATACTTTCATATATTTAAATCATGATCCTTTCTTTATAAAGTAAACTGCCGCCAATCCTCCTAGCCAGGTGGATATGAGAGAACCCTCAAATGGTTTTTAACCTCCTTTCTCTCCCAGTCTTGTTGGAGATAAGACTAATATGTAAATTTATTTTAGGGTAATTTTTATGTGTCTTTTTCCAAATGAGTTCAATTAATAATCATTCTTGATCTCTATTAGGATTATCTAAGTGACTTTTAAAGAATGTTAATGTTCATTCAAGTGATCATGGCGCTAGAACTGCTTTCGTCATCAACTCATGGCCTACTAGTCATAGAATTCTCCTCTAGTGTCTTAGTTTCCCATCGTTTAATTGCGTCCTCATCCTTTAGTCTCTTAGGTTTCTCAATGACATTTACAACTTCAGGAAAATAGCATAACAATACTTTTAAGTTCCACTGGTGGGGCCTTGGCCTTGAGCTCCTCACCAAGGCCATTTACAATCACAACAATTTATTTACATTAGGTTTCTAAAGGAGGGGTGTTACAATCAAACTAATATGATCACACATCCCCATGAGAGGACAACATTGATGACACCTATCCCTCGTTTTGTTGAAAGGATTGCCACCTTATTATCAATGATTAGCACTCCTCTCTTGATTCCATCTTCAACGAAGTGTGAGAAATATCAACTTCGCAGCCATACTGTAAATGAAATCATGGCACTTGTTTGGCCCTCCGGTGGAAAGGATAGCTACTTATACATGACTCAGTTTGATATCGATCTAGGAATTAATACAAAAGTAGTTACAGATATGAGACACACCAAAGATATCCACTTAACTACATGATTCCTCCATCATAAGGTTATATGGGAAGTAACTTCATGGAGTATGATAGTCGAGCATGTTGGAACAAGATCGGTTGTAAGGTACATCTCAAGGTTGCACTCTTCCTTGAATGTTTATATTACTCCTTTGTGAGACTATGTAATGTCCCAAAAATTCTATTATTAACCATTAAAGAGAAATAATTAATTTTGGCCTATAACTTTTATGTACAAATTAAATTATTCATGAAAGGGTGATGTAGGCCCATAAATTCGAATATTTAATTACCAAATATTTGTTTAATGAGTTGGAAATGGTCTAGGTGGCTCAAGAAGGCACATAGGAGGATGGATAAGATCATATGAGTTGTTTCCTTCAAGAAATCTGAGGAAAAGAAGCTAAAAGAATAAAAGGTAGCTAAAATCAGGAAAGCCGCATAATGCAGAAAAGGAAGCTAAAAGCAAGAAAGTAGCATAAAACACAAAAGCAACATAAGAATAGAAAAGATAGGAGCTTCTAAATTTTTCCTAAAGTCAAAGAAATGATTAGTAACCATCAAGAAAGCAAGCAAGGAACCTAGGAAAGCTTTTCCTAATTTCAAATTAGAAAGTGAGGGCTAACTTCTATTCTCTCATGAAAATAATATTAATTATTATTTTATTGATATTTTCATGAGAAAACTCTAGAATGAAAAAAAAGGTAAACAAAGAGTTATAAAAGAGGTATGAGCACCCCTGTTCACATATTTTCCATTTTGTTCATTTGTGTTGAGGAGCTCTGCACTTTTCTAGACTTGGGAGATGTGCCCCTTTTGTCTAGTGTAGCTAGTTGAGAAATCAACTAGTGAGGAAGGAGTTGGAAATTCAATTATTCTCATATAGCATATTGCAGTAGATACAAAAGAACCATAATGTTCCAGTACCATCCGAAATCCAATTACTGATCTAGAGCTAGCAGGATCATATTTGAGTGAGATTTCGACAATTATTCGAGCAGTAGACTAAGTGAATGGTGGGTTGCGCTCTAGTAGGATATGATGGTTGTTCCTATAAAAATTTAATGTATTTGCAGACCTCTCCATCATCATAATAAATATTTATATTTCTCCTACTTATATTTTCCTCTATTCTGAGTCTCTTACTTCACATATGTGCAATTTACATGCTAATAATTGACATATATGAATGTTGGCTTAATATACCTATCAAAGGTGCTTATAGATATAAATATAAAGGTATTTGTAGTCAATATAGATGTCATTGGATCTGATCCATGCATCATAACTGAAATTTGTAAGGCTCTGGTAGTAATTAGACTCACTTGGAAACCAACGCGCATAAAACTAAGGCTAAATTTGACACATATTAAGTTGGGTCGTAATTACTCATCCCATGTGATTTATTCAATCATTCTAAGGGTTTTATTAGCTAATTTGAATGTGTTTGGTACCATCCCAAGAATTATACCTGAAATTCATGACCATCTTGTGCCAATAAAAAATGTTTGGAATTTTTCAATTTCCTCCACCCAAAGTTTGAACTTTCACCTAGTCTCTAAATATTGCAATATAAATCCTAATATTTGATCCTAGTATCTTATATAGAAGGTTGGGCTTGTTACAATAAATTTGATTCCAATATTGTACTAGGAGCGGAAGAGTTACACATAATTCCTAGGGAAATTGCCTCCAGTCATTTGGATCTACCCAAATGATTTGCTCATCTGTGAAGTACTATGAAATGTGCAAGGTGTCAAACTAAATTCTTTTGGTCTAACCCTATGTAAGTCCTTATGGGTTTTGAAACCTATCTGTTGTGCTATATTAGAAAATAGTTGGGGTGTGGTGTCATCTGGAGTGAGTTGGAAATAGGTAGATTTTGGTTTGTAAAAACTAGAATTTGCATCTAGTTTTCAATTTTTTTATTAATGTTTGGAATTGGAATTATATCTCTGCTTTTTAGATTGGGGATATTATAGTGGTATCATATCATGCTCCTATTCATATGTGATCTGCAACACTAAAGTTCCATTGTTCGAATAAGAGAAAATTTGCAGCTATGAGTCTTGTACGATGATTTCAAGCAGTATGAAGAAGAAGAGGTCATTTATATGTAGATGGAGGTTTTGCATGTATCATAAGATGAATATGGTTACTTCTATGAAGAAAAAACCAGAGAATATAGAAGGCCTGATCCACCCATGTTTAGTATTGTTGATGGAAGAGTGTTCTTTGGAGTACAACCACTAGGAGTTAATCCTTTTGAGTACTTTAGAGAATACCAAGCATTAAGGAAAGAGACTCAGGAAGTCCTGCATTTCCAAGACATAAAGAGACAAGGACCAATTAGCCATCAAAGGATAAGAAAATAAATCTTCCAAGAAAAGAATCATGTGGTTCCTCTAGCGAGTGCCTTGAGTGGCAAGCAGAAAGAATCAAGCTAAGGTATGAAGGTAAATCTGATTCTTGTAGAAGCAATGTTTTATTGCATCAATCTGAAGAATTCCCCATCTCATGTGATGGAAATGATATCATAGAGTTTTCTTATTCTAAAGTGGGTGTTGAGGATGAACTTGGTGTTGTGGATTCGTGGCACAAGCAATTTGATAGTACATTATAGCCATCCGAAAATATGCACATAATTCATCCAGTTGAATCTTGTGCAACATTTGATTGATGAACATCACATTGAGTCCACTACCAAGGAAACTGAAGAACAATGCAAAGTGGAAGGCCAATCCATAATGCAAGAGGTTGTTGACAGTATGAAGAGTGAATTCACTCATGGACACCCAATCTTTTTTTTGGGTGAGTTTGATCACTACAAAGGAGATGGAAGATGGGATTGGTGGGGGTGAAACATTTTCATAGGAAGAGAAAACATCAGCCCTTCAAACATCATCGGAAATTCATGTAGAAGCAAAGGGAAACCACACACCATTTGAGAGAAAACTTGAGATTTTTATGGAAGAACATGCCATCATCACTCCACCATATGAGAAAATAGAGAGGACACAAAAGTATAGCCACAATTCTGATTTTTGTATTAGTCAAATTATTTTGTCTCATCTTGAGATGGAATCCACTTCTAATGAAAAGGTCAGCATGGTAGAGCCTTCTAATATCGAGGCTCAAAATTTTGAGAGGGCTAAATTGATTGTTGGGAGTTTGCATGACTCACAATAGTTGCATGAGAACACATGTGGAAGAATACAAAAAATTCTTGAGGACCCAATGCATGACTTAGAAATCCAACTCTTAGTCATCGAAGAAAGGCTACCGCAAGATTTGTCCCGAAATGATGATGCGCGTAAAGTTGTTGAAAATATTATTCGAAGGTTTTAGATGGAGGGGAGACAAGAAGGATTTGAAGAAAGACTCTCTACTTTCGAACTTTGCATCATCAAGAGAGATTGGAAAATATGAAAGAAGATTACTTGCAATTGTTTATGGATAGAGATCTTACTCTCAAATTTGCAGAAGACAAAGTAGAAGAAATAGAGAAAATCTATATGGCATTGGGAGAATCACATTCCTTTTCCAGGACCACATGTGATCAGATGTGTGTGTCTAATTACACAAATATGTTGGAGAATCATCATGTGCGAGGTGAACATGAGGAGATTTAAGAGTTGGAAGCGCTTGAAAGAAGAGTTTATGTAAAGGAAGATTTCCAGGAACTGGTTTTGCTCTAGAGAGAACATGATATTTCTCTATGTGATAAAGACATAATCATGGAGGAGATTCCTATGTCCATTCCATTGGGAGAAAGAAACAAAGATATATATTCATCCATTGACTGGGTTAATAGATACATAGCAAAAATGAAGACTCCAGGAGGTAAAAGTTATTTTATGTTAGTTGTGGATTATTTGATGCATCTCACATTGTCATGTTTTATGAGTAGCAACAAAAGCACATATGGCTGCAATATGATGCCTCCAATTCACATATATCCATGGATTGGGTAGAAAGATACATGGAATATGGAGTCACCTTGTACTAAAGGTTCTTCTTACTTTCCTAGTATGTGGAATGCAACAGCACAATCAATAAACTTGGTGGAATATGAGGAGACACACATGTCTTCTTCTTCATTTGATCCTAATTGTTTGGTCATACCATTGGGTTTTACAAGTACATCAGTCATTTTATAGTGTGAGAAGTTGAGGAATCTATGGGTTCTATTTAATGATTCCCTTATGCATGGAAGAGCATGGGATTTCCACTTGATTAATTTGGGTGGAACAAGTGATGGTGATGCGATCCATTGGACTAGAGTGCAGTTGGCACGAGATGAGATTCATTTCTTATGGGAGAGTCTCATAGAACTCAGTTCAGCATTGGGAGTGATGAAATTCCAATATGGAGGTGGGATCCTGACATAGTTTGGAGTGATAGATTCCCACAAGTGAAAATGATATTTAGAGGAGTACATCACAAGCAATGGGATCCTAACATTGCTTGGTGTAGTATTTTAGTTGATGGCATTGGAGAGCGATCCATCCATGGTTTCTAAGAGTCCATATTTTGTAATTTCCCCATTTTAGAGGCTCCGTTATAATTCCCCTAACCCATTCATCCCCATGAATTCAAGAAGAAATAAAATGAATTATCTAGGAATAATATTAGTCTATGTTCATTTAATTTAATCAAATGACACTTTAGAGAAATGTTATAGTCTTAAAATGTAAATACTTTGTTGTCATTTAATTTTGTTATGAGTGATTAATGAATAGGAGGGCCCAAGAGGGTGCATGGAGCTTAGTTGGCCTTCTAAATATGTTTCCAAAATAAATTTAGAAGAAACTAGCACAAAGCAAGGTGTTAGTGAAAAGAAGGAAACTAGAAGAAAAACAAATCAAAAGCATAAAATATGGAAGGCAGTAGCAAAAGCAGGGAAACTCAGGAAATTAGGAAAGTAGTAATAAAAGCAGCAAAGTTCTCAAAAGAAAAAAAGAAAGAATTTTCCTTATTTGTGCAACTCAATAAATATTAGAAACAACCAACTAAATCTACAAGGTATAAATTTATCTAAGGAGGGCACATTAGTTGAGATAAGGAGGGTCCACATGAGCTAGCACTTACCAAAAGACTTCTCAAGCATGGTTGGTTCAAATTCCTAGAAAGTAGAGTATGAAAGAAGGAAACAACAAGCCAACTGAGGTTAATAAAAGGAGTATTGATCTAGGTGGATATTGGTGGCCACCCACCTTTCCAACTGGCTCAAAACAATTTTTTGGCAATTTCGGTAGTATACTATTTTTAGCAGTTTTTCGGGTCCTGAACTTTCGGAGCCATTTTGAAGCCCTAAACGATGTTTTTTTGGCATCGTATTCTCGAGAAAATATGGATATTGTACACCTCTAATTTTCCCATGCCAAAATTGATATTTGCCATACCTTTTTGTATTCATTGAATAGATCTTTCCAACGAGCTATTGTACGCCCCAAACGGAGATCGCATGCAAGAGTTATGACCCCGGGAAGTTGATGTACTAACTTACCCAAACAGGGCCCACATGAATTTTGGCACTTCGTCTCTTAGGGTTAAGTTTTTGGATGTCTAGGATTTTTGACATTCCTGTTGTCACATACCCTCCCATCTATCCCCAATTCCAGGAAGGGAACATGATTTCAACAAAATCTGGGGATTTTACATATACTAAGCCCATTCATTTAATTCATAGTCATAAAATTTCAAAGGTGTGCAGATGCAAATCAATTTAACATGCACAACGGAATAAACACCATCGACACACAATTCACCATTTCCATTCAATTTAACACATTTCAAAATTAAATACAAACATAGAATATACTTATCTCACTGTAATGTTGTCCCCAACAACTAGCTATGTCGCTGCAATGTTCCTCCCAACCGTAGGTCTTTGCCTAGCCTGTATTATTTCAACACTCAGAGACCACCCCCGAGCTGGGCATGATATCTACAAGGAAAAAAGGACTCTCAAGCTCATCACAGCCCAAATAATCATTTGCATTTAAGCCAAGCCAGTCCACAGCTGGGTTAATCAGGCTAAATTTGAACCCTGTTCATTTGTGGATGCTTCCACTCAAGCTCAAGACAAAACAATGGAAACCCGTTTCAACCCCAACAATCTCATACACACAAAAAACTGATAAATTGGGCATGGATACACATAACAGCAAAATCACAATTTTTGGGCATGAAGAAAAAGCGTTTGGCAACCAAAAACGAAATGGCAATTGGGGAACCACCCAGGGAGAGCAAAACCGTTTCCAGAAAATGTTTGTAGGCACTCAAGGGACAAAAAGGACGTCCATAAACCCCAAGTTCGTGGCTCTCTTCCTTCCAGCCATTATGTAATATAAAAATGATTTCTCAGGCATGGAAAATGTAGGAGATAGATGAAAAATGCGATGGGAAAATCCCCAGTGAGATTAGACTGCGTGAGAGGGCAAAGGCTTGGGAATTCAAGGGACAAAACGACCTTCACACAGTCATTAACTTGCAGTAGGGAACCGACACGATTTTTGGGCAAAAGTGTGACAGGTTGGCACCCAAAATTGACACATACACAGTCACACAATTGATGGGAACATTCAAAAATGATTTCTGAGGTAGGACATAATTGCTGGGTTCACAAAAAATGATTTTTCCATAATGAAAACCAAATCTGGAAATTCAAAAACGATTTCACAACAATAAGGGGAAACAACAAGCTATCAAAACTTATCTATTGCTTCCCAATGGATTCTCCTCTTTCCCCGCAGTCCAACTATCACAAAAACGAAATTCTCAGGTTGAAAACCGGTAAATTTACAACGTACTCCATGAGAGAAACGCCCAACAAGCTTCCAAAACATGAGAGAGTGAAGTCTGATCCTGAATAATGGCTTGGGAAGGCAATTCATGGGTGTTTTCTTGCCCAAGAAGAAAAAACATGTTTTTCCATGAGGGTGGCTTGCCCATACTCGAATTTGCACAGTCATACGTCCCCAATCCCCAAGGCATTAACTACTTCACCCAACTCTTGGGAGAAATGAATGATTGGGCACCAAAGTCAACATGGGTAGTTGATGGTTGATGGGTTCTCTCATTTACACTTGGCTTGACTTCATTGGCTCAAGGGTTTGAATATTTCCCTCCCAATTCCTTGTAATATCATACCCCCATCTCTTGTTGCATTGCATAGCTAGTTGTGGGTATTTATATTAAAATGCATATTTACGATTCCCATGGCTCACTAGCACATGGGTTAAATAATACCAACATACTTTTCTGTTCAAGATCGAGTGTTCACTAGCGGGGCCTTGGCCTTGAAATCCACGCTAGGAATCATACAAAATATGCATACAATATTTACATTATAGCCCAAATATCATAAGGGTCAAGAATGGGAATGTGACATACCCCTCCCCTTGGAATAACACCATCCTCAATGTTCCAATACCTAGGAATACATACACACTTTATACATGTCCAAAATTCACAAAATGTGGCAGGTCTGTCCTGCGTTTCACCATTTACTTGGGTTTTCGGGACCAAGTCCTTTGGCCTTCACAAACTGTTCCTGTTGGCTGGGACCTTCTAGCTCTGCATGAGGACATTGTTCCAAAACAATTCCTTCCTTTTCTTTACCTTCCAGCTGGTCCACAAACCTGGAGAATTTACGGTTGCTACCCATAATGCTTTTTACCCCTTTTTGCAGACGAATAGAGTCCTACAAAACCTTGTGGTTCATCTCATTATGTTGCCTCTGTATCTTGAGCATCTCTCCAATATTTTCTTGGGTTTTTGCAATTGTTTGAAGGAGACTTTCAACCAATTCTAATAGCTTTTGGTCTGCCTCCATGGTCAATGTGCACAGCTGACCACTCTTCACTTACTAGCAACACTTTCTTGTGTCGGCTGCAACCAATTGTTTCAATTTCTCTCTGTGAAATTTATCATGGAAACTCTTTGTTAGGACAAGCATAATATAAACATTAAAATTAGTCAATTATTTCCCAATTGACATGGAACATCCATGCTTCACTCATGCGACTTCCAATTTTTTTTTTTTCATGCTTTCCCAACATACACATGATCTCTTTCATGTTCATTCTTTCACAATGAAATAACTATTTTAACATTCACAATTTAATTCAAGCAAATAAACACATTCTTCTTCTAGTCATGACATGCATTGAACAATTCTTTGTTTTATAAATGCATCAATAAAAAGGAAAGAGAAAAGTAAGAGTTTCTCCCTCTTAGTCTTTTTTTATTATGGAGCTATGCCATCACTGTGGTTTCATGCTCCTTAGTATATTTCACTTTAATGTGAATGTTTGAATTGCCCTTTATTGGCTATGACACTTAGTGTCTAAGGTCTGTCTAATGCTTTTCAACTTGGGTACCCCTTCCCATTCTGCTTACAGAACCTCTGGTTGCTAGGACCCACTCATGTTCACTAGCACCATCTTTTATTACTGCTCATATTGAGCTCTTTAGGATGGTCATATTTCCATATGCATCCCTATGATGCCTTCCTGGTCCTTGCTTTCAACAATACCTACACTCAAACATTGAATCAATTCACATGTTTAGTTTATTTCATAAGATTTTTCTCTAAACAAGAGTTTGAGAAATCATAACCAAATCATATACACACGTATATTCATAAGCAAGAAGATGCAAGATAACCAAATACTTATCTGTATTGGATGTCTTCACTTTATTCCACGGGATCCTTCTTTTCTTTACGAGCCTTGGATTTCTCGTGGACACAATTATGAATGTTGGGCTAGCACGTAGGCTACTCCACAATCATTTGGATAGGCAATGACATGCTAGTACGCTGTCTGGTTTTATAAATTGTTTAAGGGGTATTGGGCCAGCATACATGCTATTTCACAATATTAAGTAGTGAATTCCCAACCAGCTACTCTCTGGATTTATCAATAATTTCATATTGACCACTCATTTAATCTTTGGATTTATCAATAATTTTATAGCGCTTTCAGGGTCTTGCTTTCCTGCAATGACCAAGGTTTCCAACAAAGAAACATTAGTGTATCAACTTAGTTGTTAGAAGACTTATACTTGAAATATTCATTATTCCAAACAAGACATAAATGAAACTGAATACTTATCTATATTGTGCATTTCCCCTTTGGTCCACAGGATCCTGCTTCGCTTTGCAATCCTTGGGATCGCCTATGGACTTGGATGTAGTTAATGCTTCACCAGTACACCTTCACGCCAACTGGATTTACCAAGCATTTGGTGGTGCCCAACTAGTCCCATACCTGGTTGGCCCTCTCCATTGCCGAGCTAGCACATTCGTCTGGGTCATCGACCAATGGAAGGAAACTACATCACCTGACCATTATAGGTCAAGGCTCTATTATGGAGCCATATGCATCTCAGGTTTTTTAGTCAGTCTTGGAACCCGCCCTCCTACTACTGTCCCAATAGATATTTTATGCCTTCACCAATGTCACCACACCTTCTTGCACCACAACCCTTCACACACACAACTCTTCATTCATACAAGGATGTCACTCCTTCTCTGGTGCAAATCGATGGTTCCTTTTAGGAACTTTATAGGTGACTTTCTTGACTGCAGGTTAGCATGACCCCACTCACACAAGGATGATACCTCTTCTTATTACACAGCTCTTTGGGCCTATCCATCCCTTCTAGTAATATTTCACATGAGCATAGAAATGTTACCAATTCCTATACAGTCCTTTTGCGTACCCTTCTTCACTTTGCCTCTTAATGTAAAATATGAATCTACATATGTGTAGGCTGACAACACAAGAAGGATAAGCACGCTCATCTGTATTGTTGTTCAATTTTGTAACCATAATCCATATCATTCACTATCAAGTATTGAAACACCAGGAATGCGCCCATTCCCTTAGGGTGTATTCAATATTGAAAACCCTATCATGACCCAGCACCAAAAAAGGTGTGCACCCCCTTTCCGATGTGCACCATGTAGGCCCTAATCATATTCAAGCAGTCTGTAATGATATAAATAAGATAGAGCATGCTCTGCATATTAACCCTAATAATTTAGACATGCATGTTCTTTTCTAGGGTCACAGAATAGTCATTCATTTTGCAGATGTATCTCACATGCCTTTTGGGCATAGCTTTACCATCTCACTCTCATGGTTTACCGACATGCGGTTTGGCTGAGATATTATCAATGGCGTTTCACCCGAAACCCATTTCCAAAGCAGGGGGTCTTTCCCATCTAGTTTGGATTTTGTAGGCCATCACTCCTGGTCTTCCTGCAATGTGTCTTCCTCGCACATTTATCAAATAGCCAAACAGTCAGCAACATTTAGCAATAAAATTCAAATCTAATTTCTCTAATCATTCAATGCCATTGATAATTAAATTCAAGTAGGAATTGCAATTCTGTCCTCTACATAAATTGATTCGCTTAGCCATGAGTCTGTTCTCATATCGTTTGGCTCTTGCTCATGGTAGATTCCCATCTTCATCATGGACTTACCCATATTTTCCATGCCCAAAACATCTACTTGAAATCTGAAACTTCCATCAGCTAAACGCTTTGTAAGTCTCTATGCATATAATATTTCATTGTTGCCACAGTCACTGAAGCACTTTAATATCACCAAAATCATCTACTTCATGTGAATCATTACCATACTAGAGTTGCATGGTTTAATTAAATCATTTTATGCAATCATTCTCTTGCATTCACAGCAGCTCATGAAATGCTCTCAGAATTAACTATAGTTCACCATTTCATCTACTATCTAACTGCATTGAGACACATATATGTCGCAACCATGCATTCACAAAATGCATCTCACATTCACAACATCTTAATATGTATTTTGATAGGCATTCACTAAATGCATAATCCCTCAATACAACCTTGCATTAGTCCATGAATACTATGCATTCTAGCATATTATGGCCTAACCATAGCTATCTCATATGGCATACACTATAACAGGACCATAAGTCATCTCTTCCTTTGGTTGTTAAACTCACAACCAACATACACAAATGGCATGATATAATTTCATATGAATGCATTGAGATTTCTAAGCAATTATAGGGTGTAAGGATCATTGCCTTCACTTACCCATACCTAACCATACTTGGTAGGTTAACAATCCCATTCGGGCACTCAATACCATATGAAAACCAAATCATCATAATTCAAAACACAGTTGAAGGGATCTTACCAAATCCTGATCGGTAGGCCTCTTACCAAGGCTACTCAGTCCTTTTTCCAACATCATGATCACGGACTTGTTGCACCATCCTCTCTTCATAAGGTCGTTGGTCACGTGCAACAACATCATCCTCATCTTTAGCCATGCTTTAATTGTATTTGTCCTACAACCAATGCGGACACAACTAATTATTAGAAACCACCATAATTATCTCAATTGGCTCATTGCATATGTGAAACCTCACTATTTTACCAATATGCAATGTCCTATTCATGCACAAACATTTCACATGCACTGTGCAATGTTTCTTAACATGCCTACTAGTGCATGGTCATATCATCTATCTAATCTCTTGCATTTCAACATTCCTATGCCATAATTTATATGCACAACCACTTCAAAATTATAAATACAATATCAAGAGGGTAGTGGAGGAATTCTCCCTTCCAATTCCTCATTGTAGCATGGAATTTCTTCTTCCACGTCATAGCTGATCCAATTTCATGGGTTCTCTACCATGCACACAAGCAATTATTAGCCATGATCTTGTCACAAAGTAGAAATTCAATATATGTATTCACGTGTATAACATTCATTCATGATATTTTCTAAGCATACAATTATTATGTTATAAACATAAATGGTTTAAGGTGAGAGATTTCCCTTTCATCAGCGTTTCCTTACTGCTCCCATTGCTTTTCCCCGTTTGGTGCAAATATTAAGGCTAAAATGGCCGCCAGCATCGCAGGTCTTATCGTTATTTTTGCCGCTGGTGTCATGAATATTTAGCTTAAAAAGCGTCGCCCGTGTCGTGGAATTTTAAGCTAAAATTCGTCGCCCTTGTCGCGGATCGTAAGGTTATTTTTGTCATGCGCACCACGCAAACATTCAACATAACTTTGCTGCTGCACGCAGAAAGTTAGCATGACTCCTGTTGCCGCATCGCAAAGTTAATCTTAACTTCTCCGCGCACGCACAGAAAGTTAGCGTAACTTCTGTCGCCGCAGCCCTTAGGGAGAATTTTGAAAATAATTAGAAATTTTTGAGATTTTCTCTTCCTTTCGGCTCCGACAGCTAACCTTACGACCACCGACTGCTTCCCTTCGGCACAGAGTTAGCAACTATTTCGCCGACTGTTGCAATGTTTTTGGGCTTATCTTTTCCAACAGAGTCGCAAGAGTTAGCCCAATTTTCACCGCTATGCGCAGAGAAAATTAGCCTAATTTTTGCCGGCCGCGCGCGCAGAAAATTAGCCTAATTTTCTTTGTCGCGCGCGCAGAAAATTAGCCTAATTTTTGTCGCCGCGCACGCAGAAAATTAGCTTAATTTTCTCTGCCGCAACCCTTAGGCAAAATTTCGAAAACAATTTTTTTTCCCTTCCTTTTGGCGCAGAATTACCAACTTCTCCGCCGACCGTGTCGCAAGAGATAAGGTTAAAATCTCTGACCACTAACCCTGCGATCGCCGACCGTGTCACAAAGTTAACCTTAATTTTTGCGCTCGCAAGCCTTCGTTGCTTTGACTGCGTCACATCTTTTAAGGCTAAAATCGTCGCCGCGCACAAGCCTCCATCGCAACTTTTAAGCCTAAAATCCGCCGCCAGTGCCGCAACTTTTAACATTACTTTCACCATGCACGCCGCGCATCGCAGATATTGAGGTTAAAATTGCCGAGGTTGGTGCAGATCTTAACGTTAATTTTGTCGCCGCAAACTTAGCAGCAAACACTTAGAAAATTTTCAAATTTTCAAAAACAGTTAGCAAAATTTAGAAATTTTCCTTCTTATTTCTGTGATGATCATTGCTCAATAGGAAGCATAATTAGAGATCATACTTCACATATAATAGAATAATTAAGAGATGTAGTAAATTGCATCTCTTCATGTCAAAATAAAATGACAGAATAATATACAGATAGCAAGGGGTTGCGCTTCCTTTCTCTCCTCCATGAAGGAAAACAACAAATACAAAAACAAATTGCTACTACATTAGAAACAATGTAAAGTAAGCATTCAACCTAATAAGGGATTTTCTCCCTCCTTCCTCACTTTCATAAGATGAAATAAATGCAAGCAGTTTTGCAAAAATTCCCAAAACAGTCATGGGAATGATTTCCCATCTTAATCAAATAGAAGCTATGAGATCTTCAGGTTTCTCTAATTCATTTTAACTTCAAATACTACATACATATACACGCAATGAGTTATATCTCTATGAAGGTCCCAAAAGCCATAGTGTTGAACCATAAGCTCTGATACCAATCTGTCACATACCCTCCAATCTATCCCCAATTCCAGGAAGGGAACATGATTTCAAAAAAATATGGGGCTTTTACATATACTAAGCCCATTCATTTAATTCATAGTCATAAAATTCAAAGGTGTGCAGATGCAAATCAATTTAACATGCACAGCTGAATAAACACCATCCACACACAATTCACCATTTCCATTCAATTTAACACAATGCAGAATTAAATACAAACAAAGAATATACTTATCTCATTGTAATGTTGTCCCCAACAACTAGCTATGTCGCTGCAACATTCCTCCCAACCGTAGGTCTCTACCCAGCCTGTATTATTTCAACACTCAGAGACCACCCCCGAGCTGGTCATGATATCTACAAGGAAAAAGGGACTCTCAAGCTCATCACAGCCCAAATAATAATTTCCATTTAAGGCAAGCTAGTCCACAGTTGAGTTAATCAGGCTAAATCTGAACCCTCTTCATTTGTGGATGATTCCACTCAAGCTCAAGCCAAAACAATGGAAACCCATTTCAACCCCAACAATCTCATACACACAGAAAACTCATAAAATGGGCATGGATACACATAACAACAAAATCACAATTTCTAGGCATGAAGAAAAAGCATTTGGAAACCAAAAATGAAATGGCAATTAGGGAATCACCCAAGGAGAGAAAAACCGTTTCCAGAAAATGTTTGTGGGCACTCAAGGGACAAAAACGGCCTCCATAAACCCCAAATTCGTGGCTCTCTTCTTCCCAGCCATTGTGCAATATAAAAATGAGTTCCCAGGCATGGAAAATGCAGGAGATAGATGAAAAACATGATGGAAAAATCCTTAGCTAGCTCAGACTGCGTGAGAGGGTAAAGGCTTGGGCATTCAAGGGCCAAAACGACCTTAACGTAGTCATTAAATGGAAGCAGGGAACCAACACGATTTTTGGGCAAAATCGTGACAGGTTGTCACCCGAAATTGACGCATACACAGTCACACAATTGATGGGAACATTCAAAAATGATTTCCAAGGTAGGAGATAACTGCTGGGTTCACAAAAAATGATTTTTCCATAATGAAAACCAAATCTGGAAATTCAAAAACGATTTTACAACAATAAGGGGAAACAAAAAGCTATAAAAACTTATCTATTGCTTCCCAATGGATTATGCTCTTTCCCCACAGTCCATCCATCACAAAAACATGATTCTCAGGTTGAAAACCGATGACTTTACAGCGTACTCCATGAGAGAAACACCCAGCAAGCTTCCAAAATGTGAGAGAGTGAAGTCTGATCCTGAATAATGGCTTGGGAAGGCAATTCTTGGGTGTTTTCTTGCCCAAGAAGAAAAAACACGTTTTACCATGAGGGTGGCTTGCCCATACTCAAATTTGGACACCCATACCTCCCCAATCCCCAAGGCATTAACTACTTGTTGTTGCAGCAACACCCCTCCCCAAAATTTTGTACATATTGGGGCCCCTCCCTTTCTTTTTATAGAAGGTTTGCCTAAGAGGCCTTCCCAACCATTAACTGTGTTTTCCACATAAAATCTTGTTTCCCAAGTGAACGTCTTGCCATCAATCCTTCCATGTTTTCCCCAAAGAGCCAAAAGAGAACTTAGAATTTTTTCCAACGTTTTGGAATAATGCGGGCTATCTTCCCGAAACTGCGGAAACCAAACGTCCAACCTTTCCGAAAGAAGGACTTAGATTTTCTTTGTCAAAATCGTGGGGCGTGAGGAAAAAGTTACGGAAACCTTTGGTTGTTCCTTCCCGAAACGGCGGAAGAACTTGGGAAAGACGCCCGAAGGACTTAGAATTGTTTCGAAAGCCGCGGAAACCTTCAGGTTTTCCTCCCGAAACGGCGGAGGCCATTCTCATTAACCGCCCGTCCAAGCCTTCCGAAGTAAAAAACACTAGGAAACCTTTCAATGTTTAAAATCTGCGGAGCGATTCAAGCTACCCTCCCGAAACGGCGAAAGCCATCCGCATAAGTCCCGCGGAGGAATTCACGATTTCCTTCCGAAGCTATGAAAAGAACTTAGAAATTTTTCAAGAAACTATCGCGGGAGCCTTCAGCCTTTGCTCCCGAAACCGCGGAAGCCTTCGGGCTACCCTCCCGAAACGGCGGAAGCCAATCGCTTAAACCGCTCAGAAAAGGACTTCGGAATGATCCCGGGAAAATATGCGGAAGAGTATAAGATTTGCTCCCGAAACGGCGGGAGCTATTCATCTAAAACGCCCGAAGAGACTTAGAAAGACTTCAAAAAACATGCGGAAGCCTTCAGATTTTTCTTCCGAAACGGCGGAAGCCATTCACAAAAGCTTTCCGAAAATACCGGGAGCATTCGCCATATTCTCCCGAAACAGCGAAAAGTTCGCCCCTACTTGCCGAAACGCGGAAACCTTCATGTTTCCCTTCCGAAACTAGCGGGAGCCTTCGCCATATCTTCCCGAAAATCAACGAGACTTAGAAAGTTTTGGTTCGCGGAAACCCTTCGCGAATAGCTCCCGAAACGGCGGAAGCCTTGGCGTTATACGTCCGCAACGCGGGTCTCTTTTGCGGAAGGTTTCGAGTTTTCCTTCGCAAATAGCTTCCGAAACGGCGGAAGGCTTGGAGTTTCCCTTCCGCAACATGTCCCTAAATAACGAAGCTTCCCCTCCATCCTTCCGCAACGGCGGGTGTGACTCGTAAGGCGGTCCCGCGAATGACGGTCGCACAAAAACCGAGATCTTTTGACATGACCGCTACGGGCGACGAATTTAAGCCTCGTTTTAATCACGCCACCCACCAAATTGAATGCTCACACGTGCCTGGCCCTATAAATAATCAACGGGGTACGAGCCAACCCATTGCCGTTTTATTTTATAAATGAAGCTATTGAACGCCGCGCGACCGTTCCAGCTCGTCTTGTACAAACCACGTTGCGACCACCTCAGTCAGCGTCTTCCGTCGGTGCCAGGTAGGATCTTAGCCTCACATGTCATAGTGCTTTTAGGATTGTATTTTGTTCAAAAATGATGGTCATTGGTGGGGTTTTGGCGGACAAAACGCTCGTCATGAGCGCTTTTGTCCGTCGAATACAATTTGAATTGAGTTCTGCTCATAAAGGCAGGATAAAATGTTTGTGGGTGGAGACAGCCAGTTAGGACAGTTAAGTTTCTTCCATTTTCCTCCCCGAGCCGCATGCCTTGACTACTTCTAAACCGCCGAAGCCCACAGACGTTTATCTCCCCGGCTGAAAACTCAGGACGTAAAACCCCGGGCCCTTCCGTAAGCCTCAGTCCCAACGCGCCCTCTACCCGGGGCAAAACCTTGTCTCCGGCGCCATGGCCCCTGTTCAAACCCCATGAATACTTAAGCTACGCCAGCCAGGACCCGAAACCATAGCTGCTCAAACCTTTTGCGTCAGTATGCCCCGGCGCCATCGCTCTCGCTCGAACTACTACCCATGGAACACCTCGGCAAGTGCCGCAAATGACTTTAGCCTTCGAATGCCCTCGCCTAAACGTAAATACGAAAGGGGTTTCCTTCTCGGCACAAAGTCTGCCCACCCGAGCTTACCCGCCATTGGTGACGAAAGCTATCCCAGCCTTTCCCCAGAACTAAAACGAAAGCACGTTGCTTCCGCAACGCGCTTGTCTCCACGGAAGCATCCCAAACTTGCCCCTTTAAAGAATGGGGGGGTTATTTTTCTATAATCATGTCCCTGCTACGACGAAAATCATCTTTTCCCAGGGCAGAGCCGAAGACCAACGGCTTCCGCAATTCGCCTATCGAGCCGAAAACCAGTTGCTTCCGCAAGATAGCCTATCTCCTCAGGAGCATTCCAGATTCATCTTTTAAGAGATTCAAATGTTACAATTTGTGTCTTATGTTGAAATAGTATTTTGCTTCCTAAATATACAGCTTCATTGACTTATCTCATTGATATTAAAACGATGTTGCTCTTTGCTAAAACCTTACAGTCTGTTGCTCAAATGATTATTTTGATATGGATGTTGTCAGGGATAAGTCAAGATGCCGAAAACCGGTAAAAAGAAAGCTAAGATGACAGAAAAGAAACCTGCCACTCCCAAAACTGAAGCTTCACTCCAAGACACGAGGTGCACCACTGGTGTCCCTCCAGAAATCAGATGGGATGACATCTATAGAATGATCAGAGACCAAGAAATCCCAGATATGTTGCTGGAGGAAGCACCAATTTATTTGAGTATCAAAGCCTCAGGCATAACCAGAGCTGCCACCCGCCCTGAGCTGTTCCCCTGTGCCGAAGTGATCGGATGGATACTCCAGCATGCCGATGCTGAAGGCAGAGTAATAAATGACAGCGGTAAAGTGGCCATTGCCTCTTTTCAACCCGCATATCTTGCAACATCCTACAAGTTTCCCCGGGTCCAACAAGCTCTGACTGATGAATGGTTAAGCCAGATGAACAACATCGAGATGGCCAAGAAGCTACTGGTGGCAGGCAAACATTTGAGGAAAAAGGGGAATGATGAGTATGACGTACAGAATCTAAGAGCTCCTTATAGATTGATTGCCCTGATGCTGTGCAGAATCTTCGGCATGCCCGATGGCACAGTATACAAGATTCAGTGGGTCCCTATCATTCACTATGTGGCATTTCATGGAACTGTGTTTGACTGGGCCACTATCCTGTCAGATAGTCTAGCCTCGATGATAGTTGCCGCTAAGCCAGGACTAGCCGAGAAGAAAGCTGAATTCTTCATGTCTTCATATCTGATAGATTGTATCTTAGCCAAGATAGAATTCCCCAAATTGGGCTGCACATGGGATAAGGCCACCATGCCCGTCTATATTGCTTACAAGTTGTTGTGGGCTCAGAATTACAAGCCCAGCTACAAACTCATCTGTGAGGGGTTCATCATGCCCCTATACGAGAAAATGTTCAAGGAAGAACCAAACTGCCTGTTAGAAAATGCTTTGGAAGTCCTGGAGGATTATGGGGACTTTTACTTTTCAGAACAAGGTACCTACCTGAGAATGTTTGGAGGGACTAAGCCCCCATACATATTACCGCAGTATGCCACAGATTATGTGGTGCTCAAGGAAGCAGTAAGACAACTCTTCTTGGATGGGATTGGAGCATTGCTCCACAAGCAACACAAGGCTTCCTTTCCCCCTCTACCTTTCTGCATCTGCGCTTACAAGTTTTCAGGGGTTGCCTCGGCCAACGAATTTGTTCAAGAGTTGAAGGCCTTCCACTTCGGTGAGGTCATCTTCCACAGGAACGACAGAAAGGGTAAAGTGGCCGAGCATTGCAAGGACATCTATGCTCATTTTGAATACTCGCATTACCCCGATGCCGAGGAGGAGGCATTCAGAGGCGTCAGCAACATGACTGAGCTACGGGTATGTCGCCAAGGTGTCGGAGCAAGCTCTAGCTCAACCAAGGCCCAGAAGACCATCCAGCAAAAGGAGAAAGAAGCTGAGGATGCCCGAGCTTAGGAAGAGCTCAGATTAAGAGAAGAGGCGAGGTTACAGCGGGAAGCCGAGGAAGCAAGAAAGCAGCAAGAAGCTGAAAAGGAAAGACTGCGGAAAGAGGCTGAAGAAGCCCAAAAGCAGAAAGAAGCAGAGGCTGAGCAAGCTGAGGCAGAAAAGAAGGTGGAAGAAGAATTAAAGACAAAGGAAGATGCCGAGGCAGGTGAATCCGGTATTCAGGACATGGAAATAGACACCTCTCAAGTAGGTGGCTCTGGTGCCCAAAAGGAAGGAGTAGACCCTGCGCAGGAAGTCCGGACCCCACCTATGGAAGAGGACATAGACATCATAAACCGACCAATTGTCCCGTACACTCCATCAGGAAAGCGTACGGTGTCCAAATGGAATGAGTTTGTATATGATAAGAAAATAAAAGCAATGGTCCTCCAATCAGAAGAGAGGATTAAAAGTCCTTTCCATGAAGACATTGTTACTCACCGGGAGGTCACCGTCATGCAGAACACGGATCAAGATCCCATTGCTATGGCATCCACAGTTATAGCGACATCAAAGGCATCATTTGCCAATGTTGACGTTATAGTTAAAGAAAATATATTAACTAAGAAGAAAGCACGCGCGCTGCAACAAAATGTCGCTAATGAGCAAGCCCAAAGAGATCTGGCAATAAACAAGTATAATTGCTTGTACGCTGAGCATAGGGAGCTGTCAAATAAGTACAGCCAGCTGGAGGAGGAAAAGGACCAGCTAACACTTCAAATGATGATTGTAGAAGCGGAGAAGAGTGGAGTGGAAGAAAAGGCTTCTCAGCTAGAAGCAGACAAGCAAACATTAGCTGAGCGGTTAGAACAGGCTGAGAGCAAAACGGTGGACTTGGATCCCTTCCACGAGTTGTCCTGCAACATTATGAAGCAAATAAACAACACGCAGGAGCTGATCACTGACGAAGTTTGCGAACTCAAGGCCGTGATAGTCAGATTAAAAGAAATTAATGCGGAGGCCCACAGGCTCAAAGCTAAGAATACCCGTGTCAAGGCAAATGTCATAAGTCAGATGGCATGGAGAGAAGGGAAAGGAGGTTTCCCCCCGCACCTTCCTTTTAAAGCTGTGGACGATTTTAATGAAGATATAGCCTTGTTGGAGTTTGGCAGGAACTGTGCCAATAAGCTGATAACCAGTGTGTAGAGGACAACAGATAAGATCAACAGCCTATACCAAAAGCTCAAAGGAGTCCATGACAACTGCACATTGAGTTTCCCTCAGACCCTAGAAGACTTCCCGGAAAAGGAGCAGCGGTTGTCCCAGCTGAAAGAAGAGCTAGGCGTCTAGATGGAGTATGTGAAAAGGATTGATGTCCTGGCCATGGATGATCTCCAGCATTATATCGGTTCATCGCAATGTTCGTAAAACGATCCAAGAAAACGACCCTGATAGAGAATTTTGAGGAAGCTAGAAAGGTAGAGGAAGAGGCTGATAGCATTGCTAAACATGCCTTAGATGTAGAACCAAAACCAGCAGCTAGCAAGAAACATTTGCTCCTCACGAGAGGCAAAGAAGAGCCATCTACGGACATGGAAAATGTGGTCAACATGATGCAGAAATTGTCTAACAAAATCGTAGACCTAGAGAAAGACAAGGCTGCTAGCACATCTAGGAAACCTTTCAAGCCTTTTTATAAAAGAAGGGAAGACGGGGAACAGACTCATCCACCAATAAATGCTGCCCCTGTTTTAAACTTGAATGAGATAGGGATGGAGAATTTCTGCACTTTTCACCAAGAACCACATTCGGAAAAGAGCTGTCCGCAATGGATCAATTCCATGAGCTTAGTCATGAACCAAATGTTAGATTCTCAAATCCCAGATCACGATGATCCTCCAGAAGAGTCAAGCCCTGAGTTAGAGGAACCAACCCTGGACACTACTATGGTGTTGTGGGATTGGGTACCTATGACTGAATTAGTAGAAGAAGATCACATAGATAGCTCTCTCTCTACCATAAATGTTGCCACTCGCAGCAAGGGCCCAATTGCGGATCCTATGCCAGTCACCATTCCCCATAAGCCTAAAATTTCGAAAGATCTGCCTAGGAGGCATATACCGATCATCCCACTTCAGCCCAAAGTAAACCAAACAGCTTCCAAACAGCCAAGTGCTGACAACACAGTTCAGCCACCTAAGGTCACCATGAACAAAACAGATCCGTCAACTCGAATTGGGAACGAATCCGATATAGGGTATGATATTATTGAAGATATCAAGAAGGTCAAAGCAAACGTATCAATATTTGACATGTGTAGCTTGCCCCATCAACGAGACAAACTGCTGCATGTTTTACAACCAAAACCCAGCACTACATTAACGGATTCTCAAGACAATCCTGAAATTAACGAGGCTAGCATCGGTGGGAAATCCAAATCCCAAACATTGCCATTCTTGTTGACATTTGAAATTTTTAATCACAATGTTCATAACTGTTTGGTAGACTTTGGAGCTTCTTCAAACGTTATGCCACTATCAATTTGTAGGAAAATCAATGGGCAGCCCGTGCCATCTCCAGCTCAAATTATCCAATTAGACAGGACTGCTGTTAAGGTGATTGGGGAGATGAAAGACGTTTTAATTAGATTGTCAGCTGATCCTAGAGTCTGTCAATTTATTGACATAATGGTGGTCGATATTCCTGAAGCTTATGGGCTGATTTTGAGTAGGGATTGGTCTACCAAGCTGAGTGGCTACTTTGCTACCGATTGGTCTCATCTATGGCTGCCTTATCAGAACAGACAGAATCAGATTAAAGTTCTTAGGGAACCTTATATGAAACAAAACGTAACCCAGTTAGAAGAAAAGAATGAAGCCGTAACCTTCTCATCTTCGGTTCTGGGGAATTATTTCTTGGAAATGGATCTGGGTAATTATCAATCTGAAACCATTAGCCATGAATCAGATAAACAGTCCGATCTCCTTCATTTCTCCCGGACTGATGATGTTGATTGTAACATAGTCAATTTAGTTGCTAACATAGAACACAAAGAAACTAACTTAGCTGAATCTAAAGATATCTTTTGGACATTATACTTTGATGGTTCTAAAACTCTGGAAGGATCCGGAGCCAGTTTTGTTCTAATGGATCCAAAATAGAACAAGTATTTTTTGTCTTGTAGATTAGAATTCGATTGTACTAATAACACCGCTGAATATGAAGCTCTGGTACATGGTTTAAAGAAGGCCATTGGCTTAAATGTTAAGTACCTGAAGGTTTTCGGTGACTCCGAGATAGTTGTAAGACAGGTAAGGGACACCATTCATTGTCTCTCACCGCACTTGAAAGGTTATCAGGCTGAGGTATGGGATTTAATCATGCAGTTTGACGCTTTCAATATAAAATCAATTCCTAGATTGCAAAATTCTGCTGCTGATTTATTAGCAACGCCGGCTTCTAGATTGGTTCCGTCGAATAATAAATGCTCAATTGAATTGATTTTCAGGCCTTCCATTCCCGATAACATCACGAACTTCAGGGTCTTCGATGATGATGAGCAAATTATCAACTTCCTGACAAACGAAGATAGCTTTCAAGGAGCTGCAATAGATGAGGAAGAACATGATGCTGATTTGATGAAGAAAGATGAGGAGAAAGGAAATTTCATGCCAAAGGGAGTAAGGTCCCTCGAAATGCTTTTCGATCTTCAAAATAAGTTCAAAAGACCAGCTAATACCAAAACTAACAGCTCATCAATGCAACATGAGTTGGTTAATTTGGGTACCGAGGCAGAACCAAAATTTGTCAACCTTGGCAAATGTTGTTCACCAGGAGAAAGAGACAGGTTCATTAAATTGTTTAAACAGTACAAGGATGTTTTTGCATGGACCTATGAAGATCTGAAAACATATGACATCCGCATCATTCAGCATGTTATACCAATGAAAGCGGGTGTCAAACCATTTCAGCAGCAGTTAAGAAGGATGCACCCCACTCTTGAACCGCTGATCCAAAAGGAATTAAGCAAGCTCCTGGACGCTAAGATAATCTTCAAAGTTCGGCATTCCGAATGGGTTGCAAACTTGGTTCCCGTAAGGAAGAAGTTGGGAGAGATTAGGCTATGTGTAGACTTCAGAAATTTAAACAGGGCCTCGGATAAAGACAACTACCCCGTGCCTTCAATGGAGCAGATCCTCCAAATGGTGTCAGGATCCGAATTGTTTTCTCTCCTCGATGGTTTCTCGGGCTATAATCAAGTGTTAGTAGCCGAAGAAGATCGTCTCAAGACCACTTTCAGGACTAAGTGGGGAACTTTCGCCTACAGAAGAATGCCATTTGGTCTGATAAATGCAGGAGCTACATTCCAAAGGGCGATGGATATTGCCTTCCGAGGATTGGGTGGGCAATGTGTGGTGGTTTACTTAGATGATGTGACAGTCTTTTCGAAGAAAAGGGAAGATCATGTTGTTCATCTGAGGCATATCTTTGATCGTTGCCGGAAGTATGGTATTTCCTTAAATCCCAAGAAGAGCATGTTCGCTGTACCTGAAGGTAAGCTCTTGGGTCATATCATCTCCAAAGGGGGAGTTTCAATCGACCAGGAAAGGGTCCAAGCTATTAATAAGATTCCAATGCCTCACAACAAAAAATCTATGCAGTCTTTCATGGGCACCATCAATTTCGTCCGCAGATTTGTTCCGGATTTTGCACAAATTGTTAAGCCATTACAGCAGATGGTTAAACAAAGCATACAATTCAAGTGGACAGATTTGGAGAAGGACGCATTTAGAGATATCAAGGCGGCTGTAGCTAAAGCTCCTTCCTTAAGAAGCCCAGATTTCGATAAGGATTTCATCTTGTATACCTTCGCCTCGGATGACTCTCTCGCAGCTGTACTCACACAGAAGGTGGAGTTGGGGGACGAGTACCCAATTTCGTTTATGACCACTGGTCTGCAGGGGGCCGAGCTGAATTATACCATGGTGGACAAGCATGCCTATGCAGTCTTCAAATCAGTCAAGAAGTTTAGGCCCTACATTTTGAAGAACCGAACTAAAGTCATAGTTCCCCATCCAGCTGTTAGATCCCTTTTCGTTCAAAAGGAATTGGGAGAGAGGAGAGGGAACTGGGTCACAGCCCTGCAGGAGTATGATTTGGAATTTAAACCAGCCACGATTATTAAAGGACAAGGTCTGTGCAAGTTACTGGCGGGAAACTCGACTGAGGAAGAGCACCATTGGAGAAATGAAGCTGAGTTAAATTCGGTTGAAGTATGTCATATCTTCACAACTCCCCAGTCATGGTATAGGGATCTGGTGCACTATTTACAGCAGGGATATCTACCTGAGCACTGGAACTCTAAACAAAGAAGGGCGCTCCGTCTGAAATCCGCACCCTATCAAATCATCGATGGGATTCTTTTCAGAAAAAATTATGATGGAGTCCTTCTTAGGTGTTTGGAAAAGGAAGATGCAAACAAAGTTGTCAAAGAATTGCATGATGGCCCCGCAGGTGGTCATTATTCAGGAGAGACGACAACACACAAGATACTGAGAGCTGGTTATTATTGGCCCACTTTGTTCCGAGATGCCCACACATACGCACGAAACTGTGACATATGTCAAAGAAGCGCTGGGAAGTTACCGAAGGCCGCAGGCCCATTGCAGCCGGTCATCATCTCTGAGCCTTTCGAGCAATGGGGCATAGATGTTATCGGAGAAATAAATCCAAATTCTTCATTGCAACATCGATACATCCTAACGGCTACCGATTACTTCACCAGGTGGACGGAGGCCATCCCGTTGCGCAAGATCAATGAAGACGCAGTCATCAGCTTATTGAAAGAAAACATCATAACCAGGTTTGGGGTTCCAATTTCCCTTGTTTTTGATAATGCTACTTATTTTTCATCTTGCAAGATAAATGAATTTGTTTATGAATGGGGAATTAAGTTGCATTATTCAGCCAACTACTACCCTCAGGGAAACGGATTAGCTGAATCCTCAAACAAGAATCTGATTCGAATCCTTAAGAAAACTGTGATAGAAAACCAGAGAAGTTGGCATGTGGCTCTCCCAAATGCCTTATGGGCAGATAGGGTAACCCCGAAGAATGCTTTAGGTGTCTCCCCTTTCACTCTTATCTATGGCAAGGAAGCCGTACTTCCCCCAAACATCTTACTGCCATCCTTGCAATTGTCCCAAGCCTCTTGGGGTTCTGGTAGCCAAGCCTTACGATCCAGGATCAACACCCTACTTCAACTGGAAGAAGCCCGACACAAAGCTAAAGATCGATTCCATCAACACCAGGACATAGTTAAGAGATGGTTCGATAAGAGGAAATCCGGCAAGAGGGACTTTGAAGTCGGAGATTTAGTCCTGAAATGGGACCATAATCATGAGGGAAAAGGAATGCATACAAAATTTCAACATCTATGGGTAGGCCCGTACCAAATTTCTGCAAAATTAGGTCCATCCACTTATAAATTGACTCATCTCGAGGGAGAAGAAGTAGCCCTTCCTCTCAATGGCCCCGCTCTGAAACAATACTTCGCATAGTCTCCTCGAGACTTCGTGTACATAAATAAAGTTTTCCTTTTGCTTTCACTTTTAGCTGTTTTATTTTTTGGCCATGTTGTTCCTCTCTTTGTTATTTGAACTTTTACGACAAGTTTTGTTTTTTGAATGCCCTTTTGGTTGAGTTTCCCGTTGAAGATAGCTCTCTCAAAGAAAACTTGTAACCCATGAGTCTGGAACTCTGCCCAGTAAATCCGGTCTGTTGTGCTCTCGCTGAAATGTTCGGAAGGGGAAGCCTACCCTGCTAGTCACACTAATCCTGTTTAAATAGCAGAGACCTATGACCATCTTCACTACTATCGTTGGGCTCCACCCACTCTCACACTTTAAAGGCATCTCAAGAAGGTTACCTAAGTTGGACCCATGGAAAGTGGCACCTCTCGAGGACATAGGGTATTGAGGTGACTCCATGCTGCAGATTTAACAGCCAAAATGGCCTACATTCAAGAGTCTGTTTTCCAGGGATTCTCGCCTCAATTAAAGCATGGCTGAGACAAAAGAAAAAAAGACATGTAAAATCAAGAAGGATGTCCGAAAGGCCCAGCTCAAAATGGGCTCCTCTCCGTCCGTGAAGTTCGATCAAATCAATAAAATCTCTAACTCACACAAAAGGACATTATGGATTGAGGAGCCCAAATCAAAGATCATGTCCAAAAGAAAATATCCCTGGAAGGCTCAAACAGCTAAGCTGTCCAAAGTACAAGCATCCCAAAGGGTGCCAGCAGCATGGGAATGAGGAACAAGAGCAATAATGTCCATGAGGAAGTGTTGCAAATCCCGTGGAGTCCGGCAGTAGTGGCCATTCGAGAGATGACCTTCCTAAAATGAATCTCATATGCTGGCCCTCTGAGAGTGGTGAAGATGTCTCGGTCAAAGCTCCCCTTTCCCCAATGGATAGCATGGAAAGCGCCTACTTCCCCCCGCATGAGTCTAAAATGCTCAGCTGAGTAGTACACCCGAGGTGGATGTTGTTAATGAGGTTTCGGACCATGAAGAGAAAGTTTTCAGAGATCTGTGTTCGCCAGCGACTCGCCATTGTTGTTGCAGCAACACCCCTCCCCAAAATTTTGTACATATTGGGGACCCTCCCTTTCTTTTTATAGAAGGTTTTCCTAAGAGGCCTTCCCAGTCGTTAACTGTGTTTTCCACATAAAATCTTGTTTCCCAAGTGAACGTCTTGCCATCAATCCTTCCATGTTTTCCCCAAAGAGCCAAAAGAGAACTTAGAATTTTTCCCAACATTTTGGAATAATGCGGGCTATCTTCCCGAAACTGCGGAAACCAAACGTCCAACCTTTCCGAAAGAAGGACTTAGATTTTCTTTGTCAAAATCGTGGGGCTTGAGGAAAAAGTTACGGAAACCTTTGGTTGTTCCTTCCCGAAACAGCGAAAGAACTTGGGAAAGACGCCCGAAGGACTTAGAATTGTTTCGAAAGCCGCGGAAACCTTCAGGTTTTTCTCCCGAAACGGCGGAGGCCATTCTCATTAACCGCCCGTCCAAGCCTTCCGAAGTAAAAAACACTAGGAAACCTTTCAATGTTTAAAATCTGCGGAGCGATTCAAGCTACCCTCCCGAAACGGCGGAAGCCATCCGCATAAGTCCCGCGGAGGAATTCACGATTTCCTTCCGAAGCTATGAAAAGAACTTAGAAATTTTTCAAGAAACTATCGCGGGAGCCTTCAGCCTTTGCTCCCGAAACCGTGGAAGCCTTCGGGCTACCCTCCCGAAACGGCGGAAGCCAATCGCTTAAACCGCTCGGAAAAGGACTTCGGAATGATCCCGGGAAAATATGCGGAAGAGTATAAGATTTGCTCCCGAAACGGCGGGAGCTATTCATCTAAAACGCCCGAAGAGACTTAGAAAGACTTCGAAAAACATGCGGAAGCCTTCAGATTTTTCTTCTGAAACGGCGGAAGCCATTCACAAAAGCTTTCCGAAAATACCGGGAGCATTCGCCATATTCTCCCGAAACAGCGAAAAGTTCGCCCCTACTTGCCGAAACGCGGAAACCTTCATGTTTCCCTTCCGAAACTAGCGGGAGCCTTCGCCATATCTTCCCGAAAATCAACGAGACTTAGAAAGTTTTGGTTTGCGGAAACCCTTCGCGAATAGCTCCCGAAACGGCGGAAGCCTTGGCGTTATACGTCCGCAACGCGGGTCTCTTTTGCGGAAGGTTTCGAGTTTTCCTTCGCAAATAGCTTCCGAAACGGCGGAAGGCTTGGAGTTTCCCTTCCGCAACACGTCCCGAAATAACGAAGCTTCCCCTCCATCCTTCCGCAACGGCGGGTGTGACTCGTAAGGCAGTCCCGTGAATGACAGTTGCACGAAAACCGAGATCTTTTGACATGACCGCTATGGGCGACGAATTTAAGCCTCATTTTAATCACGCCACCCACCAAATTGAATGCTCACACGTGCCTGGCCCTATAAATAATCAACGGGGTACGAGCCAACCCATTGCCGTTTTATTTTATAAACGAAGCTATTGAACGCCGCACGACCGTTCCAACTCGTCTTGTACAAACCACGTTGCGGCCACCTCAGTCAGCGTCTTCCGTCTGTGCCAGGTAGGATCTTAGCCTCACATGTCATAGTGCTTTTAGGATTGTCTTTTGTTCGAAAATGATGGTCATTGGTGGGGTTTTGGAGGAGAAAACGCTCGTCATGAGTGATTTTGTCCGTCAAATACAATTTGAATTGAGTTCTGCTCATAAAGACAGGATAAAATGTTTGTGGGTGAAGACAGCCAGTTAGGACGGTTAAGTTTCTTCCATTTTCCTCCCCGGGCCGCATGCCTTGACTACTTCTAAACCGCCGAAGCGCACAGACGTTTATCTCCCCGGCCGAAAACTCAGGACGTAAAACCCCGGGCCCTTCTGTAAGCCTCAGTCCCAACGCGCCCTCTACCCGGGGCAAAACCTTGTCTCCGGCGCCATGGCCCCTATTCAAACCCCCTGAATACTTAAGCTACGCCAGCCAGGACCCGAAACCATAGCCGCTCAAACCTTTTGCGTCAGTATACCCTGGCAACAAAGCACGCGCGCTGCAATAAAATGTGGCTAATGAGCAAGCCCAAAGAGATCTGGCAATAAACAAGTATAATTGCTTGTACGCTGAGCATAGGGAGCTGTCAAATAAGTACAGCCAGCTGGAGGAGGAAAAGGACCAGCTAACACTTCAAATGATGATTGTAGAAGCGGAGAAGAGTGGAGTGGAAGAAAAGGCTTCTCAGCTAGAAGCAGACAAGCAAACATTAGCTGAGCGGTTAGAACAGGCTGAGAGCAAAACGGTGGACTTGGCTCCCTTCCACGAGTTGTCCTGCAACATTATGAAGCAAATAAACAGCACGCAGGAGCTGATCATTGACGAAGTTTGCGAACTCAAGGCCATGATAGTCAGATTAAAAGAAATTAATGCGGAGGCCCACAGGCTCAAAGCTAAGAATACCCGTGTCAAGGCAAATGTCATAAGTCAGATGGCATGGAGAGAAGGGAAAGGAGGTTTCCCCCCGCACCTTCCTTTTAAAGCTGTGGACGATTTTAATGAAGATATAGCCTTGTTGGAGTTTGGCAGGAACTGTGCCAATAAGCTGATAACCAGTGTGCAGAGGACAACAGATAAGATCAACAGCCTATACCAAAAGCTCAAAGGAGTCCATGACAACTGCACATTGAGTTTCCCTCAGACCCTAGAAGACTTCCCGGAAAAGGAGCAGCGGTTGTCCCAGCTGAAAGAAGAGCTAGGCGTCCAGATGGAGTATGTGAAAAGGATTGATGTCCTGGCCATGGATGATCTCCAACATTATATCGGTTCATCAACACTTCACAACCATCTGCTGAAGGAAGTGCATCAAACTGCCGAAGCGGAAGTCCAAAGCATTAAAACAGAGCTTGGGAAGAATGTGACTTCTCAGAAAATCCTGTTTCCTGCTGCAGCAAACATAATCATAAGGGACACAGGTGTGTGGCACAGCTACATAGCAGAAGAGGACAGGAAAGCTGCAGCAGCAGCAGGAGCATCAGTAGATCCGGCTGCCTCTCTCCCAGCAGGCTCTTCCCCAGCAATGGCAGAAAGTCTGGCCAGTTCATATCCCCCTTCCCAATTAGGAGCAGCATCAGCAAGGGATTCGAGGGCCTCTTCCCAGGAAGCATCAGTGACAATTAACTTGGGCGACCCTTTGCCAGCAGAAACTCACGCACAGGAATGAAGAGGCTGAATTCAGTGAGCCACTCTCTTCAGCCAAACACGTGCCCAGCAGGGAAAGCTTTGATGTTAGCCCATTTTCTGTTATGTATATTTTGAATGTGTAAGGCGTAAGCCATGGGACAGCTGTCCCTAATTTTTGTCAAAATATTTTTTGTAAAGGAAGTTGCCATTTTTGGTGGTCGATTATAGTGGAAATTCCTGTAAATGACAGGTGGAGAATGCTAGGTGTCAGTCCAAAAGGCAGATTTGTAGCTATAAATAGCATCTAGGAAAGAGTAGACAGGACTTTTGGCAGGGAATGAAATTTTGGCAAACGATATGAGCTATCTTGTATCGGGTCTGGAAAATTGATTTTTCTAATAGAAGCCACGGGAGATGGACGTTTTGCCTGGGATGTTAGGCGGCTATATGTTGGACTATTCTAATGGCTGCTGTTCTATAATGTGAGATCGTTTTTATCACCTGAATTATTTCTTTGTATTAATGATTTTGCTCCTCCCTGGGCATGCGTTTTCTCTATTTTGTGAACAATGAAATGCATTGCTGTAGATTTCTTTGTCTAGATCGAATGGCTAACTATTCTTTCTTTAGGATAACTCATGTTACTCATTGTTCATACCTTTAATTGCTCCTTGCAGGGATCTTTAAGTTTGATTCTAGTTTTGTTACATCTAGATCCGTTTCTTTTATTTTGTTACGTAGATTAAATATTTTGCTTTCTTCTGTTTATGAGCAATAGACGCGTTCCTTAAGTTTCATTTCAAATCTGTTTCTTTACTCTTTCTTCTGTTTTATGAGCAATAGATGCGTTCTATATTGAATTAGAAGCTATCTTCTAAAAGATCTTTATCTTGCTATAGTTTTGATTGTGAGAAATAATAGCTATCTGTTCTTTGTTTACGATATTTTCTACAGCTGATTGCTCCTCCCTTAAGCGTGTTCCCTGCAGGGATAGATAGATTTATTCCAGTTTCCAGGCTTAGATCTGTTTTAATTGCATTTAGATTAAGTATAATTTAGGCACTTGCATCTCATACAAAAAATACATAAAACCCAAAAGAAAGGTGGATCGGGCCATAACCGATAGAATCGGATTTAAGCTCCAAATCCACGGTTGCCGGAACCGCTAACCGGACGGATTCCCTACACCAAACGAGAGATAGTCTAATTGGGACCATCTCTCGGGGAGAATCCCTTTCTGATTGATGCTACGATATCCGAGGCATCAACACTACTTCACCCAATTCTTGGGAGAAATGAATGATTGGGCACCAAAGTCAACATGGGTAGTTGGTGGTTGAATGGTTCTCTCATTGACACTTGGCTTGACTTCATTGGCTCAAGGGTTTGAATATTTCCCTCCCAATTCCTTGTAATATCATTCCCCCATCTCTTGTTGCATTGCATAACTAGTTGTGGGTATTTATATTATATTGCATATTTACAATTCCCATGGCTCACTAGCACATGGGTTAAATAATACCAACATACTTTTCTCTTCAAGATCGAGCGTTCACTAGCGGGCCCTTGGCCTTGAACTCCACGCTAGGAATCATACAAAATATGCATTATAGGCCAAATATCATAAGGGTCAAGAATGGGGATGTGACATCTGTTTATTGTAAAAGGCCTTTAGAGCCTCATTGCAACCATCTTGTTCCGAATGAGCACAACCGTCACATCTCTTCTTAGAGATAAGCCGCCACCATTCCAGCAAGCTTGTTTTCCAATACATTTTACAGTTTTAGCTTATTTCCTTATTAAATAGAAAACCAAATTTAATGTACTTTGTTATTTTGTGTTAAGCATCTGGTAATAATCTGTATTCATTTCATTCTACTCATAAAATCCGGATCAGTGGTATCAGAGCGATCTGCTCTTTGTCTTCTTAATGCATGTCCCCAACGAGGTCAGGGTACAAAGCATTGGATCTCGAGCTTGTTTCTCTTGAGGAAAAAATCTCTTGCACGCCCAAGCGACCTCTCATGGTAGGAGAAAAGAAAGATGACGGGACAGGAGATCCTTTCAAAATGTTGCTCGAGGAAGCCCTCACGCAACAGAGGAACTAGATGATGGATGGTTTCACGCAAATCGTTCGGAAACTACCCACAAGTGACACATATTCCTCGAGCGGAGGCACCACCCCCTTCAAGGTACAAATCAACTTCGATATTCCTATGTTTGAAGGTCAGATAGACACAGATGTTGTAGATAAGTAGTTGAATCTACTAGAAGGGTATTTTTATGTCCATAACTTCTCGAATAGAGAAAAGATTACTTTTGCGCTCCTCAAAGCTGTTCCCCATGTCAAAGATTGGTGGGAAACTGTCTGCGAACAAAAGGACACATATGAAACCTCATTAAATTTAGTGATGGCCACCGGTAATCCTTCAAGGATGCTAATAAAGAACAATGCTACCCTATTTGAAGTTATGACGACTTTATACCAAATGGACCATGCTGCGACAACAAAGAGACCAAGCAGTGCCAGAGTTCACAAATATCTTCCATACCCTGCACACCAAGCTGGGTATCAAGGATTCAAAGTGGCATCTGGTGCTCAAGTATTGCGGTGGTCTGCATAGATTCATCCAGACCGAAATGGAATTTTTGGGCATCTCTTCCTTGGGCCCGGCCTACCGATATGCCATCAAATCGAGCAGAAGCTCAAACAAAAGATGTGGCAGTTTGGGCCTGGGAAGCCCTCATAGCAAAAGATAGGAAAAGGCAGCCCCAACCCATAGTATAAAGGAAAGAGCAAAGATGGACTGTATCAGGACAACCAATCCAAACCATAAGAATAGAAGGACACCGGAAAGACAAAGAAAGATACCGAGAAGTGGTGCAACTTCCATAAGAGCCCTTGGCATAACACTACTGACTATTGTTGGTGGCCGAAGTGAAAGCATCTGCGTCAGATGTGGATTCTAACTCTGAGTCTGAACCAGAAAGGGGGAGATGGATCATTGACACGGAACACAGTGCCACCATTGCTACCACCAAGCTCCAACCTGATGAGCCAGACGAGCCAGAAGAAGGAGAACGCCTCTTCCATTCTCATATGTGGGTAAAAGGCACCCCACTGCACTTCATCGTTGATAGCGGTAGCCAGAAGAACCTCATCTCAGCAAAAGTCATCAAGCGCCTGGCCCTTCCGACAACGCTACACCCACAACCCTACACCATTGGATAGATCTGCAAAGGAAGTGATCTCTGCATTAGCCAACAGTGCCCACTGTTGTACAGCATCAAGTCCTTCAAGGACAAGGTATTGCGTGATGTTGCTCCTATCGAAGTTTCAGATGTTCTTTTGGGCCAACCTTATTTATGGAAATGTCATGTTGTATATGAGTCTAGCCCTCGTAGTGTTATTATTTATTTGAGTAGGAAATTGTAGAGGATACTGGAGGTAGCCCCTCCTAGTGCTATTTCCTTGATCTCGACCAAGAAATGCAAGAAGGCCATCTCTCAGACCAGGAAATTTGTATTCTTCATGATTCACTCTCATAATAAGAGAAAGATTGCAGCCACATCCAGGGCCTCCGCGACTGATGTCTCCACATAATAGAAGCAAGTGGATAAGGTGGTGGAAGAATACTCAGATATATTCTCCTCTCCTACTGGGGTACCTCTTCACTGCTAGGTCAAGCATCCCATCAATCTGACCAAAGGCGTATTGCTACCTAATGGGCCAGTCTATCACTGCTCTCCATTGGAAAACGAGGAGATCAAGAGGTAGATCCAAGAATTGCTCCACAAGGGGCACATCCGTCCCATCTCATCACCTTGTGGGAGCCCAATCGTGCTGGTGTAGAAGAAAGATGGGACCTGGCGACTCTGCATTGATTACCTGTCCCTGAATAAAATCAGAGTCCGCAACCGGTACCCAATTCCCCGAATCGACGACCTCCTTGATCAGCTCATGGGGGCCAAATACTTCAGTAATATTGATCTGAAGTCTGTCTACCACCAGGTCCCAATAGAATAGATAGATGTATGGAAGACAACCTTCAAGTCAAAAGAAGGCGTTTTTGAATGGCTGGTCATTCCCTTTGGTTTGAAAAATGCTGCATCGACGTTTATGAGGATGATGGATGATATCCTATGACCTTTCACCAATACTTTTGTAGTGGTGTATCTGGATGACATCCTCATATAAAACAAGAGTTGGGTGGAACACTTGCATCATATTCAACAGGTTCTGCACACCCTGCAACAACACAAACTATATGCAAACTTGGAAAAACGCTACTTCAACATGGACAAGGTCCATTACTTAGGCTACATTGTTGATCGACATGGTGTGCATGTGGATCAAGCCAAGATCCAGGTCATCCATGATTGGCCATCCCCAACCACACTCACTAAACTTCAGAGCTTCTTGGGCCTCGCCAATTTCTATTGCCTGTTAGTGTTGGGATTCTCTCATATCGCATGGGCCCTCAGCCAAGTAACCAAGGCAGACGGTAAGGAAAAATTTGTGTGGGGCTTGTCCCAACAACAAGCCTTCTATGACTTGAAGAATCATTTGTGGTCATCGTCGGTACTCTCATTACTGGACCTGCAACATCCCTTTGAGATCGAGACAGATGCTTTAGATTATGTTGTGGAAGCCGTTCTCACTCAACATGGCCACCTCGTGGCATATCATAGTGAGACACTATCAGATACTGTCCGTAAGTACCCTACTTACATTAAATAAATGTATTCCAATGTGAAAGCTTGCCTCCAGTAGAGACATTACATTCTTGGGAAGGAGATAGTCAACCACACTGATCACAAGCCACTATAGTTCATGCAGACCCAAGGAAAGTTGTAGAATGACCGCCATCAGAAGTGGTCAACATACTTGCAGCAGTTCCACCTCAACATCAAATATAAAACAGGGAGTACCAACCGAGTTGCTGATTGCCTCAGTCGACCTCCAATCGCGGCACTCACCACAATGCTAGACTCTTGCGGCCATGAGACCTCTGGATGGCCCCACCTCCATGAGACAAACCCTGATTTCTCCACCACCTACAAAATGTTGGGCACCAACTCAGTGGTCACTAATTTCCATCTTCAAGACGAGTTGTTGTGTCGTCTGGGCCATCTCTGCGTTCCATCAAGTGAGCGTGCGAAGCTGATTTGGGAATCTCACTACAGTTGGGTGGCATGACACTTTGGCATCGAGAAGATAGTGGTAGTGCTGCAGAAACATTTCTACTCGTTGAAACTTCGATAGGATGTCGACAAGTATATCAGGTCCTGCACCGCTTGCGCTATTACCAAACCAACCACTAAGAAACAGGGCCTGTACACCCCTCGGCCTACTCCTGATAGGCCGTGGGAATCCATGTCAATGGACTACATGTCGAGACTCCCTTCCACCAAGAGGGGGAACGACTTGTTAAAAAAACAGGATCGCAGAGCAATTACAATAAACAGAAATGCAAATATAATCACACATACACATTACAAGAGAGACATAGATATATCGTGGTTCACCCAACTTGGGTTACGTCCACACTGAATTTTTCAGTCCTTATTATTATTATCATCCAGCAAGGTGAAGGGATGCAACCTGTAGCACAACCGCTGCACTTCCTCTTCTCTGTTTCACAATCTCTCTCCTGATCTCATAGATCTTTACAATGCATAAAACCTAATACATCATCATCCCTAGCCATATTACAATGTCTTTATTTTATAAGGGAAATACAATGGGAAAATACCACGGGATACCCAAAAACATGGGCCCGCAAAACAGCTGGTGAAAACAACCCCAAAAATTTTCTTTGGGGGCGCTACCCCCGGACCCCCCAACCAGGGGGGATGGTCCCCCCTGGAACCCCATGGGGGGGCGATGCCCCCCCACACCCCCCCCGCCAGGGTGACTGTACAGTCCACCTACATATCATATAAAACTGGGGTACAAACACGGCTGATACAATATCATCTATGAGACTAGAAGATCTGGCTCTACAACCAACAATCTCCCACTTGGAGACTGATCACAGCAACTCCACCGCTGCTGCACTTGCTGGACTTGGACTTGGAAAATTTCTCCTCTTCACCTGCATGCTAAAAGGCCAACTGAAACCAAGCACGAACTCATTTTCTCTCTGGTCACTACCTTTGTGAACATGTCTGCAGGATTTTGGCTAGTATGTATCTTTTCCAGCTTCAACAGTTCATCTTCCAGAACAGAGCGTATGAAATGGTACTTGAGCTGTATATGTTTAGTCCTGGAATGGAATGCTGAGTTCTTTGCAAGATGAATGGCACTCTGGCTGTCACTATACAATCTGCTATCCTTCTGCTTCTTACCCACTTCCTCCATAAACCTCTGCAACCAAATCATCTCTTTACTAGCCTCTGTAATGGCAACATACGCTGCTTCTGTTGTTGAAAGTGCAAGAACCTTCTGTAGTTTCGAAATCCATCTTACTGATGTTCCACCTACAGTAAACACATACCTTGTGGTGCTCCTCCTGCTATCCTTGTCACCTGCCATATCTGCATCAACATATCCCTGTAGAATAGTGTCTGAACCTCCAAAACATAATGCCTCAGTGGTAGTACCTCTCAAATACCTGAGAATCCATTGTACTGCCTTCCAATGTTCTTTACCTAGACTGTTCATATATCTGCTCACAACTCCCACTGCATGTGCAATATCTGGTCTTGTGCACACCATGGCATACATCAAGCTGCCAACTGTTGATTGATAGGGAATCTTGGACATGTAATCTGTCTCTTCTTGTGTCTTGGGACACATTTCCTTACTTAGACTGAAATGGCTAGCCAAAGGTGTACTTGCAGGTTTTGCATTCTGCATTCTGAACCTCTCCAACACCTTTTGTATGTACTCACTTTGAGACAATGTCAATTTGCGATTTTTTCTGTCTCTCGTTATTCTCATACCAAGGATTTGCTTTGCAGCACCCAAATCCTTCATCGCAAATGAATTAGCTAGCTTCCTTTTGAGTACATTTATATCCTGCATGTCATACCCTGCAACAAGCATGTCATCCACATACAATAACAAGATAATATATCTTCCATTGTCTAGCTTCTTGAAATAAACACAGTGGTCAGAATGACATCTACTATAACCTTGTTCTGTTATAAACCTATCAAACTTTAGATACCACTGCCTTGGAGCTTGCTTCAAGCCATACAAGCTCTTTTTCAACCTGCATACCAGATCCTCCTTACCTTTGACCTCATACCCTTGTGGCTGCTGCATATATATTTCTTCCTCCAAATACCCATGGAGGAAGGTTGTTTTTACATCTAACTGTTCAAGATGCAAATCTTCTACCGCCACTAGACTTAAGATAGTCCTAATTGAAGTCATCTTAACAACAGGAGAAAATATTTCATCAAAATCTATACGTTTCTTCTGTGAAAACCCCTTTACAACAAGTCTAGCCTTGTACCGCTTCTTACCTCCTTCTTCTTCCTTCAATCTGTAAATCCATTTGTTTTGCAATGCTCTTTTACCAGCAGGCAACTGAACAAAATCCCAAGTCTGGTTTCCTACCAATGAGTCCATCTCCTCATTCATGCCTTTCTCCCACTTCTTTCTAGTTTCCACCTGCATTGCTTCTTCATAACATTCTGGTTCACCAGAATCAGTCATCAATAAATAATACATTGAAGGAGAGTATCGTTTAGGGAGTCTACTTAACCTGGTAGATCTTCTTACAGTTGCAGGAGTTTCAGGTACTTGTTGCTGCTCTCGATTTTTGGGCACCTTCAGAACTTCATTTTCTTTAATTTCATCAAGCACTATGTACTCTGTGTTTTCCTTTTCCTATTTCTTTCCCTGCAACTGATCTTTATACATGACCTTTTCATTGAATATCACATCTCTACTCCTGATGATTTTGTTATTTTCATAATCCCATAAACGATAACCAAATTCATCAACCCCATATCCAATAAAGGTACATTTCTTGGATTTAGCTTCAAGCTTTATTCTATTTTCTTTATCAATATGGACAAATGCTTCACAACCAAACGTTCTCAAAAATGAGTAGTTTACCTTTTTATCTATGCATGCTTCCTCTGGAATACCACCATCCAAAGCACTTGAAGGTCCTCTATTTATTAAATAAACAGCAGTATTTACAGCATCCGCCCAAAACTGTAAGGGCAACCCTGCATGCAGTCTCATACACCTTGCATGCTCCATGATCGTTTTGTTCATCCTTTCTGACACACCATTTTCCTATGGTGTTCCTGGAACTGTCTTCTCTCTACGAATTCCATGGTATGAACAGTAACTATCAAACTCCTTACCACAGTACTCACCTCCATTATCAGATCTGAGACACTTCAATCTTTTTCCTGTCTCATTCTCAACCAAAGGTTTCCACTTCTTAAAAGTAGCAAACACATCAGATTTATGTATAATGCAATAAACCCAAGTTTTTCTAGTTGCATCATCAATAAATGTAACATAATATTGAGAGCCACCAAGAGATTGTATCTGAGCCGGTCCCCATACATCTGTATGCACAAGCTCTAATTTTTCATTCTTCTTCTGTTTCCCAACCCTGAGAAATCTGACTCTCTTCTGTTTTCCATAAACATAGTTTTCACAGAATTCCAAACTTACCTGCTTCAAATCCGGCAACAACTTCCTTGAGTGGAGAATCTGCATCCCCTTCTCAGTCATGTGGCCAAGCCTATGATGCCACAATGCTGTATTTGTTCCCGTGGAAGCTAAAGAGATAGAATGGTCAGTATTATGAGGACATAAATACAACGTACCTACTCTGTCTCCTTTTTCTATCACCATTGATCCTTTAGTGATCTTCCACCACTTTTCTCTGAACGTAGATAGACAGCCGCCATCTCCCAACTGCCCTGTTGAGATCAGATTTCTTTTCATAGCAGGAATATGCCTAACTTCTTTCAACAACCAATCAGTTACATCCTTAACTTTTATCCATACCTTACCCATTCCAACAATTTTACATGGCTCATCATCACCCAATAAAACATGTCCAAAGTCACCAAGAACATACTCATGAAAGTATTTCCTATGGGGTGTAGCATGACATGAAGCTCCTGAATCTACTACCCAATAATCACTAGTATTATCTAATGCAAGAATCAAAGCATCTTGTAACACATCACCTGCTACATTTGCTTCCTGGGTAGTTTCCTTCTGTGCATCTCCTTTCTTCTTTAGAGATTTGCAGTCTTTCTTCAAATGTCCTTTCTTTCCACAGTTCCAGCACTCTATCTTTCCCAGTATGGACTTGGATCTGCCCATTTTAGACTTTCCACGATTACCGTGGCTCTTTCCTCTCTCCTTTTGTCTTCCCCTGCTCTCCATGGTCAACGCATTACCTGATGTCTCACCTATGCTTTTTCTTCGCATTTCCTCGCTAAGAATAACACCAATAACATCATCAAATTTCAAGGTGTTTGAACCAAAGACAGAGTTACTTACAGCCATGACCAAGCTATTCCATCTTTCTGGCAATGAACACAAGATTAGAAGAGCCCTAACCTCATCATCAAAGTTCACACTTACAGAACTTAGCTGATTTGTAACCGTATTAAACTCATTTAAATGATCAGTAACAGATCCACATTCAGACATCTTCATATTAAATAAACGCTTCATTAGAAATATCTTGTTGGAGGCCGAGGGTTTTTCATACAACTTACCGAATGCGCTCATCAAACCCTCTGTTGTCGTTTCTTTTGAGATATTGAAAGCCACCAATGAAGCCAGGCTCAACCGTATTGTTCCCAGAGCCTTTCTGTCAAGAACCTCCCATTCTTCGTCCTTCATAACCGTCGGCTGCTTTTCTTTTCCTCCCAATGGTAGGAATAGATCCTTCTGGTACAGATAGTCATCCATTTGCATCTTCCATAACTCGAAGTTTTGGCCGTTAAACTTCTCGACCTTAAACTTTCCTTCTTCTGCCATTGCTCCCACTCGAACTAGAAACCCTAGCTTCCTGTGGGTTTAACTGCCAAATAGACCTTTGGCTCTGATACCAATTGTTAAAAAAATAGGATCGCAGAGCAATAACAATAAACAGAAATGCAAATATAATCACACATACATATTACAAAAGAGACACAGATATATCGTGGTTCACCCAACTTGGGCTACGTCCACACTGAATTTTCCAGTCCTTATTATTATTACCGTCCAACAAGGTGAAGGGATACAACCTGCAGCACAACCACTGCACTTCCTCTTCTCTGTTTCACAGTCTCTCTCCTGATCTCAGAGATATTTACAATGCATAAAACCTAATACATCATCATCCCTAGCAGTATTACAATGTATTTATTTTATAAGGGAAATACAATGGGAAAATACCATGGGATACCCAAAAACATGGGCCTGCAAAACAGTTGGCGAAAATAGCCCCAAAAATTTTCTTCGGGGGCGTTTCCCCCGAACCCCCATTTCTCGGGGGTGCTGCCCCCAGACCCCCCAGCCAGGGAGGATGGTCCCCCCTGGAACCCCGTGGGGGGGCGATGCCCCCCCACACCCCCCTGCTGGGGTGACTGTACAGTACACCTACATATCATATAAAACTGGGGTACAAACACGGCTGATACAATATCATCTATGAGACTAGAAGATCTGGCTCCACAATCAACACGACTGTGTTTTTGTGGTTGTTGATCGCTTTTCCAAGATGGAAATTCTAGCCGCCTGCAAGAAGAACATCACAGCAGAAGCCACTGCCAAGCTCTTCTTTGAACGAGTGTGGGTACATTTTGAGATCCCATAAACCATTATCTCAGAACTTGAAAGTCGGTTCCTCAACTCATTCTGGTTGAGCCTCTAGTCACTGCTGGATACCAAGTTCACCAAATCCACTGCCTTCCACCCACAGATAGATGGCCAAATCGAGGTCGTCAACCGGATGGTCGTACATATCTTGCAAATGTACAATTCAACACACCCCCGCACATGGGATGAGATTCTGCCCTATGTCCAACATAACTACAACCGAGCCCTGCATAGCTCAACTGGCCACAACCCCTTTTAGGTGGGGTTGGGATTCCAACCATTGGGCCCCATGGATGTTGCACTTCTGCTAGCAACTACCTCGGCCGACTAATCCCCAGAAGCTGACAAAGCCACCCGGTTCATTGAACGGATCCAACATATCTACCAACATGTTCAAGATATTCTACAGAAGTCTAATTCCAAGTACAAGCAGTGCCATGATCAACATTTGGTGCCACATAAGTTTCAGGTGGGAGACAAAGTTTGGTTGCATTTGCAGAAAGAGTGCCTGATAGGGCCCCATCGGAAGCTTCACCCACTCTGTTATGGGTCGTACACCATCACCAAGGTGGTGGGTGACAATGCTTTTGAGCTCAACATTCCCCCCTTCCTTGGTCCACATCCAGTCTTCAACGTGGCTCTCCTTCGGCCATATTTCCCACCATTATTAGACACCTCAAAGATAGCAGACCAGTTGACACCAACAGAGCTCAACCCTGACTTCCTCCAACAAGCATCCAGTGATCATATTACAGACACACAGATCAAGGGCACTCGAAATCAAAGGATCCAACTTTATCGAGTTGTCAAAGCAGGGCAGCTCCTACACCAGGGCAAGTGGCTCTCCCAGGGCCAAAGTCAGCAAAAATTTCCTAATCTGATGGGGGAACTCAACGCAATGGAGACCATTGCTTCCTAAGGAGGGAGGATTGATCCAAGTGGATAGCAGTGGCCACCCACCTTTCCAACTGGCTAAAAATAGTTTTTTGGCAATTTCGGTAGTTTACTATTTTTAGCAGTTTTTTGGGTCCTGAACTTCCGGAGCCATTTTGAGACCCTAAACAATGATTTTTCGGTGTCGAGTTCTCGAGAAAATATGTGTACTGTGCACTTGGAATTTTCACGTGTTGAAATTGAGATTTGCCATACCTTTTTGTAGCCATTGAATAGCTCTTTTCAACGAGCTATTGCACGCCCCAAACGGAGATCGTATGCAAGAGTTATGACTCCGGGAAGTTGATGTACTAACTTACCCAAACGGAGCCCACATGACTTTTGGCGCTTCATCTCCTAGGGTTAGGTTTTTGGATGTCTAGGGTTTTTGACATTCCTGTTTATTGTAAAAGGCCTTTAGAGCCTCATTGTAACCATCTTGTTCCGAATGAGCGTAGCCGTCACATCTCTTCTCAGAGATAAGCCGCCACCATTCCAGCAAGCTTGTTTTCCGCTGCATTTTACAGTTCTAGCTTATTTCCTTATTGAATAGAAAACCAGTTTTACTGTACTCTGTTATTTGTGTTAATCATCTGGTAATAATCTATAGTCATTTCGTTCTGCTCATAAAATCTGGATCAGTGGTATCAGAGCGTCTGCTCCTTGTCATCTTAATGCATGTCCCCAACGAGGTCAGTGTACAAAGAATTGGGTCTCAAGCTTATTTCTCTTGAGGAAAAAAGCTCTCACACGCCCAAGTGACCTCTCATGGCAGGAGAAAAGAAAGATGACGGGATAGGAGATCCTTTCAAAATGTTGCTTGAGGAAGCCCTCACGCAATAGAGGAACGAGATGATGGATAGTTTCACACAAATTCTTCGGTGACTACCAACAAGCGATGCATCTTCCTTGAGCGGAGGCGCCCCCCCCCTTCAAGATACAAATCAGCTTTGATATTCCTATGTTTGAAGGTCAGATAGACGTAGATGCTGTAGATAAGTGGTTGAATCTACTAGAAGGGTATTTTTCTATACATAACTTCTCGAATAGAGAAAATATTACTTTTGTGCTCCTCAAAGCCGTTCCCCATGTCAAAGATTGGTGGGAAACTGTCTGCGAACAAAAGGACACATATGAAACCTCATTATTTTCAGTCACGACCACCTGGGAATCTTTCAAGGATGCTATTAAGGAGCAATACTACCTTGTTGGAAGTTATGACGACTTGTATACCAAATGGACCACGCTGCGACAAGAAAGAGACTAAGCAGTGCCAGAGTTCACAAATATCTTCCATACCCTACGGACCAATTAGGTTATCAAGGATTTAGAGCGACATCTAGTGCTTAAGTGTCATGGTGGTCTGCATAGATACATCCAGACCAAAATGGAATTTCTGGATATTTCTTCCTTGGGCGCGGCCTACCGATATGGCATCAAAATTGAGCAGAAGCTCAAACAAAAGACGCGGTAGTTTGGGCATGGGAACCCCTCACAGCAAAAGACAAGAAAGGGTGGCCCCAACCCACAGAATAAAGGATAGAGGAAATATGGACCATATCAGGACAACTAGTCCAAGCCGCAAGCAAAGAAGGACACCAAAAAGACAAAGAAAGATATTAGGAAGTGGTGCGACTTCCATAAGAGCCCTTGGCATAACATTGCTGATTATCGCTCAAAGCAGTCACTGGTGGCCGAAGTGAAAGCATCTGAATCAGATGCGGATTCTGACTCTGAGTCCAAACCAGAAAGGGGAAGACAGATCATTGATGCGGAATCTAGTGCCACAATTGCTACCACCAAGCTCCAGCTTTGTGATCCAGACGAGCTAGAAGAAGGAGAACGCCTCTTCCATTCACAAATGTGGGTAAAAGGAACCCCACTGCACTTCATCGTTGATAGCAGTATCCAAAAGAACCTCATCTCAGCAGAGGTCATCAAGCGCCTAGCCCTTCCGACAATACCGCACCCACAACCCTACACCATTGGATGGCTCCGCAGAGGAAGAGATCTCCGCGTCAGCCAACAGTGCCGACGGTCATATGGCATCAAGCCCTTCAAGGACAAGGTATTGTGTGATGTTGCTCGTCTCGAAGTTTTAGATGTTCTTTTGGGCCAACCTTATTTATGGAAACGTCATGCTGTATATGAGTCTAGGCCTTGTAGTGTTATTATTTCTTTGAGCAGGAAATTGTACAGGATACCCGAGGCAGCCCCTCCTAGTGCTATTTCCTTGATCTCTGTCAAGCAATGTAGGAAGTTCATGTCTCAGACCGGGAAATTTGTTTTCTTCATGATTCTCTCTCAGAATAAGAGAAAGATCGAAGCCACATCCAAGGCCTCCACGACCGATCTCTCCACACAACAGAAGAAAGTGGATAAGGTGGTGGAAGAATACTCAGATATCTTCTCCTCTCCTATTGGGGTACCTCTTCACTGCCAGGTCAAGCATCCCATCGATCTGACCCTAGACGCACTGCTACCCAATGGTCCAGTCTATCACCACTCTCCATTGGAAAATGAGGAGATCAAGAGGAAGATCCAAGAATTGCTCCACAAGGGGCACATCCATCCCAGCTCCTCACCTTGTGGTAGCCCAATCGTGCTAGTGCAGAAGAAAGATGGGACATGGCGAATCTACATTGATTACCGGGCCCTGAATAAAATCAGAGTCTGCAACCGGTACCTGATTCCCTGAATTGACGACCTCCTTGATCAGCTCATTAGGGCCAAATACTTCAGTAAGATTGATTTGAATTCTGGCGACCACCAGGTCCCAATAGAATAGACATATGTATGGAAGACTGCCTTCAAGTCAAAAGAAGGTCTTTTTGAATGGTTGGTCATGCCCTTTGGTTTGACAAATGCTCCAGCGACTTTTATGAGGATGATGGATGATATCCTATGACCTTTCACCAAGACTTTTGTAGTGGTGTATCTGGATGACATCCTCATCTACAGCAAGACTTGGGCGGAACACTTGCAGAACAGGTTTTGCACACCCTACGACAACACAAACTATATGCAAACTTGGAAAAATGATCCTTCGGCATGGACAGGGTCCATTAATTAGGCTATATTGTTGATCAACATGGTGTGCATATGGATCTAGCAAAAATCCAGGTCATCCATGACTTGCCATCCCCAACCACACTCATTGAACTTTGGAGCTTCTTGGGCCTCGTCAATTTCTATCACCGGTTCGTGCTGGGATTCTCTCATATCACATGGGACCTCAGCCAAGTAACCAGGGGTGGCGATAAGGCAAAATTTGTGTGGGTCCTGTCTCAACAACAAGACTTCGATGACTTGAAGAAGCGTTTGTGCTCATCGCCAGTACTCTCATTACCAGACCTGCAACATCCCTTTGAGATCGAGACAGATGCTTCAGATTATGCTGTGGGTTCCGTTCTCACTCAACACGGCCACCCCGTGGCATATCATAGTGAGACACTATTAGATGTTGTCCGTAAGTACCCTACTTACGACAAAGAAATGTACTCCATTGTGCAAGCCTGCCTCCAGTGGAGACATTACATTCTTGGGAAGGAGACAGTCATCTACACTGATCACATGCCACTATAGTTCATGCAGACCCAAGGAAAGTTGCAGAATGACCTCCATCAGAAGTGGTCAACATACTTGCAGCAGTTCCACCTCAACATCAAATATAAAACAGGGAGTACCAACCGAGTTGTTGATTGCCTCAGTTGACCTCTAGTCGCGGTACTCAACACAATGCTAGACTCTTGCAGCCACGGGACCTATGGATGGCCCCACCTCCACGAGACAGACCCTGATTTCTCCACCACCTACCAAATGTTGGGCACCAACTGAGTGGTCGCTAATTTCCATCTTCAGGATGGGTTGTTGTTTCGTCTGGGCCATCTCTGCTTTCCATCAAGCGAGCGCATGAAGCTGATTTGGGAAGCTCACTACAGTCGGATGGTAGGACACTTTGGCATCAAGAAGACAGTGGCAGTGCTCCTGAAACATTTCTACTAGCCGAAACTTCGTTAGGATGTTGGAAAGTATATCAAGTCCTGCACTGCATGCACTATTTCCAAACCGACCACTTAGAAACAGGGCTTGTACACCCCTCTTCCTACTCTTGACAGACCATGGGAGTCCATCTCAATGGAATACATGTCGGGCCTCCCTTCCACCAAGAGGGGGAATGACTGTGTTTTTGTGGTTGTTGATCACTTTTCCAAGATGGCGATTCTAGCCTCCTGCAAGAAGAACATCACAGCAGAAGCCACTGCCAAGCTCTTCTTTGAACGAGTCTGGGTACATTTTGGGATCCCACAGATCATTATCTCAGACCGTGACATTCGGTTCCTTAGCTCATTCTGGTTGAGCCACTGGTCACTACTGTATACCAACCTCACCAAATCCATTGCCTTCCACCCATAGACAGATGGCCAAACTGAGGTCGTCAACCGGATGGTCGTACATATCCTGCACATGTACAATTCAACACACCCCTGCACATGGGATGAGAGTCTTCCCTATGTCCAACATAGCCACAACGGAGCCCTGCATAGCTCAACTGGCCACATCCTTTTTCAGGTGGGGTTGGGATTCCAACCATTGGGCATCATGGATGTTGCAATTCCCTTGGTGACTACCTCGGCCGATTCGTCCCTAGAAGCTGACAAAGCCACCCGGTTCATTGAACGGATCCAGCATATCCACCAATAGGTTCAGGATAATCTACATAAGTCTAATTCCAAGTACAAGCAGTGCCATGATCAACATCGGGTGCCACATAAGTTTCAGGTGGGAGACAAAGTTTGGTTACATTTGCGAAAAGAGCGCCTTACAGGGCCCCATCGGAAGCTTCTCCCAATCCGTTATGGGCTGTACACCATCACAAAGGTGGTGGGTGACAATGCTTTTGAGCTCGACATTCCGCCCTTTCTTAGTCTGCATCCAATCTTCAACGTGGCTCTCCTTTGGCCATATTTCCCACCATTATTAGACACCTCAGAGATAGCAGAGCAGTTGACACCAACAGAGCTCAACCATGACTGCCTACAATAGGAATCCAATGATCATATTGCAGACACACAGATCCAGGGCACTCGACATCAAATGATTTAACTTTATCGAGTTGTCAAAGCAGGGCAGCTCCAACACCAAGGAAAGTGGCTCACCTGGGGCCAAATTCAACAGAAATTTCCTCATCTGATGGGGGAACTCAATGCAATGGAGACCATTTCTTCCTGAGGGAGGATTGATCCAGGAGGATATCGGTGGCCACCCACCTTTCCAACTTGCTCAAAACAGTTTTTTGGCAATTTCGGTAGTATATTGTTTTTAGCAGTTTTTTAGGTCGTGAACTTTCGGAGCCATTTTGAGGCCCTAAATGACGTTTTTTCGGCGTCGAATTCTTGAAAAAATATGGCTAATGCATGCCTGTCATTTTCACATGCTAGAATTGATATTTTCCATACCATTTTGTAGTCATTGAATAGATCTTTCCAACGAGCTATTGTACGCCCCAATTGGAGATCGTATGCAAGAGTTACGACCCTGGGAAGTTGATGTACTAACTTACCCAAACGGGGCCCACATGACTTTTGGCGCTTCATCTCCTAGGGTTAGATTTTTGGATGTCTAGGGTTTTTTACATTCATGTTTATTGTAAAAGGCCTTCAGAGCCTCATTGTAACCATCTTGTTCCAAATGAGCATAGCCGTCACATCTCTTCTCATAGATAAACCGCCACCATTCCAGCAAGCTTGTTCTCCGCTGCATTTTACAGTTTTAGCTTGTTTCCTTATTGAATAGAAAACCAGTTTTACTGCACTTTGTTATTTTGTGTTGAGCATCTGGTAATAATCTCTATTCATTTCGTTCTGCTCATAAAATCCGGATCAAGTATGATATATCCATTTCACATCTTTTGATCATTTTTCAATTCAAATTGATGAGATTTGTAGCTTCTAAATTGACTTGGGAGGTGTACCCCTTGTCGCCAGTTAGGAGATGCACCCCTATTATCATTGTGCTAGTTGATTCTTCAGCTCGAGTTGAGGAGAATGGTATTCAGCCATTTTCATTGAGTTTATTTCAGTTTTTCTTAGAATTTTTTTAGTCCCATTACATTCCATTCAGTGTGCCAAGTTCCAGTTAATTCAAGCTCTCTCTTCTCTCTCTCATTTCTCATGCTACATTTCCAGTTGGAGGAGAAAGCATGGGGAACTGTGCACTTTGTGTTATGGATTTTTGTTCCAAAAATAATACAATATGTAATACTTTCCATTTTATTAATAAAATACACTCCAACACTTCCATGCTGCAGATTACACATTTTTATTCCAAGTGTAATTGAACCCATGCTCTCTCCAATGCATATTTTGACTAGTTTTTAGTATTGAGTTAAGAAACTGACTTCTGTGCATCCATTTTCTATTCTGTCATTCATCTTGGATTCTTCATACAATTTTAAACTCAATCCTATCCATGGTTCATATTTTTGGAGATGTTAGAGGTTTTATGGGTCGAATTGAAAGTTAACTAGATGAGCTGTCATTATAGTCTACAAATATTCCTAATCTTCCAAATTCTACCAGTTTTGTTCGAAAATATCAGTATTATTGTTTCCTTAAATGGTTGGGGTTAAACATAGGATATAAACCTTCTTATTTCAACCCAATTTAGTGGAAGAATCTAGTTTTCATATGCTGGTGTACCCAGGAAGCTTTGGAGTAGACTTCAGTGACAATTGTTGTCGAAACATAAATGGTCCCAGTAATTTGTGCAAAGGATTATGAAGATAGATTATTCCCTATTTTCTAATATTTTTTACATCTGATCTCAATCACATAAAATCCAAAAAATACACCTTGGGAAGAAGTGGGAGGGTTTAATTGTGCCCATAACTAGTTTTGACATTTCTAGCGTAATACTAGTTACTAGTTTTGAATTTTTTTTATTTGTTCTTTACAATTGAGTTAATATTTCCTAAAAAATACTGATTGGGGATATTACACTGCTATCATATCATGGTATTATTCACCTATGAGTAGAAATACCAAGCTCCATAACCTCTTAGTTGAAGATATATTGCATATCGCATCTTCAAGTTGCAACCATGTCCTTATTTAGTGAAGAATATTATGTTTGGTATGAAGAAGAAGAGGTGATATATGTTGATGGAAGTTTTAAAATGACAAGAGATGAGGATGGTTACCTTAGTAACCAAATGTACAGTGGAGATAGAAGGGTTAAACCACCAATTTTGAGTATTATTGATGGTAGAGTATTGTTTGGAGGACATCCATTGCGAGTTAATCCTCCTGAGTACTTCCAAGAATACCAAACATTCAAGAAAGAGATCCAGGAAGTCCTACCTTTCTGATACTTCAGGACTTTGAAGGTGGAAATATTATTTGCGAACATGGATCCCTATTGCAGTGCAAATCAAATAAGGGTAGCACATATTGTTGAGAATTTCGGTAGAGAAGTTGAGCAAATGTTGCAGTAGAACGAATTTTTACCATCGAAATGCTATACTTCAAATATCTGTGAAGAAAGTGCAACCAGTATCATGGTGGAGGCTACTCATGATGCAAATCTTCATGTCTCTCATGATGAAGAAGCATCAAGTTGCTTGGGAGAGGATGGTAATGAAGAAGAAGCAGAGACCCATTAGGAGAGCAGCAAACTGTCAAGTTGTTTCACTACTCCAAGCGAAGAAGAGGAAGGAATTACCAATCAACCATCAAAGGAGAAGAGAAGCAATGTTCCAAGAGAAGAAGCATGTGGTTCCTCTAATGAATGCATTGAGCAGAAGGGGAAATCATCATGCTAAGAGGTGGATGTAAATCTGATTTTTGGAGAAGCAATGCTTTCTCATATCAAACCAAATAATTTCCCATATCAGGGGATGAAAATGAGAGCATAGAGTCTTCTAATTCCAGTATGGAGGTTAAGGATGACTGTGAAGTTGTGTATGCATGCCACAAGCAATTGGGAATTTCATTGCAGTCCTTAGAAATCATGCATATAACCCTACCAAATGAAGGCTTCTCATCAAATGAATATGATGAACATCCCATTGAGTTAGCCACAAAGGATAATGAGGAACATGGCGAGTTGGGAGGCGAAGACACAATGCAAGAGGTTTTTGACTGCATGGAGAGTGAACCCACTCATGGGCATCCAAAATTATTTGTTGGGTAGATTAATATCACTACAAGGGAGATGGAAGATAGGATTGGTGGGAAGGAAACCACATGTGGATCAGATTTGGAGGAAGAGGAAAGTATATCCCTCCAAGCTCCCTTAGAAATTCATCATGGAGCAAGAGGCAACCCCACATTAGTGGAGAGTGAAAATGGAATTTTTGTGGAGGAACATGCCATCACAACTCCATCACATGAAGAGGGCTAAAACCGTGTCAGGTTGTGAAGTTATGAAGCGAATCTGACTTCCATACTAAGAGAAATATATATGAATAGTATAATAATTAATTGATAGATGATAAATATTACAATTGGTGGCCACCATTATATAAGGTGTGGGAATCCATGTATGAGGAGACACGCCCCTTAAACTAGTACTAATTATTATTTATTATTATTATTATTATTACATTTATACTTTATATTTGTTACATTGCCTTCCCCTTTAAGGAAATATTTGTCCTCAAAGCTAGATTTACTGATAGTGCCCTTTGCTTTGGAGATTGGACTGATGTCTTTTATCTTTATGTGGTATGGATCCTTGTTGTGTCGTGATTCTTTCTTTTTAGGTGGAGAAACTCTCGGTCTCGGTCCATTCAGTCGGTACTTATTTCCTTTCCATTCAAATTCCATGTATTGTTCTTGTAGGTTGGTAGAGTAAGTCCCCAGTGATGCTAACCAGTCGGCACCTAATACCATGTCTACTTCTTTGAGAGGTAAGGCAACACAATTGAGTAGTAGGTGTAAGTTTTGTATGTACAACGACACCTTATGACATTTTCCTACATCTTTTATGTCTTGATTAGAGATGGTTGAGGCTTTAAGCCCTTTTGCAGGGAACACAAAAAGATTTAGTTCCTTTTCCTTATTGATGTCGATAAAATTATGGGTACTTCTAGAATCGACCAAAATTGTGACATCCCTATCTTTAATTTTCCCATTAAGTTGTAGTCTTTTTGGTCCTGAATTCCTTGACTCTGTTACTCGGAATATGAGTTGTTATGTTTTAAGGATGTCACGATTTCTCAACTGAGGTGAAATATATTTTATTGCGAGTACTTGGATTTCCTTCTGTTGGGTGTAATCTTTCTCAGGTGTCTCTACCTTTTCTTCCTTACAAACTTGTTGAGTACACATAACCATCGCAACTGATGCTTCAGATGAGCTTGTGTCTGTATTTGAATCAGCTGTATCTACCTCTCTTGATACCTGTACTTACTTTCCATTATTGATTTTGCAATGTACTGTGTGATTGGTTTTTCATTTATGTTCTGGGAACCAATCTTCTCCACAACGACAACAAGTATTCTTCTTGTTTTTCCTCTCACTGTTGGTGCGACTGCTTCACCTTTGATCCAGGTGGATATCAGTGGTGGCCCACCTTTTCCAACTAGCTCAAAACAATTTTCTGGCAATTTTTGTAATTTACTATTTTTAGCAGTTTTTCGGGTCCTGAACTTTGGGAGCCGTTTTGAGGCCCTAAATGACGTTTTTTGGGGCCCACCAAATTAAAAAATTCTATGGAAAAATTTGCACCCAGCAATTGTAGCTCTCGGATATATCTTTCCAACGAGCTATCGTGCGCCCCAAACAGAGATCGTATGCCAAAGTTACGCCCCGGGAAGTCGATACACCAAACTACCCAAAACTGGGTCCACAAAACTACTGGCTTTTCATCTTCTAGGGTTAGTATTTTGGATTTTGGGTATTGTAAAAAGGCCTTCAGAGTCTCAATGTAATATTCTTCTTGTGAATGAGCGTAGCTGTCACATCTCTTCTCATAGATAAGCCGCCACCATTCCAACAAGCTTGTTTTCTGCTTCATTTTACAGTTTCAGCTTATTTCCTTATTGAATAGAAAACCAGTTTTACTGTATCTCTGTTATTCCGTGTTAAGCATCTTTTAATAATTTGTATTTATTTCGTTGTGCTCATAAAATATGGATTAGTGGTATCAGATAAATCTACTCCTTTTCATCGTAATGCATGTCCCCAACGAGGTCAGGGTACAAAGAATTGGGTCTCGAGCTTGTTTCTCTTGAGGACAAAAGCTCTCACACGCCCAAGAAACCTCTCATGGTAGGAGAAACGAAAGGTGACGGGATAGGAGATCCTTTCAAAATGTTTCTTAAAGAATCCCTCATGCAACAGAGGAACAAGATGATATATAGTTTCGCGCAAATCCTTCGGTGGCTACCAACAAGCGACACGTCTTCCTCGAGCAGAGGCGCCTCCCCCTTCAAGGTACAAATAAACTTTGATATTCCTATATTTGAAGCTCAGATAGACATAGATGTTGTAGACAAGTGGTTGAATCTACTAGAAGGGTATTTTTCTGTCCATAATTTTTCGAATAGAGAAAAGATTACTTTTGCGCTCCTCAAAGCCGTTCCCCATGACAAAGATTGGTGGGAAAATTTCTGTGAGCAAAGGAAGCAGAGGAACCCTCATTATTTACAGTCACAACCACCTGGGAATCCTTTCGAGATGCTAGTAAGGAACAATACTACCCTGTTGGAAGTTATGGCGACTTCTATACCAAATGGACCACATTGCGACAAGAAAGAAACCAAGCAGTGCCAAAGTTAACAAATATCTTCCATACCTTGCACACCAAGATGGGTATCAAAGATTCAGAGCGATATCTAGTGCTCAAGTATCATGGTTCTTTGCATAGATACATCTAGACCAAAATGGAATTTCTGGACATCTCCTCCTTGGGCATGGCCTATCGATATGCTATCAAAATCGAGCAGAAGCTCAAACAAAAGACGTGGCAATTTGGGCCTGGGAACCCCTCACAGCAAAAGACAGGAAAGAGCTTCCCCAACCCACGGAATAAAGGATAGATCAAAGATGGATAGTATCAATACAACTAGTCCAAGCCGCAAGAAAAGAAGGACACCAGAAAAAAAATAAAGATACTGGGAAGCGGTGCAACTTCCATAAGATTCCTTGGCATAACACTATTGACTGTCACTCAAAGGAGTCACTGGTGGCCGAAGTGAAAGTGTCTGAATCAGAGGTGGGTTCTGACTCTGTGTAAGAACTAGAAAGGGGAAGACAAATCATTGACGCGGAACCCAATGCCACCGTTGCTACCACCAAGCTTCACCCTGATGAACTAGGCGAGCCAGAAGAAGGAGACCACCTCTTCCATTCACAGATGTGGGTAAAAGGCACCCCATTGAACTTCATCGTTGATAGCAGTAGCCAGAAGAACCTCATCTCAGAAGAGGTCGTCAACATGGCCTTATCAACAATGCTGCACCCAGAACCCTACACCATTGGATGGCTCCGCTAAGGAAGTGATCTCCGCATCAGCCAATAGTTTTGATTGTCATACGACATCAAGCCCTTCAAGGACAAGGTATTGTGTGATGTTGGTCCTCTCGAAGTTTGTAATGTTCTTTTGGGCCAACCTTATTTATGGAAAGGTCATGCTGTATATGATTCTAGGCCTCGTAGTGTTATTATTACTTTGAACAGGAAATTGTACAGGATACCCGAGGAAGCCCCTCCTAGTGCGATTTCCTTGATCTCTGCCAAGCAATACAGGAAGGTTATCTCTCAGACCAGGAAATTTGTCTTCTTTGTGATTTGCCCTCAGAGTGAGAGAAATATCGCAGCCACATCCAGGGCCTGCGCGGCCGATCTCTCCACACAACAGAAGCAAGTGGATAAGGTCGTGGAAGAGTACTTAAATATCTTGTCCTTTCCTACCGAGGTACCTTTGCATTGCTAGGTCAAGCATCCCATAGATATGACCCCAGGTGCACCGCTACCCAATGGACTAGTCTATCGCCGCTCACTATTAGAAAATGAGGAGATCAAAAGGCAGATCCAATAATTGATCCACAAGGGGCACATCCATCCCATCTCATCGCCTTGTGGGAGCCCAATCATGCAGGTGCAAAATAAATACGGGACCTGGTGACTCTACATTGATTATCGGGCCTTGAATAAAATTACAGTCCAGAATCGGTACCTAATTCCTCGAATCGATGACCTCCTTGATTAGCTCACAGGGGCCAAATACTTCAGTAAGATTGATCTAAAGTCTGGCTACCACTAGGTCCCAATAGAACAGAAAACTGTATGGAATACTGCCTTCAAGTCAAAAGAAGGTCTTTTTGAATGGTTGATATGCCCTTTGGTTTGAAAAATGCTCCAGCAAATTTTGTGAGGATGATGGACGATATCCTACAACCTTTCACCAATACTTTTGTAGTGGTGTATCTGGATGACATCCTCATCTACAGCAAGACTTGGGCGAAACACTTGCAGCATATTCAACAGGTTCTGCACACATTGTGGTAGCACAAAGTATATGCAAACTTGGAAAAATGCTCCTTCAGCATGGACAGGGTCCATTACTTAGGATACATCATTGATCAGCATGGTGTGCATGTGGATCTAGCCAAGATCCTGGTCATCCATGACTGGCCAGCCCCAACCACACTCACTAAAATTCAGAGCTTCTTGGGCTTCACCAATTTCTATTGCAGGTTCGTGCTAGGATTCTCTCATATCTCATGGGCATTCAGCCAAGTAACCACGGGTGGTGGTAAGGAAACATTTGTATGGGGCATGTCCCAACAACAAGCCTTCAATGAATTGAAGAAGCGTTTGTGCTCATCCCCGGTACTCTCATTACCGGACCTCCAACATCCATTTGAGATTTGGATAAATGCTTCAGACTATGCTGTGGGTGTTGTTCTCACTCAACATGTCCACCCCGTGGCTTATCATAGTGAGACACTACCAGATGTTGTCCGTAAGTACCCTACTTACGAAAAAGAAATGTACTCCATCGTGCAAGCCTGCTGTTGACACAAACCCAGTCGACAGGGGTTCCTCACTCTGTCAACATCCAAACCACCGTGATCTCCCTGAGCACTAGACCAGACAGGTTTTACCCTGTCCAGCAACAACTGCAAAGAAGATGAAGTCTCACCCGAGATGTTCGAGGGAGAGTTGACGGAACCACATTTCTGCCGAATGAAAGAGGACCACATGCATCAACTTATCAAATTATCGCATCATTATGCAACAGATCTAACTATTCAACTTATGCATTAAACAAAATCGCATCATCATTCAACAGATCTCATCATTAACAGAGCTATCAATGCGCAATAGATCTAACAGTAAATGTCAATTGGAACAAGGAAACATCACATAATTCACAGATTCATATTACATATTGCATTCATAACAGGAAAATAGTAAAAGACACAATGATTCTGCTCAAACTTCGTCATGTCATATTAACCTTCACAACAAAACATAGATACATCAACATGGTTCTTCCGTCACATACCTAGATTAATAGACCAAAACAAGTGCAATTATCTCTTATCATCGGTGCCCCCTAACACTTGCAATTCTACATCTATTTATAGGCTTATTCCTTTACATTCATGGTCCACTTAGACAACCACCTAATTACTTCTTAACAAGATCTATAAAATAATGACCCAAACCCCACATAATACGGTCAGAAAATGACCCAAAAATACATAAAATACTATTATTTCTGACTTGTGCGTGCTTCTCCTCCTTGCATGGCATATTTGACCTTTCGCAGCATCTGCGATGCTGCGCGACTGACTCATCGAAACCCACCTGCCAACAAGCCCCCAACACAATCTTGTGGCTCGCCCTCGAGCCACATCAGCTGGACATGGTGTACTCATTGATCTTCAGCCTGAAATCTTCGTACTGCTGACTAATCTCCCTGGCTTGCTCCTTGGATGTCACAGTGATCTCTTGACACTCTGTCAAGTCCTGCTCTAATGGATGCTCAACCAGCTTATCAACAATGGTTGTCTTACCGTCCTACACGGTCTTCAGTGCAGTAAATGCCTTAACAGAAAGTTGCGCTCCAATATCTTGGAACTCATCTACTTATGTAGTGCGCTTCTGCTAATGCTCTTGTGCCCTTGCGACTCGCTGTTGTAACTCCTTCAGCTCCGTAGACATGGTTACTTGAACCGCTAGTGGCATCACTCTTAGTGAAGCCTTCATTGTTTCTAGTTGTTCTTTTGCTTCCTGCGCTAGCTTGGTCAGTTGCTCCAATTGCTCATCCTAGACGATGCTGCCCAAAAATTGCGCAGTCACTTCAGTGACTTTTGTCACATCTTGCTCCAACTCTCCTAGTTGGGCTGCCAACTCCTCTAGGGTTATTTTCCTCGCTGCTACTTGTTCCAGTGGTGTGCTTGGTTGTACCAAAGACCATAAGTCAACATTGTCTTGTTGCAACTGGGAAATGACGGTCCCAAGTCCCTGCGCTCTTTCAACTGCATCCAAATTTGCAGTGGGATCCAATACATATTGATAGGAATCCAAATGCCTCTTCTAGTCGCACTTTGTTGTCCCAGAGGGTTTCTTTCTCCAACGTCAAGCGGTCCTGTTCCTTTTTCAGCTCCATGATTGCGCTAGCTTTCTCCGCAATAAGCTGATCATGCTTGTCCTCCAATTCATCTACCACTTCCCGCGCTTCTATCACCTTCTCCTTTAATTCTTATATCTCTTTCTGGGCCGCTGCCGCATTCTCCTGGAATTGCAAGAACTGACCGCTGACATCCTGCTCCCTATCCACCATTTCCTAGTTGGAAACCGCCTGTATCTACACCAACATCTACGTAGATATCCCATTGATGTTGATGGACAAAACTTGTAACAGCTGCAACAAGGCCTTGAGAGCCTCATTGTCGGTTGCAATTGCAGTTGGGGGAATTTGCACATTCCAAACCTGAATCCCAGTGCTTATTGCGCCAATGTCCTGCACAGTCGCTACCTCTAGTACCTTCTGTAAAACAACATCGAATAAAGAATCTAGTCGAGTGTTTACCTCGCTAAGACCTTTAGCTGCCTGCTTCTTCATGGCTTTAGCTGATGCATCCACTATGTTTCTCAAGGCCTCAATAAGCCGATTCAGCTGCGCTTCCATCCCTGGGGCTATGCCACTTGGCATACCTTTCTCATATCGCCTCTTCATTCTGGCCTCCTCAAAATGGCGCTCTGCTTCGTCATCACTGGGTGTCCTCGATGACTCTTGATCTGACAGCGGGTTCAACACTTGTATTGGATCAACTGGTGCATCCGCTGGGAGACCCCATTCTACCTCTTCCATACTGACCGGTTCTCTCTAGTTTGCGGGCCAATCATCAAAAATTACATCCATCTCTTCATGAAAAAACTTATATGGTGTTGGAAACCACTTCTTCTTTGGGTCGCACCATTCCTGAACATGAATGGTGTGTGGGCCAATCACGAACCGAGCAATCCATTGATATTTCACTATGGCTACTTGAGACAGTCGTGGAAACTTCATAGCTTTCGCCTGCAGCACCTCCCAATAGAGCCAGAACTACGCTGTGCAGTCCTTAAGCCACTCAACCTCCCGCACCCACCATAGATTCTAGTAGCACGCACCCTTACAAACATTGACTGCATCTATGTCCATGCCTTGATAATCTTCTAGCTCCATCCAAGCCACAAGCACGATCAAAATCAACAACCAAATGTATGTGAATGCCCACTTTCCCTCCTGGAATGCCATCGCATCCTCTGTCAACTGGTTTAGCAAAAAGACCAACAAGTTCATGTGGACCTCTTGTGCACACATCTCAGTGCATGCAATGACCCCTGGGTTTCCTTGGTTGGGCCAGTTATTCTTGACTACTTTAGTATCCAAAACCCGTGCCCCAATGCATACTGCCTAATCATTGATGTTGTCGATGCGGTATGCCTATCCGTCACATTGTAACTCATCGCACGTCCTCAAACTCGCCACGAGCTTCTTATCATTGTTTTTCCCTTGGAAATACTGCAGGGGTCTGGCCCATCCTTCGGCAACCCCATGATTTCTAAAATGAGGTCGACCGTGACCGGTTTATCCAGCCATAAAATCCCGCCATGGAAATAGGCCAAAAGCTGCTTGACGCAAGCATTTGCGTCATTTAACTACCCAAAATGCGGCATACGTATCATACGCAACAATTCGGCCTTATCCAACCCACGCGCTCAAGCCTTCAGAATAAGGGGTACCAAGTTTCCTCTCGCTGTGACCCTCGGCTCATATGGTTTTGTCGTAACATCCCTTAAGGAAAGCAGATCATGGTCCTGATACTTCATTGACATCAACGCAGGTGTAATGTCTCTGGTGCAGACCATTCCCTATGGTATCGCCAGCATCCTCACTTGATATCATTGGTTCTTGGTAGGCTTCCTGGGTGGAACATCGAGTCGATAGGGAGGTACATACCCAAGGATATCCGTAGCAGATACCCCAACATGAGCTGGTTCCATCACCCCTGAGCTCGATGGACCTGCCTCCACATGTATGTCTACTGGTAGCTATACAGATGATTTGGTATGTTGCTTGTTTGACACCGGGGAGCTAGTTTGCTGCTCTCCCCTCCGCTTTTTTGGTATGGACGATGTCCCGACTGGCATATTGGAAACTTCCTCCTCGATGGATACAGGAATGACTGGTGAGTCCCTTTCGCTCAAAATTTCAACCGTGACTTGGTCCCTTGGCATGCTGCACCACTGCCCCGGAATGCTCAAATGAGTGCTCAACCTTACTGCACTTGACAACTTACTGCAACTCTGCTCTGCAACTCTAGCAAAACCCTGCACAATTCTACTTTGTACTACTCAGCTCAATTCACTCCTTGCACAATAGTGAATTCTGACCACATTCGGCCCCCTCTTATAGCACCAATTCAATCTATCCATCATCATGACCAAATCAACCTGATCATCATGACCAAACCATGCATTAACTGCCCAAATTCGTCATCGATCCTGTCAATCTAACTGTCAGATCTGCCATAAATACACATTGCTTCAACGAGCGCCATCAGCTAACTTCATTTAACCATCTGCATTTATTAATGATTTGACAATGTCACGGCCCTGTGGCCGTCGCAACATGGATTCCTAACTGCGATACCATCTCTCCTACTTATGCATCTGGTCCCTATTGGTGAGCCATCCTTCTACCTAGCATCTTGTCGCTTTTTTTCCCGCAATGCCTTAAGCATTGTGTGGCTCCGGGCCCATCCTGTAGGGCTTCAGCCTGCTACCATTCACTAGCTTAAGTAGCATCGCTCCATTTGACTACTGCAGGTGTACTGCGCCTCCTGAATTAATGAAACTAATGCGATACAGACCTAACGAGTGCATCTACAACTTGCCTGGATGCTTCATGAACTTGCTATTATACAACAACACCAAGTCACCTTGCTGAAATTGCTTGTTTTTAACATGGAGATCATGACAAGCTTTTTGTCAATCCTTCTCGACACGCTGGTGAAAACCTGCAAAAAAATGGTCTTCCTCAAGATGGACCAACTACGCCAGGAATTATTCCAATGTTGCTTTGTCGGCCATGCCTGTCGCAGCTGCTATGCGCAAACTCAGAATAATGTACTCCATAGGCATGACTGCCTCTTTCCCATACACCAATTTGAATGGTATCTGTCCCGTCAATCTTTTACAAGTGGTGCAATATGCCCATAAGACTGCTGGAATCTTCAAATCCCAGTCATCGCGGTTCGCATTACAAACCTTTGTAAGCACATACTCTAGCACTTTGTTGAAAGCTTCCATTATTCCATTTGCTTGTGGATGGTATGGTGTACTCTTCTTATGCTATATCTGAATCTCTTCTATCAATGCGCTAACTGTGCGATTGATGAAGTGACTCCCTTGGTCACTCATCAATATCTCTAGGCATCCAAACCGAGTAACAATATTGTGAAACAAGAATTGCACAATCTACAACTGATGCAGCCTCCGCCCACCTTGTCAAATAATATGTTGCTGTAATTATGTACCGTGCACCAATTCTCTTTCCAAGTGGGTTGATTGGTCCCATGAAATCCATAACCCATTTCTCAAATGGCTGCAATATCACTTGAGGTATCAGCGGCATCTCATCCCTCCTTGAGGGTTTTCTAGTCCTTTGACAAACATCATAGGTTCGCGCATAATCAGTCGCATCATTATGAAGAGTGGACCACCAAAGCCTTGCATGAAGCACCTTCCTAGCTGTAGCACGACCTCCATAGTGTCCACTAGCCACTCCCGCATGTGGCTCTGCCAATACCTGCCCTTGTTCATGAGGTATGACACATCGCCGCAAGAGCTCATGTGGTCCTAGTTTATAAAGTTGTCCAACAATCAAATGGAAGTCCGCGGCATTAACCACCAAATGCTTCTTCTGACATGTGGTAAACGCCTCTGGTGCAGTTCCTGTCACCAAAAAGTGAATGATTTCTTCATAGTAGTCGTCAGCCATCTCGAATCTGAACAGTTGCACGTCTGGAAACCCATCTTCAAAATTTGTTCATTCCTCGCCTGTCTCAATTCGTGATAAATGATCTGGCCCTGCATTCAAGCATCCTAGCTTCACAATTACCTCAAAATCAAACTCCTAAAAGAGAAGTAGCCACTGGCATATCCTCCCCTCCAACACAGGCTTATTAACCAGATATTTCAAAGCAGAAGGGTCTGTGAACATTTTTAAATGACCCCCCAACAGGTAATACCTAAACTTCTGTAGCACATATACCATCGCCAGACCGTCCCTCTTTGCAGTCCTATAATTTCTCTCTGCAGATGACAGCTTCCGACTTGCGAAAGAAATTGGGTGGTCAAGATCTCCTTATCCTGGTTGTGCGAGCACCATAGCCAGCGCAATTGACAATGCATCCACATGGACATGGAACTCTTTGATCCAATCAGGAAATACCACGATCGGTGCAGAAGCCATCTTAGCCTTCAACGTCTTGAAACTTACTTGACATTCTGGACTCCATAAGAATACCGCATCCTTTTTCAAAAACTTCTCCATAGGAGCAGCTATCGCAGCATAACCATGGATAAACTTGCGGCACTACCCCATGTTCCCCAACGTTGCTCTCAACTCCTTTACATTTGTAGGCGATGTCAAGCTCAAAATCAATGCAATCTTTGTTGGGTTAACCAACAATCCCTACTTGCAAACAATGTGACCCAACAACATCCCAAACGATGCACAGAAAATACACTTCTTCAAGTTCAACAAGATTTGATGCTGTCTACATCACTCCAGCATCAGTCGTAGATTTGCGAGATGGTTGCTGATCAATCCATAATCTGTCTAGTCATCCATATAGACTTGCAAAAACTTTTGAATAAAATATCTGAATGCAGTGACAACAACGCGGGAGAATATTGTAGGTGCATTATTTAGCCCAAATGGCATCACAGTATACTAGAAACAAGCCCATTCAGTCACAAATGTAGTCTTGTGGCGATCCTCTTTTGCAATCCGGATCTGGTGATAACCAGAAAAACCATTAGTAAAGGAATACATTGCTTGAACGCCCACTCCTTCCAGTACTTCATCAGTGAATGGCGTCGGAAATGGATCATGGATACATGCATCATTCAACTTCCTTAGGTCGAAACAAATCCGAACCTCACCTGTCTTCTTATCCTGAACCACAATAGGACTAATCCATTCTGATTCTTTGATTGGCTCAATTATTCCAGCATCCAACATTCTGTCAAGTTCAGTTTTAACCCATTCCTTGTTTTTGGGATTCAGTCGATATGGGCACTGCCTAATTGGTTTCGCATCTGGCTTCAACAAAATCTTCATCTCTCCTAGATCCCCCAATATTCTCTTCATGTCAAAAAACTTCATAGGGAACAAATCTTGGAACTCATGCAATAGGTCTGTGACCTTTGCTATCATTTCTTCATCCCAGTAGTCCCCAACATTCACAAACTTTGGGTTCTCCTCCGTCCCAATGTTGACCTTCCTAATCTTTAGTGGCTGAGTTACTGGATCTATTGGTACGTTAGGTGCTACGACATCCCAACTCCCTTTTGTTTCCAGAATATTGATATTGCGTGGATCATCACCATCCTCTGGCCCTCCCATAATATTATAGCATTCCATCATCGACTGCATCTAACAATGCGCATGTGGATCTGTGGGGTATGCAACTGGAACCATATTCAGAACAACATCGTGGATGATCTGCAGGGCATTATGAACATCTAGATTGGCATCTGCGAAACTAAAGGTGTGAGTAAAGCAAACCGTCAACTCTAACCAAGTGGTAATCTCCCCATGCAACTCAGCTAAGGCATACCAAGATCGCGGCATGTCATCCAAAGTGTGGACAAAGGAATGGACCCATTCATCCTCTGGTCGTGAGGCCCACAAAGTATGACATTCAATTAGATGACTGCCAGGGTCATTCCTCCCATCATACTTTCCAGTGTGGTATATTTCTACATTGCCAAAGCGAACCGTCATCAATATTTGACACTGTGACCACTCGGTAATCGACTTCTTATGGGTCGCCCACCAACGTGCTGGAGCAGCCTTCAGTGCCTCCTCCAATGCTAGAAATTGTTGTGGTTCTAACACCTTCTCTTCAAATTCCATGATAAATTCAGACAACCTGGGAAGTCCTTCATATATTGGTAATTCATCAATCTCAGTCGCAACATGGCATGCGACTGCATTATCAAACCACACTTTCTAAATGACACCTCATGCATGCGATTCTTCTAGTTTTCTAAAGCATCATTAGAGTCGAAAGACGCAGAACTAGAGCTGCGCCAACCAAGTTCACCATCGGCAGTCGGATGGATGTAGTCTTCTGAAATATTATATGCGTGATCCCATCCTCTTACAACTTCATCCTTTATTGGTTCAACATACCTGCACCCTTCATTCAGATCCAACGGAGCTATGACTCTGAGGTCTTGATTTTTGAAGGTCATCATCCTCTTCTTGAAATTAATTACTTCCATACTTTCATTTTTCCATCTAATCCCCAGCAACGTAGGATAGGATCCTCCACCATCGACAACCTCAATAACATCGAAATCAACATAGGTTTTCATCCCCTCAATTTCCACAACAAGGCGTGGAACTCTCCCATTGGTGTTACTTTGGCCTGATTAGCCAGTCGCAGCTGCACGAGAGACCAGCTCAGCGTTGGGATCCCCATCTTCTGCCATGTCTTCCTTGTTAGAATATTGACATTTGAGCCTAGATCCAGAATGACTGAATCTACCTCATAATCCCCAATCTGGATATTCATGTGCATCTCTTTTCTTGTCTTCCTCCTCTGTAAAGAGTTCACTACAGACTCTTTATGTCCCTTGGTCAGTCGATGCAACAGACTCTCCATCTCGGCAAGAGCATCGGGATCTTGTGCCAGCGACAAACAACTTTCAAAGAATTTTTGTAAAGTACCATATTGTCGTGATGGTCCGGCTTCTGAAGTTGAGTCAAAAGCAATGGGCATGTCATAAGTAATTGACTTACCAAGATTTCTTCCTATCGCAGCACGTGCATCAAAGAATGTGTCATGCTCAGCATCAATATCAAATTGCACCTTCTTCTTTCTAGCTAGCCGAATGAGTGGATGTAGACCATCCTCTCCTGTCGTCGCACCTGTGCAAGTGATAACAACAATGTCGACATCTTGCGTTCTTGGTTCTGCAAAAATCATCGTGATAGTTGATCCCTAAGTATGGTTTAGTGGTGGATTCCCAAGTTGGTTCACATTCTGATTTGCATTTTGATTATGATTCGGATGTTGATTCTAGTTTGGCAACTGATTCTGATTCGGAAATTGTTTCTGATTCTGGAACTGGTTCGACAATTGATGCTATTTCAGTAACTGATTATGATTTTGAAACTGGTTCCGCACCTGGTTCTGGTTTTGTAACTGCGGAACATTTCTTGCCTGCCATCAAGCAAGCAACTATGGGCAGTTCTCAATAGTGTGATCAACAACAATACAATATGTACATTGTTCTTGCAATTGTGGGTAATCTCTCTGATGGTGTCCCAATACTCTGCAGTTATAACATTGCACAGGTCTACGACCTCGTCCTCCTCCTTGAAAAAAAACTCCACCTCGTCCTCCTCAGAATCCTCCACGAAATCCTCCTTGATGCTGATATTACGGTTGATTAAATTATTGTTGCAGAGGGTTCGGTTGCAGCAGGACATTCTCCTATCCTTTGCCTCTTCTCTTGTCGAAACCTTGCTCCTCCCCTCATAAGATCACTCTCTTCCTTGGCTTCCTTCACAGTCTCGTCGAAACTTGCATCCATCTACCCCATATCATTTCATTCGCCTCCCCCCTTCCTTTGCAGTATCCACAACCTCTGCCCACCAGGGTTTTTCTACTCGAGGTTGATCTTTAGTATTCCTTTTTCACAGATGAGCATCTTAATGGACAATTGTAGCAATAACAGGACCCTACCTCTCGGTCTGTTGAAAAATTCCCTTTCAGCTTCGCTATAAGATTTCATTGTGTCAACCGCAAACTCAGTGATATAGCCCTCCAATACGCTTTCAAGCCAGACTGAGCCCGCGATGCCTTGTTGTCCACCTCTTGCAACTCTTGGATCAATTCTGGGGTCAAGGACGTTGGTTCACTGCCTTGGAAGTTTACCTTGATAAAGGTCAATTTTGCTAACAAATCGTATAAGATGATTGAGAATTTGTAGAAAAAATACTCATGTGGACTGTCGTGTATATACCTCGCTATCCACCAATCTATCATCAGTCCAGGGTTCTAATTGTCTTTTTCAACAAACTATCACAACTTTTGGTCAAACAAATCTTCAATTTACAGTTTTGTCAAATTCCACAACATGTCCTCCCTCCACTTCACGCTAGGTCCCAGAAACAGAACCATTTGTTGACACAAACCTAGTCGACAGGGGTTCCTCACTCTGTCGACATCCAAACCACCGCGATCTCCCTGAGCATCGACCCAGACAGGTTTTACCCTGTCCAGCAACACCTGTAGAGAAGATGAAGTCTCACCCGAGATGTTCGAGGGAGAGCTGACGAAATCACGTTTCTGTTGAATGAAGGAGGACCATGTGCATCAACTTATCAACTTATCGCATCATTATGAAACTGATCTAACTATTCATCTTATGCATTAAACATAATCGCATCATCATTCAATAGATCTCATCATTAGCATAGCTATCAATGTGTAATAGATCTAACAGTAAATGTCAATTGGAACAAGGAAACATCGCATCATTCACATATTCATATCGCATATTGCATTCATAACAGGAAAACAGTAAAAGACACAATGATTCTGCTCAAACTTCATCATGTCATATTAACCTTCACAACAAAACACAGATACATCAACACGGGTCTTCTGTCACATACCCATATTAACATACCAAAACAAGTGCAATTCTCTCTTATCATCGGTTCCCCCTAGCACTTGCATTTCTACATCTATTTATAGGCTTACACCTTTACATTCATGCTCCACTTAGACAACCGCCTAACTACTTCTTAAAAATATCTACAAAAGAATGACCCAAAACCCACATAATGCGGTCCAAATTGACCTAAAAATACATAAAATACTATTATTTTTTACTTGTGCATGGTTCTCCTCGTGCGACATCTTTGACCTTTCACAGCATCCGCAATGCTGCGTAGCTGACTCATCCAAACCCTCCTGCCAACACCTGCCGTCAGTGGAGACATTACATTCTTGGGAAGGAGACAGTCATCCACACTGATCATAAGCCACTACAATTCATGCAGACCCAAGGAAAATTGCAGAATGACCGCCATCAGAAGTGGTCAACATACTTGCAGCAGTTCCACCTCAACATCAAGTATAAAATAGTAAGTACCAACTGATTTGCTGACTACCTCAGTCAACCTCCAGTGGTGGCACTCACCACAGTGCTAGACTCTTGCGGCTACGAGACCTCCGGATGACCCCACCTCTATGATATAGACCTTGAATTTTCCACCACCTACCAAATGTTGGGAACCAATTTAGTGGTCGCTAATTTCCATCTTCGGGATGGGTTGTTGTGTTGTCTGGGCCATCTCTACATTCCATCAAGCGAGCACATGAAGCTGATTTGGGAAGCTCACTACAGTCGGGTGGCAAAACACTTTGGCATCGAAAAGATAGTGGTAGTGCTGCATAAACATATCTACTGGCCGAAACTTCGACAAGATGTCGAAAAGTATATCAGTTCCTGCACTGCCTGTGCTATTTCCAAATCGACCACTAAGAAACAAGGCTTGTACACCCCTCTTCCTACTCCTAATAGGCCATGGGAATCCATCTCAATGGACTACATGTCGGGCCTTGTCCACCAAAAGGGGAAATGTCTATGTTTTTGTGGTTGTTGATTGCTTTTCCAAGATGGCGATTCTAGCCACCTGCAAGAAGAACATCACAGTAGAAGCCACTGCCAAGATCTTCTTTGAATGAGTATGGGTACATTTTGGGATCCCACAAACCATTATCTCATATCATAAGAGTCGGTTCCTCAACTCATTTTGGTCAAGCCTCTGTTCACTGCTGGATACCAAGCTCACCAAATCCACTGCCTTCCACCCCCAGACAGACGACCAAACTAAGGTCATCAACCGGATGGTCATACATATCCTGCACATGTACAATTCAAAACACCCCCACACATGGGATGAGAGTCTCCCCTATGTCCAGCATAGCTACAACCGAGCCTTGCATAGCTCAATTGGCCACAGCCCTTTTCAGGTAGGGTTGGGATTCCAACCATTGTGCCCCATGGATGTTTCACTACCCCTAGAGACCACCTCATCCCTTGCTCAACTAGCAGCTAAAAAATCCACCCAGTTCATTGAGAGGATCCAACACATCCGCTAACAGGTTCAGGAATTCTACAGAAGTCTAATGCCATGTACAAGCAGCGCCATGATCAACATCGGGTGCCACATAAGTTTCAGGTGGGTGACAAAGTTTGGTTGCATTTGAAAAAAGAATTCCTTATAGGGCCCCATCGGAAGCTTCTCCCACTCCATTATGGGTCGTACACCATCACCAAGGATATGGGTGACAATGCTTTTGAGCTCAACATTCCCCCCTTCTTTGGTATGCATCCACTCTTCAACGTGGCTCTCCTTTGGCCATATTTCCCACCATTATTAGACACTTCAGAGATAGCAGAGCAGTTGAAACCAATAGAAATCAACCTTGACTGCATTCAATAGGCATCCAATGATCATATTGTGGACACACATACCAAGGGAACTCGACAACAAAGGATCCAGCTTTATCGAGTCATCAAAGCAGGGTAGCTTCTGCACCAAGGCAAGTGGCTCACCTGAGGCCAAATTCAACAAAAATTTCCTCATCTGATGGGAGAACTCAACGCAATGGAGACCATTGCTTTTTAAGGAGGGAGGATTGATCCAAGTGGATATCGGTGGTGACTCACCTTTTCCAACTGGCTCAAAACAGTTTTTTGGCAATTTTTGTAATTTACTATTTTTAGCAATTTTTTGGGTCCTGAACTTCGGGAGTTGTTTTGAGGCCCTAAACAACATTTTTTGGGGTCCACCAAACCACTAGAAACCATGAAGGAATTTGTCCAAATAGTTGTAATTCTCGGATAGATATTTCCAATGAGCTATTGTGTGTCCCAAACGGAGATCATATGCCAATGTTATGCCCTCGGGTAGTTGATACACCAAAGTACCCAAAACGGGGTCCACAAAACTGTTGGATTTTAATCTTTCGGGGTTAGGGTTTTGGATTTTAGGTATTGTAAAAATGCCTTCAGAGCCTCATTGTAATATTCTTCTTGTGAACGAGCGCAACTGTCACATCTCTTCTCAGAGATAAACCGCCACCATTCCATCAATCTTGTTTTCCGCTGCATTTTACAGTTTTAGCTTATTTCCTTATTGAATAGAACACTAGTTTTACTGTATCTCTGTTATTTTGTGTTAAGCATCTTTTAATAATCTGTATTAATTTCATTCTTCTCATAAAATCCGGATCAACCTCTGAACAACAACATCAGTGGGAAAAGTGGCTCCATCTCGCTGAATGGTGGTACAATACCTCTTACCACACGACCTTTAAAATGACTCCATATGAAGTAGTCTATGGTCAAGCACCTCCAGTTCTTCTTCCATAGATCCCCGGCAGTTCACTAGTTTAGGGAGTTGACATGGTCCTTCGAAACCGCGATCAAATTCTTCGCATTTTGCGGGACAATCTTCACATAACAAGAAATCGAATGAAGCAACAAGCCGATCAACACCATTCTGAGCGCACTTTTCAAGCAGGTGATATGGTTTTTATTCATCTACGTCCTTACAAGCAATCCTACCTAAAAATCAAATGGCGTCATAAGATCGATCCAAAGTTCTATGGGCCATATACGATTCTTTAGAAGATTGGGTCCGTTGCTTATAAATTGGAAGTTCCTCCTTCTTCCCACAGTCATCTAGTATTTCATGTATCTTGTCTGAAGAAAGTTCTTGGCACCAACATCAGAGGACAAACTATTTTACCAGAACTAGATAATGAAGTATCCATCTTTTTGGAGCCAAAGGACATCCTCAATTGGTGCACTTATCAGCTTTGCTCTCACTCTATCATAGAGGTCGTAATTCAGTGGCACAGAATGCAACCAGAGGATGCTACATGGGAACCACTCCTTCAGATTCAACAACAATTTCCACATCTAAAGCTTTGAGGACAAATATTTTTTTAAGGGGGAGGGGATGTTAGGAACCCATGTCAACCCTTCCCTTTACTTTGCTATTAAATTGTTGTTGGATGCATATGCCTTGTAAGTCGTCCCGTAGTATTATATGTTGATCCATAGTTTGTATTATCCCATAGTATTGATCCATAGTATTGAACACATATGCTTTGTAAGTCGTCTTGTAGTATTATATGACCCATGGTATTGACCCATAGTATTACCTCATAGACTAGTATATAAGTTTTTGTTGAGGCCAATGAAGGCACCGTGAAGTTATTTGTATTGATTTTGCTCAAAAAAGGTTTCCCCCTCGAAGTGGCCCGTTATCAATAAAAATATTTTGTGATATGATATATCATGTATTTCATCAATTAATTGCTACATGTTCTTCACATAGTTATAACCAGAACAACGCATAATCATCATGGTGGCACTTCCATTGAGTTCAATTATAATTTGGAAGTCCAATGATTGTCAATTTCTACTATAGATCTTAAATTGCTTGAGGACAAGCAATCTTGGGAGGGGAGGACTTTAATGTCCCCATGTGAGAGGCACCATTATAATTCTCCTAACCCATTCAGCCCCATGGGTTCAAGAAGAAATAAAATAAATTATCTAGGAATGGTATTAGTCCATGGTCATTTAATTTATTTAAATGACACTTTAGAGAAATGTTATAGTATTAAAATGTAAATATTTTATTATCATTTAATGTTTTTATGGGTGATTAATGCATAGGAGGGCCCAAGAGGGCGCATGGAGCTTAGTTGGCCTTCTAATATGTTTCCAAAATAAAATTAGAATAAATTATCACAAAGAAAGGTGTCAGTGAAAAGAAGGAAACTAGAATATATGTGGAGAAAAAACAGAAAAGATGGAAGGTAGCAGCAAAAGCAGGGAAACTCATAAAATAATGAAAGTAGTAATAAAAGAAGGAAAGTTATCAAAACCAAAAAAGAAATAAGTTTCCTGATTTGTGCAACTCAATAAACATTAGAAACAACCAACTAAATATATAGGTTCTAAATTTAGCTAAGGAGGGAACATTAGTTGAGATAAAGAGGGTCCACATGATCTAGCACTTACCAAAAGACTTCTCAAACATGATTGGTTCAAATTCCTAGAAAGTAGAGTATGAAAGAAGGAAACAACAAGCCAAATGAGGTTAATAAAAGGAGTATGAGATCTCCATTTCACATGTTTTGATCATTTTTCAATTCTAATTGACGAGATTTGTAGCTTCTCAATTGACTTGGGAGGTGTGCCCCTTGTCACCAGTTGGGAGATGTGCCCCTGCTATCATTGTACTAGTTGATTCTTCAACTATAGCTGAGGAGAATGGAATTCATCCATTGTAATTGAGTTTATTACAGTTTTTCTCATCCATTTTGTAGGCCCATTACATTCTATTCATTGTTCCAAGTTCCAGTTAATTCAACCTCTCTCTTCTCTCTCTCTTTTATTTCTCATGCTACCTGTCCAGTTGGAGGAGAAAACTTGGGGAATTGCGCCCTTTGTGTTATGTTTGTTGTTCCAATGAGAATATGATATCAAATCCTTTCCATTTATTAATAAAATACATTCCAATACTTCCATGCTGCATATTACATATTTTTCTTCCAAGTGTAATTGTACCCATGCTCTTTCCAATGCATATTTTGACTACTTTTCAGAATTGAGTTAGCAAACTGACTTCTGTGAATCCATTTTCTATTCTGTCATTTGTCTTGTATTATTGATAAAATTTTGAACTCAATCCCATCCCTGGTTCATATTTTGGGAGGGTTAGAGGCTTTTTGGATCGAATTGAAAGTTAACTAGCTGAGTTGTCGTTATAGTCTGCAAATCATCCTAGACTTCCAAACTCTACCAGTTTGTTCCCAAATATTAGTATTATTGTTTCCTTAGATGGTTGGGGTTAAAAGGGCATACACCTTCTAATTTCACCTGATGTTAGTGGAATAATCTAGTTTTCATATGTTGGTGTACCCAGGAAGCTTTGGAGTAGACTTCATCGGTAGTTGTTTTCGAAAAATAAATGGTCCCACTACTTTGTGCAAACGATTCTGAAGCTATATTATCCCCTGGTGTCTAAAATGATGTACATATGATATCAGTCATATCAAATCCAAAAAATCCACCTCGGGAAGAAGTGGGAGGGTTTAATTGTGCCCATAACTAGTTTTGACAATTCTAGCCTAATACTAGTTACTAGTTATGAATTTTTCTCATTTGATCTTTGCAATTGAGTTAATATTTCCCAAATATCGTGATTGGGGATATTACATATTTTTAGAGTATTGGTTCAATTTCATGACTAGGAAACCTTATGATGGATGGGAATTCTATTCACTTGCTTGTTGGTTTGGGTTCCTTTAAGAGGTTCCTTATGTGGATTCTATGTAGTGTAGAGGTGGTTATTGTAGACACCTTGCATTCATCAGGTTCATTTGGGACCCTATGATCCTTTTTCGACTCAATTGTTTCAACTGGGTTATTCATGGAGCGCAGTAGTAGCATGGTGGCACTTCATTGAGTTTAGTTTTGAATTTGGAATTACAATGTTTGCCAAGTTCAACCACATATGTTATGTATTTTTCAGTTGTGGAGAATAGCGTTGGTAATTTGGTTCACTTGAAGCTACAACCATATAAATAGTCACCATTAAAGGAGGAAAAGAAATGGTTTGTGCATAAAGTTGGGGTAAAAGAATAGGTAATACCACATTCAGATTTAAAATTGCTTGATGACAAGCAATATTAGGTGGGGAGGAATATAATGTCCCCAAAATTCTGTTATTAACCATTGAAGAGAAATAATTAATTTTGGCCTATAGTCTCTATGTACAAATTAAATTATTCATGAAAGGATGATGTAGGCCCATAAATTCGAATATTTGATTACCAAATATTTGTTTAATGAGTTGGAAATGGTGTAGGTGGCTCAAGAGGGAGCATAGGAGGATGGATAATATCATATGAGTTGTTTCCTTCAACAAATTTGAGGAAAAGAAACTAAAAGCATAAAAGGAATCTAAAACCAGGAAATCAACATAACATAGAAAATGCAACAAAAAATAAGAAAGCAACATAAAGCATGAAAGAAACATAAAAGCAGAAAAGACAGGAGCTTCCATATTTTTTCTAAAGGAGGAGAAAGAATTAGTAACTGTCAATAAATCAAGAACGAAGTCTAGGAAATCTTTTCCTAATTTCGAATTAGAAAGGGGGGGATAACTTCTATTCTCTCATGAAAATAATATCAATTATTATTTTATTGATAATTTCATGAGAAAAATTTAGAAGGAAAGAAAGGGGAAATGAAGAGTCATAAAAGAGGTACATGAGAACCCCAGTTCACATATGTTTCCATTTTTTTCATTTGTGGTGAGGAGCTCTGCACTTTTCTAGAATTTGGAGATGTGCCCTTTGTCACTAGTTGGGAGATATGCCCCTTCTATCCAGTGTAGATAGTTGAGAAATCAGCTGGTGAGTGAGAAGTTGGAAATTCAGTTCTTCTCATAGAGCATATTGCAATAGATACAACATAACCATAATGTTCTAGTACCATTCGAGATCCATTTAGTGAGCTAGAGCTAGCAAGATCCTATTTCAATGAGGTTTCAACAATTATTCTAGTAGTAGACTAAGTGAATGGTGGGTTGATCTCTAGTGGGATATGATGGTTGCTCCTACAACAATGTAATGTATTTTCATACCTCCCCATAATCATAATAAATCTTTCTATTTCTCCTACTTCTATTTTCCTCTATTCTCAATCTCTTACTTCTCATATGTGCAATTTACATGCTAATAATTGACATATCTAAATGTTGGCTTAATATACCTATCAAATGTGCTTCTAATTATCAATATAAATTTATTTTAAGTAAATATAGATTTGTTTTTATCTGATCCATGCATCATAACTGAAATTTGCAAGGCTTTGGTAGTAATTGGACTCGCTTGGAAACTAGGGTGCATAAAACTAAGACTAAATTTGACACATCTTAAGTTGGGCCATAATTACCCATCTGAAGTGATTTATGAAATAATTGTTAGGTTTGTATTAGCTAATTTGAATGTGTTTGGTCCCATCCCAAGCATTAGACCTGAAATTCACGATCATCTTGTGCCAATCGAAATTGTTTGGAATTTGTCAATTTCCTCCACCTGAAGTTTGAACTTTCGCTTAGTCTCTAAATATTGCAATATAACTCATAATTTTTTACATTAGTATATTCCATAGTAGTTTGGGGTTTTTACACAGTAGAACTTTTGAGCCCAAAATACAACGAAAAAGATGTCCGATTTTCGACATCTGGCTATCGACCATCCGACAAACCACTTTTTTTTGTAACGATGGTGGCATTTAAGCTATAATTCAACACTTAAACTCCCCGTCGGATATCAGACAGCCTCCCTAGTCAGATATTCGACAACCCCTCTTTCACCATACCCGTTGGATTATAGCCTCCTGACATCGAATATACGACGACAACTCCATACCATAGACGTCGGATATCCGACCCCCTCCAGTCCAATATCCAACTCCTTTAGCCTTCGGTGGTATGGCAAAGGTGTCAAACATCCGACGACCACTCCAATGAACTAGGCATAGAAAAATGGCAAAGATGTCCGATATTTGACACCTATAGCCGTCGGTGCTACAGAAAAGGCATCGGATTGATTGTAAGTTGTCGTCAGAGATTCGACGACTGTGGCATAGAAAACATACCTCTATCCGACGCATTTAGCCGTCGGTGGTATGGAAAAGGCGTTGGATTATTTGTAAGTAGAAGTCAGATATTCCATGAATCTTGCATAGGAAAAAGTCAAGTATCCGATGACTTTAGCCATCGGTTATATCTGACAAAGAGTTTGTATTTAAGAAAAAACAAAAACTTCCATAATTGTCTAATAAGCATACCCAACATGATGTTCAATATATCTTGTTGAGGTCTCAAGGTTCTTCTCCATATTTAATATCTTTTGGGTAAGCTTTCTCTTCAATGTTTTAGTAGTTGCTTCACAATCAATGATTGATATGCTATATATGATAGCTTATCAAAAATAAACAAGGGATTTATAAAAAAGTGTCACCTTCAAAAATTTCATGTATATGGCTCTTTAGTAGTATACTAGACAAACGGTTAGGAACAAATCCAGTCCAGTCTTGGAAGAAGCATTCCCATATGCTCATAATAGCTTTGTCAAGCTTACCATAATGTTCATGCTTCTTTAATACTTGCAACCACACAGAAAAGACAAAAACAGAGTGGATAACAAAACTAGATAAGCATCCAAGTTTCATTTCATACATGGCCATCATAATCGACTCTGCTCTTCGCGCAATATCCAACCTTCCATTGAATCCAAAATAAATAAACTTTGAGAATGTTTTCATGCTGCAGACGCCATTGTTTCAACAAGCAGAGTGTAGTGCAACTTGATTTGTTATGCATTATAAGCATATTCTTCTTTTACATGATGTAAGAATACATAATATAAGGGAAATGGAGAGCTTATGAATTCATAAGTCTGGTTGATGTGATTAATTATGTAAAAATCTTCCACACCAACCCATCTAGTGCTTTCCTTTTCATAATCTCTGTTAAATTTAAACCATTAGCTTTTTTACTTTAGTAGTTGTGCAACATTCTAGCTGGTGAAATGCTCTGATATGTAAAACCTAGTCTAAGTAAATTAGCAAGTACGGGTAGGATTTCAAAACGTGAAAGCATGACCAAAGGCAATGCTGTCTGGTGTCATAAAACCCCCATCCAACTGAAGAATGTCTGACTGTGAGTGGTCTTCCTCTTTCACCATATTCTCTTGAGAGACGGTTTGAGTTTGGTTGACATTATCTCCTTCTAGGAGAGCTTCTGCAAATTTAAAAGAGCATAAGATTGCTATTCATAAATAACAACAAATTAATAGCAAGCATAGAGGGCTATTGATTGGGGAGAAAATTTCATTACATGAGAAATGACGACCTTGTACAATGACTGTCATCTGCCAGAATCAAAATTCAGTTTAACATATCTCATTCAAATATTCTCAAGGAGATTCCAAGGAAATTAAAGAGAATTTTAAGGATATTGGTTCCAATGCATCATTTACTCATCCTTTGAAGTTGTGGAAACTCAAAATTGGTTATGAGTAGCAACCAAACATCACAACAAGCTCTAAGAAATTGTCAAAATTTAGATGACACGGGAGTGGGTTGTAGAAAGCCGGCATCGTAGCCATTCTTTGAGACCCTCTCTGTTTCAAGAATAATTTAATATTCTCTACTGAATAGGGCCAACCACGTGAAGGTGGAATCTCTTACGGCCCCTCCCCCCCCTCACATCACTCTCAATTCCCCATACCCAATGCATGTATTTGAAAAAATTAATTATGTGCAAATTCATGCATATTTCATCATGAACTTTCATCTACCATTCATTCAATAAAGGTTAACATTCATTAAACCATTGTTTCATTCAGTTAACACATTCATTCAATAAAATATAACATTCAATAAACCATTCATTCATTCAGTCAACACATTCATTCAATAAAATCTAACATTCAATAAAGGTAACAATTTACCACACTGAATCATTAAACCATTAAACCATTAAACCATTCATTCATTCATTAGGCCAAAAATCATGGACGATATATTATTATCAAAAATAATTAGACGACGTTTTTCCATTCAATTCTTTTTAGTTTTTCTTCTCTTTAGTACATAATCTCTAAGAAGACCATCTTGATCTAGACTTTGTCCTCCAGTTCTTGGTTTTTCATCAGGCGCTTGTCGTGATGTCTGCATCCTAGAGTGTTGATCCAGATGTGGATTTTGCGGTAAGGGGTTCGGATTTGCTGCAACAATGTGAAAATGTTACATCATTATATTTTTATATTGTAATGACAAGTATTTCATTTAAAAAAACATTACAAAGGTGTTCTTTTACCTGCTCTAGCCACATCATGTTGTTCATGTTCTTGTCCAGGCTCAACCTGTACAGTTTCACCCTCTACATGCTCTGCAGTTGAAATATGGTGAACTACAATTAATGTTCACCATCTGCAATGCTATACATAAAATTGTAGCATATGAATAAATTCATTACCAGGATTCGAAGCATGATCTTCTATTTGTTGTTGTCCCTCCTCGACATTAAGGGGATAATTGCTTTCCTTCTCAAAATAGAGTCAATATTTTATGTCAATTATTTATAACGAATAGATTGCACAAGTAATAAATCTTCATTAAACTATATAGATTCTATATACCTGTGCACCGAATGGATTAGTACCAGAAGGTTGTGTTTTCCCAGACAAGCTTTTTCGACGTTCAACAATAGCTCCATAGTCGTGCTGGAAGCCAAGCTTCATGTCTTCCTAGTGGTCCCTTCTTTGAATTAGTCGGCTTGCATATTTGCGTAACGTCGTTAATTAAAATTTTGCGGTGCAATAAAACGAAAAATAATTTTCAATTTATTATTTTTGTGCATTATTGGTTTTTCGAAACTTACAATTCGTGCCACCAATGTCGAATAACCACTAGGCCCAAGCTTGTGCTGACCTATTTTTTCCAGTCCTGCCTTTGTGGCCTTTGATGTGTCTGAGAGCCTATGCAAGTGTTGAAATACGTTAGATGTTCCAAATTCAATATAGAAATCAATAATAATAAGGTTTAGAATTACATTGTGGAAAGTATTGCATACCTCCCTATTCCTGGTGTTATCTTTCCTTCTTTTCTCTGAGCCCTCTCCTTTCCATCTTCCACTAGAGCTTTCCACTCCATTGCTGGAATCATTGGAGGGCGCTCATACCTATGGTTTTTTTCCAGGTGGATCCTATATTGGTCTCGGACAATATTCATATGTTGTCTATCCTTTTTCAAGACCTTGGCTTGATTGAAGGACTTGTCACCGAACATGCCAACCAACCAATTAGGGAGCTCATCTTTTAAATATTTCAGTTATCTATCCCACCTTGTTCGGATGGTGGGCCCGAATATCTCCAAGGACAAGTCATTCATTTGTTTATAGAAAACATCATTTCCTGCAAAACGATCATGCCATGATCATAATTAGTTGAAAAAAAATGTTTTATCGATATATTACAATGAAATTATAAACACTAACTTGATCAACGTATATTAATTACCTGGGATATTCTCTATCTTTATTGGGACGATATCTCTGTCCACCAAAAATGTTTCCTCGATTGTTCCCGTGCTAGTGACATGGGAAGATCCTGGAAATGTAGCTTCGACGATATTAATATTACTAGGAGGCTCGGTGTCGACCCCTTCTTCTGGACGATCTGGTGTGCGTCGGTCACTAGCGGCTAGTGCACTCACAGCTGGAGTCCGTGGTGTTTCAGAATGTGTTTCCGACTGTTTAGTCGACACCAATGGAAAATGAGTCGATGCACGTGGAGTCATTTTCTCATGATGCGATGTCTCTCCATGAGCCTCACTGGGGCCAACACCGCCTTGACCACTATTGTGTGTTCTCAGATAATTCTGTAAATACACACCACATTTTATACGTTCAGTACTATCATATAAAAGTTAAAATTATAACGTTATAAATGAATTGTTTTATGATTCCATATTCCTCAACTTACTCGCAAGGCTTCAGATCTCTGTTCCAACAATTCAATCCTGGCTCTAATTTGGTCTATCTGCGGAACCTTGAATATTAGAGAAACGATTTCCGCACTATATTTATTAGTTATTTTGTCTATCGTCGTAAACGGGTTTGTAGCTTCACCAATTATGTTGGGATCGTTAAACATCTCAGCCAATTTAGGATCTATTGAATATTGTTGTCATGCTTTTTCATACAGCGATTCACTGGTCTGCAATAAAAATATATAAAACACTACTGAGTTCTATCATGATCGATTCCTAAAATTATATTAACAAAACATATCTATCATGATAGATTCCTAAAATTACAACTAGGTTTAATTGATGCCTGGATGATGGTGTCGTCTGATTCACAGCTGTGGACTTTCCCCGATCATCAGGCTCTTGCAAAAAAGAAGTAGAAAAAATGATCATAACGAAACCAGTATACATACAAAAAATACATAAAAAAATAAACATTATGCTACATATTATATTGGTACAATTCCAATGAATTATACCTGCAACCTCGAGGATCGTGATCCACTCATCGGATCAATGGTCATAGGTGACTTGCCCCGATTTGCGAATAGCTTGGAGCTGCCCCTTACAAAAACCTAAATAAAAAACATAGAGAAAATCACATAAACGAATCCAAAACTATTCATGAAAAAATACAGCAAAAAAAAACTATTCTTCATATTATATTTTTACTATTACAAAGATATATGTTAGGATATTCCTGTACTCCATCCTAGTCCTACCAACATTTTCATTATTTGCATTTTCAGTCTTGCATGCATTCCTGCATGCAGCATGAATTCGACATGCATGCGTCCCAGTCATCAGTCCCAACACCTATCCCTCAGTCAGCTATCCCCGGGAGCTTCTCTCAGATCAGTTTTATCCCTCCCAGAGCTTAGTGCACCCTTACTCCTTGATTTAAGGAAGCCACTCGTCCTCTCTCACCTACCACTCAGTTGCACTTCATTTATATTTATTCTTTCCTTGATTTAAGGAAACACTGACTCTCAACTGGCTGTATCACTCTGATGGACCTCCAGTGAGACTAAACTGCCCATTCTGACTCTAGTTAGCTCCTCATGTGCCCTCCACTGAGCCTCCTTCATTCAGTTAGTGCTAGTTACACTCAGTTACACCTACCACAATCAGTTAGACTCAGTTTGACTGATGGTTGACAATTACTTGTGCATTGATGACCCCACTGATGATGATGAAGACTTCTAGTTGTGCTCTGATGACACTCTAGTGATCTTTTGATCACTCCATGAAGTCTAATTCGAATTGCCACCTTGGAATTCGAATCCTCATGCATTGTATTATTTATTTGTCCATTTGTGATTAATGAATTAGTGTGTGTGAAGTTATTTTGCTTCTATCTGAGTTCTACTGTATTATTCTATTGCTCATTTTACTGCATTGACCACTCTTAATCTTATTCCTAAATTCTTTCATTGTGAGGTATACATTAGCTCTTAGATCTGCTGTGAGGATTTTCACATGGTATCAGAGCCTGTTGAGAGTATTGTTTATCTCCATTCCTGAGAGTTTTTTGCAGGTTATTATCAAGATTTCGAGTGCAGCAGTTGCAACAGTTTCTACACTTTTGCAGCACTAGCAGTTGCAGACATTTTCTATTATTTTTGCAAGTCTTCTGAAACAACTTCCATGTTCAATTTGGAAGGAATTACTCCTCTTTCTCCATTCAACTATGATGAATGGAAACCAAAGATGATAGCACATTTGAAGAGACATGCTCTCCTTGATTATTGTTTTGAAAGAGAGTTTGAATCTTCTGAAGAAGAGAATGACTGGTTAAATGAAGGTGAATTAACCATTGCAGCCATGATGTATGCTATGCCTCGATGCATGTTAATCAACCTCCTTGATGTTGAATCTTCAAAAGAGCTATGGGCCCATCTAGATGAACGATTTGGCAAGAAGAATGAAGGGATTGGTACAAACCCTTTTGAGAGAAAGCCCAGTGATGCATTCGCCCTCCTTGATGATCTCATTGATCATGAATATCTCATATCTCATATTGAAGTTGTCCACAAAGAAGAAGAACTTGCAGATTCTACACTCATGCTCCAAATTCCTTCTATTTTGAATTTTGTGCCAGCTCACACTCTAGAAATTGCATAGGTTCCTAAATCCTCTATTGCACCAGAGTCTGTTGGTTTGCATCATGATCTCATGAATGTTTCAGAGGTCAAATCATCCATTAGAGGTAATGCATTCTCTCTCCTTGATCACTTACCTCTTATGTACTATTGTAAGATCATTATTTCATGCTCTCAGAAGGTTATTGAAGAAGATGGCCATTGCCATTCACTTGGGATAATTTATTATGCATTTACTGGTTTAGATCTCACCTCAAATGGTTCAAAGGAGATTTTAAGCAACCATGATTCAAGTCTTGAATCCGATTTGGATTCCCAGAAATCACTGATATTTGATGGTTCTTTTGAGCATAATATCACCCATGATGGTTCGAAGGAGAAGACAAAAGACTATCTTCACATTCATAGATTTGATCCTACCTCAGTTGATTCGAATCACAGGTTCAAGGATCATCCTCATACTTTTGTATTTGTTGTCATCACATTCGATCTGAAGAGCAAGTACAAGCACATGCTTTCTGAGCATGATCCACTTCTTCCCAAGAGGAAGATGCCTCCAGACATATGACCAAGCATCACACTTTCTTGAGTTTGGAGCATTTATTTTTGGTGTGCCCTACAGTCTATTTTGAGGGGGGGTATTTTTCCCATGAGTTTTTTCCCCATTTCCTCGGTTTATTGACTATTATTATTATTCATTGTATTGGGTGACCTTTGGTCTCATTTACCAGGGCCCAGGATGGATTAAGGGGGGGTGTTAGGGTATTCCTATACTCCATCATAGTCCTACCAGCATTTTCATTATTTTCATTTTCAGTCTTGCATGCATTCTGCATGCATGCATGCAATTGCATGCATCCCAATCATCAGTCCCAACACCTAGCCCTCATTTAGCTAGACCAAGAGCTTCTCTCAGATAAGTTTTATCCCTCCTAGAGATTAGTGCTCCCTTCCTCCTTGATTTAGGAAGCCACTCGTCCTCTCTCACCTACCACTCAGTTGCACTTCAGTTATCTTTAGTTCTTTCCTTTATTTAACGAAAGACTGACTCTCAACTAACTGTATCACTCCGATGGACCTCCAGTGAGACTAGACTGCCCATTCTAACTCCAGTTAGCTCCTCATGAACCCTTCACTGAGCCTCTTTCATTCAGTTAGTGCCAGTTACACCTACCACACTCAGTTAGACTCAGTTTGACTGATGGTTGACAATTACTTGTGCATTGATGACTCCACTGATGATGATGAAGACTTCTAGTTGTGCTCCGATGACACTCCAGTGATATTTTGATCACTCCATGAAGGCTAATTCGAATTGCCACCTTGGCATTCGAATCCTCATGCATTGTATTATTTATTTGTCCATTTGTGATTAATGAGTTAGTGTGTGTGAAGTTATTTTGCTTCTATCTGAGTTCTACTGTATTATTTTGTTGCTCATTTTACTACATTGACCACTCTTAATCTTATTCCTAAATTCTTTCATTGTGAGGTATACATCAGCTCTTAGATCTGCTGTGAGGATTTTCACAATGTATACCTGTTGCATCGAGGCATGTATGGTATGATTTACTGTGACCCTTACAGAACCGGCCTGCACAAAAAACATAGAGAAAATTACCTAAATGAAACCAAAATATTAATTGAAACATTGATATAATGAGAAAACATTGATATAATGAGAAAACATTTTGACATATTTAAATTGTACAATTACAATCAGGTTTACCTGTTTCCCTGAGGTTGTTGTCGTCTGATGAACATTCGGGTGGCTTTCCCGATCAACGTTCTACATAAAATACAGATAACATTATATAAACCAAACAAATATACTAATGAAAAAACAAAGCAAAAAAAAACTCTTTTTCTTATTATATTTTTACTATTACAAAGATGTATACCTGCTCCCTCGAGGAAGATGTACTCCTCCGACCATCTGCTGGAAGGGATTTTTCCCGATCACTAGCCTGTGAAGTAAATATGGAAAATTTAAACGAAATAAACTAACGAAAAATCCTTAATATGTTAAATTCATTAATAAAAGGTTGGGAAAATTGTTATATGTACCACTCCAATAGTAACCGTGTTTGTATCTACTCGATTTAAATTGTAATTAATAAGCAACTCTTCCCCTACAGATATTGTTTTAATGGCACATACAAAAACATGGTTTCCTTCACGCCCCTCAAATTTGCGGTTTGGTTGCTTAATTGTAGACCCTGGTTGTGTACTGTTTATAAACCCCACAATATTCCCTGTGGCCTTTGGCCTTCTGTCAATGTACAACGTTGCTCCTTTATTTTGATCTTTGTCTTTCAACTGTAAATAGTTTGCTGACAATCCATATCTACGCATACTTCGTGTATATTGTACCAGGCGCATCCAATCTCTGTAGTTGTAACTGGGTCCAACATACTCCATCAATTCTGTACATGTGCCATAATGGACCTTTATGCCATCCATGCAAAACAACCCCAAACCATGTAAGGACGACGGTGCAATTCGATATATCCTCTCGTTCACACAAAAATATTTGTTCGGTTGAGGAAGATCCTTGGGTACCCATTGTTTCAATAAATTTTTGTACCTCAAGGGAACCTTGACATCTCATATTGTCTCATCATCATAGGAACATGAACCCCCTTGAGCAAGAAACAATTCCATGCATTTATGGAATTTTATTTTGGTCTTTTGACATCTAGTTGATAAAACTGTTGTAGACCTACTAGATGTCTCACTCTCCTCTAGCCTTCCTAAACTCCCCTTGCTTGAGGAAGATAGATCTGACAAATACATGTTTGGGTCTACCTACACCATGGGAAAAAGTTTAGATAGGACCGCAAGGCATAGTGCCTCTTAAAAGGTGACGTGTAGCGCCTTTTATAAGGTGACTTGTACTGCATTCCCTTTCTCAAAATGTAGGCATTCAAGTGATGAGGAAGAGGATCACTTTATCTTTCTTAAGAGTAGAAATTCATGTGATTATGAGCTGTCTTTTATTTCTCCTTTGGGTCTTGAGTCCCATATCACACCATCTAACTATCTTTGTCATCATGGCCCTAAAGTCTCTCTCATCCCATCATTTTGGGTCCATCACCTCGTTAATTGAATGGACAGGCCCCACTCATAGCCAAATACTTTTGAGATATTTACAAATCATCGGAGTATGGGGTACCATATAATTCTCCAAAGTTAATGGATTGAGTATCCCATGCCTTTGAATAAAGAGACCTCACGACCAAGCGTCTATTCTGATGCATGTGGACTTCTATGCGGGTTTTGACAAGCCATTGTTATTTCTTTTGAATGTAGTACTCAAGGATTTGATCCTCAATAATCTTTGTTTGCAAAATATATTTGAATTGTTCGAGAGATTCTCCAACGTCCTGTTTTAGATTATAAATAACAGTTGGTTCTAATGCTATCAGGTTGATGTCAAATGACTGCCACCAGTCTCTCATCCAATCAGGGTCGTAGAATGGAGGATCCTCATGTATATGTATACTTTGATTCCAAACTTTATCATGGTATAATATGTTCTATCTGTATTTTTGTTTCTCAAGAAATCCCACCACAATTTTTTATATTTTTCATAAGTGTGGGTAGTACTTGGAAACTGGAGAATAGCATCTTCATGTGGCCATGCTTTCAAATAACGTATATGGTTAATTGTCACATCCCCACTGACCTACCTATCCACTGGAAACCATGATCAATTTTTTTCCCCCAACACATCGACTGAGTGCCCATACACACAGTTGGGAGAGCTTGGATCCGTAGTCCGCAACCTGTAGCTGCAAACCTACAACCTTCATTCCGAAACAACGAGTCCTGAAACCCACATCCTGCAATCCGCAACCCGAAATTGCGGATGTGGAAATACATAAATCCCAAAATGCATATTTTTGAGCTTGGCGATCCTACAACCGGAAACTCGAAACCCACAATTGTGGCTGAAAAAATGCAGAAATCTCAAAATGCATACCTTTGAGCTTGGCGATCCCGCAACCCACAACCTGAAACTGCTGATCCCGCAACCTGCAACCCAAGACCCGCAATTACGGATGTAGAAATGCGGAAATCCCAAAATGCATACTTTCAAACATGTCCATTCCGCCCCACAACCCACAATTGCGGATGCAGATTTCCAGAAACTAAAAACATGGATGACTTAGAACAGGTCGATCCCGCAACCCGCAATTCCGAAACCATGCATGCAGAACCCTTCCTCTTCAAGGTAACTTCATCAAATCTTCTAAGGGGCATAACTTCTTCCTCCAACATCCAAATGGGGCAAGTTTGGTACCATTGGAAATTTCTTGGAGAGCTCTATCCAATGGTAGAATACCCTGACCAGGTGAGGCATCTAAAATCCCCATTTCCTCTTCTGAAGTTCTGTCTATATCTCCCACTTAGACACTTCCAACTTCCAACCTACCAAGATCTTCCATTCCATATGATCCACAGAGGTTTCTGAATCACTTCCAGGGTTCTCTTCCTTCCCAAGGATCATGTGTAAATATACATCTCTTCACAGGTTAGTTATGCATAAACATTCATCTTCAATAATGAAACACTATCATTCATTATAACATGTAAAATGCATTATCAAATTTAATCCACACATCTATTATTGTAGGAATTACAAGGCATTAACTCATGCAATATAAGATATTCATACAACAATGAAATCAACCTCTTACTCAGGCCTGCATATGACTTTATGTCAATAATTCATACAACCATACATTCAGCATTACACTATGGAACATAATCAATCATCCATAACAATGAAATACCATCAGCTGACATAACAAGAAGTACTTATCTTTCAATTTCCGAAGCAACTGGCTAAGTGAGAGCAACATTCCACCCAACCTTAAATATCTGTCCAGCCTATACTCTTTCAGCTAAGAGATCACCCCCGAGCTGGGCAGTGTATCCACTAAGGAGGGTTAACAGGTTCTCTCACAGTCAAGGCTCCATTCTCATGCTAAAACAGCCTGTAGTTGGGTTTATTAAGCATTCTAGGGATCCTACCCATGCTAACCCAACCTACAGCAATTCAGGGGCAACAAGGAAGGCATTGCTAAGCTAGTGAGCTCAACCACAGAGATGCATGCATCTCATCACTCAATTGAATTGGAACCCACAATACCAACCACATCCAACACAAGGAAGACCTATTGCACCGTTGCACAGTCTCTCAAGGCATCTTCCCTTCTAGTGCTATTCCAGGATGGGCATAGAAAGGTCCAGTCTCTCTCAGCCGACCTGGCACCCACAATTCCTACCACATCCAACACAAGGAAGATCCTATCACTGCTGCATAGTCTCTCATAGTCTTTCATTTCCAATGCTATTCCAGGATGGGCATAGAAAGGTCCAGTCACTAGTTGATTGAGACTATAGCCTTCACTAGGTTTATCAAGCAAGCCAAATTTATCCCATTGTTCAACAACTAATTCATTACCAGGATTGGGGTTTCCTCATGGTTGCTCTACCAATACCCCTCTACAACATATTCTATCAATACCACTCTATCCCTGCAACTAGGGTTTACACATAGGGTGGTTATGGCTATCAATTCTCCAGCCTTTCTAACACACAGGGTGAATGAATAACCTTAGGTTTTCCCTTTTCCGGTTTGGTTTGGTGCATACAGGAAATACAAGAACGATTTCTATGCGAGGGTTGATGGTTCATGACAATGGAAAGATGCGTGAGTGAGTCAATAATGAGGAATGTCTGAGTCTGTGTGTATCCCCCTATGTTTGCATAATCAAACAGGTTCAACGCATTCCCCCATGCGATTGAGTGTCTTTCTGCATAAGTAATCAGAGCCATGCCCTGCCATATGAAATTGCAGGCATGCTCCATACTCCAGTGACCTCAGCCACCAAGGTTCTCAACCACCCACTGCAGTGTCATTAATGCCAGTAGGGAATTCAAATGGGTTCCAAGTCAGACATGTGGCATTATGGGCAACCAATCCCAAACTCTCTCACCTCTCCCTAGTGGATACACTTGGCCCTTTCTCATTCGTTGCCTCCTTATCTAGCTTCTTCATTGTTGTATTCATTCAGTAGTAATTACACCATTTAGATTTATTCATGGCTTAGTCAGCCCATGAATAATCAATTGTCCAAAAACTTTCCTAAGCAATAAACTTAAACATCCACGAGTGGGGCCTTGGCCTTGATCTCCACACTAGGGAAAATACACATGCTGTACATACACAGTATTTACATCAAATCCAAATACACTTCAAGGGAAAAATGGGGTATTACAACTCCCTCTCCCTTAAAATAACACCGTCCTCAGTGTTCCCAAAACTGAATAAAAATGGGAAAGCCTCCTTCATGGCATCCTCCATCTCCCATGTGGCCTCCTATGGGCTAAGGTGCCTCCATTGCACCTTTACTTGCCCTATGGCCCATTTCTGGAGCAAGGTAACCTTCCTGTCGAGGATGCATGCAGGCTCCACTTGGAACTCTCCCTCTGGTTCCACCTGTATCACATGCCAATCAATGATATGATTTGGATCGTGTACATATCTCTTAAGAAAAGACACATGGAAAACATTATGAGCTTTCATGTTAGTAGGAAATGCAATTCTATATGCAACTGGCCCTATCCTATCAAGGAATTCAAATGGCCCACAATATCTTGGTGCCAACTTGGCACAACTTCCCAATTTCATGGAACTCTTCCTGGGTCTCACTCTCAAGTAGACATGATCCCCAATCTGAAATTCCTTCTGCACTCTTTTCAGATCTACATAACTTTTCTGCCTATCCTATGCTGTCTTCAAATTTTTCCTGATCTTAACAAATTCCTGTTCCATTTCCTCAATCATTTATGGTCCAAGCACTACTTTGTTCACTGGGTTGTCCCAGTTCACTGGAGTTTTGCATCCTTTTCCATACAACACTTCAAAAGGACTCATCTTCAATGATGCTTGATGCCCATTGTTGTAAGCAAATTCCACTAAGTGTAAATAGTCTTCCCACTTAGATGGTTTATCCATCACATACATCCTTAACATATCTTCAAGGATATGGTTCACTCTCTCAGTCTGACCATCTCTCTGAGGATGATAGGCCATGCTAAATTTAAACTGGGTTCCCAAATCTTGGAACAAGCCTTTCCAAAAATTGGAAGTGAACTTTGTATCATAGTCAGAAATTATTGCCTTGAGCAATCCATGCATCCTGAATATCTCTCTCATGAAGGTATCTGCAATGTCATTAGCCTTGTGGGTGGACTTTAATGGAATGAAATGAGCTACCTTTGATAGCTTGTCCACCACAACCATGATTGAATCATGCTTCTTCACTATCATAGGCAGTCCTGTTATGAAATCCATAGAAATCACTTCCCACTTCCACTCTGGAATGGATAGGGGTTGCAACAGTCCAGTTGGATGTTGGTGCTCTACCTTGACCTATTGACACTTCTGACATCTAGCAATGTAATCAATTGTGTCCTTCTTCATACCATGCCAAAAGTACTGCTTCCTTGTTGCTGCTATAGTCTTCTGATATCCTGGGTGCCCTGAGTATGGCTTCTGATGTATCTCATCCATCACCAACTTCTTCAAATATGCATTGTTTGGAATGCACAGTATGGTGTCCTGATAAATGAGAACATCATCCTCACCCAAGTGATATCTTGCTTGCTTCTCTTCTATAAGATTATGCTGCAATTTCTCTTTAATCTGGAGATAGACTTCATCACTATCTTCAGCCTCTAAAATTTTTTCCTTCAAATATGATTCACATCTACTTATTGCTGCAATATGGAATCTCCTGCTGAGTGTATCAACAAGCTTATTTTCTTTTCCCTTGACATGCTTAATCTCCAAATCAAACTCACAAAGAAACTCCATCCATGTAGTTTTCCTTACCTCAGATTTGGGTGGTCAAAAAAGTACTGTAAACTCATATGATCAGTTCTGAGCTCAAATCTCTTTCCCAAAAGATAATGTCTCCATCTCTTGAGAGCGTGAATTATGGTTGCTAGCTCTAAGTCATGGGTGGCATAGTTCCTTTCATGTTCTTTCAGCTTTCTTGACTCATAACAAATTACAAAACCTTCTTGCATTAGCAGTCCACCAAGTCCCTCAATGCAAGAATTGGTGCATACCACAAAATCCTAACTCATATATGTAATCCTCAAAATAGGTGCGTTGGTGAGTAGCTCCTTTAACTACTGAAATATTTTCTCACACTTCTCAGACCATACAAACTTGATATTCTTCCTCTGCAATGAAGTAATTGGATGGGCTATCCTGGAGAAGCCTTCAATGACCCTTATGTAGTAACTAGTAAGGCCCATAAAATATCTAACATCTGCTACATTCCTTGGCGTGGACCAATTCATGATGGCATCAATCTTCTCTGGATCTACTGCAACGCCTTCTACTGATATAATGTGACCCAAATACTGCACCTTCTCTTGGTAGAAGTTTCATTTACTCAACTTAGCATACATCTGGTGTTCTCTAGGGACTTGCAATACCATTCTCAAATGCTCATCATGCTCTTCTTCATTCTTTGAATACACAAGAATGTCATCCAAGAATATAATTACAAACCTATCCAGATACCTGCCGAAGACACTATTCATGAGACACATGAATGTAGCAAGTGCATTGGTAAGACCAAATGGAACCACTTTAAATTCATAATGACCATACCTAGTCCTAAACGCTGTGTTATGAATGTCATCTTCCTTAATCCTTACCTAATGGTACCCAGACCTCAAGTCAATCTTGGAAAATACTCTGGATTCCTTCATTTGATCAAACAAGTAATCAATCCTTGGCAGGGGATACTTATTCTTAATTATCATCTTATTGAGTTTCCTGTAATCAATACATAGCCTTAATGTTCCATCCTTATTCTTAAAAAATAACACTGGTGCACCCCATGGGGATACACTCAGTCTAACATACTCTTTGTCCATTAGCTCCTGTAGCTGCAACTTCAACTCTACCAATTTTGGTGTGCTCATTCTATAAGGAGCTTTGGAGATGGGTGCTGCTCTTGGAAAAAGATTAATGGAAAATTCAATGTCTCTCTTGGGTGGCAATCCTAGAACCTCATCTAGAAACACATCCTGGAATTCCTGCAATATCTGGAAGTCTTCTATTCTAGGTCCCTTATCCTCTACTGAAGCTGATATATGTACAGCATATAACTGGAAACCATTTTTATAAAACTTCCTTAATTACAGAGTTGAAATCTGCCTTACTGAAACATGCTTTGGAATCCCTTTAACCAACCTTGACTTTCCTTCATCATCAAGACATTCCACTACTTTCTCATAACAGTCCACCTTGGCTCTATGCCTTTCCAACCAATCCATGCCAACTAGGGCATCATATGATCCCAATGGAAAGATATTTAGTTCAGCATGTGTGAGGAGTTCATTCAATTCTATAGGACACTCCTTCACTACTTCACTTATCTTTCTCTTGGTACCGGTGTCCAACTGAACTAGCCAAGCCTTGTCATGATTTACTTTTCCAAGAGAACAACTTCCAACTATCTTAGGAGATAGATAACTATGAGTATACCCTGGATCAATCAAAATAGAAATAGGTTGCTCAGCAATCTTACCTGCAACCTCCACCACTGCTGACTGATGGTCTGCTTGGTGATCATCGAGTGTTGCATAAATTCTAGGTGTTGCTCATTCCATATCCCCTATTGTAGTTTCTCCTCTAACATTGTGCAAGATCCTGGGGTTCTTATTTGTAGTTGGGAAATCCCTGAGAATGTGGTTCTCCCCAGAACCCCAACACTGAAGTGGCCCCATCGATGTCCTATCCGCTGCTACGGCTGGCTTGAATTCTCTTCTTTCTCGCTGGCCTCGTGGAAATCACCTAGGATGATTTATGAATGGTGGTTTAGGCTTACCTTTATTCTGATCAAACAATCCCTTGGGTTTACCTTTCCATGCTGGTTGTGCCTCTGCATTACCTTTATTTTGTTCATAGCAATGCTATGCCATCCTGATAGCTTCATCCAAGCTTGGTGGATTTACAAACTCTATCCTATCTCTGTAGCTCTATGGTAGACTACCAAGGAAGCATTGAATCTTCACTCTTTCATCCTTGATGTAGTCCACATACCTCGACAACTCCAGAAACTTATGAACATGCTCATCCATAGTGTTATTTCCTAGCCTAAGTTCATTGAACTCTTTCCTTTTGCTATCATAGTACCTAGCTGATAGGTACTTCTCCTGAAAGTATCTTTGGAATCTACTCCAGTTGACTCTTTTCTCACTGATTCCTTTCACTTGCATGAGGTGATCCCACCAAATAGAAGCTCTTCCACTAAGGTTGTAGATAGAAACCCTAGCCTTTTCATCCTCTGAGTTTTAATGCATCCTGAAGTACTTCTTTATACCAAGAAGCCATGCCTCTTCTTCTTGACCTTCTTTACTTTCACCATCAAAAGTAGGAGGCTTTGCCTTCCTAAATTCACCCCGTGGAATACCTCTGTGCTTATTTCTTCCTTTACTCTTACTAGCAGTGCGTCTTGGGATCCCTCAAGAAACCTCAGAATTGATTGACCTGCTAGAAGAAAACTTAGGAGAGGGTGTCCTGTGCCTTCTCCCCACAGACCTAGTTCTAGGGCTTGGAGTTCTTCTCATGGAACGACCCCTAGACTCACTTTCTGCATTCTTTTCTTCTCGGACTTCGTGGCTTGGTGTAGAACCATCGTTAATGCTTTACTGCAAGTTGGTAAGACTCTACAAAATGGATGCATTGAGCTGATGTTGCTCTTCTTGTGCTTTCATCATTCACTCATTAAATCTAACCATGGTCTCAACCAAGTCTGGGGGCGTCACTTGCTCCCTTCTTCCATCAGAATCAGCCTCTGTATGTGCTTCTTGCACATTCTCACCCAATACATCATCTTCCAGCCCAAATGGGTCCTGTGCATCATTCAGAGTAACCATCCTTACACTGTTCTACGCGTTTCCCTGTGACACAATTTGTCTTACAGCTGCTGCTAACTTTGTGTATATCAAATACATTCTATTAGACATCACAAGCATGAAAATTAGCTATATCTTACCCATTAAACCAGGAATTATTCATTCGAACAATTAATTAATCAAATAAGTGCATTAAAAATCATTCCATGGCCCATTTCTCGACTAAAATTCATACACGGTCCGGCCCAAACAGCTCCCAGTGCTGCAACTGAAGCTCTGATACCACTTTGTCACGTCCCCACTGACCTACCTAGCCACTCGAGACCATGATCCATTTTGTTTTCTCCCAACACATCAACTGAGTGCTCATACACACAGTTGGGAGAGCTCAGATCCGCAACCCGCAGCTACAAACCCGCTACCTTGATTCCACAGTGGTGAATCTCGAAATCCACAACCCAAAATTGTGGATGCGGAAATGTGGTAATTGCAAAACACATATTTTCGAGCTTGGCGATCCCGCAAGTCGCAACCCGAAATAGCTGATCCCGCAACCCGCAACCCGACACCCAAAACTGCGGATGCGGAAATGCGGGAATCCTAAAACACATACCTTCGAGCTTGGTGATCCTGCAACTTGCAACCCGAAACAGTTGATCCCACAACCCGCAAGTGTTGATGCAGAAATGCGGAAATCCCAAAATGCATACTTTCGAACATGTCGATTCCGCAACCCGTAACCCGCAACCCGCAACCCACAATTGTGGATGCGAATTTGCAGAAAATCAAAACGTTGATGGCTTCAAACATGTCAATCCCGCAACCTGCAACCCACAATTGTGGAACCATGCATGTGGAACCCTGCCTCTTCAAGGTAACTTCATTAAATATTCTAAGGGGCATAACTTATTCCTCCAGCATCCAAATGGGGCAAGGTTGGTACTGTTGAAAAGCTCTTGGAGAGCTCTATCCAAGGGTAGAATCCCATGACCAGGTGAGGCATCTAAGCTCCCCATTTCCTCCTCTAAATTTCTATTTATATCCCCCACTTAGTCACTTCCAACTTCCAACCTGCCATGATCTTCCATTCCATCTGATCCACAGAGGTTTCTGAATCACTTCCAAGGTTCTCTTCCTTCCCAAGGATCAGGTGTAAATATACATCTCTTCACAGGTTAGTTATGCATACACATTCATTATAAAATCTAAAATGCATTAACAGAATCAATCCACACATCTATTATTGTAGGAATTACAAGGAATTAACTCATGCAATATAACATATTCATACAATAGTGAACTTAGCCTCTTACTCAGGCCTGCATATGACTTTATGTCAATAATTTATACAACCTTACATTCAGCATTACACTATGGAACATAATCAATCATCCACAACAATGAAATACCATCAGTTGACATAACAAGAAGTACTTATCTTTCAATTTCCGAGGCAACTGGCTAAGTGAGAGCAATGTTCCACCAAATCTTAGATCTCTATCTAGCCTATACTCTTTCAGCTGAAAGATAACCCCCAAGTTGGGGAGTGTATCCACTAAGGAGGGCTAATAGGTTCTCTCATAGTCAAGGCTCCATTCTCATGCTAAACCATCATGTAGTTGGGTTTATCAAGCATTCCGAGGCTCCTACCCATGCTAAGCCAACCTACAGCAATTCAAGGGAAACAAGGAAGGCGTTTCTAATCCAGTGAGCTCAACCACAGAGCCGCAGGAATCTCAACACTCATTTGACCTGGCACCCATAATACCTACCACATCCAACACAAGGAAGACCTACTGCATTGTTGCACAGTCTCCCAAGGCATCTTCCCTTCCAGTGCTATTCTAGGATGGGCATAGAAAGGTCAAGTTGCTCTTAGTCGACCCGGAACCCACAATACCTACCACATCCAACACAAGGAAGATCCTATCACTGCTGCATAGTCTCTCACGGTCTTTTCCTTCCAGTTCTATTCCAGGATGAGCATAGAAAGCTCCAGTAACTAGTTCATTAAGACTATAGCCTTCACTAGGTTTATCAAGCAAGACAACTTTCTCCCATAGTTCAATAACTGATTTGTTACCAGGCTTGGGGTTTCCTCATGGCCACTCTTCCAATACCATTCTACAACATCTTCTATAAATACCACTTTATCCCTGGAATTGGGGTTTACACATAGGGTGGTTATGGCTATCAATTCTCTTGCCTTTCTAAGACACAGGAAGCACGATTAACCTCAGGTTTTCCCTTTTCCGGATTGGTTTGGTGCATACAGGAAATTCAAGAATGATTTCTCTGCGAGGGTCAATCGCTCATGACAATGGCAAGATACGTGAGTGAGTTAATAGTGAGGAATGTTTGATTCTGTGTGTATCCCCCTATGTTCGGATAATCAAACAGGTTCAACACGTTCCCTCAAGCGATTGAGTGTCTTTCTGTACAATTAATTAGAGCCATGCCTTGCCATACAAAATCGCAGGCATGCTCCATAATCCAGTGACCTCAACCATCAGGGTTCTCATGCACCCAATACAATGTCATTCATGTCAGCAAGGAGTTCAAACAGGTTCCCAGTCAGAGATGTGTCAATATGGGCAACCAATCCCAAACCCTCTCACCTCTCCCTAGTGGATACACTTGGCCCTTTCTCATTCGTTGCCTCCTTAGAAAACTTCTTGGTTATTTTATTCATTCAATAGTAATTACATCATTTACATTTCTTCATTTCTTAGTCATCCCATGAATAATCAACTGTCCAAATACTTGCCTAAGCAATAAACTTAAACATCCACTAGTGGGGCCTTGGCCTTGAGCTCCACACTAGGTAAAATACACATGATGTACATACACAGTATTTACATCAAATCCAAATACACATCAACGAAAAAATGGGGTGATGTGTAGAGACCTCTGTCATGATTAAGTTAAGATCATGGTAGAGGCGTGTTAACGAATTGCTTGCATCAGCTTCTTTTCTTAGGGAGTTGTTGTAAATCATCTCTGGTACAATATTGGATCCCATAGCCATTATCTTGAGTTCTAGAACTAGTCTAATAAAAGCATCAGATCCCTATAAGTTAGCATCCAATACTTCAGTATGTCTCAACTCCCACCTAGGTTTCCATGTTTGCATATAATCAAGCCAACTCATATTATCATTAATAATATAGATCTGATGTTTTCCTTCAATCCAAGTAGATATTCCCATGTTTACTTGTGGGTTATGGGACCACTGGATTATGCTTTTACCTTCTATGCTCGCTTTCTTCAGGCTCGCTTGCTACAGGCTCACTTGTTTTAGGCTCGCTCACTTCAGGCTCGCTTACTTCAGGCTCGCTTGTTCAAAATTAACAACATACTTATGTGTCAAATATTCTCTTGTTAATGTTGAGATATTGTAACTTCAAAGAATATTATATTTGTACTTTATTATTCCAGAGATGTTTCATTCCTCTGTAAAGATCTTATTGTATATCCGGAGATGTTTATTCCTCCATCAAAATGTGGTAACTTGGTTTATTAGACTTCCCTAGTGGGGGTCGGCCCTGTATGTGTTATGTGGGTCAAAGGGTTGTTAAACCACCCTAGTGAGGTCGGCCCAGTTAGTTATGTTGGAGTGTTTAACCCAGCGGTAAAGTTGGGGCTGACATAGTTAATATAAAGTACAAGTCGGAGATGTGTATAAATAGAGGAGGTGTGTTCCTCATTATACACACACTTCCCTCACTTAGAATGTAGCGCACTTATGGAGGAGAGGTATGCTATGGTGGAGGAGGAGGTCATGTCTTTGGTTTTCTTCTTTGTATATTGCTCGTCATCTATATTGAGGAAGCTTTGCTGGGTTTTCTACCCCATGAGGTTTCCCAGGATAAATCTGTGTCTCTTGTGTTTATGTTGTGCTTGTTGTTTCTTCAGTGATCCTGTATATGCTATTATTGTGAAATGGAATGTAATGCTGCTATTTTCTATCTTAGCATATTGAATCTTAACATGGTATCAGAGCTAACCTGAAGGAAGGCAATGTATGGCACTTACAACACTTACTTCACTTGCGACAATTTGAAGGTTTGGGTTTTACATAACAAAAACCAGTCATTGTGGAACTTTCTCTATAAATCCATTTTTGCGAAGGTTCACGATATGAAAAGTTTACAGGTCGTAGATAACATCCCCAGGTACCTTGTGTCCAAAGGACACCCTCATATTCGTTGTACTTTGTGAGTTATGATCATTACAAGTTAGGGTTTCTTCCTCTTCCAGATCTCAGTCAAAATCAGGTGACCTTGGAAAAAATGTCATAACTTGGGCTAGGAAGCTCCAAATGAAATTACGTAAAAAGTGACAAGTAGTACACAGAATGTAATATTTCAAGAAACTTTTTCAGAGGCCGAAGTTGAACCAGTGACACGTGGAACGCTGTACAAGTTTGCTCTCTTATGTTATCGCATAAACAGGTCACGTTGCGACACTTGGCATAACTCTCTCTCAGAAAATCCAATTGAGGTAAGACCTGTCAGTATGGAAATATGATAGGTCAGGATACCACAAAACAAGTTTTCAGACCATGTGGATCAAAAAGCTTGGAGTTATAGCAGAAAAAACCAGGTACATATTTCTGTCAAAACAGAATTATTTTTGAAGCACCTTCATTCATGGCTTCCGGAATTTAGGGTTTTGGAGAAAGTTAGAATTTTTGGAATCAAATTCCACGGCTGAATGATACTCAGGAAAATTGAAATTTAGAGACCAATATCGAATCTTTTTATTGGGTAGAAGACAGGGCTTGATCAAACCCTAGTTCGGGATCTTGATCAGAAAGATGAAAAATTAGGGCTTCAACAAAAGTTGGAATTTTTGAAGTCTGTAACCACGACTCGAAGCTCCTCAGAAACATAAGAGTTTAGAGACTTGGATCAAACCTTTTGAATGGGAAGAAGGGTGGGCTTTATCAAACCCTAGTTCGGGATCCTGTCCAAAAGATCCAGAAGTTTCAAAGGCAATTTTGAGGGGTCAAATTTTGGAGATTCCAAAATTGAAGTATGCTAGTTTGATCAGCTCAGCAAGACATATACTTCCATCCATTCAGAAGTGTGAAAGTCAAAGATTGAATTTTTAGGGTTTCTCTAGCAAACCCTAATCAAGCTCCAGATCAAGTTTCAGGGGGATTTGAGGCTAAGGCCTTACATAAGAAGACTACAAGAAGTCTCGACAGGTATGACTTAAGGAGGTTCAGGTATGTCTTGAAATCTGATTTATGATTAAGTTCATAATATGTTTGTCTTCATATTATTTATTAGTACAATCTTGATTAATGTTAGAATTGTCTTATCACCCTAGTAACAGTATGAATGCATGTGAATGATAGAAGACATTCATTGATTAGGGTTATATGATTGTACTAATGCACTATGGTGTTGTATGAGGTTGATGTTGTCTGCTAACAAGATACAGGTACGTCACGAAAGACAAATCAAGTTCCATGACCATGCCAACATGAAGGCAAATAATCATCCATAATATTTGATCACATGGAATTTCTACTTGCAAGGTATGTATGACTTTGTTCTATTATGCTTAACCTATGAAATATGTAGGTTCCAGCATAGGATCTCTAAATCATTGAAGAGAACAAAGAAGATATTGATTTGGTATGTTAGACATAACTAATCAGGTATACTAATCCAGGTATGTTATCCTATGTCATGTATTAGGATCCCTTATATAAGTATACTTGGTATGATTGGTTATGCTTATTCACAAAGTTAGTAATCAAGGATTTATGCATATTATGTCTCTTATCTTGATTGATGATTTAACTAACCAGAAGAGTACTATGATCAAACAAGAATATGCATGAGTAAAAGAAGACTTCCTTGAAACCCTGAATACTACTGTTTATTATCTATGATCATGACTATACATATTCAAGATTATTTATAATTATAATGTTTTGATAGTATTGAGAATATACTAATGAATGTATGTTTGTGTATGAGATCATGAGGATGACACTTGAGCATGCACAGTGGTACATAATGAATAAGTTCAAAAGACATATAGAAGATCAAGCGGGAGCCAACCACACAAACATAAAAGATAAGTATTTGAGTTGTTATTTGAAATAGTAAATGGTATTGCTTGTAATAGATTACATGCATGTTTAGAATATATCATGTTGAGTGTAAACATTCATATAGCATTGAACAATATACTACTAATATGCATATGATTGGTAAGTTGGACAAACATTCTATTGTTGCTTGTCTAGAATGAAACCTCTTTGCTGACATGCTGAGAGCTGTGCACACTCTCGATAGTATGTTCTGGTAGAGATGGAAGGCATCTAGATAGCCACTGTATGCATACAGGATATGGAAAAGTGTTGTGCCAAAGTATTGGTCAAGATAGTTGCATAACTATGTGAATCATATATGTATGCATAATAGGTTATCATGTCAACATGATTCCATGATTATGAAGCATTGCTAATCATGTACTTAATTTTGATTTGTAGGAAAGATCATGAAGAATGATGAACACCGAACAAGTGATGAATGTTCAACAAGAAGATTTACAAATCAAACAAAATATAGAAGGTTTGTGGCTAGAAGATTCTCTTAGAAAGAAGAAGAGAATCATGACGGGATGTTTGCTCCAAGTGGCTAGATAAAACCATTCTCTTAGTGGTGTAATTAAAGAAGAAGTGTGAATTAGGTTTTGTATGGGTACCCAAGATCGATAGTCAAATGATGAGCTTAATGATCATCATGGGTGATGTGGATCACAACCTTTGCTACAAGGTTGAATATGGTTTCTATACACAGATGAACTAGATGCAAGAAGGAACTCACCACAGAGTTTGAATGATGTTGAGGCTTATATCAGTAGACCCATCTGACGAGAGATGGCACAGATAGATGGCTGCAGAAATGAAAATGAAAGATCTCATATTGATGCATTACTTCCTAGGTCTGGAAGTATGGCAAGGATCAGAAGGAATCTTTCTCAACCAGGGAAAGTATGTCACGAAATATTAAAAGGACTTGAGGTGTTGGAATGGCCACTCTTATGGATTCCAACTTGAAGCTATTAGGGGATGACTCATCAGAGTTAGTGGATATAACTCTGTACAGTCAAATTATTGGGTCATTGATGTATCTAACATATACTAGGTTAGATATATGCTTTGCTATGAAAACCTTGAGTCAGGATCTAGTGGAAATTAGATGTGTTCACCTGATAGTTGCAAAGCATGTGATAAGGCACTTAAAGGATACGATAGACTTTGATCTATGCTATCTTGGATATCATGACTTCAGATGGCTACTCAGATGTTGATTCAGCAGAAAGTGTATCAGACAAGAAGAACACATCGAGAGGATGTTATTGTCTTGGATCAACCATGATCTCGTGGTTTAGCTTGAAGCAGTCTAGTGTGGCTCTCAGCACAAGCGGAATATATGGCTGCTTTCTCTGCTAGTTGTGAAGAAGTTTGGCTTCAGGACTGTTTGACTTAGAGATAGACCCAACTGTGATCCTATGTGACAAACAGAGTTGTATCAAGATGGCAGAGAATCCAGTGTTCCATGATAAGTCAAAGCACATAGAGATCTGACATTTCTATATACAAGATATGGTGCAGAAAGGAACTATAAAGTTTGAATTTGTAACAGGTTACCGATGTACTAACCAAACCTCTACCTCAAGTGAACAAGTTACCAACATCTAACCAAACCTCTACCTCAAGAAAAGTTTGAGTATTTCTGAGACAATCTTGGAAGGACCCTCCTCGAAAGGGGGAGTGATGTGGTCACTAATGATGAGATTGCCTCATCGACAACAAGGTTGACGATGTGGATACTTGTTTACTACACTTGGATACTTAGATCATTTAGACTTAGGACTCTTATACTTAGAATATTTTTTTACTTGCTTTTACTTTGATGATATATGTATCGATGAATTGATGAGGATACATGTTTTGTCGATGTATCGATGAGGATACATGTTTTGTTGATGTATCGATGAGGATACATGTGTTATTGATGTATCGATGAGGATACATGTTTTGTTGATGTATCGATGATGATACATGTTTTGTTGATGTATTGATGATGATACATGTTTTGTTAATGTATCGATGAAGATACATGTTTTGATGATATCTGTATTGATAAGGATACAGGTAGGGATTGTATCATCCCTGGACTTCGGTCCCTTGAATTGATCCATAGACGTATGGTCTCTGAGAATGAAGTCCTTAGTGGACAGGTGGGGATTGTATCATCCCCGGACTTCGGTCCCTTGAATTGATCCGTAGATGTATGGTCTCCGAGAATGAAGTCCTTAAGTGGACAGGTGGGGATTGTATCATCCCAGGACTTCGGTCCCTTGAATTGATCCATAGACGTATGGTCTCTGAGAATGAAGTCTGTAGTGGGCGGGTGGGGATTGTATCATCCCCGGACTTCAGTCCCTTGAATTGATCCATAGACGTATGGTCTCCGTGAATGAAGTCCTTAGTGGACTAATGGGGATTGCATCATCCTGGAACCACTAGTTCAAAATGTACGTGATGGGGATTGCATCATCCCGTAACCACTAGTTCAAAATGTACGTGATGGGGATTGCATCATCCTGGAACCACTAGTTCAAAATGTACATAATGGGGATTGCATCATCCCGGAACCACTAGTTCAAAATGTACGTGATGGGGATTGTATTATCCCTGGACTTTGGTCCCTAAATTGATCCGTAGACAGATGTCTCCAATAAGTGGTCCCTAGTGGACGAGAGGGGATTGTATCATCCCTGGGCTTCGGTCCCTGAATTGATCCGTAGACATATGTCTCTGAGAAAGTGGTCCTTAGATTTTGTCTAAGTTGACGAGTGGACTGTATCGTCCCTAGACATGTTATGGTGTCTTAAATGAATCATGTGTTTTGCAGAGTATGTTGTTATTGAGGATACTAGTATTGATGAGGATACTTGTATTGATATTGATGACTTGTATTGGGGTGGATACTTGTATTGATGATGTGTATACTTGTATTAGTGTGGATACTTGTATTGACAATGCTGTTGATCATGATGGTCTAGATGACGATGATGTTGATTGTGATGATCTAGATGACGATGTTGTTCATCGTGATGATCTAGATGACGATGCTGCTGATCGTGATGATTGTATGATGATGATGTTGATGATCGTGTGATGACGATGTTGATGATCGTGTGATGACATTGCTGATGATCGTGTGATGATGATGCTGATGATCGTGTGGTGACGATGTTGATGATAGTGTGATGATGATGCTGATGATCGTGAGGATATAGAGGATGATATTGTTGTAGATGTTCAAGGGCTACAAAAGATAAAGACTTAGTACTGAAGATGTTGATGTTCCAGTATTGAAGATGTTCCAGTAACTGCTGATGTTGAGAAAGCTTCCAATGATTTATAGATGTATCATGTATGATGTTGATGACTCCTTGCTCATGCATATGCTGTTATAATATACTTCTCATTAAGGGGGAGTGTTGAGATATTGTAACTTCAAAGAATATTATATTTGTACTTTATTATTCCGGAGATGTTTCATTCCTCCGTTAATATCTTATTGTATATCTGGAGATGTTTATTCCTCCGTCGAAATGTGGTAACTTGGGTTATTAGACTTCCCTAGTGGGGGTCGGCCCTGTATGTGTTATGTGGGTCAAAGGGTTGTTAGAACACCCTAGTGAGGTCGGCCCAGTCAGTTATAGTGGGTTGTTTAACCCAGTGGTAAATTTGGGGCTGACCTAGTTAATATAAAGTACAAGTCAGAGATGTGTATAAATAGAGGAGGTGTGTTCCTCATTATACACACACTTCCCTCACTTAGAATTTAGTGCACTTATGGAGGAGAGGTCTTCTTTGGTGGAGCAGGAGATCATGTCTTTGGTTTGCATCTTTGTATATTGTTGGTCATCTATATTGAGAAAGCTTTGCTAGGTTTTCTACCCCATAAGGGTTTCCCAGGATAAATCTGTGTCTCTTGTGTTTATGCTGTGCTTGTTGTTTCTTCAGTGATCCTGTATATGCTATTATTGTGAAATGGAATGTAATGCTGCTATTTTATGTCTTAGCATACTGAATCTTAACAGTTAAAAAGTCAGGAATGTTATTTTATTTCCCATAAAAGTGTTCAATGATATAGTTATAAGAGGAAAACAATGCTTTCCATCTTGCAAACTTTCCTTATATTCAAGACGGTCAAAGTGTTCATGTTCTCACATGTGCACCAACTCCTCTTGTAACAAAAGGATGATCTAACCTAAGAAAGGAACCTTGTGATGACTTATTGGAAAAGAGTGTATGTTACCCCATGTGTTGCTCATTAATCATATACCTTCTTACTCCCATGTCCCTATCATGTTGTAACATCTAAATCTCTAAATTTTAGTCGAACAATCTACAAATCCATTCTCCACCTCTCAAGGATGGATTTGTCCTAATATATCCTATTAAATGATGGAATATGCATGGTTTTAGTTAAGTTACTCATCACTATAGTACTCGATAATTGAAGGTGTATAATTATTTTCCCACCTAGTTCCCAGAATATCTCATATGTTGTTGAATAGATATTTGTCGTTGTCTTATAGTCAAGACACTTATTCTCCAAAATAATTTTCCTCGCAAGTTCAATCGAGGAGTTCCACCACTCTTAAAAATATTTACCAACACATATTTGATTACCAACAATTTCGTCTGACAGGACAAGTCTTAACTACTTAATACACATGATTTACCACATATTTGATTACCGACAATTTGATTACTTAAGTCTTACCAACACATATTTGATTACCTGGGTGTAGACGTTTCATGTAATATACTCAGAAGAGTTACTTTTAGAAATGACTATGCCTCTTAGAGGCCAGTCAACTCTAGGAACCAAGTGACCCTATTATAGGGTTAGTACAAACCAGAGAGAGAGAGAGATGACTGGGCTATGGTACGGTCAATCAAAGAAAGTCAAAGAAAGTCAAAAGGCTCAGTACAATCACAATAAATATGAGCTGACGGCCAATAGACTGAGGCCAAAGAGACTCACGGCCTCCAGTAAGGTACAAGGACCAACCAAAGGGTACAAATACCAACCAGTAAGGTACAAGTCAAAAAAAAGAGTGAGTATAAAGACTCATAACCCTTAGGACTAACGAGGTGTACTACCGCAAATGTGGACAAACTACCATAGTTATACCCATAAGACCAAAAACATAAAAGGTGGTACAAATCAAAAGATAACTCAAGATGAGTAAAAGACCCAAAATGTAAGAGGCAAGGTATCCAAAAAAAATGAAAGGACAATATACCACAAGACCTATAAACAATAGGGTACTGTAAGGACCAAAAGTAAATCAACCATTGTGGGGAAGGTACAAATAAGGTCAAATATATATTGCAATAGCTCCTTGTAACTACATTTATTTGACATGCCAAAGAGATGGAAAGTCAAATAATGTCAAATATATGCAATAGCTCCTTGTAACTACCTCTTATATGCAATAACTCCTTGTAACTACCTCTTGTAACTCAAATAGGACCTCTAAAAGGTATGATAGCAACCAATATTCCTAACAAAGGTCTGGAGGGTGGTACGAAGTGGGTATAAAGACTTATAACAATTTGGACAAAGGGGGTGTACCTCAAATGTGGACAAAATACCATAGTACCCATAAGACCAAAAACATAAAAGGTGGTACAAGTAAAAAGATAACCCAAGATGAGTAAAAGACCCAAAAGGTAAAAGGCAAGGTACCACAAAAATATTATCAACAAAATGAAAGGACCAAGAGTCAATCAACTAAGGTGGGGTACAACCAATCATCTCTCTCTCAAATGTACCAGTGTTCCATATAAATTGAAATTCCATCATCACAGTAAAAGGAAATGTCCACACGGATGATCTAATTGCATGGTCCTCTAGACTACTCCTAAGGTCAAGCGTTAGTGTCTCCATCAAGGGGTGTCCAGTCCCTTGAGAAGACCATCTAACTCAACCATCTCTAAGACCTAGGAGAAGAGGACATCACACATCATCAGATAATTGGTAACTGACCATGTAAGAACTCAAAAACCCTAAAAAAATCGAGCGTGCAGAAAGGGAGATAGGAAAAGACAAGGCTCACAGGCCAAAAAAGAAAGCTCAAAAACCTCTACTGGGACCGGTGTCAAAGTAAGTGAGCCGAAACAAAAGTGGCAAGAATGCAAACAAGCAACACGAAAATGAAAAAGACCCTCTAAAAAGGTGAAATAGCAAGCAATCTTCCTAACTAGGAGCTATAGACCTCAACAAATTGTATCCTTCGCAAGGTGATGAAATCCAAGTCGAATAATACGAAATGAGAGACCGAAGTGGAAGGATATCCCTCTACTGAAAGGGATCCTAGGTAAAAGTTCCCTAGAAGAAAAGTTACTAGGCTACCTCGTTCATGACACATCAGAGAAGGTTAATTGGCACTTCTGTCTTTGAGCCCCTGTATCACATATATAGTAGAGAACAGGGAAGACAATGGATATATATCCTTAGGAGCGAAGTGGAGTGCGACATTCCACAAAGTCGATCTGGAACCTATCCTCGCGGCTTACCCCCGAAAAAATGCCTCCACAAACTGGTCAGTGACCGTGTCAATAAATACTAGAGGATTTTAGTACCCTAGAGGATAACAGCTATGTCTCAGATGAAAATGACAAGGGGGAATTATTTTGATTCCTATCCCTGGTGTCCTACCTAACTACCAAATTATTTTTATCCTCAAGCAAGGTTAAAGTTTGTTGAGTTAGCGAGTTAAATTTTAATGGTTGTATTACTTAGTCGGGTGATGGAAGTGCAACTCATGGTGTGATGACTGACTCAAACCATGCAAATGCATATGAATCAAATAAGCCTTTCCTTTCAATGAATGATAGCTACGGTAAGGAGAGAGTTCTTTCAAACTATAACTACTCTTTCAAATTAAATGAATCCAACAATAAATTTCCACTACTTCTAATGAGTAAAATGCATGACATTGTTTAAACCTTAGCAAGCATAAGCATGACAATTGTGATATTGTGCATAGTCACCAAAAGATGAAAACCTCAATAATTGCAGACATTCAGTGTAGAGTTTACGTAGGTGTAACAATTGAGTTTTTTAGTCTACATGTTGATTCAATAAGTGTCATCATCATAGAAGTTCATGATCATAATTTAGAAATGACAGAGTTTTAATGTTGAAATTAGAGTGAAATCTAGTCCATGTGGCTTTGTGAGTAGGACTTTGTTGTGATCTTGATGCATATATGGCATGGTTGATGTTCTTGTATCTGGAGGTTGATATGATTTAAGGAAAAAGAGTTAGCAATATGTATGCGCATCCATGTGTATATGAATATGTATGTGCAATGTGTGCAATATCACAATGTACCACTTTATATTATACAATATGTATCTAAATTACTCTACATGACCTCGTTTGGTGAATCTACAACTAGGAAAGTGTGTTGATCAACAAGGTAAATAATATAATGCACCCTATATTACATCATCAGTGGATGAAAGTGAACACAAGTTCAAATGTATACACTACATAAATAATATGCAAGGAATTAGTAACCAATAATGTTCACACTATTCCTAAAAAGGATTAACCATGGTTAACTTTAGAAAATAAGAAAATAAGACGCACTAAAAACAACCTATAGTGGCTATCCTCATAAACCATTTGTAAACTCTTACACAACACATAATTGCTTGATATGCTTAGTAATATTATTAAAATATATCCTGACCACATCCTTATTTAGGTTCATAGCAATGGTGAAATGACTATCATTCAAGAATATATAATGTAATGGTATATTTTATCAAGGAAGACCTCTGTAATGGTTCAAAGGTAAGAGGTGTCATTGTATGTTTCTCCTATCTCTTTTGAAAGACATAAGATGAAAGATAAATTAATTCATTTAGAATACTTGCTATGTTCCAATTCCTATTTAATATTTAGAATTATTGAGACACATAGAATACCATAGTTAGTAGCATTAGGTTGTCACCTTAAAAATGTAATCATGTGTCATCCTTGATAAATCCCAATAGTGCAATTTCCTATTACTATCCCAATCCCACATAATTACTAAAACTAAATACAGGCATAAAGAATGGTGCGCACAATTCATTCATTCAGTTTTTAGGTTTGAGATAAGTGGTTTTCTAAGTTTCCTATAGAATATTTGTTTTCCAGAATTAATGAGAAAGAAATAGCAGGTTTGACTTCCCACTTAGATTTTTTTGTTCATACTTTTTCAGTGCAATGTGTTTCAATTCCTGAGCATAGATCGGATTAGGAAATTGTAAGAGTAGGTTAAATATTTTCATTTATATCTATTAGGGTTTAATTATGAGTGTAGTATACTATCATCATGAGCTGAAAATTTAACAAGTTGCGGTGAAGCATGATCAGATAAATAAAAAATGTTTTCCTTTTTGAGAATATATTATCTAATGTAGGTAATTTTGTTAGAGAAATTTGTGATCTATTGTTAGCTATTATTCCAACACTGATATCTAAGGAAATGAATGATACACTTATGGCCCCAATCTTGGAGGAAGAATTGCATGAAATGGTCGTTTCTATGAAAAAAGAATAAGGCTCTAGTATAAATAGATTCTAGGTAGGATTTTGATGTGTGCATAGTCAAGGAATATTTGTTGGAAGTTGTGGAAGAGATAAGAAGAACTAAGAAAATCATAAAGCAACGAATTCTAATTTCCTGGCCTCAATTCCAAATAAAAAAAGTGGTAGTAGATTTTGCATCTTAGAAACATATCTCTATGTGTAATACCATGGTACAAAATTAATTCTAAAGTCTTTACTAAAATATTGAAACCCCATTATAGATTGATCTTTGATGAACAAGAGGGGTATGTAGATAGAAGGGAAATCTTGGACAACTTAATTCTATTACAAGAATCTATTCACTCAGTTAAGACAAGAAGTGATAGGGGCATCTTGCTCAAGATTCAATTACAAAAGCATTGATTGAGTCTTTGAGTGCTTCTCAACTACTTCATTACCAGCTCTTTTAAATGGAGGCCTACCAAATTTTTACTTATTTAAAAGGGTTAATATGAGGTTGTCCTCTTTTTCCTTTCCTATCCTTTATCTTAGTAGAGGTCCTAGGAAGATCCACTGCAACAACTAGAGAATCAAATTAGTAAAAGGTATTAAGGTCATTTCAAACATTCACCCAAGCACCCATATGCAATTTAGGGATGATACTCTATTGGCACAGGAGGCATGCATAAGAGAAGCAAAGAGAATATTCAATATAATTTCCACATTTGAAGAAGCTTAAGGTCAATAGATAAATAAGGAAAAGTAAAAATTTCAATTTTTGAATGTAGACACGAAGGAAAAAAGGTAACATCTTGAAATTCCAAAATAGTTTAGTTTCCTACAAAATTCAGTGGCTTCACTATCTTGGAAGATAATTGTTAAGGAAAAATATTGGGCCTTGATTATTGATAAGTTGAAAAGTAGTCGAACTATTGGGCCCATAATATATTTCTTTGGAAGGAAGAATAGTTTTTATTCAATAAATTCTCCCGGTGATTCCTCTATATCAAAGTACCATTCTAGTGTCCCAAACAACTGTTTATCATATTTGGAAAGCATTTTAAGAAATTTCCTATGGAAATAAGTGAGAGGAAAGAATAAAAGGCATGATTTTACCTAACTCTAAGTTTCCGACTTTGTAGAGGTAGAGAGACTCCAAGTTGCCTCACTCTGATAGTTTGACTTTCAAGTGACCTACAAGTTCCTCTAATATTTATTTTCTTTTAATAATATTTATTGATTCAAATAGTAAGAAACATTTTCCAATTGGATTCTATGGCTTACGCTTTAGCGTATAGACCTTTGTGCCCACTACCTTATAGCTAATAGATATAAATTCCAAAAAGGAAAAATATTGTAGTAGTAAAATAGATGCAAAGGCATAGAGTAGATTCACCAAGTCCTGCTTTTTGTGCATTCTATAATGCTTAGGCTAGTAATTGTTTTTGGGTGCTTTGAGTTGGAATAACTTCCCAAGTATGGAAACATTAATATTTTTGGAGGGAAACCATTGGTATACTTGGCATCACAACTAGTCCTGCATGACAACCATGTCTTGTTTGATTCACGTTTCGTTGATAAATAATCCTATAAAATCTATAGATCAGATGGTGTCAAGCATGGTTGTAGGCGTGACATAATACAAAAATTACCAGAAATCTATAGAATACTTAGTAAGTGGGACTTTCAGATGGGATACCCTACCACCTACCTTCTTATAGTCTATCAAGACAGAAAGAGATTTCACAAGGAAAGAAAATAAGCACCCACATCTATCAGACATCCAGTGGTTGAACAAGTACCTGTGGAAAGACGTTCACGAATAATTTTGGAAATCTTTTGGAAACGAGCTACACGAGTGGTTGTCAAACCTCGTAGAGTGCAGAAACTGTACCCCACGAGACGTACCGACCGAGCGGACACCAGATGTAATACCCCCAATTCGACCCTTAGGATATATTAGCCTTAATGTAAATAATGTGTACATGTGACGTATGTTTCCCTAGCGTGGAGCTCAAGGCAAAGGCCCCGCTAGTGAAAGCCCGAATTTTATTTAAAGGGCAAGTATTGATATTTTGATACCATGTGCTCTTAAGCCATGGAAATTGTAATAGGATGTAAATAAACATCATGCAATATAAAACTCCAAGACTGGCTATGGAGGCAACGAATGAGAAGGGGCCACGTGTATCCACTAGGGAGTGGTGAGGGGGCTATGGGAGTGAACCATAGGTTGCCATATGTCATTACGAGAACCCTTTGACCTTTCTAGATGACATTTATTCCTGTTGTAAGAAGTGGTTGAAGAATTAAGTCAATGACTTTGATGGAGTATGGGTAGCCCTGAAATTCGTATGGGTAGGTATGGGCTCTTTTGACTTGTCCCACAACTCACTCTACATCTTGGGGGTTTCTCCATCCTTATCCCCATTCCACTGTGGAAGCATGGGACATCCTTCTCCATCCAAAAACGAGCTCCCAGCAGGGAGAAAACCAGAAATCGCGACTGTGAGAGAACCCACGTTTTGGGAAGCCAAAAACGTCCCGATTTGGTATTGGACAGTGAAATCCAATGGGGGATCCATTGGTAGGAACCTTGGGGCGAATTTGGGAGCAATAGCTACCCCAAAAGCCATGGGAAAACCCAGTTTTAATGGCTCAGAAAATCAGTGACGGATTTGGGTTGTTTGTGACAGATTTGTGAGAAATCCGATTGTGGATGTATGAATAGAGGATGGGATTGTTGAGTCTAGTTTGAAGGGTATGTGGCTATGGGATTGAGCTCAGTGGACTAGAATCCTCCTCCATCTCCTATTGCATGCTTGAGAAACCCAACCGTGTGTTGGCTCAGCATGGCTGTTTGAGTGAAGCCCTGACTGTGAGTGAGCCATCTAGTTCCTCCTTAGTGGATACACAGCCCAGCTCGGGGGTGATCTCTCAGCTGAAAGAATACAGGCTGGACAGAGGTCTATGGTTGGGTGGAACGTTGCTCTCACGTAGCCAGTTGTTTGGGCCATTATAATTCGAGATAAGTATTCTTGATGTTAATTCTATGCCCTGCAAGCATTTTAAATAATGACTGTTGTTTATATGTTGAATGCATGATGAAACTGTGTGCATATGTATTGTTTAATTCCACTATATTTATATTGAATTGAATCTGCATATAGAAGTTTTTAATTATTACATATTTATGAGTAAAAACTATTGGGGCTAAGTTGCCAAAAGCCTGATGCATTGTTAATGTTTCCTTCCCTGCATTTGTTCTAAGGGGAAGGGGACATTACACCAGAGCTCATTGAAAGGCTCAAAGAAGTAGATAGTCCATTCACACGAGCAGTCGACTTCTGGGTCGACAGTACACTACAGAGCTTTGTGATGCAGTTTGTTGTGGACATGCTAAAGTCCTACCACGCAGCCAAAAGAGAATTTTTCAAGGGATTCAGACGTAAGTATATGAACATCCTCAGTTTATACATTAAAATGCTCTTAGCCAAGAAAGGCGTTTTTAGAATGCTGTGAAATTTTTGAAATTGTAATGGTCAATAGCATTTATAGTGAGTCTGCCAAAGAGACACATAATTTGAGAAGTGGAAAAAGATATAAATATACCCCTAAGAAGACATCCACTGAGCATGGACTCCACGCAGACATTGATTCACAAGATGAACCTGATATCCAAACCGCACCTCAATCTTCCACCTATCAGCCTGTTACTCCACAGAACCCACCGAGTGTGAACACTACGCCTCCCATTGCAAAAAAATCACCAGTTAAGAATCCCCCACTTGTGAATAATATCCCTAACACTTAGAACATTCCGGGTCAGACCATTCTGCGCAATACTACTTTTATTTTTTCCGCTCAGCAACCTGCGTAGAACCCTCCACCACCTAGAAGAAGCATGACTGATGATATTAAGCTGCCGATATTCAAAGGAATGGGTCTAGAGGACCCTGAGAAACATTTGTTTCTATGTGAAGCCGTATGGAATGTTAAACAAGTCCAGGATGATGCTATGAAGCAAGCACAGCTTGATACCACATTCAGAGACAAAGCCTTGAATTGGTTCATGAAGTACTCACAAGGACAATAGAGAACCTTATTGGAGATTAAGGCTGCACTATTAAGTGAGTTCAAGAAACTGAAGTTCGAGTCATTGTGTATAATAGAGTTAAAATAAATCAAGTAGAAACCTAATGAGATAGTATGGGAATTTGACCAGAATTTTAAGACACTGTTTGACCAAGTAAGCTTCATTATAGCACTGCAACAACACCAGGAATGTTTTATAGCCGCATTGTTGCCCCATATCAGATTGTCTTTGATGTACCAGAAAGTGGCTTCACAGGAAGAATCCTTGGAGATCGCGATGAATTTGGAAGCTTCACCTATTGGAGAAACTAGCACTGGGATGTCTCTGATTCAGACCCAGTTGGATACCCTGACACTACAGCTACAAGATATCAAGAAAGGAAAGGAAGAGAGACAAGAAGTCTGGTGTACAGCTATAAGGGAGAAGGACACACTAAGGATCATTGTCCTTTATTCCAAGAATTCCTTAACATGGGTGCACCAAACCCATTAAATCAGAACCAAGGGCCATGGTGCAAGATCTTCCAAACTCGAGGACACCGGCCAAAGGACTGCTACTTAATACAGAAATATGTAAGGACACCTTAAAACCTATATTGTAATTTCTGTAAGTCAGTTGGACATGGTGAGTCCAATTGCCATGCATATGAGCTCATCTTGGAAAAGAAAAGAGATATTGAGCATATGTATGGCAGAGTATACAAAGTCCAAGAAGAGAATCCACAGAAACAAGATAATGTACAGCATGATCAGGGAGAATACAGAGGCCGTGGAAGATACCACGAGAGAGGAAGGAATACTGGCCCAACGCAAGGATGAGGCCGAGGTCAAGTAATCTGTTATAACTGTGGCCATCTAGGTCATGTATCTAGAGAATGTACCAACCCATGAACTATGTGTATTTATTGTAAATCGTTCGATCATGTTATTGAAGTCTTCCTATTGTTAGAGGTAGAAATGCATAAATGGAAGCGGTCAGATGCGCCAAACCCAAACATTCAGTTGATCGCAGCAGAGAGGAGGCCTGCGGATCCAAGTATCAATGTAGTGATGCGAAGTGGTGCTACGACAGGGAGAGATAGAGGAGCAGAAGCTTCAACTTTTGGAGACTTTAACACTAAGCAGACTCCTCTTGAAACAATATGGATAAGAAAAGCTACTGGAAATACACCTGGTTTAGGTCTAGAGAAAAATAAAGGAGTGTTTGAAGAAGCATGGGTGTTAGAACATTATTACACCTATGTACATTAATCGTTTATTAATTGATGGTTAATTAGTACCAAACAGCTTAATAATTGCATCCCCAAGTTGGTTAGTGAGTAAATGGTCATTTAGCTTGAACCAGTTGGCACTGTGGAAAAAACTGAGCATTGTGCCAAGTCAAACTAGCTGTTGGGTGCGCCCTCCCAGTCATTTATTGCTTCCTGCATGCCTAGGACGCTCTTGCTCCTTGTTTTGTGGAATTCTCTTTGACCAAGGGCGCACATGCTCAGAATGTGGACAAACTTTCCTCCTTTGCCCATTTTTAGCCAATTTCAGCTGCCTAACCTCTAACCAACTAGATTCTCCACATGTGTGAGGTCACATAGGCCTGTCCAGTCATTCCCATCATTCACACAACAGTTTCAAACCAGTTTGGGATGGTTTGGGATATTTTGGTCAACCTAGGGGGGTTTGAGCTATTTCTAAGCTAGATCAGTGTGAACAATTTAGATGGATTCGAATTGTTCCAGATTTGTATAAATGGATGTTCTTAACCTATTTTGAGGTTGGACAGTTAATAATATTTACATTATTCACCCATTTCATGTGTTATTTGTTCTTCATTTTACAGATTTATGCTCATTCTTGTAAATGTGTTGCAATCTTTTCACTAGTGAGGAATCCATAGTAGCTAGGTTTTGCTGTGATTCAGATTTTACATGGTATCAGAGCTCTTGGAGCTACCATTCAAACCAGTAAGACTGTTTTAGTGGCTTGCCAGAAGCAGTGGAGAAACCACATAATTCCTGAGGCCATTGCCTGAGTTCATTGGAGAAATCTAGTGGCTCTTCTTAGGTGTGATGCTCTCCTGAATGCACCCACTATCAAATAGGGTTCGAATATATTAGTGTAGATTCCTCCTGAGTGATTTGAGAGTTGTTTGCAGGTATTGAAGATCAACATTTTCAGCAAGTGCATGAGCAGTAGAGAAGAATGGATCCATCTCACCCAAATGTGCTTACTCCCTTCAACTATTTTGATTGGAAGGAAGAAATGGTGATTTTGCTGAGATCTAAGGGTCTCTACTGAATTACGATGGGCACTGAGGTGGAGCCAAACTCAGCTATGGAGAAATCCAAGTTTTTTAACAGAATGGATGAGGCATTTGGCCTCCTTTGTCTCAGCATTTCAAGAGACCTCATGTTTCATGTAGAAAGTCTAGCTACTCCAAATGAAGTGTGGCTCAAACTTGATACCTTGTTTGGAAAGACTGATGAGATGAGAGGCTACCAGCTCGAAAATGAGCTTGTTTCACTGAGCCCAAGGAATTTCAATTCCATCCAGGACTTCTTCACCAAGTTCAAGAACTTGGTCTTGCAGATCATACAATGTGGCATAGAGAAGAAAGAAGAACAGTTGGTGTTGTCCATTCTCTCCAAACTGGGTTCTGAATACTTAGTTTTTGTGTCTTCCTTCAACTCCATAAGGCTCACAGTTAGAGGTTGGAAGATTCCACCTTTGGCTGACTTCATGGAGATACTAACTCAAGAGCAAGACAAGCTGGTCTTGATGCGCTCCATCAAGCAAAAAGACCAAGTTCTTGCAGCTGGAGATTCGAAATATGGAAGAGGCAAGCAAAAACCCAAGGGGCTGAAACCTCAAGAGAAGAAGAAGAAGGATGAGAGGCCCAAATACTCTGAGGGGGTTTTGAATCCTGTCAAGAACAAGGTAAAGAAGGATGAGAAGACAAAATGTAGCTACTGTCAAAGGGTTTTTCACCCAGAGAGTTCATGCATGAAGAAAACCATAGACCTGATGATCCATCTCATACAGAAAAACAATATTCCTCTTCCTGAAAGTTCCAAGATTAAGGACAGCGTTTCTGAAGACAAGGAGAGCTTCCATGCTTTGGTGGCTTGTACATCTCGGTCACCCTTGTTCATCATTGATTCAGGTGCCTCAAGGCACATGGATTCTTCAAGAGATTCGTTTTCTAAACTTGCACCCTACAGTGGTCTCTCCATTTGAATGGGAGATGACTCAGAAATCCCTGCTCATGGCATTGGGAAAATCTCTATGGAGAATGGGTTCTTCTCTAATGTGTTGTATGTACCAAATCTTGCAGTAAACTTGCTCTCTATATATCAAATGACAAATACTGGAGCAGCAAAGAAAGTTGTCTTCACTCAGGATGATGTGGAGATATCAGAAATTTCCACCGAAAAAATTGTTGCAATGGGTGTTGCAGACCATGATATGAAGATGTACGAGTTCTCCCACTTTCTCGAGTTCTCTTCACGAAGTGTACTTCTGTCACATGGAAATGAGACCATCAAGCTATGGCATCAAAGGTATGGTCACCTAAACTACAAATATCTTCAAGCTTTGAGAAAATAAGAGATGGTAGAAGGGTTGCCACAAATTAGTTTTTCCAATGGAACATGCAAGGGTTGCATGGTTGGGAAGCATCCTGAGAAGAAGTATGACAAAGGGAAGGCAAGGAGGGATGATCATACACTTGTTTGTAGGTTGAACAAGTCACTCTATGGGCTCAAGCAAGCTCCTAGAGCATGGTATGCAAAAATGGACAATTTTCTACTATCTTTGGGGTTTGAGAGGTGTAATCTTGATCCAAATGTTTATATGCAGCATGTTAGTGACCTGATATTGATTATTGTACTATATGTTGATGATCTTTTGATCACTGGTATCTGCACCAAATAACTTGACTCAGTTAAGAGAGCATTGCATAGTGCATTCTCCATGACCGATCTAGGATTACTAAAACAATTTCTAGGTTTGGAGATAGACCAAACTGTGAATGGAATTTCTATATTTCAGTCAAGGTATGCTTCAGATTTGCTATAGAAATTTAATATGGCTGAATGTAAGTCTGCAAAATTTCCATTTCTTTCAGGAGTTAAGCTAAATGAGTGGGGTTCTTCTCCACTAGTTGACAGCTCGTTGTATAGGCAGCTTGTTGGAAGCTTGCTATATCTTACTCATTCTAGACCAGATTTGTCATATGTTGTTGGGGCTGTTGCTAGGCACATTCAAGAACCTCATGAGATCCATTGGAAGGAAGCCAAGAGGATCCTTCATTATGTTCAGGGTACTAAGTCCTTTGGTATCCTTTATGCTGCTGGTTCATCCCTTGAACTAGTAGGATTTACAGATTCTGATTGGGCTGGTGATTGTATTGATCAGAAATCAACTTCCGGTTATGTTTTTATGCTTGAACATGGACCTATTTGCTGGTCAAGCAAGAAAAAAAATACTATTTCCTTATCTTCAGTTGAGACCGAGTACAGGGGAGCAGTTAATGCAGCCACACAATGTGTTTGGTTGCAAGGTATTCTTGCAGAGTTCGGGATTGTTTTTTATTCACCCACTATTCTTTGGTGTGATAATCAAAGTACAATAAAGATTTCTACTGATCCAATTTAGAGGAAAAGGACCAAGCACATAGAGATACACATGCATTACATTCGAGGTTTGGTGCATGACCGGACCATAGCATTGCAGTATTGCCCTTATAGTGAGCAAACTGTTGATATCTTCACCAAGTATTTTACCGAGAAGACCTTCACTCACCTTAGATCTTTGCTTGGGGTGAGTGATGCATGGTGATGATTGGTGTATTCTGATATATGCCACATGTCCATTTTAGAGAGGAGGTTTTATTTCCCATGTGGTTTTCCTCCTTACCTTGGTTACACGGATAAAATAATTTTTATGATGTAAAAGGTGACTTGATCCTAGTTTCCAAGGCCTATTTTTGATATTTCACTAAGTCTAGCTTAAGGGGGGGTTTTAGAACATTATTACACCTATGTACATTAATCATTTATTAATTGATGGTTAATTAGTATCAAACAGCTTAATAATTGCATCCCCAAATTGGTTAGTGAGTAAATGGTCATTTAGCTTGAACCAGTTGGCAATGTGGACAAAACTGAGCATTGTGCCAAGTCAAACTAGCTGTTGGGTGCACCCTCCCAGTCATTTATTGCTTCCTGCATGCCTAGGGTGCTCTTGCTCCTTGTTTTGTGGGATTCTCTTTGAACAAGGGCACACTTGCTCAGAATGTGGACAAACTTGCCTCCTTTGCCCATTTTTAGCCAATTATAGCTGCCTAACCTCTAACCAACCAGATTCTCCACATGTGTGAGGTCACATGGGCCTATCCAGTCATTCCCAACATTCACACAGCAGTTTCGAACTAGTTTGGGATGGTTTGGGATATTTTGGTCAACCTAGGGGGGTTTGAGCTATTTCTAAGCTAGATTAGTGTGAACACTCCAGATGGATTCAAATTGTTCCAGATTTGTATAAATGGATGTTCTTAACCTATTTTGAGGTTGGAAAGTTAATAATATTTACATTATTCACCCATTTCATGTGTTATTTGTTCTTCATTTTACAGATTTATGCTCATTCTTGTAAATGTGTTGCAATCTTTTCACTAGTGAGGAATCCATAGTAACTAGGTTCTGCTATGATTCAGATTTTACAATGGGACATTTTCAAAGGAAAAGTACCTAAATCACCAAGAATCCCGTTGCGCAGTGAAATACCGCATATGGAGGTTATATGACAAGACAAGCCACACAACAGAGATAGGAACCTCTGTTGTGCAGTTCCTAAAGAGCTGCATGAAACTATTAAAGAGTCAAGATGCTATCGCATAATTGCAAAAACTATTAGATCAATATGAACCACGTAGCGAGATGGAGACTACATAGGGTGCAGTTCATCACATCGGGAAACACAAAAGAAGAGGAAGAGAAATGAGACTCAGTGCACAGATAGGAGACTACGAAATGGACGAGATCATTCTGGATCTAGGATCCAAAGTAAATGTATTAACCAAACAGACATGGAAGAAGATGGGGAGACCAAAGTTGTTATGGTCACCTATCCAGTTGAGAATGACCAACCAGGATAAAGTTATACCCTTTGGAAGGCTAACCAATGTTGTTGTTGACATTGATGGAGTGCGAAATCATGCAGACTTCAAGGTTATCAAGATTGTGGATGATAGTCAGCCGTATCCAACACTCTTGGGAATTGTCTTGAAAATGAATAACCTCTCCATTATAAACTTGAAAACAATGAAGATGATCTTCGAAGGAAAGCATCTCAGGGTTATCGCACCACTGGACCCTTTAGACAGAGACAAATACAGTGAGTCGATTCAGGAGGAATCCATAGCTCAAGATTTGGATCGCCTTTACAAGATGACTACGAACCAGGAAGACTATATTAATCCTACTGCAGATGGAACACTCAATTGGAGATGCGACAACCCTTGCATCTCAGACTCTGATGCAGGATTGGAAAACTGGCAAAGTCGTATGCACGAAGTATCTGCAAGGAGATGCGCGTAGGTTACAAAGTCACTACACTGGATTGGAAAGGAGGTAATCCTAATACCTACCTATGATGGTTTATCTAATGTTTATTCTTTTATCAAAGAATATATTATAGCAATTGCAGATGAACATCGCTTATCAACAATAGACAAGGCATTGCGCAAGACACCTACCTGGTGGTGGGATGTGCATAGGAAGACACTGACCACATGGGATCAGTGCAGAATAAGGATGCATATTAGGTTTACCGACAAGGTTACACTACCCTTTGAGAAATACAATGGACAGATGGATCCAAGGAATCATATTGAAATCTGTTCAAGAGCATGGGAGGAGAGACCATAAACAGAATGGGTACATCTATTTGTGCACACATTGGAGGAATAAATTTCAAAGAAGTGGTATCTAGACATGGAGTTGCGCAGAGAAACTACATATTGGCCTACCCTAACTGCAAACTTCCAGAAGAGCTTCAGTTTTGAAGATGAGAGTCCTACCATAAATGATTCTTTGTAGATTATTAAGGAAATAATATTTAGACTGGAATGTCCACATCTAAACATGACATTAGAGGAATTCTTTGGAGTTGGCAGTGTACCTGCAAGCCTACAGCCCGAATGGAAGGAACAGGTAGCGCATGCCATGGATTGTTATAATCTAGTTGAAGAGGTTGAAGGTAAAGAAGAAATTGATGAGGAGGATCCACACAACATAAACATACCTGAGTTAGAAGGAGCACGCGACGTCGAGGGACCTCCGCTGGAAATTCCAGACATGAGTGGACCTCTGAAAACAAGGAAAGTGAACATTGGCACCAGTGAAGAGCCGAAGTTCACAACTATGGGAGACTATTGGGATGATCAGATGGTTGTGGAGATCTCCGACCTACTACATGAATATCAGGATTTATTCCTGACAAAGTTCACAAAAAAGAAAGGTATTCTGGGTGACTTAGGGGTTATGAAGATACCTCTTACGCCAGGCATGAAGCTTGTTAAGCAAAGGCCCTATAGACTGAATCCATGATACAAAGAATGAGTCAAGGAAGAACTCAATAAGATTCTCAACGCGGGGATCATCGAACCGGTCGAGGAATCTGAATGGATAAGCCCTATGGTTTTCCAAGATAAGAATACAAAAGGAGAGATCAAGATCTGCATTGATCTCAGAAAATTGAATGATGCTTCGATGCAAGACCCATTTCCTACTCCCTTCACTAATGAGGTGCTCGATAATGTTGGGGGAAATGAGGCATATTCCTTTACTAATGGATTTTTAGGATATCATCAGATAAGAATTGATCTAGCGGATAGGCATAAGACCACTTTTTCCACTGAATGGGGGTCGTTCCAGTACACAGTGATGCCGTTTGGTCTGAAGAATGCACCTGCCATCTTTTCCAGAGTTGTGGTCGCAGCATTTAAAGATTTTATGCATAAATTTTTAGAATCTTATTTTGATGATTGGACAGTCTTAGGGTTGTTGAAGGACCATTGCACAAACCTCAGATTGATGCTAGAAAAGTGCAAACAACATCAAATGTCATTAAACCTGAAGAAGTGTATCTTTTGTGTACCCTATGGAATTTTGTTGGGACATTGTGTGCAAGCAGGGCATTATGGTTGACCCTACGAGGATCGCAGTTATTGTAAACTTGCCAACACCAAATTCAGTAAAGCAGCTGCGCACCACATTAGGGCATACTAATTACTACAGGAAGTTTCTAAAGGGTTATGCGCATATAACTATAGCCATGGAGAAGCTATTAAAGACAGATGTGACCTTCATCTAGAATGCAGAGTGTGAACAAGGCTTGGACACCTTAAAAGAGAAAATGGTAACTGCGTCGATTCTAGTTTTTCCAGACTAGGAGAAGCCATTCCATGTCCATATTGATGCTTCATGTATAGCATTGGGAGTTTTCTTAGCACAACCAGGAGAGGGAGGTATTGACCACTGCATTGCATTTTCGAGCAGGAAGCTCTCGTCTGTTGAGAAGAATTATACCACCACTAAGAGAGAAGGCCTAGAAATGGTCTACGCACTGCAGAAGTTCAGGCACTATTTGCTTGGTGCGCACTTCTCTATGTTCACTGACCATTCAGATTTTAAATACCTTGAAAAACGTTGATGGGCCACACACCTTTTAGGCTGGTGTATGGACAGGAAGCAATAATGCCAATGGAGTACATTGTTCCCAGCTTGAGAATAGATGCATTCATAGGCATGGAAGATCGCGTCGCACTAGAAGAAAGGATTCTACACTTGGTTGGTCTAGAGGAGGATCACTTCATTGCAGGCTTTCACCAACACGTGCAGAAAGAAAGGGAAAAAGCATGGCATGATCGCCATATCAAGAACAAGACCTTTCAGGTAGGTGATCTAGTCCTCCTATACGATACCAAGTTTATGAAGTTCCCTGGAAAGTTTAAAATGCATTGGCTTGGTCCATATATTGTTTTACATGTAACTAATGGTGGCGCAGTCTAGTTAGCCATGTTAGAAGGAGATAGCTTGCCCATCCTAGTCAATGGAAGCAAAATAAAACCCTATCGGGATAGTCTTGCTTTGCAGAACCCTTGATGGTCGGAAAGAAAGGAAATTTTGAAGTGCCAAGTACAGTTGAAATTGGGCACTAGAAATGGGAAAGAGTTTGTACACAAAGTGTGATGAAGAAAGTGTATATACCGTGAAACACTTGTTAAGAAGTGAAGCTGTGCCAAAAAAAAAGAGAAGAAAACAGGCCAAGTTCAGAAGCAAGATATCAGGCACTGCGAAGTAACTGTGCAGGAGTAGTAACGGTCTGCCACGTAGTTCGACACAACACTCCAGAAAAGTAGCCATTACCATGTCGGTCACAAATATAGCTGTTATACAGTACTTTTTCCAGCGACCGCTCGAGCATTTAACGCAGAATAAATATCGCTATATTTGAACTCGCGGGCATTACCAAAGCCCTTGAATTTTCTTGCGAGCGATACTGTGCGATTGTTTACAACAAGTTATCAGAGATTTCGTTGCCTTGCCCAAATCCATCCAATGAATGTATGAGAGGTCCTCTATTGAGGAAGAGTTCACGGTCCAGGAGATTATGAAGGTAATAAGGTACGACGGAATCGAAGGGTTGGTGAGAATCCCCATTAAGAAAGTTGTAATAGAACAAGTTCAAGCTTCCAAAAGATCACCAAGACACATTCCAGCAATGCAAGACAAAGGAAAAGAACCAGTGGTGTCGAAAATGAAGCAACAAAATATGACTTCCACAGTGTCGTAGGCTCTGCTGGCTGATAAGGAGATACCGTTGAAGCTAACCCCTGAGTATATCTCGCCACGTTCGCAAGACGCACTGGCCATTAAACTGATGAAGAATGCGAAGTACGAGATTCTGTTGTCACCTATATCAAAGCATGTCGAGGTGGACACAAATATGTTGGGTAAGATCCCGGACTGTAAGTGGGAAGACCACGATCTGATTTAGATGCAGAAGGACTCCAATGAACCTAAGTTTCCACAGTTCCAATCGGACTAGTACATGTGCTGGAAGAAAGATGTGAAAGACAACCTTACCTTGGTTGTAGAAAGTTGGTTATCTGGAGTAGTCCAGTCAAGACTGCTCAATCTGTTGAGACTCCGACACTTCGATAGAACGCTAGAGTTGAATGCGGTGGTGCAAACCTTGATGCCACGCATTTACCAACGATATTTGTGGCTTGACCGCAATATCGACTTGAACATTGACTTAATCCACTTGATCACTCGATTGAGCAAACAAGGTAAACATCCACTAGTGGGGCCTTGGTCTTGAGCTCCACACTAGGAAAAATACACATGTTGTACATACACAGTATTTACATCAAAGCCAAATACACATCAAGGGAAAAATGGGTTATTACAACTCCCTCTCCCTTAAAATGACACTATCCTTGGTGTTCCCAAAACTGAATAAGAATGGGAATGCCTCCTTCATGGCATCCGCCAGCTCCCACAGGGCCTCCTCTGGGCTAAGGTTCCTCCATTGCACCTTTACCTGCCTTATGGCCTAGTTCCAGATCAAGGTAGCCTTCCTGTCGAGGATGCATCCAGCATCCACCTATAACTCTCCCTCTAGTTCAACCTGTATCACATGCCAATGAATGATATGATTAGGATCATGTACATATCTCTTAAGCAAAGACACATGGAAAACATTATGAGCTTTCATGTTAGCAGGCAATGTAATTCTATATGCAACTAGCCCTATCTTATCAAGGACTTCAAATGGCCCACAATATCTTGGTGCCAACTTGTAAAAACTTCCACATTTCATGGAACTCTTCCTGGGACTCACTCTCAAGTAGATATGATCCCCAATCTGAAATTCCTTATGCACTCTTTTCAAATCTGCATAACTCTTCTGCATGTCCTGTGTTGTCTTCAAATTCTGCCTGATCTTAACAACTTCCTGTTCCATTTCCCTAATCATTTCTGGTCCAAGCACTACTCTGTTCACTGGGATGTTCTAGCTCACTAGAGTTCTGCATCCTTTTCCATACAACACTTCAAAAGGACTCATCTTCAATGATTCTTGATTCCTATTGTTGTAATCAAATTCCACTATGTGTAAATAGTCTTCCCACTTATATGGTTTATCCATCACATACATCCTTAACATATCTTCAAGGATCTGGTTCACTCTCTTAGTCTGACCATCTGTCTGAGGATGATAGGCCGTGCTAAATTTCAACTGAGTTCCCAACTCTTGGAACAAGCCTTGGGAAATCCATGCATTCTGAATATCTCTCTAATGAAGGTATCTACAATGTCATTAGCCTTGTGGGTGGACTTGACTGGAATGAAATGATCTACCTTTGATAGCTTGTCCACCACAACCATGATTGAATCATGCTTCTTCACTGTCATAGGAAGTCCTGTTATGAAATCCATAGAAATCACTTCTCACTTCCACTCTAGAATGGGTAGGGGTTGCAACAATCCCGCGGGATGTTGGTTCTCTACCTTGACCTATTGGCACTTATGACATCTAGCCATGTACTCAGCTATGCTTTTCTTCATACCATGCCAACAGTACTACTTCCTTGCTGCTGTTATAGTCTTCTGATATCCTTGGTGCCCTAAGTATGGCTTCTGATGTATCTCATTCATCACCAACTTCTTCAAATATGCATTGTTTGGAATGTACAGACTGGTGTCCTAATAAATGAGAACATCATCCTCTCCCACCTGATATCTTGCATGCTTCTCTTCTATAACATTCTATTGCAATTTCTCTTTAATTTGGAGATAGACTTCATCACTATCTTGAGCCTCTAAAATTCTTTCCTTCAAATCTGATTCACAACTACTTATTGCTGCAATATGGAACCTCTTGCTAAGTGCATCAACAACCTTATTTTCTTTTCCCTTGACATGCTTAATCTCCAAATCAAACTCACAAAGAAACTCCATCCATCTAGTTTTCCTTGCATTCAGATTTGGCTAGTCAAACAAGTACTTTAAACTCATATGATCAGTTCTGAGCTCAAATCTCTTTCCCAAAAGATAATGTATCCATCTCTTGAGAGCGTGAATTATGACTGCTAGCTCTAATTCATGGGTGGCATAGTTCCTTTCATGTTCTTTCATCTTTCTTGACTCATAAAAAATTACAGAACCTTCTTGCATTAGCACTCAACCGAGTCCCTCAATGCAAGTATCAGTGCATACCACAAAATCCTTACTCGGATTTGCAATCCTCAAACAGGGATGCTGGTGAGTAGCTCCTTTAACTGCTGAAATATTTTCTCACACTTCTGAGACCATACAATTTTGATATTCTTCCTCTGCAATGAAGTAATTGGATGGGATGTCTTGGAGAATCCTTCAATGAACCTTCTGTAGTAACCAGCAAGGCCCATAAAAGATCTAACATTTGATGCATTCCTTGGAGTGGACCAATCCATGATGGCCTCAATCTTCTCTAGATCTACTGCAATGCCTTCTGCTGATATAATGTGACCCAAATAGTGCACCTTCTCTTAATAGAAGTTTCATTTACTCATCTTAGCATACATCTGGTGTTCTCTAAGGACTTGCAATACCATTCTCAAATTCTCATCATGCTCTTCTTCATTCTTTGAATACACAAGAATGTCATCCAAGAATACAATTACAAACCTATCCAGATACCTGCTGAAGACACTATTCAGGAGACACATGAATGTAGCAGCTGCATTGGTAAGACCAAATGGCACCACTGTAAATTCATAATGACCATACCTAGTCCTGAAGGTTGTCTTATGAATGTCCTCTTCCTTAATCCTTACCTGATTTTACCCAGACCTCAAGTCAATCTTGTAAAATAATCTAGCTTGCTTCATTTGATCAAACAAGTCATCAATCCTTGGCAGGGGATACTTATTCTTAGCTGTCATCTTATTGAGCTGCCTGTAATCAATACAGAGCCTCAATGTTACATCATTCTTCTTAACAAATAGTACTGGTGCACTCCATGGGGATACACTTGGTCTAACATACTCTTTGTCCATTAGCTCCTGCAGCTACATCTTCAACTCTACCAGTTCTTCTATGCTCATTCTATACAGAGCTTTGGAGATGGGTGCTGCTCTTGGAACAAGATTAATGGAAAAGTCAATGTCTCTCTTGGGTGGAAATCCTGGAACCTCATCTGGAAACACATCCTAGAATTCCTGTAATATCTGGAAGTCTTCTACCCTGGGTCTCTTATCCTCTATTGAAGCTGATATACGTACAGCATATAACTGGCAACCCTTTTTATAAAACTTCCTTAATTGCAGAGATGAAATCTGCCTTACTGAAACATGATTTGGAATCCCTTTAACCAACCTTGGCTTGCCTTCATCATCAAGACATTCCAATGCTTTCTCATAACAGTCGACGTTGTCTCTATGCCTTTCCAACCAATCCATGCCAATTAGGGCATCATATGATCCCAATGGCAAGATATTTAGTTCAACATGTGTGAGGATTCCATTATGATTATATAGGACACTCCTTCACTTATCGTTCTCTTGGTACCGGTGGCCAGTTGAACTAGCCAAGCCTTGTCATGCTTTACTTTGCCAAGAGAACAAATTCCAAATATCTTAGGAGATACATAACTATCTGTAGACCTTGGATCGATCAAAACCGAAATAGGTTGCTCAACAATCTTACCTGCAACCTCCACCACTGTCGACTGATGGTCTGCTTGGTGATCATCCAGTGCTGCATAAATTCTAGGTGTTGCTCTTGCCATATCCCCTACTGTAGCTTCTCCTCTAACACTTTGCAAGCTCCTGGGGTTCTTATTTGCAGTTGGGAAATCCCTGAGCATGTGGTTCTCCCCATGTAACATACCTGTTTACTGAAAACATTATATGTTTGAAAAAGACATTATCTTAACTTTTATTGTAAATTTTTATATTTGGAAAAGTGTCCAAGGATGACTGTAATTGCACAATATTATTATTTAAATAAATAAAATAGGAGACACTCACCCAAGGAGAGCTATTGAAAGAGTGTTTACTTACCCACTAGGTGGAATGGAATCTGAGATAGAAGGAAATGGACAAGTGGCAGCATCATGAATCAAGTAACTGGATGTTGGTATGGGACAACTCCCTTGAATTGTGGTCATGGTGCCCTGAAAGATAAGACTGGAGCTTGAGGCTCATTTATTTGGAAACTGACCACTAAAGACCTAGGCATATTTTTAAGAGCCATCGAATTTGGACTGAGGTTTAACACTTTTCCTGACGAGGAAATTTACCTTGTGGTTCTGTTGTATGCACACAAGATATTTGATGAGGGAAAAAACTAGGTTTTTGATCATGGTGTAAGTCTGCCTTGTTTACTGTTGAGTGCTGAGTTTTACTGCTGAGTGTAGAGTTTTACTGCTGAGTGCAGAGATTGAGGTGTATGGAAAGTCTCTATTGACTATTGGTTATACAACCTGAGTGCCTTGATTCTACATAGATTCTTCTACCTAGTGGTTCAATAAATAGGCTCGGGGGTCCAAAGGAAGAAAGTAGTTTGGCTGCTTCTTCTGGAGAAGGTTGGGAGGAACATGCCTCCTTGGGTGTTTGTCCACCCTATCTAAAGTTGTAGGTTCTACTTTTCATTACAGTTCCTAAGTAGTTATAATTTTATTTTTGAAATTGTTGATATAAGAGTTATTAGTCAAATCCTAATGGGAATCATTATGTAGAAGTAAATAATTGAATTTATGAACTGATTATGATTCTGTGAATTATTGAGAAATTTATAGGAAATGATAGAATAGATTTCTTCCCTGTATTTTTCCATGTACTGTTTTTTGTACCATACTCTAGTACAGGGAAGGGAGATTAAAGTAGATAAATTCAATATGCATGGCATGATAAATGAATAGACTAACTCTGTTTTGTTTCCCTTATCTGTTATGCTTTGCAAATTAAAAATATCTTATACTCTCAGCCATAGAAAAATATAATCTATATATCTATATTATGCAGACATTAGATTATCTCCGCTTTTATCATAAAAGAAATAATAAAAAACTCAAACAGTTCTATGTCTCTGCATAAACCTAAGATTTAGTTACAGGATGACTATTTTCCTTACAGTAATGCTAAATACACTTTATCTCATCATCTTTTCCTTTAATACATTAGCTTTCTTTCGTCTGTATGTTGAAAATTTAAATAGATGTAAAACAATTATAGCAACATCCTTTATACAAACATTTTATTATCTTTACCCTTGCAACAACAGAAATAAATAGGGTTACATTTATTAAACAACTATTTCTTTTAAAACAGAGTAAACCTAACTATTAACACTCATATTATCATTACCACAGACCCTTAAAACACAGAATAAGTCTGTTTTGAATGAATGATCTATTATGGAAGAACCCTAGCTTTCTTTATCATAACATTCAAAAATCTTACAACACTTATCGAATCAAATAGATTATCCAAGACAGAGTTCGACCACTTAGAAAACATTTTCATACACGACAATTTTAGGTTCAAAACTCTTAAGAGAACCAAAATAATCTTAGGTTTGAGACAAGTCCATAACAAGCCTTACGGCTGAACCCATGATATTCTAAACATTAACTCATTTGTTACCGGATTTCAAAGGAGATACATGATACACGATTAACATTAAATAACATAGTCACGATTTCATTTTTCAAAACTTGAATGAAGGAACATAATCAACAAGACATTAGACCTACGAGACTAAGTTTTTCAATAGTTAGGTTATCTTTACAAAACTTTTGAAATTATCCTCTAAACAAAACTGAGTGTGAAACTACAGTTCGAGGAACCAAGCCATTTGGCTCTCAAACCTTGAAACTTTATTCAACATCGAAGTCACACACAGAACTAAGGGCTTGAGGCCATAAACAGTTGAACAAAACCCTTATATCAAAACAAAGTTAGTTAAACGAGACTAGCTCTCCACATTTAGTTCAATTTCTAAAAAACACAATAACTGTCGAGGTGATTCTTAGCAAAAACAATATTTAGGGTTTGAAAATCCAACACGAGGCATTAGCCTTTTTCCCACGGCCATTATCTACACAAATTATTTTAGAAACAAAACATTTGAATAAAATAACGCAAGCCCTAGAGCATTTCTCTCTATTACGATGCACACAACACTATTAAGTTACCAAAACCTTTTTCATTCCATATTAATGATCGAGGATCAAACCCCTGTTACATTTGTAATGAATAAACACACAGAGAAGTGCTGAAGAGATAACATCAAAGTAGTTCGAGGATCCCATCCTCCCTACACGTGTCTTTTGTCTCATTAAACATTACAACGATGACAACACTTTCAGCCAGACATCAAAACCTTAGTTCAGCTAACACCCCAACAATGGCCAACTTTTGCTGAGAAGTAACCTATAGGAAACCACCAATGCTTACTGGTTGTGTAAGTAATATCTCCTTATAGTGTAAATCATAGCACCCTAAAGACAAGCTTACCTACCATCAAAACCAGTGAATGGTTAAAAGGATGCATTAAGAAACTTCAAAAACATGTAATAGACAACCGTACTTTCTGAAACGAAGACATTACCTTCTTAAAAGCAACTGTTGTTTGAAAAGGAGCACTCCTGTAACCGGCATGAATCCTAAGCCATTCAACTACCAACACAAGTCCAGAAAACCTCACTCATGGCTCGGATCTTAATATTGTAACTAATGAATGTAATTCCCCTACAGGTCACGGTTCAAAACCTGGGAGGTGCCCTCACACCTTGCTAACAAACCCTATAACCTCGCAAACCTGTCTACCTCTCCAACACTCCAACCACTGCAAAATGAATGCCGAATTGATGCCATCGTCAAGGTAAGTCCAAGAAAAGTTAGGTTATCATCACGATCGAGGAAACCATGTGACAACCTGCCATGGTGGATGCCATTAGGCATTCCACCATCTAAGCCTTTATTGCACTTTAATTTTCCATCTTCCGATAAACTTTACCTGTCATCGCATGATAAAGTCATGGCTTACCTTTGGAAAGGTGACAAACATACTATATTATGGATAGTCTAAAGATCAAACCATCAATATGATACAGTGTTAAATGCGACCTGTCATTCCAACATAACCTTTGTTAAGGATCAATCATCCCTTCTCATGATACCTGTTACCATCATACTCTAAGGTTACATTATATTAAAGTCAAACTTTGATGCTAACCCTTGTTTATATATTACATAGATTACCTTTAATTAAACTTATGTTTTGTACAACGACTATATAGACCATATCTACCCTATTGTGTAAAATATTAATACTAGATGATATAATTATAATATTAAAACATCCATGGTGTAGTATTAGAATATCTATGGTATATTAATAAAGGAAAGCATATATAGAACAAAGTTTATGACTTTAGACTTTTAACTAAGACACCATAGGTTATGCATGTAATATACATAGGATCAAAATGAGTATAGAACTACAATATAAACATTTGAGCAATAGAATAGGATATCTATTTATTGCACATTGTAAATGCTTAGAGTAGGAATGGTTATCCTAACCACGACAATTGAAAGTTATAATACTTTTCACAATACTAATAATAACATGTTGAGTTTTCAAAACTATAGTTAAAAGTACATAAACAACTGAGTAACTGCAAGATCAAACTAGAATGGATCTCACCCGGAAATTTTGCAATTTATTCCACTTCTCTTTATAAATTTGAAATCTAACTGACGACATTTAGGGTCTTTGTAATTTACTTTCGAAATACTAACTTGCTCTTACCTATGATCTGCGAAAAGAACATTCAAATGTTTTAGCATGAAGCTAAGTAAGCCTCGGGGTGCCCATAGGACCCCTTCATCATCAAAAGGAGAAACAAACAGTTAGCGCATATAAAATTTAGCAAGAAATTGTGTAGAGCATCGACAACATTGCATAAGTAAAACATTACACAAGCATAATCATGACAATATTTTATTCCAGCATGTCTTAAAATGAATAAACAAGCATTTAATATATATTTCCGCACAGCTAGTATAGCAATTAATGCTACGTAGAATTTTTTTTAATTTTTGTGAATTTTTGGGATGTTACACCCCACAACCCCAATACTGAAGTGGCCCCATCGATGTCCAATCCACTGCTACGGCCGACTTGAACTCTCTTCTTGCTTGCTGGCCTTGTGGAAATCTCCTAGGCTGATTTCTGAATGGTGGTTTAGGCTCACCTTTCTTCCGATCAAACCTTCCATTGGGTTTACCTTTCCTTGCTGGTTGCGCCTCTGCCTTACCTTTATTTTGTTCATAGCAATTCTCTACCATCCTGATAGCTTCATCCAAGCTTAGTGGATTTACAAACTCTATCCTATCTCTGTAGCTCTGTGGTATACTACCAAGGTGTTAGGATATTCCTATACTCCATCCTAGTCCTTCTAACATTTCTGACATTTTCAGTCCTGCATGCAAAATTAGGGTTTTGCATGCAATTAGGGTTTTGTATGCAATTAGGGTTTGCATGCAATTAGGGTTTGCAGCACCAGCACCTAGCCCTTGCCAAACTAGCCCCAGGAGCTTCTCTCGGATCAATCTTAGCTCTCCTAGAGCTTAGTGCGCCCTCTTTTCAGTTATTGCATGATAAGGGCGCCCTTCTTCACCTACCAGTCCAGTTTAGTTCAGTTATCTTCAGTTCTTCCTTGATTTAAGGATTAACTGACTCCTAACTGACCTTATCACTCTTTTGGACCTCCAGTGTGACTAGATAGACTGTTTTGACTCCAGTTAGCTCCATGAGCGCCCCCCACTGAGTCTCCTTCACTATATCAGTGCTTCCATGTGCCAGTTACACCAACCACACTCAGTTAGACTCAGTTTGACTCCCGGTTGATCACTACTTGTGCATTGATGACTTCACCGATGATGAGATAGACTCCTAGTTTGGCACTGATGACTCTCCACTGATTATGGATCTGTGCATGAAGGATAATTCGAATTACACCTAGTGAATTCGAATCCTCATACTCAGCATTGTATATTTACCCGGTCACTATTCTGATTAATGTAATGTGTGTAATTATTCTGCCTCTATTGGATCTATGTTCTATTGCTTCTCTCTTCTTCCTAAATTCTTTCATAGTGAGGTTTACATCATCTCTTTGGATCTTATGTGGGAAATTTCACATGGTATCAGAGCCTTGAGAGTATATTCTACCTCCATTCTTGAGAGTTTTTTGCAGGTATTTTGAAGTTCCAGCAGTTGCAGCAGCAGATTCAGTAGCTTCTATTTTTGCACTTGTTCAAGCAATCAAGATGAGCAATTCGAATGATCCTTCTTCTATACTTCTCACTCCTTTCAATTATTTCGAATGGAAGAGGAAGATGATAATACTCTTGCAATCAAGAGGGTTTACTAGAATAGTTGAAGAAAAAGATGCCATACCACATCAAGCTGAGAAGAGAGTCAAGCACCTAAACAAAATGGATGAAGCCTTTGGATTCATATGCCTTCATATTTCTGATGATCTATTGTTTCATGCTGATGGATTGAAGTCTCCATATGATTTATGGATAAAATTGAGGAGTCTTTTTGGCAAACAAGACGAACTGAGAGGCTACATTCTTGAGAATGAATTGGTTGCCCTTCAACCTAGCAATTTCGAGAGCATTCAATATTTCTTCTCCAAATTTCAGAATTTGGTTTTGCATTGCAAGCAATGTGGCATCACTAAAAGTGATGAGCAATTGATACTCTCTATATTGAGCAAAATTGGATCTCAATTTTCTGTCTTTGTATCTACCTTTCATTCTGTTCGAATGTCCATCCCTGGATGGAAGTTTCCCACCTTAAGTGACTTCATTGAGGCTCTCACTCAAGAAGAGAACAAACTGTTTCAAATGGGTGCCATCAAAACCTCCAGAGATCTAGCTCTGTTGGCTGGTGAATCAAGTGGAGCGAATGATAAAGGGGGACAAAAAGGCAAAGGAAAGAAACCTTCAAGATCCAAGAATGACAAACAAAAGAGACCAAATTGTACCTACTGCAAGAGAGGAAACCATCCTGAGCATGCCTGCATGCATAAGAAGATTGATCTTCTAACCAAGCTTCTTGAACAAAACCAAATTGTTGTTCCAAAAGAAGCAAAGATATCTGATTCTGGAAGTGGATCTGATGATTGTCATGCATTGATGGCTGGTTTTTCAAAGACAAAAGCTCTCCTCATAGATTCTGGAGCTTCCAACCACATGATGGCACAAGAAGAATCCTTCTCCTCTTTGGATCTCCAAGATGGGCCTACCATTCACATGGGAGACAACTCTCAGATTTCTGCCAAAGGTTTGGGTACAGTTCATATGGAGCATGGTAAGTTCAAAAATGTCTTATTTGTTCCTTCTCTTACAGCTAATTTGTTATCAGTATATCAAATGACTCATACAGGATCTCCAAAACAAGTGATTTTTGGTCCAGACACAGTAGAGATTACAGAAATCTCCACTGGAAAGGTTATAGCGAATGGGATTGCTAATCATGCCTCAAAGGCATATGAGTTCTCCCACTTCATGCCCTTCTCTCCAACTATCCCTTCAGATTCTGATGAGGATCACAGTGACTTCTCTTCCAGTGACTTCTATTCTAGTGAGGAAGAAGATCAAGATTTTGATGTTGAGATCATAGTTCAAGAAGATTCAGAACCAACACCTATTCTTAGTCCAGATTCAAGAGAAATATGTTCTCACACAGTCCTTGCTACTACTAAGAACACAGTTGATGATGTATTTGCTTACAGAACTACTAGACTTCAGCAGCATGCTAACCTTGCATTATGCCATCCACCTCTCCATGAGAGATTCAGCATGATGATGGGGTTTACTCTTCCATTCCTTGGGAAAACTCATCATGATACATTCGCTCCAGTGACAGAAAAGGTTCCTGAAAGACTTGCTACATTCAACACATTCTCTAGCACTTGCATTCGCACTTTACAGAGGATTAGCTTACCAAGTCTCTTTGCAAAGTTTTCACTGATGAAAGCTTGCTTCTTTTCTGCTTAGAGTAATGTCTCCTTGAGTTATTCAAAAATATAAAAACAAAAAAAAACAAAAAAAAACAAAAAGGAGGCAGTATTCTTTTTATCATTTCATTGATTGTATGGGTGACCTTTGGTCCTAGTTACCAGGGCCCAGGATGGATTAAGGGGGGGTGTTAGGATATTCCTATACTCCATCCTAGTCCTTCTAACATTTCTGACATTTTCAGTCCTGCATGCAAAATTAGGGTTTTGCATGCAATTAGGGTTTTGCATGCAATTAGGGTTTGCATGCAATTAGGGTTTGCAGCACCAGCACCTAGCCCTTGCCAAACTAGCCCCGGGAGCTTCTCTCGGATCAGTCTTAGCTCTCCTAGAGCTTAGTGCACCCTCTTTTCAGTTATTGCATGATAAGGGCGCCCTTCTTCACCTACCAGTCCAGTTTAGTTCAGTTATCTTCAGTTCTTCCTTGATTTAAGGATTAACTGACTCCTAACTAACCTTATCACTCTTTTGGACCTCCAGTGTGACTAGATAGACTGTTTTGACTCCAGTTAGCTCCATGAGCGCCCCCCACTGAGTCTCCTTCACTATATCAGTGCTTCCATGTGCCAGTTACACCAACCACACTCAGTTTGACTCAGTTTGACTCCCGGTTGATCACTACTTGTGCATTGATGACTTCACCGATGATGAGATAGACTCCTAGTTTGGCACTGATGACTCTCCACTAATTATGGATCTGTGCATGAAGGATAATTCGAATTACACCTAGTGAATTCGAATCCTCATACTCAGCATTGTATATTTACCCGGTCACTATTCTGATTAATGTAATGTGTGTAATTATTCTGCCTCTATTGGATCTATGTTCTATTGCTTCTCTCTTCTTCCTAAATTCTTTCATAGTGAGGTTTACATCATCTCTTTGGATCTTATGTGGGCAATTTCACACAAGGAAGCATTGAATCTTCACTCTTTAATCCTTGATGTAGTCCACATACCTCATAAACTCCAAAAACTTATGAACACGCTCATCCATAGTGTTTTGTCCTAGCCTGAGTTCATTGAACTCTTTCCTTTTTCTATCATAGTACCTAGCTGATAGGTACTTCTCCTGAAAGTATCTTTGGAATCTACCCCAGCTGACTCTTCTCTCACTGATTCCTTTCACTTGCATGAGGTGATTCCACCAAATAGAAGCTCTTCCACTAAGGTTGTAGATAACAACCCTATCCTTTTCATCCTCCGAGTTTTCATGCATCCTGAAGTACTTCTTTATCCCAAGAAGCCATGCCTCTGCTTCTTGACCTTCTTTACTTTCACCATCAAAAGTAGGAGGCCTTGCCTTCCTAAATTCACCCTATGGAATACCTCTATGCTTATTTCTTCCTCTACTCTTACTAGCAGTGCATCTTGGGCTCCCTCAAGAACCCTCAGAATTGATTGACCTGCTAGAAGAAAACTTAGGAGAGGGTGTCCCGTGCCTTCTCCCCACAGAACCAGTTCTATGGCTTAGAGTTCTTCTCATGGAACGGCCCCTAGACTGACTTTCTGCATTCTTTTCTTCTCAGACTTCGTGGCTTGGGGTAAAACCACCGTTAATGCTTTGCTGCAAGTTGGTAAGACTCTGCAAAATGGATGCATAGAGCTGATGTTGCTCTTCTTGTGCATTCATCATTCGCTCATTAAATATAACCATAGTCTCAACCAAGTTTGGGGGCATCACTTGCTCCCTTCTTCCATCAAACTCAGCCTCTGTATGTGCTTCTTGCACATTCTCACCCAATACATCATCTTCCATCCCAAATGGGTCCTGTGCATCATTCAGAGTAACCATCCTTACACTATTCTACGCATTTCCCTGTGACACAATTTGTCTTACAGCTGCTTCTAACTTTGTGTATATCAAATACATTCTATTAGACATCACAAGCATGCAAATTAGCTATATCTTACCCATTCAAACCAGGAATTATTCATTTGAACAATTAATTAATCAAATAAGTTCATTAAAAATCATGCCATGGCGCATGTCTCGACCAAAATTCATACACGGTCCATCCCAAATAGCTCCTAGTGCTGCAACTGAAGCTCTGATACCACTTTTTCACATCCCCACCAACCTACCTGGCCACTGGAGACCATGATCCATTTTTTTTCACCCAACACATCTACTGAGTGCCCATACACACAGTTGGGAGAGCTCGAATCCGCAATCTGCAACCCGCAACTTTCATTCCGCAACAGCGAATCCCGGAATTGTTGATGTGGAAATGCGGGTATCCCAAAATGCATATTTTCAAGCCTGGTGATCCTGCAATCTGCAACCCGCAACCCAGAACTTGCAATTGCAGGTGCGGAAATGAGGAAATCCCAAAATGCATACTTTCGATCTTGGCGATCCCCCAACCCGCAACCTGAAACCCACAATTACGGATGCGAAAATGCAGAAATCCCAAAACGCATACTTTCGAACATGTTGATTCCGCAACCCGCAATTGCAGATATGGATTTACGAAAACTCAAAATGTGGATGACTTAGAACATGTTGATCCTGCAACCCGGAACCATGCATGCGGAACCCTACCTCTTCAAGGTAACTTCATCAAATCTTCCAAGGGGCATAAATTCTTCCTCTAGCATCTAAATGGGGCAACGTTGGTACCATTGGAAAGGTCTCGGAGAGCTATATCCAATGGTAGAATACCCTGACCATGTGAGGCATATAACCTCCCCATTTCCTCCTCTAAATTTCTGTCTATATCCCCCACTTAGACACTTCCAAATTCCAACCTGCCAAGATCTTCCATTCCATATGATCCATAGATGTTTCTGAATCACTTCTAGGGTTCTCTTCCTTCCCAAGGATCAGGTGTAAATATACATCTCTTCACATGTTAGTTATCCATAAACATTCATCTTCAATAATGAAACACTATCATTCATTTTAACATGTAAATTGCATTAACAGATTTAATCCACACATCTATTATTGTAGGAATTACAAGACATTAACTCATGCAATATAAGATATTCATACAACAGTGAACTCAACCTCTTACTCAGGCATGCATATGACTTTATGTCAATAATTCATACAACCATACATTCAGCATTACACTATGGAACATAAGCAATCATCCATAACAATGAAATACAATTAGTTGACATAACGAGAAGTACTTATCTTTCAATTTCCAAAGCAACTGGCTAAGTGAGAGCAACGTTCCACCCAACCTTAGATCTCTGTCCAGCCTATACTCTTTCAGCTAAGAGATCACCCCCAAGCTGGGAATTGTATCCACTAAGGAGGGCTAATAGGTTCTCTAACAATAAAGGTTCCATTCTCATGCTATACCATCCTGTAGTTGGTTTTATCAAGCATTCCAAAGCTCCTACCCATGCTAAGCCAACCTACAACAATTCAGGGGAAACAAGGAAGGCATTGATAAGCCAGTGAGCTCAAACACAGAGATGCAGGCATCACAACACTCAGTTGACTTGGCACCCACAATACCTGCCTTATCCAACACAAGGAAGACCTGCTGCACTGTTACATAGTCTCTCAAGGCATCTTCCCTTCTAGTGCTATTCCAGGATGGGCATAGAAGGTCCAGTCGCTCTCAGTCAACCTGGCACCCACAATACCTACCACATCCAACACAAGGAAGATCCTATCACTGTTGCACAGTCTCTCATGGTCTTTCCCTTCCAGTGCTATTCCAGGATGAGCATAGAAAGGTCCAGTCACTAGTTCATTGAGACTATATCCTTCACTGGGTTTATCAAGCAAGCCAACTTTCTCCCACAGTTCAACAACTGATTCGTTACCAGGATTGGGGTTTCCTCACGGTCTCTCTACCAATACCACTCTATAACATCTTCTATCAATACCACTATGTCCCTGCAAATGGGTTTTACACACAGGTTGGTTATGTCTATCAATTCTCCCGCCTTTCTAACACACAGGAAGCATGATTAACCTCAGGTTTTCCCTTTTCTGGATTGGTTTGGTGCATACAGGAAATACAGGAACGATTTCTCTGCGAGGGTAGATGGCTCGTGACAATGGCAAGATGTGTGAGTGAGTTAATAGTGAGGAATGTTTGAGTCTGTGTGTATCCCCCTATGTTCGGATAATCAAACATGTTTAGCGAGTTCCCCCAAGCAATTGAGTGTCTTTCTGCACAAGTAAACAGAGCCATGCCCTACCATATGAAATTGCAGGCATGCTCCATACTCCAGTGACCTCAGCCATCAAGGTTCTCAAACACCCACTACAGTGTCATTAATGTTAACAGGGAGTTCAAACAGGTTCCCAGTCAGACATGTGGCAATATGGGCAACCAATCCCAAACCCTCTCACCTCTCCCTAGTCGATACACTTGGCCCTTTCTCATTCATTTCCTCCTTAGCCAGCTTCTTGGTTATTTTATTCATTTAGTAGTAATTACATCATTTACATTTCTTCATGGCTTAGTCATCCCATGAATAATCAACTGTCCAAATACTTGCCTAAGCAATAAACTTAAACATCCACTAGTGGGGCCTTGGCCTTGAGCTCCACACTAGGGAAAATACACATGATGTACATACACAGTATTTACATCAAATCCAAATACACATCAAGGGAAAAATGGGGTATTACATTAATACAGTAGTATTGATGGTCTACGTGTAGCCCGAGGTGATGTGTAGAGACCTCTGTTATGATTAAGTTAAGATCATGGTAGAGGCATGTTAACGAATTGCTTGCATCAACTGCTTTTCTCAGGGAGTTGTTGTAAATCATCTTTGGTACAATACTGGATCCCATAGCCATTATCTTGAGTTCTAGAACTAGTCTAATAAAAGCATCAGATCCCTGTAAGTTAGCATCTAATACTTTAGTATGTCTCAACTCCCACCTAGGTTTCTATGTTTGCATATAATCAAACCAACTCATATTATCATTAATAATATAGATATGATGTTTTCCTTCAATCCAAGTAGATATTTCCATGTTTACTTGTGGGTTATGGGCCCGCTGGATTCTTCTTTCACCTTCTACGCTCGCTTGCTTAGGGCTTGCTTGCTCCAAGCTCACTTGTTTTAGGCTCGCTTACTTCAGGCTCGCTTGTTCAAAATTAACAACATACTTCTTTGTCAAATATTCTCTTGTTAAAAAGTTAGGAATGCTATTTCCTTTCCCATAAATGTGTTCAACGGTATAGTTATAACAGGAAAACAATGCTTTCCATCTTGCAAACTTTCCTTATATTCAAGATGGTTGTTTTTCAAAGTGTTCACGTTCTCACATGTGCACCAATTCCTCTTGTAACAAAAGTATGATCTAACCTAAGAAAGGAACCTTGTGATGACTTATTGTAAAAGAGTGTATTTTACCCCATTTGTTGCTGATTAATCATATACCTTCTTAGTCCCATGTCCCTATCATGTTGTAACATCTAAATCTCTCAAGTTTAGTGGAAAACTCTACAAATCCAATCTCCACCTCTCAATGATGTCGTTGTCCTAATATATCCTATTAAATGATGGAATATGCATGGTTTTCATTAAGTCACTCATCACTATCGTACTTGGTAATTGAAGGTGTATAATTATTTTCCCACCTAGTTCCCATAATATCTCATATGTTGTTGAATAGATATTGGTTGTTGTCCCATAGTCAGGACACTTATTCTCCAAAATAATTTTCCACACAAGTTCAATCGAGGAGTTCCACCACTCTTAAAAATCTTTACCAACACATATTTGATTACCAACAATTTGATTACTTAAGTCTTACCAACACATATTTGATTACGTGGGTGTAGACGTTTCATGTAATATACTCAGAAGACTTACTTTTAGAAATGACTGTGCCTCTTAGAGGCCAGTCAACTCTAGGAACCAAGTGACCCTATTATAGGGTTATTACAAACCAAAGAGAGAGATGATTGGGCTATGATATGGTCAATCAAAGAAAGTCAATGACAGTCAAAAGGCTCAGTACAATCACAATAAAGATGAGCTGACAGCCAACAGACTGAGGCCAAAGAGACTCATGGCCTCTAGTAAGGTACAAGGACCAACCAAATGGTACAAATACCAACCAGTAAGGTACAAGTCAGAAAGAAAAGAGTGGGTATAAAGACTCATAACCCTTAGGACTAAGGGGGTGTACTACCTAAAATGTGGTCAAACTACCATAGTTATACCCATAAGACCAAAAACATAAAAGGTGGTACAAATCAAAAGATAACTCAAGATGAGTAAAAGACCCAAACGGTAAGAGGAAAGGTACCAAAAAAAATGAAAGGACCAAAATGAAAGGACAAGGTACCATAAGACCAAAAACATAAAAGGTGGTACAAATCAAAAGATAACCCAAGATGAGTAAAAGACCCAAAAGGTAAAAGGAAAGGTACCACAAAAATATTATCAACAAAATGAAATGACCAAGAGTCAATCAACCAAGGTGGGGTACAACCAATCATCTCTCTCTCAAATGTACCAGTGTTCCATATAACCTTAAAGTCCATCATCACAATAAAAGGAAATGTTTACACTGATGATGTGATCATCTGGTCCTCTAGACTACTCCTAAGGTCAAGCGTTAGTGGCTCCATCAAGGGGTGTCCAGTCCCTTGAGAAGACCATCTAACTTAACCATCTTGAATACATAGGAGAAGAGGACATCACACATCATTAGAGAATTGGTAACTGACCTGGTAAGAACTCAAAAACCCTAAAGCAATCGAGCATGCAGAAGGGGAGCTAGGAAAAGACAAGGCCCGCAGGCCAAAAAAGAAATCTCAAAAAACTGTATTGGGACTGGTGTCACAGTAAGTGAGCTGAAACAAAAGTGGCCAGAATTCAAACAAGCAACACTAAAAATAAAAAGACCCTCTAAAAAGTTGAAATAGCAAGCAAACTTCCTAACTAGGAGTTGTAGACCTCGACAAATCGTATCCTTCGAAAGGTGATGAAATCCAAGTCAAATAATACGAAATGAGAGACTGAAGTGGAAGGATATCCCTCTACTGAAAGGGATCCTGGGTAAAAGAGACCTAGAAGAAAAGTTACTAGGCTACCTTGTTCATGACACGTCGGAGAAGGTTAACTGGTACTTCTATCTTTGAGCCCTTGTATCACATATATAGTAGAGTACAAGGAAGACAATGGATAGATATCCTTAGGAGCTAAGTGGAGTGCGTGGAGTGCGGCATTCCACAACGTCCATCTGGAACCTGTCCTCACAGCTTACCCCCGAAAAAAATGGGAGGCCCCTCCACAAACTGGTCGGTGACCGTTTCAATAAATACTAGAGGATTTTAGTACCCTAGAGGACAACAACTATGTCTCAAATGAAAATGACAAGGGAGAATTATTTGGATGGCTATCCCTGATGTCCTATGTAACTACCAAATTATTTTTATCCTCAAGTGAGGTTAAAGTGTGTTGATTTAGCGAGTTAAATTTTAATTGTTGTATTACTCAATCGGGTGATGGAAGTGCAACTCGTGGTGTGATGACTGACTCAAACCACGCAAATGCATATGAATCAAATAATCCTTTCCTTTGAATGAATGATAGCTAAGGTAAGGAGAGAGTTCTTTCAAACTATAAATACTCTTTCAAATTAAATGAATCCAACAATAACTTTCTACTGCTTCTAATGAGTAAAGTGCATGACATTGTTTAAACCTTAGCAAGCATAAGCATCACATTGTGATATTGTGCATAGTCACCAAAAGATGAAAACCTCAAGAATTGCAGGCATTCAGTGTAGAGTCTACGTAGGTGTATCAATTGATTTTTTTAGTCTACATGTTGAGTCAATAAGTGTCATCATGATAGAATTTCATGATCAAAATTTAGAAATGATAGAATTTTAATGTTGAAATCAAAGTGAAATCTAGTCCACGTGGCTTTGTGAGCATGACTTTGTTGTGATCTTGATGCATATATGGCATGGTTGATGTTCTTGTATTTGGAGGTTGATATGTAATTTAAGGAAAAATAGTTAGCAATATGTATGCACATCCATGTGTATATGAATATGTATGCACAACGTGTGCAATATCATAATGTCCTGCTTTATATTATACAATACGTATCTAAATTACTCTACACGACCTAGTTTGGTGAATCTACAACTAGGAAAGTGTGTGGATCAACAAGGTAAATAATATAATGCACCCTATATTACATCATCATTGGATGTGAATCCATGACTAAGAAGATGTGCAAATCAATGGGATAAACGATATAATGCACCCTATATTACATGATGAGTGGATGAAAGTGAACACAAGTTCAAATGCATACACTACCTAAATAATATGCAAGGCATTAGTAACCAGTAATGTTCACACTAATCCTAAAAAGGATTAACCATGGTTACCTTTAGAAAATAAGACGCACTAAAAAACACCTATAGTGGCTATTTCCATAAACCATTTGTAAACTCTTACACAATACATAATTGCTTGATATGCTTAGTAATATTATTAAAATATATCCTGACCATATCCTTATTTAGGTTCATAGCAATCGTGAAATGACTATCATTCATGAATATATAATGTAATGGCATGTTTTATCAAGGAAGACCTCTATAATGGTTCAAAGGTAAGAGGTGTCATAGTATGTTTCTCCTATCTCTTTTGAAAGACATAAGGTGAAAGATAAATGAATTCATTTAGAATAATTGCTATGTTCCAATTCCTATTTAATATTTACAATTATTGAGAAACATAGAATACCATAGTTAGTAGCATTAGGTTGTCACCTTAAAAATGTAATTATATGTCATCCTTGATAAATCCTAATAGTGCAATTTCCTATTACTATCCCAATCCCACATAATCACTAAAACTAAATACTGGCACAAAGAATGGTGTGCACAATTCATTCATTCATTTTTTAGGTTTGAGATAAGTGGTTTTTTAAGTTTCCTATAGAATATTTGTTTTCCAGAATTAGTGAGAAAGAAATAGCAGGTTTGACTGCCCACTTAGATTTTTTTGTTCATACTTTTCAGTGCAATGTGTTTCAATTCCTGAGCATAGATCAGATTAGGAAATTGTAAGAGTAGGTTAAATATTTTCATTTATATTTATTAGGGTTTAAGTCTGAGTGTAGTACACTATCATCGTGAGCTGAAAATTTAGCAAGTTATGGTGAAGCATGATTAGATAAATAAAAAATGTTTTCTTTTTTGAGAATATATTATCTAACCTATGTAATTTTGTTAGAGAAATTTGTGATCTATTGTTAGCTATTATTCCAACACTGATATCTAAGGAAATGAATGATAGACTTATGGCCCCAATCTTGGAGGAAGAATTGCATGAATGGTCGTGTCTATGAAAAAGGAATAAGGATCTGGTATAAATAGATTCTAGGTAGGATTTTGATGTGGGGCATAGTCAAGGAAGATTTTTTGGAAGTTGTGGAAGAGATAAGAAGAACTAAGAAAATCATAAATCAATGAATTCTAATTTCCTGACCTCAATTCCAAAAAAAAAAGTGGTAGTAGATTTTGCATCTTAGAAACATATCTCTATGTGTAATACCATGGTAAAAAAATAATGCTAAAGTCATTGCTAAAATATTGAAACCCCATAATAAATTATGATCTTTGATGAACAAGAGGGGTATGTATCTAGAAGGGAAATATTGGACAACTTAATTGTATTACAAGAATCTATTCACTCAGTTAAGACAAGAAGTGATAAGGGCATCTTGCTCAAGATTCAATTACAAAAGCATTGATTGAGTCTTTGAGTGCTTCTCAACTACTTCATTACCAGCTCTTTTAAATGGAGGCCTACCAAACTTTTACTTATTTCAAAGGGTTAATATGAGGTTGCCCTCTTTTTCCTTTCATGTCCATTATCTTAGTAGAGGGCCTAGGAAGAGCCACTACAGAACTAGAGAATCAAATTAGTAAAAGGTATTAAGGTCACTTCAAACATTCAACCATATGCAATTTAGGGATGATACTCTATTGACAGGGGAGGCATGCATAAGAGAAGCAAAGAGAATCTTCAAGATAATTTCCACATTTGAAGAAGCTTAAGGTCAATAGATAAATAAGGAAAAGTAAAAATTTCAATTTTTGAATGTAGACACGAAGGAAAATAGGTAACATCTTGAAATTCCAAAATAGTTTAGTTTCCTACAAAATACTTTGGTTTCACTGTCTTGGAAGATAATTGTTAAGGAAAAATAGTGGGCCGGGCTGATTATTGATAAGTTGAAAAGTAGTCGAACTATTGGTCCCATAATATATTTCTTTAGAAGGAAGAATAGTTTTTATTCAATAAATTCTCCTGGTTATTCCTCTATATCAAAGTACCATTCTAGTGGCCCAAACAACTTTTTATCATATTTGGAAAGCATTTTAAGAAATTTCCTATGGAAATGAGTGAGAGGAAAGAATAAATGGCATATCCCATCCTGGAGAAAAGTGGCAAGGCATGATTTTACCTAACTCTAAGTTTCCGACATTGTAGAGGTAGAGAGACTCCAAGCTACCTCACTCTGAAAGTTTGACTTTCAACTGACCTACAAGTTCCTTTAATATTTTATTTTCTTTTAATAATGTTTTACTGATTCAAATAGTAAGAAACCTTTTCCAATTGGATTCTATGGCTTACGCTTTAGCTTATAAACCTTTGTTCCCACTACCTTATAGCTAATAGATATAAATTCCAAAAAGGAAAAATATTGCAGTAGTAAAATAGATGCAAAGGCGTAGAGTAGATTCACTAAGTCCCACTTTTTGTGCATTCTACAATGCTTAGGATACTAATTTTTTTTGGGTGCTTTGAGTTGGAATAACTTCCCAAGTATGGAAACATTGGTATTTTTGGAGGGAAACCATTGGTATCATTGGTATCACAACAAGTCCTGCATGACAACCATGTCTTGTTTGATTCATGTTTCGTTGATAAATAATCCTGTAAAATCTATAGATTAGATGGTGTCATGCATGGTTTTAGGCGTGACATGTTAAGATTCAATATGCTAAGACATAAAATATTAGCATTACATTCCATTTCACAACAATAGCATATACAGGATCACTGAAAGAACAAAAAGCACAACATAAACATAAGAGACACAGATTTATCCTGGGAAACCCTCATGGGGTAGAAAACCCATCAAAGCTTCCTCAATATAGATGACCAGCAAATACAAAGATTTAAATCCTAGACATGAGCGCCTTCTCCTCCATAGCATATCTCTCCCTCACCTATGCGCTAATCACAAGTGAGTATAATGTGTTTTAAATGAGGAACACACCTCCTCTATTTATACACAACTCTGACTTGACTTTTACACTTACTAGGTCAGCCCCAACTTAACTAAATAACATAATGTGACAGGGCCGACCCCACTAGGGTGGTCTAATAACCCTTTAACCCACATGACTAATATAGGGCCGAACCCCACTAGGGAATTCTAATAACCTAAGTTACCACATTCTCCACGGAGGAATAAAACATCTCTGGATATACAATAAAGTACAAATATAATATTCTTAGAAGTTACAATATTTCAACACTCCCCCTTAACAAGAAGGATATTATAACAACATCTACAGGAGCAAGGAGTCATCAACATCATACATTATACATCTATAAATCCTTGGAATCTTTCTTCATACATCATTAGTAACTCAAACAGTTACTGGAACATCTTTAAATCTTCAATACTGGAACATCTTCAGTATTGAGTCTTCATCTTCTGCAGCATCTGAACAACTATAGCAATCTGGATCATCTCGATCAACATCATCATCTCGATCATCGCAATCAATATCATCATCTCGATCATTAGCATGTAGATCATCTCGATCTACAACATCTGGATCATCTCGATCTACAACATCTAGATCATCTCGATCAATAGCATCTGGATCATCTTGATCTACAACATTTGGATCATCTTGATCTAAAACATCTGGATCATCTCGATCTACAACATTTGATCATCTCAATCTACAGCCTCATCGTCTGGGATCTACTGATCAACATCATCATCTGGATCACCCGATCAATAGCATCGTCATCTAGACCATAACGATCAACAACATCATCATCTAGATCATTACGATCAACAACATCGTCATCTAGATCATCATGATCAACAACATCGTGATAGCAGCATACCCTGCAACACACATGATCCTTCCTTTCGAAATTACGGGATCAATCTCATCACAATAATGTTTAAGACTATCCTTCCTTTTGGAATTACTGGATTTACTGTCTAAGGATGATTAATCCAATCTCAATCACATTTAAGACTATCCTTCCTTTCAGAATTACTGGATTTATTGTCTAAGGATGATTAATCCAATCTCAATCACATTTAAGACTATCCTTCCTTTCAGAATTACTCGATTTATTGTATAAGGATGATTAGTCCAATCACAATCACATTTAAGACTATCCTTCCTTCAGAATTATTGGATTTACTGTCTAAGGATGATTAGTCCAATCATAATCACATTTAATACTATCCTTCCTTTCATAATTACTGGATTTATTGTCTATGGATGATTAGTCCAATCACAATCACATTTAAGATTATCCTTCCTTTTGGAATTACTGGATTTACTGTCTAAGGATGATTAGTCCAATCACATACATTTTAAACCAAGCGCTCAGGGACGATGTAGTCCTATCATGTACATTTTGAACCAACTGTTCAAGGACGATGTAGTCCTATCACGTCCACTAGGGACCACTTCTCGGAGACATATGTCTACGGATCTCTTTTAGGACATGTGTCCAGGGATTATACAATCCTACCTTGTCTACTTAGACAAAGTCTAAGGACCATATATTGACCTCATCGCCAGAACCGGTAACCTCATCATCAACCTCATCGTTGGAACAGGTAACCTCATCATCAACCTCATCGTTGGAACATGTATGCTCATCATCGATACAATTATCCACATCATTGATACAGTATCCACATCATCGATACATCACTCCCCCTTTTGAGGAGGTTCCTTTTGAACGACACCAAGCTTGTCTCGGAAATACTCAACCTTTACTCGAGATAGAGGTTTGGTCAATGCATCAGCAACTTGTTCGTTAGTGCTCACATACTCGAGCTTGATAGCTCCATATCCTGTATATAAAAATATCGGATCTTTATATGCTTTGACTTATCGTGGAACACTGGATTCTCTGCCATCTTGATACAACTCCGGTTGTCACACAGGATCACAGCGGGGTCCATCTCTAAGTCAAACGATCCTGATAACAACTTCTAAAGCCATACCGCTTCACAAATAGCAGAGCAAGAAACTATATATTATGCTTCAATTGTGTTGAGAGACACACTAGACTGCTTCCTGCTAAACCACAAGATCATGGCAGATCCCAGACAATAACATCCACATGATCTACTCTTCCTGTCTGATACACTTCCTTCCCAATCAGCATCTGTGTAGCCATACAATATGAAGTTATGATTTCCACGATAGCATAGACCAAAATCTATCATACCCTTTAGGTACCTCATCACATGCTTTGCAGCTATCAGGTGAACACATATAGGTTCCACAAGATACTGACTCAAGGTGTTCACAACAAAGCATATATCTAGCTTGGTATTCATCAAATACATCAATGACCCAATAATCTATCTGTATAGAGTCACATCCACTAATTGTGATGAGTCATCAACTAACAACTTTAGGTTGGAACCCATCAGAGTGGCCATGTCTTTACATTCCAACATATCAAATCTTCTCAATATTTCCACAACATACTTTCCCTGGTTGAGAAAGATTCCTTTTGTGCCTTTCCATACTTTCAGACCTAGGAAGTAATGTATCAATCTGAGATCTTTCGTCTCAAGTTATGTAGCCATCTTCTTCTTGCTTTCCATGATCTGTTTCTTATTCCCTGTCAGAAAGAGATCATCCACATACAATAATAGTATGTCAGGTTCATCATCCATAACCTTAAGGTAAAAGTTAGGATCAACTTTACTTTTGGTAATGCCCAAGCTTGTCAAGAAGCTATCAATTCTCCCTATGTGACTGAACATCATTCACACTCTGCATTGAGTGATCTTCTACATATCTATATGTGCCATCTCTCATCAGATGGGTCTACGGATATGAGCTTCAAGATCATTCGAACTCGGTGATGAGTTCCTTCTTGCATCCATCTAAGAGAAGAATGTAATATGTATATAGACACCACATTCAACCTTGTAGCAAAGGTGGAAATCCACATCACCCATGGTGATCATTAATCTCATCAAATGATTATCGATCCTGGGTACCCATACAAAGCCTAATTCACACTTCTTCTTTAATTGCACCATTAAGAGAATGGTATTATCTATCCACCTGGAGCAAACATCTCGTCATGATCCTCTTCCTCTTTCTAAGAGAATCTTCTAGCCACGAGCCTTCTATAGTATGTTTGATTTGTAATTTGAACATCCATAACTCGTTCGGTGTTCATCATCATTCTTCATGATCTTTCCTACAAATCAAAGTTAATTACATGATTAGTAATGCTTCATAACCATCAAATCATGTTGACATGATAACCTATTATGCATACAAATATGATTCACATAGTTATGCAACTATCTTGACCAATACTTTGGCACAACACTTTTCCATATCATGTATGCATACAGTGTCTATCTATATGCCTTCCATCTCTACCAGAACATACTATCAATAGCATGCACAGCTCTCATCATGTTCGCAAAGAGGTTTCATTCTAGACAAACAACAATGGAATGTTTGTCCAACTTACCAATCATATGCATATTAGTAGTGTATTGTTAAATGCTATATGAATGCTTACACTTAGCATGATATGTTCTTAGAAATACAAATATGCATACAACCATTACGAGCAATATCATTGACTATTCAGAGATTCAAGAAGTAATTGAAATGACAACTTAAATACTTGTCTTTTATGTTTCTGTGGTTGCCTCCCGCTTGATCTCTATTTTTCCCTTCATTATTATATGTCTTTGAGATTCTATCCATCTTGTACCACTATGCATGCTTAAGTGTGCACTAGTGTCATCCTCATGATCTCATACATAAACATACATTCATTAGTATAATCTCAATACTATCAAAACATTATAATTCTAAATAAACTTAACTATGTATGGTCATGATCATTTCATACATAGGTATACTTTACTTAAGATCCTAACAAAAAGTAGGATTCTAACTTGATATAGGAAAACATACCTGGATTATCATGCTTAGTTATGTCTGACATACCCAAACAATATCTTCTTTGTTCTCTTCAATGATTTAGAGACCTTGAGCTAGAACCTGCATATCTCATAGGTTAAGCATAGTATAACAAAGTCATACATACCTCGTAAGTAGAGCTTCTATGCGATCCATGACTATGGATGAATCTTTGTCTTCATGTCATCATGGTCATAGAACTTGATTTGTCTTTCTTGATGTATCTATATCTTGTTAGCAAACAACATCATCCTCATACAACACCACAATGCATTAGTACAATCATAAGTGTCAAAACCCTAATCAATGAATATCTGCATTCATAATTTTATTAAGGTGATATGACAAGTCTAAAGTTAATCAAGATTGTACTAACCTTAATGAAGACAAACATACCATAAAATTAATCATGAACAAATCTTGAAACATACCTGGATAAGTCATACTTGTCGAGATTGCTTGTAATCTTCTTATGTAAGGCCTTAGCCTCATCTTCCTCTTAAACGAGAACTTCTTCACTTATGCAGGTGACCAATCCATTCTATTCTAGGATTAACCCAATCCACTTGATTTGCAGAAACTGGATCTAGAGTTGGATTAGGGTTTGTCAGAGAAACCCTAAAAATTCAAACTTTGAATTTCAAACTTCTGAAAGGATAGAAAGATGCGCCTTGATGAGCTAATCAAGCTGGTATACTCAGAATTTGAAAACTGCAAAGTTTCACCCCTCAAAATTGTCTTTGAAACTTTCATATCTTCTGGACAGGATCTCGAACTAGGGTTTGATAAAGCCCACCCTTCTTCCCAACCAAAAGTTTCGATCCAAAGCTCTAAACTTCAATTTTTCTGAGGAGCTTCCAACCGTGGTCACAGACTTCAAAAATTCCAACTTTTGCAGAAGCCCTAATTTTCCACATTTCCAATCAAAATCCTGAACTAGGGTTTGATCAAGCGCAGCCTTCTTCCCAACAAAAAAATTTGATCTTGGTCTCTAAATTTTGATTTTGATGAGGAGCATCCAGCCGTGGTCTCTGATACAAAATTTCCAACATTCTCCGAAACCCTAAATTCCCGGAGCTAGGAATGAAGGTGCTCAAAATCAAATTATGTTTTGACAGAAATATGCACCTGATTGTTTATGGTGTAAATCCTAAATTTCAGATCTACAGGGTCTGAAAATTCTTCCTGTGGTATCCCGATATGTTATCTTTCCAACCCCATAGGTCTGAACTCAAATGGATTCTCTGAGAGAGAGTTATGCCAAGTGTCGCAACGTGACTTGTTTATGGGATAAAACAGGAGAGAAAACTGTTATGGCGTGCCACATGTCACTGGTTCCGTTTCGGCCTCTGAAAAAATTACCTGAGAAATTACAGTCCATGTCCTACCTGTCATTTTTTATGAAATTTCATTTGGATCTTCCTAGCGCAATTTATGACCTTTTTTCCTAGGTCACCCGTTTATGACGCATCTCTGTAAGAGGACGAAACCCTATGTTGTACAGATCATAAATCACAAAGTACAACAAATTAGAGGTTTTCCTTTGGATACAAGGTACATGGGGATCTTATATTCGACCTGTAATATTTTCAAATCCTGAACCATTGCCAAAATGGATTTATAGCGAAAGTGCTACAATGACTGGTTTTTGCTATATAAAACCCTAACCTTCAAATTGTCGCAAGTGAAGCAAGTGTCGTAAGTGCCATACATTGCTTTCCTTTAGGTTAGCTCTAATACCATGTTAATATTCAATATGATAAGATAGAAAATATCAGCATTACATTCCATTTCACAACAATAGCATATATAGGATCACTGAAAGAACAACAAGCACAACATAAACATAAGAGACACATATTTATCTTGGGAAACCCTCATGGGTTAGAAAACCCAACAAAGCTTCCTCAATATAGATGACCAACAAATACAAAGATGTAAACCCTAGACATGAGCTCCTTCTCCTCCATAGCATATCTCTCCCTCACCTATGCGCTAATCACAAGTGAGTGTAATGTGTGTTAAATGAGGAACACACCTCCTCTATTTATACACAACTCCAACTTGACTTTTACACTTATTAGGTCGGCCCCAACTTAACTAAATAACATAATGTGATAGGGCCAACCCCACTAGGGTGTTCTAATATCCCTTTAACCCACATGACTCATACAGGACCGAACCCCACTAGGGAATTCTAATAACCCAATTTACCACATTCTCCATGGAGGAATAAAACATCTCCGGATATACAATAAGGTACAAATATAATATTCTTAGAAGTTACAATATTTCGACATGACATAGTACAAAAATTACCAGAAAGCTATAGAATACTTAGTAAGCAGGAGTTTCAGATGGGATACCCTGCCACCTACCTTCCTATAGTCTATCAATCTATATATACAGTACCAAGGAATTTGCTATAATTTTAATAAATCACACCAACTTGGTCACTTACCCTACCTTTAATTTGTGTGGTAGACTTGTAGCATTACACATCTCAATCCAAATCAAGAATGGAGATGGCAAGTCAATTATTGCTACCACCATTGCAGGAGACATCCATAATGTCTATGGTGAATATAGGAATTCATAAGAATAGATTATCACTCCTTGAAGACGAACGATTTTCAAATAGAAACGATTGTTGAATTCATAGAATTCCCCCATTTAAAATTGAAAATTAGCAGAGGCCCATCTAGATTTGATAGGTACCTCAAAGATGGAAAGCTAGAAGCTGTGTCAACTCAAGATATGCATCCTAGGGGACTAGGGATTATGGTGAAATCAAGATAGAAATCACTCTAGTACTTGTCTATGGATTGTTCTTTTATCAAAAAAATATGGAAAGAGACCTTATCCATTATGGTGCTCCTCTAACTGGTTGCATCCATTCATACCTCTATCATCATCTGGTACTAAGTCACTAGTTACTAAGGCTGTAAAAGGTTTAGCTTCTTGGCCTAGTTCAACAAGTTATGGGTATAAGGTATTGTTTTTTGCAGAGGATGAAGAGGAATGTTGGTCGTGGAAACTGATTTGTAAACAACAAGCCCCTATGAAAGCTAGTCTTTTCCCCTAGTTAGCTTAAAGTAATAAATCTCCTAGCTAGGAAACATTGCAAAAAGGAGATTTGTTTGGGCCAATATTCTACACCTATGTAGATCGAGAGATAAATCCCTCTAGTACTTGCTTATGGACTGTTCTTTTATAATAAAAAAAATTAGAAAGAGACCTTATCCATTATGGCGCTCCTCTAACTGGTTGCATACATTCATACCTCTACCATCATCTGGTACTGAATCACCAGCTACTAAATATTTAAAATGTTCTTGTTCTTGGCATAATTCAACAAGTTATGGGTAAAAAGTGATGTTTTTTACGTGGGTATAAGTTGTAAAAAGTTCTTCTTCTTCTTCTAGATCCCTCTTAAATTTATTTTCCACCTATGCCTTATGTCTAGTTGTAGCTCTAAAAGGACCCCTACAAAGATCCGATCAATCAATATGATGTTTTAATGTAAGGGTATTGCCAAGTGGATTGACATTAGTTGTTAAACAATTCCTTTTGTTGGTAGTATCTTTGGCACGAGTAGTTGATGCCAAATTGACCTTTGTCACTGGGCGTTGTACAAGATGTTGAAAGACTCCGCTCATCAAGTGTTTTCTATTTTTCAGAAGTTCCTATTTTAGGGACAATTTCATTTTTAGTAGATTTGGATAAGAAGACAATATGTTTTAGTAAGACCTTAATTTAGTTAATTTTGAGTTAGGATTAATGCATTTTAATTGCATGAGTCGGGAAGCTTTTCCTAGGAGAGGGAATCTCAAATCTAGAGTGTGCATGTAGGTGCATGTCCAGTGTTAGTGAAGTGCTGACCTGTCAAGAAGATGATCTCTACCCAATTCATTTAAATAGAAACAGAGCTAGTATTTACACACAGCGAAACCCCAATTCATTTTCCAAACCATCAATTTACATGCAGAGTCATTTTTTTCACCTACAGGTGGCGAATTACAAGTAGAGCATTCGTATTATCTACGAATTGGTACATAGAACCCAAATGAAATATATGCATATCAACATGTTCCAGATTGCAACCATTTAAACAATTTATACAATACCTAATCCATCACTTAGAGCAACACAATAAGCGAATACCAAAACAAAGGTAAGTCAAAAACATAGATTAGTTACAAATAGGGTTACAACCATTCATGGCCATGGCCAAGTCATAAGCACCCAGAATGGGCAAACTTCATTACATCAAATGCGCCATAAACAACTACCAAACTACTCATACGAATTACATTCCCATTATGGGTCAAACCCATTACAATTTCTCACTGCCCACGACTTTCCCCAATTCGAAACGGAGTTACAGAAACCCCGAAGGGCACCAAATAAAAAACTACAAACACACTCCTCATCCATGAACAGAGTAGGCATCGAAGATTCATGAAAGAGGAAGGGTCATGGAGACAAAAACAAATTTAAAAAACCCTAAATTGCTTGAATGAAGAAAGATTTGCTTCAATGAAAAACATTTTTGGGCTCATTACTCACCATGTTACTTTGCTCACAAGTTGAACAGAAGTGTAGCTCACTCTTATCTCCTCCCTCCGACTAGGTTGCTCTGGTCACGGGTTGAACGGAAGTCAAGTGTAGGAGAGTTCAAGTTGAAATGTAGCTCAATTTCACCTCCTCCCTCTGATCAAGTTGCTCTGCTCACAGATAGATTTCGCTACTCACAGATAGATTGCTCTACTCAGGATCATGGCTGGTAGCTATTTTCTATGCTCATGGGTTGAACTGAAGTCAATTGCCAGAGCTGGGAGAAAGATGAAATGTATTCATTCTAATTTGGCACGGGAGGTCCAAAGGTAAGGTTTTATTTTTTATTTTTTTTATGTATTATGTTTTTATTTGTAAATGTATTATATTCTCAAAGGATTGTTATAACAATCCTTTGAGAATATAATACATTTACAAATAATAATATAATACATAAAAAATTAAAAAAAACCTCCACATGGTGATATCATATATTTATTTCACAAGTTTGTGTCCTAATCAACATAAAATGAATCTCTCTTTTGTGCTTTTACATTAGAGGAATTACAATTAGCTCATCTCTTCACTGCAATCCAAATTCATTATCCGCATGTATAATGAACCTAGAAAAGAGTCTATATACATTATTACACCAAGATTCTTCGTACTCAATTGAGTCATATCCTTATATACCCCATTGATGGCATGATCGAGGTCATTAATGTTAGCATGTCTATCCATACCTTGCTTGCCACCACCTAGTATTTTATGTTCCCTTTCTTAGTGTCTGCAGGTGTCGTCACATGTGTTCATTGATTCTAACACCCCATTTAGGGATTATTTAATAACACTTACCCCCTCATCCCCAACTAGTTTGATCACTTCCTAATAATCCTAATTAAACATATTAGAACAATTAAATTCCTAAATCAAATAGCATATATGATGTGCTTTTCATTCACAACAATATTTATTCTACATTTATATTTATGGTGAATAAAATAGTGACAAGTGTAGATCAACTCAGTGATGTGTAAGTCAAATTTATGACACATGTATCACTTCTGTATATGAAGAAAAAACATTAAAGACTAAGTATATATGATGAAGTTGATTTTAATCAACATCTTAATTTTAATATTCTAAAATTCATATATCAAGCTAAACACTCATGTTATATGACTATGAGAAATCCATGGTTCATGGGGCCAGGAATTTGCATTAATGAACACTAAATACCTCCTCTCACTTTAATTATAAACCTACAATTCCTACAAACATATAATGTGGTGTACACTATATATGCAACTTAATAGGTCTAATTTGAATTAATTTCTTGAAAAGGAAGTCATTACCTTGACTCTTCACACAAATAAGCTCATGATCTTCACTCTAACTCCCTTATCAACATGCAAGGGTAGACACAAGTATTACGATCATTGTTCTTATATTGAAGTGCTAGGTTAATACATTGATGAAACTAGGACCCTAAGGCTCCCATTAGATCATTCATTTCTTACAACCTTGAGTAACATGTAAATTTTGGCGAGAAAATATTTTATGTAAATATAGGCGATTTTTTAAAGTAAAAAGGGTCAATTATCAAATTTATTTTTTGAAAAAAAGGCCAAAAATAGTCCATTAGCAAAATTTCACCCCTAAAAATACCGTACTAACAATTCCAATAGATTAGATCATTCATTTAATAAATGCTTCATTTGATTTTTCCATGGCATGCAACTCGCTTTCTAGAGCACTTCAAGGACATGGGCCCCAAATTCTCTCCAATGCTAAAGGTGAAAAATTATCAAAAAATGTACTTGAATAAAGATTTGTTAGATATTGCACTTATATCTAGCCATGATGTAGCCTACCACATAGGCAATTGTCTAGCTAGGTTTGCATTTACAATTTCAAATGGATCCTAAGATAGAAATTTCCTCTCAACCACTCGATCAAATTCACCCAATTGAGTGTATCATCTCAATATCCAGATTAAATTAAATTAATAATCATAAATTAAATTTCAAAATTATTTCTTAAAAAAATAGTTTCAAATTTAAACCTAAAATATCATAATCCACTTAATGGTTAATAAGTTATTTATACTTAATGGTTAATTTATTTTCATTCATTTCTAAATTTATATGTAATACATGTCAATATTAAAATTGACATGCATATCTTATACGTTGACTGGTTGATTTTCACTAAGGTAGCAATGCCATGATCCATGACATGAAGAAATTTTTTTATGAGTAGTGCAGATCTTATATGTGGACAACTTGATTTTTACTAGGGTAGCAATGAGATATCCATGACATGAATAAAATAACTTATGAGCAAGTTTGAAACAATGGACTTAGGCCTTTTGCATTAATATTGACATTTTGTAAGTTCAAGATGAAATTGTGCTTTGAATTGATTTTGATCAAAAACAATAGTGGTCATGATGTTGATGGATATTCCTCTTCTTTGCACATTAATTAATCTATAGGTATGGTTTTTGATGCTCCAATGGTTAGTTTTGTTAGTTTTTCATCATTTAATTCAATAGATCTAGGATCTTAACTAAAAGAACAACATGTACATCATATCAAGCATAAGAGACAACAGACAAGATACACAAAACATTTCATCGGGGAAAACCAAGAAGGTGAAAAAAACCGCAACTTCCTCAGAGATAGAATAGGCATCAATACAAGGATCACCATGATCAAACCCAAGAGATAGATATCTTCAACATCATGCTCCTCCTCCACTTGTGCGCACCCTCCTCTTCTCTCACTAATGTGAAGTGAGTGAATGAGAGAATGTGTAAAATGAGAGAGACACACTCTCTATTCATACACTAACTTTCATTTGACCTTTACTCAACTCGGTCGGCCCCAACTTAAACACTTACCATAATGCTGACTGGACCGACCCCTCTAGGGTGGTCTAATAACCCTTTTACCCACATGAATCATACAGGTCCAACCCCATCAAGGTGGTATAATAACCCATCAAGTATAAGTTACGACACTTACAATATAACTTGCAACACTTGTAAGTACAACTGACGACACTTTCGATTGGAGGAATAATACATCTCCGTTGGGGATACAATAAAGTACAAATACAATATACAAGTGAATATATTCGGAAGTTACAAATACATGAACACTCCCTCTTAACTAGGAATGTATTCTCTTGACACAGGTCATTAATACATATAGGCACAAGTCTTCAATTCTGGATCTGGATCATCGTCACTAGATCACAGAGCATCATCATCATCACTACTGCTACTATCTCAATCAATCTTCAATCTACTTGTCATAGGAAGTTCTATAGAGCCATCGCTTTTTCATGTTGGATGTAGGCCTAGCCTCCATGTAGGTCTTCATCATCTCTGCAACCAAGCCATCAAGTAGGTACATCTCAGGACTGATTACATTGCTTTGCAAAACCTGCAGGATCTCCCAGGACTGATTATATGCCAGTGCAAAACCTGTCAAGAGCATCCTAGGACTTATTACATGCTTATGCAAAACCTGTCAAGATCTCGCAGGACTGATTACATGTCACTACAAAACCTGTCAAGAGCATCCCATGACTTATTACATGCCTCTGCAAAACCTGTCAAGATCTCCCAGGACTGATTGCATGTCACTGCAAAACCTGTCAAGAGCATCCTAGGACTTATTACATGCCTCTGAAAAACTTGTCAAGATATACCAGGACTGATTACATGTCAGTACAAAACTTGTCAAGAGTATCTTAGGACTGATTACATGCTTATGCAAAACTTGTGCACTCTATTGTCACCACATCGTCTTCAGATCACCTCATAGTCCGCACAGCACATCCTAGATGCACATAACATAGCACTTACAATAACCGGCATGGAAGGACTTTCCTCTGACCATCCGAGAAAGGCTTCACTCAGCCCTTACATCTCACCACCATGTGAGATAGATCGTGTGCATCTGTGTCTCTGGATTCATCACTTCCCCTTGGAAGGAATCGCGATCTGAAGTACACCAAGTCTCTCTCTGAAGTACTCAAACTTCACTCTGGCCAGTGGTTTGGTCAACACATCAGCTATCTACTTGTCTGTTGAAACATACAGGAGCTTCACTGCTCCTCTTTGCACCATATCCCCGATATAGTGATATTTGATCTCAATGTGCTTCGACCTGTCATGGAACACTGGGTTCTCAGACAACTTCACACAACTCTGGTTGTCACAGAAGATACAGGTAGCATCCAATGGGAGATCAAATAACTCAGACAATAGATTCCTAATCCAGACTGCAACATAGTCTGCTTCGGATGAACTCATTGCCACACGGGACTGCTTCCTGTTAAACCAAGAGATCATACCGGATCCCATACTGAAGCAGCACCCGAAGTGCTCTTTCGATCAATGGCACTGCCTGCCCAATCTGAATCAACATAACCCTCCGGGTTAAACTTTTGATTTGCATCATACTTGAGCCCATGATCAATTGTACCCTTCATGTACCTCAGAATATGCTTTACAGCAATCAGGTGAACATGTCTAGGATCCATCAGGAACTGGCTAAAGGTGTTCACGGCAAAGCAAATATCTGGTCTCGTATTCGTCAGGTACATCAAGGACCCAATCATCTGACCATACATCATGGCATCAACCGGATCAGATGAAGCATCACATAGAAGCTTCAGGTTTGATTCCATAGGTGTGGCCATGGCCTTACAGTCCATCATCCCGAACCTCTTCAAGATCTCTACTGCACACTTCCCTTGTCCAAGGAAGATTCCATCCGCACTCTGCCACAACTCCATACCTAGAAAGTAATGCATCATACCCAAGTCCTTCATCTCAAACTCGGCAATAAGCTTCCTCTTTGTATCAGCAATCAATCTATCCTCACCTGTAACAAATAGGTCATCCACATACAATAGTAGTATCACTAGATTGCCTTCCTCAACCTTGTAGTAAAGGTTGGAATCTTCTTTACTCTTGGTAAAGCCAAAAATAGATAGAAAGTTGTCTATCCTTATACCATACCAAGTCCTAGGAGCTTGCTTCAAGCCATACAAGGATTTATTCAACCTGCACGCATATGAATCCCTATCATATGTCTCAAAACTGTGTGGTTGCTCCACATACACTTCCTCTTCGACTACACCATTCAAGAAAGCTATCTTGACATCCATTTGGTGTATCTTTTATTTCATCACTGCAGCCAAGGCAAGTATTGTTCTGATGGAAGTGTATCTATCGATAGGATCAAAAGTCTTTTATAATCTATCCTCTCTTTCTGGGAGAAGCCACGAGCCACAAACCTCGCCTTGTATTTCTCTATGCTACCATATGCAGCATGCTTGATCTTATAGATCCACTTGGAAGTCACAACAGACTTCCCTTCAGGTCTTGGGACCACATCCCAAACATCATTCTTCATGATCGACTGATATTCCTCGATCATGGCATTCTTTCATTACCGCATACCGAATCCTGGAAACTTCAGATTCTTCAATATCTTCAATAGATAGTTTTCTTTGATCTTTGTTGTTGGAACAAATGTTGTAGTCCTTGTTTTGTAGGTGATTGTACACGATCTTTCCTACAAGTCAAATTCAATTGTATGATTAGAAACCTCTCATAGTTTACATAACAAAGTCTTATACATAAATGCATATGTCATACAGTCATGCAATTATCTTAGCCAATGCTTCAATACAACATTTATCCATATCCCGTATTCATACGGTAACTTTCTAGATTCCTTCCATCTCTACCAGAACATTGTTAAGAGTTTGCACTACTCCCAACATTTCAGCAAAGAGGTTTCATTCTAGATAAGTAGCAATGGAATGTTGTACAGTACCATAGGCCACTTACCCATTACTTTCATATTAGTAGTATCTTGTTCATTAATGCAACTTTTCTAAAATGCAAAATGTACATCCTAAATCTAGGAACATAACTATGTGCATGACTAGACAACATCATTTAAATGATAATTCAAATACTTATCTTTGTTTAGTTGTAGGGTGGACTCCCTCTCAATCTTTGCTTCCTTGCAGGAACTACTGGAGTGTGCTCCCTCTTGATCTTTGCTTCCTGGATTACCTGTCCTTGAACTTATATTCATCCTGGACCACTATGCATGCTTAAGTGTGCACTAGTGTCATCCTCAATATCTCATACATGATCATACATCCATTAGTATAAACTCAATACTATCAAAACATTATGATCCTAAATAAACTTAACATGTATGGTCATGATTATTTCACACACAAATAATTTATCACAAGCATTAGTATTCAAGGTTTCAGGGAGGAATTCTATTTTTCTCATGCATATTCTTATTTGACCATAGCACTCTTCTGGTTAGTCATATCATTTATCAAAGTAAGAAACATAATATGCATAATCCCATGATTACTCAAACTTATAACTTCATGAACAATCATCAATCATACAAAGGTATACTTATATAAGAGATCGTAACACAAGGTAGGGTTCTAACTTGATATAGAAAAAAAAATACCTGGAATATCATGTTGGCTAGTTATGTCTAACATAACCAAACAATGTCTTCTTGTTCTCTTCAATGACTTGTGCTTAGTAACCTACATAAATCATAAGTTAACCATTGTAGAACCAAATTATACATACCTCGTAAGTGGAGCTTCTATGTGATCCATGAGTCTTTGTCTTCATGTCACCATGGTCATATTTTATTGATCTAGAACTTGATTTGTACTTTCTTGATAAACCTTTCATGTTAGCGGACAACATCAACCTCATACAACACCACAGTGCATTAGTACAATCATAAGTGTCATAACACTAATCAATGAATGTCTTCTATCATTCAAATGCATTCATACTTTTACTAGGGTGATGAGACAAGTCTAAGATTAATCAAGATTGTACTAACCTCAATGATATCAAGACAAACATATCATGAACTTAATCATGGACAGATTTCAAAACATACCTGTCGGGATTGCTTGCATCCTTCTCATGTAAAGCATCAGCCTCATCTCCTTCTGGAACTAGAACTTCTTCACTTATGTAGCTGTCCAATTCATTATTTTCTAGGATTAACCCAATCCACTTTGATTTACTAAAACTGGATCTGGAGTTGGATTAGGGTTTGTCAGAGAAACCCTAAAAATTCAAACTTCTGAATAGATGGAAAGATGTGGCTTGCTGAGATGATCGAGCTAGTATACTTCAATTTTGAAAACTCCAAAAATTGACCCCTCAAAATTGCCTTTGAAACTTCCAGATCTTCTATACAAGATCCCTAACTAGGGTTTGGTAAATCCCACCCTTCTTGCCAACCAAAAAGTTTGATCCAATGCTATAAACTTCAATTTTTTAGAGGATCTTCCAGCCATGGTCACAGACTTCATAAATTTTAACTTTTGCAGAAGCCATAATTTTTCACCTTTTCGATCAAACTCCCGAACTAGGGTTTAATCAAGCCCGACCTTCTGCCCAAACAAAAAATTTGATCTTGGTCTCTAAATTTTGATTTTTATGAGGAGCATTCAGCCATGGTCTCCGATTCCAAAAATTCCAACTTTCTCCAAAGCCCTAAATTCATGCAGCAGTGACAAGCCAAGAATGAAGGTGCTCAGAATCCAATTCGGTTTTGATAGAAATATGCACCTGAATGCTTCTGGTGCATCTCTAAAATTACAAATCCACAAGGTTTGAAAAATCAAACTATGGTAGCCTGACCTGTCATATTTCCAACCTCACAGGTCATACCTCAATTGGATTCTCTGAGAGAGAGTTATGCCAAGTGTCGTAACGTGACCTATTTATGGGATAAAACAAGAGAGCGAACTTGTATGGAGTGCCACGTGTCACTATTTTAACCTCGTCCAATGAAAAGATGAGTTGTGAAAGTACAATCTGTACCCTACCTGTCACATTTTACGAAATTTCATTTGGATATTCCTGGCCCAAGCTGTGACCTTTTTTCCTAGGTCACCTGTTTATGGTTGAGATCTGGAAGAGGTAGAAACCCTAGATTGTACGGATCATATCTCACAAACTACAAAGAATCAGATTTTTTTCTTTGGACACAAGGTACATGGGGATTTTATCTACGACTTGTAGATGTTTTAGAATCTGAACCTTCTCCAAAATTTATTTAGAGAGAAAGTTCAACGAGGACTAGTTTTTTCTATATCAAGCCCTAGCTTCCAATTTTTCGTAAGTGCAACAAGTCTCATAAATGCCATACCATGCCTTCCTTCAGGATAAATTTGATACCATGTTATTTTTTCATCATTTAATTCAATAGATATAGGATATTAAATGAAAGAACAACATGTACAACATATCAAGCATAAGAGACAAGAGACAAGAGACACAAAACATTTCACCAGGGAAAACCAAGAAGGTGAAAAACCCCGCAACTTCATCAGAGATAGAATAAGCATCAATACAAGGATCGCCATGATCAAACCCAAGAGATAGATATGTTCAGTAGCATGCTCCTCCTCCACTTATGCGCACCCTCCTCTTCTCTCACTAATGCGAAGTGAGTGAAAGAGAGAATGTGTAAAATGAGAGAGGCACACTCTATATTTATACACTAACTTTCACTTGACCTTTACTCAACTAGGTCAACCCCAACTTAACCACTTAACATAATGTTGACTAGGCCAACCCCTCTAGGGTGTTCTAATAATCCTTTGACCCATGACTCATATAGGGCTGACCCCATCAAGGTGGTCTAATAACCCATCAAGTATAAGTTACGACACTTGCAATATAACTTGTGACACTTGCAAGTACAACTGACGACACTTCCAATCGAAGGAATAATACATCTCCGTTGGGGAGACAATAAAGTACAAATACAATATACAAGTGAATATCTTCTGAAGTTACAAATACATCAACAAGTTTCAGTCATGTTTGAATCTGGAAACCCTCCCACAATGTAAATGCATGCGTCTAGTCTAACCATGCCAAATTTCAGTACAAGCCAACACATATTTAAAACATTTCAAGGTTGTCCCCATGTAGCACATTAATTAATATATAGGTATGGTTTTTTATGCTCTAATGGCTAGTTTCAGTCATGTTTGAGTTCGGAAACCCTCCCACAACGTCAATGCATGCACCTAGTCTAACCATGCCAAAATTCAGTACAAGCCAGCACATATTTAAAAACATTCAACGTTGGCCCCATGTACCACATTAATTAATCTATAGGTATGGTTTTTGATGCATCCAATGACCTCGCCATACCACCGACAGCAAGAGGCGTCGGATATCAGACTTGTGAATTTAAAATAATCTGACGAGCTCGCTAAACCACCGACGACAAACACCATTGGTCTTTCTAGGTAGCTGCGTCGGATATCCTACAACGACGATGACCATGATGTTGATGATGAGGAGGAGGAGGAGGAAGATCATCATGATGAATATGATGATGATATTGATCATGATGAAGAAGATGATGATGAAGAAGATGATGATGATGATGATGATGAAGATGATGATGATGGTGGTGGTGGTGGTGATGACAACGACAACGATGATGATGATGATGATGATGATGATGATGATGATGATGATGATGATGATTATGATGATGATCATGAGGATGATGATGATCATGAGGATGACGATGACGACAATGATGATGATAATAATGATGATGATGATGATGAAGATGTTGATGATGAATATGAAGATGATGATGATGATGAATCCGACAACCTTGCCATACCACCGACGGAAAGAGGCATCGGATATCAAACTTCTGACTTCAAAAGAATTCAATGAGCTCGCTAAACCACCGACGAAAAACGTCATTGGTCTTTCTAGGTTGCTGCGTTGGATATCATACAATGATGAATATCATGATAAATATGATGGTCATGATCAAGCATGCCATTTGGGTTAGCATGATAATTGTGCATTTCCTTACTAAGCTTCTCTCTGTTTCGAGAATAATTTAATATTCTCTACTAAATAGGGCCAACCATGTGAAGGTGGAAGCTCTTATGGCCCCTGCCCCCCTCACATCACTCTTAATTCCCCATAACCCGACAAAAATATCTATGTATAAAAAAATTAAATGTGTTTTTTGTCATACTATATAACAAGCAATGTTTCTAATTATAACATACAAGAAAATGGAAAAAACACTAAGAAACAGTTAATTTATTATACTTACCAGAAATAAAATTCAATATTTCTATCGCAATATTAAATCAAAATATATAGAGTAGATATATTACTGCATACCTCGTACACTTCAATGGACTTCATCATCTTCTTCATCTGAGTCATCATCTGTATCATCCGATGATCCAGATTCAACATTGTAAGGATTGGCCATATCATCATTGTCATCGATGTCAGTTGCGATCATCACGTCATTGTCGATATCATCTTCATAGACATTGTCTAATACGTCATCTAATTCAACTAATTCTTCGACATATTATTCTGGAACATGATCATCTAACTCATGTTGATCATGATCATCTTCAATGACGTCTTCTTCTTCGAGAACATCTTCATTACCTTCATCGACATTATACTTTACCAGCCTTCACGTTGGATCATGTCTCACAACAAATGACCAACCTACTCTACCTGGAACCTCAGAGTAAAACACCTGTTCACATTGGGTTGGAAGAACATAGGTCTCCATTCCTGGATCAAACAACCTTGTATTTACCATGGTAAATCCATTATCATGTTCAATAATTGTTTTGTCGGGATCACGTTGATTCAATCGACACCTGTACCATTTGACAATGAACATAAATACATTGAAGGATTTAAAGTCACACTGAAGAATGTCTTCCAAATACCCATAGTATCGATTTTTAAAGAGTTATGGATGTTGTCACTTGTAGAGGAAACATTGGTCACCTCAAAGACTGCAGATATCCCACAATATGATGTTTTATTTGTTTCATCCAACTTTTTGATGCGATATCTATAGCCATTGCACCACATAGCCTTATGGTGTTTCACCTACAACAAGCCATACAACGCCAATTTCATTAAATTTGGACATATTAGGCAATTTTTGGACTAAGAAAGTGTGAATTTAGGCCTTGAAAGTGTCAATATCAACCTTTCTAAAGTGCAAAAATAGGTTCTGAAAGTGTAATATTGGCTTTGAAAAGTGCGTTTTTCTATTCGAATAGTGTGTTTTTTGACTACTTATGAACCTTAAAATTGCATTTTTTTGTTATAAAACTATGAATTTCAATTAAAAAAGTGTGAATTTCAAATAAAAAAGTGCAAATTTTGATTTGAAAAGTGTGAATTTCAAATAAAAAAATGCAAATTTTGATTTCAAAAGTGTAAATTTCAAATCAAAAAATGAAAATTTTCATTTGAAAAGTGTGAATTTAAAATCAGAAAATGCAATTTCTAATTTGAAAAGTGTGAATTTCAAATAAAAAAATGCAATTTTTTATTTGAAAATTGCAATTTTCATTTTTAAATGTTCAAAATGTTAAGGTGAAAAGTCCAATGTCTAAAATATTCACTCATTGTTTGAATAGTCAATCAATCGCCTAAGTTATAACAAATAAAAATGGTTTGTCCCGACTTCTGTTTTCCGACAAGAAGGATCGGCCACCCCTTCTTTTCGCAGTTAATTGTGAAAACATTTATCCAGCAATTCAGATATATTCATAATGGAGAACACAAGAAGGGTTGACCGACCCTTCTTGCAGTGTCGAAGGGTCGTCCGACCTTTCAATTACGAGGAAATTTTAAAAATAGAACACCTTGAAAGTTTTGACATATAAAAAAGGTTTCTCCCGACTTCCATTTTCAGACAAGAAGGATTGGCCGCCCCTTCTTTTCGTAGTTAATTGTGAAAACCTTTATCGAACAATTCAGCTATATCCATAATAGAGAACACAAGAAGGAGTGACCAACCCTTCTTGTAGTATCAAACTATTATGAAAAGAATATTGGGAATAAGAAGGGTCGGCTGACCCTTCATTTACGAGGGAAATGTAATAATAGAACACCTTGGAGAAAGAGCGGCTGCTCTTTCTTTGAGAATATTTCCACTTGCCAACAAACTCTTTGAAGCAAAACGTCTAAATTTTGTTGTTTAAATGTTGATATCTAGTATCCCAGGGTGACACATGGAACGATCATATTGTGACACGTGGCATATTTGATTTGGCACATTGAGTATTAGAAATATAATTTAATTATAATATTGGCTCATATAGAATATTTTCTCCTTTAAGCACCACTGAATCCATGCTACATTTTATTCTCTATTAAACACTATGTTTTAAATATGCTTGGGCGAACTGCAAGAGGAAGTGAATAATTATAGTAGCATTTGTGCTCTCGCATTATCATTGCCTTTCTAGCTGCCGGTACACCCTATTATTTTGGTCATTCACGTTGATCTAGATACTTGCAATCGTTGAGACCTATGCATTGGAAATATTGACACCTAAATACTCCAAAAACAAAGGTATCGAAGGAAAAGACCGTGTTTTGATGTTTTTTGCCTATGTTTCATGTTCTAATCGGCCATCAAACCCAAATGGTTACATGCGTCAGCTTATGAGATATTGAAAAATATAAATACATGGCAATTGAAAAACTAGATTTAAATGTTCTATTACAGATTTATTATTAAGACATATAAATGAGTAGAAGTTATTCCTGGCAATTGAATTTACTTTGATCTTTCAAATTTTACAAATCTTGGGATCTTAATACATTTCATGACTACGAGCTTGAGCTCACAAACACAGACTCTTCTACTGCAGGATTTATATTAAAAAATTTCTTACTAATTAGACATAAAAATCAGTAGAAGTTATTCTGGGTTAAAAGAGTGTAATTTCACCACATTACACATTATTAGATGAAATTTACTTCGATCTTTCACCTTTTACAGAGCTTGGGCTCTTAATACATCTAAGGACTACGATCTTGAGCTCACAAACAAGGACTCTTCTACTACAGAGAATCTATAGACTTTATTTTGGCTTCAACTAGAAGCTATACCTTATTTTTTCTTCAACTAGGAGCTTCAACTAGAAGCTATGAGTCACATTAGACACAAATCCTAGCCTTGGGGCTTCGACAGTGCTCGAAATGCCCATGTATCATGCTGTGGTGAGGATTTGTCAGGGAACTATTGTCAGAATGCTCATATATCACGAAGAGAGCGACCATAAGACTCTATGAATTCCTTTGTATTTCTGATAAAACAACAAAGGAAACGAAACAGAGGCGGTAAATATGAGTGCCATGACTTCACGAATATTGCATTCGGCTGAGATACTGGGTATGATTTAGTCTTTATATAATGTATTGGTGAATTGACTTGGATGTTACGGATAGGGACGGATAATTATGGAGGGATGGTGATCATAGATATGATCTGTACCAACTGTATATTTTGCTGGAGTATAGATATGATTTGTACCAACTGTAGTAATTGTACATTTATCATTCCAATCGATGCCTTGAGAAAGGAATGTATGCTGACATGGCGATGGTTTATACGCTGAAATTCTGAAATGGCAGTTATCCTAACGGTGCTAATGGTGAACGATGGCTTGTATCACCTTTGTGAAGAAAATAATCACATCATGCTTTAGTTGAAATTATGTCTTGTCACAAACACCAAGATCACCGCCATCATTTACCATTGGCGCCATCGTGATTCGGGACAAACATTTTTTAGATCTTCTAACTAAGCTTGTGATTTGGTTTCTTAAATGTAGTGCAATATTATTTTATATTCTGTTAATTGTAATGTTGTGATTTCTCTATTATTTAATTCTATAATATCTATGTTTGAAAAGAGAACACATAAAATTCTGAGAACTGTTTGAAAAGAAAGCACATAAAATTTGAATATTTGAATGCCCCTAAAAGGGATTTAGACTTTGAAAGCGTGAATTTAGACTTTGAAAGTGTGAATATCAACCTTTCTAAAGTTCAAAAACAGGTTCTAAAATACTTTTGTTCTTAATATGTAAAATACAATGAGCTATATTCAGAAAGATATATTCATCATTTGACCATATTTCTCTATAAAATACTTCTCTATAATTATATTGAAGCATATAGATGGATTTATTCAAAAGGATGTGCACAACCATTCATTACAAAAAGGAGATCCTGGGAGCATAAATAGCTTTCCTAGTATGGCTCTGTAAATTTAAAAAATTCTCAAATTGATGTAAAAACTCATCCAAGTAGGTATATATTCTACAAAACATTCTTTCGTTGAATAGAGGTTTCCTCAGCAATTCTCATGTCCATAGAGGGGGATTCCTGGCAGTGGCTGCACTGTGTCATCCTGGCCATCTTCAAAATTTCATCTTTTATAAAATCCATTGTACCCATAAGTTCAAACAAATTGCATTCCAAATCATCAATTCTGGAGTCGTGACAGGTTAATTGTTGAGAGATATACCTCATGTGGTCGGATGACTCTCTATGCACTTTGATGCCCAAGCAGACTGCCTCATAAACCTTTAGCAGGAATTTTTTGAAGTCTTCCACACTGGACTGTAAAATTAGTCACAGCAGATCTAATGAACAAGTAAATCAATCACAACAGATGAACATAGAAAATATGGTGTAAAACTGTGCAAAACATGCAGCAGTGCTCAATATCCCAATAAGGGTGAATGAATTACAATACAAACTGTCACAATGACAGAGCAATTCGAATTGCCTAAGGAGGTCATTCGAATCACTGAATGGAGTAGCTTGACTCCAACTAGGAGTCCTCATCAATCAATCGGTGGTGCTCATCAATGCATAACAACCAGTCATCCAGGTGTCAATCTGAGTCTAACTGAGTGTAATAAGTGTAACTGAAGTGTGTAGCACTGATTAAGGATCAGGAGGCTCAGTGGGGGTGCATGGGAGGCTAACTGAAGTCAGAACAAGTCATCTAGTCAATCTGGAGGTCCAACGGAAGTGAAACAGTCAGTTGGGAGTGAAACTAGCCTCAAATCAGGGAGAATCGGAGCTAACTGAATGTAACTGAAGTGGAACTGCAGTGGTAGGTGAACAAGTGCGCCCTTCTCTGGCAGTAGGTGAGAAGTGGGCGCCTTTCAGCCTAGGAGGGCTAAAACTCTGTGGTAAGTGGCTCCTGGGTGCTAGAATGAAGTGGATAAGGTGCTGGAGGCATCAAACTGGTGACTGGGATGCATGTAAGTGCATGCAGGTGCATGCAAACCCTAGATTCTGCATGCAAACCCTAATTGCATGCAAGATCCTAAAAAAGATGATGTGGATATCCGAACATGGACCTTAGTAACATCATTCCGTCAACAAGTCTCGCCATTGAACTGAGAGAAGAGGTCAGACAAGGGACTGAATCGAGGGATCTGCTCAAAGTTTGAAATAAAACTTCGATCGGACAATAGTTCCAATTGTTTAATCCACCAATCATCTTATGAGCACGAGAGACTCTGTGACCACCACAGGTTATATTCTCCTCTTTCTCCTTGGTGGTCCATAATGCTCATCGAACTGAAGTTTATTTTTGGAAGTAATTGTAAATAAGTAATTTTACATATTTACATTAGTAGCATTATAGTAGCATTAAACAAAAATTATTCTATTTTTTTTAAATATAATCATACTTTTTTTTTTTTTTAAAGAAACATTCTTTCTTTTTGTATTTTTAAATAGAAACATTCTTTCCTTTTGTTTTTTTAAATCGAAGCATTATTTCTTTTTTCTTTTTTTAAAATAGAATGAAATATCATAAAAAGAATGAAAGCCCTTATTATCGAAGCATTCTTTCCTTTTGTTTTTAATCGAAGCATTTATTATCTTCTTTTAATTAAAGCCCTTCATGCTAGAAGGGCGATATGAATATATAACCTTCAACCTAAAATTAAGTTCAGCCCTTCAAATTTGATCCCTGACAGTGCCACTAGTTTTCATGTTTATTGAAAGGATTGTTTTTTTAAGCAAAAAAAGAGAAACTTTGTATTATATACTGGTAAAAAAGATTACATCCGTCTTCTTTTCACATTGCACTTCTGAGACAAAAACTGCCATATAGAGAAATTCCCATGTCTATTATCAACCTTGGAGACTAAACAAAAATCCTTACTATAAACTTTAAAGACTCAACATTTTAAGGTGAAAAGTTATAACATATAAAAATTGCTTGTCTTGATAGCTAAGAAGGATTGACCGAACCTTCTTTTAGTGTCGAAATATTATGAAAATAATATTGGGAATACAAAGGGTTGACCGACTCTTCTTGCAGTGTCGAACTATTATGAAAATAATATTGGGAATAATAAGGGTCGACTGACCCTTCAATTATGAGGTAATTGTAAAATAGAACACCTTGGAAGTTATATTATATAAAAATGTTTTGTTACGACTTCCGTTTTATGACAACAAGGATCGACCGCCCCTTCTTTTCATAGTGAATTGTGAAAAGCTTTATCTAACAATTCATCTATAGACATAATGGAGAATACAAGAAGGATCGACTGACTCTTGTTGTAGTGTCAAACTACTATGAAATGAATATTGGGAATAGGAAGGCTCGGTCGACCCTTCATTTAGGAGGGAATTGTAACAATAGAAAACCTTGGAGAAAGAGTGGTCGCACTTTCTCTGAGAATATTTCCACGTGCCAGCAAAGTCTTTAAAGCGAAAATTATATAAATTTTGTTGTTAAAATGTTGATATCTGGTATCCTAGGGTGACACGTGGAACGATCATATTGTGACACGTGGCATATTTGATTTGGAACTTTGAGCAGAACCAAAAGTATATTGATTCTATTTATAAAAAAAAATGTTTCTATCTAGTTAATCATAGTTAGAATCATTCCAACTAATGGCATCACTATTTGCATTGTCGTCACTGTTAAATTCATTTTCTAACACAGTATCCTGCTTAAATTTTAATTAGCATTATGGTGTGTTTGGGAAGGCATGCATGTGTTGCTTGTTTTTGAAATTATACATGGAATCAGTGTTGAATATCATTGTAACTGATTTTGTATCTACCCCATTGCAATAAAAGGTAAAATGTTTCTATTTAAAAAAATAAAAAGCAAAAAGTAAAATGTTTCTACTTAAAAATAAATAAAAATAAAGAATGTTTCTCTTTAAAAAGTAAAATGTTTCTATTTAAAAAAAAAGAAAAAAAAATGTTTCAATTGTAGTCGAAAAATTTGAAAAATTGGGTGTTGGTGCATCCAGGAAGTTGAAAAGTATTAAAATGGAAGACACAATTTTATCGTGCAAGCCCAATTGGGAAAATCACCAACTCTTTCTAATATTGCAAAATTATATTTACAATTAATTTCCAAGCTCCAACTTGATATTCGAACAGAATGATGGAACAGTCCGATGTAAAGATTACATGTTTGAGGAATAATGAATGATTATTTTTGCGGTTGCATGGGATGAGTCTACTGCTTCTATGTCTACAAGTCGAAGCTCCAATAAAAGTTTAGTCTTTTATTACTCCTGCAAAGGAGATGATCTTTTTTTTTCCAGGTAAGCATAGGTCCAATCTATTACTGAAAAAAAAATGGTATAGAATACAATTACAAATGAGCGCCCAACAGCTCATGCCATACAGAGTATGGTCAAAAATCCAGAAAAGATCAAAATGAGGAGCATACAACCAGGCTAAACAACCCAAGAAGCAGAGGAAACTGCAGATAAAACCCGAGATTAAAATAGATTGAAGATATCATGGCCGATAGATAGCTAACCACAGAAAGAACTAAGAGGCCCCGATCCTCAGAAGACCCCAACATGATTAGAAGAGAGAGGAAAACTTTAACCAAAAAGGAAGAGGGCTTTGGCTGAGCAGCCCCCATAAAAATGTTCGGATATCCACATCATCTTTTTCAGGATCTTGCATGCAATTAGGGTTTGCATGCAAATTCTAGGGTTTGCATGCACTTTGCATTCATCCCAGTCACCAGTTTGATGCCTCCAGCACCTTAGCCACCTTATTCTAGCACCCGGGAGCCACTTACTTTAGAGTTCTAGCCCTCCTAGGCTGAAAGGCACCCACTTCTCACCTACTGCCAGAGAAGGGCACACTTGTTCACCTACCACTGCAGTTCCACTTCAGTTACACTCAGTTAGCTCCGATTCTCCCTGATTTGAGGCTAGTTTCACTCCCGACTGACTGTTTCACTTCCGTTGGACCTCCAGATTGACTAGATGCCCTGTTCTGACTTCAGTTAGCCTCCCATGCGCCCCCACTGAGCCTCCTTCCCTTAATCAGTGCTACACACTTCAGTTACACATGACACACTCAATTAGACTCAGATTGACACCTGGATGACTGGTTCTTGTGCATTGATGACCACCACCGATTGATGATGAGGACTCCTAGTTGGAGTCAAGCTACTCCATTCAGTGATTCGAATGACCTACTTAGGCAATTCGAATTGCTTAGTCATTGAGTCAGATTGTATTGTAATTATTCACCCTTATTGGGATATTGAGCACTGCTGCATGTTTTGCACAGTTTTGCACCATATTTTCTATGTTCATCTATTGTGATTGATTTACTTGTTCATTAGATCTGCTGTGACTAATTTTACATGGTATCAGAGCCATTGCAGGGACAAGATCTCTTTTCTACAGGTGTTTGTACAAGAAGATTTGACTGAATTGCTCAAATTGCAAAAAGTTTTGGCATGAGATATCTCAAGGGCATTCGCTCCTGTGCATGCAAAGCTTGAAAATAATTCCAATACCACTCCAGAAGCTTGAGTTTCCACATAATTCCTGGATCTGATACATTGGACCCATTCAACATTGTTTGATCTCCAATCCCAGGTGTGATGCAACTCTAAAAGGGTGGATTGTTCGACCTTATTGTTCTTGTTTTATTGTGATTTGCAGGTTTATTGTCTCCATCAATTGCATTCGCTACATTGTGCATGCAAGCTCCTCTACAGCAATTGCATTTGCTACACTGTGCATGCAAGCTCCTTCTACATCAGTTTGACTCGCTCCTAGTAATGGAATACTCTTCTTCAAAGCCTATCCTCACCCCATTCAATTATTTTGATTGGAAAGATGATATGGAGATCATATTACGTTCAAAAGGTTACTACCGAGTCACTATTGGTCTTGAATTGGAGCCAAGCAATTTGTCAGATAGAACCAAACACTACAACAAGCTTGATGAAGCTTATGGTCTTCTTTGTCTCTCCATCTCCAAAGATCTTCACTTCCATCTCAGCGGATTGAAGACTCCAAAAGCCATATGGGAGCAACTTGAAACACTATTTGGCAAGCAGGATGAGCTTAGGGATTTTCAATTAGAGAATGAATTGATTGCCCTTAGTCCTGAGAATTTCGAGACCATCAATGAATTCTTCACAAAATTCAAGAACTTGAACTTGCAATTGAAGAACAGTGGATTTATCAAAGAGGATAAACAATTGATCCTCTCCATTCTAAGCAAGCTTGGGAAAGATTATTCGGTATTTATCTCTACTTTCAATTCCGATCGGCTAACTACCCCGAATTGGAAGATGCCTACCTTGAATGCCTTCATTGAGTCCGTCACAAAAGAGCATGACAAGTTGATTCAAATGGGGTCCATAAGCTCCAAAGATTCAGCCCTATATGTTCAAGGACCCAAGATCTCGAATGGTAAAGGAAAGCAAAAGAAGGAGAAGCCCAAATTCGAGCCTCACAAGCAAAAAGACAAAGGCAAACAAACGGATGCACCATCCAGTTCGAAGTTCAAGCAAAAGGGCAAAGAATGTAACCAAAAATCTAAATGTACTTATTGCAATCATGGCTTTCATCCCGAAATTTCATGTATGAAGAATACTATAGATCAAATGGCCCTCCTTTTGGAAAAGAACAACATAACTCTTCCCGACGGTGCAAGGAAGAAGGATAGGAATGATGATCATGAAAGAGGACAAGCACTCATGGCAATGGTTTTGAAGCCCACTACTCTCTTGATAGATTCGGGTGCATCAAATCATATGGCTGCAAATATTGATTCTTTTTCCTAATTCGATCCAAACAGCTCCATCCCCATCCATTTGGGAGATGACTCAAAAATTTCTTCAAAGGGCAAAGGTACAATTCATGTAGATCATGGAAGCTTTCAGAATGTTCTCTATGTGCCTTCCTTGGCTTCAAATCTTCTTTCTGTGTATCAAATGACACACACTAGTGAACCGAAGCAAGTTACATTTAGCCCTAATACAGTTGAAATTTCTGATATCAAAAGTGGAAGACTAGTTGCAGTCGGAAAGGCAAATCACACTGCAAAATGCTATGAGTTTTCACACTTTATTCCGCTTGCAAAGCCCACTTCTCTTCGCACACATGGTAATGAGGTTAGTAGGCTTTGGCATGAAAGATTTGGACATCTTAATTATAAATATTTGCTGCTGCTATCAAATAAATCCATGGTAGATGGGCTTCCACAACTCTGTTCCTCGAAGGGAATATGCATTGGTTGCATCATTGGGAAGCACCCCGAGCACAGATTCGACCGCGGCAAAGCTAGCAGAGCTTCTACTATTTTGGGATTGATCCATTCTGATATCAGTGGTCCACTGCCCCATATGTCATTAAATGGTTCAAGGTATGTTTTGACATTTATTGATGATTTTTCCCGCTTTACATGGGTATTCTTTCTCAAAAACAAGTCAGAAGTCCTTGGAAAATTCAAGGATTTTAAGGCTTCTGTTGAGACCACCACTGAGAGAAAGATCAAAGCTCTTAGATCTGATAATGTTGGGGAATATATTAAATCTGATTTGCTGCAACTTTGTTCCCAAAGCGGAATTAAGATCCAACATACAGTTCCCTACACACCCCAGCAGAACGGTGTAGCGGAAAGGAAAAATCGGTCACTGAAAGAGATGGCTACATGCATGATTGAATCAAAAGGTTTGGCTGCAAATATTTGGGCTGAAGCAATCAATGTTGCTGCATATATACAGAACCATGTTCCACATTCATCCGTGAAAGGTATGACTCCTTTCGAAGCATTCTTTGGTCACAAACCGGATGTGTCAAATTTGAGAGTTTTTGGCTCTACTGCATGGGCTAAAATTCCTTCCGAGAAGAGACGAGCTTTGGATCCACAAAGTACCGAGTGCATATTGATAGGATATGGGGAAGAATCAAAAGCATATAAACTCATGGATATCAGATCTAAAAAGATATTCATAGAGCGCAGTGTGCAATTTGAAGAACCGCTTCAAGAATTGCAACTAGTCGAGGAGAAGACTGCCGATTCACCGCCTTCACCAGAAGAAGATCCGTGCAGCGATAATGAAGGTATGAGTTCTGATATTTCTGATATTGTAGAAGCATATGATGATCATGACATATCAGGTTCAGAATCCGACCATTATGATCCCCCTCAGTTACCAAAGTGGGCCCAAAACACTCTACAATCTGCTGGTTCGAACCTTGGAAATCCTGCTGATCCGAGACGAACAAGAGCAGACTTTCAAAGAGAAGGTATGGCTCTTTCTATTGCTGATCCATTTCTTCCTAAGATTTGTTATTTGATGGCTGGTTCAGATCCTACATCATACTATTCTTCTCATCGAGATCCGAGATGGAAAAGTGCCATGGATGAAGAGTACAGTTCTCTTCAAAAGAACAACACATGGGAGCTAGTTTCTCTTCCACCTGGAAGAAAATTAGTGAAGTGTAAATGGGTCTACCATACTAAAGTTTCTGCTGATGGCACTATCAGAAAATATAAAGCAAGGTTGGTGGCAAAGGGTTTCTCCCAAGTCCAAGGAGTGGACTACACTGAGACCTTTGCACCGGTTGCAAAGATGGATTCCATCCGCCTTGTTTTAGCTATTTCCGCATCCAAGCACTGGGAGGTGCACCACATGGATGTGAAGAGTGCATTTTTACATGGAGACCTTGCTGAAGAGGTATATATGCAGCAACCAGAGGGTTATACATCAGATCCATCATTGGTTTGCAGATTGAAGAAATCTTTGTACGGGTTAAAACAGGCCCCAAGAGCTTGGTACGCAAAGATGGACTCCTTCCTTCTTTCTCAGAATTTCCAAAGATGCAAATCTGATCCGAATGTGTATCTTCAGCGAGTTAAAGGTAATTTGTTGGTTATTGTACTTTATGTTGATGATCTTCTCATTACTGGTAGCACACTTACTTCAATAAACAAGCTAAAATCTGTCTTAAATCTAGCTTTTGACATGAGCGATTTGGGCTTACTGAGTCACTTTTTGGGCTTGGAGATAGCTCAAAATTTTGATGGGATCACTATATATCAGCAAAAATATGCTTCCGACCTGTTATTGAAGTTTAATATGGCTGAATGTAAGGAAGCCCCATTCCCATTCCTCTCAGGAATCAGTCTTGAGGAGGGAGATTCTACACCGCTTGCAGATTGCAGTATGTATCGACAATTGATTGTTTCACTACTTTATTTGACACACTCAAGGCCTGATATCTCATATGCCGTGAGTGCCGTGTCAAGATATATGCAGTAGCCACATGAGCTTCATTGGAAAGTAGCCAAGCGGATCTTGCAGTATGTGCAAGGTACGAGACATTTTGGCATACATTATGCTGCAGATTCTGAGCTTGATTTCATTGGTTTTACTGATTCAGATTGGGCAGGTGATAGCATTGATCGGAATTCCACTTCCGGTTATGTTTTCATGATTGTTCATGGTGCTATTTGCTGGTCCAGCAAAAAGCAAGCAGCCATTGCACTTTCTTCAGCAGAGGCAGAGTATCGAGGGGCAGTCAATGCCTGCATTCAGGCAGTTTGGTTGCAGGGTATTCTTTCCGAGTTTGGTTTTGGTGGCACTACTTCGACTGTCCTATTTTGTGATAATCAAAGTGCTATCAAGATCTCCACAGATCCAGTTCAGCGGCAGAGGACCAAACACATTGAGATTCATATGCATTACATTCGACAGTTGGTGCATGACCGCACCATCATTCTGCAATATTGCCCTACTGATGAGCAAATTGCAGACATCTTCACCAAGAGCTTCACTGAGAAGAAGTTCTATTACCTCCATTCACTGTTGGGGGTGAGTTCCATCATGGTGGAGACACATTGATTCATTATTATGCTTTAGCTTGAGGGGGGGCTTTCTTCCCACTAGGTTTTCCCTCTTTCCTCACTTAGTTTATTTTCAGCATTTTTTGGATTATTGTATTGGGGTGACCTTTGGTCTTAGTTACCAGGGCCCCACATTATTTTTTGCACATCATAGTCTAGCTTGAGGGGGGGTGTTCGGATATCCACATCATCTTTTTCAGGATCTTGCATGCAATTAGGGTTTGCATGCAAATTCTAGGGTTTGCATGCACTTGCATGCATCCCAGTCACCAGTTTGATGCCTCCAGCACCTTAGCCACCTTATTTTAGCACCCGGGAGCCACTTAATTCAGAGTTTTAGCCCTCCTGGCTGAAAGGCGCCCACTTCTCACCTACTGCCAAAGAAGGGTGCACTTGTTCACCTACCACTGCAGTTCCACTTCAGTTACACTCAGTTAGCTCCGATTCTCCCTGATTTGAGGCTAGTTTCACTCCCGACTGACTGTTTCACTTCCGTTGGACCTCCAGATTGACTAGATGCCCTGTTCTGACTTCAGTTAGCCTCCCATGCGCCCCCACTGAGCCTCCTTCCCTTAATCAGTGCTACACACTTCAGTTACACATGACACACTCAGTTAGACTCAGATTGACACCTGGATGACTGGTTCTTGTGCATTGATGACCACCACCGATTGATGATGAGGACTCCTAGTTGGAGTCAAGCTACTCCATTCAGTGATTCGAATGACCTACTTAGGCAATTCGAATTTCTTAGTCATTGATTCAGATAGTATTGTAATTATTCACCCTTATTGGGATATTGAGCACTGCTGCATATTTTGCACAGTTTTGCACCATATTTTCTATGTTCATCTGTTGTGATTGATTTACTTGTTCATTAGATCTACTGTGACTAATTTTACAAAAAAAACCATGCTAACATCCAGAGTCTGCACGAGACTAAACTTCCCAAGACATGGAAAAATCTATAGGAAAAATATAAAATAGCTCATACCATCAAACTACCACAAGCCACTAGCGCAGACGATGACTACCAAGACCGGTACGAACGAAGACTGCCAAGACCAATCAGTGAGAAGGGTAATCCCCCCATGGGGAAACTGGTTCTTCACGATGCAAGTCCCTCGTATCCATATAATCTTCCAGAGCAGACATGAGAAAGCGAACACTGGCCAGATTAGTTTGTTGGCTACCTTTTATAATTTGGATGGCTTCACGGAAGCCATGAACCAGTTGGTTCCTTACTTGAATATTGTGAGCCAACAAGATCCTAACCACCCAAAAGGGGCTAGCAATTAATTTATGGCCCAAGTGGGCTTTGTATTCACAGAGAAGGGATACATCAGGGCGTGCTATTTGTGCCTATATCGGAGCAGGCATCTCTGCTAGATACTGAGCCCCCCAATTGAAGCTCTGTGGGGCATACTCTTCCATCTCCATGGTCTGATGTTGAGACGAGCCTTCTTTCTGAGAGCGATTTCCCCCCCCAGGTCATGAAGACCCTCCACCCCTGCTGGATCCCGTATGACTACGGGGAGCCATGATATACCAATTCAAAAAATTGAACCACTAGAAATCCAACCAAAATTTTAGCCAACCTTTAAAATGCAAATCTCTCAAGTCCATTGAGAATATTTATATGACTTTCTATGGAAATGAGGATAGAGAGCAGACTTGACTCGCAGATATTTTCACAGAATCCCACACATACGAGAGGATTGCCATTAATGGCTTTGTAGAGATCGAATGATTCACAATCCATGTAAAAGGACATCAACATAATGATTGAGGGTGTAATTTATTGGAGGCATGACGTTACAGGGCGTCTGGCTAACCCATGCCCCGTGTCATCCTCCACTACCGTCCCTTCAAACGATCCTGCATCCGTCGTAATAGTATTGTCATGATGGTTGATAGGGGTGTCATCCGTGTCTGATATAAAATATGTCGCCAACGTTTAGTGACTAACAAGGAGAATTACTGCCTTCAGCATGGAGGCAGTTATGGCTAAGGAAGCCAACTGCCTCGACGGAGAAATGATGGAAACGAATTGTGTAAACCGGCATTAGCATAATGATTGAGGGCATAATTTATTGGAGGCATGACATTATAGGGCATCTGGCTGATGCCTTCCCCGTGTCATCCTCCACTACTGTCCCTTCAAACGAGCCATGATGGTTGCACATAATGAAACAATATAAATAGAATCCTTTTGGTAGCATAACATATATACATAATTCTTTTAAAACATAGGACTTTCATAACATATATGGTTGCACATAAAAATATATAAACAAAATATTTTTTTTTTTGTGTAGAAAAACATATATAAATAATTCTTTTAAAACATAGGACTTGTTATGGTTTCACATAGTGAAGTTCCAAAACATATATACGTAATTCTTTTAAAACATAGGACTTGCATAACATATATGGTTTCATATGGTGAACTTGCAAAACATATATACATAATTATGTTAAAACATAGGACTTGCATAACATATATGGTTGCACATAATGAAAATATATAAATAGAAACCTTTTGGTTGTAAAACATCTATACACAATTGTTATAAAATGTAGGACTTGCATAACATGTGGGAATCACCACTATTTTCATTATGTGCATCCATACGAGTGTAAGTATTTTCAAGACCCATATGAAAATAGACAATTATAATTCTTTCGATTTATATAAAACTAATTTCATTACATATAACTCACATCCCTCTCTACTATATTGACCCCCACTCTTCTCCCTCGTGGTTTAAGTATTATCATACCATAAAATGAATTACATTACCATCACATGATAATGGTAAAGTACCATTTAAGAAAATTCCTATAAATATTCTATAACTTACATTACCATCTAGCTAACCCTTGCATCCGTCGGAATAGTATTGTCATGATGGTTGATAGGGGTGTCATCCGTAATTGATATAAAATATGCCGCTAAAGTTCATTGAATGACAAGGACAATCTAGAACGTTCAACGACTTTAAATTACTATGAATTGAATTTAAAATGAAAAAGTGCAATTTCTGATTTGAAAAGTCTGAATTTCAAATCAAAAAATGAAAATTTTTTATTTGAAAATTGCAGTTTTCATTTGTAAATGTTCAAAATTTGCACAAGATATTTTTAGAGATTTTCACAGAAGCCCACACATTTGTAATGGCTTTGTATAGATCGAATGACTCAAAATCCATGTAAAAGGCCATCTCGTACAATTGAAAATCGATTTTGTAGTACTTGCTCGGCAGCGCGGTACAATCAGAAAAATGAGTTAGACTTGAAAAATTTGTTGTGACTAAGAAAGTGTGAATTTAGGCTTCTAAAGTGTCAATACCAATGTTTTCTAAACTACAAAAATAGGTTCTGAAAGTGGCAATAGTGGCTTTGAAAAGTGCGTTTTTATATTCGAATAGTGTGTGTTTTGACTAATTATGAACCTTAAAATTGTAGTTTTTTGTTATAAAACTATGAATTTCAATTCAAAATATTCGAATTTGAAATTAAAAAATACAAATTTTGATTTGAAAAGTGCGAATTTTAAATTAAAAAATGCAAAATTTGATTTCAAAAGTGTGAATTTCAAATAAAAAAATGAAAAATTTCATTTGAAAAGTGTGAATTTAAAAAAAAATGCAATTTCTGATTTGAAAAGTGTGAATTCGAAATCAAATAATGCAATTTTTTATTTGAAAATTACAATTTTCATTTGTAAATGTTCAAAATTTTAAGGTGAAAAAATCAGTGTCTAAAATATTCAGTCATTATTTTCGTAGTTAATTCTGAAAACATTTATCCAGCAATTCAGCTATATCCATAATGGAGAACACAAGAAAGATCGACCGACCCTTCTTGTAGTGTTGAACTATTATGAAAATAATATTGAGAATAAGAACGGTCGGTCAACCCTTCAATTTCGAGGGAATTATAAAAATAGAACACCTTGGTAGTTATAACATATAAAAATAGTTTGTGTCGACTTCCATTTTCCGACAAGAAGGATCGACCACCCCTTCTTTTCGTAGTTAAATGCAAAAAACTTTATCCAACAATTCAGCTATATCCATAATGGAGAACACAAGAAGGATCGACCGACCCTTCTTGGAGTGTCGAAATATTATGAAAATAATATTGGTAATAAGAAGGGTCGACCGACCCTTCTTGTAGTGTCAAACTATTATGAAAATAATATGGGAAATAAGAAGGGTCGACCAACCCTTCAATTACGATGGAATTGTAAAAATAGAACACCTTGGAAGTTATATCATATAAAAATGGTTTCTCCCAACTTCCGTTTTACGACAAGAAGGATCGGCCACCCCTTCTTTTCATAGTTAATTGTCAAAACCTTTATCCATCAATTCAGCTATAGCCATAATGGATAATACAAGAAGGATTGGCTGACCCTTCTTGCAGTCTCGAACTATTATGAAAAGAATATTAGGAATAAGAAGGGTTGGCCAACCCTTCATTTAGGAGAGAATTGTAACAATAGAAAACCTTGGAGAAAGAGCGGTCGCTCTTTCTTTGGGAGTATTTCTACTTGCCAACAAAGTCTTTAAAGCAAAACGTCTATAAAGTTTGTTGTTAAAATGTTGATATATAGTATCCTAGGGTGACACGTGGCATATTTGATTTGGCACATTGAGTAGAGCGAGGTTACTAATGCAGGTTTAACCACAACACAATTAGAAAATGAAAATTCATTGATAGTAGTTTTAAGGATTAGGAACAAGCAATATTACGAGTGCTTCGAGAGTGCTCGAAATGCTCATATATCATGAAGAGAGCGACCATAAGACTCAAGTATTTATGATAAAATAAAAAAAAGGAAATGGAACAGAGGTGGTAAAAAAGATTGCCATGACTTCCC